>OW799207.2:18690460-20033930 GCA_941918905.2 Xestia sexstrigata
CACCTACGTACACTGACCAAATTAAACTAAGAAGTAGGTAGGAAGTATTCTATTAATGTTATGCTCCGGAATTACCTTACTGTTTTACTTTATCTGTTTCTTACATGGTCACATAAACAACAAAGTTAATATTGAAAACTTGAGTAGGTGTATGTAAGTACCTACAGTTTAGCCGCTGAGAGTATGCGTTCCTGGTGGCCTACCATGACGTCTTAAAGCAGGATCGTTTTAATCTTGTTCCAGTGTGGGTAAGAGACGGAGCCATAGAGGACGTCTAGCGCCATCTCTTTCCCACACTGGAACAAGATTAAAACGATCCTGCTTTAAGAGGCCATGGTAGGCCACCTGACGTCTGTCAGTTGGTACATAAATTTAGCACGAAATTATAACATTTATTGTTACTTGATTTAATGATATCGTTTTTAATAATATTATTTGTTGATAGGGCAAAAAGGGTAATAATAGGTAAGTTAAATAAGCTATAAGTTAAATAACATCACCAATAATACTAATACTCGCGACCTGTCAGGAACGCAGTCTCTCAGCGGCCAAACTGTACCTCATATTTTTTTTGGCTAATTTATTCAATTCATTACTCAATCTCGTTTAAATCTTATCTTACTTCTTACTAATATTGTAAATCCGATGTTTGTTACTCTTTACTTATTACTGAAAATTACTGAACGGATTTCGATGAAATTTGGCACATAGATAGTTTATAACGTGGAATATAGGACACTTATATCCCGGTAGTATGATCTCGTGGGACAGTAACCAAACTTCACGTGGGCAAAGCCGCGAGCATAGGTAGTATAGCTAGTCTATTATAATTTGTTATTAAATATCATTGTAGGTACAGAAAACATCTCTGCAGGGACGGAAAAACGCTAACAAAAAGCGTCATAAAGCGTTAACCGAAACCCTTTTAAAAGCGAGTTTTTCCACAGGAAATGTATCACTCACATTCTCGTTAGCGCCATCGTTTTAATCACACATCAAACCGCCGATAATTACCGGAATACCTTTGCCGAATTAATCGCGAAAAAGCAATTCTAGGGCGACGTTTAATTCGAGCCGTTTTCGAGCCTTCGTTCAAAGAATGATTTATTTCTGTAATCAATGCGTCAACTGCGAATATCATCGGTTTCCGGTGAAAGCGAGACCACACTGTGATGAAAACCAGTAAATCAACTACCTGAGTACCTGTCCTACCTGTCTTTTTACCCGACTGTGGCGAAGCCCAAAAGGAGAATTTGCCTTGTATGTCCGTTCCTCTGTTCCCTCATAACTCCTAAAAAGATAAACCGATTTGCAAAAATTATACTTCGTTGGATTCGTGGCGAGAGTGTCACTGGCAACATTAAACATTAAAATAGAAATAAAAATGGCGGATTTTAGGCGCCTTAAAAAAAACGATATATTTTTCATAATTTTATATTGAAATAGGTCACGCGTACTTCCAACTTTTGTTTAATTTCAAAATAATGTGCTTGTTTTTGGCTTTTCAATTTTGTGTTTCTTTGATTACTTTTTTCACAAGTAATTTACCGCCAGATAATAAGTTGACTAACCTAAGGTTTGTGTAAAATAAAACATAATCGCTTTTTTGTGAAATCAAACGCGTTTGTTTTGACAATTCATAATATTTACTGCGACTGTAACCGTTTCGATTCTACCAAAGCGGCCATTTTAGGCCCTCTGAGCATGCAATGTGTGAGCCAAACTTGAGTCCTACCATCATATTTAGGCCCTCTGAGCATCCAATGCGTGAGCCAATCTTGAGTCCTACCATAATATTTTGTTAAGTTGAAATACTGTATGTTGTTGATATGTCTACTGTCACGAGACGGTGTTTCATCGTACGATGCGGCGAGCTGTGACAACCGATATTTAATAAAAAAAAAAATATGAATTCGTTGGTCAACTATAATTGGATACGGTGACGGATTTGGAAGGACATGCGACTATGTGGAAATCGTTATGATGTTGTCCGTTTAATCATAGTGACTTCACACTATCTTTATATTACACTAGCTGACACACGCAACTTCGTCTGTGTCACATAACAGAAAAAAGCTCACAAAAGGAATACATTTTTCATCGTTTTTACAACATTTTTCATTTATGCTCCGCTCCTATTGATCGTATCGTGATGTTATGTAGCCTATAACCTTCCTCGATAAATGGACTATCCAACATTAAAATAATTTTTCAATTCCAACCAGCAGTTTTTAAGATTAGCGCGTTCTACCAAACAAACAAACAAATTCTTCAGATAATGTGCACCAAAATTGATATGGTGTATGAACTTGAACGTGAACGAGGCAAAAGGAGTAGGTATATTATGTAAAGACCGTAGCAACCAACTGCTACGATCATTACCGTTCTCTGGTTTCTGCCAACCCTAATGGGAAAAAGGCGTAAGTTTATAAATATGAATGTATGTGCACCAAAATAGTTCTAACTACAACTTCTTGCCTGCTTCTCTTGCTATTTCCAACTTTCCCGGGTAAACAATGGTAATTAAGTGTCAGTCATTTAGGTGCTCTATTCAGGTGGCATTTACCGCCAGCAATATGGCTGTGTTGCATTTTAAAACGGCGTAGCTTGAAATACGACTAAAAACGGATTAAAAAGAATATCAGTCTGTGGCAAGAGAGCCTACTTTTTAGGACACTTTATTAGTCTGCCATTCAACCGTAATTCATCTTCTTCTTTTCTTTTCTGGAATGCGGAAATTACCTATATTTACACGTGACTTGTTTGATTTTGAATGTTTGTAAAAAAAAAAAAAACCTAGTAAAACAACATTTTATTAAAAACAAAAAAGTTAGGCAAATACCGTAACCTTGTATAATTTTTAGAAGTTTCACCAAACGGCAATGTTTGGTGAAACTTATATATATACTATAAACAGACATTTCAGATTTTCAGTTTTCGCATAATAAACTGAGTACAATATAAAACGATAAAATTTCCGATTAATGCGTCCGGGGCGATTTATAAATGCGGAATGCCGTTGAAATCAATGGTCCGAATATAAAACCAGTGTGGGCCCAAAACATGAAAATAACAGGATCATAATTAATTTACAAGGGTCTTATTTCCGGGTTTGTTGTCCAATGAACAAATTAATTGTGTTTCATTGTTGTTGTTATTAAAATAGTTACGGTCATGGTTTTGGAAACTAATAAATGCAGTGCTTTTTATGCAAATAAATGATTACATATTACGGTTACGATTACCTATGGCATTGACGATCATTCAGTTGTCAGTAAACATTTATACATAATACAAAAAGCCCGATCCCGAAGTATTGCACAGTGTGTAACTTGAATTAAAACATCCTTAAATTCATTATATGAAACTGGCAACTTCACCTCAAATAACAACAAAAATCGCCATTAGCCATTAGAAAAAAAAATGCTATAACAATTTCTTTTTTATGTTTTCTGCATTACTTGCTGCCAGCCAGTTCCTGTATATGACGAAAACTTTGATTTAATCTGGAATCAAAAAATCTTAAAAAACTAAAATAAATTAAATTTTTAAAAATCTCTTTGTGTTTTCGAAAAAGTTTTATATTACAAAAGCAGTAAAATAATAAATTCTGAGAATAACTCACATGGTTACATTCAAGGTTTTGTATTTTTGTTTTTTTTTTATCGAACATATTTTTTTTTTTCCTTATTTTTTTTGTTTACTTTTACTTTTTTTACTTACAAATAAGTATCATTTTTCTTCTTTTTTTTTTCAATGTGATTGTTTATATACCTATGTAACTTTTAATGTGATATCAATGATTGTTGTTTATTAATTAATAACTTATCTAAAATCTGTCAAAAGAAGAATCTGTCCATTGTAGAATCGGCCAAACATAGAATCTGTCTAACATAGAATCTGTCGATTGTAGAATCGGTCAAATATATAATCTGTCAAATGTAGAATATGATGTCAAAAGTGGAATCTGTCAAATGTAGACTAAACGGTTTTTAGTTAAGTTAAAGAAGCTGGCAAATTCACCTCAAAAAACAACAAGGATCGCCACTGACAATAAGAGAAAAAGAAAATATCTGATACATTTTTCTTTTTCATGTTCTCTTCATTACAAACTGCCAGTGTCTATGACTAAAGTCATGAAAAAAACACTTCTAAAAGTTTTATTTATATTACAAAAGTAAGCCGAAGTTTGTACAGGAAATACTCTGAATAACTCACAGAACATGTGCGGAAAATGTCTGGCTTTAGGCTCTCACAAAGGCGTAAAAATAGATCCTTTTAGTGAAGTTAACTAGCTAGAATAGTCTCCAACACTTCTAAGCCAGTATGTTTTCTGTGTACAGGAAATGAGACAATTTTGGTCGTTCTTTTAAATGTAATACGAAACCCTGTAGACACACTTTATGTTCCTTAGAATATTGTTAAAGATTTGTTATTAACACTGCCAGATGCTTCCCGTTGACGGAAATTATGCCCGACACTCTAAAGTACGGAAAAAAATATGATTTTCTTAATTTTTAGGGTTCCGTACCCAAAGGGTAAAAACGGGACCCTATTACTAAGACTCCACTATCCGTCTGTCCGTCTGTCTGTTACTAGGCTGTATCTCATGAACCGTAATAGACAGACAGTTTCAAATTTTCACAGATGATGTATTTCGGTTGCCGCTTTAACAACAAATAATAAAAACAAAATAAAATGTTGTATAGATAATGGTCCGGAACCCTTCGTGCGCGAGTCCGACTCGCACTTGGCCGGTTTTTATACTTGATTCTTTGGGAATCATATCAGTACTTACTGTGAGCCAAACCAAACATGTGATTTGATTCCTGAACAATCATTTACAGAAGCATGTAAATAAGGAACACTCTTCGCAGTATAAAGGGGCTACTAACTGAACTGTAAACTTGAAATAACATGTTACTAAAGTATCCCTCTACTAAAACAGGATTCTCAAAACCCAAAATTCTCATTTTAGCCTCTTTTAATCCAATTGAAGTAATCACAATCGTACCAGCCCGCATCGGACCGCATCCAACGTCCGGATCAGCCGCAAATGGCGAAATAACCCGAAGATTGCACGAATTGGCCTTCGTCCAGTGACTTAAAGGAAAACTAATTTACTCCGGCCCAGTATATGGGATTACTGAATTTTGGTGCAAACATTTATTCGAATGTATTGACAGCAGCAATTTTGCGAGCCTCCGCCCGCCAACAAATAATTTGTGGAGGATTCGGAGAAACGAGTTTCACGTTGGTACTTTGTTGAATTATTACCGACACTTTTTTTTGTAAGAACGTATTAATTGTTTACTGGAAAATATTTTGGGCTGTTTTTTTGTTTGTTATGAAAGTGAAAATTCAAACTTCGTGCTGTTTGGTCTGGTGGTAGCAAACACTGCTACTAAACACATGATCCTGGGTTCGATAGCATATAGTGTAAATTAGGCTCTCCATCAGGATTTTCTCAGCAGTAAACAGTAGGTAACCCGGATTCTGGATGTGGCCGATTGATAGCAATATGATTGCCCCCTATTACATGACACTTACACATAACTTGCCAAATGTGGGCGTGTAATGGATTCCTACACCTGACACTTTGCCCGACCCGGGAATCGAACCCAGGACCTCATGCTCAGCAGTCGTGATTGCGACCACTAGACCAACGAGGCAGTCAAAGAGTCAGTTTCGTAGAGTAAAAAATGTAAAAAAAAAAAATATTTTAATCCCAAACTAAGTACAAGGTAAATACTCCACTTGCAGCGGTGCAAATTAAACTGTTTGTCCACAGGGTAAATACTTGTCATTGTCAACATTAATCTTATCAGTAAATGCTTAGTACATAATTTTAAACTAACAGCTTATGTACTACGTTTATATTACGTAGAACATTTAAGATAGTCTAAGTTAACTGTATTTTCTATGTAAATGCGATTATTTAAATTAAAAGCTTACCAATTACTTATTAGCACTTTATATTAAGTGCTTAGGTCTATGAAATTAACTTTGATTTGAACGATTTGAAGATAATGAATGAAGAAAGAATGATTGATAGGTGCTAGAAGTTGCATTATTATGCTGAATTTACTTTTAAGCATCATTATGCATTTATTTTGTTGAATAATCTGCTAAATACCATAGACAACCTTAAATAAAAACTTAAGTACCTACAACATACAAACAATGATCATTTACATTGCGACTTAATTAATCACGGTAAAATTGAAAAAGATGAGCTCGTGGAGCTAACTATATCTTACTACTATCTTAAGGTTAAGCCGTGCTTGCCTAGGTTGGTCTGTGGATGGGTGACCACCCATTACAAACCGAGTTTCCTCCATGCCCCGGAAAGCACGTTAAGCTGTTGATCCCGGCTGTCATTTGTAGATCTTTGACAGTCGTTACAGGTAGTCAGTGACCCAAAAAGTCTGACAACCAGTCTTACTAAGGGATATCGTATTACCCAGTACTTACTGGGTTGTGGAGGTCAGATAGGCAGTCGCTCCATGTAAAATACTGGTATTCAGCTGCATCCGGTTAGACTAGAAGCCGCCCCAACATAGTTGGGAAAAGGCTAGGCAGATGAGTAAAAGTGAAAAAGACAATTAAGGGAGCTGGACAACTTTCTAAATGGGACCACCAAAAAAAAATCAGTTGTTTTTTTTTTCGGATTGTAAATCATCAAATGACTTCTCCCGCTCTGGGCGGAGCAGGAGGGAGTGTTAGACTTTTACTGACTAAAACCCATCCATGTTCCTTCATCGCCCTTTGTGTTCCGGGGCCACGGTCTCTCTTTCGAACAGTCCAGCAGTAATCAAGTGCCCCTTATATAAATATGACCTTTCCGATACACCAATCCACAGGAGATTATTGTACCTAACTATGTATTATTGAAGACCCGAATGGCGATGGCGCAGCGGTAGTGAGGCTGCCTTACGTTGTTAGGGTTCCGATTTCGAATCCCCGTAGGAGCAAATGTTTGTGTGATGAGCATGGACATTTGTTTCTTAATCATGGATGTTTATATGTATTATAAGTATGTATTTACAGAAACAAAAGTATCAATGTAGTATATCAACTTTCTAGTGTCCACGACACAAGCCTCGTTGCTTAGTGTGGCACTAGATAGCGCTGTGTGTAATGTCCAGCAATATTTTTTTTTTATTTTTTTTTATTATTAAGCATTTTGTTTTCTTCGATCCGGATATAAAATTCCCAAGAATATAACCACTTTTTTTCCTGTATCAGAAAAATATTTTAGATATAGTTACAACAAAAATATAGAACCACATTTTATACAAGCAAAGATTGCTAACCATCCAAGATCGCCCCACTTTTCCTTTTAATAGACATTAAAGCTACGATAAATAACAGGAAATGCTCAAGGAACTTCCTGGAAGAAGCCATAAAGAAAACACCAGCAGATAACATTTCCGAACTTTGTAACCTTACAAGCATAATCTAATTTACCTTTAAGGCTCACGTAGGACCGGGCGTCGGGGGCCACCATGTGGCCCCCGGCCACCGTAGGCGCGGGCCTGTGGACGGTGGGCTATGGGCTAGCTCGCCGTCCGTCCGTCTCATGACGACAGGCCGTGTCGACGGCGCGTCCGTGTTCCACGCGCGCCTCAAAGAGAGTCAGCAAAAAGGAAGGGGTCCGAAAGGACCGATGCCTGCCGGGGTTGCGGGACTATTCGAAAGAGATACCGTGGCCCCGGAACACAAAGGGCGATGAAGGAACATGGATGGGTTTTAGTCAGTAAAAGTCTGACACTCCCTCCTGCTCCGCCCAGAGCGGGAGAAGTCATTTGATGATTTCCCATCCGAAAAAAAAAAAAAAAAAAAAAAAAGGCTCACGTAGGATAGGCTTCATACATCTCTCACATTTTTTCCAATAGGTTTGTGTACTGAAAAAATCTAATTAGTCCGCCAGTTAGATTATCAAAAAATATTTGACACGTATTTTTTCTTTTGTTACGTAAACCAAAATTGACGAAGATACGACGCTTTTAAAATTCTCAAAACGTCACCGCGCCGTGCTCTAATTTTTAGTGCGTTGTGACGTCACGAGCACCCACTCCCGAGTTCAGCACTCTGACGGACTAAATAGATTTGCAATTTATTCATGGTGGAAACGAGCTTATCTTCACCTAAGAATCAGGTTGTATGTAAATCAAAAGAAAGTGCAATACCTACACGGTCAAAATGTATGGAGCAGTTGATTTTTTTTCGGAAAACCGATGAAACATTTTGACGCCATGGGGCCTACAAGATTCATACGACCATATCACACCACCATTACCATACACGGTGTACCGTGTATGTATACACCAAAGTGTAATTTCATCAATAAAACTAAAGAAAAATAACCCTTTTTTTTTTTTTGTTAGCCTGAACTGTCTCAGTCCTGGGCAAAGGCCTCCCCCCATTCCTTCCAGTTTCAAGATGTTGTGCCTCTTCTCGCCAATTAACGAGAAAGCCATCCAAGGGGTCCCGCCATCTATAAATAAATAAAAACTGAAAATTATATGGGATACCTTAGAACCCTCCCATAAAACTGGTGCAACCTTGAGACGCACACCGCACCTTGTGCATAACCGTTATTTTATTTTAAGTGAAGTATGTCATGTACTATACTTATTTCGTAAATAAGTTTTTCATTTGTATATTGGCACCTTGTTTTTTTACCATATAAATTGTATCATTTAATCGTACTTCAGTGTGTTGTGCTGTGTTTTGTGTGCACTAAATAAGTGGTTTATCTACTATCTATCTAAAAACAAAAAACCCTGTTACCGCTTATACCCATATTTTAATAAGAATTTTATTAAACCATTGTTACAAACATTTAATAATCCAACTTAGCGCTACAAATATCGTAACAAGTTAATTTTAACATGGTTAGAACACAGGTCCTCAAACCAGGCTGCGCCTGAATCTTGCGGGCCGCAGTTGCGTTAACTTAAAATTAAAACACATGCTGGGAGACCTAGATGGTCGTTGGCAATTTCCCTTTGGATCGACACACTAACATCTGTAACTACATAATTACGAGTTATGTTATGTTTAACAAGTTGAATGATTACTTGAGAAAAATACGATTTTTATTTTGTAGTTTAGTAATTGCTTGAACTTAGAACTGTCAAACGTTATAATTCTTAGCTTTGCATTCTTTGTCAGTTCTTACTTCGTTTAAATTCTTGTCTATTGCTTAAAGATGTTGTAAAAATTCTTGTCTATTGCTTATGGATGTTGTAATTAAACTCTTAAGTTCTTACTTTGACTTGACTATAGATACGGTTGATAGCGTTGTTATTTCTATATTAAGGTCCCTATTACCCATACATATCCTATTTCTACTAGATACTAATGCTAGAAGAAGCATGCTACCATTTTCCGTTTGCATCCGACGTTAGGTTGCTGTGATATGGACCCATGTCGTTGACCCGTCCAAGGATGAACGTCAGGTTAATATAAAGTTTTAACTCTTTAATAATGACACAAAATATTGCGTCTCAACACTCCCAACACATTTTACAGCGCAGCAAATAAAAATGGCACGAAAAGTAAATTAGATGAAAAGTTTTAATAAAAGTTTAACGATGTGGCTATTTCGTGGCATGACGAGCCGGATATTGCAAGCATCGTTAGTAGATGCCCGGAAACTTACGATGTTTTTAGAGCAAACGTTGTTGCAATTTTAAACGTTATTTTCAAGTTTCAAGTTGTTTTCTTTTTTTGAGATAACTTAGTAAGCTGTTTTGTTCTCGTCTGTGGTTTTTGTCGAAATCGTAAAGTAGGTGCCTCCAATATAGACAAATAAACGTATATTTTACTAATGAAACCGAACCGCCTCTAACTGCAGTTTCCGTCATTTTTTGCATTCAAAGATAATGGTAGGTACCTAGCATCACTTCTGTAAGCCACAGAGACTTAAACAGAGGTGCACGAGTACCTATAAAGTACTCATATTTCTACGGTTTATAGACATAGATTTGGGTTGTATTCTTCCCTAGCGGTGGCATGACCTAAGATGCTAAATCAGAAAGGATAACACCTATCTATTCAAAAGAAAAGTATCACTGGAAGAAGAGTCAGGTCTCCGCAAATAAAGTTAGTACCAATACAGCAGTAGTTTGCTAATCCTGTTGTACCTCAAAATAGCTACCTTTGATTTATTCCGGGGGTAAGCGGACTCTTCTCGAAGCCGTCAACCAAGCATTCCGAACATCAAATTACGTAAGTTTACGTAAAAGTATTGCTGGGAAACGACTTTTTTTTTTGGTCATAATCTCGTTTTACGGTAGTACTCGAATAGTACTAAGAAGGTGGAGGTGTTTAAAGTAAAGTTCTGACATTAAAAACAAGTATTTAAAAAAAAAAATTGTGAAAAAGTTGGAACTTTGACCCCCAATATCTCCAAAACTAGAAGGTTCCCAGGTATCATCTAGAACAAAAAAAAATGATCGCAATGACGCGGACGGGGAGAACAAGTGCATTTCGGCTTCGTTAAGGGTCTATTTACACCCTTTATTTATACATGTAGGTGTTGGTAGGTAGGTACTTATCTAACCCAACCACTCGAGACAGTATCACACAACAATCCTTAGTTATCCACCTACGATATGCCAATTGTGGCGACCGCACTACAATCTATTATTATCAACAATACACACGTTTGACGTAATATTGATCTGACGTTACCACAGGCTTGTTATTGTCTTATCTGTGAACGCCAAGTTCTGTAATTCAAATTCGGATTTGTTGCGATAGAATGACATTGGTGTCGATTCTGTTGTGCACATACTAAACTTAATTTAGGCTATTGCTATCTTTTTCTCTCTAAAAACGAGAAAGAGGTCCGTCTCTTTCTCGGATGTTTCAGAAGCTAATTAAAATCTTACATTAAAAACTTGTATTTAAAAAAAAAACTTGTCAAAAAGTTGGAACTTTGACCCCTAATATCTCCGTAACTAGAAGGTTCCCAGGTATGGTGTAGAACAAAAAAATGATCGCAATGACGGGGAGAAAAAGAGTCTTTCGGCTTCGGTAAGAGGTGTTTCACACCTTTTATATACGGGATTAGCCGCCCCCGCGCGCCCCTCACCGCGCAGATTTTGTTCGCGCTGTCTTCTCTATACGTAGTAGTAATAGCTCAATGTATGGATCCTGTCGGGCACAGCATCACTAGGAGAGAGGATGAGAGTAGCAATTTAATAATATTATTATGAGTTCATCATAATCTGCTTAGCCTTTTCCCAACAATATTGGGGTCGGCTTCCAGTCTAACCGGAAGAGCGGAACACAAAGGCGATGAAGGAACATAGATGGGTTTTAGTCAGTAAAAGTCTGACACTCCCTCCTGCTCCGCCCAGAGCGGGAGAAGTCATTTGATGATTTACAATCCGAAAAAAAAAACAGTTGATTTTTTTTTGGTGGTCCCATTTAGAAAGTTGTCCAGCTCCCTTAATTGTCTTTTTCACTTTTACTCATCTGCCTAGCCTTTTCCCAACTATGTTGGGGTCGGCTTCTAGTCTAACCGGATGCAGCTGAATACCTGTATTTTACATGGAGCGACTGCCTATCTGACCTCCACAACCCAGTAAGTACAGGGTAATACGATACCACTTGGTAACACTGGTTGTCAGACTTTTTGGGCCACTGATTACCTGTAAGTCCTGTAACGACTGTCAAAGATCTTCAAATGACAGCTGGAAACAAAAGCTTAACGTGCTTCCAACTTGCTTTGCACTGAGGAAACTCATTATGTAAGGGTGGTCACCCATCCACAGACCAACCTAGGCAAGCACGGCTTAACCTAAAGATCGACCCGAGCGGTTGTTATTATTTAGCCACGAGCTCCGAATACTATTATGAGTTATATGTATTATTGGGTGTTTATTTGGTGTCATCAGATAAATCGAATCATTATTTTACATGTCTGTCTATAAGAGGAAAAATTTGTTTATAAGTTTGTATACATTATGGGATAAACTTCGCAGATAATGATCCAATTAAAAAAAAATTTCACTGTTAGAAAGATACATTATTCGTGGGTGTTTTAAACTGTAAATTATATTTATATCGTGCGTATTAGCCGAGCTATCAATTTCTGCGGAAGAAGTCACGGGCTAAGTGCTAGTCTAAAATAAACTGAAACCATCAATACCCTTTCAAAAGAAAAGGTTTGGATAATGATCATGTCTGCATTGGGTAGGAACATAATTATCGGTTAATTGTTACTGACAAACATTTATTTTCACGCTAAATGTTAATACGATAAGTTTCCTCGTGCTAAGACTACCTTGAAAGCACCAACAGATTTTATGACCCAATTAAATAGATCATTAGCAAAACGGAAGGTTTGGTTAACAAGAAGTTTACCAAAAATAGATAACAAAAACAAGTAAAAATAAGTAAAAAACATTTCCAAAAAGGTTGACTCGTGAAGGATTTGAACCTCCGCCCTCCGATGGTCAAGATTTATATTATATCGGTGCTCTAACCTACTGAGCTAACGAGTCTTGTTGCTTAACGTCGAAAACAGCGTTCCGTACCCACAAAATGACGTCACGATTAGTCACGGCGCTCACGTTCAAGGACTGCCGCGGCACTGAGGTGATTCACCACGAACCAAATTACAAACATGGCGTAAGAATCGCATTCCGATAGAGATAGAATATAAATACGTTTAGTATTTACATATGTATAAAGCGTGGGATGTTTTTGAATTGGAATATGGAATTAGTATTCGTATTTTGATGACAATTTTGTAAAAACAACACTACTGACTAAAAATAATCAGCTAGTCGCGTTTCCATCTTTGTAAATACAGCAGAACTAGCGAAAATTGAGCGTTCACTGTAAGTACATTTCTGCCTACCCCAGCAGGAAATCTCAGCGCGATTATATTAATATGTTAGCTAGGTTATTCCTAAATATTTTTATAAACAAATATTTATCATGAAACAAAAGGAGGAAAATGTTGAAAATAATAATGAGTCATACCTTCAATTCGAGTCTTTATCATTAAATTATCTCTGTGACTCTGTCATGTTCACATTCTACCCACTATAAATGCAGCATTTAGGGCCGCCACATACAGTAGTTTTTCTGATTCGAAAACCGTATTCTTAAAGTAAAAACTAGAGATGTTACGGAGGATTGATTCCCATTCCGAACATTCGAAACTTCCGATTGATTTTACACATTCGATTCCGATTTCGGTTCCGATAAATTTTAATTGGCAGTTATATCGGGCGTACAAACAAGTTTATACTAATAATTTACAACTAGTACTGATTTTAAATTCGATTGTTTATTATTCAAAAATTTAACTAATGAATATTCTGTGTATAATTTTATTTTACTATAGCTTCCCTTATATTTTACATACCTGCTTACATAATCTCTTATTTGCCTCCGTCTGTCTCCGGTTCCGATTCCGGTTCTTGTTCCGACGAACCAAATATAAAACTCCGCTTCCGAATTCGATTCCGATATAACCTTCCGTAAGACTACACATAATAATAATGATAATAAAAGAAGAAACTGACTGACTGACTCATCTTTCAACGCACAGCCCAAACCGCTGGGTCTACAGATTCCAAATTTGGCAAGTAGGTTCCTTATGTGGTCTAAGGGTGCACTAAGATAGGATTTTTCAAAATTAACCCCCTAAGGGGGTTAAACGGGGCTCCAAAGTTTGTATGGGGAAACAAGATTAGTTAGACTATTTTATTCGAAACTTCACAGGAGTACTCCTATCGATAAATGAATTAACATTTGTGTTTCAGGTTTTTTCAGAATTCAACCCCTAAAGGGGGAAATGGGGTAACAAAGTCTGAAAATCAACATCGGTATTGTTTGTATGGTGTATCGGGTCGGGTGTATTACAAAAACAACGATTTTAAGATTTAATGTGGCGGACCTGAAATGCCTTCATTCCCTATTGGGGTGCGATGGGGTTGAAATGTCTAAAAACCAATATGGGTGTCGATACCGAGATTATCAGGGATGCAGATTACGAAAATATCATTGATTTTGAGATCCAGAAGATGGCGGATTCGACTTCTATACAGGGTTATTGTTGATTTATTGTGATGATTGTGATAACGATGATGGTGATTGTGATAATGATGATGATGGTGATGATTGTGATTACGATGATAATGATTGTGATTACGATAATGATGATTGTGATTACGATGAAAATGATTGTGATTACGATGATAATCATTGAGATTACGATAAAAAAGATTGTGATAGCGATGATGATGATTGTGATAATGATGATGATGATTGTGACAACGATGATGATGATTGTGATGACGATTGTGATAACGATGATGATGATGATATTGATGATGATGATGATATTGATGATGATGATTGTGATAACAGTAATGGTGATTGTGATGGTGATAGTGATTGTTATAGTATTGGTGATGGTGATTGTGATGGTGATTGTGATGGTGATTGCTATGGTGATTGTGATAGTGATGGTGGTGGTGATAGTGATGGTGATGGTGATAGTGATTGTGATAGTGATTGTGACTGTGATAGTTATGGTGATTGTGATAACGATGATGGTGATTGTGATAAAGATGATGGTGATTGTGATTGTTATGGTGATGGTGATGGTGATTGTGATAGTGGCAGTGATTGTGATGGTGATAGCGATGGTGATGGTTATTGTGATGGTGACAGTAATTGTGACTTTGATAGTGATGGTGATTGTGATAGTGATTGTGATTCCGAGGATGGAGATTGTGATGATGATGATTGTGATTACGATGATAATGATGATGGTGAAAGTGATGGTGATTGTGATGGTGATAGTGATGGTGATTGTGATTGTGATTGTGATTGTGATTGTGATTGTGATGGTGATTGTGATAGTGATGGTGATTATGATGATTATGAAATTTGGCACATAGATGGTTCATAACCTGGATTAACACGTAGGACACTATTTATCCCTTTAATATGATCCAGTGGGACGGTTACCGAACTTTACGCGGGCGAAGCCGCGGGCAACAGCTAGTAATAATAATAAGATAAGATTCCTCGTGTTAAGAGCTACTTTGGACCCTGTTCCCAGCGCTGATGTACTACAATTTTTATATTTTTAAATGTTTTTATATAAATTGTTTTAATTAATATGTAAAAATGTAATTAATTTGTAAAGCAATAAATAAAAAATAATAGTAATAAAACGTTTATTTCAGATATACAATCCATAAAGCATAATAGTATTAAAATAGTCAGCCCACAAATAATAAAAAATAAACAAAGTAAAATTAATAAAATAAATCAATTAATAGCATCTACATATCAATTACAAAATATTAAAAATTCAATGACAATATTACATATTAGTTAGTACGCAGTAGTCATATACAGCGTAGTTATTACTTTCCAAAAAAAATGGGTATAATAGGTGAACGGAGTAGAAGCATAGTTAGTTTTTTTTTTTCCACAGCTTAGAAAAAAATTGATCTATCATCAAAAAACGCTTCTAAAAAACAGAATACAATATTTTTTTAAGTGGGGACTCCCATACAACAAACGTGATTTTTTGATAGCAATGGTACGGAACCCATCGGTTTTTTACGTTCGGAATTCGAACGCAAAGCCTTGTAACATGGATTTGCTGTGTTCGGAAAGACCGATTTGAAAAACGAATTCGGAATTCAAATCACGAGTGTATGTGGCCGGCCTTAGATAGAAGCATCGTTTTTTACATGCTGCTGAGTAATCATGACGTCATAATGTGGATAGGGAACACTGTTTTCGACTACGAATTACAAGACTCGTTAGCTCAGTAGGTTAGAGCACCGATATAATTCAAATCTTGACCATCGGAGGGCGGAGGTTCAAATCCTTCACGAGTCAACCCTTTTAATAACTTTTCTAGTTTTCTTTTTCCTATTTTTGGACAGATGCTTTGATTGGACTATCGAGTACAGTGGAGAGACAGTGCCAAGACACATCAAAGACTGCACTCGACCCAGGAACCCGGGCTCCCATGTTTCTCTTTTTTGGCACTGACGCAGCACATGTAATTAATCAAGGCCTAGTTAAAACTTGGAAATCTCGGTTCAAGTTCCGATGTTGTTCCAATGTTTGGCTGATGATGCCGGAAGGGTGGTCTCCCCTCAGAGAAGTCCTCTTGTCATTTCTGGTAGGTACCTATCTCATTGTTTGATATGTAGAAATAGTTTTGATAGAAACAAGGTTCCTACGTAACCGATCGTCTGCAGCATTTTAATAAAAGGTCTGGCTTTTACGTGGGAACAGATGAGTAATCCTGAATTTTTGACGTCGTTTTGTGGAAAGGGTACGCGGTTTTCGATGTACTGAATCAAGATTCGTTAGCTCAGATATAATTTAAATCTTGACCATCGGAGGGCGGAGGTTCAAATCCTTCACGAGTCAAACCATTTTCGAAAATGTTTTTTCCTTTTTTCACTTGTTTCATTATATAATTTTGATAAACTTCTTGCGTTCTCCTAATGATCTAGTTATTTAAAACCTGTTGGTGCATCCAAGATTGTCTTTGCACGAGGAAATTTATTTATCGTATCGACATTATTGAAAGAATGAAAGAAAAAGTATTTTTAGCTACCTTTCTGTTATTTTTCTTTATTTTCCGTTAAGCTTGAGGAAAACTCACTGTGGAGGAAGTTCCAGCAAAATTAGGTCCTTGGCTAGTCGACAACCGGTCCCATTAGCCGTAGTTGGTCTTCAAAAACCAGCTTTTCCGCTAAATCCCTAATTATTACTTAATAACAGAATGCCCTTTACATTTCGTGTCTTCACCCAGCGGGGTACAGGCCTCTCTTTGCTTGTGTCAATCTTCACGTTTCTTAGTAGCCTCATCCTGGATTTCCCAAGATGGCAACAATGTCGTCCACCCATCTCGCTACACTTCTTTTCTCTGTCCTTGGACGCCACTTGGTCAGTTCTACTCCACCTGACATCACCGCGCCTTGCTAGGTGTCGCCTTCCCATCTTTATTATTATATGAGATGGGATAAAACAGAACTGGCGTAATTAGAGTGTTGCACTGTTCGTTCCTATATACATGTTTGCCTTCCCCACCGGGAACTCCCCGCGCATTGTCATTATCTCCACAGATAACCAATTGTGTTACGTAAGAAAATTCATATCTACCCACTTACAGTTGCAGCTTTGTGTTTACGTAGTTTTGAGTAATCATGATGTCATAATTTGGATAGAGAACGCTGTTTTCAACGTAACGTAGCAAGACTCGTTAGCTCAGTAGGTAAGAGCGCCGATATAATTCAAATCTTGGTCATCGGAGGGCGGAGGTTCAAATCCTTCACGAGTCAACTTTTTACTGTCATTTTTATTTTTCTTTATTTATTTTCACGTATATTTTAAAGGAAAACAATATCACCGTAGGTTTGTCACCAGGTTTTAGTAATGTTGGGTTTTTTGCATCGTCAGCCGCCAGGCGGTACGGTACCATTAATAATGGTTGATCTTTAAAATATCAACACTTAAGGGCTACAAACCTTCCTGTGGACGGTGGGCTATGGGCTAGCTCGCCGTCCGTCCGTCTCATGACGACAGGCCGTGTCGACGGCGCGTTCGTGTTCCACGCGCCTCAATGAGAGTCAGCAAAAGGAAGGGGTCCGCATGGGCCAATGCCTGCTGGGGCTGCGGAACTGTTCGAAAGAGATACCGTAGCCTCGGAACACAAAGGGCGATGAAGGAACATGGATGGGTTTTAGTCAGTAAAAGTCTGACACTTCTTCCTGCTCCGTCCAGAGCGGGAGAAATCATTTGATGATGTCCCATCCGAAAAAAAAGGGCTACAAACCTTCAAAATTACAGCATCATCAACAGTCTGTCTTTAGTCGCCGTTGGGTTTAGACCTCTAGTTAATTTTATTGCTTGTGCCAATCTCCACGTTCCTATGGGCAACACTTCTTTTTCCAGTTCTTGTACTCAGTCACAACTGTACTCAAAATCAAAATCAAAGCATTTATTTAAAGTAGGCCAGTTACAGGCACTTTTGAATTGTCGAAACAAAGTTAAATGTAGCTACAGTCCCAGTCACAAGACATAAAAACTGTGAAAGTACTGTAGTTGCCCATTCCCTAGCGTAGATCTCTATGGAGAAGAACGGGCAAGAAACTCCATGGACACTCTTTTAAATCAAAATATTGTTACAAAATCTTGGTTACATCATTCATGTTGAGATGGTATATTATGTGAGAACAATGTAGCAAGATGTGCACGTTAAGTGTCCATAGTAAAAACAAAAAATACAATTCAAAAATAAACATACAAATAAGCCATGGCAACTAAGAGTTGACCAGTCACAACTGACAGCGCCCGTTCACGAACATGACGCATGGATCAGCACCATTCAACTCAACCATTTTGAAGGGAACTGAATGATCCGACACACGCGCCACCATCAGCGAGACATTAGAGTGAGCGTGACATACTCTCAACCGCCAGGGCACATTCAAGTCAAGAAAAGACGTAGGATTTCAGTGAATGATAGCTTTCTAGTACATAGTTGTTATAGTCGTGAGGGGAAAGGTAGCCGAATGACACAACCGGTACGTACGAGCTCGTTTATTCGACTGGCGCAGCAGTCCATTACCCACATTGTTGGAATATCATAAGTGATACCCTAACATTCCTCCACCTTTATTTAAAAAAACTTCCTATAATCTACAGGGGTTCTTTGGCGTTTAGACCTTGCTGTCGTTTCATTCTGGAGTGTTCTTGACTTATCGCTATGAGTGATCACGGGTGGTGTCTGCGTGAGTGTCCACTCCTCAGTTGTCCTGGGGTCAGTGTCTTTGGAAGCGTGTGCTGGCCTCACAGCTTCAACCTCCCTCGGTGACTGGTAGCCCGCTGAAGTCTGCTCGAGACTAATGCCCGTTTCAGTGTCTGATGCCGGCACTATGAATGCTGGTACGATATCTTCCTCTCCCTTATATTTCAGCAACTGATTGGCGTGCCTTTTCACCGTTTGATCACTGTTACATATTTGTATTATATAAATTGAGTTGCCTATTTTCTTGACTACTGAACCCCGAGACCAATAATGTCTTTGTTGTTTGTACCGTTTCACTAAAACGTTATCGCCGATACTGAACGACACTTTTCGATTTCCGCGGTAATGGTTACTCTGCAAACACTGTTTAATTTTAACAACTTTATCAAGTGCCGAGTCGGATGGTGTTGAAATGGTAGGTTTCAATAAATCTAACCTACACCTTAATTTGCGGCCAAATAGTACCTCAGCAGGTGATCTGTTTGTAGTGGAATGAATGGAATTCCTATAACATAATAGAAATTCTAATAATCTAATATTTATGTCACGAGTATTTACTCCTGTTAGTAAAATTGATTTTATTGCTTTCTTAATTATTTTTACATAACTCTCTGCTTGGCCATTACTGGCAGGATTATACGTTGGAGATGTCAGATGAGTTATGTTATTACGCAAACAAAATTGGTTGAATTCGTGAGACACAAATGCCGTACCATTATCTGAGCAAATTGTATGAACCAATCCAAATCTAGCCATAACTTCACACAGTTTTTCTATAACAATACGTGAACTAGAACCTGACGACACATCAAAACATTCGACCCATTTGGAATACGCGTCGACCACAACTAAATATGTTCGACCATTTATTGGCCCCAGAAAATCTACATGCACGCGATACCAAGGCTATGTCGGATAGGGCCACGGAGTAAGTGGGGCGCGCGGGGGTGAGGCACGCAGCGATGCACACACAGCGCACCCGCCGACGTAATGCTCGATCGCGACAGACATACCCGGCTACCAAAATCTGTTGCGAGCCTCTTCTTTCATTTTGGTCTCCCCTAAATGACCTTTGTGCAATTCTTCTAAAACTGTTTTTTGTAAACTTCTGGGTATAATTAATTTATGGCCTCTTAAAAGGCAACCATTTTCAACCGACAATTCCATACGGTGGCTATAAAAAACTTGGATTAAAGGGTCGCATATTTTACGTGGCCATCCATTTAGAACATAGTCGACGACTGATGATATTACGTCATCACGCGTTACAGCCTGTTTTACGCCCTCCAAGGAAAGAAACTGTTCCCCTTCGTAAACAAAATGTACATAACTCGACATATCCAATGATGAATCATTACTCGCTCGAGCCGATCGTGTAGCAGGCGGCTCGCCACTTGCCTCACTCACTGATCGACTTAGATAATCTGCGCTATTGTGTACACTACTAACGTATTCGATTCTATAATTGTATGCTGACAGAAAGATCGCATATCTCTGCAACCGGTTCGCAGATATTTCGGGAATTCCTTTGTCTGGATTAAATATTGATATTAATGGCTTATGGTCAGTTCGTAAGGTAAACGGTACCGTTCGCCCATATAAATATTGGTGAAATTTTTTTATTCCAAAAATTATAGCTGTAGCTTCCTTCTGGATCTGGCTGTACCGTTTCTCAGCTGCGTTAAGTGAGCGCGACATAAACGCGATAGGCTTCTCTACGTTGTTTTCAATTTGTGACAAAATTGCACCTAGACCAGTCGGTGACGCATCTACTGTTAAAATCAGCTGTGCCTCTGGGTTGAAATGCGCTAACGTCGTGTCTGAGGCCAGCTCACGCTTAATAACGACACAGCTTTAACGTGTTCTTCGGTCCATAGCCACGACTCATTTTTTTGCAACAGTTTATGGAGTGGCTGTAATATAGATGATGCGTTACGAATAAAATTCCGGTAATAGTTTACCATACCTAAAAAAGATTTTAACTCTGATACATTTGTGGGTACTCTGGATTGTAAAATCGCATCAACTTTTTCTGGGGATTTATGAATGCCATTGCGGTCTATTACAAATCCTAAATAAGAAACTGATTCTTGAAAGAATGAACATTTATCAATTTTTAGGACTAGCCCCGCGTTTTGTAATCTGTTTAATACCTCCTGTAACCTTTTTAATAATTGATTTTTGTCTACCCCACAAACTAAAATATCATCTAGAAATAGGAGTGTTCCATCTAACCCTGCAAGAAGAGACTCCATAGTCCTTTGAAAAATTGCCGGTGCGCTAGCAAGGCCAAACACTAGCCTTGTAAACTTGTATAACCCCTTATGTGTGTTGATACACGTAAGCATTTGTGATGACTCATTTAGGCATAACTGATTATAAGCCTGAGAAAGATCCAATTTGCTAAAATATTTACCACCATGAAGTTTAGAAAATAACTCCTCATATCTAGGTAAGGGATATGTGTCAACAAGCAACTGTTTGTTGATAGTTACTGAATAATCGGCACAAAGACGAATAGACACAATTGGACTTGCGTAGTCTGAATACCTAACTGGTTCAAGAATACCTAAATTTACTAATCGGTTTAGCTCATTCTCCACACGATCACGAAGAGCAAATGGTAGCGGTCTTGCTTTGTAATAAATTGGCTTTGCATCAGGTTTAAGAGTTAAACTGACGTCTACCCCCTTAAAACAACCTAATTGGTCGGAAAACAATTTAGGATATTTTAAAGTGAGGGTTTGTCCGAAATCATCGCAACTGTTTACCGAACAGATTTGCATATTAAAACGGGAGAAAAAATCTCTTCCTAATAACGGGGGCCCCCCACTTCGCACTACATATACCTTAATATAGTGATGCTTACCGTTATAAGCAAAAAGGAGTTTTAATTTACCAATGATGTTTAATCTGTCGCCACTGTAACTATGCAATATAAGATCACTCGCTTCTAATGCGATATTTGAAAAATATTGTTTATACATTTGCTCAGAGATAACGGTAACTGGCGAACCCGTGTCTATTTCAAAAGTCAACTTTATTTTATTAACTACGACAGATTCCTGCATCGGTTCGCCGCGCTCGGTGCGAATATTACAACATAAACACTCACCATCATCGTCATCCGCACAGCACTCGATAAAATGTTGTACTTTATGCGGTTTTTTATTACACATTCGTTTTAGGTGTCCTTGAATGCCGCACTTCTTGCATTTATATCGCGCAAAACGACACGACGATGCTGGATGCCCGGTGTAACCGCACGCCGAGCACATGTTGTGTCTGCTGGTACACTCCGCGCTCGCAGACTGTGAGCTCGCTGCGCTCGCCGCTGCTGAGCGGCGCTGCGAAGGCGCCCCGCGCGGGCCGCGCTCTGCAGCTCCCTGCGCCTCTGCCGTCGTTACCTTCATCACATGTGCACTTCCCGGATGCTGTACTGTCTCCTGGGCCCCGATGCGGGCGCTGCGTACTCCTTCAGCTATTTCTATAGCTTTGTTAATGGTCAGCTCCGTCAAGTCTTTGGTGAAAAGCTTGTCCCTGTCCGGTCCGGGTTCCATTCCCAAAACAAAACGATCACGAAGCTGCTCATCCAGATGTTGAGCCACGAATCCACAGTGCATCACTAGACCGCGAACTCGCACCGCCCACTCCGCTAATCCTTCGCCAGCATGCTGAGTCGCGCTGTGGAATCTGTATCGTTCCGCAAAGGTGCACTTCTTTGGCTTAAAGTGCCCATCCAATAGCTCGACCACCGCATCATAGCTAAATGTGCCGACTTGACGCGGTAAAGCTAGATCACGTACTAACTTATACGAAGATTCGGCGAGATTGCTGAGTAATATAGCTCGACGTTTACAACCGGCTTTGTCCGAATCCACCCCAATGTCATTAGCCAGAACCATTGTTCTAGTCTTTCCTTATAAACGGACCACTCCTGCACTTCGTGGTTTAAAGTAGATAAGGTGCCGACCGTTAATTTTGCCATCTTGAATTTTTCTCGTCGCCACTGTTATAGTCGTGAGGGGAAAGGTAGCCGAATGACACAACCGGTACGTACGAGCTCGTTTATTCGACTCGCGCAGCAGTCCATTACCCACATTGTTGGAATATCATAAGTGATACCCTAACAATAGTACTCACACAATATGGGCCGTGCGATTATATAATACTAGAGATTGATTCTATACAATTGTACAATCTTCAGCAGCTCCAACAATTCTATTTAATACTATCAATTTATGCGCCCCTGTCCATGTGGAGCAGGACCAGCATTGAGCCACGCATTTTTATCTGCGATATAATCGCCCAACTTGTAATAAGCTTGCTTACATAGTGTGCGATTGATGCATGTTTTAAATTTCGTCTCATTCAGTTTAAGAATACTTTGTGGAATTTTATTATAGCATCTCAAACAGTACCCCATGAAAGATGAGTCCACTTTAGCGAGTCTGAAGCCTGGCTGAACTAGTTGGTCCCTATTTCTAGTACTGTAATTATGTCTATCACCTCTTTTACCAAAAAGATGCAGATTTTTTCTGACGTACATTATGTTTTCGTAGATGTACTGACAATGTACCGTCATGATGCCAATATCCTTAAACAGTTCCCTTAGAGAATCGCGCCTACGAAGATTATATATGGCTCTGATGGCTCTTTTTTGCAGAATAAATATAGACTCAATATCTGCAGCCCGTCCCCATAGCAAAATGCCATAAGACATTATACTATGAAAGTAACTAAAATAGACCAGTCTAGCGGTATCTACATCAGTAAATTGACGAATTTTTCTAATAGCATATGCTGCTGAACTTAGACGCGCCGCAAGGGATGTTAAATGAGAACCCCATTGTAGCCTTGAATCAAGCGTAATCCCCAGGAAAACCGTTTTATCTACGAATTCAAGTTTCTCTTTATTTAATATTATTTCACAATCACTACTTTTAACATTGGGTAAAGCAAATCTTATGCATTTAGTTTTTTTTTCATTTAATACTAAATTGTTTGCTGTGAACCAATTATGGACCTGAAGTAGGGCATCATTCACGTCATCTAGATTCTGGGCCCGTCTATTTATCTTAAAAATAAGGGAAGTATCATCAGCAAACAACACCATATTTTGAGGTTGGTTTTTCAATAAATAGGGTAGATCATTTATATACACGAGAAAGAGGAAAGGACCCAATATTGAGCCTTGTGGAACCCCCATTTTTACTTTTAAACCTTGTGAATTAACACCATTTATTTGAACACGTTGTTGTCTATCACTCAAATATGATTTTACCAAACTAAGTGCAAGTTGACCTAATCCGTAATGCTCAAGTTTCAAAAGTAATGTGTCGTGATTTACGCAATCAAATGCTTTGGAAAGGTCACAAAATATTCCTATGGCGTCTTGAGACTCTTCCCACGCAGTAAATATGTGCTTTAATAAGGTTACACCGGCGTCAGTCGTACAACGTCCCTTGATGAAACCATACTGTTGATCATGTAAAATTTTGTTGGTGTTAAAATGATTGAGCATTTGATTAAGCATTACCTTTTCAAACACCTTGCTAAAAACTGGCAACACGGATACAGGTCTATAATTATTAGTATCTTTACTGTCCCCGGATTTGAAAAGAGGTATGACTTTACTGTATTTCATTAGATCAGGGAAAACTCCTTGGTCTACACACAAATTAAAAATTAAAGCTAAGTATGGGGCTATAGTCTCAAGTATGGATGCACAAACTTTGATAGACATTCCCCATAGATCTTCGGTCAGTTTGATTTTTATTTGCCGGAAAGCTTTAATAACTATCATAGGGTTTATGTGTTTAAATTTAAATTCAACCGTGCAGCCAGATACATTCGCCTTTAATAAACCAATTGAGACTTCAGGTGAGGAATTAAGAGCTTCCGTCGTCTTTAATGGTATATCGGTAAAGAAATTTACAAATTCTTGAGCTACTTCCAGATTAGAGCTTTTAGGACCACATGCTGAATCTAATGTGTAGCTAGTGTTACTTATTTTCTTCCTGTTAGTCTCATTATTTATGACTTTCCAGACTGTCTTTATTTTGTTTTCTGCTGTTTTGATTTTGTTGCTAATGTGCAGGGCTTTAGCAACCTTGCATGTATTTCTAAAAATTTTTGAATACTTAGCAACATACCGGTTAAAAGTTTCGGTGTTTATATAAGGCTTAAGGCCATAAAGCTCAAATAGTCTTTCCCTACTTTTTCTGATACCTCTAGTTGCCCAATCACTAAATATGAATTTAGGGCTAATACTTTTTGTCTTCTTTTCAAAAGTTTTGTTGAATTCCGTGTGAACTATTGAAAAGAAACGATCATACAATTGATTTATATTAATATCGTCATGGCTCATAACACCTAACTTGTTCTGTAGGGAAATATTATACCTATTTAATTTGCTAGAAGTTATAGGTCTAAATTTGATCTGAACTTTTTGCAAAGGTGTATTACACCTAAAAGTTACAGTTTGTCCGCTATGGTCGGACGGCAGACAGTTTACTATGGCTTTATCTAAGTAATCACAATCGCAGAAAACATTATCTATACAAGTCGCAGAAGATGGAGTGACTCTAGTAGGTTCTATAAAAGTGTTGGTCAAGTCAAATGACTTAAAAAGATTTAACAACCGACTGTTATTTGAACTTTCTTCTAAAATATTGATATTGAAATCACCACAAATAATTGTAGATTTAGTAATTGTACTCCACTGCCATCACCGCACCTTACATCAGGCGCATATTAAGTGTCTTGCCCAAGTAAATTTGAGTTCCACATTTACCTAGTCCTACATGTTTGCCTTCCCCAGCGGGAAACCCCCCGCGCTTTGTCATTATCTCCGCAGATAACCAATTATGTTATCTACCTACGTAGGTACGTCACAATTATTCATAACTACCCACTTACAGTTACAGCTTTGTGTTTACGTAGTGATGAGTAATCATGATGTCATAATTTGGATAGGGAACGCTGTTTTCAACGTAAAGTAATAAGACTTGTTAGCTCAGTAGGTAAGAGCGCCGATATAATTCAAATCTTGGTCATCGGAGGGCGGAGGTTCAAATCCTTCACGAGTCAAACTTTTTCTGTCATTTTCATTTTTCTTTATTTATTTTCACGTATATTTTAAAGGAAAACAATGTCACCGTAGGTTTGTCACCAGGTTTTAGTAATGTTGTACTCCACCTACCATAACCGCACCTTACATTATGCGCATATTAGGTGTCTTGCCCAAGTAAATTTGAGTTCCACATTTACTAAAGATTTCGGTTTGTGCTGGTCCTTTAAAACAGGCTACATTATAAAAGAGAATTCACCACCCGAGCTCTCATTGTTCCATTCAAATTCTTAATTCTATTATGACCACCGCTAATTCCTTAGTAGGAAGCAGAAGGTGTATTGCATTGTTTTGAAAACCACAATGATACTAAGCACAGGTATTTTGTACCAAAAATTTGCCTTAAATATTTTACTAGCTGCGCACCGCGGTTTCGACCACAATTTTTTTTTTAATAATAGCCTACGTTACTTCCTGATAATTTAGCCTTCTATTGGTGAAATCGGTCCAGTAGTTTCAGAGCTTATCACGGCATAGTACCTATAAAACAAAGTCGCTTCCCGCTGTCTCATGTCTGTCTGTCCCTATGTATGTAGATCTTTAAAACTAAGCAACGGATTTTGATGCGGTTTTTTTAAATAGATAGAGTGATATATATAATTTGTCGAGTTTTTGCATACATTGACTAAAATATTATGACATTTTTTGGAGATGTCGGAAAAAAATAAGCCGTCTGGGAGCTTTCAACGAAAACGCTGCCTTTAAACTCTTTGAGATATAACAAAATTATGTATGGTGGAATTTTGTATCTTTGATAGGTCTACAGAAAAGTCCGCGATGGCATATTTCTATCTCTTAAGGATAACATACTATTTATCCATTTTTTTTTTTTTTTTGTTATATTTCAAAACGTTTAGTTGACACTTCCCATGACCCTAAGGCTGGCTTTTACCTTGGCCAAAGGCTTAGTGTTGCCATACAGCGTGGTAACGCCGCCAGTCTCTTGGGGACATTACCAGTTGACAGTGTTGAGGAGGAGTTTTTTGACGCCATTTTTTAAGTTTTTAGTTAAGTTAGTTAGTTTAGTTTATTTTAATAAATTTGTAAATTGTTACTTTATTAAATAAAAACAATCCATTTTAATAGGTACTTAAAAAAATGGGCAATTATAAAGCGTTAATTGGAAAGCTATTTACACAAATACGGTATTAATCCTTATCATTTTGAATAAGTTAGAGGCTTTAAACATTTCATGCAAATTATTTTACTCTTTTACACCATATAATTTAAACGAATAGGTATCTTAGGAGTAATCGCAAAAAAATTACGGACGCGAGAATAAAATTCAAGCGCCTCGCTTCGCTTGATACAATCGCCGACCCTCCCCGCGCACCGTCTTGCCTATTGTTTAGCTAATTTAAAACTTAAAACGGATTTTAATGAAGTTTCCAGCAATAGATAAGATGATTGAAAAGGAAGGTTTGTATGTATAAATTACCCGCATTAGTATCTACATTGCACCCGTGTGAAGCCGGGGCGGGTCGCTAGTTCGTTACAAACAAACAAACAAACAAACAAATATAGTATATTATAGCATAATATAGCTTTACTTACATACCTACTTGCCCTAGCAATGAACAGGTTACAATCTTAAGACTCTAATACCTCCCATATAATATAAATATGCCGCCGTATGGAAAACTTTATCAAGCTTTTCAAAGTATTAAATATGTACACCAAATACTTAGCCTGTTGTTTAAATAGGTAAGCTCTACGAAGTTGTACTTAAGTAGGTAAGGAACTCGGCTTTTTGGAGCTATTGTCTATTAACTAAAGCAAAAGGGGAATGAAAGCAAAAGGCGAGTGAAAACACTTCCTGCATTTCATGAATCCTACCTAACCTGAATATAATATAATTGGTTGCTAAAGTACCGTTACCTAACGAAGTCGAAAGGCACTTGTTCTCCCCGTCATTGCGATAGTTTTTGGTCTAGAATCTAGCTAGATCATACCTGGGAACCTTCTAGTTACGGAGATATTAGGGGCCAAAGTTCTAACATTTTCACAAGATTTTTTTTAATTAGACAAATGCTTTAAATGTTATAACTTTACTTTAACTACATCCATGACCCCCGTACTACATTCAATGCATCCATCAGCACAATTTTTTGAGTGCGTTACATTGGGTCCTACCGATAAACGTGATTTTTCACCCGAAAAAAGAAAGTCGTTTCCCAGCAAACATTTTTTCGTAGAGTTACTTAGTTGATGTACAGAATGCTTGGTTGACGGCTTCGTGAAGGCTCCATTACCACCTTGTATGTATGGACCTATCGTGTTTATTTAGATACAACAAAAGGGGGCAGACATGTACCTACCTATATCTACATTTCGTCTAATGTTTGATTTGTAAAAGAGTGCCTACATTGTCAATAACAAGGCACAAATCCAACACCGCCCTGCTACTAAGAAATTAGTCCTTGCCTATGAAATGTAAATTAGGAAGCGTTCATAGAAAGCTTCAAACGAATTTCACCCTACGTCTTTTAGATCTCGTATCTATTATAGAACTCAAGTACCGTTACGAATACGGCTAGACAAAGCACTAGTGTCATTAACTTTAACGACTTGAAGAATAATAGCAAACTAATTTATTTCTCACTAAGTGAAAAGGTCGAGATTACCCCTCTCTAATGAATATGAAACATCTGGAGCGAAATCCGCCGTTATTAATATCCGACAATTGTAATAAATTAATAAAAGGAATTAGTCTTTTCACGGCGCCTGGAAACTGCGCTAATTTGTAAGTGGGTCATAAATCTTGTAATTTAAATATTAATTAGAATAATTATCTAGGAAAGTCTAGGATTACATACAAGATACTTTTTCCATAGGTAGGTACCTATAAGTAGGTATAACATGGAGATAGGAAGCAATGTCAAAGACATTCGAATATTGACGAGCGAAGGATTTATATAATGCCTAAGACAAAATCCGCCTGTGCACAAGCACAAGGCAAATAAATAAACCATGCAAATGCTTGCAACCATGGGTGGCCATGGTCTACTCCCATGGTACACTCCTTTAGATGTATAGGTACTAAAATGTAAGCGAGGGGAGGCTCTCCATACACCTAGGTACCTAACTGAGCTGAGGATCAGGGCGTGTGTCGCAACAGTAGCGTTCGAAACAACATAGGGGACCCGAAAGTTTTTTGTATGAAAAGCCTGGCCGACGCTAACTTCCGCCATTTTTTTTTTTCAATTTTGCGGCCACGTATAAAACATTTATAAAACGATAGCTGGTATCAATACAAACAAGTTTTGTTTGAGACGAAATGTTTTAAAGTGTCACGTTTTCGAGATTTATGCTATCAAACTTAGAATCTATTAACTGTTGATTAGAAATTAAAATGGCGGAAGTTAGGCCGGCCAATAAATTCAAACCCTTTTCTACGTAGGTATAAAGGCTGTAAAACACCTCTCGAAGCTGAAAGAGTATAATTCTTTTTCTTTTTCTTTTTTTAAAAACGTTGCCCCACTCTAGGAATTTCTCTTGTATCGTGGGTGCGTTTACAAACATTTAAACTCACATACACAAACAGCCAGACCCGGAACAACTATCTGCACCTATCATAACTACCATATTATCTGTGCCGAAAGGCACTTGTTCTTCCAGTCATTAGGATCATTTTTTTGCTCTACACCATACCTTTTAGTTACGGAGATATTCGGGGTCAAAGTTCCAACTTTTTGACAAGTTTTTTTTTTAAATACAAGTTTTTAATGTAAGATTTTTACTTAAACACCTCCACGACCCCCGTACTATTCAAACCATCCATCAGCACAATGTTTTGAGTGCGTTACATTGAGTTCTACCACAAAACATGAGATTTCACCCCAATCAAATAGTCGTTTCCCAGCAATAATTTTTGCGTAAATTTATTTGATGTACAGAATGCTTGGCTGACGGCTTCGTGATGAGGTCTTTTACTTCCTAAGTGTGGAGTGTCTCTGTCTATTTACAGTTGTTGACGACGATATCGAGGTTCCCAAAATACTTCTATTCTTATGTCAATGGTTGATGAGATATTCGTTTCAACAGGCATATTGCTATTGAGTGTAAATTGACTTATGAATGATCGTTAAAAAGTATTGTTATTATATTGGTTGGTGCTACGGAACCGTCAAACCGTACAACTTTGCCTAAATTTCTTAAATTTTTTGATTAAACTTTAAATAAGTATTTAAAAATGAAAAACCTAATTTTAATGTGTGATTTTGCTACACGATATTTAAATGTACTGTTCTTTGCATAGGACTTATAACAATATCAAGAAAATAAGTATTTATGTGCTAAAAAGCTCAATTTGTAGGTACAGCGGGCCGATTTTTTTGTACTTTTTACGAGTTTGCCCATTCTGCAGAAACTTTTGTAACTTCGGTATTTTCTACCAGAACATATAATTTAGGGATCATTATAGAAAAAAATCAATCTATCATAGGACCTTAATACCAAACGTTTAAACGTTCATATTGCCTGTCACATTTGAGTGGGCAAAGTAGGGACGGCCCGCAAAATTAGACTACCAATTTCGACACGGTTTTACAGCCGACTTAAGTGACATTAGGCAGAGTTCGTTACCTTACGTTGCCAGGGACATCATCAAAATTCGTCCTAAGATTAAATAATAAGCACAACTAAAAAATGTTGCCGGCTTTTTAAATATTTGTGTAAAATACCGTGCTGGGCAAAGTTAGAGTGCTTGGGCAATCTTGTAAGGTTTGACGGAACCTTTCGTGTGCGAGTTCAGCTCGCACTTGGCCGTTTTTTGTCGTTCATCATTACCTATGATGTGTCATAATATTTACATCTACGCACTTACAGTTGCAGCTTTGTGTTTACGTACGTACTGTGGTACGGATGAGTAATCATGATGTCATAATATGGATAGGGAACGCTGTTTTCGACATAGCGTAACAAGACTCGTTAGCTCAGTAGGTAAGAGCACCGATATAATTCAAATCTTGACCATCGGAGGGTGGAGGTTCAAATCCTTCACGAGTCAACCTTTTTGAAAATGTTTTTACTTTTTCCACTTGTTTTTTTCTTACTTTTCCGTAAATATCTTTTTAGCTATTACCTTGACAAGAAGTATCGAGTACAGTGTAAAGACAGCAGACACTGTGCACTAAGTCCGAGTTCTCTTTTTTGGCACTGATACAGTAGTCATTAACCAAAGCATTACCAGTTCTAGAGGTTTCGGGTTCGATTCCCGGATCGGGGCAGTGTTATTTCGATATTTCATCAGGAATTTCTCAGTACCTAGCTGCCAAGGAGTAACAGGGGCGACCCTGTTACTTGTTAAAACTTGGAATACCTTCTCGTTTCACGTTCAGATAGTGTTCCATTTATTTGACAGAGATGATCAGATGAAGCAACAGAGATTGTCACAACACGAGGGATTTTTTTAGCATAACCTAATCTTCACCAGCCGCATTTAAATAAAAGCTCGGTTTGTTACGTACGGATGAGTAATCATGATGTCATAATGTGGATACGGAACGCTGTTTTCGATCCAAAGAAATAAGACTCGTTAGCTCAGTAGGTAAGAGCACCGATATAATAGAAACCTTGACCATCGGAGGGCGGAGGTTCAAATCCTTCACGAGTCAACTTTTTTCTATCATTTTCATTTTCTCATTGTTTATTTTCATGTACATTTTAAGTTTTAAGGGTAATGTCAACGTGTGTTTACCACCAAGCTTTAGTAATATTGAGTTCTTGCCATGTTATTTGCCGCCAGCCGGTGGGTACAATTAATAGTGTTTGGTCTCTAAAACGTGTGCGTTACCCCAGCCAGATGTTGTCGAAAATGGTCATTTGAATCTTATAGATAATTAGTTTTACGGCTTCTATAATTGTTGCGCACATTTTTAAATTTGTTGCGCTTAAAGTTTTTTAATTATTTCACAAAAACATTTCCTGCTGGGGTAACGTTACCCCAGCCAGACCTTTTTCTTTCTAATGGGAATATTTAAATAAGTACTAGCTATAAAATTAGTTGTCTATTTGAAGTAAATGTTGTGCCTTATTTTGTATTTGTTCTTTCATCGGTTGCGCAGTTATTCGAGATTTTGCTGGGGTAACGTTTTTGGTTTTGCTAGATCTTTGAAATGGTTAAGCGGATTCTTATCATATTTTGTACATGACTTCTTAGGAATTAGTTTAAATTTGTTCTGCAATAAAAAAAAAAACAAAATAATGCATAGCTTAAAGGTTATTTCATTAAATAGAAAAACACTTCAATTGGTCCCAGCACTCTCAATAAGAAGTCTAAAGACTTACTTTAAACGTTGTTTTAAAGCTTGTAACTGCCTTCAAATGTATGTGAAGTTTCATTAGTATCCTGTAAGTATTTAACAAGTTATGATGATATTCAGTCCTTCACGAGCACGGTCTTGATGCGCGCGGTGTTATTTGGCCACTGGATTGGATATATAACCTGAATGTTATGTCAATTATTAGTTTTTTAGTTTAGTTGTATATGGGTAAAATTTCAGCTCAGTACATTGGATAATTAATGAGATAATACGATGAAAGTCATTAGGAAGTGAATGACCGTGGTAACCCGACCAAGTTTAGGTGGTTACGAAAAAGCGAAAACGCAGAACATTATGGTACCTTCTAAAATATGTAGGATAGTGTTACAAATTTAGTACAGACATGTACACAAGTTTTTAAAAAAACTACATGATTATTAAAGAATTTTTATTGACAGGTAAAATAATCATTTAAATTTAACTTTTAAAGTATTAATAAACTTATACTTAAAAACAATCACAGATTAAAATTACAGATAGTAATTTTGCTTTTTTGAAATTTTCTATTATTTTTTATTTAAATTATAGATTTCATTATACACAGTACACAGTTACAGTTTTTATTTAAATATACACATATTGGAATGTGTAATGATCACAGACAATAAATAATATACAATGGTTTTTTTCAGTTAACACTAAACTTACGTATGTCTACTAATAGGTATTAGTAGACATACGTGAGTTTAGTGTGTGATTTTAATTGATAAAAGTAGGTACTTATATCAATTAAAATCACAGATCAATGGTAATATTAAGTGACATCACAATGTAGTAAAATGCTCACAGTTAGTCCTACTGTTTTGTTGTCTCATTTCAAATATCACATTTCACATATCGTAGTAGTATAGGTATACCTAGCTAGATATAAGCACGTACTCACCGTAGATTGAGAGTTTCTGAGTTACAGACGTAGAGACGTAGAGACGTCAAACGATATTTTTTACAACTTCACCACGCAGCCATAGTCGCCACCACACTCATACGTAGGTATTATTTCGCCATCACCGCGTCCATCATCGCGGCCCACGGCTATTGCTATGTTGCCATTCTGTTTATGCCTACAATAAAAAGAAAGAGTACATTTTTTTTGTCTAAATCCTTAATGGGGTTTCAATTGTAGTTTTGCTACATATTTGAAACTCGAATCGTCATCTATTTGCGAGTTTATATCAACGCGAGTGTCGCAACAAGGTAATTATGGATTTCTTAAAGTATACGTGTCCAAGGAGTTTGTGGAAATAAATACCTACCTACCTGTTGCGGTAGTCCCGACTCCCGATATTGATAACGATAAAAATCGGTCGCTAAGTCATGAATTTCATTAATCAAGTTTCAAGTCATATGTTGACAATGTATATACAAACACCTTCCACTTGAATCAATCTATCTATTTAAAAAAAACTGCTTCAGAATCCGTTGCGTAGTTTTAAAGATCTAAGCAAACAGGAACAGACAAACGGAAAACGACTTTGTTTTATAGGTACTATATGTAGCGAAGGATAAATATGTCGTTATCATTGTTGAGAATTCCAGTCCAGGTAATAACTAAGTACGAAAAAAAAGAAAATAATAAGTAAGTTCCTAAATTCAAATATAACATATACAATTTTAGATAAGTACCTAACAACATGTACATATTAATAATAATTTTGCTACTATTTCTGTAGTTGCATTATGCAAGCTTACCTTGTTCGTGAATTCATCAAGCAGCCCGCACCATAATTATGATCATCAATAGAAGCACTCCACATTAGCAGTAATTCGCCACACTTATTATTATATAATAGCTCTCCCGCACTCGATAAATATTTGCAAAAACAGGAAACGGAACTGCCGAAGCGCACGCGCACTCTACAAGATGAATTATGTGATTATGGAGCATGTTTAGTGCGTTATGCAATTGCAAACAATGTATTACCCCTTCACCCCACCCCTCCCGCGTCCCACCGAACGACATGTTATATCGGTGATTTTTGATAAGTTTGTGCAACTGGAAGATAATGATAATGTTTTCATAGTAGGTACAGATATTATTATGTATTTAACAGTGTACGCGTCTGTACCGAAATTGTTAGGTGTATTATACTAAACATTTCAAAAGATAGTATAATGTTCTGCGTTTTCGCTTTTTCGTAACCACCTAAACTTGGTCGAGTTACCACAGTCATTCACTTTCTAATGACTTTAATCATATTATCTCATTAATTATCCAATGTACTACGCTGAAATTTTACTGATATACAACTGAACTAAAAAACTAATAATTGACATAACATTCAGTTCATATATCCAATCCAGTGGCCAAATAACACCGCGCGCATCAAGACCGTGCTCGTGAAGAACTGAATATCATCATAACTTGTTAAATACTTACAGGATACTAATGAAACTTCACATACATTTGAAGGCAGTTACAAGCTTTAAAACAACGTTTAAAGTAAGTCTTTAGACTTCTTATTGAGAGTGCTGGGACCAATTGAAGTGTTTTTCTATTTAATGAAATAACCTTTAAGCTATGCATTATTTTGGTTTTTTTTTATTGCAGAACAAATTTAAACTAATTCCTAAGAAGTCATGTACAAAATATGATAAGAATCCGCTTAACCATTTCAAAGATCTAGCAAAACCAAAAACGTTACCCCAGCAAAATCTCGAATAACTGCGCAACCGAAGAAAGAACAAATACAAAATAAGGCACAACATTTACTTCATCTAGACAACTAATTTTATAGCTAGTATTTATTTAAATATTCCCATTAGAAAGAAAAAGGTCTGGCTGGGGTAACGTTACCCCAGCAGGAAATGTTTTTGTGAAATAATTAAAAAACTATAAGCGCAACAAATTTAAAAATGTGCGCAACAATTACAGAAGCCGCAAAACTAATTATCTATAAGATTCAAATGACCATTTTCGACAACATCTGGCTGGGGTAACGCACACCTCTAAAACGTACATTATAAAGGGCTACAAAACTTAATTATGAATAACAGCATCTTTAACAGTCTGTCTTCAGCCACCACTGGGTTTGGACCACTCTTCACTCGTGTCAATCTCCACGTTCAGCCTGTTTACTATTGACGAAATACGTGGCAAACTTTCACGTTTGTAAGAGCAATAAGTTTATTTGTGTGATCCTAACTGCTAGTATGTATTCATCACCTAGTGGCGTAGCGTGAAATTGTGACTGTGCTGTTATAAATGGCGGTAAAATTGCTGTTCTTTACCTCCGAAGGGAAGCTGGTAGGAATGGAGTTGTAGGGACCCAACACCTCTGGTACCTACGTAATTTCGCAGCCTAATAAGATTTTTCCATTAAATCACCTCAGTCTTGAGGTTTCCAAATTGTCTCAATCTCTCGTCTATCGTTGTAATAACTAGAACCAACATAAGAGAAAAAAATTAAATAAAACCACAAAGCTATACATGCATGGTGTTTTATTACACTGTACAATAAATATTGGGCTGTATACAAAATATAGAGGAATTCCAAAAGATATTGTCAACACTCTAACATACGTTAACGTGAGTGTAAATCGACTCCTAACATATGTTTTTAAAATTCATAAAATACAACTAACTTAGCAACCATTTGCTTAGGGCTTCCTTATCTACCGAAATATTCCATAGGCCTAACGATGCTATCATTACTTACTTTCGCGGATATTTCGAGCAAAACGATTGGCACCCTTAGCTTACAACTACCCTTACCGCGTGGAACATTCTATGCTGTTTGATTTAAAAAATATTCATAAATAAAGAGTTCAGATCTTTTAGATATCACGATTTTTTTAATATAAAGTCAGATCCAAGATTTGTGTTTGCGAAGCAGACTCAATCGCTGCGAGTTTTGTTTGAAGTTTGAAAAAAATATTACTGTCGAACCCCTTAAGGGTTCGACAGCAATATTTTTTTAAGGTGCCGTATAGCATAAGTATTTGAAAATACGTGGAAATTTTTCTATTCAAAAATTGAGCTTCTATGATAAAAATCGGCAAGAATTCATTACAAGTGACTAGTCAAGATATTCGAAAATTGAGCTGATATGAAAAAATGAAAATGTCTCATTTGCACGAAACAAAAGATATATGTAGCGTAAACTTTGTTGGAGCCACATATGGACTATTAACACGGTAAAACGAGCCGATGAAAGCGCTAGGATAGCCCGCGAAATTCAAATTTTCTTACATTTTTGCTATTTGCAGGTCAGTGACAGGTTGTTTATTCATTAAAATATGATTCGCGGCTGTGACAGATATAGATTTAGTGAGTTATAATCATTACAACGCTCTAAGTTTACTTAATCCCAGTGGGGTGGCTAAGGCAAAGTCAATCTCAGATGGCGCCACCATAGTTACTCCCAATCTGACCAATGAGGTAAAGCTATTTTGAAATATAAAATGACATTACCACATTTTCAACCAATAACGATGTTTGGGTACCAACTATGCTAGCGCCACTAGTTCCACAGTTAGCCATATAATGGGATAAAATGAACTTACGAGGATTGTACGGCCGCGAATCATATTTTGTTCAACATAAAGCACACTGACCGGTAAATTGCAAAAAAAAAACCTAAGAAAATTTGAATTTCGCGGGCTTCCCTGACGCTTCTACCTTAATTACTCGTACATGGTTTACGACATTTCTTATGTTAAGAAGATTCATCGACCCGGCGACACTTTGCAACTTGCAACTTTTAAAACTGATTTCCCTCCTGCATGCAACTAGATAAAAAATAATAACTAAACTGAAGCCTCGTAATCACTAGGCAACAATTGACGCGTGACCCTCAACATGTTCGGCAGCGTTGCACAACATCGCGCGACGTTGCCAGCTGGCGCGCAACATGACAAAACAAAAAAGTTTCTAAACAAAAGTTCCGCGCTGACTTTCAACACGTTGAGCAACATGTTGGACAACATGTCGTGCGCCAAATGTTGCCTAGTGGACACGAGGCTTAAATGTTCCACGCGACAATTACTACAACAGCATTGTATAAATCACACCTCGACTTAGTCGCTACCAATTTGAGACCCACATTCACCTACTAATACATTTGCCGACTTCATGTAAACATCAGTTCATCGTTGTGAATTTTTACAAACGTGTAGTCGCGTGCAAAAAAATGTACACAGTTTGACTCGCTTGCACTACATACAATCATAATATATTGTATAAACGTATCTAGTGATTTTAGATGCAAACGTGCCTGGGGCGATTTAGTCGCTCATGGAGGCAGCCCCTAAGTGTAATAAAAAAAAAAATTCGCCCTAATTGATTAAGTTATGAGATGTTTTGTCGTGTTTTAGTTTTAGTTTCTTTATAGTAGTAGTAGTTTCTTTGTAGTAGTTTTAGTTTTTTCGTAGTTATTTCAGAAGAGTCACTTTTGCATTTTGGCACCTGTATACATTATTTTGCACTCGACTGTACAGACGGCTGCATTTATTGAGAACCACTCATGGCCAGTTTATATGCAGCTGTCTGTACATTGATATAACAGTCATCTGGATTTTAGTGTTCCATCTTTAAGGCCTGACCTCATTATAAAACCTAGTATTTTCATTTTAGGGTAACGCAAAATTGGACTTAAATTACAGCAAAGAAAGTTTCAAATTGCAACGATTTAAACGTCAACCTAAAATATGTGATTTATTTTTGTTGTCTAAATAATTTTATTGCTCATTATTTTCTTATCAAACAAAAAGTAACGTTAATAGACACTGTATATAATCTAAATAATTTGATTTAAACTGAGGCACGCACATACAACACAAAATGGGGCATATTAACAGATATTAGTCAGAAGCCAGGCCTTTTTACATCATGCTTTATTTCAGATACCGATACTGAGCGCCTAACAATTGTTTACAAAGATTATCGTATTATCTTCGCGTCGAGATGTTAGTCAACCTTTGGCATCAATATAAATTAATTGATATTAAACCAGTCTAAATAGTCAAACTCTCTTAAGGTGTAAGCACCAGGATATACCACGAAATAGGGATGATGACTGATTAAAATATGATTCTGTTTAGTCCGTCAGTTAGATTAGCGAAAAATAATGGATACGTGTTTTTTGTTTTATCAAATAAAATTGACAAAGATAAAACGTGGCAAAGATCATGAGTGGAGACTTGTGACGTCACATTTGAGTAAAAAATGTACTTAAATGTGACGTCACACGAGTTTCCGACGCACTGTATCATCTTCATTTTTGTTTACGTGAAAAAAGTAAAAATATGTATTCAATACTTTTTAGAAATCTATCTGACGGACTAATTAATTTTTTTTTGTCATCTACCCTATTCAAATCTTCGGTTTATGCTATTTGCCGGTCAGTGTCATGTTGCATGTTGATTAAAGTATGATTCGGGACCGTAACAAATATGGCTGTACAGTTATTTTAAACTGTCTTTTGCTCGCGGCTTCGCTCCCGTTATTTATGGAAATTAACACACGGGAACGTTTTAAATGTAGCCTATAGCACTCGGGGATAATGTAGCTTCCCGTTGGTGTTTTCAGATTAGTTAATTTAAGTTAATTTAAGAATTTTCGGAATCAGTTCAGTAGTTCCGAAGATTACTACATACAAACAAATTTTACCTCTCTAGAATATTAGTATAGAAGTATAGATTAAAGTTTTTTTTTTTGGGACAAGCCCGCCTGACTATTCCCAAACCACTGTAACTCCTGAAAGCCAGAATCAACAGTGGCGACTACCAGAAAAGCGCCGAGACAATGAAGCTCGACGAAGTCCCAGAGAATGAATTTAACTGTCTTGGATCCCACAAGGAAATTAATCAGAAAAGTATAGTGGAGGAGTAGGAAAAAACCGTAATTTCCACTTCAGATACACTTTCACTTAGATTAAGGTTAGTGTCAAATTATATTTAATCAACATACAACCTAACACTGACCTGCAAATTGCAGAATTGAGAAAATATGAATATCGCGGGCTGCCCTGGCGCTACCCTTAACGGAAAATGTTATGGATTCTAGTAAAATAGCACTGTGCTACGTCGATATTACATTAATACAATATTATTTAAATATTTCTGCGCCGATATAATTTAAAATGGTATATTCTAAAAGTTGGCAACATTATAACTAGCTGTCAAATATTTCACTAAATGGAATGATTTAATATCGCTGTGTTGTAGTAAAATATTGATTATGAATTGCAATAACTAATAGTCTGAATGTTCAGTTTTGGATGTAAAAAGAACTTTGAAACCATCCTAAAGCATTTTTACATCTAAAAACTGTTACAACACCAGCTATTTTTAACTGCAACACAAAACGATATTTCATCATTTTTTTTTGTAATAATGACAGTGAAATATTTGACAGGAAATTGCGACGTCGCCAACTGTCAGAATGATTTTTAAAAAACTTTAACCAATTTTACGCGGTAGTGTTGACATTATATTGTTAGGCATATTCTTTTTTCAGTGGCAACACAGTTTGCACCACACAATGGCACTACTAAATGCAAATTTATCACTGATATTGGAAAAAAATCCGTAATTCATTTCTAACCGATCAGACCATTACATTAACCAAAATTATTAAAACTAAAATACTAAGAAACGATATACAGAGTAAAGTTAAGAGGTATTTACACATTTAGCCTCCGTAAACCATTCATAAAAATTTACACATAATAAATAGATAACTTCTATCTAAAAAACTCTCACGTAAATAAACTATAATTGTCGACGATCTCAAAATAAATATGCTAAAGCTTATGAGACTTACAACTAAATGAGTATAATTATTATGATCGAAAATTATGCGTTGTACTTAACATAATAATTAAAATCAGATCATTCCCTCTCACGTACAAAAGCAAGTGCAGATAAAATTCACGTTAAAATTATCAAAAAGGTTTGAGCACCTTTGTGCCCGCCCGCCTTTAAAAATATAAGTTGTATATTGTACAAAATTTTATAATTAAAAATACGTGGTAGAAGCTATAGTGAGATAACACGTCTTTGCATTAAATTGTGCCAAGGGACGGAATACTCGTAAGGTTAGAACACCCGACTCAAAAGATACCAACATCAGCGCAATGAATAAAAAAATTTGAGCGTCATTTGTCAACTGTGTCAAACGTCAAAAAGCATTTTTTTTTTCTTTTTTGTTGCAAGAGACTTACATTTCGTTGCTGTTTACAGCCTAATACTTTTTACACTTTTAATCACAGATTATAAACGATTTTTCTAACAATGGTTATTTATATACATTTTTACTCCCGGGAGGGATCTATATAAAGTCTTCCCAACGCAAAGGAGTTCCTTTGCTTCGTGGCACCCTATAAGAGCAATCTCATTGTAACTACATCTATATGATATAGCGGTAGTCGGCACTACCACTAGCGCTACGACTTGGCACTGCTACCTTGAGAACCAAGTGCTTGCGATACCAACGAAACCGACAACTGTACTGGAGGAAACATTACATTTAAATACATACCAATTATTCTAATTTATTAAATATACATGTGGATTCAAGCTGTGATACACGTGAAATGTTTAGAAAATCGAGTACTTACTACAACTATCATAAATAAAGGTTACATGGCATTTTTGTTTTCATTTCACTCCAGCTAAGTTGTCGATCACTACAATATCATCGCAAGCGACCAAGAGTGTAATCGATATAAAATAAATCTACAATAATTGAGAAAACGTTATAGAAAACGGCATAAGTTTATAAAAATCCCCCTGGCATACCGTACGTCGTCTAGTTCACTACGTTTATAATATTGCGCACTTGTGTAGGTATGCGTGTTTCATTACAGGCCAGCACTACATCGTGTCGATCATTTGCGGACAAACAACGCGTGTTAATATCCCAGTGATCATAATAATATTCATCACGTGCAAAATCTACATTTTTGGTCATAAATATACTGATATACAAATTTTATAATTACAATACATTAGACTAAGGTACATAGTTTTACCAAATCCCATACATTTGGTAAATAAATACATGTCATATTATTACATTTATACAAGGTCCACTCTCGCGACCGCTAGGCCATCATAAACAGATCACATTCTTTGTCTTTTCAGATGTGCTTTTACACTATTATGCTGGTTAGCAAGTTAGAAAAACACAATTATGGAAATATCGCGAGGTTGAATCGCAAAATGAGAATATTGCCAGCAGATATCACAATTGAACAATTCCGAAGATGCAGTTCTGTTTGGTTCGTCACTGCAGCATGAGTGATTCTAGGTTCCGATTGAGGATTGTGTCTTTGACGGAGTTGAACACCACTTCGATGTTGTGCGTGTCGATAGCGGTGGTGAAGTGGTGGTATAGTGTGGTCTTGGGTTCCCTGCGAACGTTGGCGAAGGTTTTGAGCAGGAACATTTGCACGTCTCTCAGATCGTGGGGGTCGCCGACGAACTGCGGATAGAACCAGCGTATGTCGGTCTCCTTGCTGGCGACCTTCCGCGCGAGCAGGTCGGACTTGTTGAGGAACAAGATGATGGAGATACCCTTGAAGTTAATGTTGTTCACGATCGTATCGAAGATATTTAGCGCCTCTTCTAGGCGGTTCGTTTTCCTGGAATCAGAGAAGGATAAAATTAGTACATTTTATTTTTAGGTCGATCTTTCCGCTTAGAATGTTAAATTATTCGCGAGCATTAATAACCAGTTCTTTAATATCATTTGGCGATTTCCTGTTAATATCATATTACTAATGAACACCGATATAATTTTATTCAGATTTCAATAAAATCAGCACATCTTCCTCAACATTGACATTGACAACTCCACTCTTTATTTTGAATTCAGTATGTATGTACATTATTTACAATTTACAAATCTATTAAAAACTAAACTAACTTAAAAAATGGCGTCAAAAAACTACTCCTGAACGCTGTCAACTGGTAATGTCCCCAAAAGACTGGCGGCGTTACCACGCTGTATGGCAACGCTAAGCCTTTGCGCTACGCTTTTACCTTGGCCAAAGGCTTAGCTTGGTATTGACGAAGTAATCTCTCCATTCGAATTCGTGATATGTGACATCTACCTACGTACGGAGCCCGCGTGGTGGATGACTCCCTCTTATAGACAGAAGGGCTATGTCCCAGCAGAAGAACCGTAATAGACTGATAAACCTGACCATCATTATCTGTCTAGCCTTTTCCCAGCTATGTTGGGGTCAGCTTCCAGTCTAACCAGATGCAGCTGAATACCAATATTTTTCACGGAGCGACTGCCTATGTGACCTCCACAACACAGTTAGTACTGTATATTGTGTACGGGTACTACTATATCCATTGGTAAGACTGATTGTCAGACTTTCGGGGCACTGACTACCTGTAACGACCGTCAAAAATCTACAATTGACAGCCAGGGACATAACGTGCTTTTCGAGACACGGAAAAACCCCGGTATGTAATGCGTGGTGACCCATCCATGGACCAACCTAGGCAAGCGCGGCTTAACCTGAAGATAGACCCCGAGCTGTTGTTATTATTTAGCCACGTGCTCCTCCACCTGACCATTACACCTTTTAGCGCTATTCTCATCCGTGACCAGTCCAACAGAGTATTTAATAAATATGTAATGGACGTTACGACATAACTAATAATGCACATAATTACATGTTTTCAATGACAGATGCATAATCACGACCTTGATCTCGACAGGCGGATGTGGCTCACATATAACATATCATTACTCAAAGTCAATCAAATGATTATCACACGGGAATTTGTGGAAGTTTCTGCTATCACTAAATAAAACCCTAAACATCACACCACACCTGTAGAGACCTTTTTTGGGATGAAAAATCAGTGTTTACATTACTACATGGACTCAATGTATGTAACGCACACATGACTTTGCCCAAGATCTTATGCCCAGCACCACCAACGAGGGAACCAAGCAAAACCCCACTTTTTATTATATTTGAAGTTCTTGTATGGACGTGGCCAATGCGAATCCTGTCTACCTTTATATTAGTTATATAACAATCCCAGTTATACTTTTGTGTGTCTATAATTATGTCAGGTGGTTGTAGCTTGCGATATTTACGCAAAAATACAGTATTTATGCGAAAATACTGTACGTAATATTTCACATACTTATACATATTTTAGGTTACCAATTGATGAGCCTGTATTTATCCAACAGGATACTACAGCATTGATTAGAAGACTATGATCAGTATTTAGTTATATATAGTTTAATTATTTATTGGCATATTCTGCAAGCCGGACGTAACTAACGCATCTGTCTAAGCTTTTCCGAACCATGTTAGGGTCGGCCGGATGCAGCTGAATACCAGTTTCAGTAGCAGTAGCAAATAATAAATAAGATAAATGATTGAATTGAACAGACCTATTTAATTCCGTACACGCATCCCAGCCCAAAACACGTTTACGTAGTAACGCAAAAATCTGACCGGCAACATCAAACGAACACATCTGGACGAACCAAAGATATGTTAAGCAAATATTTTAGGGCCGCAATAAAAAGTTTATTAACAAAACTAGCCTTTGCCGCGGTTTCGCTCGTGTCTGAAATGTTGAAATTGAGTTTGTGATCCCTCGGGTACCTTTTGATTTCAAAATAGAATTCTAAATTCAACTTTTTGTTTAGATTACTTTTGTGGTTATGACTCTCTATGGACAATCGCACACCGCTGGAGGCGCAACAGAGCGCATTTGAAGACAACAATTTAATATAAACCTTAACGACCTTGATATACGGTCGCGCGCATGCTCTTGTAGTAGCTTGAGGGCGCTCCGAGTACCGCGTGCGAATTTATTTTTATATTGACCGTATATCAAGGTAGTTAAGGTTTATATTAAATTGTTGTCTTCAAATGCGTTCCGCTGCGCCTCCAGCGGTGTGCGCTGGGTCTATGAGTTGTTTGAGCGGAATGTTGGTGATTCGCAGGGGCAAACTCTATTCTGATTTTTCTACAATGAAATCTGTATAAATACTATCCCGTATCCGTCATCATAGTATGAAGGATATCTTTTGTTAAAGAGAAAGCATACTAGCTATACTATACTAGCATGCGAAAGTCATTCATCATCATCTACTTAGCCTTTTCCCAACTATGTTGGGGTCGGCTCCCAGTCTAACCGGATGCAGCTGAATACCAGTATTTTACATGGAGCGACTGAATATCTGACCTCCACAATACCCGCGAAAGTCATTCAATGGGATTAAATTAATGTAGAGAGTTATATTGATGATTTTAATGATTATAACGTCACGGTCACAAATCATATTTTAATCAATATACAACCTAACACTGACCGGCAAAAAACGTATGTTTAGCAAAATGGTTGACAAACCCAGTTATGTTGATCTAACATCAGAAGATTGGTTCCTTGTTTGCCATCCATAAGATGACACACTCTCCTCTTATAGGCCTCATCCACGATGACACATGATGACACGATCAGTTAGTCCCAAAACTAACAGACAACCAAACATATTTTTTTCTGATTACTAAACATTATAGACTTTCGTACAAATAAACACGCACGCACGTAAGACCGCAATAGCACGCACATCATTTTACGCCATACATATTAGTATAAAATGTATAATTATACATTTTATTGGCATCAAATGTTTTACGAACGTTACGAATGGGGAGGCGACAAAAATAAAATTAATGTATTTTTAGTACGTGTAACGTCGGTGATAAATACCGTTGTTTTGTTGAATTAATGAAGGAAACGATGTGAATCGAAATACAGAGGAAAGAACGTAGAAAATAATGGAAAAATTAAGAGATCGTGTCATGCAAAGCGTATTTCTGATTCAAACGTTATAACATAGGTATAGTGTACCTAATGGTATTACACGCACATTTCGCGAGTTATGTTTAAGTTTCATGTAATAAGGAGCGAGCCTATTGCCATCAACCGGGCACAAATCAAGACTCCGTAGCTGCTACTGAGAAATTCTTGATGGAAAAACCCAATAACAATTTGCCCGACCCGGGAATCGAGCCCAGTACCTCATGCTCAACAGTCGCGATTGCGACCACTAGACCAACGAGGAAGGTTAGTATAATAGGGTAGATGACAAAAAAAAACTAAATAGTCCGTCAGATAGATTTTCAAAATACACACATCAACAGAATCTAGGATATTTTATATTTCATCAAATATCTAAAAATCTATGAAGAATTTTCTGATATAGTAAATGGAAGAATGATAGGTTATTTTAAGGTCTATAGTAAAAAATAAAAATCATTTCGTGATTTTTTTGTTTTAAATAAAAATGTTAATTTTTTTAATCGCCCTAGCAAGTTAATATGGTAAAAAACTTCATTTCTTCATAAAGCTATTAATTTTAATGAAAATTGAAAACATCTTATAAAATCTAATTATTAAAAATCAGTGTTGCCACCTCTTACATTAATTACACATCGACATCGATTGTTCATGCTTAAAATTAGATTGTCAATGTCTTGCTGCGGTATGAGGTCCCATGTTCTTTGCAAGTGTTCGTAAAGTTGTTGTTCTGTCGTCAAATTTGGCGGGCAATCTCTCAAAGCTTTTCGTTGTAACATGTCCCAGGCATGCTCGATAGGATTTAAGTCGGGCGACTGTGCAGGCCAATCCAAAACTTGAATATTGTGGTCTTGGAGAGCGGCCGACACCAGCCGCGCCGTATGGGAAGGAGCATTATCGTGCATGAGTAGAAATTCCTGGCCCATTTGGATTCTGTGTGGGACAATAACAGGCTCTACTACCTCCTCGTGGTATTTTTGTGCAGTCATGCTACCTTGGATCCAAATGAGCTGGGTTCGTCCGCCAAGACGAATTCCTGCCCACACCATGATTGTCCCGCCTTGGTATGAGAGGACCTCCTGAGGGTGCCGTAGACGGCTAACTCTCCCTGGAGTTCTCCAAACGCGTGTTCTTCGTGAATCCGGATGAAACCCAAACCGGGACTCGTCGGTGAACAGCACCAAAGACCATTGTTCGTCACTCCATGGTAAATGCTCCCGAGCCCACGAAAGCCGCCGACCGCGATTGCCACGTCGCAATGCTGGAACACGTAGCGGTCTTCGAGCATGAAGACCAACTTCATGCAACCTCCTTCGCACGGTTTGGTCGCTTACCAGCAGCTGGTGGTCCTCCTGGAGCCTTTGTACTAGTTGCATCGCTGTGATATTGGGTTGTCTTCTAGCGGTCATTTGGAGAAATCGATCCTGTCTCTGCGTAGTACCGCGATATCTACCCGTGTGCCGTTCAGCTACATCCCCAATACTGCGATAACGTGACCACAACCTTGATATCACGTTTTGGCTGGTGTGTAGGGCCTCAGCAACGACGCGTTGAATAGCACCATTTTCTAGCATGCCCACGGCTCGTAACATTTCATCTCGACTCAAATGACGACGTGACATGACTCCTAAAGCTCACACGGCACGTTAAATTAAAAAAGAATAACAATCTAATCCCTTTTCATTAATTAATATTAATAAAACAATTTTAATTTTCCTTAACGTGACGAATTACTAACAATTTTGCCGCCGTATTTTGTTTTTTCTTTTTCTTTTATATTTTATTTTTTAAATTTTGAAAATAGTATAAATGAGGTTTCAATCTGTATACAAACTTTTATGAAAACTAAAAAGATTTTAAACTAAAAATTCGTAAATAATTTAGGATTAAGGTATCCCTAGATTCTGTTGATGTGTGTATATTGGACACATATTTTTTCTTACTCGTCGTCTTCTCTTTCATCTTTAAAAAATGAAGACGACACAGTGCGTCGAAAACGCGTGTGTCGTCACATTTGAGTACGTTGTTTACTCAAATGTGACGTCACAAGGCGGGCCCCCCCACTCATGATCTTTGACATGTTTTATCTTCGTAAATTTTTATTAATTTGATAAAACAAAAAACAAGTAAGTATCCAATACTTTTCGAAAATCTAACTGACGGACTAAACAGAACCATATTTTTTTTAGTCAGGCATCATCCCTAATTTATCCATAATCGTCAAACAAACAGTTCTTATTTACATGATCATGCACATCGAAACTTCGCAAAGATAAACGCAGGATTCGTTTTTCTTCTAAATGGAACCACTGGCTACTTCTCCTTTATTTCCATTTTTTCAGATACCGCCCTCAACAACAAACAACTACAACAGCCCATAACGACCACTGCTGGATATAAGCCTCTCACATGATGGGAGGAATTTGCCGTAATCTTCACGCTTGGCAGGCGGATTGTAGATCGCAGTGATAAAAGACTAACAGAAAACGGTGCTGCCCGTTCTCTGGTCTACGGAGGCGTAAGTTGTTCTGCCTCAGACATTAGTCGCCTTATACGACACCCGTGAGTGTAATGGGTTGGTTCTATTCTACTCTGCCGGATACCACACAGCTAATACCGCCCTCAGTATGTAGTAATTTTCACCCTGTGCCGTTACACGAGCAAGAGGTTACTTCTTATTATCAAAGCATAATCAGCTTATAGCCCACTGCTGGGACAAAGGACACATTTCTGTGAAAGAGGTTGGACCGTAATCCACAACACACGCCCAGTGCGAGTTGGTAGTTCTCATGTCGTCGAAATTTTGGTTCTAGGTCATGCCGGTTTCTTCTCGATGTTTTCTATTAACGCCCCAAAAAAGCCGATTCATTGGGCAACCAATCTTAATCAATAAACGCAAATTATTCCGGTGTGCCCTTTTTGATACACCGAAGTAGGCTGTAGTGGACACGCAACCCGATTCGGGTCACCAACGAATTATAAATGTATTGTTTTTTGAAGACATGAGCTTAAACACCGTAGCTAAGTAACGAACATTTTATACGACTAATGTACACGAGTTTTACCGTCCTATGCACACTGTATACACTTGATATTATTGACCTATATGGATTTTTCAGGAAGGGCAGGCATCCGCTTAAGGCGATTACATGAGCTAAATAAGCAACTGTATTTGTGTTGGTTCAAACTTCGTTTGAAATACTGTTAGAATAAAGTTCTAATCAGCAGCACTGCGGCCGAATAGTGCGAAATTAGTGGTATTTTGCGATTTACAAAAAATCTATTGATTGGACTAAAAAAAGTAAAACACTATGATACTAGTATTTTGCTTGTAGAATTATTTGCCAAAAAATCAAAATTATCGCATATATTTTAGTATGGTTTTTACTCGTTAAAAGAAATTTTTAGAGATAAGTTCGTGATTTTTTTGTATCGAATAAAATTTGTAGTATTATGTTTTCAAAACACTATCGTACTAGCATATATCCTGAAGAATATCATATACTTTTCTGGTTTTGTTTATTGCAGTGAATCATATGCTTTTTTGCATTATAAAACTCGCGTTTAGCTCATGTAATCGCCTTAAAATACGACTTTTTACTTCTAAATCAGAATATTTATGCGGGAATTTATGCATAACACAGCATAATGATAATAATATCATTCTGTAATCATCGTCATGACATACATTTCGGACCGTTCATTGAAAGAAAATTGGAACATTTTCCAATTTACTACATATTTCAGAATTGTTACTGCTACTGCGCTATGGAAATCCAATCTATTGAAAAAATTAAGACATGGATTTTAATATAATAATATCTTAGACATAATCAGAGATGTATAGGTGCCTTTTCTTCCAAGTTAGCTAAACAACAATAAAAAAAATCGCAACAGCATTTATCATGGTATAACGACCTGTCATTGCCTTCCATCACCACACTTTGAACTGTGTCGTTTATGGCACGCTATATTAACACAAAAGTTAACACTCAATGACGATTATCGCTTATCTTTTGTGGGAAAATACGCAAGTAAACATACCTACTTAGTTATGTAAATTAGATTCAAATATAACTTTGTTCTTGGTAACTGTTCATACATGGTTATTAGCGCATTACGCTTTGGTCGTGAACCAGTCTTACCAAGGGATATCGTATTACACAGTATACTGTGTTGATGGTTCTATGTAAAATACTGGTATTTAACTGCACCTGGTTAGACTAGAAGCCGAAACCAACATGCAGTAAAAGGCTTGAAAACTGCCGGAGTGTGAACAGTGATTCATCGCAGCCTCAGTTGTCACAGACAAGTAAACAGTCATTTGATTTGAGACGACGTTAGTTCTAATATAATGTGTATGTAATGTTAAATGATTTTTTTTTATTAGAATTCTAATTGTTATGGCAAATAAAGGCTAAATAAATAAATAGTTGTAATGTCGAATCAGGTCTGGTGATGCCACAATGAAGGACTCTCATAAAAACCCTGACTAAGATTTCCAAACATGCAGTGAGCAAGCGTTTATGGTTATTCCTCTAAGTATGAGGAAAGACTTTCACCTTGTTTGAGGACAATTTGTGGTTTGTTGATCCTACAGCAAAACTGTACTTAGATGCTTTTGGGCGTACAATATGTTTTGAGTAATATTTGTTTACTACGTTGTGACATGATCTGCCAAACTGCCTATTATGGGCAGTCCATACAAATCTGAAACGAGTAGTAATGTATTTTTTTTTTTCACGATTATGCCTGTAATGCCTTGTCTGTATGGTGTCGGACGTAAAGAATAGCACCATCCCATATTTTCCCGTGGGTGTCGTAAGAGGCGACTAAGGGACTTACCAGAGAATGGGCAGCAGCGTTCTCTGTGCTTTTGTAACAACCGTACTGCGATCGCCAACCCGCCTGCCAAGCGTGGCGATTATGGCAAAACCCCCCCTTTGGGGGAGGCCCATGTCCAGCAGTGGACGTCTTTCGGCTGAGGTGAAGTGGTGTGAAGGTGTGTATGCCTGTAAGCTGTGTTTCTATAATTTTCCGGCCATACTAGATTTTACTTAGTAAATGTTTTTTTTACAACTGGCTTTTTAATAATTTCATACCTAAACAAAGAATTCTTCCGTCAATGACAACATAATATCTTGATAATGCCTACGTGCCCCATGGGTGCTGTCATAAAATGTGATTTTCTCGTCACTACGAACACCCGCTGATTCCATCATGACGTTATGAGTCATTAACTCAGAACCAAACTGACGTAATATTATATTTATTTACTTGTAGATAGGCAACGTTTTGCCTGCTATGCAAGATAATTACGAAACGACGTATTACGGGTATTAGATCATAGATAAGATTACTCCCGTTCAGGTTTTGTTTACCGCCTCATGTGTTGAATCAGGTAGCAAATATTTCAAAAGAAAAAAAATCAGGTAAACTACATTCTTCAGTCTGCATGAATGACGTACGTAGGTAATTCTTTTTCGTTCGTACGTATAGAAAATAGCTCTCGATTTTTTGTTGTTTGTACACACCACCCCCTCAGTTTTCGTACACGATCATTATTTTCGAATATATGTTTATGTAATTTGGCATAATGACTGTTTTATGGTATGGCGGCGTGGGCGGGGCTTGTACTGTAATTTGAATATTAAATTCTCTATGACGACACCGTAGTGTGTCTAATTACCTTTCGTGTTTTATCAGTTGATTACTTAATGCATGAATATGCACTTTTGAATATGTTATGTAGGATAGATTGAACGCGGAAGGCGGGTAACGAAGATACGTATGTTTACTGCATTAATTACTCGCGACCCGGTGAATTGATTACGATCACAGATTTTAAAAGATTACTTAGTACTTACATTAACGTGCCGACCACATTTTAGGCATGAAAACTCTGAGACCTCGCAATAAAGTTAAAATGCTTTTAGACCTTATTGGAGGTTTGTGTGAGTGTTCTCCGTATAACCACCATTTTTGTTATTACGTACCTATCTTCCGACAAGACCTGGTCGAACTCTGAAGAGGAGACGAGGAAGAGGATGGACGTGACAGAGTCGAAGCACTGCGTCCACTTCTGCCGCTGGGTCCGCTGCCCCCCCACATCCACAAACACAAATGGCACATTGTTGATGTTCATGGTGCATTCCGTGATGCCCTTGGTGGCCTTCCGGCAGTGCAGGATGTCTTGGTGGGAGGGCACGTAGTCAGGTCTCGCGATGCGTTCGAGCTCGTCGAAGAAGTAGCTCACCGAATCGCTCTGGAATTAGGAGAAGAATTACGTTAATAGGCAGTTACAGCTAAATACATAGTAAAGATTCGAGTATTTTTTCCTCATGATTTGTTTTCTTGGAATATGTTTATTTTTTTTGTTTTTCGCCGTTGTGTATGACGCTGATCATTTGATTTCGTAGATTAAGCACTTCTCCAAAACGAATATTGATGATGTGGCTCTAAAGGCTGCCCCCAACTGAAATTGGACTGGGCAGAACATTTCTGCTGCATAACGAGCTAACCCTGGACCAGAATAGCACAGAATTGGTGCTCTGAAACACTGACGTGTTCAGAACACTAGTTCTGTGGCCACAGAGGAGATTCCGGGCCGAACTTGGTAAGTTCCGTAAGACCTGAAAAGAAGACGTGGGGGATGGCTAGAAAAAACCTATTTCATTGAATTTTAACAATCAGTAGACTACTTTAATGAATGATCGTACGAGTAAGGGTGTAACAATCCTGCCGGGGCTGCGGGACTGTTCGAAAGAGATACCGTGGCGTCCGTGGCCCCGGAACACAAAGGCCGAAGAGGGATCATGGATGGGTTTTATTCAGTAAAAGACTGACACTCCATCTTGCTACGCCCAGAGCCGGAGGAGTCGTTTGATGACTCATCAAATTTTGATGATTTCCCATCCGAAATAAAAAGCCGTAACAATACATCGTCGGCGACAGTGAAAGAACGTGTATCTAAATTTTTAGGCGAATTTCATTTTTTCGTCAAAATTAATAAATTAAGTAGCCTGCCGTATAGCGGCAAAACATTGAAATAGTTAGTCAGCACGCACGGTCGGTGAAACAGACGAATCTAGGTCTTGTTGGTGGATTTTTAAGAGTTTTTAAATTCTCTTGCAAAAACAAATGGCACATTGCAACGATATTATGTACAATTAAATTTGTTATCCCAGGTGATAGTTTTCTTATTGATCCCTTGGCCACCAAAATACGAAACTCACTGAGTAAAACTGCGGCCTTTTATTTTGGCTGGGAAAATACATGAGTAAACTGTCAATAGCCAGGTGGACTTTCCTGCTCATTCATCTGACACAATTTAGTCGCCTCTTACAATACGCACAGCAGAAACAGTGACCCATTTTCTCCCGGAACAGCACAGGAAATTAGGCATGTTACAAAATAAATAAACCTGTTTGCCAAAAGCTATATATACGTTTAAAATGTAAGGTAAATAAGTACAAATATAATAACGGTATTTAGTTAACAGGTGGGTCACAGTCACAGTCGACACGTCACGTCGACAATATCAGCGTTAAATATAAACGCACACAATAAACAAGTGACACGATTATTGTGGAATTTACCAAAACTATTTGGAAACAAAGTATCAAATAGGGGCAGGTCTAGAAATGAGGTAGAGCTGGCAACATTCATGATTTTACTCTGAGAATGTTGCATGCTACCTACATCAATCATATATTTCTTAACAGATTCGTAAGGAAACTAGAATTAAAATTGGACTTATGCGAAATGTCACCATGCCTGGTACCTATTTAGAGGTGGTCAGCAAATAGTGGATGACAATACCTCTATCTATGTGAACAGATGATAATAAAAGAATTGCTTCAGGACCGAAATATTTGGATCATTCTAGCGGGTTTTTATCTCAATTCCATTACATATACAAGCAAGATACCTGTGCCAGTCAGACATGATTAAATATTTAGGTGTTTATTCTAGTCTCAAATCAACAAAAAAAGACTTCTAGATAGACTCAACAGTTTATAAGTAGAGTTATAAAAATAGGTTACGGGTTACTTTTTTTTTGCAATATCACCTAAAGTAAACCGTCATTCAGGCAAGTTATCGTCAAAATCTAGATTACCTACAATAAAAAGTTTAAAAAATGCACGCACGCTACGAACGAATTGCGATTTTCCGTTTTTATTATAATTGTTTTATCCATTATCGATTGAATTCACCTTCACGGTAATTACAAGTGGGAGAAAGGAGATCGTACGAGCACCTAGGATTATGCAATATGAATTAAGTACAATATTCTATTCAAACTTAGCGTTTCCCGGAACTATGTATTTTATGTCGTAGGTACAATGAATGCAATATGACGTAAGGCACTAGTTGTCTTGTTGGATAAAAAGTTTAGCCCATAATTACGCGGAATTATGTTTGTCTGTGATGTGATGCTGTGTTGGGTGGCTGGGCGCAAAAACTATTGAATCATTTCGTTTTCATTTTCGTTTGTCATATCCGGATCCATTAGTAGGTATTATGCGAAAAATAAGCGCTACATAGATTCTTTGGTGCATGGTCAAAATCGGAACTAAAACCGCCATCTTGTTTTTTTTCTATAAAATATGATGACTGACTAAAAAAATATGATTCTGTTTAGTCCGTCAGTTAGATTATCGAAAACTATTGGATAAGTGTTTTTTATTTTATCAAATTAAAAAAAATTGTTGTTGATAAAACGTTTCAAAGATCATGAGTCTTGCGACGTCACATTTGAGTAAAAATGTACTCAAATGTGACGTCACATGAGTTTTCGACGCACTGTATCGTAATTTTTTGTTTACGTGAAAAAAGAAAAAATATGTCCATCCATCACCAAAAGATCCATAAAGCACTGTTTATCGGGACCTACTTCCAAGCCTCCCTTACCTCATACATAAAATTTCTGCAAAACTAAGCGTATAGCCACGCTCGCGCCGCATCTGGCCGCATTGCGGCGCAAGAATGCGTACCGTACACACACATCACTTCAATACATTTTATGTGAACGTTTCGCAAAAAATGGTTGCCAGACCAACCGGAAAATCGATGTTAGCTTTAAAGAACTTAGATCAGCTTACTTACCAAGTAATTAATACGTGTTAGAAGCCTCACAAAATGTGGAAAGCCGGATGTGCTTAAGTCTTGTTATCTATCGATGAAGAAACATTATGTCTGGTTACGCCCAATTGTCCAATTGTCTGGAAACTTTAGACAGAAGATAATTGTATTTGAGCTTCGATTTAAATAAGTAAAAAACTTTTTTGTAGAGAGATAAGACAGCCTCACAGGCAGCCTCAGAGCCGCAGCGAATGCGATTTTTCCACATTTTCCAATTTAATATCGATAATACACAAAAACGAATCCAATAACACGCTTCACTTTGTCGTTATATGCACTGCAATTACTCCTTAGTTTAAAATAAACTTGAATAGTATTCAAAGGCCTTTTAAGGTTATGAGTTCAAATCTACGATGAACTATGGAAGTGACCTGACTGGTATCAGAATTGATTATTAGTTGAACTAGGGAAAAAATAGACAGGATTATCCTCTAGTTTCTTGGGTGGTTTAGCAATTTATACTACGTCACCATTTATGTATTTCAGACATTGCAGGCCACTGAGATATAGATAAATAGAAATCTCGAAAGAGTTTCTGTAACTCGTAACAAATTACAGGTATGAAAAATAAACATCGCGATTTTACAAAGGTGACAATATAGGCAATCTTGTCGCTAAATTCGATCTTTTCAAGACAATCCTTGGACTAATTTTTAGCAAGAAAAACATCGAGAAAGGTTCTGTTGAAAGTTATTAATTATGCATTCTATTTCAAAACCAAGAATCTCACACAAAACAAAATATTAAATATAGAAAATCTAAAACTTTTGAATAAGAACAGTGCACCGATATTCTACATGCGGGATTAATAACCTAGGAATACAAACTCGATCTAGTTCTAAAACTGTTTCATTTCACCTGCGCTTACACAAGCTCAATACATCACTCCTGAAACACCACAAATCTATGGTTACGGAGCAAAATTGTAAATTTTCAATGTTCGCTGCAAAACGGCTGGAAACTTGTTACACGATAAGCAGGGTCAGTCTGCACTAAATGGAACTGTATGTTTATGGTCAACGACATAACAATGACTGTACCTAATATTCTACTTCAGATATCAACGTAATATTTTATAAGAAAACATTATTCCAAACTAAAAAATGTGCATTTATTCACTCTCATTCGCAGAAGTCTTCCGGAGCCGATCTTGTTTATTAAACAAATATCTTGCTCGAGGATTAATGGACTAGAGGAAAATCTTGTGATTATTAAAAGTTAGGTGAAGATGCACGTAGACGTAACATTCTAGAACATTTTTTAATCAGACATGAATCAGACGGCGCCGCGCGCCGGCGCTTCGATACCCACATGTAACTTTATTAACAAGTGACGCGTTTCCATGTTTTCGTGACTCAAATTGTCCAAAACAAAGGCGAAATACTAAAAAAAGTCTTCTTTAATTTCCACATTTTTCAATCCCGCCAAGACGAGCCAAGCGAAGCGCAAGGGCACTACCTACCTTTTCTCGAAGCGCTTCGTCGTTTTTTTGAACCCTTATAACTTGGGTTTGGATTGTACCAGATTCTCGGAAAAACAAAAAAAAAACAAAATTCTCGGGATATGGTTGTCAATAGCGGACTTATAAAACATATAAAGTTTTAATTGCATAGCTCCTATACTTTAGATTTTATTGATATCTAAAAAACCCTGATTTTGTCACTGATTGATGATCATCAAAATAATTAGGGTAGAAAAGCCGAAATTTGATAGGTATGTAAGCTACTATTAGTACACAAACAACAAAAAAATTATAAACCTTGTAACTTTTATCCCCCAACCCCTTAAATTAGGGCATAAAAGTTTGTATTAGACTTCCGCAATTTTGACGCTAGAGGTCTGGCGCCTCTGATGTGCAAGAAATAAACCCAAAAAAAAAAAACTTGTCACAAGCAACTTCCAAAAAGAAATGAAATCCCACCAAAAACATTTTCGCAAGAAATACACTCAAAAAAAAATAATTGTCACAAACAATTACTTACAAAAAGAAATTAAATCCCACCAAAAACATTTTCATGTAAAATGTTGCCAAGACGGGACCATATGACTCGCATTGTCAAAAAGTTATCAGATCTCATTTAGAGCCAAACTTCTAACTTTGCACGCCCTAACTCTACTCTAACTTGCCAAACGGCCAAGCCACATATTTTGACAATGGTGTAGAGTTTGTGAAGTTAGACCTTGTAAAGTTAGGGCGTGTAGAGTTAGAAGCTTGGGTCTACATGAGATCTGATAACTTTTTGACAGTGCGCGTCATATGGTCTCGTCTTGGCAACATTTTACATGAAAATGTTTTTGGTGGGATATTAATTACTTGCAAACAAGTTACAACTTGACAAGTAGTATTAACCTGTCAGTTGTGATGTCACTCAATCACATACTTGTAAAGTATGTGTATTGCTGTGAGCGAGTGTGACTACTTATTGCAAAAGTCGCGGGATATAAATTTCAAAATCAAGATCTTTTAAATTCTCGTATATAATTCAAAGACTTAGATACAAGTAATACACAAACTAAGTTCTAGCATCTTTTGTGAGACATGATGATCGGAGCAGAGGAACCAAAAGTATATCATTAACAAAACGGGAACAGTTTACTTAGTGTTTATTAGTCCGAGGCTATTCTGGTGTGAACCAATAGCGATAATTAAGCCCTACAAAGGTTTTACTATTTCACACCAAAAAGAACACAAAGGAAATACACCTGATACCAACGCAGTTTGATCAAGATAAAGGCCATCATGTAAATGAAATCAATTTATCGCTACTGATTATGAAAACAGTTGTGTTAACAAATAGTTTTACTACGCCTTGCATACTGATTCATAGCGTGTTGTGAAAAAAAAGAAACATTAAAAAAAATAATGACGTCTGCGCTGTAGGCTCCGTGTGTCAGAGTCAGCATCAATTGGCTTTTTTACAATCACAGATGTTCTGTGAATCACATTTTAAAGCCCTGATCAAATTAGCCAGAACTAGGGTTGCCATACGTCCGGAATTTTCCGGACAAGTCCGGAAATATAGGTCTTTGTCCGGAATGCGGGGGGAATCTTAAACCGTCCGGAATTTCTACAAATAAGTGAAGAGTGAAATAAAAAATGAAAAAACCAAATTATTTATTAATTATTTTTATTCTAATATTATGTTTTATAGATAAACTACAGTCACAAATCATGCAATAACCTTCAGTCGGTTCTTTTCCTTCTTTCAAAAAAGAATATTTGGTTTTCATCACTTCAGTAAACGTACATTGTCGTTTTCTACCACTACCTGATGCCATTGTCGTAATGTTCGACACATATACACTATGAATCTGCAATACGTACGAGTACGTACGAACTTCAAAATCACTTCTAATCGCTGCAAAGACAAACGCTAGACTAAATCAAAACAAACAAACTCAAAGCAAAAGCACACGGTGCGCGGGTGTATCATGTGCGCGGGCGAACGCAGGCGACAGAGAGGCGCTTCCCCCTCACCCCTTACCATTTCACCGCGCGCGTGTCAAAATTCGAACGATTTGGCAATCGATTTGGTTAGTTTATTTACTTGCACGATGCGTAACGATTTTAATAAAAAATTAACACGATTGTCCGGAAATTTCATGGAATGTCAGGAATTTTCTCCGGATTTTTGATATTTTGATCTGGGAACCCTAGCCAGAACAGATAGTATAAGTGGTAGTTTACGAATATAATTTTGACAAAGAACAAAAACTTATAGGAAGCGTTTCCAAGATTCCGTTCGAAGGAACGAAATCTTGGCTACGTTTAAAATCCCAGTGTATTACAATCAGCTTGATGAAGATCCAGTCGATTGTAATCCTGAATGACGAGTAAGGAAATTATAACAAATGTTAATTGAAAATGGTCAGGGAATAGCGCAGCATAGTACAGTCGATCGAATAAGTAAAATGCTAGAGCCTTCGACTGGGCCCTTCTAAGGGATCGGGTCGAAAATAGGTACTGAAGGCCTTGCAATGGACGACGGCAGTTCCAGCACGAACAAGTATCTAACCTAAGTGGCCCAGTAGGAAATCATCCATGAGTTACGGATAGCTTGGATTAAACAACATTACGACAACAACAACACAACGACAACGACAACAACAACATTTACGACGAAAAATGGTTGCTTTTAAAGACTTATCAAACAACACCTCGACGTTTATTGTAAGTTAATAATTTAACTTCCCATGGTGTTCAGACTCGTTATATTATAAAAACAATATACTCAACGTTTACAATACAAATTCTTATGTAGTAAGAAAAAAAAAACGCTATTACATCAGCTGCTCACTATTTCGCGCAAATCATAAGATTCGTTGTACTTTTACTAACATAGAAACTTTAAAATGGATTAGAACTACTGACATCTCTGCTTTCTTACTTCAGACAATTAATCATGAGTATTATATGTAAGTTTACGTGGTAGACGCCAGTCCGAGATGATTTAGAAACAGCTGTACGGCCGGCAGTTGCCAAAAGCGGCCATATGCGGTCACTTTAAAATCGCATCGATCGCGCAGCTAAATACAAGAGCAGACACATTAACAAGTCAGTTTCAATCATCGTTAAACAGCAGACGTACTGAAATTGAATTCGTTTATTACGACTAGGAAACGACAACTTCAGTTTCAAAATTTAGGGGACAATCCAAATTCTAGCTATGTCCCGGAAAGGTCACCATTCTCCTACCCTTATCCTAATTAATTTGAGGTCGGTGCAGCACGTCTTCTTTCATACTTCTGTATTACTCGTTATCTCAGCAATCACCTCCTTTCTAGTTTTCGCTTCACACAGTCATTCATCGTTTTGGGTCCCGTAAAAATAGAAGCCTGAATCTTCACACGCTTTTTCAGGAGCATTGTTTAAAAGCAAAGTTTCAAATACAGTGAAAGGGACACCATGAAACCTTTCAGCAACTGAGATACCAATCATTCAGTCTGAGATGATAAGCAAAAACCTTCCTGTGCCCTAGTTTCGAACGGACCACCAGACTATTCCGTAACCATGCCGTGTTTCAGCGAGATAATGGAACATCAATTAGCTTAGCGACTTAATGCTGCTAGTCCTGACCTAATTACTGGACACGTAAATGTAATCCCTAAAGATTAGCGAGACAGACACTGAATAATTAACCTGCAAGTAACAAGAGCCGTTTTAGTACACGTTTGGGACTCAGGTATTGATTGTTGGACAATTAATTATAGATTTCATATAGGAGCGTATCAGCCTAAACTGGTTTTACTCAAACTATATCGAACAACAACAGGTGCTAAGTAACCTAAGTTTAACCAATAAATTCTGTAGATAGTCAAACTTTTCGCAATACACGACACAGTTTATGGTAGGAGTACTGGTATGTAGGTCGAGATGCGATGCGTCGGTTACGCCGTGAATGCGAAAATGACGCCAATGACAGGGAAAGCAAACCAGGATGTAATGGCCGGGATTACTTAATTAATGTTTAACAATTCTTGCATTACTTATGAATTCACGCTGTATTTGTAAATAAAGAGGTGAGACGAATGAAAGTGACAATGATAATTGGTTTAGCTGTAAAGTTAAAGTTATTGTTATTTAGTTACTGTCGAGTTTCAATGTATTGAAGGTGGCAAAATGAAGCTGTGTACTGTACCTATAAGTATAACTACCAAAGGACCTCAGTTGCTGTCTATTATTTGCGCTTGTTGCACAAGTAGAGACCGGAACAGAAAAGACCACTCTCTGCGGGTAAAGAAAAATTAAGGTCCTCGTTGGCAACTGTGCCACATTCTTACCTACATTGCCAGTGCCCCAAGTGCCCGGACAACTGCACTTTGAACACCTCAACAAGGCCACAGATAGCACGACTGGCGTGGCCACTTATTCGACAAAAATAATATAACAAACTATCATCAGAAAAAAGTGGTAAGACTACTTCTGTAGCAGCTGATAAATTAATTAAATTCTAAGGTAAATTGTAAGTAGGTACTGTATAAATAAACATTTCCCACAGAGCTCTAATATAAATGTCGCCTAAAAAACATTCTCACATTTTTTTATGTAGAAAAAAGTCGACCTTCGAAGCCTTCAGATCCACAAATACGTCTTTCAAATGAACTTGGCAGCACCACAAAGATTATCCTCAATCGCACGGACCATTGAAGATGCTAAGATATTCATTATATCCGCATTCAAAAAAGGAAAGTTAAACTATAACTACGTCGATCGATTCCAAGAATTTGCGTGATAATGAGCAGTTAGGAATTAGGTCACGCCCCTCGTGAACTAAGGACGAATTCAATTACTATATTCTATCATATTCAGTATTATCTAGTCCCACAGCGTTAGTTTGAACTTTTTCTAGAACAACGTACTAGAATGGTGTACATTTTTATGCTTGAAAGGAAAATATTCGTGAATACGCTATTCTCAAGCTAGTGACCCGAATTTGGTGGATTTTCTGCATTTTAAACTATAGACTGGGGAACAGCTGGTTCTAAAATATATTTTTGTGAAACGGAAGCCAATTTTTATCGCGTAGGAAAACTAGTAAGTATATTTTTTAAGTAATTCAAAGAACCTTTTCCGTTACGGTATTACATACGAAACGATAACTTGAGTTCTGGGTGAGTCTACTACAGTAACCATACTTAGACACAAATAATTTAGTTAGAAATAGCAAACTACTGATAGTTTCAAGACCTAGTGTCATTTGCAATCGATGACAAATATCGCGACAACAGTAAAGGTTTTTTTCAAACGATGAAGTCACAGAGCTTCCTAGTAAAAAAACAATTTCAATTAATATCAAAGCATTATAGATTATTTCGAACGCATGTGAAGAACACCTAAACCATTGCCACAGAAGGCATGACGCACCAGTGTGACTAATCAAATGAGATAAGGAATGCAATTACAATTATTTTATTAATGCCCGAGCCAAGACTTTAAAGGAATAAATTCGTTCTTCAGATGGTGAACTAGACTGGAATGATAAATCGAGCAATATTATATTTATGGCATAATTAGATATTTACTTGTTCGTAGAGTTAATAGTTGTGGGCCTACATTTTATAGTGTGAACTTTGCCCCATAGAAATAAAAACTCGGCGTTGGTCGAGTGCCGTAGTCAATACTGCATTATTGATTGCACAAGCTTAATCAGTCCATATAACGATAACAATGATGGGACAGAGATCCTCTGCCTATGAGAGGAGAGTATGAAGTGGGCCCTTGATTGTCAACCACTCTAGCAATAGACTCAACTAGGTACACAATTAAACACAACTTAAGTAGGACATGTATCGCCCACAAAGAAAAGGGTAAACTAACTAATTGGGTAACTTAAATTACCAATCTAAATAGCTAAGTGAGTGAGGGGCAGGGCAGGTGCGAAAATGCTGTCTCTGAGTTCAGTGACCCGAGAACTAGGGACAATATGAACTGCACTTTGAAAGGCCTACTATCTGACTTATGACTACGATCGAGTGGCGAAGAGTGAAAGTTTTCATTCGGGAAGCCGGATCACAGACTCGTGCAAATTTGGAGACCAGTTATTGCTATTTTTCAAAGAAAGATTTTCTGCTAGATCCATCGCCTTTGCGATGTTGACGTTATGATGCGAGATTACCTTTTGACTCGTGAAATGTTTGCGGGCTGGAAGTTCAAGCGAATTTGTTCACCGATATTTCATACTTCCGGATAAAGGGTCAGGTATTACGGATGTAATCTTTTATATATTTTTATGAGGTTGCGCTCTTTAGTTCGTTGTTTGTGTATTTTATTTGTTGGAATGTGGTTTTTAAATCGATTGTTGAAGTTGATTTTGTTACCTCGTAGGAAACTTGCTATTCGTCTACTTCACTTCGATAACCCAGGTACTCTCCGCGATATCGACAGGAACACCATGGCATTGCTGGCTTCTCTTAGGAGCTGGGGTGGATAGAATGATCAATTTTCCCACCCATCCGCAGAATACGCACTGAACGTGGAGTTACAGACACTAGCCCGATACACTACACTGATACTCTTCAAAATACTGGTATCAATAAAGTTATTAAAAAGTCTATATGGGATTTGTATGTGCCGTGTATCAAAAATATAATCCATTCTATAAAATCATGCCAACAGCCAACTAAACCCTAATTAGTCGCAATCTTATTTGACCCTAAGCACGCACAACTTTCGTGTTACCATACTAAAACCTGATTCAAACTTTAAATATACCTAAGGGCGTAAATCGATTCCGGAGCGAATGCCGAAAGACAAAAAATGGTACGGCCAAACTGGTTTCGCAGCTAAATTACATTAATTGAGTGACAGGTTATCTCCATAATTCACGAGAGCCGACCCTCGTGGACGGAATGACGACCGAAACACATATTATTTATGTCATTAATATTATTCTGTAAGAAAACTGAATGTATATTTCATCAACTCTGGCTAGCGTAGATGTTCAAACGTGTAAGAATTCTGCGCTAACTATCGACTTAATCCATGGCGCTGACGATGTCGCCGCGCCGCGTCAAGTTTGTAGAATTTGATTTGCCGCACGTATAGACTCTGACTGACCTGGCTCAAGTCATAAAATCGTTATTATCGCGATAGTACCTACAATCGTCCAATAATTATGACAAAATCAGGGTTAAAAGCTAGTTTATATTATGGCTACGCAACGCAAGTGCAGCATATACGCGGCGTGCACGTAACGTCAACTAACGCCAGATTGCCAGATAGGTACTACCAGACAGGTTATACTTTGTAAAAACCATTTTTCGTTCTCCTATTCAATGTTACCAACTTATAAGCTAGTTTCTATATGGCTACGCAACGCAAGTGCAGCATATACGCGGCGTGCACGTAACGTCAACTAACGCCAGATTGCCAGATAGGTACTACCAGACAGGTTATACTTTGTAAAAACCATTTTTCGTTCTCCTATTCAATGTTACCAACTTATAAGCTAGTTTCTATATGGCTACGCAACGCAAGTGCAGCATATACGCGGAGTGCACGTAACGTCAACTAAAGCCAGATTGCCAGAGAGGTTATACCTTGTAAAAACCATTTTTGGTTCTCCTATTCAATGTTACTAACTTAAAAGCTAGTTTCTATTTGGCTACGCAACGCAAGTGCAGCATATACGCGGCGTGCACGTAACGTCAACTAACGCCAGATTGCCAGACAGGTTATACTTTGTAAAAACCAGTTTTGGTTCTCCTATTCAATGTTACCAACTTAAAAGCTAGTTTCTATATGGCTACGCAACGCAAGTGCAGCATATACGCGGCGTGCATGTAACGTCAACTAACGCCAGATTGCCAGATAGGTACTACCAGACAAGTTATACTTTGTAAAAACCAGTTTTGGTTCTCCTATTCAATGTTACCAACTTAAAAAATCAAAACAATAAAGATGATTCATATGTAAAATGATATCCAAGGAGGTAACAATAAAAAGTCGTTACACAAAGTGTTCGCTGGAGCAAGAATTTACCTACAGCCACACAAATGTGTCAGCAAACAGGTTTTAAATAAATTAAGTGATAAAATTCATTCATCTAACCATAGAATATGAGACAGTGTAAAACTGGGGCTACCAGTATTTTATCAACACAGTATATAAGTTTTTATACTTTATTTTATAAACACATCATAACATCACGCCTGTGAGCCCCGATGAGTTAAACAGAGGTGTATGTGTAATGTACTAGGCTAATTTTATAAATACAACATTTTCTAACCATTTTAGTGTTACTTATCTAGAGATTGAAAAAATTTAATGTTTATGAAAATTTTAACACAAGGCTTTATTTTGGTTACATTGTCTGTAAAGAACAGAAAACAGAAGAAATAATGTGCCTATGATTAGCTTGAAGTTGTGCTTTTATTATGCAAAGTAAGCAAAACACTTAAATGTAATGTTGTCTGTTGATGAATCATTGTCAAGATTAAAGAAAGTGTAAGGGTATTGCATCATTGTGGCTAAAACAAAGAAACCTTTATACTGAATGAGGAAATATTCAAATATCTATTATTTAGTTTCATGTCCTTTCAATACTAAATAACATTTGTAATGCAAGAACAAGTTAACAGGGGGCTTGATTGAGATAGCAGTATTTCGTGGCATGCATGCCTTCGTTCGGAGGTTCATGTCACGGGTCTCAATGAAGCCCATGTATGTTAACATAGTCTTTTATTTAAAACTGCCTGATTATCTTCAATAGCTGTCAAATTGTTCACCTTTTTTGATAAAAACATGAACATTACTACATTAAGAAATCATGTAAAATAGTTCTGTATTGTACTAAAACATTGCTTATGTACTACATGTACAGTAGCTTGATAGGCAGTCGCTCCATGTAAAATACTGGTATTCAGCTGCATCCGGTTAGAGTGGAAGCCGACCCCAACATGGTTGGGAAAAGGCTAAGCAGATGATGTGTGTGTAGTTTGTAATGTTATCATAAAATCCTTGTAAATATTAAATAGTTATTAATTAAGACAACGCCTTTCCAGTAGACTTTTCATAGCAGTATTATCTAATAGCCAGTTAGCACATATAAGGCACCTGCATTCTTGAATCAAACATTAAATAAACTCTTATCAGATAACTAAACTAGTTATAACCTACACATGACCTCATAAGAGTGCCACTAAGTTTTTAATAGCCTTACTTCCAGATACCTAATAAATGATGTTATAATTGTTGTATTTCAAACTCTGAGAATTCATTTCAAATAAACGAGTTACAGGCACTTTCAAGGTGTTGGTCAGTCAAAAACAGAAGCTACAGTCCTTTTACATCCACTCCACCCTCAACAGCAACAACCTTTTTTTTCACCACGCCTACGGTGGCCCCCGACGAACGGCGCGTCTCCCGCGGCGGCCGGGACGTGAGGTTCTCTCCGTCTCACGTGCCGCCACCTCCTTCGCTAGCATGACTGCTTCGCAGAAGGAGGTGACGGCGTCCCATTGCGTCTCGCTCCGGACCGAACCAAGGCCGGACGAGACAGGTCGCTGCCGCCGATCGCTGCTACTAGGACACGGCGGTGCTCCGCTCACGCGGGGCACACCTCCACCGTGTGCTCCACCATGTCTTCCAGTCGATCCTCGCAGTGGAAACACCCGGGCGTTTCTTCCCGCCCGATTCGGTGCAGGAACCTCCCGAAACAACCGTGTCCGGAGAGGACCTGCGTCAGGCGGGAGGTGAGGACGCCGTGGTGTCTCTCAAACAACTCCTCAAAGAGGGGACTCATCGCCTCTATTGTGGCGTGCCCTGCACGGGGTTGCGACAGTCGCTCTCTCCATGTCGCCATGAGATCACGCCGGTTGTAGGTGCGCAAGGACTATCGCCTCAAGATCCCATGGCGGCAATCTGGCAAGGAGGCTCGCCGCCTCGCGGGATATCGTGCAGTACCCACGGGCCAGCCTTACGGCTACCACCATTTGGGGTGCGTTCAGATAGTGGGCGGCTCGCCGCCTCAAGGAACGCGCCCACACCGGGGCCCCGTAAAGGGCCATGGAGCGCACGACTCCCGCGTAGTGCCTCCGGCAGGAGGCGTTTGAACACCCCAGGTTGGGCAGGAGCCGCCTGAAGCCAGCCCCGGTCCGTTCCAGTTTGGGGCCCAAACGTCGGAAGTGCTCCCCGAAGTTCCATCGGCTGTCGAGAACGAGTCCCAGGTACTACCGCGTCGACTCGACGCCGACGGATACGCCTCCTACCGTCAGTGAGGATCCCGGAGGTGGTGCATTCCGAGGCCCATGAAAGCACATATGGCCTCGGACTTGTGCAATGCCACCTTGAGACCCAGTTGCCGGATCCTCTCAACGACTATCGCAACCCCGCGTGTCATGATTTCGGCCGCCGCCTCGTGCGACCCCCCCTGTGCCAGCACCAGCGTGTCGTCTGCATAGCAAACCACGCTGACGCCGTTAGGGAGGCCGGCGCGCAGCACCCAGTCGTAACCGATGTTCCACAAGGAAGGCCCTAGTAGAGTAGAGTAGGGACTCCATTTTCCGCACTTAAGACTCTCATTCGGTCCGTTGTGCGTAGGTGTCCTGGGTAAGTTAGCCAGCCTAGCTCCGCCCAAAAACAGAAGTTTCCTGGGAGCTTCACAGGCTTCGCGGAGCGACCTCACCGTTCTGAGGATTTGTTTGCGTTGGGTAGCCACGGCCTCGCATTCTAGGACGACGTGGGCGACTGATTCTTCGGCGTCAAAGCAGCCCCTGCAGAGTGGGCTGTCCGTGGCGCCTATGTTAAAGAGATGTGTGTTTAGGGGGCAATGGTCCGTTATTCTCCCTATTATTATTTTGAGGTTATTTCTACTTAGAAGGAAGGCCCTAGAAAATAGCAACAACCTAACAGCAACTTTAATAATCAAAATAAAGATCACTGATTGTGTCAGAGTTGGAAAATCAGAGGCACAATAACTATGGAAGACATTAGTTTCCCTTTCCGAAGCATAATCTGGAGCTACAAATGTAGAGTTTGGCAGAAACAAAGAGAGGCCTACAGCCAGCAGTGGGTGAAGTTGGGCTGTGGAAGACAATGAAGCATAGATCTCTATAGATAATGAATGACAAAATCTTCTAGAACATTATATCAAAATGTTATCTTAGGAGCCCAGTATAATAAAAATTGTCTACATGATACATGGTGCAATAACAATTTAACTAAAACTCAAAAGAAAAAAACAAGTATCCTCATAAACAGAATGGAACATAGACATATTATGCATGCATGTTACTTAAGCAGGTGTAAAGCATTGAATAAATACTGCAAACATTATGATAGCTAAGTAATTGATATTCGTAATGTGTTACTTGATCGGTGCCAAACTTCACTTGTTACTAAAGCAGTGTGCGTCATTTCACTTTTTATGTGAAGATACGATGTTGTTGTTTTAAATTCATTAGGATTTCGAATCATCCCTTTTCTTTGCATTCCTAGACACAATAAGAAAGTAACATATCTTCTTCAGTTATTTAAAGTGTGCATAGTTTCAGTCATAGCTAACTGTTTTATTTAAATGTTTAGTATCCCTTCTAATTGATGTACCTATGTCTATATCAAGCAACTTCATAAACTGGATTCCTTGCCACAGTCTTATTACGCATTTTATAACCAGTAAAAAAGGCCAAGAAAATACTCTAAAACTAGGAAATTAGATAAGAAATATATTGGCAGCAGCAAACATAAACAAAGTTTGCAAGACACAAAAAGATTTATCATAAAAACAAGGAAAACACTTAAGAAAATTAAGGAGTACAGATGTATAACGATTTCCTGTAGACTCACTTTAAGAATGTGTTAAGATAGTACTGGCAATTATAAAAATTAAACCATCCTGTCCTTTCAACAAAGGCTGAATGATTCAATTCTGACATTGCACCAATTTAAATATGGAACACTATGACAAAGGACCCACAATTTATCAACAAACCTACCTTTATTATTATCAGTATTGATCATATTCCACCTTATCATTTAGGAAAAAGAGTTGACTACCAATAAAACAAACAATAACATGTTTGTTTTATCAATTGCTGCATAATATGATAATAAAACAATTACCTATTAATATTTGGTTAGCACAAGGTGATTACACCAACCACATGAATACTCAACCTGTGAATTAATCAATAGGGATAAGTACACATTGAGCTAAAACCACAAAGGGAACCCCAGTGGCCACACAAAGACTCCACTTGTACCATTGTTTACTTGGCAAACATTGAACATTGTAAACTTACCAATTGAAATTCTCTCCGCCTGTCATAGGCCCTTTTTATGGCTCTGTCTAACCACAGCGAGTGTATGTGCGGCGCGTAATGCACGAACAGCCGACTGTCCAGCGATGATGTGCTGTTGAAGTGCAGCGCCTGCTGCCCGATATCTAAGTTCCTCGGGTTCTCCCACGGTATGGCCAGCTTATCCCTCGCGTCCACCAACACCTGGATCCCCTTTACTATGTTCTGGTATATCACATGCTGGTACTCTCGCACTAGTTCCGGCTCAAACTTCACTTTGTGTATTATCCTCATCTGTTTCAGGAATGTTGACTTTCCGCTTTCACCCGCGCCAAGCAACAATAGTTTCACCTGTCGTCGCAGTGTTTGTTTCTCCTTCTCTAGTATTCTATCTATTTCCTTGCTTCTGTATCGCTGCTCTATTTCCTCCGGCGACAGTTTTAGGCGCAACCAACACGTAAGAGCCTCCGTACAACAGGTACATGACCACAAATCGTTGGCCATTTTGCATGATTATCAACGCCCTTAGAATAGAAAGAAACTGAGCAAAGTATTTTACACTATAGTTAAAAGTTCATTCCACACACATTTTCGCAATAGCACAACGTAAACACTATTTAACGACAATACATAATAAAATAAATCTTAAATTCGGAATTCAGAAATACACACGCATTCTACCCCTCCCAAACTCATTGAGAAATGAAAAACCACAGATAGCAAAACATGAACTAGCTGTCAATATCGCACTCTGTTCCACGAAACAATTGTAAGTTCGTGTTTTTGTACTAAATTGTAATTTTCATTCAAATGGCACATCACACTTATTTTACACTTTTTTTATATCGCCACACTTTACCGCCAAGTTCCTGAGTGAAATAAAATCGACTAAAAACTTTGAAAGTTATTGAAGTGGAATATTCATTAAAAAAAGACAACTCTCTTTCTTCCGGGCGGCAAATACGTCGGTCGGTCGTCGCGAAACGTCAAATTTTAGCTGTCACGGGCTGTCACAGTGTCACGTTTTGATTCCGCGTAGTTGTGCACATGTTCTGTTCTGTAAATAATTTTAATTTAACCAGTATTTTAATAGCACCAGTGAAGGAACACACAATTTGTGCAATAACATTTAGTATTTGTTCGTAAAGTATACCCTTTACGATGTAAAATTTACGCAAAGCGATGTCCAAGGAAGGTTATAGTCCGGAAAAGAAAGAAGGTGATAATAAAGTGGTATTGGAGAGATTGCAGAACTATCTGAAAGATAAGAGGACCTCCGAAGCTTCCGACCCGAGTCTCGGGTACAACAAACCGAGTACGAGCTACGAACAGCCGCCGCAGAGCTTGCCGACACTCGAGGACAGTAGCAACATATTGCGTGAAGTTTTGAACCACAAGAAGGCCGAACTGCTACGGCAGCCGGAAATAGTAGAATACTTGAAGTCAATATCGTCGGATCTAAAAAAATAGAGATGGCAGTGACGCCGAAGAGTGTTGCATCGCTGATGCAAAAGACCATCGAGCGACAGGCAGCGCTGGCGCGGATGAGACTGCGGTTTACGAAGAACCAAGTGGAACAAATACTAGTGAATTACGTCAGTAACAAAAACACTGGACCGTACCATGAGTTGGTGAAAGTATTGAAAGAGTATCCTCTGAACGAGGATAACTTTAGAATAGTGTTTGATGACAGTTTGTCATGTGTTGTTTTGTTAGGCAGGGAATTGACTCACTTTGTGGATGTAGTGTGTAATATTGAGTGGTTGAGTCGGAGTGAGGAGTTGGTAGGGCTGTACCGGAGTTTTGTGCTGGATCTGGTGACGGCACACACATACCACTGCCCCCTTGTCATGATGCGACTAGTCACACTATTTAGAGGTGAGAACTTTATAAATATTGCACAATGAAAGTAAGCACCTCTTGTGCAATTTTTATGTCAATAGCCCTAGAGATTTATTTACATCATTCTCAGCCTTTGATAATCAAACATAATAATTAAGTAAGATTTAAATTTGTATTCCTGAACAAAAAAATCCACCTACAATATTTTTGTTATCTTGTTGATAATTATTGTGCAATGTTGCTGAAACTGAAGTACTGTCACTACATTATTTCACAATGTTTTCCAATCACTTGAAACTTAACTTAACAATATGTAAATGATTTGTTTTTCAGGAGAAGGAGAAAACTGGGAAGATAGTCCACCACCAGAGCTTTTGAAAAAATGGTCTACCATACATGATATTATAGGACACATAGTAGCCATAATGCCAATGTAAGTATTCAATATCTTTATTTATTTCACAACAGCCTTGAAAATAAAGAACCTAGTAAGTAGTTCCTGAGATAAGTAGTTGGTCATTCTAATAAATCTGGGTGAAAAAATACTCTTTCCCTATTTCCCAACTGCCCCCAATCAGGGTGAAGGCCTGCTGGGGGAAGGCACCATCATCACCTTGGCACCATTCTTCACCAATGTCAGTGATGTCCAAGATTGAAAAAATCAGAGTAGTGATGTTTATCAACACTGAATATGTAATATAGATATTAAAATATCTATTTTACATCCTCATGTGCTACAAAACATAATCTGATATTGTCAAACATGTGGCTTATCAACAAAAATGTTTAGACATGTTTTTGACCTACTTAGCATGGTGAGTAGGTTTCAAGAGCTATCTGATGGCAATTAGCTTTCAGTGAAGTTCAGAATAGAATAGAATAACATTTATTTGCCTTCTTTTGTTTTTACAAAATATGTCTCTGTGGCCGGTGGGCCATGTAGAGGTGAATCAGCTAACTTAATGTCCTAGTGAATTTCTGTTTGCTGTGTTCTGATATTCATAATTTGTTAGGCTATACAAACATTTTCTTTATTTAGAGTTCAAAGTTATCAAAATGGTCTAGAGTTCTACACCAATGACTGAAAATGATATAAAACTTTAATAAAGTTGTCAAAATTAGGTCAGTTTGAAACTGTACATAATTAAATAGTTGGTAAATTTTTCTTATATTGGGAATTTGATCTTATAATATCATGGGTAAATTGCAAAAAGAGAGATACAATATAATGATAATTAGACATTAGGAAAGCTAATTTTGCATGTAAATTGCACAAGATTAACTAATTATGTTCTGCATTCGGTTATTCAGTGATGCACTGAATCTTAGTTTGAACTTTTAAATTTTCAAACTACAAACACAATGTTTGCATCAAACACAGAGGAAATGGACACAATCTTTGAATAACTTAACCTTGATTAACTTTATGGGAAATTGGGCAACAATGCCTAATCATGTGAATTCAATTGTTATGGCAGAATGAATCACTTCCTTTTCTTATATCTTAGAGTTCACCACAGACATGCTGAATCTATGGGAGTAATGAAAATACTTTTGATATTTATTACAAGACTTGCTACTGCATTAAGAAACTATCAATACTTGATCAATATTTTCTTGATAGTTGATAGTAGAGTAGCACAATTTTGTTGGTGTATTCATATTACATGGTAAAATTGTGTGTTGGGGGTTAATCTCCAGAACGAATGATCCAATTCTAAAAATCTTTCACTGGCAGAAAGCTACATTATTCGTGATTGCTGGCTATAAATGATATTCATATCAGACATATTAGCCAAATTATGAATTATATATAAATATTAAAGCTGTCTATGAAAAAATTAAAAATATTTAATGCACAGTTGTTACTAAGCTTCTCTAAATTCTAGGGGTAGGTGGACACTTAGATGAGAACAATCACAAGGTATGGACATACTGGAGAAATCAGTTCTAAATGAACTAAATGCTGCATTTGCAAAACCAAATGCATTGGTAAGAAAACTTTGTACATTTGTACTTGTACAAGTTTTGGAAAAAATATTTTCCTAAAACTTTTGAAACCAAGATTGGTCTAAAGTCAAATAAATATACTTATTGATCATGGACATTAACATCCGCTCATAATATATGATTTCTATGAGACTTGGTTATACAAAATACTACGAAAATTGAAATCTGAGTTCTAAGATGATTGCAGGAAACATTTACTGTTCCTACTTTTTAGGGTTCCGTAGTCCTTACAAGGAACTCTTATAGTTTCGTTAAGTCTGTCTCTCTGTCCGAGGTTTTGCTAAGAGACCGCTAGTACTAGAAAGCTGTAATTTTGTTGGGGTATTAATCAATTACGCCGACAAAATGGTAAAATAAAATTTCGGAAAATATTTTTTTTACGGTAGCATTTTTTTCGTCGTCTACCCCATCCTGTGAGGTATCGTTGAATAGGTCTTTTAAAATGACTTAGGGTTTGCTGATATTATTTTTGGTTTTAATTTGCTCCATTTACGAAATATTAAACTTTAAAGTGAAAATTTATGTTCCAGTAGGGCGTCCCCCCTCCTCTAAAAGCTAAACCGCTGGATTGAAAAATCTGGAAAAATTCATAATGATAGTGCATTTCATGAACTTTAAAAGAAAACTATAGCGGTTAAGATAACTTTATTAGTTTAGCAGTAACAGTTGTTGAACTTGGGTGTTGGATAATTTTGTACCAAAACAAAATCCTTTAAAGTGACTAAGCTGGAGTAGTTGCTTGTTTATAACGGGTGAAGACTTGCATTGAAAAACAAAATCTAAAATATAACGGGCTACTACGGAACCCATACACTGCATGTGGCCCGTACGTACTTGGCCGGTTTTATAGTTTGATGTCCATGAAAAGTAAGTAAAGCAGTAAAAAGTAGTTGTCTAAAGTCCTTTAAGGTTTAAATAACATTTCTGCAAACTCCAGTGATATCTTAGTGGAGTTTGAGGAACAGTGTTATTTGAATACTGGTCGGAGAATGGAGAAATTCAATTTATTTTTTAAATTAAGTAAAATTAAAGAAAAATTTTGAACAATCATTAAAATACCTCTACAAATGAAAAAGTAATGTGACTTTTACGTTGCACTTGCAATAAGGTAAAGTGACATCACTTTACTTTTCAAAAGTAACAATTATGATCTATAAGCTAATTTGTAGCACTAAATATCTGGTTAGTGCTGAAATTAAGGTTTTAAGACAAATCAATACCTTTTGTGTGATACATATTGTTAAAACATAATAACCCACAAAGATAACATTATCTGAAGTTCATGTTGATAGATAGATAATGGACGATATAATCAGTTGTTATTGGTGTTATAAAATATGCAATTTTGTAGGCTTGCTAGATATCTGTTACAATTGTAATTTTATGGAGGGTGGACTCTTAAGTAAACGTAATTATGCACCTCTTATAGATTTACAAATCACGCAATCATCATAATAGGCGTGACGACAAAAAAAAACTAACTAGACGGACCAGTTAGATTATCAAAAAATATTATATTAATATTTTGATGCGTTTTATCTTTGTCAATATTCTTTGATTTACAAAAACAAAAAATACGTGTCCATTAATTTCCAATACTCTAACTGACGGACTAAATAGATTTGCAATTTTTTGATACTGTCGTTATGCCTATACTGAAAACCGGAAATAGGGCGGCATTTAACTCCAGAATCCGAGTTATGCTGAGTGGAATTCTGCACCACATCTAGCTAGGCCCGGTGATGGCAGATTTTCCAGGCCTCCCGGGACTGGAGAAAGAAATGCTGGTTGTCCGGCAGCGGGAGAGAAGTAGACACAAGACAGACCCAATTTTGTGGGCGAGATTGGACTGTAGATGATAATGTTTAATAGGGCCTGTAGATTAAATTGGACACAACTAGGACAAATTATACATGAAGCATTATTGTTTCTCCTTAACTCAGGTGTCAATTCAGACAGAAGTGGCAGCAGCCAGCAGCGTCAAGCACTTTGCTGTAGTGCGCCGATGATTTTTTTAAACTTTTAAAAGACAGTGGGTAAAAATGTATGGGAGTTGGTCCAAGCGTCTCCAAGGATGAATAATATACCAAATGAAAGGGTACAATGTACTGTTCAAACATGCAGAAGGGCATCAAAATCTGTCCCAGGGATTTCGAGAAATTATAGCTTATTTTTGTCTTGAATGATTGAAATTAAAGGGTATAATCCTTTAATTAACCGACTTCATTTGGTATACTACTCTGTCAAGAAAGTACCGGGAAAAGATCAATAAAACACAAAATATTAGTTATTCATCCAAATTTATTTTATCACCTTCAAAGTATGCTCCTTCAGAACCGACACACTTACGCCAACTAATAATCCAATCATAAAAATATTTTTTAAATGCTTATTCCAGAATTGAGTTCAGGTCTCGCCGCGAATTCTCCTTTATGTCTTCTACTGAATGAAAACGGGTGCCACGAAGTGGTAATTTGAGTTTAGGAAAAATAAAGAAGTCGGCTGGAGCCATATCTGGTGAATAAGGTGGTTGCTCGATGGTATTTGTTGAGTTTTGGTCAAAAAATCGTTCACAATTGTGCGAAGGCGCATTATCGTGGTGCAAAATCCAAGAATTTTCTTTCCACAAATCTGGCCCTTTTATCTAATTTGCTCTCTTAAACGCTGCATAACGTCCGAATAATATTTTTTATTTACCGTTTGACCTTCCGGCAAGATTGTCAGTCACTATTTCCTTCACTTTTGCGATGTTAACTTCAGTTGCAGACGTTGATGGCCTACCAGAGCGAGGCAAATCTTCCATCACACCTTGACCGCTTTTGAACTCTTTGTACCACTCATAAGCGCGTGTTTTTGATAAAGTCGATTCACTGTAAGCCTTCTGTAACATTTTCAGTGACTCCGAACACCAAATTCCATTGGCGATGCAAAATTTAGGACAAACTCTTTGTTCGATGTTTTTGTCCATTATGAAATTCGGAATACACACTAGATATGATATAATTAAAAACAGCACTGTATTTAATCTAATTAACAGATGTAACTCAAACTCCGCGCCAAAATGGAAAACAGTTGTGCTAATCTAACAACAACAAAAAAAATACAAAAATAAATTTGGAACCATAAACAAATCATCCATTCCCGATACTTTTTTGGCTGAATGTATGATTCATCCTTGGCGACGTTGGACCACATTTGCCCATTATCCTTTAAAGTTTAAGTAGAATGTTTATACAATAATAACAACATTCATAACAATTACTTACCTTGCCACTTTTCAAAACACTTCGAAATGTGTGATCCCTGCCTTCTAGACCACTGCCTGGTCTTTGCTAGAAACATATGGTTTCGGCCGAAGCTGAATCTTCGGACGGACACTAGTATTGACTTTAGTATTTCTTGTTCACAGGACCAGTGATCTTTTAATTCACATAGTAATAGAACAGTTCCCGTACTACAAGGCAGGATGTTACGTCAACAGGGCGTACATATACAATTTAATATGGATGAGTAAATATATTCCCTCGCTACGAGAACAAATCATGATGGCTGTTATAAATAAGTAAGTGTGTCTATAAGTTATCTATATATTTAATAGTTATACAAATATTTCTTGGAATTGTAGTGATATTAGCCTATGGCATAACTTTGTCTGAGTAAACACTTACATCAAGATTCAAGTAAACTTGAGTTAGTTTTAATATAAAAACTTGTGCAATACACTCTCTCGATCTTCTTAAAGACCATCTCAGACACTAATCTGCATAGTCCTCATCTGAATTGAACAAGATTATGTCTGGACTTCAAAATAGACTATGACTTCTGAGTGTTTCGGCTGTTTCTTCTCAGAGTAGTCAGGTACGAAACACCGGCCCCATCTAGTTTTAAAAAAATGACGTGTAAAAGTGTTTGTAAGAACTTATTTGCAAAAATAAACATCATTTCATTTCTTGATAGTTTGTAAAATGTAATTTGTCTAAAACTTTTTTTCGAGGAAAAACACAATTTCTTAAAAAAAAATCTTATTAATTTCCAGAATGATACTAATGGACGTAAATATAGTAGAAAGTGAAAAGAATAAACCTAAATCTGAAACAATGTTCGATATGGAAATGGACGAGCAGGATGAAGTAGCTGAAACCCTGGACTATGGCATGCTGGAAGTACTGAAATGGTTGGAGGATGAGAGGGATCTCACTATGAACATACTCTGCAATGTGTTCGACAGGATTATACTACCTACTTACGGGATAAGGTGAGAATAAACGTGGCATTTTTAGTGTACGTATGATTGTGTTATAGCACTTATAGCATAGTCATAGGTCTCAAGTTCGAACCCAAGACACTCACCTCTCATTTTTCGGATTCATGTGCGTATTGTATAATTATCGCTTGCTTCGGGCGAAGGAAAATTTCGTAAGGAAACCAAACAAGAGAGATATTTCTCGACGGCCTGTAAAGCCAAGTCAGAGGCCCATGGGCGGCATAAAAACTCTGTCATCAGGTTAGGCACTAAACCCACGAAAACGAAAAGATTAAAATTATTTTACATTCCCTTATTCAAGACGAGATAAAACACCAGACAAAGACATCATATTATAATATTATCGAGTGTTTTGTATTGTTTACTGATATAATTCCCACTTATGATTCGCGATAACCAACTAGTTATGGAATAAAACGGAGTTCAACTTAATGTCAGCTGGGTAGTCCCCAGAAAAACTTATGTCTGTTAAGACAACAAATTCCTTACACCACTAATTCGTCCCAGCTAAAAGCCAAAATGGCGAGCGTTTTGGGGGATGATCATGTAAAGTACTGATTAATCATCCTAAATTTAAACAGATAATGGTATCGATTCTGTTGTGCACAAACTAAACTTAATTTAGGCTATTGCTATCTTTTACTAAAAGGCAGTGCGAGAAAAGTACGGCTATAGCTATGAACTAAGTTAGGAGATGTCAAACTATTTTATGCCTTGCGCTGCACCGTGTTTTTAGTCGACACGTTTTTACGTGCACCCCTAATTTGTATGGAAATATTAGTACAATTAAATTTGACAGCTCCAAATTACGTCAGTCTCTTTCTCGTTTTATTAGAGAGAAAAAGATAGCAATAGCCTAAATTGAGTTTAGTTTGTGCATAACAGAATCTACACCAATGATTGATTTTAATTAACTCATAACTGACTCTTTCTTACAGACACGTACAGTTCCTCCTCCTGTACACAATATCAATCAACCAGCAGTGCGCTGACCGTGTCCTAGATAGCTTATGGTTAGTAGCAGCTGGGTTGCAAGGCCTTGGTCCTGGAGCCCTCACCACACGACGAACAGCAGCTAGCCACTTATCAGGCCTCCTCGCCCGATGCGTACGGGTACCTAACACAAGGCTGATCAAGTATTTGAAGAACATGGCAGATTGGTGTCATTCCTATATCTCAGCGACGCAGGAGTCGACGACGGCGAGTGATAATCTGAAAGCCCATGGTGCGTTTCATGCTATCTGCCATGCCGTTTTCTACCTCGTTGCCTTTAAACATCATTTGCTGTTTATGAATAAAGAAAGTGAGTATTGCCTTTTTATGTAAGGTCTATTTCACTTTGTTAAAATGATGAAACCATCATAATTCCTGTTCTTATCCCATTTTTTTGGGGTTGCAGTAGGTTTTCTTCCATATTTTTCTATCTCAGTAGCCTCTCTGGCCATATCATCTTTCACACGTTTTTTGTAACTCAAATTAATATTGACAAAGATAAAACGCATCAAAACTCGGGAGTAGGGGCTCGTGACGTCAGAACGCACTAAAAATTATACCATGGCGTGACGTATTGAGATCTTTAAAAGGGTCGTATCTTCGTCAATTTTGGTTAACGTAACAAAAGAAAAAAAATGGACCAAATTTTTTTTTTAAATCTAACCGACTGGCTTATTAGATTTTTTCAGTACACAAGCCTATTTGCGTCAGATGATTTGTCATGTTTCCACAACTATTCTTACATTTTTTTCAGATGTAAACTTCGTGGAATCGCTAAACCTACCCCGACTAGTGACGTGCGCACTAAACCCTCTCCGGACCTGCCCACCTCAGGTCACGCGGGCGTTCTCGTCAATAACGCGGTCGCACCAGGTCGTGTACTGCCAGGGCATCATCGAGAAGAACGCGAGGCATACGCTGCAGTCTACGGCAGTGCAGCAATATGACGAGTGGTTCCCTTATGACCCTTATAATTTACCTATGTAAGTATCTTGTGGATTTTTGAATAAGATTTTTGAAGTGAAAACTTCTAAGACGCGTTGAGCACTTTTTGGGTGAACAAAAATCTTGGTACTCGCGTCATCGTCACCGAACGCTTTCATAGAACGATTAGTCAAAATCAACCTCATTCAATGAAGATAAAGTTTATTTTGGATTGATCCACGATACAATTCACAAGTTACTTAGTTTTCACTTCTATCGGCAGTCCCCAAAGACTGTCCCGCACGTTTTTTTTTATATCATCATACACAGCCTGAATTCACCCGCTGGGTATAGCTCTCTCTTTTCGTGTGCCAATCTCCACGTTCCTGTGCGTCATCCAATTTTTTTTCCCAATAGCAACTATGTCTGCCAATTTATATTTATTTCTATATCCAGCGGATCCCGCAACCTTTACCTTTTTATATAAGAGAGAACATTCAATCATACATCTGCAATATTATTATGGTAATCACGCTAACAGCGCTGAAAAAAGGCACTGTTAAAATTTAATTTGTTATCTATCTGCAGTAGTCTAAGCGTGGGCTAGTAGCAATAATACCGATTTTAATAAAAAAAAATTAAGACACATTGGTGTAGGGAGTGAGGTGAAATCTGCGCTGTTGATCGCGGGTTCAATGGGGGCTATCGCGCATGAATTCGCCGCTAGAGGCGTTCGTGAAGAGTAAGGTCTTCAGAAATGTCAGATGCCATAGCGTTCGCTTTTTTATCACGGATTTTTCGTAATATTCACAATTCTGGTAAAGATTGAGCAATTCCTGATTATGTATGTCTTGAAGATTTTAAGTAGCAAGTTTGGATCTAATTTGTTAGTACTTGGAGGTAGAACGATTTTTAAATGTTTAATGCTTGCTAATTTTAGGGACAATATTGTAAATATGTATCTGAAGTTTAACACTATGTTGTTATACATAAAAATATAAACTTTTTATGAAGCTATTAGTACTCTAAAGTATACGATAGAATGAATGACAGGACCTTACTTGACAGCGGCGCCATCTGGTGAGCTCTAAAACGATAGCCCTCATTCCCGCGTGGTGTTTGGTATAGCCTACAGGTGCGTTTGAGATTTGTGTCTGACAAACACACTGTCAAGAATTACAAGTTTTATTTTTTTCTAATTTTCAATCATTTTTCCCAGATCTGGTAAAATAATATGGCCACTATGCATAGACTACAAAGATTGGCAGAAGCAAGGTGATGACGAAACCCAGTACTCATCTATGACGAGGAAATTAGAAGAAGATGACGATTATCTAGTGATGGCCAGTCCCACGCAACGATTGGCAACGTCCCTGTCCAATGGCATCTCCCCAGGTTTCAGAACCGGTGAAAACATATTTATATAATCTTTATTAGTTCATAGGAAAATATGTTACTATAGTTGGTGTCACTTAAGATGAGAATAGCGGTCATTGCCCTTTCCCTAATATCTCTTCGTACGAACCAAAACAAATAAACCATGTATCGTTTTTCATTACAAAAAATGTTGAAGATCACGATAGATGACGATTCCAGACTTGAACAGGCTTATTTTTGGTTTTCAAGGTTAAGAAATTTATTAAATGTAGGTGGGTCAATGACCGCTATTCTCATCTTAACTGGCACCAACTATAAACAAACAGTTACTAGCTTTCAGTGACGAATTTCTGATTTTATATTTAAGTTTTAAGCTTGTTGGCGATGAAATTGTTACATTGGTATAATTCACCAGTTATTTACATTGAGCATCTATATGAAAACCCTCTTTTTAAAGTTTTCCATACAAATAACTTTTGAATGAGAAAATCAATCTATTTTTTTATTAATTATTTTATAATACGACTCATTATCCTGTGATATTGAGAGTTGATTGGTTATTGTAGAGCCAATCAATAAGTAGTCACTATTCAAACACCCCATCGTAAACCAGTTTCTGCTATAAATATGTTTTGTTTTAAAATATTATTAAAAATATAACTAACATCTGTAGTGCATGTAAATAGATTTTATATTTTCAGTAACTAGTACAATTTGTCTGATTGTTATGTATATTTTTTACATAGTATAAGCGACTGATGTACATTTTTTGCAATGCATTAATAAGCTTACTACATAATAAAAATTATTTATTGAATTATGTATTTTTATTTGTTGAAGCGAATTTTATCGAACTTACCCATAGACGGGTTTTCTATGCGTAGGCCCTTGTAAATTTTTATTATGAGTTCCCAAAATCGCATGGGCGTTATTTGTTTATAAATTTGATACGATTTCTATACGGGATGGAGAATCATATCGAACGATCGTTCACACAGGCGCGGATACAGGATTTCCTTTAGAAGGGGGGGGGGGGGCAATTTTCGTTTGATTTTACCTATCTTACGGAAAATTCATAAAAAAAATATTTTACCTAATCGAAATAAGGCGTCAATTTTAACAATAAAATAAACTAAGGCTCCAAGAACGAGCGAAACGAGGTCGAAAATTTTAACACTATCTTGGGCAGGTAACAATTTTATACCCTTCATACAGGAGTTACTAGATTTCCCCTCAGACAAAGGAAACATTCAAGAGGAAGTAGGCTGCAAGAGCGAGCGCAGCGAGCTCGAAATTTTAGCCTTGGACAGGTTAGAATAGTTTCGATCCTTCATATAGGAGTTACTTGGTCGACTTATAGATAAATTCAAGAGAAAGTAGTCTGTAGAGCGAGCGAAGCGAACTCGAATATTTTAACACTTTACCTACCTTGAATAGGTTACAATTGTTTCGACCTATTGGAGTTACCTGGGCCTCTTATAAACAAAGTCAAGACTCAAGAAAAAGTAGGCTGAAAGAGCGAGCGAAGCGAGCTCGCAATTTTTTTACATCATTGCCTAAGATAATTATGCTATAATTGCATATAAGGCCTCGGGGCAAGGGGCTACTAATTTATTTCAGGTTCTGTTTATACCCGTCGAACATGCAAAAATCCAATAGGAGTGCCAATCCAGAGGTAGAAAAAAGTAGCCTTTTGGCAAATGTTTTTCCGCAGGGTTAAACAATATTTTAATTTGAGTGATTTCATTTCACGCTACAATTTATTACGTAAAATATCATTCTATGGAATCAGGCAGGAAAAGCTATAACTTTTAAAAAACCTGAGCCTCTAGGGGCAGCTGCCTCTTCCCGGCGACCCACGCGACGCCCATGACAAGATATACAATTAAAATATTTAGTTTCAATTCCGTCAAAAACTAGTTCAAGCTTGGCTATCGATTGCACCCATTCCCCCCCCCCCCCTGTATCCGCGCCTGCGTTCACAATCCAACAGAGCGCGTTGGGGCGCAGTATTGTGGACTAAAATGTTATGCAAAATAGTTAGTTCTCAGTCCGCGAAAAAGGTTACTCAAATTGAATATAGGTTTATGTTGGGTTTGGGTTTTGAATTGGGCGAGTTATTACCAAAAAGTAAGTATAGGTTTGGTTGGGTGCATGGCCTGCATGCATGGTATGTTATTGATTATTGCTTTTCCTGCCATTTTTGCTCCTGCGGGCAGGAGGGAGGTGCTGCTTCTTGATCTTGGATCTTTTTCGCAGAAAACTAAATATTTTGCATTACATTTAATATCATGGATTTCCGCAAAGTAAGCGTCCAGTGCACACCAAGAGCAGACCATTTTCTGAGACTTCTGAAAAAAGCATCTTGCTAGCTCGAGCATGGTCCAGCATCAAGTTTGGACGTGTATTTAATTTTGCAACGTATGGAGTTGTTTTAACTTTACATTTATTTTGGGTTAGTTATAAACTTGGCCGTCGTTGGTCTAGTCAAGTGGTTGCAAATGCTGTGCTCCTGGTTTCGATTCTCCAGGCGGTAAGTGTTACTGGGTTTTTTGAATTTCCCAGTAGTAGCTGATTGATTTGTGTTTGGTTGATGGCAATAGCGCCTGTACTACATGGAACTAAAAACACACTCATGTTGGTGTACTCGAGGTATATATACTTCTGCCTAAACCTTTGACGAAGCAAGCCTGATGTAATTTTTCCGTTGCTTTTTTTATTTTCAAAGACAAAAAAAAAGCAATAACAATATTGTGTTAAAAGCTAAATTTATTCACAACAACCTGCACACAAATCACATAAGGTAACCGTAAATATTTTTAACTATGAGGCCGGTGTTAAGTGCTTGACCGACCGTCGGTGCGTACCGCGCCCTACTCTCTAATGTTTCGTCCGTATATTCGGATCTATCCGTCTCTCTCACTCGCACTCATCTGCAGACGTGCGCGAGAGAGACGGATCGATCCGAATATAGTTAACGGAACGTTAGAGATTAGGAACTCTGACGAAACGCATAACTGATCGTCAGTTTGTAACGTTCAGTGCTCTCCTGATCAACCAAAGTCACAAACACGTACACGAAATGGACGCGCATCAGTACGGTCGGTGTAGAACTAAACGCGTTAATGTTTCCATAGCGCGTCGAACGACGGCACGCATGCGGACGCGCTTGACCAACGGTCCTCGCACGCAGTGCGTACCTAGCAACATACGCATGCGTACGGTCGGTCGAGCACTGTGACGACTTGTAAATTTTCATACAAATGACAAGCGCGACGGACGTACGCACCGACGGTCGGTCAAGCACTCAAACCGGCCTGAGTATTAATAAGTTTGCACGCCATCTTTTCAATGTGTACTTAAAAGCGTTTCGTTGATTACTTTCACATAAATGAACACACTGATGGTACAAGGCTTAAAACTATTTGTATACAAGACAACATTCTCAAAAGCTAATTTTTAAATCACAAAAATACAATAACTCCTCTCTAATTAACCTGATAGACAAATTCTCAATAAGTATTCGATATTTCTATCACTTGAAACTACCTTGAAACATTTCCACTTAAAAACTAACATTGAATATAGCAATACTTATAAATAAATCACATGTAACGTGTTACCGTCGAAACTAGCATTATTTGCAAAAAATAAATACTAATATTATTAGACGCTACTGTGATACTGTGTCTTAAAAAATACAATACAAGAGTGAGTTAGTTAAATTATAAACTAGTTATTGTACATAAAATGTAAAAGCTTAAGTGCATACATTTCTTATTGATTTACAAAAGAAACAGCAATAAATTCGCTATTTGTTGCTTGAAGTATCATTAAGTACCAAATTGATTATTACATAAAGTAAAAGTCGGGTCGGTAAGTAAATATCGGGAGCTCAAAACAATTAACAATCACGAAAGATAAGTAAGTGACAATATAAGTTTAACATAAAGAATTTTAATAACTTCCAAGATTGATTATTTTATACAATATATTATAGTTAGTAAGTAATATCAGAATTTGTTCTGTAATATTGTTACGATCAACCAACAGGCTAGCATAGGTGCCGCCAATTTCATACTTAGACTATACCACAACACAATATTAAGTTAAGAAAACATTATAATAATTTAAAATTGAGACCATACATTAAGCAAAAGCTTGAGATTACAAAGATCTTAAATCTAAACTCCACAGTAGCGTCTGCTTGCTCAGTAATAAATATTTAAGGCAATAATAATATTATTACATAAAGTTTATATCAGTTTATCTCTTCTTATGGTAAGGATGCCGTCTTCTGAACGATGTAGCAGACTTGTTCTGAGGTTGGTATTGCTTCGTTTGATACTGCGAGATAACCGGAGTCTCATTTGCAGCTAGTTTGTTGATGACAAAGTCGTCTCCAGCTTTCATGTTCTCCATCATTTTAAGTTTCGCTTCGATGGACTGGATAGCAGTCTTTTTGCTGAGTTTCAGTTCTGGTTTTGCACCTGCCAGTACTGCGATGCCCAGCTCTGGTTTAGGTTTTTCTTGATCATCCTGTAAAATAGAAAGACTCCAGTAAATATAGGTATTTAAATCAATAGAGCAAAAATAAAGAGTTGTATTTAAACTTATTTTTTAAGGTATAAAATTAAAGATATGGATCAACTATTTCTTAGAATACCATTCAACTTACAGTGTTCTTAGCGAATTTGACACTCATCCTTTTAGTTCCAAGAATCTGGCCATTCAGAGAGGTCATGGCTTTGATAGCATCCTGCCTCAGCTTGTACGTGACAAAGGCAAAGCCCCGTGGCTGTCCCACATTGGGACCACTCCGATGAAACAGCATGTCAAACTTCTCGATGTTTCCATACACACGGACCATTTTCAGTAGTTGATACCGGTAATGAGAAAAGGTAGTTTGTTAAAAACAATGTTTTAGAAATGTAGATTATTGATTAAAGAATAAAACTCGGGTCATACCAATAAGTAGTAATGAAAAAAACTCCCTTTTGCCAAATAATCCTTGGATGTAGAGTTAGTACAGACCATCACCCATTGTACAATACAATACTAACAAAAAATATTAGTGACTGGTAACCACAAATACTACACTTAATGCATTTCATATTGCTAGATAAAGGTAGTACTCATTGTGTTGGAGTTCCCTTGGATAGCATACTGTCTCTGAACATAAGTGCAGAAAGTCTAAGATCTAATTGACTCAGGTTAATTAGTGGTATTAACTTAAAGTTTATCAACAAATACTTTTCCTGAACAAGCTTCTAAACAGTATTTGTATGATTTTGAAAACTTAAAAGTGCAAGACAAAAAGAAGCCATTGCTATTATTATTTTTTTATATTATCGGTTTTTAGGATAAAATAATCATACTCATTAACTCTGGTGTCGAGATTCCCGATCCAGATCCGCTTGTCGGACACTTCGCCGTGTTGAAAAGGCTCCAAGTGTAGAGGCAGCTGCAAAAGAGGTCAAGTATTGATCGATCTTTACGACAAACAGATACACATTACGACACTGCTATAGTTACTGCTGCAGGCAAATAACTTTACAGATATAAAAGGAAACAAAAAAAGAAACACTTAAACCAGAAGATTGAGCTCTAATTGCTTTAATTTAAAAAAAAATAGTCAACATACCGTAGCGTCCTCCATAGTTATTGCTCTCGAAAACGCAAAGATCAACACATGAACACATACACCTTATATTATTTGTGAGCAATGAATTGTGCTCTTGACATCATAAATTACCCATTGTTTCTGCAGAAAAGCACAATAAGGGAAAATAATATCAGTATTTCCACAAAAAAACACAAAGAAACATCAATGAGAAGAATAACTTTGACGTTTGTTCGACAGCAAAGCAATGACAGATAGATGCAGTGTTGCCAGATGGAATCTGAAGAAATCAGTAGAAAAATTAAACTTTTAGCAGTAGATTGTTGGAAACTAGAACAAATTTCCGTGCGTTCAAGCGTTTTTGCCATACCTAATAATGGAATCAAATATAACAGCTCACAACTTAGGACCCATTAATGTTAATATTTATCCGTGGTGCTAGGCAACTGGGCCTATCCCAGTTGTAAACGTCCCTTTGTGCCTATTGGCCTTGTTTCGTTCTGTCTCCTGCTGAAATGGAGGGAAGTGGAAATTACGGTTTTTTCCTACTCCTCCACTATACTTTTCTGATTAATTTCGTTGCGGGATCCAAGACAGTTAAATTCATTCTTTGGGACTTCGTCGAGCTTCATTGTCTCGGCGCTTTTCTGGTGGTCGCCACTGTTGATTCTGGCTTTCAGGAGTTACAGTGGTTTGGGAACAGTGTGGCGGGCTTGTCCCAAAAAAAATAATAAGTAGATTGTAGGAAAAATCAGTAGATTAAAAAAGTCATACCCACATGAGATAATAAGGACTTGAGCTTGAAGAGGGTAAATCGTAAACAAAAATGAAGACGATACAGTGTGTCGAAAACTCGTTTGACGTCACATTTGAGTACATTTTTTATTCTAATGTGACGTCACAGTCACTGTCTTACAGATAAAAAATACCGCAAATTCACAAAACTTGTTGACCAAATTCATCAAACATCATGTTATTCAGGCCTTTAGGCCAGATGACACGACACGACGACAATAACTAGATGATACGATTTGATTTGAAGAAAAGCAGGTAGACTTCCACTCAAGGCAGTAGATTTTTTTTTAAATCAAGGAGATCTACTGCTAAATCAGTAGATCTGGCATCACTGGATAGATGAATGAATGATATTATTAATTGATAGCCATAGACGGTGTCGAACAGATGGAATGAATGAAGAGGACACTATTTCCCCAAAAAATAAATAAATAAAATTTCGCTGGACACACCAGCGCCATCTAAAGCCATACTAAGCAACGGGGCTTGTGTCGTAGACACCAGATAGTTGATATTCTACATAGATTCTTTTTGTTTGTAAATATATAATTAGTATAAATTTAAACATCCATGACTCGGAAACAAATGTCCATGCTCATCACACAAACATTTGCCCCTACCGGGATTCGAACCCGGGACCCTAAGACCGTAAGGCAGCCTCACTACCGCTGCCGCGCCATTCGGGTCGTCAACCTTTACAAAAAAGACGCTGCTGCATTTGTTACACTATAGAGCTAAGTAATGTATCGTGTAGTTACAGTACAGGTAGTCAGTGAGCCAAAAAGTCTGACAACCAGTCTTACCAAGGGATATCGTATTACCCAGTACTAACTGGGTTGTGGAGCCTGGAGGTCAGATAGACAGTCGCTCTATGTAAAATACAGGTATTCAGCTGCATCCGGTTAGACTGAAAACCGAATCCAACATAGGAAAAGGCTAGGCAGATGTTTACTAAAAAGACGCTGCATTAAACGAACGATTTACAGTACGAACGAGTAAAAAAAACAACATTGTCAGTCTGGGATGCTACTTGATCATGATTGAACTGAGTGATGCCAATAGGGCTATTACGTAACTCTGTTGACAGCTCGAAATGATAGTAACTGGGCTCAGTGACCATCAATTAACTGACAAAAGGTTAGTTTATACTCAGTGCGATCCGTAATACCAATAATATTTCACGGTTGTCACAAAGTTCGGTGTACAACTGAAGCTTGATAGTCACTGGATATCAGAAAGTTACGTAATAGGCCTGCAGAAAGTTACGTAATAGGCCCGCTGATATACGTATCACACTGAGTGGATATCACTTTACGGTGACTAACAGCCCGCTTCGCCTCAGCGAGCCGACTATTCGACAGCGAGCAGACTACTCTATTTTTTATCGACTATTATGCGGCTAAGTTGAGTAGCGCCCGTTGAGCGTTACAATACTTGGTTTTACGGAACATTTTATAATAAGCGGTTTATATAACATGTGACATTACTGACAGTAACATTGTTACTGTAAATTAATGTCTTTACCTCCAAATAACTTCTTTATTTGCTAAAGGAACCGATAATGTATGACTTAGAATGTATTAAGTTGTTGTGCGAGCCTGTATAAATTGTGATAACTCCATTCGATAAGTCATCTACCGGCTGTCAACTTTTGGACTGTAAATTTGAATTCTTCGAACCTGTGGAGTATTCTGTTTTAATTTACGTATTATTGCTGTTTATTTTACATACTGTTACTTCGTACCCGTACCTTCAATTACGGTAGTAGGTACCTATAAGTAGGTAGGTTGGTAGTAGGTAGATAGAACGAGTCCTGAATGATGTAGGTTCAAATTCGCAAACTACCTACAAAAGAACATCAGGAATTGTCATTGTAATTTCGACCGTACGCCGAGGGCATAAAGTACCTACTTCTTTCCTTTGTACAAGTTGTGGAAGTTTCTCGAAGGACAATGACCCACTATGGAATTGTCTAGAAGATTCTAGGAAGTCGTGGATCTTTCTCGAACGTGCAGTCGCCATATAAATAGTCGACGTGTTTGCGGGAGCAGGCAGTCAGGGTTAGCTGGTGACACACGCATGTGTACACATACGCGACCCAGTTCCGTGAACCGCGACCTCGCAGTACTATCGCGCCTCAGTTAGCGCGCCCGTGATTGGTCGTCCCCTCAAAAAAATCAACGTTTTTGTGGGTAGACGCCAAATCCGCGTTTCGCGAATACCGCCCGAGCCCGTTATTTTTCTAACAAAGGAAAACACCGTCGCCAACGGTCACTATCGCGACGGAAATTTCCGCTCCTCGATGGACTCCACCAACTAAAGTTCATCGTAGGGCTGCGGAGTGTCACCTCCATAGGACACCAGGATGAAGAAAGGAGAACCGCCACCAACACTACCGACCGCCGACCAGATGGGGGACCGGACGACGTCGCTCCCAACAACTGGGGGCTCGCCGCCCGGTGCTCGTTCTGCAGGCACAGACGCCAGGGGATCTGCTTACCACACCCCGTCACCACCATCACTCACTCCGCTGTCGCAGACGCAGACAGCGAGCCAGGACAGGAGAAACTCGCGTCAACCAGCCGTGCCCATTAGACCCCCCGCGTTCCGTCCCGTGCCATCCCAGGCCCCGGGGCCCGCGGGGAGCAGCAACCGCGCACCACCACGCACCACCGCCTCTGCCGTGCGCCCTGCCGCACCAAGCGTGCACATACCGGCCTAACCGGCGCCTCGCGCGGCGCCCGCGCGCCCCGCGCAACATCCCACGCGCCCCGCACCACCCGCTAACACCTCTGCGCGACCCGGTGCGCGCTCCACCGCGAGCGCACGCTCCGCTGCGGCCACGGGCCGAGCTGTGCAAAACGCGTCGCCCGCGCCTCACCGCTTGCTGGCAGGCCCAGCCGCCGCAAGCTCAACCATCGAGGACATCATGTCGCCGCCGCCGCTGAGAACCTCAGCCTCGCAGAGTTGTCTCCGTGCTCGTCGAGGGAAGGAAGCGACCTCTCGACAGCTTCATACGTCGCGCCTGCACACTTTGGCCCAGACAACGAGGTTAGTACCTGTGCTGATATCTACCACGTCGCTGACGATTCAGGCAGCGACATGTGCATTGAGGATGCGTTGGCGCTTGACTTTGAGTCTCTACCCGAGGCCAGAGCCCAGCGCCGGCCAAGGAGTTCAGACGACGAGGCCGCTGAAGAGGCCAAGCGACTGTGCACAGACTCCCCGCTCCCGCAGCGTGACACGCGCGGCAGAGCGGGAGCCGGCTCGCCGACCTTCGCGGATGCGACTCGTCGCCCACCCACAGGACAGGACACCGCACAACCCACGACACCCCTCGCAGCAGCCCCCGCTCAAGGCGCAAGCGGAACCACGGCCGCCAAGAGTGGAAAGGAAAAACGGCCACGCTACCCTCCGCTTACAGTGGATAAGCTTCCCAACTGGACCACCCACTTTAGGGCCTTAAGTATTAAACTGGGCCACCCACCCAACGCCCGCCCCTTCCAGGGGGATTCAGATTCCTCCCGGAGAACGAAGGCGAGTACAGGGTGGTCCAGGGATATCTTACAGACCTGGAAATGTCGGAGGGCACCAGTTGGTTTCCTACTCGCTCCAGGCGGAACGCAACCTGAAGGTGGCCATAAGAGGGCTGCCTGCGGACACGGACCCGGCAGAGATCCAAGAGGAGCTCAGCATGCTGGGGTACGAGCCGGAGTACGTGCGGAACATCAACGCACGTGGTGGACGACCCGGCTGTATCTTCCACGCAGTGCTGAGGAGGCAGACTGACATAAGGAGGATCTACGACACCACCACACTCATGTGCATGCGTGGTGTCCGAGTGGAAGCATGGAGAAGCAAGCGAGGGCCCGCCCAATGTCACCGGTGTCAAAAGTTTCGCCATAGCTCACACCAGTGCCACCGTCCGCTCGCCTGCGTGAGATGCGGCGAAGGACACGCTGCCCGCGACTGCACACGACCGAGGGAAGATCCGGCCACCTGCGCTAACTGCGCGGGCGACCACCCGGCCTGCAGCACGAGATGCCCAGTCATGAAGAAGGAGAAGAGCAGGCTCGCCGTCAAGAGGAGCAGGCTCGCCGGTTGAAAGAGCAGTTGCAGCAAGATAAAGAGGAGCAGGCCCGCCGCCAAAAAGAACAGATGCTCCTCATAAAGGATCTTCATGCAACATTCATTCATCATTCATGGATCATTTTGGCAAAGATCTGAAGGTGATGAAGGATCAGGTTCACCAGCAAGAGAACCGTATCTCAGAGGCCGAAGTTCAGATCACTGGGGTGAAAAAGGCTTTGGGAGAACTGAAGACTGGAGACGTGACTGTGGCTTCAGTAGTTGCTGCACCTTCAGCGCGGGGCTTTAAGAGGGCCCTTCCGGGCCCGCCTATCGTCAACGCGACCATGGTCGAAAAAATTGTTGTTTCATCCAAAACCATCGCAGCGATATTTTTTCAACTGCCCTGCCTTACCTAGCCCAGACCCCGCACTACTCGTCACCCGCGCATCTCATACCGACTAATGCGAGGACATTGAACAAAAGACAGTGTTCGAAAATTTATAAAAACTTGTTCCAGGAAATACGTGTTTTTTAATAAGTCTTACAAGTTTGTAAAATAAATATTTGTTATTTAGAATCTCCACTACATTTGCAAGGCTTCTATCAGGATATTTTCTTTACTTTTACAATTTATGAGTACATTATGAACGGTCAAAGTTTAGGTAAAATTTGTGCAAAACAGCAATTTTTGGAGGCTTATACTGAATTTGTTCCTACAAATTTTTATTTTTTGCTTCGAAAGAAGCCTAGATATAGTGTACAAGATACCTACCAGTTCAAAATATTTAAAGATGTATGTGTAACAACGGCATAATCACGCATAAAGTATGGTGGGTTGGCTGCTCTTAAGGTGCCTTCATTCGATGGAACATCTTCGTGGTCGGCTTATAAAATCCAATTTGAAGCCGTTATGAAGGCGAATGGATGGACAAAACCGCAAGCCAGCCGATACGGCGACGCGCACCTGGAGCACGTATTTCGTGCCAAGTTGAAGGATCGTGTTCAACGTAGTGCCGAGAACCTGCAGCAGTGGGCCCTAGAAGTTGAAACGCTGGTTCGAAAAGCATACCAGTCTGCCCCTGCACTTATCGATGGGAATCTGGTACAAGCGTTCGTTGATGGAATACGTGACTTGGAAGTTAGAGTGTTGAAAGTGTTCTAATAGAAAGGTTGAACAATGACTTTCCATGGAAGATGGCACTGACTCTGGTCAAGGCCACCAACGTCTCGGCAGTACGCATACTGAATTCAAGTGACAAGGAGCAAGTGATTAAGAAGGGCACCTTGATCGGCACTTGCGAGGAAGTAGCTTGGTTGCGTCAATTGCAAAATCTGCCTACCGGAAATAAAATTCGTAGTCCAAAGTTTGACGTGACAACACTTTTGGAAAACTGCGATTTAACTAAAGGAGAAATGGGCAAGGCTAAGAAGATGTTACTTCAGTACGCCGACACTTTCTCTTCAAATGATGCTGACATATCCCTATGTCAGCATCATTTGAAGAGAAAGTCCAGTGAACTGGACTAGTTCAGCACAAGATTAATACAGGTAAGGAGTTACCAATCCGTCAGCGACCAAGAAGACTGCCAGTTGCACGTGAAAAAGAGGTGGAAACCATGATTGAGGGAATGGTGAAAGACGGTGTTATAGAGCCTTCATCCAGTCCATGGTGTTCTCCTGTGGTCCTGGTAAAGAAAAAGGACGGCAGCATGCGCTTCTGTGTGGACTACCGACGACTGAACGATGTCACGAAAAAGGACAGCTACCCGCTGCCTAGGATCGATGACACACTGGATACGCTGACTGGTATGAAGTGGTTTACCACACTTGACCTGAAAAGTGGCTACTGGCAAGTAGAAATAGACCCCAAGGACAAGGAGAAAACTGCATTTTCAACAGGAAAAGGGTTGTGGCAGTTTAAAGTTATGCCATTCGGTTTGTGCAATGCTCCTGCGACGTTTGAAAGGCTGATGGAGCAAGTACTCGCCGGATTGATTGGAGACGCATGTCTTGTCTATCTAGACGATATAATCATCGTGGGCCGTACATTTGAAGATCACCTTAAAAAGCTCAACCAAGCGTTGTCGAAAATCCAAACAGCAAATCTCAAGTTAAGTCCGAAAAAGTGCCCGTTTTTCAGACAAGAAGTGAACTTTTTAGGACACATAGTTTCGGGGGAAGGTGTTCAAACAGACCCAGAAAAATAGTCGCTGTCAAGGATTGGCCAGTTCCGAAAGACAAGACACAGGTCAGAGCATTTCTGGGTTTGTGCTCCTACTATCGAAGGTTTGTCAAGAATTTTGCCGACATTGCAAAACCTTTGCACAAACTCAATTAGGAAAAGCGGCAATTCTGTTGGGACGAGAACTGCGACGTCGCATTTCAGGAACTAAAGAAACGTCTGTGCAATACGCCTATTTTGGGATATCCTGACACTGAAAATGACTTCATAGTTGACACAGATGCAAGGAATACTGGAATTGGGGGCGTGCTGTCTCAACGGAAAGGAAACCAAGAGGTTGTGATAGCTTACTTCAGCAAGTCTTTATCCAAACCAGAAAGAAATTACTGCGTTACAAGACGGGAGCTACTCGCCGTAGTAAAGACATTGCAGCACTTCAGTAAATATTTGTTGGGACGTAAATTCCAATTAAGAACTGACCATGCTGCATTGAAGTGGCTATTACAGTTCAAGAATCCAGAGGGGCAAGTGGCGAGATGGATTGAACTACTGCAAGAGTTTGACTTCGTAACTGAACATCGCAGTGGGAGAACTCACGGTAACGCAGACGCCTTGTCAAGAAGTCCTTGTCCTGAAGACTGTAAGCACTGTGCCAGGCAAGAGACTAAGGAAGCAGTGCCCGTGAGGATGCTTAGAACGGATCTCAGTGATGAATGGAAGGAAAATGGTGATCCAGGATGGAGTCTTGTGCCGTAAATGGGAAAACACTGTGGACAGCTGTCATCTACAAATGATTGTCCCTAAAGCTAAGGTACCGGATGTTCTACGGCTCTACCATGATGGATGTTCAGGAGGACATATGGGGGTGAAAAGGACTCTACTGGAAATTCGAGAACGCTTTTACTGGATCCACTGTCGAGATGATGTGGAGGATTGGTGTCGCAAATGTTCTAGTTGTGCGGCCGTGAAAGGGCCCCACACACGCAGCAGAGGTGCATTAAAAGTGTACAACGTTGGAGCGCCTTGGGAACGGATAGCACTAGACGTTGCGGCTTGCGGGACCATTTCCAGAAAGTGAGAGCGGAAACAAGTACTTCCTGGTGGTCATGGATTACTTCACAAAGTGGCCAGAAGTCTTTGCCATTCCTAACCAAGAAGCGACAACTGTCGCAGATAAATTAGTTAAGGAAGTCTTCTGTCATTTTGGAGTACCCTTAGAAATACATAGCGATCAAGGAAGGAATGTTGAATCGCAAGTATTTCAGGAGACTTGTCGATTGATGGGTACCCACAAAACCAGAACCACTTTTACCACCCACAATCTGATGGAATGATGGAACGATTCAACCAAACGTTAGAAGTGCGAAATCTAAGCGAATAGTAATCAGTAGCGTATTTGTGATTGAGTTTTAAGTGTTTTGTGTTTAATAAAGTTTATTGTTGTTTCTTCGGTAGTCATTAATTTATCCCATACCCAGCGTTAATATGGTGTCTCTAATACCTATGCTCTAAATATTTTAACTAAACCACTTAGTTCATAACTAAAGTACATATTGAAACTTTGTTCCCACATAAAACTCATGTTCCTAGCAATCCTTGAATCTTATATAAGTAAATGTAAAAATAGCCTTTCCCTAAAGTGTTAACTGTAGTAAGTTTGAGCATATTAAATTAAATTTAAAATGAATTTTAGTTTATTTTTCCTTACCTTTATTTTTTCATTTAATATTTTACTTCATTCTAACTTTAAAACTCCTACTTTCTCAAGGTTTCAATAAACATAACATTCTCTTAACATACTCAGCTGTTTCTTGTCACATTTCAGGTGTCTGTTAAGGTAATCAGGCAATATGATGACCTGCGGAGCTACGTTCATGACATGAGTGACAAACTAAAAGCAGAGCTGACGGAGCTAGATTCATTTAGAAATGAGTGAGCAAGCTACTGCGGGACAGGAAGGAAGTGAAGTTGAAATTTAGTCAAAAGTAAACAAAAACACTCAACTGAAGATGCTGAGCTTGCAGAACTTCACACCCAGCACATGGATATACTGGACTAGCATCACTATCTCCGTCAACTAGTGTCAGGTTTTCAGCAATGCCATGACACTCATGACTGAAATGAATATTTGAACTAGAAGCGGAATAATTGTGCAAGGCACATAACACCACTACAGCCAGCAAGGAGATCACTAACACCAATAACCTGTTCAATGAGCTGATTGATGGTGTATCCGGACTGGAGTGCGAGCAGCCCACCATCACCATAGATCTAACTGGGGACAATACCATAGCTAAATGTCCAATTTTAAGTACCCATTATAAAATTAAGAAATATATTACGTTGTTCCTGACCTTACCCATCTTAAATCAAACTCTAGCAAATTTGAACCCCACCCAAAGTAATATCATAGTGTATTATAATAATAATAATAATCTTTATTTATCCAAAACACATACAGAGTTTGAAATACAGCTTAATATTTGGTTTAGAAATACGTATACATTCATAGTTTATGTTGCAAATTCTGTACAAGAATAATACTCTACCTCTTAAGCTAGGGTATACCTGTATTATAAGAGGTAGTTCACGGTCACTTATCAACAAAAACTTATATCTCAAGTGGACTGGTCATTCTGCTGTATGGTATAAAAGAGTAGAATTGTATGTTGTGTGTTTGTGTGTTGGGTGGTGTGTGTGTGTGTGTAGGTGTGAGTGTATGTATGTGTGTAGGTGTAGGTGTGTGTGTGTGTGTATTATACAAGATAGGTAAGTAAAGACTCCGTGTAAGAGTAATCCCTATGGAGCAGCCACTCTGTTACTTTAGATTTTAGTGCATGTGAGTTTAGATTTATGATATTGAGATGTTTGTTAAGGTTTTTATAGATATGAGTACTTAGTATATAATATTGATGTTTGGCGAAGGAGGTTTTGTGTTGTATATTTGGCGGAACGTACGTGCGTTTGTTTGTAATAAGAGGAGGAAGGCCTGCGTGCTTTCTAAGGGTGGATTTAAGTACATAAGCTGACGAACCGTAAGTACTTTACAGTCAGAGAACAGTTCAGTTGTTGGATACCGGTAGGGCTTTTTCGTCATGACTTTAAGTATAGCTCGCTGTGCTCTTTCCACCCTCAGAAATCTAGTCTTAGCAGCACCGCCCCACGTAATTATGCAATAACCAATCACTGATTGGCATAGTGCAAGGTACACCATCTTAAGAGTTTTTAGGTCGGAATAGTCACTCTCAGTCGCGAGTCATTATTCTAATGGACTTAAGGGGCTCCCCCATGAACACTAGCGCCACTTTAGTAAAAAAATCAGAACTCGTTAAATACACAATTATTATAAAATCTGATTGACAAAATCAATCTTTTGGTCTTCTATATTATTTACGTCTGCATAACTCATTGAAACATAGCTCGCTGTCGTTACAGATACAAAATGGAAAAAACGGCCGTTTTTGGCAATTTTTCTAACTGTAACTACAGTGAAGTATATTTTAATGAATTAAATAGACGTTAATAATCTACAACTCTAAAGCATTGATTTTGTCAATCAGATTTTATATTAATTGTGTATTTAACGAGTTCTGATTTTTTTACTAAAGTGGCGCTAGTGTGCATGGGGGAGCCCCTTAATGAACTAGGAACCGGTTTTGAATCATCAACCGTTCTAAACAAACAGTGTTGGTAGTATGTAATAATTAATAATAGTATGTAGTATAATCCCATCCTGTTTCCTCCCATCATGGGAGAGGCTTATGTCCAGCTGTGGACGTTATGGGCTGTTGTTGTTGATGTTTATATTTGTATTCAAATAAATAAAGTTAGTACTTACAGCATTATTATTTGTCTTTGTTTTAAATATGTTTCACAAAACAAATATACAATAAGTAGAAAAGTGAAGTTAGAGTAAGGCCCAGCGCACACCGCTGGAGGCGCGGCGAAGCGCAATTGAAGACAACAATTTAATAAAAACCTTAACTACCTTGACATACGGTCAATTTATAAGAATAAATTCACACGCGGTGCTGGGAGCGCCCTCAAGGTACTACAAGAGAGCATGCGCGCGACTGTTTCAGTCGCCGCCGTGCTGTTCTGCGCTCCGCCGCGCTGCTCTGCGCTCTGCCGCCGCACTACGAGAGCGAGTTGTCTGTACAAAGTATCAAACAGCACTATTAATGGGCACGCTCGGAGTAGCTGCGCGCCTCGCCGCACGGCGCCCGCCAGCGCAAAATGCGCTCCGTCGCGCTTCCAGCGGTGTGCGCTGGACCTAAAAGTATTACGAGCTAATAATAAAACTATGTATCTATAGTCAATTAATTAAGACTCTTCATTTATAACTGTACAAGGATCTTTTGGCGCGTGGCTGAATTCAGAACTAACGATACCATTCCTTGGCTGTAGATTATTATATAAAAACTAATATTAATACAAGAAAATAAATATTTTAGAACATCGCAAGCTATATAAACAATAAAACAACAAAAGACGTAATGTTTGCACAGAAATCGGCATCGGTGTATATCACTAAACCTTATAAAACACTACTTAAGAGTACGTAACGTCTATCACGATAGCAACTTTAAACTCAGTTGTTATCAATTTGATGTCGACTATGCTTATACATAATCGCAATATTAAAAGAATCGATACGAAAGAGTCTGTCAAAACGAGTTACGGTGACTATCAGCCACGTTATACACCAATGACATCATATATATTTGATCGCGATTGGTCATACATAAAACGAAACTAACCTTTTGACAGTTAATTGATATACATATTTATTATTCTATGTTGATATACACTGAGCCCAGTTACTATCAATTCGAGCTGTCAACAGAGGTACATAATAGCCCTGTTGCAGAAAGATACGTAATAGGCCTACAGATCATTGCCAGATCTACTGATTTAGCAGTAGATCTACCTAAATTTAAAAAAAATCTACTGATCTGCCTTGATTGATACTAATTAAGAAATCTACCTGCTTTTTTCCAAATCAGATCGGATCATCTAGTTACTGTCGTCGTGTCGTGTCATCTGGCATAAAGGCCTAAATAATATGACATGACCTGTGGTACTACATATTGAGTCTGCCAAGGAATTTACTATAAAATCCTTAGAGTCTGCCAATCTGGTGATTTGATCCATATGTCAACTGAAAGTTTATTTAATAAAAGTGGAGAAAAAGTTCAAGTTGGTGTTCAAAGTTCAAAGTGGATTGATAAATTGCAGGAGGTTTGCGTTGTACTAGTGTGTTTCGAGAGACTGTCCTGCGTTAACAATATCAAGCATTTAGCGAGGGAATTTATCTTAAAGTTCGGTATCAAGAAATAGTTTGGTGAATGCTCCAACCAGCCCACAAAATTCAAATTTTCTTACGTTTTCATCAATTTGCAAGCCAGTGCTAGGTTGTATGTTGATTAAAAAATTATTCGCGGCTTTATGACGTATGTAGTTACAGAATTATAATCATCAAAATCATCAATACAAACAATTCAAACCCTCCAAGTTCGTATAGGTGTAAGAACCAAAAAAAAAACAGAAAAAGTCATTTCTACCTACAAATTCAAAGTTGCTAGCGATGTTCTAATGTATTAATATTATATTAAATTAAATTATTCAAGCTCATGTCCATTTTACCTCGTATGGGTATGACTTTTTTAATCTACTCATTTTTCCTTCGATCTACTGCTAAAACTATTTTTTCTACTGATTTCTTCAGATTCCATCTGGCAAGTTGGCAGCACTGATTGAACATTGAACTTGATTGACATTTGACATAAACAAAATGTCATCCATCTGATTCGGGATTCAGGAAATTGCAAACTTTTAAAAATGTATTAAATATAATTACTAATTTTACTAGTAACTATTAAATGAATAAAAAACACTAATATCATGACAATCTGTGTTCTCTCATAAACTATGACGACAATTATTAAGAAAATCCCAGGTATATTGCCACCTCCGCCAAAAACTGAAATCGACGGGAAGATCGGTGATTTGTCATCAAAGAACATTTTCGAACTTTGTGAATTACGGGATAGGCAACTGAAACTCTTGAATAATAAATCTTTTATATCCAAGCTGCCTGATAAGGGTGCGAAGATCCAAGCTTTTTATTTTAAAATCGTCAATGAACTGAAGGTTAAACAAGATGAGGAACAAGTATGTCGTATGTTGGATAACTTGAAATTAAGTGGATTAGACAAAAATGTAGTGCAACAAGTCGAATGGGTCGGCAAGATAGAAGGTAAAAAGGAGTCATATCTTGACTCTGATGATGACAGTGAACCAGAAGATGTATTACATATCCTCAGTCAAACCACAGCTCTAGAGAAACAAGTCAAAGTATTATCACCCGAAAAACCCCTAATAACCACTGAAGACTTATTAAAAATTGGTGAGTTACCTCATGTAAAGTACCTAATAAATAAAACGGAGGTCATTCTTAAGCCGAAAACCACAGGGAACTTCAAACCATATCAGACCACAATAAATAATTCCCATAAACCAGAGAAAGAGATATTGAGGAAAAAGCACAAACATTGGGAAGTGACCGCTGCAACACCTCCACCAAGTGTCTATGGTCCAGCCAAAGTATTGTCTATAGAAGAATCTTTGAAACTCCAAAAAGAACATAACACTCATTTGAAAGAAGTAGAGGCACATCATGCAGCTGAGAAGCTATTGGCTCGGGCAGGAATCAAAATGGAGGAAATGCCAGTAGATAGAAGTAGCTTTAGGAAATATAGACAGGGTGATAGTGATGACTCTGATGTATCAGACCCTGAGGGAAGTGATAAGGAGGTTCATGATGAGGATGAAGTGCCTGACAGGGGAGGAGTAGTTTTTACTGTTATGAAGTGATTACTAATTCCACACTTTTATACATTATGAAGACACTATCAATATGGGCTGAGATTGGCAGCCAGTACCACAATTGGTCAGAAGGACATAAGAACTGCATTCTTGAGAAAAATCAAATGAAATCAAAGGTTGTATTTCTTGGACCAAGCTTTGAAGTATCTGAGATCCAACTCAAGACATCATTGTTTTTTATTGAATTTATGTGTATATGGCTAATAATTTATTGTAAGAAAATAAAGTATTTTGATCAGAGAACAGGTTTTATTTAAATCATGCCTTTCCCTATGCACTTGACCACTCGCCTTTCTAGCTTTCTTGGGCCATCAGCCTTTACTGACATCAACTTCAGCGGTGTGAATTTTCTTAGATTACTCCACTCCAATGTCCACTTTGTCCGACTAACTGATTTTGGTGGGAGAAATAGTACTAGGGTTGGCAGCGTTGGATTCAAAAGAATGGGGGCTATCGCTCTTGAATTCGCCACTAGAAGCTTTTGTGTAAACTAAGGTCTTCCGAAATGTCAGATGTTATACAGTGTTTGAGCGTTGCATGCTTTTTTATCATGTATTTAAACTAATACTCATGATTGTGTTGAAGACGAATGACTCGAAGATTTTAAGTAGCAACTTAGGATCTTGTTAGTACTTGGAGGTAGAATGATTTTTAAATGTTCCATGCTTGCTAATTTTAGGGAAAATATTGTAAATATGTATCTGAAGTTTACACTATGTTGTTATATGTAATAAAATAAACTTTTTATGACGTTATTAGTACTTTATAGTGTAAAATAGAATTATTGACAAGACCTTACTCGACAGTGGCACCATCTGGTGAGCTGAAAAACGATAGCCCCCATTCAAAAAGTCTGTAAAAAACAGTTTCATTTAATTTTTTAAATAAATCATGTGTTTTTGAATTCTCTTACATTCTGCTCTATGTACCAGGCGAAGTAAATAAAAAAAAAAATTAAACATTCTAGTTTGGGGCAGAATGAAATAATCTTTCATTTTTAACCGACTTCAAAAAAGGAGGAGGTTCTCAATTCGACAGTAACTTTTTATTTTTATTTTTTGTTCCCTCAGAACTTTCGACTGGTGTGAACCGATTTTGATGATCCTTTTTTTAAGTATTTGAAAGCTAGTGCTTCCCGTGTGGTCCCATTTAAATTTCGTGAAGATCTGATGCAGATCTTCGGAAATCTACAATGGAACTCTTCAAAAATAGACGGCAAATCTGCCGTGATTGCTGCAATCGCTTGGATGTTTATTATTTATACAACATCATGACGTAACATCACGCCTGTATGCTCTGAGGGGGTACACAGATGTATATAATACACCCAGATTTCGACAGGTATGTTAAGTTAAATTTATTGCGATGTATGCTTAATTACCTACCCTCTTATCATGTCATGTATTTGCTAACAATGTAAAATTACTACTTACTAAAAATGACTTTTTGGCAAAAAATAATAACCGACTTCAAACAAAAAACACAAAAAAATGACGAATAACTTTAGCTTCAGAAGTCGGTGACAAAAAAATTAAACTAAATCAAACAAAGGCAATGATATTCTAACAAAGGTCACCGACTTCTGAAGCTAAAGTTATTTTTCACATTATTGTCATTTTTTTTGTGTTTTTTGATTGAAGTCGGTCTTATTTTTTGCAAAAAAGTTTTTATTTTTTCTCGAAGAGACCTTCCTTTACCCTATATATTTTTATGAACAATCAACAAAACAAGTCTACTCCCTACCACGAAATGACCTTTCGGTGTCGATAAGTACCTACTCTGTGACGTCGATTGGCGCGCGATTCAAAACGAACGAACATAGAGTATCATCGCTCACTGGCTGGCTCACTCGTGCACTCGTTCGCGCGCGCTCGCGGTTGTTACACGTTCTGTCATATTTTTAATCAATCGCGAAAAGTACATCGAATAGTTTCGTTATAAAACTTATTAGTTAGTGAAAATGGCACCTTCTTCCAATGCTGTCGTTGGAATTGATGATGATCAGCGTTTCGCGCTAATGAAGGTAGGTTCTATGAGAAATACTTAGTTTCTATACAATAATCTGTGACTGTGATGGCTGATGGTCTTCATTTGTTTACGCGGTTAAATGCTATAGAAATCGCGCTATAGCATAGCAATGTAGCACTTTTGCTTATGTTCTAAATTCTTTGTCAGCATTTTTGGCTGGAATCGGTATCAGTAGGTTACAAAAGTGGTCTATGAGTTACTCAACTAAGTACGCAATTATTGTTCTCGGTTGGATTCATTATAATCTTATTTCTAAAATAATTTTGACAAAGACATGCCCTGAATGAACATTTAACTTATCATTCTTTAATCTGAGTTATCTTATTTTTTATTTTAATATAGATAATATATATTATTATTACAGTTCCTATTATAATTTAGTAGGTAATTCATATAAAAGAATACTAACATTAAAATGCCAAACTTACCACTCGACACCTAGGCAAAAAACACTTATTAAAAAAAATAAAAACGAAGGTCAAGGTTGACATGCAAGCAATAAAATAAATAAGAATCCAGTTTGGCTTCGAAGTGCAAACTTGAAAATGCCCAAGTACGGTAAGCTGCACGTCATTAGTTACGAAACCAGTATAAGCTAGCCCCTTATTTATTTACTTTGATGCGATCGACTGTACCCGTCCATACTAATAATATCAATACGAAAGTAACTTCATGTCTGTCTGTTCTCTGATACTTTTCATGCCATTGCCACACACAGATAAGTACTTAAACTAGACTATAATGACACCTATTTTCTCCGTACTGTACACTCCCGTTGGATACCTAGTTCCCAAACTCAATGCGAGGACGCTGTGGGTAAAAACTAGTCTCAATTATGTAAGAAGCATCTGATTCTTCGGCTAGTTGTGGAATGAAAGTGCAAGCGCAGCGTTCATAATATCGGGTTCATCGATCTCATGCAATAACGAACGGGCGCAAATAACGACAATGGCTGTACGAAACGTAACCAAACGCAAGTAGGGTAATAGGGTTACCACCCGTCTGGCACTGTCCGGACTTGTTCATCTATGGGTTTTTTAAGAAAACTTATTATGTAGTACTGAAAACAGATAAATAGGTCAAAAAGTAAAATGTCCGGAAGGTTTTTGCAAATCGACTTTTTGTCAGGACTTTCAATTTTTGGAAATAATAGGTACTCCTAAGCACGACAGCAGAATACACAATAATACCTAATGCGCAACCAAATATTTGAAACGTTGGGTAGGTACACTAAATAAATGTACTTAGGTACCTACGTACATTTACTGAAAAATCCTTTTATCATTTTGAGATTTAGAGATAAAATTGTTATGGAAACAAATTCTTTAATTAAGTAGGATGATAAATAGCTCTAGTTACGTACCTAGTAGTATTTAATCAGCGATTATTACGTACTTACAAACTTATGGTAGTTTTTATTACGTGAATACATACGTACCTACCTAGGTATAGTTCGGTTCAAACTTAATGGCATAGACTATGGCGGCTCGGAAGTTAGCTGCGAGTGACGGTCTGCGCAGAAATAACGCTTTATACTTGATGGCGATTCGGAACATCTAATGTAAAGCTGCGCAGACAACAATTTTAGGTATCAATGGGGCGCAGATGACGCATCGTTTTGTCTGTTTAATGCGCAGACAGTCACTTGCAGTTAAAACTTCCGAGCCGCCATTAAGGCGCCTCCCCGAGCAAATGACCTTGAACGAGCAGTTTTTTGGAGCCTACTCCTCTTTATCCAAAAGAAATACCAACTAATAAAAAATACATTAAATTACTACATATTCTTGACTCCAAAATTGTCGTTTCATTTTTTTTTAAGTAGCTTAATGTTTAATAAATCCCTTCACAACGAAACCACAGAAATGAGAAATAATGATTTATAAAATGCTACTCCTCGTAAAGTAACCATTATTTAGATTTGCTACTTATACTAATGGATAGACAATTTAATAATGAACATAATTGGCTTTTTATTTTTTCCAAAATACGTAAATTTGATTTTATAAAGAATAAAAACCACTAATTTCGCACTATTCGGCCTGCAGTGACTGACGTAACAATCACTTTGTAGTGCAAGCTGATTAGAACTTTATTCTAACAGAATTTCAAACGAAGTTTGAACCACCACAAATAGAGTTGCAAATTTTGCTCGGGGAACCGCCTTAAGTTTGAACCGAACCATACCTAGGTACTCCTAATTTAACACCTAATTAAATAAGTACTTATTACATGTTATATGGTGGACCGATAGTTATTTACTCATTGGTTTTCCTCTTACTGCATAGCATAATAATTATTTATTATTATATCTAGATAATTTGGAAATTAGGTAAATATTAAAATTAAAAATACCATGCATAAAAACCTGTTTTGCATAATAATATAATTACTAAGTAGATAGTAGAATATCATTGATAATTACATTATTTATCTAACACAGGCGTCCGTCCCGGCTTCGCAAGGGTGGACATTAAAAAAAAAACAAAATTTGCTTTTGTTACTCAGGGATAATGTAGCATTCTAATGGTGAAATCGAATTAATCGTAATTTGAAATCGGTTCAGTAGTTTTTGGGTTCATTCGTTACAAACAAACGAAAACACAAATCTTTCCTCTATATAAATAATATTAGTGTAGAAGTTGTTATGCTAAGCTATATATATTACGTACTGTAATAATAACAGCAAAACGTGGAAGGTACCTAGGTAAATCAATAATATGCATTTTGACTATATTTTTATTATTACGATTCAATTAATCTCATAAATACCTACCTACCTGCGTCCCCACTTACGAGTAGGTACCTAAGCTGTGTTTACATACAAAGTCATCTGGTAGGTAATCACTGCAGAGGTATAATTCAGTTTTATCTTTAATTTTAGCGGTATCAGAAGCTATCTACTGAATTAAACTACAAGCTAGTTTTGAATGCGTCATTGCTCATAGGTTAATGAGCATTATTAAATACAACGGTGTCGATTCTGTTGTGCACAAACTAAACTTAATTTAGGCTATTGCTATCTTTTTTTTAAAGGCAGTGCGAGAAAACGACGGCTATAGCTATGAACTATCAAACTAGTTTATGCCTTGCGCTTCACCGTGTTTTTAGTCGACATGTTTTTACGTGCACCCTTCATTTGTATAGAAATATTAGTTCCAACTAAATTTGACAGCTCTAAATCTACGTCCTTCTCTTTCTCGTTTTATTAGAGAGAAAAAGATACCTAGCAATAGCCAAAATTAAGTTTAGTTTGGGCACAACAGAATCGACACCAATGTAAGACAAAGTTATTTTGAAGCAGCTACATTATTAAAATCTCAGAAACTGGAATTTTTTATAATCTTTTGCCCTCGACTACGCTCGCATGGACTTCGGAAATTATCTCACGTGGACATAATAATAATTACGACAGGGATAAAACATCCCATGTCCCAACCAGGGTTACCAACTTTTCCAGCCGCCATAACCGGATTAATCTGGTCATACATACTTGGTAAAATAAAAAAAAAAAAAGTTTAAGAGGGGGGAGGGTTTGGGTTTATCTGAAATAAAATTATTATTATTATTAAGTATCAATTATGCAAATGTATCAACTTAACAGGTAGGTAAAAACAAAATATAAGTAGGTGTAGAAAAATTTTTTTTTTCCTAAAATTGTTCTTGCTCTCGCTTTTAACATTTTTGATAAGTAATTTTCCTGCATCTGTTCTTAGAAATTTGTCAAACTCTAAACAAGAAATATTAAAGTTGAACATCACCATCAATTCCGCCTTCACCGTTTCGACTTTCAGACGATTTCTTTCGTCTTTCGCCAAATATTTTTCATGATGCTAAATAAGAATTCTACAAACAACATTTGAAGTTGAAACCGCAAATATTGGTGTCGATTCTGTTGTGCACAAACTAAACTTAATTTAGGCTATTGCTATCTTTTATTAAAAGGCAGTGCGACGGCTATAGCTATGAACTAAGTTAGAGATGTCAAACCCACAATAAATCGAATCAGCTTCTTTGTTCTTTTGGACAAATTACATCCGGTCGGAAGTTAGTGACTGACCCCAACAATTCCTTCTAAAACCCAACAGTCCGGTCGAAAACCGGACAGTTGGGAACCCTAGTCCCAACCCAGATTTTGGTCAATCCGTATGACAAATTTGAAATCCGTTTAGCCGACTAAGGTGTGAAAAAGTTTTAGACAGACAGTTTCTTTTGCAATTATACATAGGTACCTACATACATACCATCACTTGTAATTCCTGAAGGGTAAGGCCACAGGTGAACCTAATTAATAGTACACAACGTGCAAGCTGTTAAATTTTTTAGTTCCGTCCTGTTGTATTTATAAAAATATTCGTTAGGCGTTGTATGATTATTTTTTTGTCTTTTTGTATGCACGTAAGAAAATATTTTTTTCTTCTTTCTTTACACCACATTTAGCCAGTTATGTTTTTTAAGTCCCTTAGAATAGGGGCGAGCTCATTGCCATCAACCGTACACGAATCTCGGGATCATTTTTAGTATCGAACTCAGGGCCACATATGCTCAGCAGTCGCGCATTGCGACCACTGGACCACTCCAACTACGAGCCAAAAGGGAATATACACAAATTTTATTTTTATATGTCGATACGGAATGTTAAAGTACTATAAAAATAATGACAAAAAGCGAAAACAAGACATAAATCGGCCAAACAACACAAAAGTTATAACCATTTAAACTTTTGTTTCTCTTTCTAGTTAAACGGAATTTAGTATGGATTCTGTACGTCGATGCAGCGAATGACGTCATTCAAATGCTTATAATATAACTTAGTATTTTTTTATAGATATTAATTAAAATATTTCCCTTTGCTATTTCTAATGTTAATACGCTTTGTTTAGAGTGATAAAAAAAATCATGCGTTTATGTACCCTATTATAACACCCAACTAATTTAGTTTGGATTAAGGCTGATGCTCCAGGGTAGCCCGCGAAATTCAAATATTCTTACGTTTTTTGCAATTTGCAGACCAGTGCTAGATTGTATGTTGATTAAAATATTGTTCGCGACTGTAAGACGTAGGTACCTATGTAGTTACTGCAGGAATGATTTTGACCTTGAAAATGACATTTTTCCACCTTTATGAACTTTGAGGGTTGTATAGATGATTTTGATGAATATAATTCTGTAACTACATACGTCTTACAACCGCGAATATTATTTTAATCAACATACAACCTAGCACTGGCCTGCAAATTGCAAAAAACGTAAGAAAATTTGAATTTCGCAGGCTACCCTGGAGCATTCACCTTAAGAGTATCAAATTTTTCTAGTATTTGAGTGTTCTATGAGTCCAACACTCAGATAGATACAAGAAAAAAAATGATTTTTATTTTAAGCGCTCCCTAGAGAAATAATCAAACTTTCTCGGGCATATTTATTTTTTTTATTTTGAGGCCTTATCTAAACCTTAATCACACACCTAAACTGAGATTTTTGATGTGTGACTCTGATTGTGACTCAAAAACAAGAAAAAATGTAATAGCCCTCGTATAGACAGGCAGTGCTCGCTCTAAGTTATATTGAAATATAACCAAAAAGTCACGAAAACTAATGTCCAGTCTAACAAGTTTGAGCTGCCATTGAAATGACCATGTTTTTAACAACTCCGAACAATGGTCCACAAAAAACAGCTTACAAGTAGTAACCGACCCACCGACTTGAAGATTGTGCTCAATTATTTAGAGACTTACAACAAAGCCTTTGTTTAATTAATTGTAGGTACAATCGTTTGTTTATAAAATAATGCACACAATGAAATGACAAGATGTAGCGTTCCCTCTGTTTAACCATAGATGTGTAGGTATTTTTATGGTTCCGTACCTCAAAAGGTAAAATAAGGAACCCATTTAAGATCACTTTCTTGTCCGTCTGACACCACCGATTTTCTCAGGAACGGGTGAACCCAAAGTCCTGATTCAACATGATAAAAAGATATGGGCAAATTTAGATTTTCGCGAAAACTTGTTAGTACCAAAATTTACCTTAATTTTCAATTGTTTTTTAGTTTCAAAGTTTTACCTTTACTTGTACTGTAAGACCTTGCCTTTAACCAAAATTGTCAATTCTAGGTCAACCGGAAGTACCCTTATAGGTTTTGGGTCGAAAACCTATATCGATGGTCATAGGTTGACAACTCGTAACCCACATTTTTTCACAAAATGAGTTATGTACATCAAAAATTTTAAAATTAACCGCCGAATCTTTCTATTGATAACTCGTAATTCACAAAAAATGTCGCTCGAACAATTTATGCCAGAGTTGACAACTCACAACGAACGAGTATCAACTTGAACTCACTATTGCGCGAGTTACGAGGTGTCAACGCAAAATGCAGTTCGCAAAATTCACTGACAGAGTAACATTACGGCGTGGGTTTTAATTGTTTAAAAATAGTTTTACGTTTAATTACAACTTTAAATACGTCTATTTATTTCCGAAAAGTGTCCTTGAAGTTATATTGGTAAGTTTTCATTTTTATTTTACGTAGAACGCTCAATAAAAGCTCACTATTGAAATTTTAAGCCATCTTATCATCGATAACTTAATAATTATGTAAAACTAATTAATGAGAAGTATTGAGTTATTTTATGTAATAATCGTAATAAAGTAGCGATTTATTCTTTATCATCTAAGATCTATGCGATAAAGTTTCAACATGGATTAGCAGGCAATGGAATAATTAGGTAGGTACTTATCTCGACGTCTTTTTTTTTAGTGTTATCATGGAGAAAAACAGTGAAGAAGAGCTTTTTAATGATGTTGTAACGGGCTTGAAGGAACAAGGACTAGTTTCTGTTAACGTGTATCTTAATAAGAGGAGTGAGTTTGTCTACGAAAGTCAATCACAAGAATCATTACAAAAGTCATCGAGCTCTTCCGAGTTACAGTTGTACAACTACGAGGTAAATGGAAACGGAGAAATGATACTTTTGAACACATCAGATCGACTTGAGAATGTTCTCCTGGAACATTCCCAAGTCTGTACTCCTGTATTTAGCGCCGAACAGAGCTGTCAAGATAATGGCGGGACAGATACAGGTTCATCAATTACTGTTTTGAACGATATTACCACTTCGTCATTTATAAACCAGCATCAGATACCTTCCAGCCCAAGTCATAACTCGGAAAACATTGTCGAGAGTATTGTAGAAGTTATACCTGATGCAGAATCTCCTACAATTTTGAACTCATATGATTTTGAAATTGGAAATTTTCATGTTGTTGAGGAAACACGAACTGATACAGACTCTCCTACTATTTTGAACTCGTATGATTTTAACTTAGAACCTGGATTATCAACTTCTCTTGTAGTAGCCACGAGTAGTAGAACGAAGGATGATGATAACTATGACCCGGATCAGACGTCCTGCTCTTCTGAAGATGATGACAGTGGTATGATCGAGGGGAATAGTACTGGAAGGAAGACAAAGAAAAGAAAAGGCTTAGCTGATGCAGAGCATTGGAAAGCCCGCATGAATAAAAAGTTAAGAGAACAGGGAAAAGACTACATAGGGTGGAGAAGAAATGAAAATTCATGTAATACGCATAATGCACCACGATTAGCAAAAACATTGAAAGAGACTTGCAGTTCTACTTTCTGTCGCGCGTCCAAAGAACGCCACTGCCACGAATTTACATCAGAATGTAGACAGCGATTGTTTGATCTATTTTGGAGTAATACCTTCTGATTATCATTCTTTTTACGATAATTTGCCGCACATGTAATTTGGTTTAATCTAATATAATAATGTTTTTTTAAAAATTGACAGCTCGTAAGTAAATGTTGACTACTTGTAACACGTTAGTAGTGAGGTATTTTTAATATTGATAACTCATAACTGTTTGTTTATTGATTATTTAATGAAAAACCTATGGGGACAGTTTATTGTTTTAAGCTATATCAATAAATAATTTGATTACCTACCAACTACTTTTTTGTTTTATTTTTATTTATTTTTTTTTCGAAATTAAGCTTTTTTTTTCCCCTCCTGTAAAATTTGACACATTGCAGTTGCGTGTTGTCAACCTTTGACCATCGATATGGTAGGTCCCGTTGACCTAGAATCACGAAATTTGGCAGGAAGCAATGTTAAATCTGAAAACCATAAATATGTAGTTTAATAACAAAAAAAAAGCGATTTTACTATTACAAACTTAACTTATTAATTGCGGTTGGTGCAATAGCCGTTTCATGGTATCGAACAGCAAAGTTAAGTTTGCCGTTTAAAAAAGTTGTACGGAACCCTCGGTGCGCGAGTCCAACTCGATCTTGGCCGGTATTTTTTTTAATGGCGTTTTCTCTATGATCGCATAAAGAAAATGGGTCGAGCCCAAACCCGTAGTCCACCACGCGGCCCCAATGCGGATCGGTGGATGTCATGTGTCTACGTAGCGTTGCCATCTCTAAAAATTAGAAACAGAGACTTACTCGCAAAAAAATCCGTAGTTTTGGGGCCCAAAGCCGGATGCTAGAAAAAAAGATTTTTGACGTTTCTCTGTCCTAAAATATTTAGTTTCAGAAACTTCTCTCCGTTCGGGAAGATTTTTATGTGAAACATCTTTAAACGCGGGTAGAACCAAAAATTGGCGTGGCGACGCGTCGCCAACTGTCAAGTTGATCTACATATTCGCCTCGGTTTACAACAAGCCTGTTGGTCTTGGGGCACAGCGCTGGTTTACAATATCGTGACTTCGAGTTCGATCCCAGCATAAGGATTTTCTTTTTGTGAATCGAGTCATTTTGTTTTAATTTTATTTTATGTGTTTGTTTTTTAAAATACCTTTTTTAAGCTTAATAGGTATATTACTTGTACAAAATAATTTCGATGTTTCACATCTGCCAAGCGTCTCGTGACGGCTCACTTTTTTTTTAAATAAGGCCATCCCGTCAAAATGTTTGGTGTCTTTGTACAAGTTTTCGGTCCAAGAGGTCAAAAAGCCTAACACTCCGGCTTTATTTGGACGGATGGCAACGCTATGTGTACGTATTTTTTTTTGTTGTAATGTCAGTTTCTTTTACCGTTTTTTGAGCACTGGTGATGAAATAAACTATCGCTCGCCCCCTTTTATTACATTAGATTTAATTAGATGATAAGAGTAAATATAAAAATGCTGCAATATCATAATGCCACTACCTCTTCCTATCCCTCCTACTCATGAAGGTGTGATGATATACTATGTCACCTGTCACACGTTATTACTGGCCATTATTAATGGCTATTTTTAGTTTTATTTTTCCTGTTTTAAGACCACACCAGACAGACATGCAAATCAGAAGATCTTGTTCCACTTTTTCAAAGTCAGTTTTAATTTAAATTGACCGACCCAGACTGGTTTGAATTAAAAATGCATGCAGTTGCATACTACTTGTAAATATAATTAATGAATGTGCTCTAGGCAATCTGGCGGCTATGTAAATATGATTGCATTGCATTGCATGACATTAAACCGGAATGAATTTTGTAAAATATTTTTATTTTTAACCACCGGACGATAATTACATAAACTTAGGCCGCGTTCCCACTTTGTCGTGACGACAGATAATCGTGTAGTTTTAAGTGTCGTAGTACGACGCGATTACTGTTGTCACGACTTTTTCCAACTAAAAACCAACGATAAATTAACCTTCACGACCACTTACGACATAGTGGGAACGCGGCGTTATCCATATCCAAGTATTCTTATTAAGTACTTAATTCGAAAGTAACCTTGCCTGTCTGTAACCTTATTACGCCGTTTGAGGTACACAGGTAGGTTAAAAATAATCTTAATTTCTATAGTTGGTGACGAAAAATCAATTAAACTATCAATTGTCCCCGACATTTTATTTTTCCATTTTTAGTTGTGGTAGGTATTATTATAACTATCCACAACGTCACGTTAATATTATAATACAGTAGTGTAACTCGGCCGCATGATAGAAATAAATGCCTACAGCCGCGCGGTACGTAAACATGCGTTAGGGCTGCCCGTCTCCAGCATGTTAATTACATTTGCCTACATTCTGTATTTATTTAGTTTTGTGATTGTAAATATCCTTTTTATACTATGTGGAGATGACAATATGACTTTAAATGAAAACACTGGCAATACTGGTTTATAGAAACATTTGTAAACTATCAAATAAATCCGAACATCGAAATTAAAAAACATTTTTTTCCAACAAACTAAATAGCTTAAAACTGCAAACAAAATAAAACACCATTTATAAAATTGGTACACTGACCTGCGGTAACAATGGCAACGCAGCTTGGTTTCATTCATGATAAAGCTATTTAGCTATTTAACTAAGTACCTATAAAACGTTTATGTGTCCTGTCACTATTAAAACAAAGCGTCAAATTTCGCACAACACAACAACAAAGATACGATAACACTCGCGCGGCAACTTCAAACGGGCGCGGGCGCATCCGAAATTACAGAGAAAAACAAAACGTGTCACAGGCAGGAAGGAGGTCCGGTGACACACTGACCGCGTAACCTAGACACGTCGACAAGTAAGCAAAGTAGAAACAAGCAAACTTACCTATCTCTTTCGCACATACATATTTTGCGATTGACATGAGTGCGTAACAGGAAAGTAATAACTTTCGCATGCATTTTTTCTTATCTAGCTGTGATGACTCGCTTTATGACTCTTATGGCTCGGGCATAAAGTATAATTTGCATTGAGAAAATAAATTTGAAAGAAAAGGCGTAGGTTTTTAAAGTAGCGAGCTGGCAACGTGTGTCGTTAACCTGTCGCGTGCTCTTCTGTTTACAATACATCATGTAGAAAATACTTAAAATGATAAATAATGTCCTGTGGCTAAACTACTGGATATGTTCATTTGATTTTTTGTGTGACGGTTGGGAATATCATGACTTATACGAAGTTTCATTTATGATCATATTGTCCTCCACACATTGTATAAATAAATGAAATACTTTGTATAGGAAGTGTTCAATAAAAATGCGTGTTGTTTTTTGATTGGTAGATTTAATTTAAAAAACATGTTACTCTATTCGCTTTATTTATTAATCCAAACACCTTTTTTTTCGTGAGATAAAAGGAAATACTTATCCATTAAAAAGACACACATTATGTACCTACCTACTAGTAAGTAAAATTATTTTATAGTCTTACCTTTCAGAGTTTCCAGGTAATTTAAAAAAACTTATGTCTGGATGCGTTATTGACGAATTCATACAACCAAAAACAGCACAATATTTCCTACCCGTCATATTAACTGATTTTTAGAGAAAAAATCATCGCGCGGTCGTTGTTAAAAAAACAACACACCGTCCGTTCGACACTGCGGTACAGCCGTGACCAAAGAGTATAATAATAATAAGGGAGAAGAGAGCCCTCTTGTGCCATTTTTAAGCATCCGATTTGAAGCGCCATCTGGATTTCTTAACGAGAACTAAGGCTCTATAGGTAGCAATAGGTAGATAGGAATGTATGTATACCTTCATATAGGTCAATATTTGTTTACTGTATAGGTGATCATTCAAATTTTCTTGTTTTTTTGCAAATAGCAGCTGTTTTGTTTATGTCGTATGTTGATCATAATGAAATTTGCGAATACATAACTCAATGATGATACATTATAATATGAGCCATCTTTTTTTCGCGAATTGCATTTTGATCAACTATACGATGTAAACACAGCTTCTATTTGCAAAAACAAGAAAGAATTTCGCTGGCTACATTCACATTTGAATAGAATTGACAGTTACACAGAGAATTTGTAAATAATTAAACATAAGATGGACTTACGAAACACATTCAAACGTAAGCGCAAGTTGTGGCGGCCATTATATGATGTTGCCAGTTTATGTTAGACAAAAAGGATTTCCGAGACAAGGTTGTGGTATAATTGATAATACGAAACAGCCATGAAATATAAAAACGTGATAATTTTGATGAAAAATTTAACAATTATTCTCATTAAATTATAGAACTTAATTATTTGATTTTCATAATTGAACAGAGACATCTATCGTTAACTATGAAATACATAGTTTATTGGTTAAGTAAAGTAGATGGCGACTCTTTCTTCACTGAAGTTGTACATGTTCTAACTGTCTCCCCCCTGGCCGTGACTGTCTGCGCCCCGAGCGCACCCCGAGATCGAGGCGCGTAGGTATAGCTCGCGTTTCGTCCGTTTGTATGAAGTTGGAGTACTGTATTATAATATTACCGTGACAACGTGGTCCGTTATCAACTTAGACGAGGTATAATTATTAAATGGGTGTTTATAGATGTTAACCCAAAAATCACTCGTCGGAACTTGACTATTTTATGGAAGATTGCCACGCTAATGCCCGCTTGACAAATTATATTCTAAAACCTTCATCTTGATTCACTCTATCTATTAAAAAAACCCGTACAAAATCCGTTGCGTAGTTTTAAAGATCTAAGCATACCATAGGGACAGACAGACGCGGCGGCGGCGGCGGGGGACTTTGTTTTATAATGTAGTGATAACATGGAACTTAAACGTAGGTATGTGGCGAAATGTGGGTGTACCGTACACGTCTGTGTACCCCTTCAGAGTATACAGGCGTGATGTTGTGGAATTGTTGAAACAAGACATAGGTACACCATTATTTTTAGGTCGTTCTGGAACCGAAAGCCGTAAACTCGATCATCGAACTCTGAACGACAGGGACTGTTTTATTTTCAAGAAATAACAAAAAAAAAAAAAATTGTATTATAAATTAAATTTTTCGTGATTTTTAGGGTCCCGTACAAAAAATGAAAAAAATTGAACCCATAAAGGATCACTCGTGCGTCTGTCTGTCTGTCACAGCCAATTTGCTCCGAATCTACTGGACCAAATCAAGTGAAATTTGGTAGGATGGTGTAATCCTATAAACTAACACAGTTATGCAAAGTAAATAAGTATTTGTTTTAAATAAGTGTAAAAAATGTTTTGCAAACCTTCCTGTGTCATATATCAAATGAAAGGGGTTGTTATGAGGATCTTAAGTACATTTTTGTTATTATTGTAAAATAAATAGTTTTGATTTTATTCATGGAAGAAGACGAAAATTGAGGTTGACTGGTAGAAAATGCCTATGGCATTAAGTCCGCCTCTGTACTTTGTGCTTGAAGTTTTAAATAAAATAAAAAAATGACCCCATGACATTCCCTCACCTAATCTCCGAAACTAATGAGCCTAAAATTTTGAAAAAAAATACATAATATAGTTTATTGCTTGTAGAATACAGGAAAACCTATAAGAATTCTATCAATTGAAAATAAAGTGGTAAACTCAATATAAGACTTTGGCATTGTACGGAACCCTCTCCATGCGAGTTCAACTCTCACTTGGCTGGTTTTTTATACTTAAATTTTTTAATTGTTATTTTTTGAAAAAAGAAATGTATTAAAAAAATATTAGGCAAACTACCCTAGCACCCCCCTAACGCTGCCCTAACTATCCTAGGCAAATTCTCATATGGGATTAATGGACACCAACAAGCAATAGTATCACCAACATAGGCGTAGTAGATGAATCACGTTAAAAAAAAAGTAGTCAGATGCAGAGCAATACTTATTATGAATTGTCACTTTGCGACCATTTCACGAACTGTTACGTCATTCATACGAGTAATAATTTATCCTCTAATGATTTTGCTAAAGCGTCATTTTAGGCCCTCTCATTTAAAGTTATGCAACGCCCTTACAAGATCATTGTTCGTGGCGACTGACCACAAATGGTCGACGAAGGGCCAAGCGTTTTTCACACAAAATCATTATTATACCAAATTACCAAGGTACCCAAACAAAACCAATGTGATTTCCGTCGATTGTTTGAAATCAGCCGATACTAAGGCCATTTGTACATGTCTGACTTAAACAATAACAATTTCATTTTGGATTTAAATTCTCGTGCCGCATAAAAGACATGACATTGAAAAGGAATCGTAAACACAAAATATGCAAAATCACGAGACGTTTTTCTTATTGAACTTCATTCACAAAGTAATTTCGGAACATACACAACATGTTAAAAAGTACTTTCGAAAATGAATTCAAGTTGCTACTCACTTTTTAATTAAATTTGAAAGTGTCTTTTGTAAAAATAAAACTTATATGATAAACGTACTTATTCGATTAAGCTGTTTGTAATAGTCCATTCAAAAATCATTGCTAATTAAATATCTATGGATCATCATCATCATCCTATTAATTATTAATGTTCCCACAGCTGGGACACAGGCCTCCTCTCAATGGGCACCACGCGGGACCAGCGGATTGGTAGATGTCACATGTTTTCGAATCATGTAATCGTTTTTCATTATTTAAGGATGAATAGACATTTATTTGCAACTACCGTCATTCAAGCTTTTAGACTGTTATTTTAACGGTAAAGTCTCACATAAATTGCAATTAGTATACGTATGCTAATTACCCAAACCACAAACTAATAAATAAACCTAGTAAACCTACTCTTAAGATTTTTTAAGAATGGAACACCGATATTTTTTAGCAGGTAACTCATTGAATAACTTCGCGCTTAACTTGAGCAATAGACAATTCCCAACAATCCCAACACAAACAAAAATACTAATGTCCGAGTGATTTTAAGCACATTTTAAGTACCTATGAATCTAAACTGTACGTTTTGCCAACTTGTTACACAGCTTCGGTAGTTACAGTAAGATATGACGTGATGCAAGTAACTATTACAAAATGTCGGTACCTATAATATGTATTTCGCACTAACTGGCGAGCACAAACCGTCAACATAACTGCACATCGAAAGTTTAACAGTAACAGTTACATAACTAACCTATTCTTTAACGAACCTAGACAGCAGACACCTAGATTCATGCTAGACTACAGGACCCAATATCCTCAAAATAGATTAACGAATTTGTGTAGTCTATAATCGGTTATTTTGCTGATTGCACGTCAAGGATGCTGACAAATGACAATGAAGTTTGAGCCAGCATGTCGACAGATAGAATATCTTTAAGGGGGAAGCAGCAAGAATGTCGCGCGCCGCGAAATTTTCTTACGTTTTTTGCAATTAGCTTAGTAGTAATTAGATAGTATCAGGCTGTCTGTTGAGCAGGTCAGTGTACTTTTTCATGAAAAAGTAAGTCATTGATTGAGCTTATGAATTTAATTAGAGGGTTGTATTGATGATTAAAATGGTTGTATTTATAATTCTGTAACTACATACGTGTTTCGGTCGCGAATCATATTTTAATCAATATACTACTCGACACTGACTGAAACTGCAATTTGAAAAAAAAACGTAAGAAAAATATTATTTCGCGGGCTATCCATCATTCTCGGTGTTAGTGATCTAGACAGTGGTGTCGATTCTGTTGTGCACAAACTAAACTTAATTTAGGCTATTGCTATCTTTTACTAAAAAGCAGTGCGAGAAAAGGACGGCTATAGCTATGAACTAAGTTAGAGAAGTCAAACTAGTTTATGCCTTGCGCTTCACCGTGTTTTTAGTCGACATGTTTTTACGTGCACCCTTCATTTGTATGGAAATATTAGTTCCAACTAAAGACAGTTCTAAATTACGTCCGTCTTTTTCTCGTTTTATTATAGGGAAAAAGATAGCAATAGCCCAAATTAAGTTTAGTTTGTGCACAACAGAATCGACACCATTGTGCAAGGATCTTCTGGCGCTTACCTGACATTGGCAAGACAGTGTTTTTGGTAAAACCTTTGTGAAAATGGTGGAAAAATGTTGTCGTTAGTTTATATTTTGGCCACGTGACAAATGATATGTGTACCTACATCTTTACTTGCTTGTGCGTCACATCTCTCGACTACCGTGCTCCATCTGCGGAATTACCAAAGACACGTCAATTTTCGTATCATGCAGCGATTGAGTCATAGCCTGAGAGAACGCAAGCGCATTGCGACCGTGTAGCACTGATCGTTATGTCAACATCAATGACAACTGCCGATCACGGCGACACTCAAGTTCTTTACTTAACTTTTTTTGTACCTTCACTTTCCTATGCGGTTACGAAATATATTTTTTTCTAAAGTTACGTGCTTACGTTTTTATTGATGGCAACATTGTGTAGTAGGTACTTCGAAGGGCAATCCTCTTAGAACTTTCAAAATACGTAACTGTACTGTACCGAGAAAATAAATCATTTGAGTTGGTTCACACTTCTTTTTTTTTTATATATAAAGTTCAGTTAAGTTCTATCTGAATATTATTTTTATAAAACAAGGAAATAAAAACCAAAAACCCGAACTAAAACGATGGAAACAGGATTATGTAGAAATGAAATGAACTCAAAAGCTGTAAACTATAAGTTATACTTGCTAATTTAAAAAAAAACACACCTTAATCATGCTGAGTAGTGAGCAGTCGGAGGTTGAAAATATGATAAAATTTGCATCTACTCGATTTCGGCTATAGAGACTGCATTCGATAACTTTCTAGGGTGGTTGTCGAGATCTTCGGTGTACTGCTCTTTCATGTGCTTTCAAATTCAAGTGACTAGCATATCCTTGACTTACCCCCGAATACTGAAACGTCACTCAAAATTTAAGTAGCACTTACATTTAACAGATACTCAAAACTGACGTTTGGTCATACGAAATTTAAAGTTTAGGAGCTGCTCAAATGTTTAGCAGCCCTTAAATTTTGAGTGACGTTTCAGAATTCGGGGTTTAAACACATAGGTACGTAGTCTTTGATTGCATGCATCCATCCGGCCATTTGTATGCTTCGAGCGTATAAAGTATTCCACATACAAAGATACATAGACACGCGTGATAGACACCTGACCTGTCTTCTGTCATTGCTGTCGCTCTGTCGGGTAAGAAGTGCTTACCGATTTCTTTTCTCTATTATCAAAAAGCCTTAAATGCAGTCAAGATTAATCAATTAACAGTAAACAGTACTGAAACTGATTTGAACTTTACAGAAAGAAAACTAAACTTCAGTAAATCAAAGTTATCTAACTAAAGAGTTAGATAACTTTGATTTACTGAAGTTTATATATAACTGCAGGAAGTGTTACTGAAATGCAATGACCGACTTGCAGCAATAAACTAGAACTGCTGTTTAGGTTAAATTAGTTAAATTCGAATTAAGTAAATTCAAATTCATTTATTTTGTGAACATAAGTAAAAAATAGGTGGTAAAAAACATAAAAATTCAGAAACTAACTATGTTCCGCCCCGGTAGGCATACAAAATGTTTCTCAAATTACATAAAATTAAATTAAATCAAAACAATTAAAATCAATAAATAACAATACAATTTGATTCACTAAATACCTAATTTAAATCACCAAATAACAATTATTAAATTACATTACACAAACTGGTCGTTACAAAAACGTAAGTCTGGCTTCTAACCGTCTGACTACTAACGTTTTGTTTATTATTCATCGTTTATGTTAAAAGTAGTTGCTGTCTCAATTTTTAACCGACTTCAAAAAGGAGGAGGTTATCAATTCGATTGTTTTTTTTTATGTATGTACACTGATTACGCTGAGATTTATGATCCGATCTACGTGATTCTTCTTTAGTCTGATGCGGAATAGTTGCCATTTGGTCCCATAAAAATTTATTATTGTTTGGCCCAGTAGTTTTCATTTTATTAACATTTTTTACTTCAGTCGTGTGGTCTAAACATAAAGTAGGTATATATAACCAAGAAAGGGACTTGAAAAAGACAACAACGCGGTATCATTTTTTGTGTCATTTTATTACTTCAGTCGTGTGGTCTAATTTTATGTATGTTCACCGATTTCTCCCCAATTTGTGGAGCGATTCTCAAAATTCTTTTTATATTTGAAAGATTTTGACAGTTTAGGTATGTTAAGTTCAATTTATTGGGGATAAGCCTATTACCATGACATGTATTGTTAACAATATAAAATAAATGCATTGCAAATATTTATTTCCTAAGCAATGAACTAAACAAAATATAGTTCATTGCTTGTAAATTACAGGAATCTCACTATAAGAATTCTATCAATGGAAAATAAAGTGGTAAACTCGATAGAATACGTTCAGCAACGGAAAATAGGCATTGTACGGAACCCTCTCCCCGCGACTTCAACTCGCACTTGGCCAGTTTTTGTTTACACCAGCAGAAAGAAGAGATTTCAACGAACGAAAAACCCACCGACTTTTTAAGAATAAATAAGCAGATAGTTTGACGTGAGAATTTTCGATTGAAAATCAGGTTGCTTTTTCGATATTAGGTCAAAATAAGGTGATAAAAAGAAATATTTTAAATAAATAAAAATTACAGTGTGTTTGGGACATAAAAAGGTAAGTTTCCACTAAATTTAGTGAAAAAAAATTGTTTTATAGAATATAAAAATAAAAAACAAAAAACTTGGTTATTTGAATTTTTCACATCAATTTGAGGTTAGTTGAAAAGTTAAAATACAAAAGTTGTAGATCATTTTGTGTACTAATTAATTAATTCATTTATTTATTCCAGTTACAAGGTAATTCACAAGGTACTCATTAATGCACACAGAATTCAATAGATAGGACGAATGATACATTCAACACACACAATACATTGGAAAGAAAGAAAACAAAAAAAAAAAACATTGCAAAAATACAAACAAACATTGCAATACCCATAACACAACAAAAACCACACGAAACATAATTTATATTGACAGCCGAGGATTAGAGGTGACGTGCAGTGCAAGTCACTGCAGCAGCGTCTAATGTATGGACAGCCGATAATAGGCATTATAGATTGATATAATGTGTGGATGTTTGGTCAGTGGATATGCTAGATGCTTTTTTGTTGGCATCGCGTAAATTTTCGCTGTGCGAATTTCTCGGCCAAGCCAATCAATCCCGGGCAAGTCAATCTTTCACGAATGATATAAGTAACAACACAATAGCATTCCAAAAAACAAACCAAAATAAACAAAACAATTAATAAAAAAAATAAGTTAAATAGTCCAAAAAACAAAAAAATAATAATTCGGTCAATAGTCAAAAAAACAAAAACAAAAAAAAAGTCAAGCATTCCAAATAACAAAACAATTAATAGACGTCGTTGTATATATGGAGGTTCTTACTTTTAGTTTTTATTTTTGTAATTATATATAGCCACAAATGTGTAATTTAAACAATAAAGATTTTAAAAGTATACGTTAAAAAAAAAAAAGCATTTGATAAATTGATTAATTTTGTATTAATAGAGAAAAATAAGTTGAGTCCAAAAAACAAAAAACAAAAAAATTAAGTCAAATAGTCCTTAAAATTACTTTTACCACCGGGTTGGTAGATGGGAATAAATGTTAAACGCGTAAACGCTTCTAGTTGTTCCCATCCACAACCCCGGGTGGTAGAATTGGGGGTGGTAGATGGGAATAAACGGTTTTACGTCATGAACTTGAGGTCAAGTTCATGACGTAAAACCGTTATTATGTATGTGTGTAGTCATGATTATTTTTTGCTTGAAGATTAGGTAATCTTCAAGCAAAAAATAATCATGACTACACACATACATAATTATTATTTTATGATGTGTTATTATTAAAATATATTGAAGTTCCACACATTCACACGAAGCGCTTTGCTACATCTTTTATTATGCACACAGCCAAGGAGGGAATTCCCTGCCTGCGTCGTTGTTCCAAAGTTCATTATGACCCCAATCTATTTAAGTTGCAAGCTTTTGGGTTAGCTCGTTCCATCGTCGACCTCATCTCTGTCCTCAGGACAAGATTGAGGTCAAGAGTAGGCCTATTTAATATATGCAAAAATTAAAAAAATATGGTTAGAACTTCCTTTATTTTTAAGCAGGTTTTAATTTATTCTTGAATACAAAATTAATTTAACAGAGTCCTTCAATTGACCTTTTGAATATCAATATCATTATTGGTCGTTGATCACAAACAAAATTGATGAGAAAACAAATACTATAAAACCCGTTTCCATTCACAAAAAAGTGAAAAATAACTTTAGCTTTAGAAGTCGGTGACCTTTACATTGTTAACAATACATGTCATGGTAATAGGCTTATGCCCAATAAATGGAACTTTACATAGGTACCTGTCGAAATCTGGGTGTATTGGACACATCTGCGTACCCCCTCAGAGCATACAAGCGTAATGTTACGTCATGATGTTGTATAAACAATAAACATCCAAGCGGTTGCAGCAATCACAGCAGATTTGCTGACTATTTTTGAAGAGTTCCATTGTATATCTCCGAAGATCAGGATCAGATCTTCACCAAATTTAAATGGGACCATTTCAGGACCATACTCTTTCAAATAAAAAAGAATCATCATAATCGGTTCATAAACGACGAAATTATGCGCGAACACCTCCTTTTTTAAGTCGGTTATTAAATAGCGCTGGCTTATTTAAAATTTTCGGCAATAGACATAATTTAAATTCATTAATACAACCCTCTACAACACTTTTTCATGAAATTGTCATTCAATGGGATTTAATGAACTTAGATGGGTTGTATGTTGTATTGATGATTTTAATTATTATAATTCTTTAAATACATGCGTGTTACGGTCACAAATCATATTTTTAATCAACAATACAACCTGACACTGATCTGCAAATTGCAAAAAACGTGAAAAAGTTTGAATTTTGCTGGTTACCATGGCGCTTGTGACACCACCGTGCGTCACCATGAGCATGGGCGTGCGCAACGAAGAGGCAATTAGACCAAGCCTACCCTACCAACTGGGGGAATTATTATAACTAATGAACTATGTAATAAACTAACACTTTGTACAAAATATTAAAAAAAAGTTCTAACTCCTGTTCGAATACTTATAGCAATTTTTCGCGCCCGTGTTACGTAACTAACACTGTACTGGAAGTTGCTACGAAGCTCGACGCTCACCCGCCGGACGCATCTTATAGGCAAGCAATCCACTCGCCTTAATCCCATTGATAAATTTACGCACACAGCGGCACATTGGTGCATATTTTCGTGTGTATGAACCGCACACATGTATAGATTGCAGCCATTTGTGGGCGGTAACTCCTGCGAGTGTAGCTGGGCTATGATTGGCTGCTACAACACAAGGCCAGGATTCAAGGTGGATGTTCTTTAGCCCGCGAAATTCAAATTTCCTTACGTTTTTTTGCAATTTGCAGGCCAGTGCTATGTTGTATGTTGATTAAAATGTGACTACATACGTCTTACAGCCGCAAATCATATAATCATCAACATACAACCTAGCACTGGCCTGCAAATTGCAAAAAACGTGAGGAAATTTGAATTTCGCGGGCTACCGTGCAGCAATGCACTAAGCAGGGTTGGTTCCGGTTCCTTTCCAAATTAAATATAAATTAGTGGAATTTCGTATTATCCTGCAAAATTTTGTTGATCACTGTTGTGAACCAACTCGATATGAAAATGATGCAATTTTATTTGGTCGTATTTTTCCATCGACAAATTAGAAATTATATTTTTCTGAAGGAAGCCATTATTGTTTCATTGTGACAAGCAATTTATATCGCGATCTTGAATGTTTTAATTTTAACATATTAAGTTATTTACACATTTGTTTTGAAACAGAAAACGTACATTTAACAGTAACAGTAGTGTAAATATTAATTTTGTTGTGTATTAATTGTTTATTCACCTAACAATGGTGTTTACTTGTGAAGTTTGTGCTGATAATGTGTGTTTGTTAGAAGTTAAAGGCAATAAGTTTTCTCTATTATCGTATAATGACAAGCTTCAAGTTGTGTCTAAAGGTAGATGTGTACCCGAATTATGAGAATTAATCCAAAAATATGGTAATCCAGCGCGTACTCGTCATTTCAATCCTCAAAATTATGCAACATTTACCTGGCTGTGTGGCTGTATACATACAAATAAATTATTTTGTTTTCCGTGCATTTTGTTTAATACTTCCAGTAAGTGGAGTGAGGGATTTATTGATTTGCATAATTTTCATTCCTCGGCCAAAAAGCATGACCTATCAGAAAAACATATAGAGGCTTGCTTAAAGTTAAATACATTTGGTAAATCACGTATTGAAACTAGTATTAACAGCCAGTTAAGATTAGATATAGAAAGGCATAATTCTAAAGTAGATAGGAATAGAAATATTTTTCAAAGACTGATCGATGTCGTATGCTTTCTGGGAAAACAAGAATTAGCTTTTCGCGGCCACGATGAATCATTATCATCAATGAATAGAGGTAATTATTTAGAAACAGTAGATTTATTAGCAAAGTATGATGGAGTTTTAGAAACCCACTTACAAAATGCAAGTACCTCATTCACGGGCATGTCGAACAGAACGCAAAATGATTTGATCTCGAGCGTTGCATCTGTGATGAGTGATATTATTAAAGACGAAATTAAACAGTCCGATTATGTTGCTGTCATGGTGGATGAAACACCGGACATAAGCGGCCGAGAACAATTAGTTCTGATTTTAAGATATTTTCGTGATTCCGAAGTAGTGGATCGATTTATTAAATACGTAGATGTCAGCGCGGATCGGACCGCTGTAGCTTTAAGTTCTATAATTTTGGAAATTTTAGAAAACTTAGATTGTCATTCTAAATTAATTGCACAAACTTATGACGGGGCAGCAGTTTTATCCTCTCAAATTAACGGCGTACAGGCTTTGGTGAGGCAAAAATGACCGCAAGCTATGTATGTTTGGTGTTCCGCACATGTATTAAATTTAGTTTTATCGAAATCTTTTGAACGGGTTCCTGAAACCAAACGCTTTTTTAGTATAATAAAATCAATTGCGGTTTTTTTTCACAGTAGTACGAAATGAATGGCGTATTATAACGACTTTGCCGTTATAAAAAAGCTGCCTCGTGTCGCGGAAACAAGGTGGACATATCACTCGCGCACGTTAAATATAATTAAAAACGAGTCCACACACCTCCAGTTGTTTGAAGAAATGAATGAAAATACACAACACTGGGATGGTGATACATTGTCACAAGTCACTTCATTTTTATTTAACATGAAAGAATTTGAATTCAATTTTTTTTAAAAACCTTCGCGGATTTTTTTGCTGAAACCGATGTTTTATACGACATTATACAGAAAAAAACTTGTGACATCGCGTATTGTGTTAAAAAGATAAAACAATTCGAGTCATTTTTAGCTCGTTACAGGGACAAGTTCGAGAACAATTATGATGCAACTGCCCTCATAACCGGACCACCCAAAAGAAAGCGCAATGTCGATAATATAAAAATACACTATCGGCGAATTTTTAACGAAATCATTGATAATGTACTCATCGAATTAAGAGATCGTTATATGAATATAAAAAATTTGAAATTCTTTAAATTACTTTCTTATGAGAATTTTAGTAAATATAGTGAACAATTCCCTGAAAAAGAAATCAGAGAATTCACTAATACTTATCAGGCAAATTTTAATTTTGATAGATTAAAAAATGAATTGCGCTGTATTTATAGATCGCCTGAATTTGCGAATTGTAGCATATATGATATCATTCAAAACTTGTATAAAAGTAACTTAGATAAAGTTTTTTCAGAAGTTTTGCGTTTGGCAAAATTTATTGTTACTATCCCAGCAAGCAGCGCATCGGCAGAACGTTCATTTTCGTCCTTAAAACGTATCCACACCTATTTACGAAACACACAAAGTCAGCAACGACTCACAAATCTATCTTTAATTTCTATAGAAAAAGAATTAATGGTCGAACTACGACGCAAGCCTACTTTTTATGACGAGGTCTTAAAATCATATTTGAAAAAGGATAGGCGAGTAGATTTAATTTATAAATGAGTTGATTTTTTTACAGATTTCAAATCCATAGTTAACTTATTAAATATATTTATACATGCGAATCAAGCAAGCCTACTTTTTATGACGAGGTCTTAAAATCATATTTGAAAAAGGATAGGCGAGTAGATTTAATTTATAAATGAGTTGATTTTTTTACAGATTTCAAATCCATAGTTAACTTATTAAATATATTTATACATGCGAATCACAATGAAATAGGGCCTTCAAAGGCCGCTTCGGATATCTTGCAAGTGACGTGTTCTGTAACTATCACCCACTCACTTGGTTAAGATATTTGAGGTGGCAGAATCTTTCTTCTGTTTGCATCGTTAGAAAATCGTGAGTTGAACCTTGAATAATGAGGTGAGTTCTTGAATTCTTGCATTTATAACTTTTGTTTTTACAGGCTTATTTTCAAATATTATAAATCAATAAATGTGACTACTTTGAGGGCCATCATAATTATGTAGAGCGACGGACGTTGTGGAGTTGCGCGTTTTTTTTTTTGCTATCATTATTTCGTGGCCTACCCAGCCTGGTAGACGACTGCACGCCGCTGACCATGAGTGATCTAATGTTCGGTGAAAACGGGCATAGCTTCAATGTTATTTTATATAGAAACGCAATAGACTCTACATGAGAGTGCACTATTACTGTTACTTTCATAACTTTCTACTCTATCATAACACCATCGTTTATGGTTTATCTAATGACATCCATAGACAATAAATAGTGGATAGCATGTACCTACCATCTCATTGAAAATGTTTACTCAGCAACACTTTCAAGAGATTTTACGAGTGCTCTTAAAGCTATAAGTACCTACGCAATCAATACTATACAGCGTGTGCCAGAAATGTGTGGTCAATTATTTGGATAAAGGTCTGGTATAGCTGTAGACTATCGGATTCATGTGCGTATTATATAATTATCACTTGCTTCGGTGAAGGACAACATAGTGAGGAAACCAGCATGCTGAAAAATATTTCTTGAGGGCATGTCAAACCAAGTCAGAGGCCCATGGGCGGCATAAAAAGTCTGATACCAGGTTAGGCACTTACCACACGATACAGAAGAATAGCGGTAGACCATCAAACTGAACAACTTTCTTCACGTGACCAAAATCGTACTCGCGAAAACATATTCAGCTGTTCCGTACTTTCAATGCTTCTAGACACCCCTAATGTATGGGACATATTACACATTATACCTATATTATCCTTAAATATGACATCGCGGGAAAAAGGTAGTGCTAATTTACCACCCAAGTTTAATAATTAAGTACTTAGTGGTAGGTTAGACAAGGGTCTACCCTTTATAGCAGAACTTTTTATGTCATAATATTATTTTGGACAACTCAAACTCAAAGCATTTATTTCAATATTAGACCATTACGGCACTTTTGAATGTCAAAAATACAAAAAAGAAAATCAAAAGCTACAGTCCCAGTCACAAAGCATAATAACTTGAGAAAGTACTGTAGTTGCCCATTCCCTAGCGTAGATCTCTATAGGGAAGAACGGGCAAGAAACTCCATGGACACTCTTTTAAAATCAAAATATTGTTACAAAATCTTGGTTACATCATTAATTTTGAGATTATACATATATGTGAGAACGATGTAGAAAGACGTGCACACTAAGAGCGTCCAGAGTAAAAGATTAGATCAACAATTTATGAATAAAGTAATTAAAATGAACCTTGGCAGCTAAGAGATGACCAGTCCCAACTAACAGCGGATAGCATAAACTTCATTTCGCAGAAAATCGTTTGGCAGATACTCGTTTATCATACATTCAAACCTCATAATTTTGTAAGTCAGAATCATCTATAAGCATAAATTTCACATGCATAAGAATTAAATGTAGAAACATCTTATCGCAGAAAGTTCACAGTCAGAATCATCTTTTGGCATAAATTTCATATCGATAGTCATTAAAAGGCAGAACTATCATATCTCAGAAAGTTTACAGTTAGAATCATCCTTTGGCATACATTTCATATGCAATAATAATGGAAAGCCTTCTATCACATTACTGAAAATTCATAGTTAGAATTATTTTGTATTTCTTACCATAATAATAAAATTTATTGAACATATTTATTTTCGCCACAAACGTACGACGATAATGTTAATTGCTGCATATTTCTGATCAGGCATGCATGCATCATGCATGCAGTATGCAAACATGCAAACCAGCATTCACCATGCATGCAGCATGTAAGTAAGCATGCAGCATGCAAGCAAGCATGCAACATGCAGCAGGCATGGTTTCTGTCACGGCTACGCTCGATAAGCTATAACACATCTGCGCAAAAACACATCTGCGACGATAAGCTCGCGTGGGGCGGCGGCCCCACGCGAGCTTATCGTCGCAGATGTGTTTTACGCTCACTGCCGAAGCTTCGGCTTCAGCTACGGCAGCGAGCGTTAAAACCACCTGCTCTTCAGCTCGCAGGCCGCCTCACCACTCCGCGCCTACGCGGATTTAAATTACAGTCTAGGGGTATGGCAGACAAGACTACGTGGAGTCGGTTTTGCAACGATTCGTTTCTGTCACTAACTTTTGTATCACAACATACTGTCTTTTTAAGACGATATTATAATTCTAATTTAAGGATGAAATGCAATGCAAATGCAATGCAAATGAAAATTATTCCAAATGAAATTCTGCCATCTTCATAGTATGCCAAGTGAAATTGTACCAAATAATCGTACTCGCTCTAAATAAATATTATTCTAAACGAAATTGTGCGGAATTTGAATTGCCAAAGGTAATTATGCCAAATAAAACTCTGCCATCTTAAAAGTATGCCATTGTAAATTCGGTCATACAAACATTCGGGCAAACAATAACAATACTAAATATTTTTTATGTCTTAAAAATATTCGTTTAAAGAAGATTATGCCAAGTGTGTTATGCCAAATAAATTTCGGAGCATCAAGATTCTGCCAGATAGAAGGAACCCGTTAGACAAACATATTTTAGCATTTCATCTGAAGCACGTTAAGCAGTTAGTCCCGACTGTCATTTGTAGATCTTTGACAGTCGTTACAAGTAGTCAGTAACCCAAAAAGTCTGACAACAAGTTTTAATAAGGAGTATCGTAATACACAGTATTATCTGGGTTGTGGAGGTCAGATAGGCAGTAGCTCCATGTAAAATACTGGTATTCAGCTGCATCCGGTTTGACTGGAAGCCGACCCCAACATAGTTGGGAAAAGGCTAGGCAGATGATGATCTGCTGCAGACTGCAGTGTAGACCATAAATCTTTTTTTCATACCTAATTATCTGCACTTCGCGTGATGCGTGTCGAATTGTGCATGTTTGTTTAGTGTGTATCGACCTTAGTAACGTGTTACATGTAAAGGTACTATAGGGTGAATGTCCTCATAATAATGAGGATAGCCAAGGATAACGTTCTAAAAATATTTGATTCTTGTCTTGTCGATTCACAACGAAAATATAACTAACAATATTGCACTACACATTAAGGCTGGGGACCTTTTTAAGACTTTTTCATGTAAAATAATTTCTAAAACATCCTTGAGAAAATCACGCGAGATAAAGTACCTACTACTAAATACTTAGCGATGATGAGAAACAGCATCCGATTATCTACAAAACGATAATGACTGCAAACGTAACATATAATCACGTCTGATATTCCCTAAGGGTTAGGCAGAGTTGTTTCTAATAGTTCTTCTAAATACATTTCTCCAGTCATGTGAAGTCCTACATAACAGAGGACAAGGATGTTGACGTTGCCATCAATCGGACACATACAGGATGTAAACAACCTCATCACGAAGCCATTAACCAAGCATTCTGTACATCAAACTAAGTAACTTTATGCAAAAATGATTTCTGGGAAACGAGTTTTATTTTTGGGGGTGAAAAATCATGTTTTATGGTAGAACTCAATGTAACGCACTCAAAACTTTGTGCTGGTGGATGAATTCAATTGTACGGGGGTCGTGGAGGTGTTTAAAACTTGTATTAAAAAAAAAACTTATCAAAACGTTGGAACTTTGACCTCCAATATCTCCGTAACTAGAAGGTTCCCAGGTATGGTGTAGATTGTAGAACAAAAAAATGATCGCAATGATAGGAAAAAAATGCCTTTCGGCTTCGTTAAGAGGTATTTTACACCCTTTATAATCCAGACACTGTGCTGAGAAATTTCTGATTGAAAACCCAATAACACTTTGCGCGACCTGGGAATCCAACCCTCATGCTCAGACCAGCTGCAGTCGCGCTTGCGGTCACTAGACCGACGAGGCAGTTATAATGACTGCAATCTGCATTGCTTGAATCTTGTAACTTTACTTCAATTGTCTTTAGATTCATTAAAAAGTAATCTAAGAGATATCATAAATAATACTTCGGGGACATTTCGAAGATCACGGGCTTATTCTTCAAGTGGCGACTGTGACACTCCCGAGTACGCGCGAGTTGGCACTTTCCGATTTTTTTTTTGTCGTCAACTCCCTTGCACTTTATAAAGTACAGTCAAAAGAAAAATACTTTATGATTTTTGTTTTAAAGTCAAGTCGTATAAATATGTATCTTATACATTTAAAGTGGGTACATATTTTATACATTTATAAGAAGTTATTGTAGCTGACTGTACATCTGACGTTTTACGCAGATTTTCAAGGTCGAGCCATTTGAAGACAAAAAATAAATTAAAATCGGACGGTGCCAACTCGCGCGCGCACTCGCGAGTTTCTCACTCGCCTGTTGACGAATAAGCCAGATCACGAACGTTTAAAAAAGCGGTGATCATTGGCTACGACAATTTTGAATTTTCTACAATTTGGAGGGAGAGTTGTGTGGAGACACTAAGAGTCGTAAAGTGTTACAAATCTATTTTTAAACGATTCTCAAATAGCGTTTTTCTCTTTGGGTAATTTAACCCTATGTGTCAAAATTCTCACAATAAGACGTCAAAGTCGGTAGGCATGTAAAGTAGTTTAATAATTTGGTAGTTAAGCTAATTATTCGGAATGACATCAGCGTCATTCATGTACCTCTTGTTCTTTGTTATTTTACAAATGAATGTTAATTTTAATTAACCCGCCTACCTGCAAATCAAAATTCCAGCTGAATCATGTGACCGCGAGGTAACCCGGCACCTAATTATGCTGACAATGTCAATTAACCACGTGTTTGGCTTCACAGATTTGGCAATAAAACAGTTGTAGGTACAAATCAACCGGGGAGTGGAAAATAAGCGAAGACGACGCAACTTCTAGGACGATAAATAGTACTCATCTGTATTGAAATAAACTGCGTAACAACCCAACTAGCAAAATCAGTACTTATAACGCTCTCAAGACTACTTTTATTTTTACTTATAAATTGTTTATAATACGCCACGAGCCTGGGTTTGAGCGCAGTTATAGGGGCTTTTATTTTATAACTATCTTATAATCAACTTATTAAATGTTACTGAGCCCTATAATATACTTGACGAAGCGTAATAGCTTCTATAATGATCTGAGACTACACAATTACAAGCACAAACGCTCTTGTTAGTATCTGACATAAGTATCTTACTAAAGCAATCTTGTTTATAATGCACTAGTAACGTACTTAGTTATTAGTTGTATTTTTTTTTGGTCAGGTTGTTTTGTGGGGAATAAGATGTTTTGTGGTAAATACTTAATAAAAACATAAGTTTCTATTACTATCGTTTTGTATTATTGTAGAATATTAAATACAAAATAAATATCGTAAATATAGTGTATGAACTCGTGGGTTAGTCATTTTTACTGTAAATATGTACGGCAATTTAGTTAGTTTTTACAATCCCCTCCGAAAAATAGCACATTACTAAATTCTTGTAAATAAAATATTTAATCAATTCTTATGAATATTCGCCATAATTAGAAATGGCTCTTCATTAATTACTTTGTAGAACTTTAACGTAAATTAGCACTTGTAGCAAGTAAGTAGGTACTAAATAGGTAAATTAGTACTTGTAGCAGTTTCAGTCCAGATAACTCGACTCCATTTTAAAACAAATTAGGGTTTCCTTGGATATGCATGCCTGCTAAAGTTTAGATTTACTTTTTTTAGGATTGAATTAACAAGATGGTTGTATTTCTTTTAAGTCTGGTAACATTACTTAATCTTTTGTTCAAAATAGTAGATAGTTCGTTCAGGGCTAGGTGAGGTATATTAAATTTTTTAGGCCCAGCTTTGCATATATCTAAGCAATTCTAGATTTTTTTCATAGTTAGTGGCTTCTTCGATATGTAAATCGTATTCTGCTTTCTAATTTTTAATTTTAATAGAATAAAAAAATAGACACGCTGTAGCTTTGTTTTTTTTTATTAATTTGTCTTTATTCTTTTTTTACGGTATTTGTGTATTATTTAATGATGTTTTTACATGGCTTTTTTGATACCTATGGTATTTTTTTCATACCATATCTTCCCGTGGGTGTCGTAAGAGGCGACTAAGGGACTTACCAGAGAATGGGCAGCAGCGTTCTCTGTGCTTTTGTAACAACCGAACTGCGATCGCCAACCCGCCTGCCAAGCGTGGCGATTATGGCAAAAAACCCCCTTTGGGGGAGGCCCATGTCCAGCAGTGGACGTCTTTTGGCTGAAATGATGTTGATGATGATTTTTTTGAGAACCTACGATACAGCGTTGTTCTTTGTGTATTAATACTCGTAGGTACCTATAATCAAGTATCTACCTACTAACCTACACATAATTAAGTAAGTACTTACTATTTTTCCTTAGCCTATATTCCTTCCACTCTTCTCTCCGTGCGGTTTCCTCCGGCCAATCTCTCACATACCTACTTACATAATCTGCAGTTACGTTTTAACTGAGTTACCACCATTATCACAATAAATCATTGACATAAGCATAAAGTGTCTCATCACACCTTACTGTAGGCACTAGTACCTACTATTATCTATTCTGTGCAGTAGGTAAGGTAATTACAATAGGCTTGTGTCCTGAAAAAATCTAATTAGTCCGTCAGTTAGATTATCAAAAAATATTTGACACGTATTTTTTCTTTTGTTGCGTAAACCAAAATTGACGAAGATGCGACGCTTTTAAAATTCTCAATACGTCACCCCGCGCGCTGTGCTAGGTATATTTTTTAGTGCGTTGTGATTGTGACGTGACGAGTCCCTCTCGAGTTTTGATGCGTTTTATCTTTGTAAATATTCATTGATTTACAAAAACAAAAAATACGTGTCTAAATAACTGACGGACTAAATAGATTTGCTTGCAATTTATTGATGGTGGAAACTAGCCTATTGCTTGCTTGCACTTATGATGTAACTACATATATACACCACGTTATATAAAGGAAGGAGTTACTGAATCTAGATCATTATGTCTGGTCTGATATTATCTCGATCTGAGTTATTTACACAAGCGCAATTTCTTCAATGTAATGAATATGTCAGAATGTGCCTGTCTGTGCTCAAGACTAATCGGGAACTAAGTAAATACTTATTTTAATTTATGAATATCTGCATTCATTAGCGGTTCACTCACACCGGCTCTTCCTGTGTCTTGTTACTGACAGAGATTTATATACTTACACACATAATAGTGACTGATAGATTCATTGAACATACAAATTCGACGAATAAATAAATGGTTTAGGTTAGGTAGTTAACTAATTTAAATACAATAAGCTGACTCAGTTTTAATCGAAGAGGAAGCGAATCAGTCCTCTTGTTAACTTGATAAGACTCCGTAACAAGGTTGATAAAGGTAAAAAAAAATTGCCGTCACGGGACGCCTGGCAGATGTGAAACATCGAAATTATTTTTTGCAAGTAGGTAATATGCTTAAAAAAGTCTAACATATAATAGGTAAAAACAAAATGACTCGAATCACAAAAAAGAAAATCCTTTCGCTGGAATCGAACTCGAAGTCACGAGATTGTAATCAAGCGCTCTGTGCCCCGAGACCAGCTAGCTTGTTCTAATGGCGGCGAATATGTAGATCATATGCTGCTTCAACAGGTCGGTAATTTCGGACTGGAAGTGCAAGTACGTAGCACTCGATTCGATACGATTTGATAAATCTGACAGTTATTCTCGATAAAATGAGTTTTTAACCAATCGAAAAGTCGGATTTATCGAATCGTATCGATTCGATCGTTATCAATTGCTACGTACTAGCAGTGCAGGTTCGATCGCCACGCTCGCCACGAATTTTTCATTTGTTTTTTTTTTGGTTTACCCGCGTCTATAGATGTTTCACATCAACAAAGAAAACAGACCGAACGGGGATAAGTCGAGATTGACCGATGTGGCTAAATAAGTGAGTCAGCGTAATTACAACATCAATCAAGTTTATTAAATTAATCGTTTATGCATCAATAAGCATTTTATTTTATTCATTTGACAACTGGTCTAATCTATCATTTGAAAAATTGCATCAATCAATTCATAATTGATTGGGTTCGGTAGTATGTTTTTTTTTTACCTGAGTAGAAATTTAAATCTCCTACTCTAAGTATAGGTATCTATTGGTACCTTTAGTTGTAAAAGGCTCTTCTGGTATAACCAGCAGAATCTATTTTAATAATATAAAGATGTTTACAAGTTTGTATGTAATAAGGAGGTAAGTAGGTATACTTAATTTTCGTAACTGATCCAATCCCGAAAATTCTATCACTAACGGGAAGCTACATTATCCCCAAGTGTCATAGGCTTTTTTTTAATTTCCGTACATAACGGGTGCGAAGCCGAGAGCAAAAGATAGTCGGAAATGAAGCCATCCTTTTTTTCAATACATTTCACAATGCGTATGTGGACTGAACTGTTCCGAAAGTATCACGCTTGCCAGCTAGAAGGTGGGCTTGGGACTTGGGACTCTTTCCTGTAATTTTTAATGTCCAGCCTAAAATTCCAAGAATATAGGTCAGTCCTTCCAAAGATATTTTACCTCTGATTTGGCACAACTGTTAAATCACAGTGATATATTTCGCTTCACGATAAAGTTCTGGTTGGATTGCTGCTGTCAGAAGGTAAATTTACTGTAAAAGAACTGTATCAACCATTGCTGATACTTGTAATATTTCTTTGTCATTATTGCAGCTGCACGTAACACAGGAAACATATTACATTTATTTTATATTAGAAGCTAGCGCGCCATTTTGTAGTGTATTGCATGTGCACTCTGCACACCGCAAATGTGCAATCTCTGTTCTAATTTGTTCTGCTCGGTTCTGTGATATGTAATGCTACAATACTTCAGGAAGCAGAAAGATAATATAATTTCCTGAAAAAAAAAAGCGAAAACGTTATTCGGTTCAGAAAACATGGTACAATTTAAAAACCAAAATGTTGCATGACATACACCTCACATACTTAGGAGTCTTTTAAACGCTACTTTTTCTACTAATTGCCTGGACATTACATAACATCACGCCTGTAATCCCCGAAGGGTTATGCAGAGGTGTTCTTCTTAAAAGTACACCCGCATTTCGCCAGTTATGGCTGTGTTCGCTAGTCAGAGAGCTTGATGGCTGATGCATAAGGTCCTGGGGTCGATTCTCAGGTCGGTCGGGCAAATATTATCGAGTTTTGTTATCACGAGTTTCTCAGAAGCAGACACGTTCTGAATAGTGTTGCCAGGTGTCCCGATTTCCGCGGGACGTCCCGATTTTCAGGGGTCTGAGGTCCCGATTTGCACCTAATCTGGACGCTAATTGTCCCGATAAATCAAAAACTTTAATAAAAAACATTATTATTACCAAAAAATAATATTATGTAATATTACATCAGTTGCATTCGAATCACCGTGTCGAGAGCGACAATGAGTACAAAATCGCATCACTAGCCTGTTCTCTCTCTCTCTCTCTCGCTCAGAACCGAAAGAACTGACATCGGCACTCGCACATGTCAAAACGGAAATTTAAATTACAACTATGTCTAACATGACGTGCAGTGAATGTTATAACTATACGTTAAAAAAACAAGGCAATCATAGAGGCAGCAAAATGTAAAGAAAATATAATTCTAATAAAAAATATAATTCTAATAAAAAATATAATCCTAATAAAAAATAAGTTATTTTCATTACTCATACTCGTAAAGTAGGTCAGAGTTGCCTGAAGAGCAGGTTGAAATTAATACCTACTTTTCAGCCCTAGGGAGAATCGTTTTCAACTGACAGCTGTCAAATTATAGAAAAAAATATATAGAATACTACTTATATTTATTTCTGTCAAGAGATAATGTGACCTATTGCATTCAGTTTTATGTGTAATATTTATACGATTTTCATGACTATTTGAAAATTTTGCTTTTTATATATTTGTAAACAAGCACATTTTATGCCAGTTAAATACGTATTACTATTAGTAACACCATACAAATATAGAGGATATAAAACTACCTTGCAAATATCGACTAAAAACAGAAAACTCACTGACAAGAAAAACCGTTGCAATATCAAAAAATGATTGATTTTGGTCGCGTGCATTAGTCTGAAATTAAATGTTCTGATTGGCCGTTCACATAGAACGTTTTACGGATGCGTTCATAATTAACATTTAAAATCGATTCGTGAAAAAAAAAAGTCATAAAAGTTTGACATAGAACGGATTGCAATATCAACGACGATATGATAGCTCGTGATTCATGTGATGAGTTAATTTAAGCTTTACATAATTAACACTTGCGGTCAAGGTTATGCATTGATCTGCCTTTATTCAATTTCCAAGATGTATAATTACATACTTATCGCGTAGTGTCATTATGTCAACAATGAGTTATATGGGTTAATTGTTGTTGGTACCTATTAATTACTTAGGGCATTTGCAGACGAGGGGTTTTATTCAAATATTTACGAGCGGGACACGACACGACGAAGACAATCGTAATTCAGTACTTACCAGTTACTATAGCATTCGTATGTCAAAATCAAAAATGTTCGAGATCAAAATATTTGTATAAAAATGTCTCCGCTGCATAAGTCTTTTTTTCGTAGGTCTTAGAGTATGCAGAGTGCGTGTTAGCTGATTTGCTGCGTTTTGCCGATGTGTATTACCTAATCAACATAATTATCATCACGCATGCCTGTTTCGAGCAAGCAGCGGTGGCCCAGTGATGGCGGCCCCGACTTACGAACAGTAAGTCGTGGGTTCGAACCCAGACAGGCCCATTACTTTGTGTAATTTATTTCATCACCACTGCTCTCAAAACGGTGAAGGAAAACATCGTGAGGAAACCGGCATGTACTAGAACCAAAAATTCAAGGACATGTGACATCTACCAACCTGCACCGGGCCCGCGTGGTGGATTATAGCCCATTCCCTGTCATTGAGAGGAGGCCGTGTCCCAGCGGTGGGAACATTATAGGCTGATGATGATGCCTGTTTCCCGAAAGGACAGAGAAGCTCCTATAGTCATTATCATCATCTGCCTAGCCTTGGCAGACGGTTGCCGTAGTGGCTGATCGATTGGCTGCTGCACTGCGTGTCGCGGGCTACAGGTAGTTGTTCCGGGTCTGGCTGTTTGTGTATGTGAATTTAAATGTTTGTAAACGCACCCACGATACAGGAGAAACTCTAGTGTGGGACAAAGTTCTCTCTCAGGGATTTTTGTCCCCTCACAGACAAAACTTCCCTCATCTACGTAAGCCTTAACCGTGACGTCACGTCATTCACAATGTGTCTATGCTAAGCCATTGTCACAGCACAGTGTCGCCGATGTTTACGACGGTTTTGTCTCCACGTTGCAAAACCTCATTGGCGAAGGTCAAGATCCGCTAACTCACGCTACTTGAACGCAATCACAATGAGCACTTACGCAAGTCAGTGTATCTACGTACTTTTCAAACTTAACTTTATATGCACACTTTTCGATTTTTAGGGTTTATTTATTTTTGGTTTTATCCCTGTGTGTTTTTACGTAAAAATCGGAACGCTAGTTTTCTTCAAGTTTTTTCTTTGTTGGTTGAATCGCAATAAACAGTGATGACAATTCACGTCAAAATATGATATTTTCAAAAATTACCAACGAAGTCACTTCTGTGTCCAGTTATTTAATATTTACTTTCTTTAATACAGAAGTGACTTCGATAATATTAATGTATTCAACAATCTTTGAAAAACCTAAGGGTGCAGAACAGGCTTGTGTCCTGAAAAAATCTAATTAATCCGTCAGTTAGATTATCAAATAGTAGATTGTATGACAAGGGAGCAAAATAGTATTTTTACGGCGAGGGCGCTATTTTGAATCCAGAGCGAAGCGAAGGATTCTAGAATAGAATCCTGAGCATAGCGAGGGATTCTAAAATAGAATCCTGAGCGTAGCGAGGGATTCAAAGTACATCGCCTGAGGGAAAGATATGTTTGCTCCCGAGTCATATACTCTACTTTTCATCTCGTTCTATGAGAAAATAAATAAGAGACACTTTTAAGTAATTAATAAATAAGTTTAATTAAAAAAATGACATGAATGTAAAAAAGGTCAATTACAAATTTATATTTATATCTAATACACTGGCGAAATTTTGAAAATTTATTGTCACTGTGTGTGTGTTTTATTTGGGATTGATATAGTTGTGGACTTATTTATACAGAATGACATTTTTATCACTTTCCAAATAAAAAATGGGTGAACGGAGTAGAGAGTTTTTTTCGTATGATTTGAAATTCGATATTTCATAGTTTTTGTTTTTTAATTTCTCTTTCTTTGTTCTAATATGAAAAGTTTACTTGACGTAGCGTTTTTTGATGATGGATCAATTCTTTTGTAAACTGTGGAAAAAAGAAAAACAAAACTAGGTATGCCATAAGCTTCTACTCCGTTCACTTAATATACCAATTTTTTTTTGGAAAGTGATAAAAAAGTCATCCGGTATTTTGAGTGTTTGTAATCTCAGTATAATGTAGAAGGGCGTGGGTCGCCACGCCCTTCTACATTATACTGAGATTAAAAAAATAAAAAAAAATAAAAAATTAAAAAAATATTAAATTAAGTGCTCGCCCACACCATTGTCGAATGGTGTGGGCGAGCTCTTAATTTAATATTTTCTACAATGCGGGTGCACCATGCAGCAAACACAGCCAGTCATTCATACAATTTTCGTTCGATTTCAATGAACGATTCATGGTCATTAACGTAAATAGCAAAAACTCGAGCTTAAAACGGGAGCTAGTAGACCTACATCAGGAATTCTTGAATGTTGTCAATGAACGGGATCAACTAAGGGCGGTCACGTATGGGTTCAACTCTTGTAGCAACTTGTATGAGGAGGCTTTATGTAAAATTAGGGACCTAGAGGATGAATTAGTCCATGCAAATGTCAAACTTTTAAATTTGAAAAAGGAAAAGGATCCTAATCAGGCTTTGGAAACCGAACATTTGTATAATGAATTAGTTAATACAAATTGCAACCCTCATTCCATTATAACAATAGACCTTACAGAGGACTCCTTACTAAAGCATAACTACAGCCATAAAATTAGTCAAAATAAAATTAAGAAATATGCATGATTAAATAGAATCATTAAAAAATGTAATAAATACAAGAAACAACAAAAACACCATTCCAAAAATATTCAATTAAGGAAAGAACTTGTTTCTCTAGTTAATAAATTAAATAACTATCAGATTAAATTGGAAGATAGTATAAATATTTATGAAATTGTCACTCAGGGCTTACAATCAGAAATACAGGCTCTAAATAAGTCACTAAAATCTTTATATAATAAATATGAAGGCTCTCAAAATCAAATTAAAGAGCATATTCTTGCTACACATGCATTGGTAGACAAAGTGGACTCGCTGACTCTCAGCAACACTCAGTGTACTTGTCAGAGGGAATCCAGCAATGATGCCCTCCAGCTTGAGGCCCGTCCCTAGCTGTGAGTACTCAGGACAGTATTTCCACCCAAGATACAATACCTGACTTAGGTAATTTTGTCTCACCAAATAGTCTTGGTTCTAATCTTTCGGATCAGTTATGGTCTCTGATAGTATAGGTAGAGGGTTAGGGAAATTAATCAGTAATAACCTGAGTTATTGTACCCAAAATTATTGCATGCCAGGGTCAACCTACAAACAGATTATGGCATCAGTAACAAAGACTGTGATCCTAGTACCACCATATGTGTTGGTAATAGTTCTAAGATTAAAAAGGAAGACATAACTGACTGTGTTTCAGAGTTGTTGAAGTTAAATTGTAATAAAATAATATTGTGTGCTTTTCCATTTTTTGAAAATTTGGGTAATAGAAAAAACAACTATATACATATGTTAAATAACCATGTACATTTTTTAGTAGGTCACTATAGTGACAGACTTATATATCTGGATATCAACACTATTGTTGGTAAACTGAAGTCGACACGGGGTAAGTAAGGTGTATCTACCTATTAGATGTAGACACAAAATAGTTCGGCTACTAGCTTATAATATTCACACAGACATAAATAGTATGTCTAAGTTTAGTTCTATTATTAACACTGCGACTATTAGTAGTAATACTAATTTACTACTAATAGTAGTAAATTAGTATTACTACTATGTACAGGTGACTTTAAATGAATATAGCATTAATGCTATAAATGTTTACAAACATTGTACTGAGGAGGATCCATGTGTCACCGTGGAGAATTCTCAATTAGGGTCTATTAGTATTAGTGATAGGGTCTTGTTGTCTGAGGATGGCACGGGACTCTTCGGCCTCACTCCAAATATTAATTTAAACTAGAAAATGAGACAACAGGAGGTACGATCAACAATATTGTTAATCCTACCAACGTACCTCTTGCACTCAATTAGTTAGCAAAAAAGGGCCTCAGCAGAACACTTTAAAATTATTCCACCAAAATATCCAAGGCATTTCTTCCAAATTATTAGAAATTGAATTGTTTTTAGAAAATAGTAAGTTTGACATTATTTGTTTTACTGAACATTGGCTAAAGGATTACCAAATGCTTATCAATTATGAGAACTATATGGTGGGTAGCTGCTTTAACCGTAAAACTATGCTTCGTGGAGGTTCCCTAATATTAATAAAAAAATGTTTTAAATATAAGCAACGTAATGACATAGTAGGTCTCTCGGTTGAACATTGCGTTGAACTGTCCTGTGTTGAGCTAGATAAGCATGTAATCGTGTGTGTGTACAGACCCCCAAACTATCAAAACTTTTCCTTATTTGAATCAATAATGGAAGATGTGATGGCAAAACTTGCAGCCAGTAATAAATCTAAGTAATAATACAATTATTTGTGGTGATTTTAATATCAATATTTTAGAAGAATGCTCAAATAGCAGTCGCTTATTAAATCTTTTTAAGTCATTTGACTTGACCAACACTTTTAAAGAACCTACTAGAGTCACTCCATCTTCTGCTACTTGTATAGATAATATTTTCTGGGATTGTGATTCTGATTACTTAGATAAAGCAATAGTAAATTGTCTGCCTTCTGACCATAGCGGACAAACTGTAACCTTTAGGTGTAATACACCCCCATTGCAAAAAGTTCAAATTAAATTCAGACCTATAACTTCTAGCAGATTAAATAGGTATAATATTTCGCTACAGAACAAGTTAAGTGTTATGAGCCTTGATGATATTAATATAGATCAATTGTATGATCGTTTCTTTTCAATAGTTCACACGGAATTCAATAAAACTTTTGAAAAGAAGACAAAAAGTATTTGCCCTAAATTCATATTTAGTGATTGGGCAACTAGAGGTATCAGAAAAAGTAGGGAAAGACTATTTGAGCTTTATGGCCTTAAGCCTTTTATAAACACTGAAACTTTTAACAAGTATGTTGCTAAGTATTCAAAAATTTTTAGAAATACGTGCAAGTTTGCTTAAGCACTGCACATTAGCAACAAGATCAAAACAGCAGAAAATAAAATAAAGACAGTTTGGAAAGTTATAAATAACGAGACTAACAGGAAGAAAATACGTAACACTAGCTACACATTAGATATAGCGTGTGGTCCTAAAAGCTCAAATCAGGAAGTAGCTCAAGAATTTGTAAATTTCTTTACCGATATACCACTAAAAACAACGGAGGCTCTTATTTCCTCACCTGAACTCTCAATTGGCTTATTGAAGGCGAATGTGGCTGCCTGGCTGAATTTAAATTTAAACACATTAACCCTATGATAGTTATTAAAACTTTCCGGCAAATAAAAATCAAACTAACCGAAGATCTATGGGGAATGTCTGTCAAAGTTTGTACATCCATACTTGAGACTATAGCCCCTTACTTAGCTTTAATTTTTAATTTATGTGTAGACCAAGGAGTTTTCCCTGATTTAATGAAATACAGTAAAGTCATACCTCTTTTCAAATCCGGAGACAGTAAAGATACTAATAATTATAGACCTGTATCCGTGTTACGTTAGTTTTTAGCAAGGTTTTCGAAAAAGTAATGCTTAATCAAATGCTCTATCATTTTAACACCAACAGAATCTTACATGATCAACAGTATGGCTTCACCAAGGGATGTTGTACAACTGACGCCGGTGTAACCTTATTAAAACACATATTTACTGCGTGGGAAGAGTCTCAAGACGCCATAGGAATTTTTTGTAACCTCTCCAAAGCGTTTGATTGCGTAAATCACGACACATTACTTTTGAAACTTGAGCATTACGGACTGGGTAAACTTGCACTTAGTTTGGTAAAATCTTATTTGAATGATAGACAACAACATGTTAAAATAAATGGTGTTAATTCACAGGGTTTAAAAGTAAAAATGGGGGTTCCACAAGGCTCAATATTGGGTCCTTTTCTCTTTCTAGTATATATAAATGATCTACCCTATTTACTGAAAAACCAACCTCAAAATATGGTGTTATTTGCTGATGACACTTCCCTAATTTTTAAGATAAATAGGCGGGCCCAAAATCTAGATGACGTGAATAATGCCCTACTTCAGGTCCAAAATTGGTTCACAGCAAACAATTTGGTATTAAATGAAAAAAAAACCAAATGCATAAGATTTGCTTTACCGAATGTTAAAAGTAGTGATTGTGATATAATATTGAATAAAGAGAAACATGAATTCGTAGATAAAACGGTTTTCCTGGGGATTACGCTTGATTCAAGGCTACAATGGGGTTCTCATTTGACATCTCTTGCGGGGCAGCTAAGTTCAGCAGCCTATGCCATTAGAAAAATCCGTCAGTATACTGATGTAGATACCGCTAGACTGGTTTATTTTAGTTACTTTCATAGTATAATGTCTTATGGCATTTTACTGTGGGGACGGGCTGCAGATATTGAGTCTATATTTATTCTGCAGAAAAGAGCCATCAGAGCCATATATAATCTTCGTAAGCGCGATTCTCTAAGGGAACTGTTTAAGGATATTGGCATCATGACGGTACATTGACAATACATATACGAAAACATAATGTACGTCAGAAAAAATCTGCACCTTTTTGGTAAAAGGGGTGACAGACATAATTACAGTACTAGAAATTGGGACCAACTAGTTCAGCCAGGTTTCAGACTCGCTAAAGTAGACTTATCTTTCATGGGGTACTGTTTGAGATGCTATAATAAAATTCCACAAAGTATTCTTGAACTGAATGAGACGAAATTTAAAACATGCATTAAACGCACACTATGTAAGCAAGCATATTACAAGTTGAGCGATTATATCGCTGATAAAAATGCTTGGCTCAATGCTGGTCCTGCTCCACAAGGACAGGGGCGCATAAATTGATAGCATTAAAACGTATTGTTTGAGCTGCTGAAGATTGTACAACTATCTTTGCATTGTATAGATTCAATCTCTTTAGTATTATATAAATGCATAGCCCATATTGTGTGAGTACTATGTACTAGAAAGCTATCATTCACTGGAAACCTACGTCTTTTCTTGACTTGAATGTGCCCTGGCGGTTTAGAGTATGTCATGCTCACTCAAATGTCTCGCTGATGGTGGCGCATGTGTCGGATCATTTAGTTCCCTTCAAAATGGTTGAGTTGAATGGTGCTGATCCATGCGTCATGTCCGTGAACAGGCGCTGTCAGTTGTGACTGGTCATCTCTTAGTTGCCATGGCTTATTTGAATGAATTATTTTGAATTGTATTTTTTTTGTTTGTGTGTTTTTGCTGTGGACACTTTTAACGTGCACATCTTGCTACATTGTTCTTACATAATATACCATCTCAACATGAATGATGTAATCAAGATTTTGTAACAATATTCTGATTTAAAAGAGTGTCCATGGAGTTTCTTGCCCGTTCTTCTCCATAGAGATCTACGCTAGGGAATGGGCAACTACAGTACTTACACAGTCTTTTTTTTTGTCTTGTGACTGGGACTGTAGCTACATTTAATTTTCATCTTTGTTTCGACAATTCAAAAGTGCCTGTAACTGGCTCACTTGAAATAAATGCTTTGATTTTGATTTTGTTCCAAATTCAAATCTCATTACTGCCCGCTAAAAAGTCTAGTGGAGAAAGGAGCTACTTTGCTCCCGTTTAAAGGGGAACAAAACGACACTTTTCGAATAGAAGGGATGAAATAGTACATTGTTCACCGAGAGGAGAAAGTGACCGATTACCGTCGAGGGTGTCGTTTGAAGCCCGAGCCGTAGGCGAGGGCTTTAAAACACCCGAGATCGGGAATCGCACTTTCTCTCGAGTGATACATAGTGCTTTATACTACACCTACGAGGAAAATAAAAAACGAAATCTTTACTAATTGAAATTTATATTGAAATTGTTGCAGTTAGTGAAGCTTAATGTAACACTTTTTCCATTAATGTTTGTTTGAGATGTTTGCGACAATGTAGGAGGAGGACGATGTTCTTTTTTCAAATTGTTTATCCTGCCGCCGCAGGATCGCACTGCCAGCCCGACACCATCCAACACACAGCTAGTGGCCAGTGTCATTTTGCAAACTTGGAGATAAAAACTCACTGTAAAAACTTTTTGGCTTTTGATATTTAGGTTACCGGCGCATAGTCTTACCCAAAATTAAAAAAGAAAAACCACGTAAGAAATGGATTTTCATACACTTTTCTCTCCCGCTCAGATGCGTTTTCTCCCCGCATATTTGTTCGATATGCAATGACGTACTTTCTACCGTAAATTTGATAAAGTATCAAGGTACTTTCCAAGCAGGTGTAGTATAAAAATATTTGACACATTTTTTCTTTTGTTACTAAACCAAAATTGACGAATATACGACGCTTTTAAAATTCTCAATACGTCACGCCGTGCTATAATTTTTAGTGCGTTGTGACGTCACGAGCCCCCACTCTCGATTTTTGATGCGTTTTATCTTTGTCAATATTCATTGATTTACAAAAACCAAAAATACGTGTCCATTATTTTCCAATACTCTAACAGACGGACTAAATAGATTTGCAATTTATTGATGGTGGAAACTAGCCTACTCTGTAGCTTTTTCAAACTCGCAACTTATTCCAAGGCCTATCGGCTTAAATTGTCAATACTGTAGACAGGTGTAAATCGGTGAAGGTCAATTCTCACGACTTTTACAAGAGTAATGTTTCGTCAAATATTTGTCGTCTGTTTTTTGCTTCAACATTTGTAAATAACACATGGCATGACAAATGTTTGTTCGAACGCGCAGTAACGGAAGGCTTTCCTGTCTCTATGAATGTTGATATGAATAGTTCCATAGAAATGTGTTCATATAAGGTGGTAACTGTCCTTTAATGGTATAGAAATACTTTCTCTAATCGATTATTTTTATCATGTTTCATGAATGATAATAGCTGGCTTTCAAAATGTTGATAGCGGTTTATCGGGTCTGATTTTTACAATCATTCAATAAATCTTTAATTTACCTGCTTCATTAGCATAATTATCAAATTTTTATCTATACAAATAAATAAAATTTGAAATATCTGTTTGTAGTTTCAAACTAACAGGTTTTACTGAATATGCATATGAAACAACAAAAAATTTTTTTTTAAACATTTTATACGAAAAAAAACTTTTTTGAAATTTTTGTCTGTCTACTATTTGTTCCGGCTAATCTCCGAAACTGCTGGACCAATTTTGACAGGACTTTTACTGGCAGATAGATGATAATGTTATAAGATCTAACAAAGTTTTTTAGAGTTCCGTACAAAAAAATAAAACCCTTGAAATAGTTTAATTTCAACGAACTATTGTAGGCATTGTAGCTCAGTACTGGTGGCCTACCATGACGTCTTAAAGCAGGATCGTTTTAATCTTGTACCAGTGTGGGAAAGAGATGGCGCTAGACGTCCTCTATAGCTCCGTCTCTTACCCTCACTGGAGCAAGATTAAGCAAGATTGAGCACTGTTGCACTGTTCACAGACAGGCTACAACAACATACTTACAATGTCAAGCAAGGATGTAGTTTATTTACTTATTTATCGTGTGGTTAGTGCCTAACCCGCCGTACAAGTATGTAGGTAGGAATCGATTCGATAAATCTGACAGTCATTCTCGACAAAATGAGTTTATAACAAACTCATTTTGTCGAGAATAACTGTCAGATTTATCGAATCGATTCCTACGTACTTGCACTGCTGGTGTCAGAGTTTTTATGCTGCCCATGGGCCTCTGACTTATGTATGTAGTAATTTTGCACAACTTTATAGATAGTCAGTCTAATGGGAATACCCGTCGGATAAGACCATGAAAAATTAGCGATAAGAGTTGGTTAATTACGATTGCTTTTCGGACATGGTTCGACGAAGTAGAGGTTAGTCATCTCTTTAGCATCATATACGAGTAAATATTGTCGTGTAAAAAGTCCGCGTCGAATCAAGGCCATTTTACACAACAATGCAATTATGAACGTTTGTGTTCCACTCTTACCTGCTTGAATATTTGCTTTAAGGTGACTACAGGAGCTAAATTAGCAACTCTATTTGTGGTGGTTCAAACTTCGTTTGAAGTACTGTTAGAATAAAGTTCTAATCAGCTTGCACTACAAAGTGGTTGTTACGTCAGCCACTGTGGGCTGAATAGTGCGAAATCAGTGGTTTTTTGCGATTAAAAAAATCTATTGATTGGACTAAAAAATAAAACACTATGATGCTAATAATTATGTTGCTTGTAGAATTATTTTCCAAAAAATCTGAATGATCGCATGTATTTTAGTATGGTTTCGTTAAAATAAATGTTTAGAGATAAGTTAGTGTTTTTTTTATCGAGTAAAATTAGTTGTATTATGTTTTCAAAATACTATCATACTAGCATATAACGTGTATTTACTTGATAATATTTTATTATTGATGATGATATTTCGACGCTGTTCCATACGCCAAAACGAACGAAGATAGAAGACGAAAGAGAATTGACAAATCTTTTGTTCAACTGTCATTGAATCGACAAAATGACAGATATACAAAGGATTTGTCAATTCTCTTTCGCCTCTACGGTGGTCATGCTACGCGGGCTGGGGACACCTTTATCTTTCACTTTACAGCCGTACCAATGACTTCATTGAGTTTAGCCAACTTCGATTACTGTATCGGTAATTCCCATTGTAACCATAACTCGCTATAATCCTATGGGTAATGAGTCTTAGCACGTCTCAGGGCCGCTAGACCGCCGTGTATTAATCTAAGCTCAAATTATTCACCAATTAATCTGATATCGTAATGCTTATGAAATTAAAGCTAATCTTGACATGTTCATCAGTAGTTAATTACAGCGCAATTCCCTTATCTTACCTAAATTAAGTCACCATTTCATAATTAAGTAGAAAAATAACATTGCAAGCAAGCAATTAAATGCATGTCGGCTACCCTAGCTTTTCGGAAGACCGGATTTAATTTAAATAATTTTCACATCCAAATAATTTATCACTGCCTATTAATTACGCCATCTTGTACACCGTTACTTGCATTGCTAAATGAAATGGTTTGTAAAGCGTAAAAAATGAAATACTTGCGAACATTAGCGTCTTAGTGTTAATTAATAACTTGCCAAGTGTGAATCGGAGCGTGCATAAATTATGGTTCCGTATCCGTTACCGTTCAAAAGAATATGAATACCTAATGGAATTATTTGATTGTCAGCTAAAACAGGGTGAAATCATTGGTCTTATTTCAAGAATATTTTTTTTAAATTATTCTTAGTTTCGGTGTGTCCACCATAAAAACTTTTTGTATAAAAGTACAGCCAACTTTCAAAATTGAAAAACCTCATCGGTTGTCAATTCGACCCGTATCATGTGTGTAAACAAAGAGATTTAAAAATATATTTGAATGTCTATGTGTAAAATATATTTTACACACATGATACGGGTCGAATTGACAACCAAAATTTTATTTAATTTTGTTAGTTGACCGAATCAAACCTGCAAAAATATTGAAGAAATTGTAATGTTTGAGAACGGCTCTATAAATTCATTATCTTCAGCAATGACTGGCGATGCATTAAGGATTTCATAACTCGATCGATGACAGGCAGTTTTGCATAATCACGAAAGATAAAAGCCTCTTTGGGAAAAGTGTCTTTGCTATGGCCACGAAGATCTACAATAAAATTCCAAATGACATAAAAGAATGTAGCAATATTAATATCTTTAAAAATAAATTGTTCCAATTTCTTATGGAAAAGTGTTATTACTCTGTTGATGATTTTTTATCGACTAGAAGTTTTTAAATATTTTATGTCCGCTTACGATAATTAATTATTGTTGTTGATTGTCTTGTGTCTGTTCATGCATGCCTAATTGTAATATTATAATCTATGTTTAATCTGAAATGGAATTAGAATTTTGGACTCATATTTTTCATTATGTTATTTTAATCATTTGTATGCCCAAATGGCATATCATGGAATGGACATTATTTGTATGTAATTATGTAATGATCACCTGCATGTAACCCATGTATCACAAATAAACGATTTGATTTGATTTGATTTGAAGAAACGGCAGACACAGAGTGGATCATCCAAGATCATCGGGTCCATACAAATCGATTCGGCCTGTCCTTTTTAAAATGGATTATCATCATCTTTCTGGCCTTGTCCCATTCTATACAACCTGTTTTTTTGATATCCAATAACTCTAGGGTACGATTGAAACCATATCAAAGAATCAACTGGCATATGAGTTATGTTTCAATCATCCTTTTTTTTTTTTCATTTTTCATACAAAATAATTCGGCAAAGTCACGATTACTAACGTAAAACACCCTTGCGTGAAATATGACAACGTCGCATTTTCTTAGCTTTAAATACCAGTATGTCCCCAGCCTTTCCCGAAAGGGAACAGAACATTGTTATTTTAATTGTGTCTGTAATTGCGGGTAACTACAGTATGAATGATTGGTTTGAATTAAAATGAATTACTCGTATTTATCAATGAAACTTAGATACATATTTTATAATTATAATTGATGATGTCTTCGAAACTATGCATTTTGGACCACCTATTCTATGAGATTTAGTATTATTTTTACCTACAGAATATAACCCTAGAGTTATGGGATATCAAAAAAACAAAAGGTTGTATATTTGTGGTTGACGCAACACGTTTTCTTCTTATTTATTTATTTAAGTTTAACACTTCAAGCACAAAGTATACAGGCGGACTTAATGCCATAGGCATTCTCTACCAGTCAACCTTTGGTTGATGCAGAGACAAGCAGTATTAGGTGTTTATCTGAATATAATTTAATTAATACTAAGGTAAACTACAAGGATATATATAATACTATAAATATATATAAATGCTGTACATAAATATCAAACTATCTTTCTATAAAGAAAGATTGAAATATCAAACTTAGACAAAACGTATAAAAAGAAGAGAATAAATAGTATAATATTTCCTGGTAGGAGCCAGGAAACTGTAAGGTCAACAATGAGCACTCACTTATAATTATACTATTTTCTTCTTTTTCTACGTTCTTCTTCCTTTTGAAAATGGATCAATTTACCGAAATAAAAAAAATGTCACTTCTGTGGAACAACCATATTTAGATTAATAGCAAATAGTCTCTCAGTTAAGCCCTATTAAAGGCCCTAAGTAATACTGCATAAGAGTGACGTAAATATTACAAAATCGTATGTCCTTGCAAAATGATTTGTGTTCCAAACGCTAACGAGGTGTTGGCACTGCACTCATTGCAACCTTCCTTTCATTCGCCTTACAGTGGAAACTGAATGAAGTAATAATCTCAAGTGCTACGAATCGAAACTGCAATACGTTTACGGTATGCCTATATGAATAGAATAGAATAGAATAGAATTTATTTATGCATTTTAGATACAGTACACCAGTAGTAAACTATAAAAATTAGCTATAACTAAGGTACTTACATAGTTTCTAAGTTCTTAATGTACACTCACTAAGTTTCTATGGTACACTTTCACAAAATAAGTAAGTACAAACAGTAAGATCAAAAATTGTTGTCTAAATAACGATTATTAAGTAAAGCAAAATGCCATTGTAACCATGTAAATTAACGTACATTACTTATAGCATAAAACGATTGATAAATGTCCATTGACGGTATACGTAAATAAAGTTCTTTGCCTTCCGCGCTAGTTAAAACTGTGTTACGGCAAGGTAAGATTCTCGTTCGATGATGATATGCTATTGTTATTGTTTTATTTTAAATTAAAAAAAGATAGTTGCACAACTCTTAATGCATACGAGAATAGTGGGAGAATAGTCATTTCTGTAGTTAGACACAATCCTTTTTTTCTTGGCGCTTAAAACATTTATGGTGAATTTCAGCAATGAAGCAAAATGTGATCAGCGTATAGCTTGCAGTTTGTTGCTATGGTATATTGACACAGCTCTTAAAAGTGGTTTAGATACGCTAATCGCGATCCGCTTTATTAGTGAAATTCGCCCTTAGATATAGGTACAGGATGTAAACAACCTCACCACAAAGCCGTTAATCAAACATTCTGTACATCAAACTAAGTAACCTTACGCAAAAATGATTGCTGGGAAACGACTTTTTTTTTGGGGTGAAAAATCATTTTTTGTGGTAGAACTCAATGTAACGCATTCAAATCATTGTTATGATGGATGAATTGAATAGAACGGGGGTCGTGGAGGTGTTTCAAAAACTTACTATAAAAACTTGTACTTATTTAAAAAAAAACTTGTCAAAAAGTTGGAATTTTGACCCCAATATCTCCGTAACTAGAAGGTTCCCAGGTATGGTGTAGAACAAAAGTTGCGATATGGGTAAGTACTGAGTCTACAATTTTGCAAAAATGCCACTTTCCGGCCGGCATCCTGCCAAGTACAGGTATGTCAGAAATGAAGTTACTCTCTTGGCTATCCATCTCTTCGCTGTTCATTGCAAGCTTTTATAATTACCTACAATCTTCCTAGCATTTCGATGGCATTCTCCGAAGTATGACGACGACTTTGGCACCTTCAGTAGGTGATAAATTCTCCAGAGGCAAATTGACACTTTGTGATCATTTAACGAATTGTATCGTAATTCTTATTATTAGTCTATTAAGATTCTGCTAAAGCGGTCATTTTAGGCCCTCATTTCCTGTAATGTACAAACGAAAGCACAGGCAACAAGCAGGACATGTTTTCAAGTGTCCCAACGTAAATATATCTTATCATGTGCCATCATCTGCCTAGCCTTTTCCCAACTATGTTGGGGTCGGCTTCCAGTCTAATCGGATGCAGCTGAATACCAGTATTTTACATGGAGCTACTGCCTATCTTCACCTCCTCCACAACCCAGTTAATACCCCCCCCCACCCCTTACCCCTTGGTAAGACTGGTTGTCAGACTTTCGGGCCACTGACTATTAATTTAGGTATTTATACCTATCCCTCTATAATAATCGTTTCTAGGTGTCTATCCCCCGAATACTGAAACGTCACTCAAAATTTAAGTAGCACTTACATATGTTAAGCAGCCCTTAAATTTTGAGTGACGTTTCAGTATTCGGGGGTATAAGTTATAAAATGCAGTTAATTATCCGGGAAATTAATTAATTACTTAAATAATCTGGTTAAGTAAGTTTGAGCGGCCGCGTACGTATATCATTTCATTACAGAAGTAATTGTAAACTCATTACAAAATGAAATGAACACTACTTTTTCAGAAATACATTTTTAAATTAACAGTTATAACTTAAGCATAAATTAGACGATGAAGTAATATTCAGCAAGTTCATAACGTGTGTAAGGATCTCTCGCGAACAAATATTAGACATTCGCTTAGCTCAGAAAGGAAAGTTACTTTTGTAACTTGCATATTAAGTAGATTACTAAACTTCAATCCTGAACAGTTAATTATGCAATTGGAGCAAACAAAAAACCGTATTCCGAAAATGGTGAGCAAAATAAAACAGGCTTTGTATTAGTAAAAAAATATTTTTCTTAAACAAGTGTTAAATATCCAGGAGTGACGTCATTTTTTTCGTATTTATTCCGGCAAACCCTTTTAAAGGGACTACAGGAGCTAAACGCGAGTTTTATAATGCAAAAAAGCATATGATTCACTGCAATAAACAAAACCAGAAAAATATATGATATTCTTCAAGATATATGCTAGTACGCTAGTGTTTTGAAAATATAATACAACAAATTTTACTCGATAAAAAAAAAAAACAACTTATATCTAAAAAAATATTTTAACGAGTAAAACCATACTAAAATACATGCGATCATTCTGATTTTTTGGCAAATAATTCTACAAGCAACATATTAGCATCATAGTGTTTTATTTTTTTAGTCCAACCAATAGATTTTTTGTAAATTGCAAAAAACCACTCATTTCGCACTATTTGGCCCGCAGTGACTGACTGACTTTATTCTAACAGGATTTCAAACGAAGTTTGACCCACCACAAATAGAGTTGCTAATTTAGCACCTGTAGTCGCCTTAATTGATACCTACCCATATCATGCGGGTGCATTATAGTAACTAGTGCGCCATCTTAGGAAGCCCGCCATATAGGTTTTAGAATGACGTCACTAAGCTATAACCATGCATTGTCATCCGAACTAAAACTATATAATTATATGCAAAATTTCAACTCAATCTGTTATGGATAACTGTTTTAAAATTTGGTTGCAAGATTTGAACTTAAATAAAAGATTGTAAAAAATAACAACTACAGTAGGTAAGTACAATCCTGCAAACTTATGTTAGCATAATCAGCCTATAATGTTCCCACAGCTGGGACACAGGCGTCCTCTCTAAGAGACGGAATGGCAATCCACAACGCCGCCGCCGCCGCCGCCGCGCCGGCCCAGTGCGGGTTGGTAGATGTCACATGTCTTTGAATTCATGGTTCCAGGACATGCCGGTTTCCTCACGATGATTTCCTTCACCGTTTTGAGACCAGTAGTGATGAAATAAATTACACAGTAATGCACCTTGCCTGGGTTCGAATTCGAACCCACGATTTACTTCTCGTAAGTCGGGGCCGCCACCATTGGGACACCGGTGATCTGCTACTTGTTAACTATACTCTGCTAAATTTACACAAAATGATGTTATGATCAATTTGATTGGACTCGGTATTAAGAGGGCCCTTCCCGGCGCGTCTATCGTCAACGCGAGCATGGTCGAAAAGCTGGTTGAAGAAATAATGCTTCACTTTGAAAATTTATTTCATATAGTAATAATGAAGTTATAATTATTTCAATTGTACCAATTAAAGTTTAGAGTCTAATAAGCAACATATATTTTTTTGGACATTTATATTCACTAATTAAAGAGGAGTTACATGGAGAAAACCTCTCGTTAGCAGATACCGACCCCTTAACTAGACTAGACAGCTCACTTGCAGTTCTCATCTAGGACACCTACTGTCAGAGCTCTATCGTAACAAATGAGGGCTGTCGTTTTTGTGCTCACCAGATGGCGTACTGTCGAGTAAGGTCCTGTCAATAATTCTATTTATTACTTAAAAGTACCAATAACTTCATAAAAAAGTTTGATCTTATTACGTATAACAACATAGTGTTAGCTTTAAACACATATTTACAATATTCTTCCTAAACTTGCAAGCATGAAACATTTAAAAATAATTTTACTTCCAAGTGCTAACAAATAAGATCCTTAGTTGCTACATAAAATCTTAATAATTAATAAAGAATGCCTCAATCTAGAACACAATCGTGAGTATTAATATAAATACGTGATAAAAAAGCAGGCAACGCGCGAACACTGTATGACATCTGACATTTCGAAAGACCTTACTCTACACGAACGCCTCTAGCGGCGAATTCATGCGCGATAGCCCCCATTGTTTGAAGTTCTGAACCATAAAGTTTAAAGTTCATCTCAATCAGTAAGGTGAAAAGGGCATAATGAACATTACTTGTGAGTATGAAGCAATTTCAGTTCCATTGGTGGTTTACGTATGACCACAAATTGTATACGTACATATAGGTGGGTAGGTACTATGTTGAAGCAATCATTATAATATACAGCAATTGTAAAACTCAATGTCAAAGATCAAACTTCGTGATCACAATGCTTGGTTTCCTCATCTAAATAAAATAAATATCGCTGGACATTAACACACAGCGCCATCTAGCGCCACACTAAGCAACGAGGCTTTTGTCGTGGACACCAGATAGTTGATATACTACATAGATACTTTTTGTTTGTAAATACATACTTATTATACATATAACATCCATGACTCGGAAACAAATGTCCATGCTCATCACACAAAGATTTGCTCCAACCGGGATTCGAACGCGGCACCCTAAGAACGTAAGGCAGCCTCACCACCGCTGCGCCATTCGGGTCGTCATCTGTTTTCATAATAAAATAATGTTTCTTACATAGTTTTTGTATGAATTAATTATGTACGTCTGTGTACATAAGAACTGTGTACCTAATCTCCAAAAAATATGTAATTAAAACGTGACGGTGTACGTAAATTAACGTGATTTACCATTTGGCATCCCCAATTTTCCATACGTGGTACCCACTTATTCGATTATTGGTTAGTTAATCAACAATTAGTTATTTTAAGCCCGTGATTAATGAGTGTAATGATGTGTGAACGTCTTGAATTATGTACGATAATAATTAACCGAAACCCTTAGACATAAGATAGGCTTATAATGTATGATTATCATGGTTAGATCGTGTTTCGAAATACCCTCTACTTAAAAGGTCAACGCACATGTACAAAATCTTTCTACATCAATTTCGGTTTCGCATATTTTGTAAATTGTGAGGAAATGATTATAAAAAATTATTTCCCTATTTGAATCGGATTTTGTTAACAATTTCAAGGATTTTATTATTTTTGCGTGGCAACCCAATTATTTTTAAAGTAGCCTATGTCACTCCTTATAACATCAGCTATATGCCAGTAAAAGTCCCGTCAAAACCGGTCCAGCTGTTTCGGAGATTCGCCGGAACAAACAGACAGACAGACACACAACAATTTAAAAAATCTTATTTTGTTTAAGTACCGCATATTCTTTCATTTATTCATTCAACTGTTATTTTGAAATTCAAACAGACACTTCAATTTTATTTAGATGTGTGGTCCGATGCGTCTGCAATTTGCACATAGCCTAAGTTCATATAATTAGGTTTCCTTTTTTGCCCGATTACGGCGAAGCCGAAGGGTTATGATTTTAGCAGTCTATGTGTGTATGTAATGTATTTTTGTATAATTACGTATGTTCCTCCGTAGCGCCTAAACTATTCATCTGATTTTGATGAACAAGGTGTCAATCGATTCGTTATTATGGCCCGGGTAACATATAGGTTACATTTTTACCAATTTCAACAATAGGAGGAACCTTGTAAACCCCGAATTTAATTAGAGCGTAATCTTTCAGTAGTCGAGTTTTTTAGTGATAGTGTACCACAAATTCTTGTTTGCTAAAACAGCTTCACTTGAAATTCTTTATTTTAATTTACCTACTTAAGAAACTCTGCTACCTACTTAAGAAGCCTGCTTGTACTGCTGATGCATTTTGCATGAAATGTGTTTTGAAAAATGTAGAATAAATAAAAAAAATAAGTATATAATATCGCTGGACATTACACACACCGCCATCTAGTGCCACACTAAGCAACGAGGAATCGGATAAACTTGAACTTTGTTCGTAATTATACCTACCTATTTACTCACAACAGTAAAATGATTCAAGAATAATAAGTTTTTATTTGATGCCATTAAGTTTGTTTAATGACCACAATAACGTGATAATCGGAACAAACTTACGTGTTTTGTGTTCCGATCATAAACTTGCCATTAAGGGGTAAATAATACAAAAATACAAAAATACTCTAGGTACCAAGATAATTGATAATCTAATTTAAATGTTTTTTTTTTTTTTTAATTTTGTTGTATTAACCCCAAAATAAAAGACCAGATACAATTTACCCTGGAAGGTAACCTTATAGATAAAACTAATAAAGGGTGTAAAAAACCTCTTAACGAAGCCGAAAGGCACTTGTTCTCCCCGTCATTGTGATCATTTATTTGTTCTACACCATACCTGGGAACCTTCTAGTTACGGAGATATTGGGAGTCGAAGTTCCAACAAGTTTTTTTTTTTTTTTTAATTTAATATTTTTACTTTAAACACCTCCACGACCCCCGTATTATTCAATCCATCCATCAGCACAATTTTTTGAGTGCGTTACATTGAGTTTTCCCACAAAACATGATTTTTCACCCCAAAAAAAAATCGTTTCCCAGCAATAATTTTTGCGTCAAGTTACTTAGTTTGATGTACAGAATGCTTGGTTGACGGCTTCGTGATGAGGTAGTTTACCTGTATATCATCATCATATCAGTCCAGAATCACCTACTGCTGGGATAGGCCTCTTTTTTTCTGTCACAATTCCCGATTCTATGCGTCCCTTATCCGGGCGTTTCCCGCGACTTTGACGATGTCGTCGACCCAATGAGCTTTAGGACGGCCCGGTGTCTTTGGCCTAACCTTGGCCACCACTCGGTCAAATCCTAAATAATAATATATTATATACGTAGGTCAAACTAGTTTCAGTTCTAATTCTAATATACAAAATTACAAAAACTGATTAAAATAAAAACTTGAATAACGTGGTAATAATAATAAAAATAAACTATTAGTCTCTTCGGTGAACAAGAATTTCCTGTATATATAATATCAATCGATATTTTTGAGTAGTTAAGTGCAGCTTTTAATTATAATGCAAAACGATTTAATCCGTTAAAATGATCGATAACATAATTATAAAAAAAAAACAAATAAATAACCGTTTTTTTAGTCATAAAATTTAATTTAATTATATTAATAAGAGACCTTTACAAAATACATTAAAAATAAACCTCTACTGTTTTAATTTGACCTTCTCGGTGGCCAGTGCCAGTTTCCTGATGTTGCAGAGACAACCCGCCGATGCCTCTTGTAGGATTGGGTCTTTGGATCCTATTGTCTCCAAGAGGAATTGGACCACGCCAGCCTGAAAGACAAAACAAAAATTAATTAAATCATGTGTTGTTCAGACAAATAAAAGGCCAATGTAGCGTACAGATGCCAGCACATATAGCTACCTGAAACTGTCAAATGTTCCCAAAGAACCTTGAACCTAACGCTTTAGCGATAAAGTTGGCAATCTATTAAAGAAATTTGACGGTTTGTAGTAGTTTGGTGTGTTAACGAATTACAATAAAAAGTTCGGCAAAAATAAAACACAAACAATTCCAAAAGTTAATCAACACTTTTAAAAGTCAAGTTTAACAGAATTCTCGTGACTGACCGGACCGCAATGACATTTAGGTACTTACGTCTGTCCATTTATTTTACGTTTTTGCATCTCTGTAATTAAATTTAAATAAATGAGGTTTGCCCAACGCCTTTACTAACAAAAGATCAGGTTTAAACATTTACTTTACTTAAGTAACTTGCTCTATAAGGCAAAACTAAATGTTTAACGTCTTGCTATAAAAGGCAGATTAAAGACGTTATATGTAAACATGCCATGTATGATAATAATGTTGATCTTTTGTTGCAGACCAGATTTTTATTACAATGTAGGGCATGCATACAAACAAGTGACACAACAAACAAGTGAACAGTACCATACCATACGGGGGGACAGTATTGTAATTCGTAAAATAATATTGTAAACATTCTAATTCCCGAAGGTTTATGGGTATTATATTATTATTATTACCTATAATACCTACTAGTTCCTAGTAATTCGTTGTGTCTTACGGAAATTACGATGTTTTGACGTGTCGCTATTACATCAGTGCAAAATAGGGGCAAATAACTAAAATAGTCATCACGAAACAGATAATGATCGATGAGGATGACTCAGGTGCTATGTTTACATTCAGAACCGGGGTTTATCCGCAGATTATCTTTTACAACACATGCATCATCATCAGCCTATAATGTTCCCACTGCTGGGACACAGGCCTCCTCTCAATGAGAGGGAATGGGCTATAATCCACCACGCGAGCCCAGTGCGGGTTGGTAGATGTCACATGTCCTTGAATTTTGGTTCTAGGACATGCCGATTTCCTCGCGATGTTTTCCTTCACCGTTTTGAGAGCAGTGCTGATGAAATAAATTACACAAAGTAATGCGCCTGTCTGGGTTCGAACACTTCGAAAGCACGACTTACTGTTCGTAAGTCGGGGCCGCCACCACTGGGCCACCGCTGCTCTCCTGTTCAGTTCTAGTTTTACAACACACACAAAAATAAACCATGAAGGCCAAACCGGGTATGTAGCTATCAGAATTTACTGTCGTCATGAGACGGACGGACGGCGAGCTAGCCCATAGCCCACCGTCCACAGGCTCGCGCCTACGGTGCCCGGGGGCCACGTGGTGGCCCCCGACGCCCGGGGCGTCTCCCGCGGCGGCCGGGACGCTGTGAGGTTCTCTCCCTGTCACGTTCCGCCACCTCCTTCTCTAGCATTACTGCTTCGCAGAAGGAGGTGACGGCGTCCCATTCCGTCTCGCTCCGGACCATGGCTTGCACCAGGGCCGGACGCGAGAGGTCGCCGCCGCCAATCGCCGCTTCGAGGACACGGCGATGCTCCGCCCACGCGGGGCACACCTCCACCGTGTGCTCCACCGTGTCCTCCGGTCGATCCTCGCAATGGAATCGAACCATATCCTTCGAATAACATATTTGTCTTTCATAAAGGGCTCTAGTTCTGCAAGGTTTTTGAAAGGGCAGTAAAAAATACGTGGTCTATTTGTATCAGCCCAAAACAGGTCTGCATTCACTGATGATCTTAAATTCTCAATGCATTTTTTTTTCCTTAGCCTCTATTGTGGGCAAAGGCCTCCCCCGTAGCCTTCCATTCTTCTCTCCGTGGCCTCCGTGGTGCAAGTGCAGTTGTTACACCAGCGTTTTATAAGCGTCCTTCAGCGATATTGGTGTCGATTCCGATGTGCACAAACTAAACTTAATATAGGCTATTGCTATCTTTTTCTCTCTTTAAAAGAGAAAGAGACTGAGGTAATTTAGAGCTGTCAAATTTAGTTGGAACTAATAGTTAAGTTAAGTAATAGTTTAGTTTGTCGCCTTACAATTTTGAAAGGGTGGCGTTTCATCCGCGGATGAAATATTTTGCGGATGAGTTGTCACCTAAGTCATTTAATTTACAGTCACAAATAAAATCAGAACCTGTTTTATAACCAGAACCTAAGAAATATGATTTTGTATTTACAAAATTAGGTATGATAGAGTTTATACCTAGACTTTATAGCTGACCGAGGTCGAAGAATGAATGTTGATCTTGCGAAAAACATAAGCGAGACGTCTAGACCAATTCTTTGACGTATCGTACTTTCCATGTCTGGCCATTCTTTTTTTTTCATGTAGGCGGCTCTGTGTGAGTTTTTCATTTCACGTAAACAAAGAAATAATATTTATTTAAGACTATCAAAACTAGACGTGTAGTCAACCAAATTGTTATTTTAGAAGAATGTTTCTTACTGGACTCAATAAAGAGCAAAAACTCATTAAAAGTTACCTAGTTGGTACACTACCACATTCATTTTGGTAGGCTTCCAAAAGTTCCAACTCCTCCGCTGTTCTTTTCTGACTAGTTTCTTTGCGGGATCCGAAATAGTTAAATTGTTTCTCTAGGACTTCATCGAGCTTCATTGTCTCGGGCTTTTCTGGTAGTCGACAGTCTTGATTGTGGCTTTCAGGAGTTGCCGTGGTTTGGGAATAGGGTGCGAGTTTGTTCCATAAAAAAAAGTTCCAAATATAAGTTTCTGCATTTCTACTTACGGCATGCATGGTAACGCAGTTGAGCGAGTAGTAGGAGAGGTGGTACAGCGCTAGCGCTGTAGACCTGTGCACGTTGGGGTCGCGGGACGTCATGTAGTTCACCAGCGGCGTGATGGCGCCGCGCTTGCCGAACTCCTGCCGGTTCTGCGCCCAATCGCAGCAGTACGCTATCGCGACCCCGAGGTTCGCTCGGAGATGGTCATCCGTCGTGTTGACTGAGAAGGAAATAAGGAATAATTACTTAAATTTCGGAAACTTCAGATCAAAGATGTGTGTACAATGAAGTAGGATAGAACCAGTACTTACCAAGTTTAGACAGTTTACCAACAACACCATGATCGGAAATAACCGCCAGATTCTCCTGATCTTTTGCGATAGTGGCAATGGCAGCGCAAATGGCTGACAGAACATTATGGTCATCAGAATCCAATAAGTCGACCGTAAGTTCCAAAGCGCCTACGAAGGACCTAACCATTTCACCAGAATCTGATGCATTCTGCACGCAGGGGCTCAGTGCTAACGCCGCGTTCGTTTGTACCTTCTTGGAATCGTTCTTCAGCAAAGACCAGATTAGTCTCACTCCGTCCAACTCGTCGATCTGGTGCATGCAGTTCTGTTCCTTAGCGCACTCCATCAGAACTAGTGGAACGTTTTCCAGCAGCGGCTTGAAAGTGTTGTTCAGGTGGTGAACTGCAATAAAACAAGTTGGAGTCTCATACCTACATTGGTGCTATGCCATTAGTAAAACCTTCAGACTACACAAATATTTCATATGCGTTAATATCTGAACTACTGTACTTGTTAACCATGGGTTACTTACTAAGCATCGGAATTCCACCAGCAATTCTAATTTTATCCCTGTTGGGGGGGAACTTAGCGCACTCTGCTAGTGCACCAGCTACATTCGTCAGTACTCCGTCATTCTCATCATCTAACAATCTGACCAGTATTGGAACAGTTCCGAGGGTGTCTAGTCTTTGGACGCTAGCGTCGCTTCTAGCACATTTCCATATAGCACCAGTTGCAGCGGCCATTAAAGGTTTGTTTGGTCTGTTAGTGGTGTCTGATACGGCTTCCACCAATAACTCCAACCCCCCAGCTTCACGGATCATGTCCCTCGTTAAAGAATCGCTTGCACACTTGTAGATCGCTAAGCTGCAGTACGTCTAAAAATATAGCACACAATTTAATATTTATTAATCTTAAAAGTACACAAATGTGTAGACGCGTTTAAATATTATTTATGAGCAAAATTAATGGTATTTCAAAATCTGACCTCGATCAATCTTTGCATACCTTCAAATCTTTGTCTTCGTTCGCTAGATGTTTGATCAAATCATCCACCATCTTCTCAGTCTGAATAGCCAGTTGGAAAGATGTTTCGTTCGCGCACATTTGCAACAAACCCGCTGCGGGGATGGCAACATCAAGATGGATAGTTTTCATCGTTTTGGCAATCAGCGGTATCATGCCATACTTCCTCATAGCTTCACGGTTCCTCTGGGAAGCAGACATCGACCAAAGCGCTTTTGCTCCTGCTCTTGCGATATCCAGAAACTGAAGTTCATTCAGATTTAACTCTTCACGAGGTGATTGCAAAGCCCTAAAAATAATAATATTGTTTAAACACAAGAAATAGTAAAAGTATGTGTTCCACATTTTGTTAACTTACTTATCTCTAATATCTAGTAAATCAATTAATTTTGGGATGCCACCAAATTTTCTGCAGAATTTCCGGCTCTTTCTTATTCTTCCTAAATTAGCGATTGTTTCTGCTGCCAGAATCTGGACGTCTCTTGCCGGATCCGATAACAGTCCCACCAATAATGGGATTGCTCCTAGGTCAGTTACTTTTTTTCGTATTTCAATGTTGGGAGTAATATCTTTGAGGACAGCCAAACCTCCCAAAATACAGCACAAATCTCTGGTTTCTAGTAAATTAACTAGGAGTTCAAGTCCTCCGATCTCTTGTATCGCTCTTTGATTAACCTCTATTGTTAGGTCGTGGTCTTTTAGGCAAGATAAAGCTACCATAGTAGCGGTCTGATTTCCAGCTTTCATGTATTTGACGAGTTTCTGTATGTGCCAGTATTCCGGCGGTATCTCTGATGACTTGATGAGGTCTGCCCAGTTGTCTTCTTCCGGGGAGGTGGACGACGGTGACGAGATCGAAGTGTCGGAGCCTTCCGTCACCATCACAATGCGCGGAAGCCCGACGGTGTCTTGGCCGCCATCGGCACTAAACGACGATATATTATCTCCTGCTTCCATGATTTATAGTTCAAATTGATTGATACTAAAATAAATAAGTAAAAATATATCTCGTTTGATCGTGTTGACTAGTTTTGACAAGCTCGTGTCTCGTCAATATGGTTGCCTAGCAACGTTTCTTTCTAAATAATTATGTGCTTGGCCAACCCAGCCAGAACCTTATTAGTAGATGAGGTTTTTCTGCAGTTTATTTTACTTTCATCATTTTAATTATATTGTTAATTGTTTCAGTTCCGAAGGAGCGTAAAGGATGTGCTCAAGCCGGAACACAACGACCATTATCTGCTGCGATGGCTCAGAGGTAAGTTGACTGTTACAATCCTGATATTTACAATTATTAACGTATGAGTTGACAGAGATACAAGAAACCAACAGATGCACCTATATGAACAAAACCTTATCCCCAGTTGAGGTTTTCGCCCTTGGTCCCGGTCCCTTAGTCCCTGGAAGGGACCACGAGTATTTTTTTGCCCGTGGTTCCTTCAAAAAATATATACTGCCGAATTAAATTGTACAAGACAAACACAATTTTCTTTCTTTCTTATGACAGATATTTGAAATGCAGTCATTGACATTTTTATTCAATTTTATGTCATGTTTTACATAAATATACACACATCAACACGGTCTAGGGATATTTTTAAAAAAGCGAATTACTATCAATGTGTTAATTATTTATATGACATGTATATATTTAAAAGATTCGTTATTTAATATTCTACCATTTTTTAATAATGGTTAAGGTATAGATTAAAATTTCAGGATTTTATGGAAAAAAAATGAAGCATAGACGGAAACCGTATATGAATGAACTTTTAATTTGTGAGTAAAAACTGAAAAAAATAGAAAAATCATTTAATTTGTGTTTATAAACTTGAAGTTAGTAGTCTGAGAAAGCGCCCATGATGTTCATAACACATCGGCAACGATTCGGCATGCTCAGAACAAGGTTGTCAATGTCTTGCTGCGGAATATTGTCCCATGTCCTTCTGAGGTGCGCAAAAAGTTGATCTTCTGTAGCCAGATTTTCAGGAACTTCCTTCAGAGCTCTTCTTTGCAGCATATCCCACGCATGCTCAATGGGATTTAGATCTGGCGATTGAGCAGGCCAGTCTAAGGCCCTAACATTATGTGTATGTAACCAAGCTGCTACCGTTCTCACCGTGTGTGCCCGGGCATTGTCGTGCATGAGCAGGAAATCTTGCCCCATTTGTGTTCTGGGCAAGATTACGGGCCCCAGCACCTGTTGGACGTATCGTTCTGCCGTCATATTGCCCCGCACCCAAACGAGATCCGTCCGTCCTCCAAGACGAATTCCTGCCCAAACCATAATTGTTCCTCCTTGGTATGGGTGAACTTCCTGAGGGTTCTGGAGACGGCTCCATCGTCCAGGAACTCGCCAAACACGCGTCCTTCGTGAATCTGGATGGAAGCCGAACCTGGATTCATCCGTGAACAGCACATTGGACCATTGGTCACGGCCCCAGTCCACGTGGTTCCGAACCCATTGTAATCGTCGTCCACGATTGCCTCTCCGTAAAGGTGGGACCCGGAGTGGTCTATGAGAGCGTAGATTGCTTTCATGCAGTCGCCTTCTTACAGTTTGGTCACTCACAAGCACTTGGTGTTCCACTCGCAGCCTTAGGACCAATTGAGTCGCCGTTGCATTTGGTTGTGCTCGCGCAGTAATTTGCAAAAATCGGTCTTGTCTGGGGGTAGTGATGCGACTTGGCCCCCGGTGCCTCTCCGCTACTTCACCTGTGGCACGATAGCGTGTCCACAATCTTGAAATTACATTTTGATGGGTCCCTATGGCCTCAGCAACATTACGCTGAACAGATCCAGCTTCCAGCATTCCCACAGCTCGTAACATCTCCGCCCTCGTCAAATGTCGGCGTTGCATGGCTACAATACCTCAATTTTAACTTTATCTTTCGTTTAAAAATGAAAAAAAACTAACTAAACGTAATTCGTATTGTTTTCTAAATTTCGCACAAATGAAAATTCCCTCTCCTATACATCAAGACATTTTTATGCCACCGAAACAAAAGAATTTTCAAAAATTTGAATTTGGAATTAGTCTGAGATAAATTACAAACAAATCGGTGTATAAAAGATTCCAATGCGGCCAGTACTTTTCGAGTTATTTAATTGAGTATGAAATATCCCTAGACCGTGTTGATGTGTGTAATTACATTTGTGACAGAAAGTGGGTATATTTTTTTAATCCTTAATGGGTGGCATAGGCATCGGGCGTAGGCCGACGAAGGTGGCCGGCGGAGGCCCGGCACTTTGGGGACAGAAGTCAAAGAGTCAAAAGTCAGAGAGAGCGAGCGAAGCGAGCGCGCGTCATTAAACCTCCGTGGTAGGGACCACTGAGGTTTTGTGTTTCCAGGAAATACGAGAAGAGACCACGGAATTTTCCAGTATTATATTGACCACGAAGAAAAAACGCTCCATGGTCCCTTCCAGGGACTACGAGAAGGTACCACGGGCGAAAAAGGCCCACTTGTTGGAAATAAAACGCGTGACACTTGCCAGTATATAATTATACAAATTAGAATGATAAATGTGTACCTACATATATTTCCTTAACGCAACAAGTTAATGCATTATCAATGTCCACCAGGCCTTTGAAAGAAGTCTAGCAAATAAGGAAGATACTAGGTTAAATAAATGAGCAAAGTAAATAAGGATAATAAATAGGACTTTAATATAGGTTTTCGAAAACCAGAATAATGTCCTGTCATCGTTTTCCTGTAATTCACCAATTTCGGTCTACGCGCTACGTCGTACTAGACCCAAATTACGTAGCGTTCGGACTACGGCATTACACAAGCGCTACGTAGTTTCTGTAGCGCTACGCAACTTCAGCCCTTAACTTGACCATGAATTTTGGTTTTTTAGTACCTATCTTGCGTTATTTCACATTTACCTTATAACTTTGCATTAGTTTAAGTGCTAATTGAATTTTGTTGAAAACATTTTAGCGCACAGTGAATTACCTTAAAAATATTACCAATGACCCACCCTTCTCTGAATTAAATAAAAGATAAAAAACTGGTGTAATGTAAACCAAAAACTGGTAATTATCAAAAAACAAAACGCTTAGTTGACACTTTCCGACCGATATTTTGGCCAAGGTAAAAGCCAGCCCGCTTTTACCTTGGCCAAAGGCTTAGCGTTGCCATACAGCGTGGTAACGCCGCCAGTCTCTTGGGGACATTACCAGTTGACAGCGTTGAGGAGTTTTTTGACGCCATTTTGTAAGTTTAAGTTAGTTAGTTTAGTTTAGTTTATTTTAATGTATAATTGTCCTACTGTGTAATGTTGATTGTTAAATTAAAGTTCATTAAAAAATAAACATTAATTCTAATATTAATATTTTTATTTTCAGCCAGACAATGGGATCCAGAGGCGGCAGAAAAAATGCTCAGAGATGTAAGTACCTATCTATACATACTCATAATTATTTATTACAGAAAATGCATAAAATGAAATAATTAATCATACAAGTAAAAAATCTTAAGTTTTTAAATACCACAGTTTGCGACATTTATCTATAGGTAGGGGACATAATTTATATATCCTTGAATATAATAGTTATACATATAATTATATAATACATGTAGTTATTTATATAATAGTATAATATATAATAGTATAGTTAGTTATACAATAGTTATATTCAAGGTCATTGTTTAAACGTACGAACGAATGTTCTCGGTAAACTATAGCTATGTAAGTCAAACAAATAGTCTACTAACCTAACGTTTTTAGTTAGAAATAAACCATTGGAAAGGACACACGTCTACTTAATTCGAAATCCTGCAAACACAAAATTCAACCTTATCGCTTCAGACATATGGTCCTTCGAGCCGGATTCGGGTCCTCGACTGGCCCGGTGCGGGCGCCGCGAGAACAAAGACATTCCTCAGCGATAAGAATTTCTGAGAGGTGTCTAATTAGTATAGTTGGAAAAGGCTAGACAGCCGATGATGAGCCTACCTCAACGAAGTTGGGAATAGGCTGGGCCAGGGCTCGGCAACCTTTGGAGTTGGAATTTCAAAGTTTATAAAGAGCCACAACAATTTTTCTTGCTAACAATAAATAGTAGGTACCTACTTGCATAAGTAAAGTTTTCTGATAAAAAAACTAATATATTTATTCATTTAATAAGTAGTGTTTTTTCACTACAAATTTTTTTTCTTTAATAAACTTAATAATATTTGCGTGTTCCGTCCCGTATAAACATAATATGCAGTAGCGGCGTTAGGGGGGGTGAGGGTAGGCGACCGCCTAGGGCGCCGGATAGGAGGCCTACTTACTCGTAAATATCCTAAACTAGCTGACCTACCCAACTTTATCTGCGTCACATAAGAGAGAGAAGCTCACAAAAGGAATAAATTTTCCCCATTTTTGCAACATTGGACCCTTTTTTTTTTTTTTTTTCTGATGGGAAATCATCAAATGACTTCTCCCGCTCTGGGCGGAGCAGGAGGGAGTGTCAGACTTTTACTGACTAAAACCCATCCATGTTCCTTCATCGCCCTTTGTGTTCCGGGGCTACGGTATCTCTTTCGAATAGTCCCGCAACCCCGGCAGGCATCGGTCCTTTCGGACCCCTTCCTTTTTGCTGACTCTCTTTGAGGCGCGCGTGGAACACGAACGCGCCGTCGACACAGCCTGTCGTCATGAGACGGACGGACGCCCGGGGCGTCTCCCGCGGCGGCCGGGACGCTGTGAGGTTCTCTCCCTCTCACGTTCCGCCACCTCCTTCTCTAGCATTACTGCTTCGCAGAAGGAGGTGACGGCGTCCCATTCCGTCTCGCTCCGGACCATGGCTTGCACCAGGGCCGGACGCGAGAGGTCGCCGCCGCCAATCGCCGCTTCGAGGACACGGCGGTGCTCCGCCCACGCGGGGCACACCTCCACCGTGTGCTCCACCGTGTCCTCCGGTCGATCCTCGCAATGGAAACACCCGGGCGTTTCCTCCCGCCCGATTCGGTGCAGGAACCTCCCGAAAACACCGTGTCCGGTGAGGACCTGCGTCAGGCGGAAGGTGAGGACGCCGTGGCGTCTCTCAAGCCACACCTCAAAGAGGGGACTTACCGCCACTATTGTGGCGTGCCCTAACATTGGACCCTCACGTTGACTCGCGGGTGCGGTTGTGTAGCGGTGGAGAGCGCGATTCACTACCGGCGTCAGGTAAGTTCAAAAAATTTGAACTTGTCGCTACGTCATACTCGCGCAAACGCCTGGTGGCCAATGTGGCTAGCCAAAGGATAGCAAAGTAAATTTTTATTAGTTAAAAAAAATGATTATTTTTTTAATGAATGGTTGTTTCATTATATCTATGCTTTGCCTTTTTTCGTATGGGTTTAAAATTGCAGTTAGGAGGCGCGCTAGAAATCTCGCCCAGGGTGCTGGTAGTGCTAAAACCGGCACTGATAATATGTCCTAAGTTTATAGTAGTGTAGGGACACAATGTAAGCACGATGGGCAGAGAAATGCACGCGAGTGAGACGAATGAACGGCCGACCCAGTTACCTGCTCTCTGGTCTGAACGAAAGGTTCTCTTTACGGGTTTCGGGGAAATAAACGTAACCTTTACAACAGGACTTTGATTTAATGGACCCGCAACGCAACCTTCTACAACCAGACAGTGAACTGTCACTGACCTACTCACTTAGGGGTTCAAAAGGGAATAATAATACACCTCACACACTACCCCCAAAACTTTAAATAAATGGAAGTTTACCGACACCATCGCTACACTTGACCTGAGCTGAACTACGTAACATAAAATTAAAAAAACTCGCTTCAAAATACGTTCAAATCAAGGCCACGGTTAGGTAACACTTTCCGGTTATTTGATGGCTATCAAAATGCGAAGTTATTAATAGATTAAATTAAGTAATAGCCAGTAATAAATGTATTTTTGGATACATTTGAATATCGTGACTTTCTGAATTCGTATGTATGTATTTTTGGAAGGTACTTTGTCTTACTTTCTAAGTTTATTTTGGACATCAGAGAAATTGCTGAAAGAAATATAGATACCTACCTGGATCAATTTCAATTTTCAATCGCGTCGAGTAATCGTGGTTATCAACGCTCGCCTTTCTGTATGAGATTAAGAGAGATTATTTTGTCCAGTTACGGAATCTAGGCTTTTTCAGGGCACAGTACCTTGAGTTTCGATAGGAAAACGAATTTTCCCAGATATAAGACCTAGCTAGATCGATTTTTCGCCCCCGTAAACTCCTACAATGTAACGTTCACGGAAATCGTTAGAGCAGTTTTCGAAAATAATTAAAAATGTTAATTACAAAAAAGATAAAGCCTATGTCTTTCCCCAAGATATAATCTTTTTAATACAGTTGCTCAAAAAGTGGTGTATTGCAGGGACGTATAGCGTTCGGGATGTGGGCTATTACCATAGACATAATAAATATAGACCAACAAAGCGTGCGAGGGAGAAGAAAATCCCTTATGGAAATATAGCAAGATGAAAAAGGATCGCGAATCTAATATACGGCAGTATATACTAAGTCTATGGCTATTACATACTAGTGTTTTTTTTTTACCTTTCCCGAACTCGTGCGTTCTCTTTCCCAACTGTCAAAATAATGTCTATTAAAAAGAAAAACCAACCATGAAGTTTTTACTAAAGAGTTTTTGTGATTCATACAAATACGTATATTTCTAAAAAGAAGCTACAAATTTATTTCAATATCAGATTTAATGATTTAATTGAATGAGTTAAGTTAGGTTTCATTTCATTTCATCTCATTATATTTCATTTTCATAAAAAAAAAAAAAAAAAAATCTACTGAAGACTAAGCTGTATGGATAGTTCCCTTTGCCTACCAAAATGGGTGAAGAAAAAAAAAACTCTGGTTATATTCTACGGTTGGCGCCATTTTCCAGAAATAAATGATTAGTTAGTTGAGTTTATTGTGTTTTTATTATTTTATTAAATTGCTTTATTTTTTCGCAACTGTATTAAAAATAGTCGTTCAGTACACCTGCGGAACCGTCATTGCAATTTGTTCCGACTGTCAGCCTTTCCGCACTTGTAATGAAATATACTATTCTGCATGGGGTTTGAATTAAATGACCGGCCTAACTTCCGCCATTTTTATTTTTTTACAAAGTTGAGGCCACTCATAACACGATTAATCGATTAACTCGATAGCTGGTATCTGTACAAACAAGTTTTGAATGAGATATTATTATATAAATTGTCACTTTTCCGAGATATGAGCTATCAAAGTGCTTTTGTCCAAAGTATTCTACTGTCCGAAACTATGGTTCTGTCCTTGTTTTAAAAGCGAAAGTGTCTCGGCTCGATTTGGATAAAAGAAAAATGTTAATTTACCTTGATGATGATTTCTAAAACAGTAATTTTGTCCCATTCAAAAAAGATCTTGAAATAACTGTAATGACTTTAAAAACACAAAAGCCATTTTGCCTCGTTGAGCGATACTTCGCGTGTCTTAAAACATTGGTGCCTCTGTTCCTAGCTACTACATAGTTAGGTGTTATGTAACAAGATGTAAGACCTATGTAATGACTGTAACCTGTACCTACGTTTACGACTACTACATAAAATAAACCTAGTCACTTAGTATTTAATGGTCAACCATAACCTGGTTTAGTGGTTTATGGTATGAGGAGACTTAGGTAAGGCCTAGATAAACAAAGTTGCCTAGGTAGTTACTAGCTGGTGATGTAACAACGCAGTTCAGTTAGTCTGTTCCCTATCTGTACAAATAAATAACATTGAAATGTCTGTTTGTAATTTCAAGACAACAGCTTTTTACTGAATGCGCGTGAAAGTAATATACGGTACTTATAACAAAAAACATTTTTTGTTAATTTTGTCTGTCTTTCTTTTTGTTACGGCTGAACCGATTTGAAGGGGCTTTTACTGGCAGATAACTAATATTATAAAGATGTTTTAGAACAAGGATTAGGATTCCGTGCAATAGTAGTATATAAAAATCTCGTGTCGCGGTGTTATGGTCGCACTCCTCCGAAACTGCTCGGCCGATTTTTATATTTTTTACGTATATTTGGTAGAAATGAGAATAGGTCGTAAAGTATATTGCACACCATCATTTATATGGTAGAACCACGTTTTCGGGGTCATCTAGTAGGTATTACTTTTTAATAATTTTACGCGGGCGATGGTCGCGCGGGCTATTGCAGTTTAATATAAGAAAAGGACTGATAGACTGAAGCCCTTCACGCTTAGGAAATATTTTATGCAAATTGCAAAATTAATTAGGTAATGGCCCGCGTTTATTACAGTCTTAAACGCTCGAGATGTGTGTTTTAAGTATTCACTTAAATACTTAAGTGGTTTGGTTAGCTAGAGTACCTACGAGTACAGTATTTTGTTTTATACAAAAACGCGAAAAATTGAACTTTTTGTAAATCAAGAATTATTTAAAGACACGTTTTATTTCCTATCTATATGTATAAGAGGTAGGTATATACGTCTTAAGAAGAATTTTATAAGTACATAAAATAATATTGAAACTAGTTTTTGAACCAATTAGTAGAAACTAGTTTGACTTGATGTGTTGTGATTGACCCGCACTACAAATACCGGAATAATAATGTGGTGAATATTTCGTAAACAACATTCCTATTTACACAACAAGACTCGGGACTTTTATAAAGGCGAAATGTGGGGTACTATCTACCTATCATAGCATAGGTAGGAACCTACTCTACCTACCTCTGTCTACCCCGTCGTGGAATATACGCGTGATGGTATATGTTACATGAGTTAACTTGAGTTATAATATTACTTTTTAACACCCTTGCTCGTAAAGCTGATGTAATTCCACCGGTTTTAAATATGTAAAGCGGGCCATAAAAAACGCGTGTGTTACCAAAGCAAATAGTTAAGTTATAGTCCATACAAATTCCATAACAGTATTATTTGCCATTTCAAATATGGAACTGATCGCCGCCGCACGACTCCAGCTCACTAGCAGGAGCTGGCTGAGCTGGCTGTGGAGCGCGCTGCTCACTAGCAGCGCGCTGTTGCTATTCAAATTTCGAACTGATCGCCGCGCGGCGCCAGTCAGTAGGCAGCGCTAGCGCGCTGTTAAAATGGCGGGAAAGCAACAGTGTGCATTCACAGATTGAGTTTATTTAAAATAAAATAAAAAACAGTTTATTCGGTAATTTAAAAACTTGGCTGCATGCTCTAGCGTCTTTGCCAACATTTTCACGCAGCCACGGCAGAAAATAATCCTCGCGCCATTTTTCTCAAATTTTCTTTTCTTTGTACTTGTATTGTGAATATCTTTTTTTTTCTTAAAATTTTCCTCGCAAATGTGTTAAAAAACGTCGTACGATATATCGTACGACGTTTTTTAACACATGCACGCACACGCACACGCACGTATACGTGCGTATTGGTTATAACATGCTCGGCTCAATTACGCCCTCGCCTTCGGCTCGGGCTGAAATTCCGCCTTGCATGTTATAACCATCTTAACGCACTAATATCGTAATGTACTATACCTAAATGCCTTGGTTTGTGTGAATTAATCGATGTCTGTGTTACTATTCCACGCAAAAACTACTAGGTAAACTGATTTGATGAAATTGGGCACACATATTTATTACCTGGATTATCACATGCGATACTTTTTACCCCGGTGGCTTTTTTTTTGGTAGCCTACTTTGTGTCCCACTGCTGGGTAAAGGCCTCCCCTTTCTCTCTCCCCTCTCTGTTCTGTGCAATTTCTGGCTACGTTTGCCCTGCGAAAAAGGTCAAAAGGTTAGTTTCGCGATCAGTCGCGATCAAATATGACGTCATTGGTTGTCACCGCAACTCATTTTGACAGACGCTTTCGTATCGATACTAATATCATTTCGATTATGTAAGCATAGTGGACAACAAATTGATGACAACTGAGTTTGAAGTGGCTTTCGTGAAAGACGTTACACTGTACCCGGGCTGTAACAAATGAAATAAGTAATTTTCTTTCATTTTCAGTCCCAGAAGTGGCGGGAGAAGTGGGGCATCGACACAACTCTTCCAACGTGGCAGGCCCCAGAGGTTCTACTGAAACATTTTCCTAGTGGAAGCACCGGCTTCGATAAAGAAGGATCACCAAGTAAGTTCCTCCGTTCAAACCAAGCCATTCGTTTCTCCGGGACTAGTAGAGCTTCGATGCCTCAGCGATGTTCTAGTAATCACCACTTTTGGCTTTTAGGAGATACTGGGTCTCTTTGGGATTGGCCTGCCACACCATTTCGTGGCGGGCTTGTTCAAAAAAGGTACCTATTCATTATGGCCTATGTCAAATCTGAGGGTAAACCGTCTCTGATTAATCCCAAAACCTCGGGCTGTTATATTAAATCAACTCCGTGGTTTTGACCACGGAGTTGTATCATTAAGCCAACTTCCTACAACGAATTTACGTGTTTTTGTTACTATACCGGTTCAGTAGTTTTTACGATAAGATTATAATTACCTCGAACCGTAGGAACTAATATTTCCTTATGATAACATATCGTAAGTAATATTCAAACTAGGTACAAAACATCGTAAGGATTTTTTCAGTAGCAGATTAGAGTCTGAAACTGAGCCCATTTGATGGCAATAGGCTCGCCTGCTACACATGATACTCATCAATATAACTAGTGGTACTATAGGTATAGGTACCAATTTCGCACGCGCGCACGTTATGATTAAGTACTTGCACCTCGGCTTGTTGATATGTTATACGACTACACATCACATTGATTCTACATAAATTTGATTGAATTCGGGAACCCATCTTCAAATGTTTGTCTCACCTCGCACAGACCTCTTACATTTCAAGCGGACGCGCTGGTTGCGAAACAATTGGGTCATTGTCACTGTCACACACACGGCGGCGCGGCGTTTCGCGACGTGAACTTCCTCTCGATTTCTACATAGGCCTTGGCCCTGGCACTCTAAGCTGTAGTTAGGAAATAAGATGAACACTTGGTGAGCGATGTAAGGTTTACAATTCAATGATGATAAAATATACAGTTACTCGTAAGGCCATCTAAGAATAGAATACTTACGTATTTATTCCATTGCTATTTTCGTGGATGAAAAAAAGAGTCGTAGGAAGATGCACGCTTAGGTAGGCTTCCATGAAACGTGCCTAGAACTGATAGACCGATAGCGTATATAATTCTAAAGTTGCTTGTTTCTCGCCTGTGGATACAGTCGTATAATAAGAAGCTTATTATTGCATTTTTTCTCACATCTGTCACTTGCATTTTCAGTAATTCGAAGATTTGTGGATGATTCTCAGATGTAAGGGATATTCAATATTATTTGCCAAGCCACACTATACCTTCAGTTTCTAGTCCACATACCCTCAATAATTACTTCAGTAACACTAAAATAATAATGTTTTAAAGCTAGCATGTGGCTTCGGATGCATCCGGAGTGCACAGAGAGTGTAAATAAGTAACTAGGGTCGAAATATATACCTAGTTGAAGTTTTCTTATAACCCGATGGATGATTTCGAATGAAATTAAACTAAATTGATAGAAATATTCAAATCTGTTATGGGGCTCCCCATGCACACTAGCGCCACTTTAGTAAAAAAATCAGAACTCGTTAAATACACAATTAATATAAAATCTGATTGACAAAATCAATGCTTTAGAGTTCTAGATTATTGACGTCTATTTAATTCATTAAAATATACTTCACTTTAGTTACAGTTAGAAAAATTGCTAAAAACGGCCGTTTTTTTTTCCATTTTGTATCTGTAACGACAGCGAGCTATGTTTCAATGAGTTAAGCAGACGTAAATAATTTAGAAGACCAAAAGATTGATTTTGTCAATCAGATTTTATAATAATTGTGTATTTAACGAGTTCTGATTTTTTTACTAAAGTGGTGCTAGTGTGCATAGGGGAGCCCCTTAATATAATTAAATTTTATCTGAAGCCGTGAAATAGTTTCTAAAAAAACTGCAACTATATATCTGACGACACTGGTTACTTATTTGCTTTGGGCTCTGTACACGCGGGGACACATCAAGCATTCCTGGTATAACATGGCCACGCTTTGTATAGATTACCAATACCATGACAGATCCGCATAAACTAGTTTTGTAAAGCTTGCTTGGTCACCGTGCGTACAGTCACGACCACCACTAAGTATTGGTACTTCTTCCTAAATTTGAAGCAATTTTCGCGAGAAATAACTATGATGGATGATTTTCCATTATCTTTCCAGTTATCATCGTCCCGTTCGTGGGGCTGGACGTGTGGGGGCTGCTGCACTCCGTGACCAAGACGGACGTCATCCGCATGATCCTCAGGCACCTGGAGAACTACCTCACCACCGCCAGGAAGCAGGCGGAGGAGCATGGAGCAGCTGCATTGAAGGTATGTTATGGACAAACTTCTCAAACATGTTAGTTAAATTAGCTAGCGAAATGCGTGCGCGGAAGACAAACAAGATAATAAAAAACGATAAGGGTTCCTTGTCAGTACTACGAAACCCTAAAAAGGTAACTTGGAATATTACTTATAACTTGTTTTTTTGTTAAGCTTAGCAAAAAAAGAAAATAACTGATTTTTTGTACTCATATAAGTACATAAAAAAAGTTCGACAATACTGCGGTCATTGACCCAAAAAAAAAAATCTTTTTATTTTCCTGTTTGGATGTCGATGTCGACCCTATCACGTCTTCAGAGTTTCGTTAGGTAATTTCATTCGGACTTGTATTTTATTGCCACTGTTTTAATTAAATATCTATTTAATGACGAAAATAATTATAGATTAGGTAGGTAGGTACCTTTAGTTAAAGACATTTAATTCTTATAAAGAATTTTACATTTCACTTACATGAGAACAAATTTAAACAAAGTATAAACTAATCAATGTCCTTCGACACTCGGTCTTACAAATTAAGTTGACGTATTTGATTGCAAATTACATATTTAGGTTCGTGGGTACCTACTCCTAAAAATCTTACACTGAAATTTATGTTTTTTTTTTTTACCCTGCCTTGACACAGTAATCACTGCTAATCCGTATTGTTATAGCATATACTGTATAAATTGAGGAAAATGGCCTTAGTACAGCAGCCGTTCCACCTGCAAATTACGAACTAGGTACCCAGATAAACTGTTGCTAGTTTACTACCTATGAAACCTGGCCCTTTATTCACAACGCTTCGAGTCGATTTTCGATTCGGAAAGTCGTATGTCTATCTTTTTTTGACATTACGAAATCGAGCGAGATAGACATACGACTTTCCGAATCGAAAATCGAATCGAAGCGTTGTGAATAAAGTGCCTGTACTCTTTGATTATATCATGTTTGTGTGTGTGTGTGTTGTGTAGCTTTAGTTTCGGTTTAAAATATGTCCATAATAAGTCCATAGAAACTAATGTTTATAATTTTTGTTAAATGTAATTTTGTGTATTTTATCTATGGGCCTTAGTTGCCTGATAATAAAATGACTTACTATAAAACGATGTATCAAGCTTCCACAGTCACTATGGTCATAATTAAACATTTGTGGAAACTGACCTGGCTCAATGATGGTGTTGGCCAAGTCAGTCCGAACTAGACCAGAATATTTATTTTATCTGGTAGCACGATTATGTTTTTTTGGTACAGGACCTATGTGTAATGCTGCCCGAGAACCCCGGAGCAATCCCAGCAGATGCCTTTTTACCCGACTGAGGCTGATAAACACACCACCAGGAGGGTAGTGTGTTTATCAGCCTACAAGCTACATGTATATGTATGTGTGTGTATGTTTGTCCCATTGTGGCACTTTAGAGACCAAACTCGTGGACCATTTTTTCCGGACAGTATTTATAATTAAATGCTACCGCATTTAATTATATCAACTGGTTTGTAAATTCAACTTTATGTTGAAGAGAAGTTTTATTGACAGTGTCGACAGGGTTACCTATCCATTTGCATAAAATTTTAAGACCTAATTAACTCGGCATACTTTTGTTACTCCTAATTATATTTTCGCATAACAGCTTACGCATAAATTTTTTAAGCGTAATTTCTCTAATCATAATAATGATTAAGCATAACATTCTTAGGCATAAATTTATTTACGCATAATGATATTAAAACATATTTTTATAGGCATATCAATGAAGCATAATAATTAACTCCTTAACGGTTAGACATACGCTAATTGGATATACCAATTTATTTTGACGATTGGAAAAAAACCATATCTCCTGAAGCAGGTAATACATAACATATTTGTTTTGAAAATAGTTGATTGTGATTATACGAGTATGTGAATTTTTTTTCCTGTAAGAAGCATCAAACAAGCATACACCATGCATGCAGCAAGCATGCAGCATGCAAACATGTAAACAAGCACTCACCATGCATGCAGTATGCATACAAGCATACACCATGCATGCAGCAAGCGTGCAGCATGCAAACAAGCATACACCATGCGCGCAGCAAGCATGCAAGCAAGCATGCAGCAAGCAAACATGCAGTAAGCAACATGCAGCAGGCATGGTTTCTGTCACGGCTCCGGCGCTGCTGGGCTCCGGCGGTCCTACGCGAGCTTATCGTCGCAGATGTGTTTTACGCTCACCACCGCAGTTTCGGCCTGCCAGCCGGGACCCATTAACATATATAGACTGCAGAGCGTGCCAAACATTTGATTTTTTTTTATTTTGATATACCCCGTGTCACTCTCACAATAAATACGAATCTAACGTCACCTCTCAAGCTAAAATCCATCGAGCCGTTCAGGCCACAGAGCGCGCCAAACAATGAATTTGGCGCCAAAAATCCGCCATTTGTTTTTTTTTATTTTGATATACCCAGTGTCACTCTCACAGTAAATACGAATCTAACGACACCTCTCAAGCTAAAATCCATCGAGCCTTTCAGGACACAGAGCGTGCCAAACAATTATACATACATACATACATACTCTCGAAAAACATAATCCTCCTTCTGGCGCAGTCGGGTAAAAAGAACATTATGCAAAAAGAAGGGATCTCTGTCGACAGTGACACCATTTTTTAGTCTATTGTTAATTTGTTTTGGATAATTTTAATTTATAAATGTCTAAAATAATGTACTTACTTTGCAAAAAGCAACAAAGTCAGTTATGCCAAGCTGAAAATCTTCTCTTTATGAGCATCAAAATTTACAAGAGACAGTTCCCCAAAACGCCCTCACATGTGCATAAACCATAAAGTTTTAATTAATAAATTCCCAGGTGACAGTAATCTTCGACCTGGAAGGCTTCAACATCAAGCAGTACGCCTGGAAGCCGGCAGCGGAGATGGTCTTCACATTGCTGCAGCTGTACGAAGCCAACTACCCCGAGATCTTGAAGATCTGCTACATTGTTAACGGTACGTGTTCATTTTGTTGGATCTTGGATGAAATGACGATGTGGTGATCCATATATTCTTGAAGTTTACCCAAAGTTAGGCCGTGTGGTATCCGGCAGAGTAGAATAGAACCAACCCATTACACTCACGGGTGTCGTATAAGGCGACTAATGTCTGAGGCAGAACACCTTGCGCCTCCGTAGACCAGAGAATGGGCAGCAGCGTTTTCTGTTAGTCTTACATCACTGCGATCTCCAATCCGCCTGCCAAGCGTGGAGATTACGGCAAATTCCTCCCATCATGGGAGAGGCTTATGTCCAGCAGTGGACGTTACAGGCTGTTGTAGTAGTGTAGTACCTACTCAAAGTTGAATGGGGCCCAATTGGTGAGTATTTGTCAACATAATGTTCTTAAAATAGGTCTCCGAGCTTAGGTCTGTACGAAGCCAAAGAACTACCTTGAGATATTGAAGATCTGCTACATTGTTAACGGTACCTACGTGCTTATTTTGTTGTACCTACTTATTGTTCGGTGGATGGAATGACGATATGTTATGTATGACGATGTGTTGTGTTGACGACCCGAATGGCGCAGCGGTAGTGAGGCTGCCTTACGTTCTAAGGGTCCCGGGTTCGAATCCCAGTTGGAGCAAATGTTTGTGTGATGAGCATGGACATTTGTTTCCGAGTCATGGATGTTTATATGTATAATAAGTATTTATTTACAAACAAAAAGTATATATGTAGTATATCAACCATCTGGTGTCCACGACACAAGCCTCGTTGCTTAGTGTGGCACTAGATGGCGCTGTGTGTTAATGTTCAGCGATATATATGCATATATATATGTGTGATCCATATTCTTGAAGCTTACTTGGGTAAGCTTCAAAAATACAAACAAACAAACAAAAACAAAACACGCAAATACAAATACTCATTACTTAAATGAGTATTTGTCAACTTTATGTTCTTAAAATAGGTCTTGAGGGGGTACTATCAGCTTTGCTCTGATCCCGACTTAAAACTTGTCTTATTAGCACTCGTTAGCACGAGCGATTTTCTCGCGCTCTGTAGGTATGTGTACTTAACTCAACTCAGTTCTTGTTACCGTCGTCAGTTGAAAATTGCGTCTGCACGAGATCAGGCAAATTCTTCTTTTGCAAACATGGAAAGAAACTTTCCTGACTTCGAATGTACATCAGATATCTGGTAGTGCCCATACTGTCTGCTAAAAAAATTCACAGGATCTTTTTAGGGTTCCGTACCCAAAAGGTAAAAACGGTACCCTATTACTAAGACTCCACTGCCCGTCTGTCTGTCACCAGGCTGTATCCCATGAACCGTGTTACGTAGCTAGACTGTTGAATTTTTTAGAATTTTAGAGATGATGTACCTATTTCTGTTGCCGCTATAACAACAAATTCTTAAAACAGAATAAGATATTTTTTTAAGTGGGGCTTCCGTACAACAAACGTGATTTTTACCATTTTTTGCTCGGTATTAAGAATGGCTAACGGTAGACGCTTGAAATATTCACAGATTATTTAGTTGTAAATTCACTTTAAAAATAATTAATTAAATTAAAATAAAACAAATATTTAAGGGGGGCTCCCATACAACAAACGTGTTTTCTTTTCCGCTTTGTCTAATGTTGTATTGACAATGGTACGGAACCCTACGTGCTCGAGTCCGACTCGCACTTGGCCGGTTTTTTTGTTTTTCTCACTGTAACTCCTTATTCTTTCTATTCCAGCTCCAAAAGTATTCTCCCTAGCTTTCTCAGTGATCAAGAAGTTCATGCACGAGTACACGATCTCCAAGATCAAAATCTACGGCACGGACGCTAAGAAGTGGCAGGCGCAGGTGCTCTCCGTCATCGACAGAGATCAGCTGCCGCAACACTATGGCGGGACCATGGTGGATGAGAATGGGGATCCTAGATGTGCTCTTATTGTAAGTTAATAGGCTTTTGTCCTGAAAAAATCTAATTAGTCCGTCAGATATATTATCAAATCATATTTGACACGTATTTTTTCTTTTGTTACGTAAACCAAAATTGACGAAGATACGACGCTTTTAAAATTCTCAATACGCCACGCCGTGCTTGATTTTTAGTGCGTTGTGACGTCACGCGGTCACGAGCCCCCACTCCCGAGTTTTGATGCGTTTTATCTTTGTCAATATGCATTGATTTACAAAACAAAAAATACGTGTCCATTATTTTCTAATACTCTAACTGACGGACTAAATAGATTTGCAATTTATTGATGGTGGAAACTAGCCTATTGTGGAACTAGCTTTTTATCAGGAAGAAGGATGATGATGACTGACTAAAAAAAATATGATTCTGTTTAGTCCGTCAGTTAGATATCGAAAAATATTGGATACGTGTTTTTTGTTTTATCAAATTAATAAAAATTCACGAAGATAAAACGTGTCGAAGATCATGAGAATGGCGGTAAAATCAGCGAAATTAAAAAAAGAAAACACCGAATTTTGTTGCTAATTAGTTGCCAAAAAAAATTTTTTTTTGCTCCAACCAGTTGCGAAAAATCGGCAATAACGCTAACTTTTCATTAAGATAGCGTGGAAATCACTGGATGTTGAATGATCGATCAAGCGAATAGGGGTCAATTTATTGCAGAAAGAAACAAAAAATGCTTTTTTTTAATTATGCCAAAATTAATAATGTCCACGCCAGCTTAACTCTCGAGTTTCCGTGAAAAAGCTGAATGAAAATTTGTTGCTGCTTTTATTTCATCTTGTCCGAGTACAGAGAGTCAGCAACAAAATAGAAACTGGAAGTCAAGAAAGTTGGAGATCGGTTTACGAAAAAAAAGCCACGCCAGCTCAACTCTCGACTTTTTCGTGGAAAATCTATAGTAAAAATTTGTTGCTGCTCATAATAGCTAGTCTGAATACAAAGAGTCAGCAACAAAATAGAAACCGAAAGTCGGATTAGTTTGGAAATCGGTTTACGAAAAAACTGGCCACGCCAGCTTAAATCTCGACTATTCGTGGGAAAAACTATAGTAAAAATTTGTTGCTGCTCATACTGCAGCTAGTCTGAGTACTTACAAAGAGCCAGCAACAAAATAGAAATCTAAAGTCTGATTAGTTTGGAGATCGGTTTACACAAAAACCGACCACGCCAGCTTAACTCTCGACTTTTAGTTGGAAAAACTATACTAAAAATTTGTTGCTGCTCATACTGCAGCTAGTCTGAGTTTAAAGAGTCAGCAACAAAATAGAAACTGGAAGTCAAGAAAGTTGGAGATCGGTTTACGAAAAAACGCGCCGCGCCATTTTAACTCTCGACTTTTCGATGGAAAAACTATAGTAAAAATTTGTTGCTGCTCATACTGCAGTACAGAGAGTCAGCAACAAAATAAGATCTGGAAAGTCAACAGAAGTTGGAGATCGGTATGCATATACTTAGTGGCCAAAACAAGAAAAAAAATCAGTTATAATATTTATTAAATTATTTTTATAACTCAAACTAGTTACTTTTTTTTTTTAATCTTTATTTAGCGTTATCTACGGCAAAGTCGAGAGTTAAGATGGCGTGGCCGGTTTTTTCGTAAACCGATCTCCAAACTAATCCGACTTTCGATTTTTATTTTGTTGCTGGCTCTTTGTAAGTACTCAGACTAGCTACAGTATGAGCAGCAACAAACTTTTACTATAGATTTTCCACGAAAAAGTCGCGAGTTAAACTGGCGTGGCCGGTTTTTTCGTAAACCGATCTCAAACTTTCTTGACTTCCTGTTTCAATTTTGTTGACGACTCTCTGTATTCGGACAAGAAGTAGTAGAAGCAGCAACCAATTTTCATTTAGCTTATTCACGGAAAACTTAAAGTTAAGCTGGCGTGGACATTGTTTATTTTGGCATAATTAAAAACAATGTTTTTATTTTTTTTATCTTTTGTCTTTAGCTTCTTTCAGCAACAAATTGGCCCCCTATTCGCTTAATCGATCATTCCCCATCCAGTGATTTTCACGCCATCTTAATGAAAAGTTAACGTTATTGTCGATTTTTCGCGATCGGTTGGAGCAAAAAAAAAATTTTTTAGCTAGTAACTAGCAACAAATTCCGGTGTTTTTTTTTTTAATTTCGCTGATTTTACACCGCCATTTTTTAGACCTGGCTTGTGACGTCACATTTGAGTAAAAAATTTAAGTACTCAAATGTGACGTCACACGAGTTTTCGACGCACTGTATGGTCTTCATTTTTTGTTTACGTGAAAAAAGAAAAAATGTGTCCAATATATTTTGGAAATCTATCTGACGGACTAATTAGATAATTTTTTTGTCATCTACCATAGTATGAAGAACGGGGATAATGAAATAAGCATCATTACGTCCTAACCATAGGGCCTAATGAAGCTACATGAACCTACATGAACTATTGGCTATAATGTTGCCGGCTCTACGAAAAACTTGCTAAATGTAGGTATATTCGTGAGCAAAGGGTTGCAGATTCGATTCTCGCACAAAACAATTGTAATTAGTTGAGATGGCTTTTCTATCATGATAACGTGTTGTAGTGTTGTAATTGACGGTTTTTCAAAAAGGAAAAACATTAAGAAAATGTACTAAAACTTTGTTATTTTTTCCTTTTTCAATTTAGCAAATTTAGCACTGGACCTTAATTCTAATGAGAATAGAGGTCCAGCGCTTTACCGCTTTAGAGGTAGCTTTAAAGATGTTTCTCCATTTGCAGGTGAAGCCCGGTGGCAAAGTTCCTAAAAGCTACTACTCCAGCAACCAGACCTTCGACTCGGAGAAGGAGTTCAAGCGCGTCACCATCAAGACTGGCGAGAAGCATGTCGTCGACCTGCTGTGTTCAGATAATGACAGTGTTTTGAAGTGAGTATCTTCACTACATTTTATAAAACAAAATCCTCCGCCGCGTCTGTCTGTCTGTTCGCGATAAACTCAAAAATTACTACACCGATTTACATGCTGTTTTCACCAATGGATAGAGTGGTTTTCGAAAAATGTTTTAGTAGGTATATAATTTATTAAGTTTTTGTATACATTGGCTAAAATACAATGATGTTTGCTGGTTGTGTCGGAAAAAAATAAGCCATGTAACCGACATCCACGCGGGCGAAGCCGCGGGCATCAGCTAGTCTAAAACTGATATTTTAACCTTTGACTGGCTTTGATTTTGAACATCAAAACACTCGCAACTCGAGGAGCTCGTGGCTAAATAATAACAGCCGTTCGGGTCGATCTTTAGGTTAAGCCGCGTTTGGCTAGGTTGGTCTGTGAATGGGTGACCACCCATTACATACCGAGTTTCCTCCGTGCTTCGGACAGCATGTTAAGCTGTTGGTCCCAGCTGTCATTTGTAGATCTTTGACAGTCGTTACAAGTAGTCAGTGGCCCTAAAAGTCGACAACCAGTCTGTATAGTTCGGTTAAAACTTAATGGCGGCTCGGAAGTTAGCTGCGAGTGACGGTCTGCACAGGAATAACGCTTTAAACTTTATGGCGATTCGGAACATCTAATGTAAAGCTGCGCAGACAACAATTTTAGGTATCAACGGGGCGTAATGACGCATCGTTTTGTCTGTATAATGCGCAGACCGTCACTTGCAGCTAACTTCCGTCCGAGCCGCCATTAAGTTTGAACCGAACTATACCAAGGGGTATCGTAGTACCCAGTAATAACTGGGCTGTAAAGGTCAGATAAGCAGTCGTTCCATGTAAAATACTGGTATTCAGCTGCAAATGGTTAGACTGGAAGCCGACCCCGACATAGTTAGGAAAAGGCTAGGTAGATGATGAATGTATTTGAACACCAGTTCAAGTCAATCAAATTTACTATTACTGATTTATCTCAGTATCGTCAGGCAGTCGCTCCATATAAAATACTAGCATTCAGCTGCATCCGGAAAAAGAGGAAGCCGACTGCAATATAATTATGTAGTTGGGAAAAGATTAAGCAAGTACTTAGGCAGATGATCGATGAGTTATTTTTCTAAGACTGAAATTTTTGAGAAAAAGGTACCTACCTATTTTACATCGGAAAAGTACCCACATAGTAACCTAACTATCTGACATGAAGAATAGGCTTCATCTTTCTACAATCTGGTTGACATTCAAACTGTTGGTTCAGCACCTTAGGTACTACACATTAAACCCAAATGTCAACCAGCCCGCTCAGCACGATGATGATGAAACGGGTTTTGTCGACGGAAGAATCGACAAAATGACAGATGAACAAAAGAAATCTGTCATTTTGTCGATTCTTCCATCGACAAAACCCGTTTCTACGGTCTTCATAGTAGGCCTAGGGCGGTAAATTAAAATCGGTTTACAAACATCAAACCACACAGAACTAATGACTCCAACACTTTGATTTCAGATGGGAGTGCGGAGTAGACCACCACGACATAAAGTTCGTGATCAAGCGGCGCGACGAGGAGGGCCACGAGAGCGTCGTGCACGGCCCGCGCAAGCTCACCGAGGGGCCCTCCGACGTCGGCGTCATGGCCGTCACTGGACCCGCCACCTGTAACTTACACACTTTTTTGAAGTGAAAATTTCTTTATGCGCGTCAGCACTTTTTGGGTGAACCAAAATCATGGAACTCGCGTGACCGTCACGTACGCTTTCCGTAGCACTTTCACGTACGATGCTTCTTTTGTTTGAATCTGGTTTTCATCAAGGCCAGGGCCATCCACAATGCGCATTTTTGAGAGCATTCATTAAAATTTAATTAATTAAACCACGTACGGACATGGATCTTTTGGCACGTAGCAAAAATTGGAACTAATTCCGCCATCTTTTTTTTTCAATAAGTAGGTCTGTGTCTGTACGCACAACGACCAATCAAGCTATACAAAACCAAATTATGATGATCTTTCATTATACGGGAAGCTCATACAAATCGAGGTCAGGTTGTTCTGGATATTTATGTGTAGCTTGATGTGCCGCTGTGTGTACAGACACTACAGACCTATTAAAAAAACAAGATGGCGGTATTAGTTCCAATTATAGCCACGCGCCAAAAGATCATGTCCGTACGTGAATAAACCATTTATCTTAGTATCATTAAGATCTTTAAAGCATTGTAATGTATACAAATAATCCATTTGATACCTTTTTTTTCAACAGATTCAATAATCTTCGACAACAAGAGCGCGTTCCTGCGCAGCAAAAAGGTTTTCTACGACGTTTTTATCTCCGTACCGAGCAAGGACCTCAACATCAATAGTGATGACCCTACCGAAGACCAGCAGCCTGTACCAGCTGCCTGCAGTCAAGCCACCGCGTCATAACGTCTGCACAAATACTTAGGTTGAAGCTGTCAAAACTGCAGCGTCAAAATCGTAGTAAAAACATGGATCCTCATCATCTGCGTAACCCTTTCCGATGTTGAGGTCTGCTTCCTGTCTATCCGGAGGCAGCTGAATGCCAGTACCTACTTTCTAAAATAGGGCGACTGCTTATCTGATCTCCAACACCCAGGTATCCCTTCGTAATAGCATGTATATCTGATAACATCATCAATAACAGTTTCTAGAACAGTTTAATCTCTCGAGTCTGCTATTACAGTTCGACGAAAGTAGTATCATCCAATCCAAGCACATACAGTTTGACAAAATAGAGTATGTAAAAAATTATGACGTTGTTAGCGACTTTCTGGCAACCCTGAGCAGTGGCAAGCCAATGACATTGCCGAGTTTGTCAGAAAGCGCGGTATTGCCAGGTAGGAAATTTGTAGTTCCAACTGTCACCGCGTCACTCTTTTTTGCCAAGCTGTACATAGGTATGTGCCTTCTGACGACGCCAAAAATGTATACGATTACGATTAGTAAAGCCCGGTTTACACCGCGAAAGAGTAATAAACCGGAAATGGCTAAGCGAAGCAGACTTCGTTTTCATGAAATAGGTTTGCGTTTCCACCAAGAAAGAGTTTAGTCGTCTGATTCCCAGCGCAAAAGAGAAATGAAACAAGAATGAGCAGAGCGAGCTCATTTGTTCAAATTTTGCTCGCTGAGTCATTTCCGATGGGTCCGCTCCGCTTGCAGTGGAAAACTGGCTTCGCTGTAAGTACCTATAGAGAATAGTCTCCCGGAAATGGATTGTCATGATTCAATGCACATTTGAATAAATGCAGGAAATAAATTTGTTTCCTTCATATTTACCCAGAACAAGTTTTACCGCTTTGCATTCATCATACATACCTAATAATATCACACTGGTTTCTCCTTAATAAAATGTCGGTAGGTAATACAGGGCATAAAAATCATGACTCGGTAAAATAATAGTGAAGTCTTAGTATTTTGATACTTACACAGTAGGTACTAGGAAACTACTATTTTAGACAAATATTTAATAGTTTCGACAATTTTTATACTTACTTCATTGTTACTTAACTATGTAAATTGTTCTTTTAAACGTCCCAACTAAGTTATAAGTTAAATATTAGAACAAAATGTTATAAAATGAGATAAAGGGAGTTAGGTGGTAGGTATATAACCTAGGAAATTAAGAACAAATGCAATGCATTTACATGAATAAACGGAAGCATTTCTGTGATAGTTTCCAACTATATAGATATAGGTGACTTTTTAATTAATGAATGGAACAAATCTAGATTATAACATGAAATATGAGTAAACAGGTCTTTTACAAAACAATAAACAATGGAAACGCCCCCGTGGGGCGTCGCCATTGCTTATCGAAATAATAATACTGTCTGATGCATTTCACAAATAATAAGCATTAATCAAAGGAAAACAATACTGTTTTATCCTATTGTGTATCAGGTATTTCTCGCTCCATAAATAATATTCCGATTACGAATGAAATTGTTGACAAAATAGTTACTTTTGTGGTAATACAAAATTGTACTTGCACAAACTAGATTTTTTCTGACTTACAATCATTGTGCCTTTCAAAATGACTAGGTATTAATTTTTAAGGCGCAACTACTGTACATTTCAATACCTTCTTCAAAGACAATGATTGCTCAATTATAATAAGTATAATTTAGATAACGGAATTGTATAATAATGTACCTAATGCAAATAAACATTGATTACACAAGCATTTTTTTTAATCTCACTCCTTTATCATTTATTTGGCATTTTTTATTACATGGTATGAAAAAATGATTTTCATTTAAAATCTGTCTATCATTTTATATACTTGTCAAGCAAATTATTTGATTAGACGTGTCGTAGTTTCGAATAACAAAGACGGTTGAAACTTGATATAATTAATGTCGAAAGAGACATTTTCAACTTGCTGTTCCAAATCCATATAACCAACGGTCATTGAACGCGCCAATGACCCTTGGCTACGGCATTACCTATTATTATTATTATATACCATATTCACGTACATTATTCCTGTTTTAGCAAATCCAAACCATTGGAAAATATTGAAACAGTAGGTACCTATTACAGTTAATTAAAAGGTTGAAATAAGTTTATAAAATGTTTAATAAACAATAAATCACCTTTCTTAAAAATACATATTATGTACAGGGTTACGTAAAATTCCACCAGATTTTTTTAAATGACCACCTTCAGTCTTCTTCAAAGAGCATTTCAAGCAGTTCTCTCTTGTTACACTGGGAGCCCTCTAGTCTCTGCACTCCCTTCCATCGGACGATTGTGGGGATTACCATGAGCTTCAACCTGGAGTCTGTCCGGAATGGGCAAGCTTTGTCCTTCCAACTGCAAGATGTCATAAAATTGTTCAGTTACGCAATTTCCTGAACATAGTATTAAGTTCAGTGCACCAGCCTGTTCAAGTATACCATAAATTGGATAAGAGTTCTGCCATACGTAAACGAGACAAGCAAGCGCGTGCCCTGTACGCCAAACGACACAAAAATGACATAAAATGCTAGGTGAAATTGAGGCTTGGCGTGGAAGGCACACGCGTGCGTTTATGCTCTGGCAATCAAAAGGTTGAAAGGCAAGGGCTGTCCTAGTTATATTGTTGTTTCTTATGAAAGAAAAATAAGAATCAGATTGCTGATAACCAACCCGCAATACCTTTAATTAAAATGGTTAACGTGTGCGTTACCCCAGCCAGATGTTGTCGAAAATGGTCATTTGAATCTTATAGATAATTAGTTTTGCGGCTTCTGTAATTGTTGCGCACATTTTTAAATTTGTTGCGCTTATAGTTTTTTAATTATTTCACAAAAACATTTCCTGCTGGGGTAACGTTACCCCAGCCAGACCTTTTTCTTTCTAATGGGAATATTTAAATAAATACTAGCTATAAAATTAGTTGTCTAGATGAAGTAAATGTTGTGCCTTATTTAGTATTTGTTCTGTCTTCGGTTGCGAAGTTATTCGAGATTTTGCTGGGGTAACGTTTTTGGTTTTGCTAGATCTTTGAAATGGTTAAGCGGATTCTTATCATATTTTGTACAAGACTTCTTAGGAATTAGATTTAATTTGTTCTGCAATAAAAAAACCAAAATAATACATAGCTTAAAGGTTATTTTATTAAATAGAAAAACACTTCAATTAGTCCCAGCACTCTCAATAAGAGGTCTAAAGACTTACTTTAAACATTATTTGGAAGCTTGTAACTGCCTTCAAATGTATGTGAAGTTTCATTAGTATCCTGTAAGTATTTAACAAGTTATGATGATAATCAGTTCTTCACGAGCACGGTCTTGATGCCCGCGGTGTTATTTGGCCACTGGATTGGATATATGAACTGAATGTTATGTCAATTATTAGTTTCTTAGTTCAGTTGTATATCGGTAAAATTTCAGCTCAGTACATTGGATAATTAATGAGATAATACGATTAAAGTCATTAGGAAGTGAATGACCGTGGTAACCCGACCAAGTTTAGATGGTTACGAAAAAGCGAAAACGCAGAACATTACGGTACCTTCTAAAATATGTAGGATAGTGTTACAAATTTATTACACTAGCATACTTCACATACATTTGAAGGCAGTTACAAGCTTTAAAATAACGTTTAAAGTAAGTCTTTAGACTTCTTATTGAGAGTGCTGGGACCAATTGAAGTGTTTTTCTATTTATTGAAATAACCTTTAAGCTATGCATTATTTTGGTGTTTTTATTGCAGAACAAATTTAAACTAATTCCTAAGAAGTCATGTACAAAATATGATAAGAATCCGCTTAACCATTTCAAAGATCTAGCAAAACCAAAAACGTTACCTCAGCAAAATCTCGAATAACTTCGCAACCGATGAAAGAACAAATACAAAATAGGCACAACATTTACTTCAACTAGACAACTAATTTTATAGCTAGTATTTATTTAAATATTCCCATTAGAAAGAAAAAGGTCTGGCTGGGGTAACGTTACCCCAGCAGGAAATGTTTTTGTGAAATAATTAAAAAACTATAAGCGCAACAAATTTAAAAATGTGCGCAACAATTATAGAAGCCGTAAAACTAATTATCTATAAGATTCAAATGACCATTTTCGAACAACATCTGGCTGGGGTAACGCACACGTATAGTACATGTAGTTCAGATGAAAATACTATAATTTGGTATCTTGGACCTGATCTGATGATGCAGCCAGGAGGTTGGATAGTGGAATGCTTCAGTGGCTACAAGTAAACTCCTTATGAGTTACCGTCGTATGATTAGGTGTGAAGAGGCCGGTAGATTGGACTTAGTAATGATGTTCTGATGATTGAGCCAGGTGTTTTTTTTAACCGACTTCAAAAAAAGGAGGAGGTTATCAAGTCGACTGTTTTTTTTTTGTGTGTATGTTCAGCCTTTTTTTCGCCAATTGTGAACCGATTTCGATGATTCTTTTTTTGTTTGGAAGAAAATTACTTCGCGGTGATCCCGTTTGAATGTGGTGAAGATCTGATGGTGATCTTTTTTTTTCGTTAATATAAATAAGACGACCCGAATGGCGCAGCGGTAGTGAGGCTGCCTTACGTTCTTAGGGTCCCGGACTCGAATCCCAGTAGGAGCAAATGCTTGTGTGGTGAGCATGGTCATTTTTTTCCGAGTCATGGATGTTTACATGTATAATAAGTATGTATTTACAAACAAAACAGTATCTATGTAGTATATCAACTATCTGGTGTCCACGACACAAGCCTCGTTGCTTAGTGTGGCACTAGATGGCGCTGTGTGTAATGTCCAGCGATATTTATTTATTTATAAGTTGAAATCTTAGTAAACAACCTTAGTACCAAAAGAACCAGGAAATTTATTGCCAGAACTGGAGCAAAATACTTTGAATCACCCAGTACTTTCGAGGCCAGGGTTTACCGGGAGCATAGCCTAATTATTATGCGGTTAACTGTCTTTGTCTCACTGTAGTGGATTACCAACTCACACAGGACCAGCATGGTGGATTGCTCCCCATTTCCTCCCTGAGCCTGTATCCCAGCAGTGGGAACATTATAGGCTGGTTATACTACTGCTGCTGCCGAGTGGTTTAGCATATAAAAGTATTATCTAATACTCACGTATCCCTATCACCAACATCAACGTAGACAAATTGAACTTCTCTCTTCAGTTCATTCAGGTATGCCTTCACTACAGGTTCGGCTGTGAACAAAAAGTTTTCATATAAGATCTATAACAGACCACCATTGTTCCCATGCACTGTTTAAGGCTTTCACGGTTTAAAACTAAACTTATATTATCATTTAATTAAAATTCTTCTATCTATTTCATTTTTTTTTTTTATTTCTATCTATCTATCCTCTAAATCTAAATAATAATCATGGAAGATATCCCGTATGTGACAATATAAGTTTATTGTACCCATGGTTTCAAGAACTGTTAAAGCTTTTACGGTTTTTAAACTCTTAAACGGTCACTTATGGGATATCTTCCGCGATTGTTTGTTATATTGAGCTCCCGATATTTCAACGCTGTTGCAAGCACCATGATCGCAGGTTGACTGGAGAATGTATAAGTTACCGTATAAGTTTAGTTTCAAGAATATTGTAAAAGAGCTGTGTAACAGTTTTGGAGTATAATATTACTAAAATAACAATCATACTGTATGGTATGGTAATGTGTAAGAACTACCCTGAGATGATAATAAATTATTCATCTCATGAACTACCATTACCCAATTGGCAGTACATACACCAACTGCGGCCATTATCTTTTCTTTTACCAGTGAAAAATAAATAAACTTTAGGTACTTTGCTTGGTAGTCTATCAACAAACTGAGTAAATTGCTCATAATTTTGAAGTTCTTCCATGATAATGCCTGTGTAAAATTTAACCAGAAATTTGACAAGAAAATGAATAATAGATAATCAAGTAGTTATTTTGGCATATCTTGAAAGAGATCTCAATTTTGGGATTATACAACCTCCTTCAAAGGACAGTGGCATCTAAATCTGTAGGTCTGTGTCATCTTATTCTGTAATTTGTTGTTGTTGTCAATGCAAACGTTATTTTGTCATGTCAATTAAACTTCTTCGGCAATAGCAATACAATAAAGCCCTAATGTTTTCAGTGGTGAATAGGCAATAACTTAATCTAATTAATGTGACAACTTTTGTAGGCTTGCACGTACCTTCAACACAATCGCTACACCAACTTTTCCCAGAAGGCAGTTTTGCACCACTAAAATAAAAAAGTACTGGAGGACCATTTGGATCTACAGCTTCAGCATATTTCTCGAACTCTGCATACCCGTGAATTTCAACATAAGTCACCATTTTCAATATAAAACACAAATGAGTCCGATACGGCCGCCGGCACAATCAATGATTAATGCACAGTGATTGTGAATGTGAATGAGTGACACGCGAATAGCGAGCGAGATTATTTTGATAAAATTGACACTATTGACCACAGAACATATATTGGGCTATTGACAGTTTGGCTTGACATTGACACTGGCAGTCACTGACACTGTGGTTGTGTATTCGTGACCACAGCAGTGTTGCCAACCGTACGATTTAAATCGTATTTATACGACCGTTTTGGCTCTTGTACTATGTACGATCGAGTAATCGAAATCATACGCAAAATATACGATCTTTTCAAATCATATACCCGTCATCATTACGAAGTAAAAATAGATGACAAATTAAATTAATTTTTGATAAACAAAAAATAAGTAGAAGACACATGAACGAGCTAAACATTTTTTTTTTTTTACGAATGCACCAAATAATTTTTAATCTCTAATTGTACATAAATAATCGCAAAAATTACGATTTCAATCAACTGAAATCGAGAATTGTTAGCATCAGAACTTACATATTCAAGGTAGAGGACAACTTTTATCCGAAAAACAAATTAGAGACTTTAAATCTGTATCTATGGAAATGACATAAGTAACTTTTCTTATAACTAAAAATTTAAAAAATCATATATGAATCTTAATGCTAAATGTTGATTCAAAATTTTGATTACATCCCGATTTAAAATTATTTACGTAGTTTTATTGAAATTTCATAACGTACTATTTTTTCCTTAAAATGTTGGCAAAATACGATCTTTTCTAGTACATGGTACGATCTTCAAAAAAATAAAGTTGGCAACACTGGTCACCACGGTAACATTCGATTCTTCTCTAAACATGTCGATGATGATGAGTAGTCACAGAGTACATTATACTATATTGAGTGGTGGTTGTCTCGTTCCTGTTTCCCTTTTTCGATGCCACTTGCTGTTTCGCGGCGTACATCTGGTGGAACTATACCAGCCAGCGGAAACAACATCGCAAGAGAATTAGGTCAAGCACCCTGCTATGATGCGCCAGGTATCATTTAGCGCTACATCAACCTTTTTAACGTGGGCGGATAATAAAGCGCAGGCCACCCCGCTAGCTAGCGAGCAAACGAGTGAGCCGGGCAAGCCTCTTTCCATACTTCGATCTACTTAAAGGATATGTAAAGTTAAGTATGAAAAGAGGTGAAACGATGCCTCACCTCGCTTGCTCGCTAGCTGACAGTGCAAAGATTATAGTAATGTAGTTAAATCAACCCGCTAAATTACTTTACTCTATGAATCTCCTGTCAACGTATTAACGTTAACTGTTTATGAATCAACTAGTTGAATTCGTCAAAGACGTTGAATTTAACTCGTGCAACAACCGCAACGACAACAAACGTAACGAATTAAAAAACTTACGTTGAAAATAACGTCATAGCTTGCGAGAGACGGTCATGTCATATAATTTGAACTCTAAGTGACGTGCTACAGAGTTGATTTTCGAAATATTTATTTTAAAAATAGTACATAAAACGATATTGATGGAATAGCGCGCCCCGCTCGTGCCTCATGTCGCCGGTTAATACTAGTTTGTTTGTTTTCGTCATCATCAGCCTATTAATTTTCCCACTGCTGGGACACAGGCCGTCTCTCTATGAGTTACGTCTTTAATGTTTACGTGTTTAGAGCTAATTGTATTCTATTCAGTCAGTGCTCATATATATGCCTGATGAAAAAGTATGAAGGGAAGGTAGTAGTAGAACCATCAATCAAACGTTTTCCAATACAAACATTGAATCAAATTGTTTCCAACTAAAATTGAACGTCGCTCGCAGCGTTGAATAAAAACCGGTAAATTAATTAACGGTTTACGTTGCAAGTTGACATTAGTAGTAAGTTAACTCGTTGACGAATTTAACTCGTTGATGAATTTAACGCGTTGACGAATTTAACTAGTTGATTAACCAGTTGACAAACGTAAATCAACGTTAACGTTTCGTTAACGGAAAAACCGTCAACGACCCATCACATCACTAATTGTCGTAGTGTGGAATATTTTTTTTTTTTTTTTCAGATGGGAAATCATCAAATGACTCCTCCAGCTCTGGGCGGAGCAGGAGGGAGTGTCAGACTATTACTGACTAAAACCCATCCATGTTCCTTCATCGCCCTTTAAGTTCAGGGGCCACGGTATCTCTTTCGAACAGTCCCGCAACCCCGGCAGGCATCGGCCCTTGCGGACCCCTTCCTTTTTGCTGACCCTCTTTGAGGCGCGCGTGGAACACGAACGCGCCGTCGACACGGCCTGTCATCATGAGACGGACGGACGGCGTGCTAGCCCATAGGGCTTGTCCAGAAAGGGCGAATCACGCGCGAGTCGAGGGTCTGGCGTTATGCACACGATTTACGCGCGTATTTTGAATTCGCGCGATGCTTGTGGACGCGATGTATTCGTGCCTAGTATCTCAATAGCGCGCGAATGAATTCGCGCGAAACGTTTCGCGACGAATTCGCTTCTTCTGGACAAGGTCTTAGCCCACCGTCCACAGGACGGAGTGGCAGTGTGGCCTGCGCTTTACATTCGATGATAATATTAATCTGCATTGCCATAAATTAAAATAAAACATTCCGTTTCAAATAAATCTTCGACTTTTATTTGGAAAATAGAAAAAATGCGCCATGAACGGTGAAACAGATCCGAAATCTGCGTACAACAGAATTCAAAATTCAAGCCAAAACGGTTTGACAGATTAAACGGTTGACATTAAAAATATTTGAATGTTTTCATGTTTAATTGAATTTTTTTTTAAATATTATTGGTGGCACAATGGATACAGCGACGAGTATAAAACCTAAGTCAATGGCTGAATTGCTGCCTGGGCTTAGCGGTAAGGACAAGTTTGTGAACTCTCCAAAGCTAAGTGTAGTGGACAACACAAAGTAACATTTTATCAGTTTTGTGTAATGTAAAATAAAAATATATTATGTCATAAAGAAACTAGGTATAATAACTCAGACACAAAGTATAATTATTGTTTATTATGTAGGAATCCTGTCCAAAGACAGCATGCAGACTCTGACTGCAAAAAAGCAACCTCGTCAAACAATTGTAAACAGTCGCACCGCTGAGAAGATTCTAAAGCCTTTAAATATCGCAGAAATGAGAGCTGACATTCTATGTAAGTAATCAAACTGCCTTTGTGAAATAAGGTCACTGACTTCATTGTTTTTTTTTAAATGGTTACAAATTGTTTTCAATACTTAGAGTACCCCTATGCTTCTACTAATACAACTGCCTAGGAAGAATTATGGAAGCAAACATTGTTATGATGGGCTGACCCCAATCAAATTGGATTAAGACTGGATTGCAATGATGATGTCATTGCACTTTTACTGTTTGTATAAATCTAAATCTGCTTATTATACCCTGTTTCAGCCCTAAGAGTACAGTCTCCCAGGAGACTTGCCCAGGGGGCCACAAGTACTAAAAAGAAGAATTGGAACTCATCAGTAAAAGTTGACAAAACAGTGAGCCACACAGCCAATGGAAAAATGAAACATAATCCTGTCAGAAAAGTGCTTAATTTTCAACCCAAGCCTAAAGTAAGTATGAATATTGCTTCCTATAATATTGGTCCTTTTTCATAGTAAGTGGATTCAGGCTATAATGGTTGTAAAAAGATGCTTAACCTTTGGTATGAAATGATTTTTTTTCCTCGGTTTTATCTGCAATCAGGCTTGTACTATGAGTGGATGAGTTCCGTGTTGCTTGTAGTGTAGAGTGTGGCTTCCAGTGATGCTATCTACTCGCAGATGTTACGGCTTTACTGCCGATCTTCTAGTGCCATGATACTGTGGTGCTTAAAGCGGAGCACGTAGTCTCATTGTGACAACTGACGAGCTAGCTCATTTGTGTGAATGGCTAGTCGTAGTATGTAGTAGGGTGGTATCTCCGAGTTTAACCGGTGGGCTTAAGAGGGCTTAAGAGGCCCTTATACCAAACCTTGTCAAAAGCCTGCTGGATGTCCAGGAACACAGAAGAGCAGTATATCTTTTGTTCCAGGGTTTTTCTTATGTGTTTACACACCCGGTGTATGTGTTCTGTGATGGGCGGGTAGTAAATTTCTCTTGTTAAGTATTGGGGCCATCCTGTGCAGCAGCACTTTTTCAAAGATCTTGGACATTGTCGGCAAAAGGCTTATTGGTCTATACGACGTTTTTTCTTGGGCAGGTTTTCCATGTTTGTGGATCATTACAATTTCTGAGATATTCCATTGGTTAGGAATATACTGCCATCTCAGCATGGAGTTCAACAAGATTGTTAGAATAACTATGCCCTTGCGTGGCAGTTCTCTCAGTACTTCCTTCGTGATCAAATCATAGCCTGGTGCTTTTTTACTGTCAAGGCATCTTATCGTCTTTAGGACCTCTTGGGGTGTAACAGGTTTTGGTGGGAGACAAAGTTGAAAGTCTTCTTTTAAGATAGAATTAATGTGACATTGTACACCCCTGTCGTCAGTTTCAACATTTGGTTTAAAAACCTGTGACAAGTGTTTAGCAAAGATATCTGGCCTGTTTTAGCCCACTTGTCATCATCTTTTATTGGAGGTTTTTGTTCATGAGGCCTGTCATAGGCTTTGGTTAATTTCCATAACAAGTACTTGCTTTCTTTGGTTGCGGTTAGGGACTAGTTTAAGCTGGAGGGTGTCATCGTTAGATTTTTGGATTAGGCTTTTGAGTTCTACTATCGCCTTACTCAAAAGGGTTTTGTCTGAAGATAGTCGAGTTTGGTGCCAATTCCTTGCCTTCTCTTTTCTAGGATTTTAAGCTTGATTTGTAGTGTGAGGTTGGTAGAGTTTCCTTTCTTTCTGATATCGGGCGTATTTCTCCAGCAAGCTTCCTGAACTATGTTAGAAAAGTTTTTTAGGGCAATGTCAATATCCTCAGTGGTTTTCAGCCTTATATTTAGCTGGATGTTTTTTCTAAAAATTCTCTAAAGGTTTCCCAATCCGTGCGATGATTATACAACGATTGTGGCATTTCAGTCTCAATAACAGTTGCACTAGTGGTTAGTAGTATCACTTGCGTATGATCAGAACAAGACAGGATTCAGCTTTATAAAAATAAATAAAATCATTTATTTCAGGTCCGAGACCCATATAAAATAAAAATAGAAACCAAATACAAACACATAAATTATTGAAATATCAGAATTAAGTACATTAAAAACATTATTGAATTAAACTAGATTAAATTACCATTTCCCTCTCATTGAGAGGAGGCCGTGTCCCAGCAGTGGGAACATTATAGGCTGATGATGATGATGAAACATCTATGTACCAATTACCCATGTTTGCAAAAATAAAATGATTTGATTTGATTTGAAATTAAATTAACAAGTCAAAATAAAAATACACAAACAATTTCAAACAAATAAATAAATGTCAAAATAAATTATCAAATCATTAAAAGATTAATTACAAAATGTGAAATTACACGAAATAAATTATACAAATATGATACCAATAATACTAATTCAAATTCATTCACATAATCAAATAATTACAGTAGTCTCTTACGTGCGACACTATATGTAACTTGTCTGTCACAACAGTGTCGCAAATAAGGACAGTCCAACCTGTTCGCTATCATACTCAGAACTGGACAGGAACAGGAGCTGGCTCGCACTCTGCGTACAAGAGACGCGCAGCGCTTCCTATGCAGTCGCATAGAAGCGATCCGTGCGCGCTCAAGCGAACATACCTGAAGCGCTACAGTAGCGAGGCAGACCCAAAACCGCTCTGAAAGCGTTGTTAAACTGGACGCGGAGGGTGCTGTAGCTTTTTTGCGTGTAATTAGCCCACAGGCTGCAAGTGTACATGGACGTGCAATATGCTCGGAAAAGGGTTATTTTCACGCCATCCGAGCAACGCGCGAACCTGCGGGCCAGCATATTAGCTCTTTTGGATAAAGCCAAGAGGTCAGCCGTGACTATATGCCCTAGGTATTTAAACTGATTTACCCTGTCTAAGGGTACACTAATTATTCTTAAAGGAGGTACATAGTCCGGCCATCTAGCACCACCGACATCTAAGACCATGTACTGACTTTTCTTAACATTATATACAAGTCCATGATTAACAGCGTAATCCTCACATGTCGCTATCAACCACCTCAGGCCACAGATCGACGCGCTCAGCAGCACCATGTCGTCTGCTTAGCTTATGTTATTGACACAAACGTCGTCTACATGACAGCCGACGTGCTGACTGCTGAGCGCGACGATCAGCGCGTCCATATAAAGGTTGAATAACATGGGGGAAGTCAGTCCGCCCTGTCTTACTCCGCACTGCAATCGATATGGCTCCGACATTGCCCCCGCCCTTCTGACACTGTTACACACCTTCTGACACCAATACTTGAGGATGGCAACAAGTTCTGTTGGTAGGCCGATACTCTCAAGTTTTTCCCACAAGAGATCACACGCTACCAAATCAAAGGCCCTGGACAAGTCGAGAAAACACGCATATACCGGGGTTTTACGGTCATTATAGTATCTGACGGTATGCTTAAGAGACAGTATGGCACTTGCCGTTGATAATTGGGGCCTAAATCCAAACTGATTATCATGCAAAGATATTATTACTTAACTGTGTATTAAGCAAAAAGCTTTAAAGTAGTGACGAGAGAGTCCTTTGATTATAAAAAAATCTAGCAGTTCTAGGATTTTTTGATGGTCTGCTGGCCAGTAGGTAGGTTTAGGCAGTCGTCAGTATCTTTAGGTTTTTTCATCGATGCATTTCTTCAGCTATTTTCCACGCGTCGTGATTAGCCTGGAGCCCCAATGAAGGTGTTTAAGTTCCAATCCCCACCCGCGATGAAACGTCCCCCGAGTTGTTTGAAGAAGTGAGAAAACTTGATGGAGTCTATTGTATATCGTGGTGGGCAGTAGACTGCTGCCACATTAAAATGCCCACATTCATCTTCTACTGCGATTACAGTGGCCTGTAAGTTATTGGTTTCATAACTGGGCAGTACATGGTGTTTTATATTGCTACGTACAATGATGGCAGTGCCTGCATGCCCTGTACCATCTGGATATGTAGTGGTGTAGGTGAAGCATCCAGGTATTTTAATGGAGCTGTTTTTAGTGCAGTGTGCTTTAGATATTAATAGTATGTCATTTTCATTTTAGTTCGGAGTTAATCCATTTATGTTTTATGGTATGGAATGTGGATCCACGAAAAAGACTAAAGTTATCTAAAGAAAAAACGCATAATATTGTTTTGCTGTGGATCTGCATTCTGACAGTTTAACAGGATTGCAGGGAACCACCTTCAGGCATACCAAAAATTTACGAAATGCACTAATTCTAACACTCAATGCGAAAAAAAATATAGGACCATACCCGTCGTCACACTGCTGGATAGGCTGGAATCAATTGGAGTAAGAGGTATTCCCCACGCCTTGCTCAAAGACTATCTAACCGAACGCAAGCAAAATATTAAGTTAGGCGATACTAGTAGCTCTGAAGAGATCGTCCAAGTCGGAGTAGGTCAAGGTAGTGTGCTCGGACCGACATTGTTCCTTACAAATATACAATATAAATACCCTATGTAGCATTAAAATTGTTATACGCAGATGACACTGCTATAGTGTTCAGTGGTGATACCTGGGACAATGTCCGGTTAACTGCTGAGCGTGGACTGGCAAGAATAGCAGCCTGGCTTGACCTTAACCTCTTAACTTTAAATACTACCAAAACCAACTTCATTTGCTTCACAAAGTACAACACCTCTCAACCACCTCCAGAATTCAAAATTAAGATTCATAAATGCAATTATCCTGTAAACCCAATCTGTTCTTGCACATAAATCAATAGAGTAGAATATACGAAATAACTAGGTATTATGGTTGATCAACGTTTATCCTGGCATAACCACACTGAATTAATAATGAAGCGAATACGGAAATTAATCTGGACTTTCAAGACATTACGAGATGTCACCTTGAAAAAGCTCCTGCTACACATTTACATCTCACTTGCTCAGTCCGTCCCGGCTTATTGCCTACCCGTTTGTTTTTTAAACCCTTCAGGTTTTCAACTGAGAACCCTTACCGGATTTCGGATCTTCTGACCGTTAGAAAGCTTTACATACTTAATATAATTTTAACTAAGCATAAAACTCTATCGTTCAACCCACAGAAGACTAAAGGCAGAAGGAAAAATACGGTTGCTGCCACTGTGTCGGTAAAGTCTACATTCGCAAAAAGACAATTCCCTAGGCAATCATCCCATTACTTGACATTTAACCACTGACCTACCGCGAATGCAAAAACGCTTTGTCTAAATGGCTTAAGTTAAAAACGTATGACGACGTGGAAAATATGGTGCAATCAATGAGATGACACATAATAATGGCGCTAATGGAAGTTAATGTTCCGATCCCAAGACTAGTCGCAGGGTTAGTTTGCAAAAAAGAATTATCTGCATTTTACTTGAAATAACCGTAGATAATAATTAATCTCCACCTGTATAAAGTGTGGATTAAGACCCTCACTCCCACACTTAGGTATTCTCACCCACTACTCACATACACATTCACCTCCACACCATCACCTATACACATAACACACATTACAGCGCGTTATTTGTCTTTCTTAGGGTTGGAGTAATCGGCCACCATGGCTCACGCACAATGGTCCACTTCAAGGACTAAGTGCGGAAACCTAAACCCCATGATAGATGATAGATTGTCTTTCTTAAAAATACTGTGTGCCCATTTTATTCTTGCACTTTTATTTGTATAAGTTCATTTAATATCTTGATCAGGTTTATTAACTTAAATACAATTACATAACCTGGGGAAGGGCCGAGCATCCTAAAAAAAAGCTTACTATTTGCTTAAATGGATTCTCCCCATTGTAACTAGAATAAGTTATTTAAGTTGAAGCAATAAACTTTTTTTATTTTTTTTTATACCTGGGAAGCCTTTGAGGTTTTTGCCCAGCAGTGGGGTGACGCAGGCTAACAGTATCAGTATACCTGGGAACCTTGACCATGTTTTTACAAATACAAGTTTATACATTATTTCTTAACATTAAATACCCCCATGACCCCTTTCACTGTTGTGTGCATCAACGAACACAATGTTTTGTGTGTATTACATTGAATATTAATGTAAACAGTGATTTTTCAGAGATAACGGCGGTAATGGGTATTTTAACATTTACATTCTCATAATTTTGATTTAATTACAGTCTGTGTCTAACATCAGAGCAACAATGGTGCCTGAATCACCAAAGTTCACAAGGCCGGAATTTAGACCCAAGAAGTCTCTATTTGTATTACAAGGTATTTGGAAGACATTGTTTCTTGAATAACTTCCGTACATCACTATTTCATACTTGCTTATCACACTTTTCGGCATTCCCTTTCAGCTCGCACCAATGTGAGAATAAGTGGCATTAACAACATAGCTGAAACACCAGTTTTGAACAAGCCCATCAAAAGTCGGATGACACTAGCGAACAAGGAGAATGTCTCCAACCAGTCTGGTATCAAAAAGTTTCCTCCACCAAAGCCGCCCTTGAATAAAAAAAAGGTGATCCCTGCTGTACCTGACACTCCCATGTCTAACGAATCCTGGAAGTCAAGCTGTGATGCCAGCTTCTTGGAAAAAGAAAAGGAGATTAACGAAGCAGAGGAAAAAACTAAAGCAATTGCAGAGGAACCAACACTAGAGAATATAGCTGCAGTTACACCACCAGTATCTACACCATTCAAAGAGTACAGAAATGTCCAAGAATACTTCAACAACTCCAGTGAATTGGAGAGCTCTGCCGTCTACCACGATAACACCATCATGAGCTTTGAGAAACCCACAGAAAGTAAAGAGAACAGCAAGAGAGAAGAGAGTGTCATAGTATCATTATGTGATCTACTCAATAAAGCATCTGTTGCTAATTCGGGCAAAATGAGCACAGAGCTTGAAGATTTATTGCAAATTGAGAAACAGACTGAACATAACTTAAAGATGATAGATAATAGCATTACTGCTTTGAATAAAATTAAACAGTCTCAGTTGACTTCTCTGCAGTATGTAAGAAAGCTAATTAATGATAAGAGACCTTGTGAGAGTGGAGATAAGACTTTAACTGATACCAAAGACGCCCCCAAAGTGACTCCCAAAGCTATAAAAACAGAGAAATGCAGTCCTGAAAAAAATCAAGTCGTAAGTAAACCATGCTCTGTAATCAAATCATGTTCAAAATCACCATCATACAAGATACCAAAAAAGAATTTGTGTTTAAGGAAAAAAGTTTTCTGTAAATCAATGCCTAATGTTTCGAACGAAACAATTACGCCCGTGAAAACTGATATGGGGAACAGAGCTCTAAGCATGTACATGAAAATGAAGGAACAGATGAACTTTCTTAACACGCCTGTTGCTAAAAAACGAGAGTATCATGTCCCTGATACACCGGCAGTAACATCACATAATTTACAAAAGCAGCTTGATAAACTTTACGATGAAAATTAGAAATTCTTTATAATGTATCGAAAATAAATTAATCACAGAGTAATATTGTAATGAAAGCAATAATATTGTTATTTTAGATAAAATTTTAATATAACTAACAACTTATGAATTGCCTTATTGTAAATTTAGATAAATTGGGCTACAGGTTGGCTATGCTATGTAATTGTCACACTTACAATTTTTATTAATTCAATATTTACTAACACCGATTTTCTATAGCAATGTAAATATTATGTATATTATGTGACTGGAAATTGTGTTGTGGTGAAAATATTTTAAATTGAATTTCTTATTGTAGCTAGTATGTATGTAGTAATATATTTAAAATCAAATTAACTATTTTAATTTGCATGTAAACCTTTTAGTGTACAAAATAAAGATTATACGTAAGTAAGGAATATTTTTTGCATGTTACAACAGCATGTTGTTATGTAACACCAACAAAATTTTACATGATCAACAGTATGGTTTCATCAAGGGACGTTGTACGACTGACGCCGGTGTAACCTTATTAAAGCACATATTTACTGCGTGGGAAGAGTCTCAAGACGCCATAGGAATATTTTGTGACCTTTCCAAAGCATTTGATTGCGTAAATCACGACACATTACTTTTGAAACTTGAGCATTACGGATTAGGTCAACTTGCACTTAGTTTGGTAAAATCATATTTGAGTGATAGACAACAACGTGTAACGATAAATGGTGTTAATTCACAAGGTTTAAAAGTAAAAATGGGGGTTTCACAAGGCTCAATATTGGGTCCTTTCCTCTTTCTCGTGTATATAAATGATCTACCCTATTTATTGAAAAACCAACCTCAAAATATGGTGTTGTTTGCTGATGATACTTCCCTTATTTTTAAGATAAATAGACGGGCCCAGAATCTAGATGACGTGAATGATGCCCTACTTCAGGTCCATAATTGGTTCACAGCAAACAATTTAGTATTAAATGAAAAAAAAACTAAATGCATAAGATTTGCTTTACCCAATGTTAAAAGTAGTGATTGTGAAATAATATTAAATAAAGAGAAACTTGAATTCGTAGATAAAACGGTTTTCCTGGGGATTACGCTTGATTCAAGGCTACAATGGGGTTCTCATTTAACATCCCTTGCGGCGCGTCTAAGTTCAGCAGCATATGCTATTAGAAAAATTCGTTAATTTACTGATGTAGATACCGCTAGACTGGTCTATTTTAGTTACTTTCATAGTATAATGTCTTATGGCATTTTGCTATGGGGACGGGCTGCAGATATTGAGTCTATATTTATTCTGCAAAAAAGAGCCATCAGAGCTATATATAATCTCCGTAGGCGCGATTCTCTAAGGGAACTGTTTAAGGATATTGGCATCATGACGGTACATTGTCAGTACATCTACGAAAACATAATGTACGTCAGAAAAAATCTGCATCTTTTTGGTAAAAGAGGTGATAGACATAATTACAGTACTAGAAATAGGGACCAACTAGTTCAGCCAGGCTTCAGACTCGCTAAAGTGGACTCATCTTTCATGGGGTACTGTTTGAGATGCTATAATAAAATTCCACAAAGTATTCTTGAACTGAATGAGACGAAATTTAAAACATGCATCAAACGCACACTATGTAAGCAAGCTTATTACAAGTTGGGCGATTATATCGCAGATAAAAATGCGTGGCTCAATGCTGGTCCTGCTCCACATGGACAGGGGCGCATAAATTGATAGTATTAAATAGAATTATTGGAGCTGCTGAAGATTGTACAACTGTCTTTGCATTGTATAGAATCAATCTCTAGTATTATATAATCGCACAGCCCATATTGTGTGAGTACTATGTACTAGAAAGCTATCATTCACTGAAATCCTACGTCTTTTCTTGACTTGAATGTGCCCTGGCGGTTGAGAGTATGTCACGCTCACTCTAATGTCTCGCTGATGGTGGCGCGTGTGTCGGAGCATTCAGTTCCCTTCAAAATGGTTGAGTTGAATGGTGCTGATCCATGCGTCATGTTCGTGAACGGGCGCTGTCAGTTGTGACTGGTCAACTCTTAGTTGCCATGGCTTATTTGTATGTTTATTTTAGAATTGTATTTTTTGTTTTTACTATGGACACTTTTAACGTGCACATCTTGCTACATTGTAATCACATAATATACCATCTCAACATGAATGATGTAACCAAGATTTTGTAACAATATTTTGATTTAAAAGAGTGTCCATGGAGTTTCTTGCCCGTTCTTCTCCATAGAGATCTACGCTAGGGAATGGGCAACTACAGTACTTTCACAGTTTTTATGTCTTGTGACTGGGACTGTAGCTACATTTAACTTTGTTTCGACAATTCAAAAGTGCCTGTAACTGGCCTACTTGAAATAAATGCTTTGATTTTGATTTTGATTTTGTTTTCGAATCGTTGGTTTGATCAGTCTGGCGAAATGTGGGTCAACTATAGGAACACTTCTGCGCAGCTTTTCGGTGATAACAGGCGTTATGGTATAAAGGGTGTAAATAGACCCTTAACGAAGCCGAGAGGCACGAGTTCTGTCCGTCATTGCGATCATTTGTTGTTACCTTTGAACCTGTTTACGGAGATATTGGGGGTCAAAGTTCCAACTTTTTCACAAGTTTGTAAATACAAGTTTTTAAAACTTTACGGGTAGCCCGCGAAATTCAAATTTTCTTTCGTTTTTTGGAATTTGCAGGTCAGTGTAAGGTTGCATGTTGATTAAAATAAGATTCGCGGCTGTAACTCGTATGTAGTTAAAGAATTACAATCATTAATACAACCCTCTAAGTTCATGTAACCTGATTGATTATTATTAGCTTTTGCTTTTTCATGAAATAGTCATTCATTTCATTCAATCGGAACCTGCAAATTGCAAACGAAAGAAAATTTGAATTTCGCGGGCTACCGTGGAGCTACAAGCTAAATACTTCCACGACCCCGGTGTACGTTACCCCAGCAGGAAAGTGTCTCCTAGAGTTATATGAGTGGAACGTTTAATTAGTGCCTTATCTGCTGTGAATGTGCCCCCACATAAAAAATGTGTGCCCCCTATCGTTTTGGAAAAAAACGGAAAAAACGATTCCTGCTGGGGTAACGTTTTTCCAGCAGGAAAATTCTAAACGAACCATCGGAGAGAGAAACATTGTGCATGGTCTTGTAGCTTATGTTAGTGCCACAATGTGCCCCCAAAAACAAAATGTGTGCCCCTTCAGGTTTTCGAGATATTGCGTTTCCTGCTGGAGTAACGTTTTGCAGAATCGCATATCTCTGAAACCATTGCATGTGCTCCTGTAGAATAAACATACACGAGTAGCTCGTATTGTGTGCCCCTTAGTGCCCCAATTAGATTTAAGAAAATATTTATAATTTCCAAGTTATCGCGGTTTTATGAAAACTCGAAAAAACATCGCAGCGCCTAAACGAGATAAGGTATAAGCTCGCTGAAAACTGTATTTGGTCCGTCTTGACACTAATAATAACCATACAAAGATTCAAAACTGTTCATGCATTCGTTTTTGAATTATCGTGTCATAAGTCAAAACGATGGTGACATAACTTTGACGGCAAAATACAAGGAACCAGCTCAATCCCAGATGTGTAGGTGTAAACCAATAATGTGTGCCTTTAGTCAAAAATATATGGTGAAAATATTCAGCTTGGAATGTTTCGCATTAAGTAAATATAAACAAAAAACAAAACATGTAAAAAACGGCTGGTTATCCGACCAAATTCGAATAACTACTAAAAAGCGACGGATTCATACCTATCGATGACCTTCTTTACTTTACTCACTAACCGGTTCACACGTGTTGTGCCTGAGTACACTGAAGTAGAAAAGTAATATGTAATAAAATAAAGTTGATATTGGATTATATTCTATTAGCTGTTTCTGTGACTTTGCACATGATTATTTACATTATAAATAGTAGCATGTGCTACTCCAAGGTAAGCTATCTTCTTCATTCAAAATTTCATTAAAATACATCCAGTAATATGTGTGAACGAAAGACATAGGTACATCCAAATATTTGCCAGGTCTTTGACCCAAAATTATAGGGGATGTTTTAAAATTCATGTTCATGAAATGTGTGATGAATACCTACTACGAAAAAGAGGTAGCTCTTTTTTGTATATAAATAAAAAACCAATTAACACAACAGTAATAAAAAAAGACAAATACGTATGTATTTGTCTTTTTGTTTAAATATTAATTGATAAGCCGTAGGTTAGATAAAGTAACATTCAAGTTTATCATCAAGAAGATTCCCTTTTTTCGCCTCCCCACCGCTGCATATCTCTGGCCGCGCTCCATCCGCTGACGTCGTGTCGCAAGGAGTCGCTTTGTCTAGCTTGGAGAAAGTGAGACAGCTAGTACGCACACGGTATTAGTGGGACAGAGACAGTTACCTACCTAAACGTCGCTCCATATGAATAATACGAATTGTTTTTGACTAGGAAGTGCGTTTGGATTATTACTTGGTATTGGTAAACAGTTGCAGTAGTTTACAGTTTTAGTATATAATAATGGCAGGTCGAAAAGGAACTTTCCTAAAGAATAAAGACAGTGATTAGTAAATATAAAGATAAATTCCAAGCTGCAATTCCTTCTAAAAGCAATAATGTTTATATTTACATACAACAGGAATTGCGTGAAAAAATTAATCACATTATGGCCATGCAAATATCTATTATAAGAAATAAAACATATTTTTTTGATTTCGATGATTGTTTAGACCTATTTGAAGAAAACGAAGAAACTGACCCCTATATACATTTCAAATAAGCCTTGCAGAATATTCGAACATCGTACCCCAAAATTCAATTAACCGTCTCCTACCAAAAAAATTGTCTAACGAAATTCAAGACCAAATATTTTTTTAAAGTAATATAGTGTGTACATTTGCTTTCAGTAATAGCTATGTACCTGCTGATCTTAACTTTAATTAAATCAAATGTACTGGCAGGTGTACCCAGTGTGACGCGCTACTGTCATTGAATATCTCTCCCCAATCTAAACATTGCGTAAAGGTTACTTGTAAATTAAATAACTACAACAAAAATTATCCTCATGACTCACTAATTAAAAACAGACTTACTTCTGATAGAGTAAACCGAATCAAAGAAAAGTTAAAATACCAACCAAAAAAGCCAACAACTTTCCCTAAATTACCCAATTTAAGAAAATTGCGTCATGAAGCCAGAAGTGCGCTACAGTTTGACAAAAATACAATAGTGTATTTGTACGCTATGGCGCACTGCATTCCTTACGATAATTTTATTCGTAAAATCAGTCTTGTTCCCTTTTTCACATATTTTTGGACGAATGAACAAAACCAATATTACAATGAAACTTTAAAAATAGACCGAAAATACTTTCTGTTGATGCTACTGGCTCCCTATTTCAGCCAATTGAGCCACCACCTTCTAATGATTTATTAAAATATCGCACTCCTAAACATTTATTTTTATATGCAGTGGTTGCCTACGCTGTGGATTCCAGTGTACCAATGTGCTACATGGCCTCCGAATCCCATACAATGGAGACGTCAGCTCGTCGACGTCAGAGCCACATGGATAAATACGTGGCAAATCGGAAAAGTTTTGCCTGATGAAATAATTAGTGACCACAGTTCTGCCCTCTTAGGAGCAATAACTAAAGTGTTTTTAAAAACCGAATTCAATTATTATTTAAAACAGTGTTTTGATGTGCTTGAAGGAAATACCGTAGCAATACCCTCTGTTATGTTCGCATGGAGAAATCCCATTTTATTAAAAATCTTTATAAACAATCCTGTTTTGATAAAACATCCGAAAAAGTAAAGTTCTTTTATATTCGCTGCTTGAAACATTCAACAGCTCCATTGCTATGAAGAACTTAAAACAGTTTTAAGAGACATAATCACGTTATCGCTCCATGAATTCAGGAGTGCGGACTTGAATGATTCACAGCCCAAATGTATTAAAGCTTTTGAAAACTTAAAGCTCCAAATTGTAAATCACACGAATCACGAAAATTTAGATGAGTCAAACAAACATCGAATTACTTCACAACGAAAATGATAAAGATGTTTCTTTACCTTTAATAAACTTTTATGATTTTAATTAGCCCCCAAAACTTTTGAACGCGACTGTACGGACAACAGCTTAGGTATAATACGTCCAAAAAAGATGGTCATCGATATGTATGAATCCGTCGCTTTTTAGTAGTTATTCGAATTTGGTCGGCTAACCAGCCGTTATTTACATGTTTTGTTTTTTGTTTAGATTTACTTAATGCGAAACATTCCAAGCTGAATATTTTCACCATATATTTTTGACTAAAGGCACACATTATTGGTTTACACCTACACATCTGGGATTGAGCTGGTTCCTTGTATTTTGCCGTCAAAGTTATGTCACCATCGTTTTGACTTATAACAAGATAATTCAAAAACGAATGCATGAACAGTTTTGAAACTTTGTATGGTTATTATTAGTGTTAAGACGGACCAAATACAGTTTTCAGCGAGCTTATACCTTATCTCGTTTAGGCGCTGCGATGTTTTTTCGAATTTTCATAAAACCGCGATAACTTGGAAATTATAAATATTTTCTTAAATCTAATTGGGGCACTAAGGGGCACACAATACGAGCTACTCGTGTATGTTTATTCTACAGGAGCACATGCAATGGTTTCAGAGATATGCGATTCTGCAAAACGTTACTCCAGCAGGAAACGCAATATCTCGAAAACCTGAAGGGGCACACATTTTGTTTTTGGGGGCACATTGTGGCACTAACATAAGCTACAAGACCATGCACAATGTTTCTCTCTCCGATGGTTCGTTTAGAATTTTCCTGCTGGAAAAACGTTACCCCAGCAGGAATCGATTTTTCCGTTTTTTTCCAAAACGATAGGGGGCACACATTTTTTATGTGGGGGCACATTCACAGCAGATAAGGCACTAATTAAACGTTCCACTCATATAACTCTAGGAGACACTTTCCTGCTGGGGTAACGTACACACGACCCCGTACTATTCAATGCATTCACTAGCACAATGTTTTGAGAGCGTTACGTTGAGTTTTATACGTGATTTTTCACCCCAAAAAAAAAATCGTTCCCCTGCAATAATTTTTGCATAGGGTTCACTGTGCGGATTCGCAACCGCGTGAACAAGTAATACACAAAAATAAGTTGTAATTAAGTAACGATTTAATTTATTTTGATGTACAGAATGCTTGGTTGACGGCTTCGTGAAGGGTCCGTTTACAACCTGTATTTTGAAAAATATCACGTGCCCTTTGCTGCTGCAGCACCAGCAGACAAAGTGTCGCGGGGGTAGACGAAAAGAACCCAAAATCTACGAAAAAGATCTTCATGGCGTCAGGTTTTAGTCCTTCTCTTCTTAGAGTGTCGATGGGAATTTAAATTGTGTCGGCCCAGAACTGAGCCACAAGTTTGGCAGTTTCTGTACTTCTGTAGTAGCGTCCATCTGTTCCTGTAACGAACAAATAACAGGACACGATATTAAGTGCCACATCGTTCATGTCATCAATGAACATCCACCTGAGCAGTTTTCCTTGCTGCGGCCATCCTGGATCCGGAGTCTATTAAGACTTCCAGTAGGGCTATTACGTATCTCTGTTGACAGCTCGAAATGATAGTAACTGGGCTCAATGTCCATCAATTAACTGTCAAAAGGTTAGATTATGTAAGCATAGTGGACAACAAATTGATGACAACTGAGTTTGAAGTGGCTTTCGTAAAAGACGCTACACCGTACCCGGGCCGTTAGTCACCGTAAAGTGATATGCACTCAGTGCGTTACGTAATACCAAAATTATGACATTCTCGGTTGTCATCAAAGTTCGGTGTACAACCGAAGCTTGATAGTCACTGGATATCAGAAAGATACGTAATAGCCTTGCTGGTCAGCAAATCAGCCATGGTAACTGATGTGCAGTGCAGTTGGGAGATTTTCAGCTGGTGGAGCAAATGGGTTTTGTAGGGATACACTACCTCACCACAGATTTAGTCTTTCCATAAATCGCTCGCCAGTGAGTGGAGTGACACACTTCAGAAAGCTATTTCAGTTTTTCAGCCTTTGCGACACAAGGGTATTTTGGTGCTTAGGGTGTCGTGTGTCTGAAACCATTTTGGCTCTTTCACTAGAGCGTAACTCCGCTCTGCAATATCTGGTGGTGTTAAGCCTGCCAGCGCAGCATCTGTACCGGGGTTAGTTTAAGACAACTATTGATGATCCGGTACGTTTCATTCATAGCTGTATCCATTAATCTTGTATGGGCTGAACGTCTCCACCACACACAGGGCACGCAAATTTGCCAGACATAAATACCCAACTTTGAAGAGTCTAGTTGCCGTAAGAAATTGGCGATTGTGCATCTTCTGCTTAATGGTATTGCAGTTTTTGCTGAAAGGCCATGATTTATCCATAGAAACTCCAAGATGCTTTGGAAAGTTACTGTGTTGGATACACACCCCACCTCAGTTTTAGTCTATGTCACAAAAAGTAACTCTTGCGTCTGTGGAAATTGGCACTGACAGACAAAACTCGTACATAGCATAGTCGTAAGTCATAATTTTATTGTAAGTACGATTCTTCTATTCTCGTTGGAACACTGCTACGTTTGTTGATAAGCGATAACAAAATACTTTTATTATCAGTTATTCTGTAATTACGTGCAGAATAATTAAATTAGATCTAAGAGAGCTTACTGTGATACTTGAAGTAACGTAGTCTCATTGAACATAAGCGAAAATGGCCTTATCAAAACCAATTATGAATTTGCTGGCATCTTATTTACAAAACTTGTACATACATCCCATTAGAACTAAAGCGATTACAAGGTAAGTTATCTGTATTAATTCGTGAATTAGAAGTATTATTGTCTAGATAACATGTCATGGTCGTACAAAGTTTGATTCCAAAGTCTAACTTGTTTTTTTAATGTTATTTTACATTGCACCAGAGTCATTGCACTTTTGCTTGACTTATGATCGTGAATGATGATAATTGTATAATAAATAACTGATTTCAGCTGCGTGGTGGGAACAGCCGGCAGCATTGCGTCTCAGCTGGTAGCTGGTGACAATATTAGGATAGATCCAATCTTAGCCTTTGGTCTGTATGGGTGAGTAATGAGTTCCTAATAGTTTGTAAGTTGGAAACACAACATATGCTCACGAAAACATTATTACAGTTACTTCTGCTAAAAATCTAGAGCACAAAATAATATTTCTTTGGGTGATTACTACCCACATGCTACTTAGGTTGTGCCATGACTTGTGAACTTCCAACAAGAATTCATCATCATAATGATATTAATACCCTTTTTATATTTCAGATTATTGTTTGGTGGCACCATTCCACATTACTTCTATGAATTCATTGAGAGATTTTTCGCCGAAGAAGTTGTTGCATTCCCACTGGCCAAGAAACTTTTGTTTGAAAGATTAATATTTGCACCTGTAATGCAAGCATTTTCACTGTACACATTGGCTAGGTTTGAAGGCAAGAACCACACTGCTGCAGTCAAACAGCTGATAGCTCTGTACTTGCCTATTTTACAAGCTAACTGGAAATGGTTGACTTTGTTCCAAGTTATTAACCTAGCATTTGTGCCTCCTATGGTAAGTGAATCATCTCCATTTAATTTTTACATTTTTTTTCAAAAGTATGCATAAATGGACATAGTTAAGCATAAACGTTCCAATCCACAGGTCACCCAAAACTGAGATAAAGTTAATGATTTGTGTAGTCGTGAGGATGACCTTAACCACTCTTATAGAAACAATGAAAAAGCCATTTAGTCTCATGTAGATCTACGTTCCAGCACACAAAGGGTTAAAGGGAATCATCAACCTGATGAAAAAGGGCGACTTTGCCTACAATTGATATTTTATCAGAGTGCTCCTTAGTTTCCAAAAAAATAAGGGTCATGCTTTCACTAATAGTTCCTCCTTATCATGTGTCTAATTCCTATTTACATTTGGCTTTAGCTTTCTAATGAAACAATCAAATTTGTTACAGTTGCGAGTTCTATTCATGAATCTTGTAGGCTTCGGCTGGGCAATGTTCCTGGCCACTAAGAGACGACAACAGAGCCAGAAAAAGAACTGAAGAAAGGAACTTATACTCAACACAAGGTGGTGGATGTTATTATATTCTGTGATGAATGTTGAACATTCTATTATTGTATAAGCCTTTTTATAAATATTTACAAGTGTCAGCAGCAGTTGTTAGGTTACGGGATCAAGGGGTTGAGGCCAGTTTGATGACCTTTCTAGTGATGTAAACTTGTCTGTTTAGCTTGTTTTGTCCATACTGTATGGGACAGTGTTTTTGTACTGATAAGCAAGTGCCCGTGCTAGTTGACACACTTTAACACTAATATTAATATTTACCACTGTCCTAACATAAAGTAAGTTATATTCCGCATTTGATGCATTCACTTATTTTGTAAAGTTTCATAAAAAACCCAATGAACATCACAAAGGTTATAAGATGGAATGGTCAATTAAATATTATTGTAGTTATGTAACATTGAATTAGTAAGGTGAGAGAACCATTATCTAATCTTGTATTGATAATTTTCTTATTTAATCCTTGTGTGGGAGGTATGATAATATTTTTCAATATTTGTCAGGATATGGGATAGAGATTGAAGTAAAATGTTTTGTTAATGAAAAGTAATGTTATTGTATCAGGAAACTTTATTTGACAACAGCAATCCATCCATTATCTATGCACCAGTAGGTGTTTACTTGAATATACATGGTTTTGTGGACTTGCCTAACACTATGTCACTAAAATCAAATCTGCAAAATCAATTCATACACAGTGCATTTAATTATGATGAGATTTCTTACAAACCAAATATGTATAAGTTTTGTGTATATTTTGATATTCATATTAAACTGTTTTTACTGTTACATTTGAGTATTATTATTGAATATCGTCATATTTATTGCTTATATTTGAAACAAATAGGCAGTTTCAATGGTTTACAATATAATCGCTTACATCGCTAAAATAACTTAGTTAACACCTATTCTATTATAGATTTTTAATAAATAGTAATAAATTATTGTAAAATGACTAGTAAAACTAAATGAATAAAATAATTTAGTGTAAATGAGATGACAATAAAATATATTGCACTTTACATAAAAGTAGGTACTCGGTTTTTGACTAGAGTATTTCCGTTAACAAAATAAGTTAAATAAAATTACCAACAAGTAAAAAGAAAACAAAATAAATATTTTTAGAGATCAAGTAATCCTTTCCAATAAGGAATGGTAGTTATGCACATTTGACTAGATAAAATTACCTAAATCTATTTTTTGATAAAACATCAATCAAAAAGTTTATAATTTGGCCTATTAGCTACCTTACATGCGGTACGTATTTACAATTTCGACCAAACATTCAAACCTCATAAACCTTGTTTTTTGGAGTTGTGAATATGGAATGTTCTCATCTATTATAAGTAAAAACTAACTTATTAAGTGCATATAGTCGTTGGGCTTGAGTTTTAAGGATTCATAACATCATATGTGTAATAAATAAGCGTGTTTAGTGAGTCGTGAGCTCATGAGCGTGGTTGTAGGTCACTCTCTGTTGTCGGGTCTCGGGGAGCGCGACCAGCTGTGCTGCGAGCTGCGGCTGCTGACCGTGGAGGTTGGCGTCGACGGCGTGGGCCTCCGGTACGGGATCGGACGCTTTCGCGCGCTGTCACGGTTAATGTGTTAGTAGAGGCATGGGCGTTAGTACAGTTAGATGAACATGCTACATTTTGAAAGCGAAGTTTACTAGCAAGGATTTGAAAAAATATTAAGTTGAAACATTCTGAAAGTTAAGAGTTACTTTGTATTTTCTTTTTGGAGTTATTTCTCAGACAAATGCAATTAGGAAATTCTTTCCAAACAAAACTGTTATATCATGACAATGAAAGATGCAATTTTAGAAATAATAACTTACCTTTCGAAGTTCTTTAAAAGTAAATGATAAAATTAAAAAAATACATCCATCCAATCGAAAGCTTCTACAGTTTAACAGAAACTTCTACGTTCTCTACCATGCAGCATCAAGAAATTAAAAAAAAAAACAACAGAAAATTCGCAATAAACTTTAATGTGACAAAACAAAATGAATAATCTTGAAACAGAGAAAACACTGGTAGCATGTTCTACATAAATAGCACACTGTCTACACCTGGCGGGCATCTGTGTAAACTCCCTTTACGTGAATATCTCATTGGCGCGTTATCTTCTTCTACACTTGAATTTGTTTGGCTGGTATGTAAGATCTATTATGGGTGCGCTACGGAGGAAAAACAACTATTAAATTATGTTCCTGTAGCAGTTAAAAAATTAAATTGATCAAGAGATTCAATAAAAAGGAATAATGAAATTTAAAAAATAAATTGGAAAAGTATTAAAATCTTAAAACTAGTAGCACACCCTGTTAGCATGATCAGTGTTAGAAGAACTCACACAACTAAAGTTGTTATAGTAAGATGCAGAGAGACTGATAAAGAATGAGTATTCAAATATCTTTCACAGCCCATGGGAATAATTCAAACACATGATTTTTAAATCTAGTCAGCCTCTGTATAGACATTATGGACACCCAGATTATAATAAGAGAAATTAAGAAAGGCTTTAGCGATATATTAAGTGAAAATAGGGCTTAATATTTTAATACAATACATAATATTACTTAAACTAATTTCTAATTCACACTAGCACATTCACTTCACTACTCGGAGCTACTACTCGTGCCTGCAGAACTCGTGCTATATTTTCGCGACTTTTTTCTATAAAGAAAACAAAAACAAAATAGATAATAGGAAAAAAAGATGAATAAAATGTCGTATCATGGTGTTACTAGTGCTTTGGAACCAAGTTATGTGTGTTAGTAGGTAATGATGTTCTCCCCCAAAAGATTCTCATGTATTTGAATTTGTGAATATATTGTTACCCTGTTATAAACAATGTTTATACATTTTTATCATGAAACTATTGTGGTTTTTTATATAAATAAAAATAAGATTTAATCATGATTCAGACATTGGTGTGGAGCACCTCTTTAACATTTAAATGGTAAATTAATTAAAATGAATTTATTATGTAGCTACCATGATATGACACAACAAACGCAAAATAAAAAAACAAGCACACCTATAATAAAATAAGGATAAAAAGCGACACACGGAAAAAAGTTAAAACACACAGTGCAATAAATGTGACATTCGTTTGACAAGCTTTAAACACAATTATAACACAGAATTATAATCTAAAAAAATGTCGATTATTTTTCAAAAAGAATCTCATCATTTATTGCACTTACAATATCCCTATGTGGCAAGAACACAGTGCTTTTAGCAGACAGCATAATATCTGTACATTTTTGCAGTCTTTCGTTTTGAGCACAACAGTCACAGATATATGACAAGTAAAATAGTGTTAGCCCTCCAGAGTCGACACAATTTAGCTTCTTCTTTCGTATCAACTGTCCTTCTTATAAAATTACTTGTAATCACAACGGTTTTTGAGTTCTGTAAATGCAGGTATAGGGACACTTTGGACACAATTTAGCTTGTATATATTTGAGACTGCGATAATCAAAGGATGCGATTTTTTAGGCCGAATGTGAGCATCACAAGACGCTGGGTAATATAAAAGCACTGTTCTTGTTTAACTGATACCTCGTGATTCGTCGCCTATCCAAGAAGCTGGGCGAGCCAGCCCGGCGCGGTATGGAGGGCGAGCGAGAGCGCGTGCGCGCGCGCGACTCGGTCGATCTACGGTAATCCGCGTATACGCCGGTCATTGTTCTGATCGATACCAATCGCATGCATTGATTGTATTCCGAGTTTCATTTAGCGGAAAGAGAAATTGTATGTTAATATTTTTGGTTTTTTCTTGGAGAAATGAGCTGTTTCCTTTTATGTGTTTGTTTGATTGAATTGTTGTGAAGTTTTCCAAAGATTTTTTTAGACATTATTAGAAACAACTCATCTCGTGCATTTGGAATGTTAAAAATATAAAATACTAGACTATGGACTGTTTTAGAACGTCAAACGATATTAACGTGATTCCTGAAAGAGTCAGAGAGAGTTCGGAATCAATATTGAGACAATTCAATGATTACCGTCTTGAATTACTGCGTTATTTCTGTTACACGGTAATAAGTCATAACATTATATTACCTAAATCCAACAATAAAGTTCGTAGTCTAATGGAAAATATGACTTGTACATGTTCAAATGCAATATGGTACTGATTGAACAAGTATTTCACCACTTTTAAAAACACACTATTTAGTGTCATATAACGTAAAACAAAACAATGTAGATCAGGTCACAAGTAAAATCCTATCATAAGGTATGGAACAAAACAAATAAATACACAGTATAATTTATAAGTGATGTAAATTTTTATTATTACTTTTACAATACATTTTTAAATTACGAGAGTCCAAAGCTCAAAATAATAAATCACACAACTTTATTGTTGGTATAGTTGTTGCATTTAACGAGAGTTCAAACCATAGCAATTTAAACCTTACGACAATGGCGTAAGAAACGCTAGTGATTACAACAGACTACAGTGCTAAAGAATCTCTAAATGAACGTAATAAAGGCCTTCGTGAGGTAAGTAGAGAGGTGTTGTCGGCCATCAACGATCAAATGACAGAGCATCGCGGATTTATCTCAGTCCAATATTTTCAGTTATTCACCGCTGATTTTGCATCCTGATCTTTATTTCCCTTATATTAAGGTTGATATTAAGTTGCTGCCACTAACAAGTCTGTCAAAACTAAAGCAATCTTTATTCTAGTTAACAATAAGGTTGCTTTTGGGTTGCTGCAGTCAGAGGCGTAAAATAACTGAAAAACCATACTGGATTTGACAGATTTTATGAATCTTCCTTAACAAGAAGAATCTACGTTTACTTAGAACCACGTCGGACTGTCTAGTTTAGCGTATGTAATATAGGGGAGAGCTCAAAGGTGATGTTTACCTAGATGAGCGGGTGGAGCGAGAGGAGCTGCGGGACGAGCGAGACGAGCTCCGGCTGCTGTACGACGACGAGCGACTTGAGCGGGACCGTCTGTAACAACACATCACGGGTATTGAATGAAAAGTGTCTGAGGAAAATTTTGACTGGACCAGGGTACCAAAAAAAATGAATACAGGGCAATACATAAATCTAGACCCACCATAGTTTGTAAACACTAGGTCTGGAAATATAATATAACTAGCTGGCCCACGCTACTTCGTCTGAGCCACATAACGAGAGAAAAAGCTCACAAAAGGAATACATTTTCCCCGGTTTTGCAACATTTTTCATTTATGCTCCGCTCCTATTGGTCATAGCGTTATGTTATATAGCCTATAACCTTTCTCGATAAATGGACTATCGAACATAAAAATATTTTTTCAATTCCAACCAGTAGTTCCTAAGATTAGCGCGTTCAAGCAAACAAACAAACTTTTCAGCTTTATAATATTAGTATATAGATTATACTGAATCCCCCAAAACTGATAAGTAAAAACGCGATATTAAATACTTTATACTACACCTGCTTGGAAAGTACCTTGATACTTTATCAAATTTACGGTAGAAAGTACGTCATTGCATATCGAACAAATATGCGGGGAGAAAACGCATCTGAGCGGGAGAGAAAAGTGTATGAAAATCCATTTCTTACGCCGGTAACCTAAATATCAAAAGCCAAAAAGTTTTTACAGTGAGTTTTTATCTCCAAGTTCGCAAAATGACACTGGCCACTAGCTGTGTGTTGGATGGTGTCGGGCTGGCAGTGCGACCCTGCGGCGGCAGGATAAACAATTTGAAAAAAGAACATCCTCCTCCTCCTACATTGTCGCAAACATCTCAAACAAACATTAATGGAAAAAGTGTTACATTAAGCTTCACTAACTGCAACAATTTCAATATAAATTTCAATTAGTAAAGATTTCGTTTTTTATTTTCCTCGTAGGTGTAGTATAAAGCACTATGTATCACTCGAGAGAAAGTGCGATTCCCGATTTCGGGTGTTTTAAAGCCCTCGCCTACGGCTCGGGCTTCAAACGACACCCTCGATGGTAATCGGTCACTTTCTCCTCTCGGTGAACAATGTACTATTTCAAGCAGGGTTTTTATTTCGAGACAAAGTAGGTGCGATACCCGGCCATTCGTATGTCCCATATTCGTATGGCTATAAATCACCCAGATATGAGTGACGGACACGACTTTCTACTAAGAGTTTTTCTAAAAGTCTGTGTTATACTATAATTATTATTTATGTTTCTTTATCAGATATTTCTATTACAATCAGTTAAAAGAACTCTGTCGAGTACTCTTGGCTCAGCATACCTATACAACACTAGGCATATAAAAAAGATTAATATTTGTAACAGTCAAATATGATTCAATTTAAATTTATTTTTAAAGCGCCCAACAAATTCACTGAATATGAAACTATAATTAATACGAAAACTTACCTTGACGAAGAATAGGATCGCGACCTGGACCGCGAGGATCGCGAGCGAGAGCGAGACCGCGAGCGGGAACGCGACGACTTGTTGTGCGAGCGCGAGCGAGATGACTTGTTGCGCGATCGCGAACGGGACCGCGACCGCCGGGACGCAGACCGCGACCGCCGCGAAGATGACCGCGACCAGCGACGTCGCGGCGCACTCGACGCACCCGCCCCACTCTTCTCTTCAACCTTCTTCACCTCCGGAGAGGAATCCACATTCACAGGCGCACTCTTTTCTTTACAAGTCTCTTTGACAGGGGTCTCTTTGACCTCCGGACTCTTCTTAACTTCTACTGGAGGCGTTGGTGATTTATCTTTCACTGCTTCTATTATAATAGGACTAACACTTTTCTTTTTGGGTTTCTCTACAACTGCTTCGGTTTCCTTCGGCTTGGAACTGCTACGCGGGGCCTGCGCCGTGGACGTCGACGGAGCGGCCTCTTCCTCGATCCTCCTCCGCTCCATGGACACTTTAGCGAGTTGCGCCAGTCTTTCTTTCAGTCTATTGAGCTCTTTGATATCTAAGTCTTCCTGTCGGTCCCTGTCGTCTAGCCTCAGGAACTCGACCTCGGAGTCGTCGTGTTCGCTGGACGAGCTGCGCATGCACACAATTTGGGGTTTGTAGTTGTCTGACACCTCTTTATTTTTCTTCTTCTTGGGTTGTAGATCGGATGGAGACTTGATGTATTTACGTTTGTCTTTCTCGGGTAGTTTCTCTATGATGTCGCGGTACCGCTCGGGACTGCGTCGCGCCGGCGAGTAGCTTAGGCTGGAGGTGCTGCGGCTCTTGCGCGGCGAGCGGGAGCGGGAGCGGTCCCTGTGCGCATCCTTACGCTCGTGCGTCCTGTCCTTGTCCGAGCGCTCCCTGTGCTCCGCCTTCATCGGCGACGTGCGACGCTCCGCAGAGCGACGCTCGGAAGACTTTTTGCTCTTCTTCACTGGCGTCACACTCTTTCGCTTATCTTTTTTTGAGCTTTTCCGTGGAGTTGGAGATTTGGACCGACTCCGCGACGCTTTACGTCGTGGTCTTTCCTCTGGTGAAGGAGACTTGCGTCGTGGCCTTTCTTCTGCCGAAGGTGACTTCCGCCTTGGTTTACTTCTCTCACGTTTGCTTTCTACTGATTTTCGACTTGATTTCAAGTATTTCTCTGCTTTACTTTTCGGCGGAGGTGATTCTTTCCTCTTGTGTTCGGGAGACGGACTTCGTTTCCGCTGTTCCCTCTGTGGTGGAGATTCACTTCTCTCCTTGTAGTAACGAGCCTTGTTTTTAGAAGTTTTCTCTAATTTTTGTTTAGGCGGTGGTTCCGGCTCGGATTCTGTCGATGAATGCCGCTTTTCTGATCGAGAACTTTTATGTGGTTTTTCGGTGTCTTTCCGAGACTCTCTGCTCTTGTAACTTTTGCTGACTGGGGAGCGTTCTTTGTATTCTGGAGACGTATCTCTTTTTTCCCTAGAGACACTCCTGTCCTTCTTTCTTCGCGATTTCTCTTCATTAGTTTCCCTATCTTTTCGCTTCGTCGGCGGTTCTTCGTAACGATCATGATTGTTTCTATGATTTTTTTCATATTTGGCATCCTTTTCTTTCCTGGGGTGCGAGTCCTCACGCTTGCTATGTCTAGAAGTAGGAGATTCACTTCTTCTGGGAGCTCTTCGTTCATCTCTGTCTTCTCTATGATTTCTACTGGTTTCTCTGACTGATTCTTTCCTGTTATAGTAGGTGTCTTCTCGCCTTCTGTACTCTGGAGAGGAACTCTTCCGGCGCCTCTTGTCTGGCGGCGGGGAGGAGCTGGACTCACGCGTGTAGTTCCTGTTTCTTTTGTCTTGCTTGGCTTTGGGAGCGGGTTCAGGCTCCGAGTCGGGCGAGGAGCGCTGGGTGTCGCGCTTGGAGCGCTTGGCACTGTTGCGCCGGTCGCAGCCCGCGGAGGGCTCGCGCGTCTTGTTCTGTATCTTGGTGATGTGGGAGCGCCGACGCGGCTCGGGCGAGCGGGAGGCGCGCCGCCGGTCGTTATGTCGCGACTCTCTCTCTCTCGTGGGCGTGTCATCTCGCTTGTCGTACTTTTTGCTTCGCTCTTCGCGGTCTCGGTCAGCTTTTCTGTACTGGACATCGTGGTTTCTCTCTTCGACGGAGCGGTCCCGGTGCTTTTCTTTCGTGTTTTTCACTGGGGAACTAAAGATACAAGAATTAGTAGTGCGATGCTATACTTTAAATAATTTTGACGACGACATTGGCTATGCCTCACCTGTCACGGCTCGATGGGTCGCTGCTGCCGCGTCGTCGGCTGCTCGACTTTTTCTGTTCAAAATTCGACAACAAGCGTAAAGATCATGGTTCCAATAGACGGGCATACAACACCAGTGCCAATACAATAGACTATAGTGGTAATGGCAAATAAACATAGTACACTAAATTTACACGAGAAATTCTTCAGAGGATCATGTGAACCAGATGAAGAATTTCAATAAAGAAACATAATAAAAATATATCACTTGTACACATGCATTCTAATAAGGAATAGTAATAAATAGAGGCATCAAACAAAAGGTAATAGTAGAAAATAAAATTATACTTAAAGCTATTGATGGAAGCAAGTATAAATAAACATGTAATTGTTTGGAAGTGTATTACTCTGGACGATCTCTTAGAATGTTATATAATAGCGTATCCATAACATTCTCGAAGTGTGAACTCAAAGTAAATAAATACATATATAGATAGAGGGAACAGAACAGAACAGACTGAGTCGGTTGGCACCGGTGCGTTACTCGCTTATTTTATAATGATGTTAGTAACACAATACGGCTCAACATAATTATAAATACATGTAATACACAAAAATCAAATGTAAATATAACACTTCGGTAACGTACCTTATTTAACAAACGGTGGTGGTATTGTATACCATTTAAACATGTGGAGCATCCTTAATTAGTTTTGGGTAAATGAGAAGAGGGAGAATGTTATGGATTAGTTACATTTTAATAATCAGACAGTCTGGATATTAATAACTAGCGCGTGGTACGAAAACATGCTCACTCTTGAAAATAGATGACTATTTGTTTGTGCGTTGTCAAGACAAATCAATGAAATGGCAATCGTTTTATTGTTTCTCATCACAATAGACTAGGTGTCGTGTTATGATAGGCGTTGAGCAGGTTTTTGTAGCACACGCAGTCGCGTAACACGAACAAGTTTGAACCACCATCTGTTTGTACGAGCTACACACCATGCATGAGTAACTGTGCACACTTGGACCCACGATCGCACATCGTACGGAATCTCATGATCAAGAGTTAGTCACAAATGCGATAGTTAACAATGCATTACCAAAATTATCACGGAGTACATAATTTTAGTATCACCTAACATAGTGTCTTACTGAGTGTTATTGCTTTGTGATATACTTACAGTATACGTTATTTCTTCAGATAAAGATGGCTATCCTATGAAATGATGCACAGTTAAACAGATAATTTTTACTGGCTATTTCTTGTATTTACAGAAAATAAAATAAAATGAGGTAAGAAGACAATAACATTTAAATAATATTCGTGTGCCCCACACGACCGCTAGAGGAGCGTTCACACGTCGCGCGGTGCGACCTGCTATGCACATCGGAAGCTCGGAAACTAACACAATGGTAAACTCTGAGGCTGCTACAGTTAGTTCGACAGAACGATGCAAGTAGGGAGATGGAGACAGGGCCGTGTGAGGAAATTATACACAAACCAAAATTCGTGAAGCCAATATTTTATGCAAAGGTGCCGAGAATGTCAAATTCATTGTATCAGGCCAATGTGTCTGTTACACATTAACAAAAAGTAAAGAAAGCAATGTGTTACTCGAGCTAATTGGTCGCTGCGAAGTCGCTATAACAATATACTAGTTTACTGAGGGATGGAACATTGTCTGAGAGGTAGTGGAGTCGAGTGGCTGGAGGCACGCGGAAGAAACCCGAGTTAATCTAAACGAGGCATCCTGTGGCATTATACTGAGTAGTCTGTGGCCCCAAACCCCACACGGAGTAGTAACGTTAGATCTCAAGAATCAAAGATTATGTTTACGACATTCCAAGATCATACAACTGCTGTAGAGCAATCACAACTCCTCTTTACTACACAAAATGTAACACAAATATTTCAATTTGGTTGCCATTAAGATACAAATTTTAAGTTTCAAAACAAAAGTAAAATATCAAGCTAAGAATTTAGTTCCAAAATGAATCTGTCAAACATGTATTGAAGCATAGGTTTCTTTGAAGCAAACCAAACATAATCTTTGAACTGCAGCAGTCCTATCTGAATAGCTAGAGAGTATGGCTTCGACATAACAACATAGATTAAGTGGATGTGTTAATTACCTTCTTTTTCTTCTTGGTTCGTTCATCCTCGGAGCTTGCGCTGTCGCTGTCTTGCTGCCCCTCCGAGCTGCTCGAACTCTCGGTGTCCGGAGACTTGGAGCGTTTCTTTTTTTTCTTGCCCGACTCTTGTCTATGACAAGAAACATACCATAGATATCTCGGTAGGTACAACAATGGTAATGGAATAAGTATTATAAGGTTGATTAAATAAGGTTACACATGAATTGTAATGTGAAAATCTATGAGATCTATACTCAGCAGTGGGGTGTTAAAGGTTGACAAAAATAAGTTTTATAAAGGGTGTAAAAAGACCCTTAACGACAAACAAAATACAATTTTGTATTTAGTTATTTCAATCACAAAATAATTGTATTTTTTTTTTGAGATGCAATTCTTATGTTTACATTGTATAATAAGATTTTCATGTAGTATTTTTTTTTATAACTATAGGTACTAAAGTTTTATCTTTATTTGCTGAAACAGAGCAAAAAAAAAAATCTTTACATCCGGAATCAACATAAAATAACGTTGTTGTTCAATATAATCATAAAAGTTTATATAACTTCATACCATACCTATTCATGAAGTTCCATAACATTTTTCTTTCACTGAAATGATGACCAGACATTTTTGATACTTAAATTCATTTAAAAAAATATTTAAAGGCAAAAGTTAAAAAGTTTTGATACTTGCCTCGCTGACAACCGAAGCGTCACCTGTCTGGGTTCAAATGTAATCTATGAAATTTACGCCAACATTTACAAAAATTATACAAAAAGAGATAAATAAGCAAATATTTTTACATAATTTGTTTACAATGGTAACTTACTTCTCCTTTTTATTCTTTTTCGACTTTTTCTTCTTTAACTTCTTAGCTTCTGGTGACGCACTGAAAATGAATATAATTTGAGTGAGCGTGGATTTTAAGATGTAAATAAATGAGTAGTGTCTGTCTGTTTGTTAATTAAATTATAAAGTGTTAAATAATAATAATAATAATAAGGTCCCACAAGCAAAACGATCTAATACTACTTATACTACAGAGACTGAACTGAAATCAAAACGATCTAATACTACTTATACTACAGAGACTGAACTGAAATCAAAACAAAAGAATATAAATGGTTTAGTTAAAACAAAAATAATGATAAATAACTGCATTGTGTCGGCGTGGACAAAAGTATCCTGTACGATCTCCATAGTCTACCAGGGCCACAGACATCTAAATCCGTAACGAGGGAAAGAAAGAAACTATATTTACTTTGTAGTTAAAGCGTATTCAGTACAAACAGCCAAACAACAACAACGAAGAAAAAGATTAACACAAAGTAGGAAAAAAATAGAGGAAGTAGAGGAAGAACAAAAGAAGGTAGGTACCGCGAGACTCATCCCTTCTCGTGACACAGCCAAATTTAACGAAACACAAACGTCTATTATGTCTGCCTTTCACAAAGGATGTAGGAAAGGAAGAAAAAAAGAGAAGGTACCGCGAGACTCATACCTTCTCTCTTTCTTCAGTGGGTGGTCTCCGCGGTCAGAGCTGGGGGTCCTGGAGAGCCGCTGTATCCGCCGGTCGTAACTCGGCGAGATGCCGAAAGCATCGCGCATCCGAGCGTTCTTCGCCTCTTGCGCATCCGAGAACGCTTTCGTCTCGGGAACGCTGATGAACAGTTTCGGTCCATATAAAGCAGGTGGGATATTACCGCATCTATTTGTCTTAGGGTTTCAGGCTAAACAAAACCAAAGAGGGCCTAAACAGTCTCCCTAAGGCATTCCTTTCTCAATAATGATAAAACTCACCGTTACATAGGTACCCTGAATGTTCCGACTTCATGGATAGCGAAGCTCATTATTCTATTTCTGTGCACACCAGGGAGTTATATCTATATCATTTAGCTCTAGCCCTTATAAGCCGCAAGTCTTTAAGAGTCACCGAGTCAAAGGGCTTCCTTAACTCTATTTACAAAGTCGACTGATCTATTGGGTTGATCATGTCGATGAGGAACGGCTCCTTAGTACTGTGATAAATATTCCTGTAGCCATTGATGGAAAGGCAGACATAACATTCAATATTTGTATAATTAAACAGCATTATCATATTTTTAATTTGTTGTGTTGTGGCTGTATCATTCTCTATCTTACCTAAGTCTTTGGAAACACTAGAGTAGGACGCTTTGCGTACATAATATGCTAATGGATAGTTTTGATCGTTTTGCTCATTGGACCTTATGCTATGACTTCAAAATAACATGTTCCTACCTTCTCTTTTTCTTCCTCTTGGGCGGGTGGTCGTCACGCTCATGGCTGGGCGTCCTTACCAGCGGGTACCGAGCCGCGTGGTCGCGCGCGCGTCGCTCGGGGTCCAAGCTCGAGCCCTCCACGAACCGCGGTGAGATGCCGAACGCGTCCCGCAGACGGGCGTTCTTCTCCTGCTGTGCCTCCGCGACCGCGTGCGTCTCGCGAACGCTGACAAACAACACAACATAATATGAATGACCGCATTCATAAGTCTGGGAATATCCCAATAACAAAATAATAATTCTACATGTAGATAGATACTGTTTAAATTTGTATGTAAGAATAAAAAAAATCCTAAAATAAAATCCTTCTAAACAACACATATTTACCTGCACAGCACCTAAGTGCGCTAAAAATAAGGGAAACAGCATAATTTTAGCATGACAATCTTAACTAAAACCAATAGTTTAATTAAATAAAAATATATCTTCACATTGCATTGAATCAATGATCTACGCATAGTATATCTAAAACGTGTGAAATCTGAAATCGTGTTTATTTCAATTAATACCTGTTTCTACTGCAAATATGTAACTTTTAATTGAACGGAATGCATATCGCTCGACGGGTGCTGACCCTAATTAGTACAATAATTAATAGCCTATATGGTAATCGATAAAACTATGTGCACACCTTATGACGGATCGCATGGACTTCCTCTCCTCATCGTTGGAGAGACAGACCTGCAAATTGTCGTTAAAGTTGTTTCGATCTGTCGCGGCACAGTTACAATGGCAGCAGCACGAGTTGCGCAGGCCTTCGAGGATGGTGCGGAGCGTGGGCTCGAGCGCGAGGGGCGGCGGCGCGCGGGCGAGCGGCGGCGCCATGTCGGCCGCGTCCGAGCTCGGCTCCAGCGAGGACGCGCGGCCGCGGCGCCCGCCCGCCAGCACGGCCTGGAACGTGCCACGCCACAGCCGTTCGAACACGACCCTATTATTGTGCGTTGCGTCGCGTCGCGGAGCCCTGCCCCTTTGCATCTTAAACTACTTATTTAACTAATGGAAGACTTGTTTTCTTAATCCTAATAATATTTTTTCTTAGACTAATGCATGGCGGCTGGGCCGCGGAAGACTTGTTTGAGCAGAGGAGCGTAGAGGCTACATTCTGAGCGGCCGGGAGCGGGCCGGCGGCGCTACTGCGGGCCGTCGGGCGCCAACACAGGAAGCACGCAGACGCGCGCAGCCTGCGCAAACATCGGATACGCGACTACCACACAAAGGGCTCTCCCCCACACCCTTTTGTGCAACCCTCAAGTTATTTACTCTCATTTGCTAAAATATTTTCAAGTCCTCTGCCGGCCGTTCTTAAGGAAATGAAATTGTTTTTGATTCATCAACAAATATATGTGAACCTGCGCAGTCAACGACACTTTTAATAGGCATCACATCATACATCATCACGCAAATTCTTGTATACATGTGTTCTATATAAAAGTCATATTAGTAGTGATGTATCAAATCGGATTATCCGCGGTCGCGCCTGTTTACTGACGACATAACATATCGGCCGCGTCTTTAGTTCTATTCTTGAACAGTACGTATGCACACGCAATTGGACTGAACATCGAAATGATTATTTTTGGATCGATAGTCCTATTTTTATACATTGCAAAATTGTTGAGATTCTTTCTCTTCACTAGTTTATTTAGAGCAGCTTCCTAGGAGTTATTTGTTTGTTGTAATGTGGCGTAATTAGCAGTAATTCATGAGAGTCGTTGTAACAAACACGTTGGCCAGCTCATTCACATCTGAATAATATTTCAATTTAGATATTTAGATGTGTTTTGAATTCTGTGTAGATAATATAATCTCCGTGGTTTACAGAATATAAAGGATTAAATTCATACAAATAACTGCTAATTACATTAAATTGTTTAAGCGTTAGATAATTTAGAAGTGAAAGTAATTGAATTCACAATTTTACCAATTCGGTGTAAGCTGCACTTCACGTATATGGAAGAAAATTCGTCAAAGAAAAACTTCGTTTGAAGCTTCAAGCTTGAACTACGAGTTACTTTACACCTGCCGAGTGTATTGTGAAAAAAACCACAGCTAAATCAACAAGACCTACTTTTACAATAAAACACATGTTAGAGTTTAGTTTATTCCCCGTGTTGCGATAACGAAAATAATAAAATGCTATACAATATACTTACACTGACCCAAATTGTTGTTCACCTTGCCGCAGCTGTGTACTTTTTCTTTTAAATTAATATGTACTCTACTCTCTGTACAAGTTTTCCGTGAGCGTGGGTTTGACGCAAAATGTGCACTTGACGCAAAATGTGTAACTTCGCAAAATAGCACTTATCAAAATGAGCACTACAAAAATAAAAACCGTTTGCCTACTATATTTTTTATTATTATTTTGCACGATTTTTAGCTAGATCCCATTTAATTGATGTAGAATTGGCATGATCATGCTAAAAATCGGGTCAAAATAATAATAAAAATATAGTTAGTTCAGTTTTTTTTTTATTTTTTTTTATTTTTTATTATTTTATGTGACATAGGTATACCTATTTGTTCGGGGTGCAAGGTCGTAGGTAGTATTAAAGCACAGTTTGGAATTGGTTGTAAAGAGTTTATTAAAGGCTCTTCAGGATTAATGTTAAAATGTCTTAAAGTAAAATGTTATGTTAAATGTTTTGAATGCACCCGGTCCGTTTGATGTCGCGTAATGCACTGATGTTAAAGTATTAATAAAATTGTCACTTAGCGACAAGTATAACGATTGTTGTAAATTGCTGCGTTAGCAAGTGTTCGGTTGCTTAGACCGAACATATTCCGGGCCGGCAATGACATGAATACTTATTTTATTAAGTTTTTTTTTTAGAATTGTGACATTTAATGATTTTTGTGATTTTTATTGACATTAATTTTGAAATGTACTTATTATTAATTGTATTTGATTATTGTGAATGTGGGGACCATATGGGTCACATTTTAAATTTTTGTTTGTTTTTTTCCCACAACTGTATGGCAGTTTGAGTACTATAATGCGACCTACCCAAATGTTTGGTATTGTTCGTCGTTTCGTTGAGCTCCTTGAGTTACAAGTCGAGCTACACGATAAGTAACTGACAAAAATGCTTGCACTGACTGGACAGGTCCACTCAAATCTGTGTGGTTCTTTCTTCAAAAGACCATCTCAGACTCTAATCTGCATGGTCCTCATGTGAATTTGAGCAAGATTATGTCTGGACTTCAAAAGAGACTATGACCTCTGAGTTTGTTTCGGCTGTTTGGAGTTGTTTAGAGTTGTCAGATACGAAACACCGGCCCCATCTAGTTTAAAAAAAATGACGTGTAAAAGTGTTTGTAAAAACCTACTTGCAAAAAAAACATCATTTATCATTTAGTAGGCAAACGGTTTTTATTTTTGTAGTGCTCATTTTGATAAGTGCTATTTTGAGAAGTGCACATTTTGCGAAGTGCACATTTTTCGTCAAGGGCACATTTTGCTTTGTGCACATTCTGCGTCAGACCCGTGAGCGTATATCGAGCGTCAGCGTTGATACAACGAAGACTTTCCAAAAGTCGTACGTTGCGCTAGCATTGCGTTGACGTGGCGGCCTCAGCATAGCATTAGCACTGTCTAACAGCCGTTTTCTATAACTTACTTACGTATAACTGTTGGTTAATGTGCCTGCTTCCGTAGCTATCGTTGTTTCTATAAACAAAGAACATCCTATCCGTGTCACCTACCGGTCACTTGATTGTTAGAAAAATCAAAGACAGCTTTTCTGTGACGTTTTGTTTCTAACCGTCCAGTAAGCGAAATGTCAAACAGAGAGAGATAGCAACCTACCGAAACCGGCTTGTAAGTTATTGAAAATGACCGTAAGCGACCGTGACGTTAGTATTGTTTGCAGTATTTACGCAGCATTAGGAATTAGTATAGCGCCCGTGCCTTAAGCATGGCGTAATCTGATTTGCGGGCTACGCGTCATTGCCATTACGTTTTCACGGAGTTTACGCGGCGATAGCAACACGCCTGCGTCTACGAGCGATAGCAGTACGTTTGCAGTATTTATACAGCATACCATCGCGTTTTCACAGAGATCTAATCGATAGAAAATTTCTTCGAAACTAGCTATTTTTTACTGTAGGTTTACAAATAAGGCTACAAATGTATATTTCAAGAATAATTTTCTTACGTTAATATCACTACATATTATAAAACAAAGTCCTCCGCCGCGTCTGTCTGTCTGTTCGCGAAAAACGCAAAAACTACTGCACCGATTTTCATGCTGTTTTCTCCAATGGGTATAGTGGTTCTCGAGGTTTTAGTATATAATTTGTCAAGTTTCAGTATACATTGGCTAAAATATAATGATATTTGTTTATGGCTTGTGTTTAAACACCGCCCAAAAATATACCTATTTTACTACCAAAAAAATTCTAAACGGTCACCAAAATGGATAAATGGTCACCAAATAACGTTTCCTAAAATATAATGAAATAAATCCATTTTTTCGTATTGTTGACTGCCATAAAAATATATGGACGCTTTTAAAATACACTTTAGACTAAATACTATATATTGTCACTACTTAGATGTTACCAATTATGTAATACCATGAGTTCTAATTTGGTTATGTTTGCTAGGCTAAAAAAGCTAACGATCGCTAGAATATTTCCCAAATACCATTTAATATACTGGGGTTCCCAAACGTACGTCGCTTATTTATTGTTATATGAAATTCACTAAATATACTGGGGTTCCCAAACGTACGTCGCTTATTTATTGTTATATGAAATTCACTAAATATACTGGGGTTCCCAAACGTACGTCGCTTATTTATTGTTATATGAAATTCACTAAATATACTGGGGTTCCCAAACGTACGTCGCTTATTTATTGTTATATGAAATTCACTAAATATACTGGGGTTCCCAAACGTACGTCGCTTATTTATTGTTATATGAAATTCACTAAATATACTGGGGTTCCCAAACGTACGTCGCTTATTTATTGTTATATGAAATTCACTAAATATACTGGGGTTCCCAAACGTACGTCGCTTATTTATTGTTATATGAAATTCACTAAATATATTGGGGTTCCCAAACAAAGGTCATTTGTTTAGGCTATGCGTATGCTCTGCTCTGCTCTGCTCTGCGCTGCGCGGACTGCGTCGCCTGCCTCTCAGCATATGCCCGCCCACCCTTATTGTTGTATGAAGTTAATTAAATATTATTTAAAAAAATCAACAAAGTCAAATCAAAATATGTTTTATTAGAGTCGTCGGCACTTATAGGTATAACATTAATTTGTTCTTATAATTTAAAATAAGAAAAATCATAATCATTGGATCAACAAAGCTTTTTTGGATTTAGCTGGCCGCCCTCTTTTTCTCTTTTCGCCAATAGGGATATTTCTGGCTTCATGAGGTGGTTCCACGTACTTCAGCCTGATTGTTAAACCCAATAGATGTTTACAGGTATACTGTTTTAAGAATCTAGGACAGTTACACCTACCGGTTAACCAATCTTCGCTGTTGATGGGTAACATTACTTCCCATTCACTGAAAAACTGATCTTTAAAATCATCGAAGCTTCCCCAGTGTTCATTGAAAGTTTTGCATTCCATGTTATCACCGGCTGGTATGCGGTAGTATTTCGCTGAGTCAGTTGTCTGTTTGACGGGTAGTCTTTTCGGCAGTTTAGCCCATTGATACGCTTCAGTCCATTGTTTGTAAGTAATGGTGGGTTGTTGAGAAACGGACTTATTATTTTTATAAATGTTAGACCATTCGGTCATATCTTTTGCGACCACCAGGAATCGCGGGTGAGTGACGGTCACGTAAGGCATGGTCGTCTTTTATAGTTCGATTAAATGCTTCCAGTGCATTGTTAGTCACTGGAGTACCTGGAAGGACTCCTAAATACCAATTGCGATTCAAAATCAGCCATTCTTCTTTAAAGTATTTTATAAATTCTTCTTGACCTTTCCACTTTGCCAAAAAACTTTCACAAGCACGGTCGAAGACATCGGAAGACGATGAACACTGCAAAGCATCTATATCAGATAATATTTGCTTGCGCTGTGATTTGTCCACTGACTTTTCAACTTGTTTTTGGATATTTTTTTTTGCATGTGCCCGACACATTCTTATTTTGGCATTACGTCCAAAAACTTTTAAGAATGCATTTTGTATGCTTTTTGCTGCATCAGAGATCATACTTCTGGAGTCAAGTCTTTTTTGTGTATAGAAGAAACACTGTTCTTGAGAGCCGTAAATACAAATGTAAAGTCAGCAGTTCGTTCCGTGGATGTTATGCTTAGAGCAAATGGATGAAAACTTCTGTCACGATCTGTTGTTCCAACGATGAGTACCGGAAAACCCTGCCAGATTAATTTATAAGTTGCATCAACGTGAACAATTTTACAATCGCTTGCAAGGCTCAGTAAGTATTTCGTTGATAACATAAAACGAAAGTAGGGGTCTTTGTCATCGTCAGAAACTTCGTATGAAATCACAAAGACACAGTGAAGCCACGCCTTCTGTTCTCCCAGGCTAATAGTAGACGGCCCGTACTTTTGTGGACGAATTTGAGCCAGGTAATTTTAGAAATAAAGGGAAGCAATTGTAATTTTAGTCTTACATTAAAGTAGTCTGGGATCAAAAAATGTATTTTGGATGACGTCTTACTATTTTGGAGTAAGATTTTTGGTAGTCATATTAATCTTTCAGTTGGATAGAATTTGGTGACCGTTGATCCATTTTAGGAACCAAAAATAATATTTGTGCAAGGTTTGCGATTTTTCTGATGTTATTTAATTTATTTTGGATCATAATATTATATACTCTAAGGCCCTTTTAATATTTATTTGTTCTTATAATGTTTATTTGTTGGAGGTGTCGGAAAAAAATAAGCCGTCTGGGACCTTTACTTTTGGTCGCGATAACCGACTTCCACGCGGGCGAAGCCGCGGGCATCAGCTAAGTAGTGCTTGATAAAACTATAAAACAATGGATCCACGGCATTCAGGCAGGGAAACAGAGCACCCTAACCTGAAGGTAGTCTAGTGGTCTTTCAGTAGGCTCTATTCTCTGCCGTAAATGGGGCCAAACCATTAATTTTCACACAAAGAACTATAATTGGATCATTAGGAAAGTTCGCCTGCCAACCAGGTTTTATACAGTTTTATATTTTTTTTTATACCGAGTTGTGATTGGAGTAATTATTATACGTCCTAGGGTGGCAACTAGCATCATAAAAAATATTTTAATGAACGAAAGCGTTTTAAGCACGCAATCAAGATAGAGAAGTAAGTTATGGTTTTGTTTTTTCTTTTATTATATTACGTGCAGATTTTTAGGGAAAAAAAAAATTGCACGTAATCCTTTAATGCTCGTCTTTTTGTGCAACCGTTTTTACTTGTAAGTCTTGTACTAGGTCTTGTCTTGTACACATGTTTCGTTTTATTTTTACGCCGGAAACGGCAGAAAATTGTAATCGTAATACATAATGCACTTAAATAACAACTTTGTACAATATTCTGACAAATAAATGCATTCTATTCTATTGTACACAGTGACACATTTGACAACACATATTTTTTTTCTCCTGTGCGTGTCCTAAATAATATATTTTCTCTGTTTATTTTATAACTAGCGGACATCACGCGGTTTCACCCGCGTAGTTCCCGTTCCCGTGGGAGTACGGGGATAAAATATAGCCTATGTTACTCGCTGATAACATAGCTATCCATTGCTGATTTTTTTTTTGAAATCGGTAGATTAGTTTTAGAGTTAAATCGTAACAAACAAACAAACAAAAAATCAAATCTTTCCTCTTCATTATAATATTAGTATAGAAGATATCATTCCTCACACATTCCATCCATCGTTTCTTTGTTCTTCCTCTCCCTCTCCATCCGTTAACATTTATATTCATCTTATGCACTTTTTACTCACTAAGAGCCGTATCACACTAGCGGATTGCGAGCGGCTTCAAAGCGGAGCGGGCGCGCAGCGAATTCGCCGCGGATGCGCAACGAATTCGCCGCGAATAGAAGCGTGAAAGTACACTCAATTGTGTTTGCATTGCGATTCGAATGCGCAGCGAATTCGTTTCGCGCCCGCAACGAATTCGCTACGCACCCGCTCCGCTTTGAGTCCGCTCGCAATCCGCTAGTGTGATCAGGCTCTTAGGGCTTTATCAAACTTTACAGCAGCCATGGGCGTGCGCCCCTAAGAGGCAATTAGGCAAAGCCTACCCTATCAACTGGGCATTCATTATAACGAACTAACTATGTAATAAAATATCACATTATGTACAAAATATAAAAAAAAAGTTCAAACTCCTGTTAGAATACTTATAGCAATTTATCGCTCCCGTATCACGCAACTAACACTTTACTGGAAGTTACTACAAAGGTTGGAGCTCCGCCGGACAGGCAAGCACTGGACTTGCCTAAAACCCATTGATAATTTTACGCACACATTGTCACATTGGTGCATATTTTCGTGTGTATGAACTGCACACATGTATAGATTGCAGTAATTTTAGAGCGGTAACTCCTGCGAGTGTAGCTGGGCTGCTGGGCTGTGATTGGCTGCTACAACACAAGGCCAGGATTCAAGGTGGATGTTCTTTAGCCCGCGAAATTCAGATTTCCTTACATTTTTTGCAATTTGCAGGCCAGTGCTAGGGTGTATGTTGATTAAAATAATGATTCCTGGGGGTTATTGGCGCGTATTATTATTATAATAATCAATAATATTATTGTTATTATATTTTTCTTCGTGGGTGTCGTTTTCGTGGTTTTTGGGGTTGGTGATAATGAAATGAGGTCAAAATGAAAATCCAAGATGGCGCCGATGAAAATATTCGGTTTTTTCTACATGGGTGTCGTTTTCGTGGTTATTGGGGTTGGTGATAATGAAAATCCAAGATGGAGCCGATGAAAATTTCCGGTTTTTTCTACATGGGTGTCGTCTTCGTGGTTATTGGGGTTGGTGATAATGAAAATGAGGTCAAAATTTAAAATCCAAGATGCCGCCGACGAAAATTTTCAGTTTTTTCTTCATTGGTGTCGTTTTTTAGGTTTATGGGGTCGCTGATAATGAAAATGAGGTCAAAATGAAAATCCAAGATGGCGATTTTTTTTCATTGGTGTCGTTTTCGAGGTTTATGGGGTCGCTGATAATGAAAATGAGGTCAAAATGAAAATCCAAGATGGCGCCGATGAAAATTTTCCGTTTTTTCTTCATGGGTGTCATTTTCGAGGTTTTGGCGTTTGCTGATAATAAAAATGAGGTCAAAATGAACATCCAAGTTAGCGCCGACGAAAATTTTCAGTTTTTTCTTCATGGGTGTCATTTTTGTGGTTTTGGGGTCGCTGATAATGAAAATGAGGTGAAAACGAAAAACCAAGATGGCGCCGACGAAAATTTCCGGTTTTTTCTACATGGGTGTCGTTTTTGTGGTTTTTGAGGTCGCTAATGAAAATGAGGTCAAAATGAAAATCCAAAATGGCGCAGACGAAAATTGTTTTTTGCTATCATTATTTCGTGGCCTACCCTTCGTGGAATACTACTGCACGCCACTGACAGCAGCTATATCATATTTGGGCTCATCCCATGCACCTTGATGAGAAGACCTTTCGACCTAGCTGGAGTATGACTGTCATCGACTGTCATAAGGCTGTCGAGGGAAGCGCTAATTTTAGGAACTATTGGTTCAAATTAAAAACATATTTTAGTGTTGGATAGCCCATTTATCAAGGATGGCTAATAAGGGTATATGTTATTCACGCTACAATCAATAGGAGCGAAGCATTAATGAAAAATGTTCCAAAAACAGGGAAAATGTATTCCTTTTGAGAGCTCCGTTGCGTGCGCTGCGTAAACGGTTAAAGTTACTAAACAATCATGTATGACGGTATTGTTCCTCTTAAAAAGTTCTAAAAAAAAAAAGTCCGCGATAGTATGTCATCTTTTAAGGTTGACTCACGCCCTCTTTAAGCCTCTCTCTCTCTTATGTGATGCAGACGATATTGCGCGGGTCAGCTAGTTGACAAATAATAATTGTCACAGTCGCGTTGAAGAATTCGAAAAAGAGAATTATTATAATTTGAGCGTTACAATGCGCACCTGTGCCTGATCGCTCAGTGCCAGACTGCCAATAGCATTGTTGATCCTGGCAGACTAGTCTCATCTCGTGCCAAATACCCATGTATCACGGTATACGAGTATCTTTAGTTATACATAAGCTCGGAGGCGCGGTTTCTGGCACGCACTATGTCTATCCCGCGGCCGCTCCCGTTAATTACTATGTAAGTACGTTCATTTGTTTTGCTATAGCGTGACTTATAAATAAGTGTGTCAAAATTACGCACACGCTCAGATTTTATAACGGCAACGTTATGATTTTTGTGAGTTTTGGAATGTTAATTATTGAGCTTTTATATTCGTTGTACGTGCTAGCTTTTTGCTATAGTGCAATGTTTATATTGCGGGATACGTCTTAGGCCTGAATTCCTGTCACGCTGACGGTCGGTCGCGACAGGAATTCAAGCCTTAATGTTTCGGATATAAATTCAAATAGAACAATACACTATCATTTGGGGCAAGCGCACTTTCTTACTTTCTTTTATTGCACCTGCATGTTCTACATCCAATCCTAGATCTAGTTTTTTTGCGGATATAAAACTAGATATTTTTGCAAACAAGTTATTCAATTTGGGGCAAGTTAACACGAAAACAATTAGGCTATTGGTAAGCCCCACCTTCTGAAATCAGTTTTCCATAGCCTTATTGACTGGAACTGTGATACGATGATATTCATAAAACTGACTCACCTAAACATAGATTTTTTGACACCAACGAGGACAGATATTTTTAGTTTTAGGAGAACACGATTATTATTTATTTTATTGTTTCATGTAGATGTTACATTCACGCAGATGTCACGGAATACCTTATTATTATAACAAAAGCCAAGCCTAGCCTAGAAAATCTCGCGTTTACCTAGAAAGACAATAATCTAGCAAGTATATCATCACATATTTACATAGTGTAAGTCGCTCCCGCTGTCTGTTCGCTTAGATCTTTTAAACTACGCAACGGATTTTAAAGCAGTGCGTGCGTGCGTGCGTTTTTGTTTTTGTGAGTATATGCTACATTGCACCCGTGCGAAGCCGGGGCGGGCGCTACTAATTAATAATTTACTCTAAAAGTCGCACGTACAGAATATAACTTTAAAGACCAAGGCACATTTCTAAGCACTGTAGCATTCAAAAACTGGCATCAATTGGTACTCGCTCGACCTACTCATTTGAATACTTTTTGACGATTACTCAAACTCGACTCGTTCCTTTATTACGGAAAAACGCCCGCCCACCCATCACGTTTTCCTTGTATTTTAGCTGGGAAGAGAAAGTGGCGCAACACTCCCTCGGAATAAACAACATGTATATTTAATGAAACACGTGACATTAAGGAAACATGAAGCAATATAATTCCCCAGACTAATAAAAATGTACTGAAAACAAAAGAGAACTGTTCTATTTTTAGGATCATAACTTCATAAGTTAGGTCAGGCGAGGTAGAAAACTCGAACTCAAGTACGGTGCCTATCCGTGCCACGGGTACGTAAATTGATAATTTATTTCGAGGGTTTATTTTCCGTCTGTTACAAGAGTTCTGTGCGATGTTATGGCATGTTTTACTCCTATTACTGTGGCAAACAGGCTGACTTGGAATTCTTAAAGAGGGTAAAGGTACTCATGAATACAAAATGAGCTTACTTTAGGAGTAACTGATCTGATGCAGCAAAAAAACACCTGTTCCAACCTAAGGTGCGATTAAAGCGAGCGGCCCGGACCGCAGACTGGCTGCGGACAACGGAATTTGATAGATTCAAGGTGTATACCACAGATAAAGGTTATCTTTGGTGTATTCGGGCCCTTCACAAAGCCGTCAACCAAGCATTCTGTACATCAGACTAAGTAACTATACGTAAAAATTTTTGCTGGGTAACGACTTTTTTTTTTGAGTGAAAAATCATGGTTTACGGTAGGACTTAATGTAACGCAATCAATACATTGTGCTGTTGGATGCATTGAATAGTACGGACCCTCGTGGGTGGAGGTAGGTATTTAAAGTAAAAAAAAAAAAACTTGTGAGAAAGTTGGTACTTTGACCTCCAATATCTCCGTAACTAGAAGTTTTCCAGGTATGGTATAGAACAATTAGAACAAGTGCCATTCGGTTTCGTAAATGGTCTTTTTACACCCATCATTATCTGTCTGATCGAATCTTTACATTTTGTATTAAACAGAACTTTTTTGGTGTTAATGATTTTTTCAAAATAATCTTCTTATTGAAAGATCACAAAAGAATATTATTAATACACGGATAAAGAATAATTCAACCAGTACTACCTCAGCTCTGAACTTAGTTACAACAAAAGCGAGGCACAGCGGGGTGCGACTCCGACATATTAAAAGTCCTGCGACCTGTCTCCCCTTGCCGCGCGTGGAGTGGGTCGCGTGGGGGACAGACGTCATCGCGATCGATTTGCAAGGACCCTAGAATATCGGTTACGTGAGAGTTCCGCGAGTTTAGATACGCGTATACGTAGGATAGATAGGTTTTAAAATATTGAATTCTGTATAGAATACAATGTAAAAGTTTATTTGAAAATATAAGGTGTAGACGAACCTTTCACGAAGCCGTCAAAAGTTTGATGTGCGCAGAATGCTTTTCTGTACATTAAACTAAGTAGGTAACTCAAAAATTATTGCTGGGAAACGATTTTTTTTTTGGTGTGAAAAATCACGTATTACGGTAGGACTCAATGTAACGCACTCAAATATTACGGGGTTCAAATGGAACTTAACATACCTAAACTGTCAAAATCTTTCAAATATAAAAAGAATTTTGAGAATCGCTCCACAGATTGGGGAGAAATCGGTGATCAAACAATATCAAATTAGACCACACGACTGAAGTAATAAAATGACAAAAAATTAAACCGCGTTGTCGCGCGTTGAGAAATCATGTTTTGTGGTAGAACTCAATGTAACGCACTCAAAACATTGTGCTGATGGATGGATTGAATAGTACGGGGGTCGTGGAGGTGTTTAAAGTAAATTAATGACATTAAACTTAAAAAAAAAACTTGTGAAAAAGTTGAAACTGACGCCGAATCCTCAGTAACTAGAAGGTTCCCAAGTATGGTCTATAAAAAAAAATTATCGCAATGACCGGTAGTAGATACGTGTGCCTTTCGGCATGAAGATGATGATTTTCTGGGATAGGCCACTTTAGTTTTTGTCTTGCGTATTTTCGATTTAGAATAAGTAAAAACTTTAAATATTTCCAACACGTTTTAATAGCTATTTTTTCCTTTTATCAACCTACAAGTTCAAAGACCTATATATTATTTATTTTTTTTACAACATTCCAGCCTAATATATTATTATATAAACGAGCGCGACTACACCATAAATCTGTTTGCAATAGGGTTTTTCTCGTGGAATTGAACTTTTTCTGATATGAAATATTCAATCAATAAGCTAACCTGTTGATAACCGATATAAAGTCCACTTTAATCGAATTGGTTTAACGAAGTAAATGCAATAAAACCTACGGAGTATAATTCTGTACGATTTTATGAGAACTGAGCATATAGAAGAAATATAAGTAGGTAATTGGGTAAGCCACCCCATATTACTTCTGTTCGGCGGTAAAATGTGCCCGTAGTTGACTCTTTAGGGGTTTTTAGAAGGGAAAATTCGCAGCAATCAAGAGCTACTTAAAATAACATTTATACGGAAAAAAAAAATTACTCCTGTAAAATGAGCCTTGGGGACCATTTTCAACTTTCATCGCGAGTTAGAATGAAAGTAATCTATTTCAACAACGATAATAAGTAATCCATTAACGAATAATAAACGTGTCAAATATTAAGGTTTCTTTAAAACCTCTTTTCCTTACCAAGACACCTTGACAGCAGGAAGCAATTTTCTCAAAAGGCCTCTTGCGACAAAATTTTGCAAACGAAAAAAAAAAATTGTCAAAGACACTCAACTCTCATTTTCTAGGGCAAGTGAAACTATAATACTCAGATTATAACACGTAACGATCCTGCCGACCCATCAGTTAAATGAGACAAAGGTTTACCTGACATTTACGAGACAATACGCTACTAGTTATAAATTATGTTATCGATGTGGAGCAACTGAAATAGATCGGCGGACTAACGTAAATAGATTGTCTTCGTTTTATGATGTATTGAGCAACATTTACCTGAAGTTATAGTACGAACATAGCGGAAGTGATAGCAAAGAGAAGTGGGAGTGGGCGGGCCATAATATGTATATGCCGTAGACTGGCTGGATGGAAGACGGGGGAAGAAAATGCTGTAGTGGAGACCACGGACGGGACGGAGGAATGTGGATGTGTGAAGACAACCGACTAGGTGGACAGACGATCTCATTAAAGTGGCCGGAAGAAACTGGATAGGAGAAAGGTCATGTAGAGACGTATACCAAAACAATGTCGAGACGAAAAGAAAAAAAATAAAAGCATAATTACTGGCCCAACTGGGGTGTAAAGAGTTACTGCCCACTTTCACACACAGAGGGGAGGCCCAGAGTCCCAGCATCGAGATTTATTGGGAACAGTAAAAGTTAACATAATGGGTGTAAAAAGACCCTTAACGAAGCCGAAAGGCACTTGTTCTCCCCGTCATTGTTCTGGACCATATTTTTAATACCAATTTTTTATGTTGGAATACTTCCATGACCTCTGTAGGCCTATACTATTCAATGCATCCATCAGCACAACGTTCTGATTGCGTCAAATTGAATTTTACCGTAAACTGACTATTCACCCAAAAAAAAAAGTGTTTCCCAGCAATAATTTTTGCGTAAAGTTACTTAGTTTGTTGTGGTCCAGGATCCCAGAGCTGCCAGACCTTACTTGTTTTCTCACGAACAAAATGTAGTATTAATATGTACATCAAGTAGTATTAGTGTGTACTGTGAACGTATGCATACGTGCTAACTTGAGCCGACGGACAATTTTTAGATATCAGGGTGTTATAGTTGCGTAAAAATAATACCATTTTTTCTTATAGCCTGAGTGCTGATTTTTATGTATGTTACAGAGAATATATATATATAGAATGGAGTGCTTATATTTAGGTAGAGTACGATGAAAATTGCTGTAACGATCCGAGTGCATAATTGTTACGCATGAAGGCACATTACCTGGTATAACGTCGGTAGTTCCCTGATCTATTTTGCATGAGTTCCTTTATGTGAGCTTGAATCTTACAAGTATTGATCGGACGCCCATACATAAAGGCTAGATAATGTCAGTATTATGTAATAGAGATGGTCTATAGTATAAAGATATAGCAGTTACAATAAAGTAGTTTGACCACTTCGATTCCATCTATTTTGATCTTCTCCGAAGAAAAAATGGAAGATATAGGGATCACTGTATAGGAATGACATATTATCCTTGTAGTATTTCGATCTACGTCAAAAAGTGTCACAAGCCACGGCTATCTAATTAAACAAGTAATAGCCGGTGAAAATGAATTAAACGGTGGTTAATTGGCAATCAAATTAATTAAAATGGCGATTATTTCGCCTACATCCAAGCAGCGGATTTTCCCTGCGTTTAAAGATGAAGTAAAACTGAAATTCGTTAATTTCATGCATCGGATTATGACTAATTGGATTAACGTACGTAGCAACTGTAGACATTTGTAAAAAAGTTTTATGTACAGAGCGAATGGCATTATTATTCTCAGACATTTTTAACTAAGTTCAAAGATAATTGCGCCGAGATGGGCAAAGGTCATCGTTGCCATCGCGGGTAAATCCTGGATGAGTATAGGACCGTGGAGATTGGCGCAAGCAAAGAGAGGCCTATACCCAGCAGTGGGTGAATTCGGGCTGTAGATGATGAAGAAACACGTTAAAATATACTGATGAAGATCCTTATGCTAGGAAACCCAGTAGGTAGCAGAAGGACTAGAATTCCACAAACGTTTTCCGGTTCCCATGTCATACTCCCTAGAGCCCAGAGCACACCGCTGGAGGCTCAGCGCAGCGCATTTGAAGACAAAAATTAGCAACTCTATTTGAGGTGGTTCAAACTTGGTTTGAAATATTGCTAGAATAAAGTCCTAATCAGCTTGCACTACAAAGCGGTTGTTACGTGAGTCACTGCGGCCGAATAGTGCGAAATGAGTGGTTTTTTTGATTTACAAAAAATCTACTGATTGGACTAAAAAAGTAAAACACATAAGACCTGCTTTATAGTTAGTTCAGTTAGTATGCAAAGTTTCGTGAGTAGTATTTTTTGAATACACAAAATTTGAAGATCCTAACTTTAAAGCTGACGGACTTTCATATAAACTTCCATCCCCTATTTTACCCCTTTAGTGGTGGAATTCCCAAAAATTCTTTCTTAGTGGATACTTACTCTTCACAAAGAACACACCCTCCAAGTTTCATGACTCTAGGACCGGCGGTTTGGGCTGTGCGTTGATATGTCACCCAGTCAGTCAGTCAGTTTACCATTTTATATATATAGATTGTTGTCTTCAAATGCGCTCCGCTGCGCCTCCAGCGGTGTGCGCTGGGCCATAGGAGACGACTTATTTTATTGACACCAATTGACAAATTGAATGCGTAGATCTCGAAGGTCCAAAGTGATAGCCCCTTCATAACAACTGTGAAAGCGTACGTCGTGTGACATAGTACGTACTAAAATTATAAACGGAACACTAATGTTCGTATTAGTAATATACCAGTATTATCGCATTTATTTCCGTCGAGCTTATTAACAGCCTATTTCAACTAGAAAATTAATCACGTTTTTGCTTTTAAAAAATCCGATAAAGGAAAACGTAATGCGTTAAATTGAATGCTCGCTACTAGCACATTGTTTTTTTCTGTCCTTGCTAAATTTTAATAACTGTAATAAATTACTTCTTCATATTTCATCACTGTATGTATGCGCGTGCGCAAGTGATCTTAATAGTCTGGTTTTTGCTCGTCTCGATTTATGTTAAGCAGTAAATTATAATGTTAGCGTGATCATTAGTACGAATTAATGCATGAATTACTTCCTATTCCCACTATGACAAATCCTCTGAAAAATAAAAAAACTACGTATGCATACTTTTCCTTTAAAAACTCTTTTTATTTTCTTCAAAGATTTTGAGCTTTGAATAAATAAATAAAAAATCAGTTGGAGCATTCCCAAGTCCAGGTGATAAATAAAAGATTACTCACACAACCCTCCCGAACTCGTCCTTGGGCACGTCCTTGTCTCCAGCGCCGCCGGTGCACAGCTTCGCCCGGAAAGCCGCCACGCGCGCCGCGATCTCCTCCTTCGGCAACCTACGCAACCACACCAGTGACACACTCATTATTCACCAATTCAATATTACAATACAAACGAAAAACTAAATAACAACACGCGCGCGCCGCCGAACGCGCCTGGACTGTTTACTTGCAGCCAATGGATTCACGAATGTCTCACTGAGCGACCGCGTACCGACAAGCGTAGATGAAAATCTTATAATAAATTTCGCAGTGTAATACCTACCAGTGCATGATACGCCGAGCCGCTATAACAGCGTAGAATTACTTTTTGAAAACAATAAAACCCGATAAGACGTTCTCGTTGCGCGGCTGTAACCTGAATGCGGACGAGTACTGCTTATTGAATAATTTAAAACACGAAGGGTGGCCCGCGGCCGCAGCGTATTCGCGCACTGGTGAACTATTGATCAGACTCCGGCGCAGCGGCCATCGCCCCTAAACAAGGGTGCGCTCTACCCGAATAGCCTGAGGGGTATTTTCTATTGAGCAAAATAAAACAAGGGATTTTATTGAGCTATAAATCGATAAGGCAACGTGACCTAAGTGAACATGTGCAAATGCATGTAAAGCTAATAAGAACTTGCTACTACTCGAATTAAAAATGCCGAGATATTCGAAATAGTGTTTAATCACGGTAAATTGGGATTTTGATTAGGCGGAGATTATTTTTCCTTTACTTTCTTTCTTTTTCGATTCCTTCAATTCTTCTCTGATTAGAAAGGGAAGCGAAACTTGAAATCCTAACTTTGGAATTTGCAAACCTCGAGAGGAAGAGGTGCGCAAATTCCAACGTCAGGATCGGTTCTATGCTTCGAGACTTTTGCAACGATATACAAAGCACAGCGTGTGGCCAAAGGAAGAATTGTAACCAACACTCTTATACAGCTTTTGGATTTTCAGCATCCGCGAAGCTCCTGAAATATGTAAAACGCCTCTATCACATGTAGCTGTTTGACGTATGCAGCAGACATACTTTACAATAAGGAATATTGATCAAGGCGAGAACGATTACGGTCACAAGCCCTTTTCATGGTGCCAGTTTCATAACCCAAACAAAAAAGATTGAACAAAAATCTAAATGGTTCAAGAAACAAAAGACACGTCACACCTTAGCTGACGCCAAGAGTTTCCGTGTTGCGTTCATTAACTATTACCACACAGGAGCAAGAAATGGAAAGCTCGCGCAACAGGGTATACCCTCTTTGACTTGTATAGAGGGACGGCCTTGTCTCACAGTGCTGAATTATTTATCAAATCTGGCGCAACGTCCGTGATGCGGTTGTTTTAACTGTTATAAGGGGATGACAGGTAAATCGTTTCTACGTAGTTTTAAATTAAAACGGAATATCAAGTGAAATACTAATCTGCGGAGATCGGAGGATCTATGTCTTACCAAAATGCCAACCAAACAAAAAAAATGTTATCTTACTTGAGTAAGTGCAACAGAAGAAGTATACGAAGTGGCATTAAAGCAATACTGCTAAAGGAGGAGGTGGTGGTTCGGGCCCTGGTTTGAATACTTCGCAAGGAAATAAGGAAACGAAGGATTTCGTGTGTAGTAGGTTAGTAGTGGTTATTCCGAGGGGAAACGGCAGTTATCGGATGGTTAGGTTAGCGTGGCGCACATATTGCCCTCTAGAATCCCTTTGTTGACATTTTACTAGATTTAGTTTAGTGAAATGATGTAGATGAACGAATATGAACAAGTTTAGCGTTTCCTTATTTAACAAACTGTTTTCAGTAAGACGTGATCGATTAGAATCTTCGTCATCTTGGAATTTCGTGAAATCCCTGGTTTCTTTATTACCCTGCGTGCGACAGATAATTATCCCGTTGTCATAATTATCCTGTTGTTATCCCATTGATAAAGAACTGTTATACCATGAATTCAGTTCATCAAAAACGCAATATCTAAATGGTCGAAATGTATGGAACAGTATCCAGATCCAGGTTCTCCTTTTTAATACTGAATGAATTTCAACCCTGTTCCATCGACAAAAATTTCTAAGGCTGTATACAGAAAGAAAGCTGGAAACTTATAAACAAATGCGATAACACGTGCAATTACGACAGGTATATTTATTTTGATAAATATTTATAATATATATAATGGGATGTATAGCTTCTTTTCGCATTTTTAAATACACATTTTCTAACAAAACCAAATCATCGTCCGATGAGTCCGACATTTTGCTTGGGTCTGCTTCATTCAACCTGCTTCCTTTGTGTAGAACGGAACAGCGCTGTCAAGCGCGCGCCGGTAAGCGCTTATAAGTTTCCAGCTTTCTTTCTGTATACAGCCTTATATAATAGAACGGTTGAGCAATATTTTTTTACGTGGGTATATTTTTTCTGCTTTTTCGTAGGCGTAAGCGATAGTATTATGAACGTTACAATATTTGTATCGCTTATCGCCACTTCCCATGTAGGAATCGACTGCCAAAGACTTCATTCACAATAGTATTTTTTTAGCTTTACAATAGAAACGCAAACTGAAATAATACGATAAATATACGTGTTTCTGATATAAATAACTAAGCTCTAGATTATTTTTACAATAACTTCCCAGGTTGTAACTATCGATAATATTCATGGGCGTGCGCAACGAAGAGGCAATTAGACAAAGCCTACCCTACCAACTGGGGCAATTATTATAACTAATGAACTATTTAATAAAATAACACTTTGTACAAAATATTAAAAAAAAAATCTAACTCCTGTTCGAATACTTATAGCAATTTTTCGCGCCCGTGTTACGTAACTAACACTGTACTGGAAGTTGCTACGAAGCTCGACGCTCACCCGCCGGACGCATCTTATAGGCAAGCAGTCTACTCGCCTTAATCCCATTGATAAATTTACGCACACAGCGGCACATTGGTGCATATTTTTGTGTGTATGAACCGCACACATGTATAGATTGCAGCCATTTTTGGGCGGTAACTCCTGCGAGTGTAGCTGGGCTATGATTGGCTGCTACAACACAAGGCCAGGATTCAAGGTGGATGTTCTTTAGCCCGCGAAATTCAAATTTCCTTACGTTTTTTGCAATTTGCAGGCCAGTGCTATGTTGTATGTTGATTAAAATATGACTACATACGTCTTACAGCCGCAAATCATATAATCATCAACATACAACCTAGCACTGGCCTGCAAATTGCAAAAAAACGTGAGGAAAATTGAATTTCGCGGGCTACCGTGCAGCAATGCACTAAGCAGGGTTGGTTCCGGTTCCTTTCCAAATTAAATATAAATTAGTGGAATTTCGTATTATCCTGCAAAATTTTGTTGATCACTGTTGTGAAGCAACTCGATATGAAAATGATGCAATTTTATTTGGTCGTATTTATCCATCGACAAATTCGAAATTATATTTTTCTGAAGGAAGCCATTATTGTTTCATTGTGACAAGCAATTTATATCGCGATCTTGAACGTTTTAATTTTAACATATTAAGTTATTTACACATTTGTTTTGAAACAAAAAACGTACATTTAACAGTAACAGCAGTGTAAAAATATTAATTTTGTTGTGTATTAATTGTTTATTCACCTAACAATGGTGTTTACTTCTGAAGTTTGTGCTGATAATGTGTGTTTGTTAGAAGTTAAAGGCAATTTCCGTCTTATTATAAAACTTCCAATAAGTACCAGGTTTAAACCAGGACTAAAAGGTCTAGGTTTGTTACGGTACTAACGTTAGTTCTTTCATTCGTATTACAAATCGTAGACCAACAAAAGACTACTTAGTACCAAAGATAGTCCCTGGTCTAAACATTATCCACAGATTATAAGCAACAAAATATGTAAACTATTCATTCATTCGTTCAGCGTTCTCTGCACCGTTCCTTTTTACAAAATGTTGTTACGTAATTTAAAAGAAAAAATATTTTATAAATTGTTATTTGTAGTGGTAAAATATAAAGTTTGGTTATCTAAAGGTATTTAAATATTCCGACTTGGATTTTCTTGAATGCATCCAATGTTCTGTTTTGGAACAACTATTGAGCTTGCGCGTATAATGGAGTGGACTGGGCGGCGCGCGTAATTCGAGTAGGTAATGTTATCGAAATTGTATGTTAGATCTTAAAGTAAACTAAATGTCCGGTTTCACTTCAAGAGTAATAATACAAATAAAGGCACAGTTCTTTGGGCACAGTATTCTTTGTGGTGAGATCGTGTGTGCATTCAATTTAAAAAAAATGGAACAAACAAAGAAAAAAAAAAGAGGTGAAAATCGGAGTTCAGAAGAAAGGTTAGTGATAACTGACAAGTTAGATTACGTACACAACTACACACAGTAAATGATGCAATAAGCTAAGCTATGTACCTATGCCACATTACTTACATTAATACAAATTTCATTCTAGGATTTATACTGCATCAACTTATTGCCGAGTCGGCTAAAATACTTGAAGATAAGTCGACGAAAACCAATATAAATATGTTAAAAAACGAGTTAACAATTTAGTACCATAGTTAAACTAGGGGTCACGATGGTCTAACTTTGGTATCATAGATAGTTCTAGGACTAGCGATAAACTTCGTTTTGTAATAACGTTTATACAAGTTCATGGTTTAAACCTAGTACTAAAGCCGGTACTTTTTTTAAGACCACGTTTTATAATAAGAGGGAATCAATAAGTTTTCTCTATTATCGTATAATGACAAGCTTCAAGTTGTGTCTAAAGGTAGATTTGTACCCGAATTACGAGAATTAATCTAAAAATAATATATGGTAATTAACTGACGTGTTCTGTAACTATCACCCACTCACTTGGATAAGATATTAGAGGTAGCCGAATCTTTCTTCTGTTTGCATCGTTAGAAAATCGTGAGTTAAACCTTGAATAATGTGGTGAGTTCTTTACTTCTTGTATTTATAACTTTTGTTTTTACAGGCTTATTTTCAAATATTATAAATCAATAAATGTGACTACTTTGAGGGCCATCATAATTATGTAGAGCGACGGACGTTGTGGAGTTGCGCGTTTTTTTTTGCTATCATTATTTCGTGGCCTGCCCACCCTGGTGGACGACTGCACGCCGCTGATAATATTGCAGTGGTAACCTATATAATTTTAATTTATTGCGTGCATAGGGATTAGGGAATTAGAAACAGGAGGAAAACATAGATAGCTATATAGCTAGTTGAAATTTGTATAAATATAAAATACGTTTCCAAGAGAATAAAATAAAATTATAATGGCTGGATATTCAAATAAGTTCCGTTGTAATATATTGCACCAATAGATTTGCCATTGAAAGTGAAAAATTGAGTCAATTTAGAAAAGATACATGTTCAGGTTTGTACACTGTTTATACTCTCTCATTTGTTTAAGAATTCAGAGTTGAGTAAATCCAGTGTCTTAAAATAGTCTGAAAGGAAAATCTGTCAGATGTGTCACTGTGAGGAATATGCTATCCAATTATTTTTTTCATTATTGTTACATTTCGATAACAAACCAAGAAAAAATAAACCATACCGTAAGTCGTTATTTTTTATGAGGCAGATAAATGTTACTTGAGATTGAAGACCTGAATGGCGCAACGGTATTGAGGCTGCCTTACGTTCAAAGGGTTCCGGGTTCGAATCCCAGTAGGAGCAAATGTTTGTGGGATGAGCATGGACATTTGTTTCAGAGTCATGGATGTATGTATGTGTGTTTATATGTATAAGTATGCATTTACAAATAAAAAGTATTATGTAGTATATCAACTATCTGGTGTCCACAACACAAGCCTCGTTGCTTAGTGTGGCACTAGATTGCGCTGTGTCTAATGTCAAGCAATATTTTTTTATTTACTAGCATGTGCATTTAAGGTCACCAAAAGTACCAATTAGGAAATCTGCTTTTTAGTCCACATCAATAAAATCATAATCTATATCTTGACAAAACATTTGAAGCCCAATTGTTAAAAAGATAGCTTTCTCTTTTATGTATGCTTTTCGTATCTTTTTTACTATTCATTAGTGAAACCAACGCAACAAGATTTTAAATGTTGGTCACTATGGGCTTAACATAATCTTGTGTACAATATTTATTTATTTAAACTTCATATACAATAGTGGTACATGGGTGGACTTAATGCCACAAGGCATTCTCTACCAGTCAACCTTTGGGTTAAATAGGAAAATATAGTGATAGGGTACAAAGTAATGTCTAAAAAAAACTTTTTGCTAACGAGGGTTTAGATTTAGATTGATACTAATACACATTTACAATACACACACACATACACAATATCAATGTATATTTCACAATTTTAAGTCTCTATCCCACATTATAAGCAGAAATTATCATAGAGGTATACATCATCATAGAGAAAAATAGAATAGAGGTTGTGAAAAGTAAAAAAAAAAATTAAATTGTGAGAATACTCCTTCTGATCTTGACTGATAAACAGAATGAACAGATCCATAGCTACTTAATCACGTTCAAACTTTGTTTTGCTGACTAGCTTGTTGGTTATGTTTCAGAGTTTCAACAATAAATAAAAAAAAAGTTGATGATTTTATTGAGTTCTATGACCCAAGGGTGTCAACAAGACACCATGGCTAACGCTACAGCCTCTATCTGTCTCAGGATGTACCTCTTACACAGAGTTGATAACATGCAAGATTATCAGTTTGTATTTTTGAGTTAGTAAGTTAATATATTTATATATTATGTCACCATGATTGGTTTATCATAATTTGACACAATTATATTAAACTTAAGCAAGCATAACAATTTTTTATTTCAAGAGATGAAGTCTCTAAACTAGAATATGCTAAGTGCATTGAACTCAATAACAGAGTTTTGGTGTTGTTATAGTGAAAAGTACATTATTCTTGGCTCACATGACGTGGACGATAAAAAGTGCATGAAAAACGATACTGCAACATAATTACTTTTATAATTACTTCAAAACTCAGAAACTATTACGTCACGTAAAGTTAATTACTCAAAACAAGAGTTCAAAGTAAAAAGTTACAAGAGAGTTACTTACCCCTGCTCTTCGAGACTGTCCTCAAGTTCCGCACACTTCACCTCTATCTTCCTCTTCCTCTCATGGTCGAGAATCTCCCGGTTAGGTTGTTTATTTGACGCAGAGTCCAACTTGGCTATTTCTTCTTCGGTGCGATAATTCACCGAATCTTTGGTCTTCCGCACTCCTGCCCAGTTTCTTTGCACATAGCCATTCGTACCGGAGCCCCGTGGCGTCGTTAAACCAATACCATTATACATTTTGCCGGTTTATTTACCTAAAAATCATAAATCAATTTTATGGCATGCTGTGCGAGGGGTATGGCTCCGCCGCACAATCACAATGTAGGTGTCAAAAGTAAAAAACCTCACTACGATGCCGTAGACACATCAACGAAGTTATATAGGTCAACTAACTACACAAATATCTCACCATTTACAAGCACCTCGTTATTTTAGTTTTTATTCCTAAGACACACGTCCATCTTGGCTGGTTCTGATTTTTTTTATGGTTGACTTTGTGACAGAGTTACCATTTTAAGAAAAAGACTTAGGAGAGATTAGAAAAATATTTTTATTTAAAAACACTTCTTATTTTATCAAATAGACAAGTTATACCATATACCATTACCACTGAATTATTATTTCGTCATTAGATTTAAAAAATATTTATACCCATTGAACCAAAATGATTCTGTATGTAATGATTCTGTTCTATGACATTCTGTATATTATATGTTCTGTTTCTGTGCCTCTGTGGTGACAGACGTGTTACAAAAACATTGATTTGACACTGAAGTGTTTAGTTAGGTTATGTTTTGTTTACCTTTATACTCCACTCTTAGCGAAATCAAATTAAAATATCGTTTATTCATAAATTGTAATTGCATTTGAGTGCAATTAGAAACATTAATCATGCTTGACAAAATTTTGTACAACACTGTTCTCTCGCAAACACTTTCACCTTGTGGGCAATATTTAGTTGCCGGTAATATTTACAGTCAGATTGCTGTTTTTGAGTAAGTGTTCCGAGTATTATTGTTGGTTTATTATCTGCCTGTTTAATTTATTCGATTATAATCTTTTTTTCGTTGAATAAATAAATTCGGTATCTGTCTCATCCTCCACCTCCCTTTTTCACACTTGATCCAACTTTTTCAGCCTGGACCGGATCCTTAATCCCGTCGTAGAGCTGCTCACATCAGATTACAACAAGCCGAAATACACCCACACCCTCGAATCTGGCCGCCAAGTCTGTAGCTTGGTTAGCACAGAAAAGTTTTTAATCGCGGGTACAGTTAATGAAATCTTTGGATGGGATTGGAAGAATGCAGTCAGTTCAAAGCTAAGTAAACCGTCATGGACTATCCGGATACCTTCACAACCATCATCGTTGGAGCAGACTGATGTGAATAGTCTATGGTTGTCTGAAGATGAAGCAAGGCTGTATGCCGGATGTGGTGATAACAATGTCTATGTTTTTAACTTGGAGGATGGAACACTGGTGTCCACTTTGAAGGGACATAATGACTTTATACACTCTGTTCATGGAAAGTGAGTGTATTTTTTAAAATATGCTATTACTTACACTTATTCATTGTTGACTTACAATTTTTCTTTATCATGTGGTTAGAGCCTAACCTGGTGTCAGAGTTTTTATGCTGCCCATGGGCCTCGGACTTGCTTTTACATGCCGTTGAGAAATATCTCAGGCATGCTGGTTTGCTAATATGTTGTAGGTTGTTAATTGATTTTCTTCCTAAAATAATGCTACTGCCTATATAAATTATTATCAGTGTGCTTGTAACTTAATCCTTAACCCTTTTTAATAATCTGAGTAAGAAGCCCAAAAAAAAAATGGCCTAAAAATCAAAAGAAAATACTAGATGAATTGTAAATTTCAACCTTTGAAATCTTCTATTTTTTCAATTCCAGCAACCAGCAATTGATCACAGCCAGTGAGGACGGCTCGGTCATGCTCTGGGACGCCCGCACTTGCAAGAGTCACAATAAAGTGGAGCCTCATACTAACAGCAAAGTAAGCCGGCCTGATGTCGGCAAGTGGGTAGGATCCGCTGCTATAGGAGATGACTGGATTGTGAGTGTAACTGTAATACTTTCTGTTCTTACACCATACTCCAATTGAATAACTATTTAACTTTTATTGTAAAAAGTAACTTTGATACCTATTAAGCTATCAATAATGAGACAATTCATGCCCTGAGGGACCCTAGTATCAATAATTCCATAGAGAATTAAGTAATACTTAAATAGGTTGCTAGGTTTTTATTTTAGTTAGCCTATAGTGTCCCAGTGCTGACTGCTGGACAAAGGCCTCCCTCAATTCCTTCTAGGAGCTCTTATTTCGTTGCTAGGTTAACCACCACAAATAAATCTAGCAGGAGATAAGGGAGTAAATAGGCAATGAATACTATGTCGTATGTACGTTTGGTGTTTCACAAATCTACCACAAGCAAGCAATATGTCAACCATCTGATTTAATTTTCGTATTCATTTTCTTTGTCAGGTCTGCGGCGGCGGTCCTCGCCTGGCTCTCTGGCACCTTCGCTTCCTGGACGCTGTCACCGTCTTTGACATCCCCGACCACGGCATCCACGTGTCATTCTTCCACGATGACTGCGTCTTCGCTGGAGGAGAAGCCAAGCACCTGTACCAACTCAATTACTCCGGAGAAGTGAAGGTCGAACTACCCGTTTCAGCAACCACAGTGTACTCCACAGTCCTGAGAACCACCCCCAACAAAGTTCTGGCCATCGCTGGCTCTAGCCCCGAAATAGATCTCTGTACTACCTTCAATTATAGAGATCAGGTCCTACACTTTCGTTAGGTAAGTCTAAGTAAAAGTTTAAGTATTTTTCTGTTATTAATTAGTGATTTTTATTATTAGACAATAAATGAATGAATGATGCAACAAAACTTTATTATTAACAATATTATTGCCAAGTGAGAATTTTAAGCGGAAGAGATAATCAGTTTTTTATTACATTTTTATGCTGGCAACACATCAAGACAGCATAACACATTAGCTTCAAATATTAGTTTGAACTCTGTTCACGAACATTTAAAGCTCTCATTTAAAACACACAACATTAAATCACACATTAGTTTCAAATACTATTTTGAATGTATTGACGTTCATATCTTTTTCCTTTCATCCAAACAACAAATGTTGACTAAAGTAAGAAGCTTCCTTTGCTGTATTAAAACTTAAATATAGCCATGTCCAGCCACTACAGCCGGGATGAACCCCTGGCTGCCATTCTTCTTCTGCACATAGAACCACTCAGCATCCACATCAGTTTCCACCCCCCCACCTTGCACTAGAACTACCACATCCCCTTTCTGCACTGTCAAAGTTTTATTTAAAACACTTCCTGTATAATCACTGTTCACTACTAACAGAGTCTGTCTCTTCACTTGTTTGTATTCCCGATTCTCTTTTTCGTGTATCTTATCTATGTTGGAGGAAACGGATTTGGTTTTTAAGTATAGGGTGTCAAAGTCTTTTTCTGCGCACGAGTTCTTGGACTTGCGTCGTTGTGTTTTGGAGGGGTAGCGGCACTCGGAGCGGGTGCGCCCGCGCAGCTGTTCCTTCTCGTTGTCCGTGAGGTTGCCGCATGGACGCGGGTAGATGTCCGTGCTGCTCTCCCAACATGGCGTCTTCTTTTGTGGTGATGTTCTGGAAAGTTGTGAGTGCTGTGGTTAGTGTTGATGTGGAATAAGTTTGGCATTACAGCACTTGATTGATTATTTCACAGCAGAAGTCCAAACATCTATGGTTTTTAAATCTCGTAAGGTTTTTGATCGAGACGCACAGAGCAATCGCTCTCTAATCAATGCAAAAATACGTACACGTATGTATACAGGGTGTAAACGAACCCTTCACGAAACCGTCAACCAAGCATTCTGTACATCAAACTTAGTAACTCTACGCAAAAATTATTGCTGAAAAATCACGATTTAATGTAGGACTCAATATATCGCACTCAGATCATTGTGCTGATGGTGCATTAAATAGTACGGGGGTCGTAGATGCAATGACAGGGAGAACAAGTGCCTTTCGGCTTCGTTAAGTTTTTTACACCCATTATTAAGCCTATCGTTTTTTTACACTCTCCTACTGCTTTGATTGCAATTTATTTGGACCTTCAGGATCATAGCAGTTTGCTTTATTCAGTCTACTCCCATTAGAAATATGCGTGAGTTTATGTACGTATGTATTTGGACCTTCCTTCTTTCCTATGTCCCTTGTCGCCGTGCGGCGTCTGCGCATACAGCCACTGCTCGTTGTGTAACACTGCGTTATTACCATGTACAGTCAGTCTCACCTGTTAGGCAGTATCCCCAGCGGCAAGCACGCGCTATACAGCACGTACCCCTCGTTGCCGTGCGGCGTCTGCGCATACAGCCACTGCTCGTTCTTGAACACTGCGTTCACGACTGTACCGAGCGGTAATGGCAGCTCTTGCTGGATGTCCTTCTGCGTTTGGTAGAGAGTGCTTGGGTAGGCGATGACGACGGGGATGTTGCCTGGTCGGTCTATTGTAGCCTGGAAGGAGGTAACAAAGGCTTGGGTGGGTAGATACTACAAGTGATTAGGTACTTTATTAAAATAATTGTTTAATCATGGGAGCTTGAGATTTGACAAAAAAATAACCGTTTGAAACAACATCTTGTGAGAACTGCCTGTTCACTCTCTGCTATTATTTAAACAAGTCTCATATACTTAAATTAATATATTTACATGAGACTTGTGTAATGTTGAGGGTTATGTTATAATAAAGGAAAAACGGATTCCAAAGTAAAACTGTATATTGTAGAGTAATACAAAACAAGAACACCATTAGCAAAGCGTGGTTACAGAGAAGTGAAGTGTAAAAAGGCGGGCTGTCAACTTCAACTCTTGACAAGGATGACATGGACAGTTGACAGCTCTAATCATTCAATAAGATGCGTTCCAATATTATTGACTACTTTCTTAATTCGTAACACCCTTCCTCAATACAATTGGTACGCATTCTTTACAATTACAATACTTATATTTATTTATATCTTCTATCATAGCTATCTCAGGAAATTACAAATCATATTAACTAATACTATATCTATCCATGAATTTAATTATTTAACATACTACACAACTTGTTAAAAAACCTTTAGTAAACACATCCGCTATTTGTTTCCCCGTTGCAACATATCTTAACTCTACAATCTCTAACAAAATGATAATTCAAATCAATATGTTTTAATCTCTGATGTTTTTCAGGGTTTTTAGCAACATGAATAGCTGACTGATTATCAATATAAATAATGAAATTATTACAACCTATACCAATTTCTTTTATTAAATTGTAAATCCAACAACCCTCAGCTACCCCTTTCGCTAATGCCACATATTCAGACACTGTCGATGATAGAGCAGTACATTGTTGCTTTGAGCTGCACCAAGATACTGTGCAACCAAAAAGCTTCATGATGTACCCTGAAGTAGACTTTCTTTCCAGCTTATCTCCAGCCCAATCTGCATCTGTATATCCTACTAGTACATCCTTAGAATTTCTTCTGTAAATTAATTTGTAGTCTAATGTTCCTTTGATGTATCTCAGTATTCTTTTTAACGCCTTCCATAGGTTTTCATCTGCATAAACTTGATATCTACTCAGATAACTAACAGCAAAACAGATGTCTGGTCTTGTGCCCAACATAGCATACATAAGGCTTCCGACTACCTGTCTGCATCTTTTCACCATATCATTGTCTTTGGCTGGTTCTGTTGATAGTATCAAGCCTGTCTCTATAGGCGTCATAGCCGGGTTACATTCTTCCATTCCATACTTTTTAAGTAGATCTTCTAAATACTGTCTCTGATCTAGTTCAAGCCCGTCTTCTTCTTCTGTTATATTGATTCCTAAGTATTTCATTTTCTTATTACCCATGTCAGTCATTTCAAAGTTTCTGTTTAGTGATTGTTTCAGTTTCTCAACTTCTTCCTGTTTCTCTGCTATAATTATTAAATCGTCGACATATAGGAGTATATAGAATCTTTTATTTGCTTTGTAGTACATGCAGTAGTCTGACTTGCTTCGAATAAACCCTTCCTCTTTCATATAATTATTGAATCTGTCATTCCAGTTCCTTGGCGACTTCTTTAAACCGTAAAGTGACTTCTGTAATTTTAGTACTTTTCCATCATATTTCTCAATTCCATTTGGTATCTTTATGTATACTTCTTCTTCTATAATCCCATAAAGGAATGCACTCTTCACATCCATCTGTGTCATTTTCAAGTTGTACTTACAGGCTATGGATAAAAGGATTCTCAAAGTTGGCAATTTTGCCACTGGTGTGTATATCTCCGAGTGGTCAAAATCATCTTCCTGTTGAAAACCCCTTGCTACTAGTCTTGCTTTATAGATATCCTTATTCTTTTCTCCTTTCTTTATTTTAAGAACCCATTTTGTATCTATCACTTTCTTTCCTTTCAGTGGTGTTTCTGTTATCCATGTATTGTTCTTCTCTAATGCTGTCAGTTCTCTTTCTATAGCTTCTTTCCACTTATGTGAGTCTTCTCCTTTTATTGCTTGGTCATAAGTTAGTTCTTCTGTGCATGCCTTAAATCCTGTATAATAATCTCCATACTTCTGTGGTTTCTTGATCTCTCTTGTCCTAGTTTTCTGTGGTTTCTCCACTGGCAACTCTCTAAAAGAACTTTCATCTTCTGTTTCTCCACATGATTCATAGTACTCTTCTCTTCTGTGTCCACTTTTATCTTCTTCTTCTTCAAGTATATTACTCTCTTGCTGTATATTAGTCTCTCTTCTGTTGATTTCTTCTTTTCTATCTGTCTTCTGTAAGTCTCTTTCTGTTCTTCTGTATTCTGTATCTATCCTTCTATCTTCTGTTGTAGTTTCATTCTGTGTTTCTATTTTCTCTTCTTGTCTTCTGTCTTCTTCTTGCTGTCTGTGTTTTCTGCTAACACTATTTGTATCATCTTCACAATCAATGTGAACTATTCTGCTCTTCTGTTTCTCTTCTATCTTTTCTTGGATAAATACCACATCTCTATATGTGTTGACTTCTTTGTTTTGAAAACATACTCTGTAGCCTTTGCAATTTATCCCATAACCAACAAATATTCCTTTCTTGCTTTTTGCATCCCACTTGAGTCTTCTTTCCTTTGGTATGTGTACATAAACTTCTGTTCCAAATATTTTCAACTCTTCTATATTAAAGCTTCTTTTATATAATAATTCAAACGGTGTCTTGCCCTGAACTGATGACTTACCTGTTCTATTTAATGTATAAACTGCTGTGCTAGTGGCTTCCGCCCATAGTTCCTTCTGTAACTTCTTTCTGTGGAGCATAGTTCTAGCTGCTTCTACTATTGTCCTCATCTCTCGTTCAGCTCGACCGTTCTGTTCGGGTGTGTAAGCAACTGTGGTCTGGTGAGTAATCCCCTTTACTTTCAATATTTGATTTACCTCTTTGTTAACAAACTCTCCTCCATTATCTGATCTCATTTTCCGAATTTTGTGCCCACATTCTTTTTTAAATGTTACAATAAAATTTTGAATACTATTTTTTGTCTCATATTTATTTTTTAGAAAATATACAAACCTGTAGCCTGTAAAGTCATCTTTGAATAACAAAAAATATTTAGAACCCCCTATTGAAACCTTTTCCATTGGACCACATAAATCCATATGAATCAATTCTCCAGGTACACTAGCTCTGTTATCACTACTCTGGAAAGGTACCCTACTTTGCTTACCCTCTAAACATGCTGTGCATTGATCAGTCAACCCTTCATGTTTTACATTATTTTTGGTTAAAATCTCCTTGACATAACCTATATTTTGGTGTGCAAGTCGTTCATGCCATTCTGTAAGTGATGTTAAAGCCACTTCTGTATGAAATTTAAAATTCATGTAATACAATTTACCTACTCTGTTTGCTGTACACATAACCTCTCTATTTTTGGTAAATTGACATCCTTCTTTTGTTGAAGTCATAGTATAACCTTTATCTAAGCAACATGATACAGAAAATAAATTTACTGTTAAATCTGGTACAAATAAAACATCCAACATTATATAAGGTGCATACTCTTTGCCGTTGTATCCATGAAAATTAATTTTACCTATACCCTGTACTTTCAGTTTATTACCATCTCCTAATATTACAAATCTATTCTCTAATATATCTGTATAGTCTGTAAATAGGTCTCTTTTGAAACACATATGTTCACTCGCCCCTGTATCCAAAACCCAATCTTGATTTTGAATTAAATTATTATTATTTAGGATAAAAGCATTGTGGTTACCTTTATTTTGTCCCTGCCTGCTTCTGCAGTCCTTATAAACATGACCCAATTTTCCACAAGAGTTACACTTACGCATTTTGCAGTCTTTCTTATAGTGTCCAGCTTTACCACAGATATAACACTTTTGTTCAGTTTCATTGACTTTTAATTTTCTATTGTTGTTTCTTTTTGCCATAAGGGCTGATGATGACGGAGTTTCCTTTCCTATATGCTCCTCTTCCACAAGTAATCTGGCTGTCAAATTCTTCATATTCTGTTCACTTTCAGGTACTGATTCCCATGCCGAGATGAAGTGTCGGTATTTATCAGGTAGGCTCATGACAATTTTTGTGACCACCATCTTCTCAGAAAGATCCTCTCCATTATTTCTTAACTGATTGACAAGTTCCTCAACTTTGGATATGAATGCTGCCATTGGTTCCTCGAACTCCATGCTGTAAAACTTCTGTTGAATAAGGTGTACTCCAACCTTAGATTTGGCTTCAAAAATTGTGTTCAATTTCTCCCACATTTGACAAGCAGATGTGCATGCCAATAAATATGAAAGTATCTTCTCTTCTATTCTTGTAACTATTATTTCTTGCGCTTTTCTGTCTACTTCTTTGCCTTCAGTGGACGACGGCTCTTTGAGTAACGCGTCGTACCATCCCTTTGACCTAAGTACAATCATGATTTGGAACCTCCATAGTGCCCAATTGTTGTCGTTTAGAACTAACGCGCCGTCTTTTCTTTCCATCTTCTATAGATTTCTTCTGTGTTATTCCCGTCTGTAATGACCCGGAAGCGGTCGACTTCTTCTGTTCAGGAGTACTGGTAATCCTAGTACCTACGCGCCACGCGGAGCTTTATTCTGTCGTCTGTTGGCGTCTTACTTCTGTGTGCTTTCCATGCCTGGGCCCATAACCTGTTGAGGGTTATGTTATAATAAAGGAAAAACGGATTCCAAAGTAAAACTGTATATTGTAGAGTAATACAAAACAAGAACACCATTAGCAAAGCGTGGTTACAGAGAAGTGAAGTGTAAAAAGGCGGGCTGTCAACTTCAACTCTTGACAAGGATGACATGGACAGTTGACAGCTCTAATCATTCAATAAGATGCGTTCCAATATTATTGACTACTTTCTTAATTCGTAACATGTAATAATAATGGCAAGATAATTTGTGTGTGTGCATTATGTGATCCAGATGATGTTTTTTTTTGTGATTTAATAAAAACATTACGGCTTATATGTAGGCGATAGGTAGGATAAATAGGTTTTAATAAAAAAATGTAATACATGTTCTCAAATTATTGTGAAGATAAATCGATATGTAATGTCAAACGCTGGTCAAACGCAATCGTTTTCGTACGACTGATAAAACGCAGTAAATCAATCCCCTAAGTTTAATGTTAAAAATAAACTATAAAAGCCCGCGGTATCTTTAAGCGTACCCATTATTGTTCCATATCGTGTAAAACCCGCATACATTGTACCTATGTATTGTTCCAATATTACACACTATAACATCGCAAATAACGCCTGTATTCCTAGAAAGAGTAGGCACGTAGGCCGTGGTGAACCTGTACTACACTGTACTACAGTTATTTTAAGTTAATTCCTGAATAAAAAACCCAATAACACTTTGCCCAACCTGGGAATCGAACCAGGACCTCATGCTAAGTCGTCGCGCTTGCGAACTACTAGACCAAGAAGGCAGTCGTCATAGCCATTATTTATATTTAACTAGCAACCCGCCCCGGCTTCGCACGTGTGCAATGTAGCATACATAAAAACCTTCCTCTTAAATCACTCTATTGCTGAAACCTGCATGAAAATCCGTTGCGTAGTTTAAAAGATCTAAGCGTACTGTGGGAGCTTTTTCTTTCAGTTGACCTTTGTTTGATTGCTCGTGGCTAAATAATAACAGCCGCTCGGGGTCGATCTTAAGGTTAAGCCGTGCTTACCTAGGTTGGTCTATGGATGGGTGACCACCCTTACATACCGAGTTTCCTCCGTGCCTCGGAAAGCACGCTAAGCTGTTGGTCCCGGCTGTCATTTAGTCAGTGGCCCAAAAAGTCAGGCAGTCGCTCCATGTAAAATACTGGTATTCAGCTGCATCCGGTTAGACTGGAAGCCGACCCCAACATAGTTGGGAAAAGGCTAGGCAGATGATGATGACCTTTGATTGATTTGGTGTTTTTGTCACCGGCTTTTGAAGCTAAAGTTATTTTTAACATTTTTTTTTAAGTCGGTCTTTCCAAAGAGCTTTTAATCTCATGTTCAACAAAGGTCAATTACCGTGACCTCGTGTGATTATCGTGACCTCGTAAGTCGATTTATAAAAGTCTCTCGTGAAATATTGTATTGCCGTCCCGTCGAACTGGTGCAATTAACACTGTAACGTTTAACCCCCACAAAAGATATATTGTTGTTTTAAATAAACCGCATTGATGAATGGCCCTCTCCTCTCGAGATTATCTTGTAACCCCATATTACAACGACCCTAAAAACATTCACTTAAGGCCCATTATCCTGAACACATACCACAGAAATAAAATTGCTTCAAAATCTGCCAGTCCAAAACTGTTCGCCCGAATTTATAATAAAAACATCGGGTAGGATATCGAAATTTTTAAATGACTTGCAATTTATGCGTTGTCCAATTTTGCGCCAATTTCGCGGCTTACGTTGTACAATCGGGTTTATGCTCCGAGGTAACGCACAAAAACCATATGTACATCGTAACGTCATAATAACCCCAAGAAATGAATAATGATCGAGATTTACAGGTGCATTTAAATTCTTTTGTAAAAAAGATCCGTTAATATCGCTATAACGAATGCCAAAAAATGATGAATGACTTTTTACAAATTAAATTGGGTTACGTGATACATTTTGTTTAAAAGGGTTCTTATCGTTTGTTACAAGCTTTTAGGTGATTGGCACGGCTTTAACTGTAAATCAATAATCGAAAAAAAATCTCACCTCTGTAAGAAAGCTGTCCAAATCTCGAATGTCATATCCAAATTTTCCACTTTGGTTCCTCTTCTTTCTTCTGTGTCGATGCCTGTGCTTCTTCCTCGCGTATTCTTCTGTACCCACACTAGTGTCCGAGTAAGTGTCCTGCACGTTAGCAAACTCTTCACACGCATTCCTAAACCTAAGATTATGGTAATACTCGTTACGTCCCACGACCCTATCTTTCACATCTCTAGGCTTGCACTTTCTGTAACGTTCGATTTCATTTAGCTTCTGATTGTGGTTCTTATCTACTTCACTTTTGATAATAGTATTTTTAATTCTATCTTCAGTTTGAAACTTATCACCCGTCAGTTTCGCATTCTCTAAGTTTTCTTTCAACACCCATGTTAACGATATCTTGGATTTATGACGATGGGCTAAAGGTGTGGAGTGCCAAAGACCCATATCTCTAATTTCGGCGTACTCAACACTGGTATCGGGATTGTCATCGATTGAACGCGATATTTTGCAGTCCGCTAGCAAGTCTAAGACTTCGCATGCTGGAAGTGCGTTACTCTGGAATTTACAAGTCACTTTTACTGTTACAGCAATTCACGGTTATTAAAATCTTGAAGTTTTATTTCAAAGAAACATACCGTATTGTTCAATCCTTGGTTTTCAATACCATCAAAATCATTCACTCGTTCACTATACGGTGGCGGTAACTCTTTAAACGTGATTTCTGGAAGTTAAATAATAAACGATTAAAAATCACAATCGGCCGTGCTCAATGCCTCACCGGATACTATTAACGAGATTTATACCATAGTCAGCTGAGCGGATTATTGGGCATAAATAATCAAGTTGCAGTCATAACAATGAAAGTGGGCGAGTGCACGAAACAATGCCCTCCCGGGGGGATGCGCGCTCCCGGACTACCCGGCGGCTCCCGTGCGCAGGCGCACCAGCGACTCGCGCTCGTCTCTCGGCATAAATCCCAGATGCGCGCGCCGCCCACCGTCCGCGGCTTCGCGCCCAACACTGGCTCCCCGTACTGACACTATCGACATCGCCCTCCTCAAAAAAAATCTCGGCACATTCTCACAGTTCAAAGTGGGCGCACTCATGCGAGCGCAGTGGAAGACGCCGAATTAGCCTCGGGACACGATTTGCAGCCGCCGCAAACATTCGGTCAGAGGTAGAGTCATCCGTCAAAGCTTCATTTGCATAAGTCAATATACTATCAGTTATGCTCAAACTGCAAGTGGTATCTAATGAAATCGGGTGAAATTGTAGAAATGCTGCAGTCACGAGCTACTAATTGTCAGGTGCTAACAGTCAAACAATAAGTTCTGAAGGCAAGCGTTTTAACACTTCTCACGCTTTTCGAAGCGCTCAGAATAAACACCTGTGTTTGTGTTTCGTTATCTTGTCTCGTGCTTGATTTGTATTTTTTTCCTCAATAGACACGAGATTCCTTTACAATTGTGCGTTGTTTAACTTACCGTAACGTGGCCATCGTAAATACACATCATAAATTAAAGCTTTCCCGCGTGCATTTAGATATTGTTGTTAAAATATAATGCAAACTTTATTGCTTCTATTGTGCTGATGGACTTAAACTGCGTACAATATCATCGCGGATTTCTTAAATGAACTATGCACGCAATGCATATTTTGCATTTGTGTAAATCCTCGTTGAATGCAGATCAGATATACTTACTTTTCTCCGCATTAGACGACCGACGGCGGAGATATTTTACGATTTATTTTCGCCTTTTTTGTTTCGTGGTGTGTAGATACTGGCTGAATCCGTCATTATCGTTATGCTATGAAAGTTTCTTCTCAGTCGATTAGACGATAGTGCACTATAAATTGAAATTCTTTGCTTATGTTGGAGAGACAAATAAGGAAGCTTTATCGGATTACAAAGAAATCAATTACGATGTTTTTAATACTTAGTTTGTGTTAATTCCGAATATCTAGCCCACAATGAAAACCCCAAGAATCCACTCCAAGGGCGCTGAGAACCGGAAAAATAATAGCTGTTAGGTATCTTTCTAGTGTTTTTTCCTGGGAATTTCTATCGCATTAGTCGATCCCTGACTACTGCTAGAAATGACCTCCTAAATTGCATAACAACAGCCGCATGCCGCTGCAATTCAGTCTGTCCAGCTGCCTTTTGAAGCTTGTCGATCCATCTACCCCGGGGACGCTTCACGCACTTTTTACTCGAGGACTCGTCTGCTCAAAAAATCGGAGCGATTAATCCACCTACAGACAAAATTAGCCCACTACCACCTCAACTTGCTAAATCTGCAAGCTATGTCTAACTCCTTTACTTTTCCAGATAATTTCACAAAGTTTTTTATCCTAGGCAAAGTACAGACAGTCATGTATCCACCCAAGCTTAGGGCGAATTCTGAACGGAATAACTGAACTATTTTTACAGATTTTTATTTTGGTTTTCCTGCATCTGTAGTATGAATAGTGTTTATATTTACTGTGTGACGTAAGTTTCAAATGCTGCAAGTTCTTCTAAATCTTCTAGAATCATTTCAAACGTTTGATTAATAATCTACCTTCAATATACATAACAATTTTTATTTGAACATACTAGACGTTAGTCTGTACTACATATTATGTATCTTAGGGTTCAGAGTTGCACATTTTCGTTACCGTACCTATCCAAAAAGGTCGTATTTAAAAATTCTACTTATCTTGCTCACGGGTCATTCACAGGTCCCTACAAATACCTACAGCGTCGTTGTACGTTTTTGTTTATCCCTAATGGTGACAATTTTATTACTTTCTTTATTTACGAACACCATAAAATAAATGCGACAGCTATAACACTTACGCGTTATACATTCCACGAAATTGGAAAGTGAGACAGTTTGTTGAATCTTGAGGCTCTGTCGCGTACGTTATTCCGCCGCCAATTTCACGGTTTTATTGCGTCCAGACCGCTCTCACATAATAATTGTTATTACATACTTGAAATACGCACGTAATTATACAATTCGTTACAAAATATAGCCTTACTGGTACACGACGGTAAGGTTCCGCGGGAAAACGTATTTATGTCTGCTGTTATTATCGTTTAGTAGACGAAATTAATTACTTTCATTAGACGCCTTCGCTGGCCACCCACGTCGGGTATTTTATTAGTAAATAACTAAAGTGTTATGGTCCCAGGTAGTGTACATTGTTTTATGGCTTGTAGGAAAATGGTTTTTCGCATGAAAAGCGTCCCTCATAGTTACTGGAACTACCTAGGTAATAGGTAGGTACAGCTATGGGTTTTGCTCTAGGATTTTGTTCATGGACTTCATGTCATCGCCGGAGGTCAGCAGTATCCTCAATAATAATAGTGAACTTTACAGAAAGTCGGTACTCACCTAGTTAAAACGTCTTTGCTGCTACACCTTTACTGTTTCTTAATTATGAGTTAATTAAGCGACAGCGTCCATAAAAATGCAATCCTTTGGCAAGCATTCCAAAAATATTTCATCGATTTTTTCCGTAAATTTCTTATCGTGCCTTAAGAAGCGTGAAAACGGAAGACAATGCGTTTAAGCCGAAATCACGAGCATATCGCTATGTGGGGAATGTATCTCCACAATGAGGAGGAATGCCGCGCAGATCACGACAACTGCCGAAAACGTGCGCACACGCATCCCGCCCGGCAACCCGTCGCGCAAGCAACGCACTTCATCAAACAAAAATTGTGGATTTTCAAATACTTGTATAATCTATTTATAAAGAGGTTAATTTTTGATGTAGGAGGTTTTCTACAAATCTGCTCATCTGATTTTTAACGTCCTTGCCCTGATAAAGAGTGCCGAGTGTTATATAATTAATTTCATGTTCAAACTATCAATTTTACGCGGACGAAATCGAGTACTAGAAACACTTATGAAATATTTAAGTTCCCATGAAAATGATGATGAGGAGTTTTTAATCATAGTATTGTACCGATACTTGTATGTTCATGCTTGATATAATGAGCGATAAATAATATAACCGTTCTACGCGAGTAGGTAAATCAAATGGCTGAAGTTAGGGTAGATTCTTGGCGGTCCTGCAATTATCTAGATTCTAGATGAAGTTCTGGCGTATATTCACACGTCATTGAGATGTTATGGGGTATTTAACAGGGTAGCTAATTAGTCAACGGTTCTGTATCTCTCAAGGAGATGATTCTAGTCATCATAACAACGTAATGTTGCTATGGCTTCGTTATAGCCGTTAGATGATTCTCTGAAAACATTTCGTGTTTGAATAGGTAGACCTTATACCAAAAACTAAAACTTATATGATGGCCACCAATTTTAACGATAAAAATTATTTATTTACTTTCCGTATCTACATTGTTTACAAACTAATACCTATGTTATTGCGCATATCTGTTATGTACAGACACCAGCACATCAAGCTCCCGAAACTGTCAAATTTTCCCAATCAACCTTGAACCTAAAGCTTTAGCGATAAAGTTGAAACTCTATTAAAGATTGCGCAATACAAAATGCGCAATATTACCCATAGCCAATATAGATAATATTGAGCATTTTGTATTGAGCTATTTTTTAAAATGTTTTATATTTAGTTATCTTCAGCGGAATAGTGATCAAGTATCGTTTTAACTGCTTTAAAAACTTTTAAGAGCGAATATACATTTTGCCATAATAAACGTCAATATCTTTTTGGATTTCCAATAATAAACTAAATCAACTTTAATGAGTTGAACGGATTTGAATTTATTTTGTTGTTATTGACATACGAATTTATGACAAAACATTAACTAATAAGTATCTGATATTATTTATGTTACTGCGACATTATGGCATTTTTTGTCGTAATTAAGTTACGTTAACAATAATCATTTTAACATTTATAGTTTTTATAGGTATCGTTCGCTCATTTTGAGTTACCTACTTATTCCAAAAGAAATTATAAGTAGATGTTCGTTAATAACGTTTAAAATTCACCACTATGTGTACCTAAACTACAATATGAACTAGCCATTAGTTTGAACGTGTTATTATGGCGATCATTATCGTTAAGTCATTATGTTCGTCCACGAAATATTTTTAGGAACGCCTACGTTCCTCTTAGATATAAACTTAATAAGCAATAACTTTATCTCGCCAAAATCTAACATAAGTTCATATTAAAAGGTGCCAAGTTTTGATAATTTATTTTGTTATTTAACCTAAAGTGTGCTTGAATGCTTATGTGATGTCTCCGCTAACAAGTTTTAGGTAAGTAATTTGTGACAGCTAATTATGAAGAATTGTAATTGGTCATTTGGATAACTTAACTGGTTGACACTTATGTATAATAGTTTGGGTTTTCGTAGTCAATCTTGAGTTATTGTTGACTTTGTCAGTTAAAACGATCGGAGGTCTCAATCTTTATGAGGCTGTGAATAAATTACTATAATCAGATGATGGGCCCTAAGACGATACACATTAATCTATAACATTCTAACCATTCGGTCCCACAACTTTGTCGCTACAAAAAACTCATCCTGTTCACACAATTCAAGCAGACAATCGACTTGCCTTTAATATTTTCTCCTTTAGAATCGTACACATGATTTGCATCCGTGACTCAAATTCGTGAACGCGCATCTGTGAGGGACCATCGGAGGAACTGGTAGGAGGGCAGCAGGGAATTAAGGGTAAGTGTAGGCAACCGATAATTGCGGCGTGGGAACGCAGCCCGCTGCGCCCGCGCCTCCTGCGCCGACAGCACAAAAGTGTTGCTAATTTAAAAAAAATCTGACCAGTGAAAGTAATATAATACATTTATTCAGGTATCGGTTTTTAGATATCGTTATGTAATAACCTTAATATTTTATGTGTTTTGATAATTAGACGGAAGACGATGTAATACTTTGGAGTCTCGCAATGTTTTGGCACTGATTCGTATTATTTATTAATCGATCCGTGATTTTGCGATATTATGTAACTGATTGGGAGTTTCAAGCTGCTATTTTTTACTGTACAGTGGTAATTCGACATCAATAGTCATTCACAATCATGACTGTACCTACTAAACAACCGTGACATAGCATGGATTGAAGATTAGGTAATTTTAACTCGGAAAGTTTGGCAAGAACGTCGAAAAGTGAACATCATGCAGTTTTGCAGTAAGTACTCGTATAAGATTTAAATATTTCTTAAAACAATCAATTTAAAGAAATATGTATAAGGAAGAAAATTAGTGTAGTTTACCTACTTTGCGGACTCTACTTCCCCTATGCACCTCCTACATCGCATTGCGCGCCACAATCGGCGAAAAGGCAAAATTGCTGCGCGGGCGCATTCTGCGTCCCGAGCCCGCCAGGCCATGTAATACCTAGGCAACACAGAAAGAAGGTCCTTAGTGTCCTTAGCCTTACTGAAACCTTTTCATAAGAAACTTACAAAAACGCATAACTAGCTGACAAACGTAACGTTAATATTTTGGCGCCTACTGCTATAGCCGATAGGAATGAGACGCAACTAAATTTAATCTGCTTTCTACCAGCTGTTTAACCAAAAGATTCTGCTATAGCCGATAGGAATGAGACGGAACTGAATTTAATCTGCTTTCTACCAGCTGTTTAACCAAAAGATTCTGCTATAGCCGATAGGAATGAGACGGAACTGAATTTAATCTGCTTTCTACCAGCTGTTTAACCAAAAGATTCTGCTATAGCCGATAGGAATGAGACGGAATTGAATTTAATCTGCTTTCTACCAGCTGTTTAACCAAAAGATTCTGCTATAGCCGATAGGAATGAGACGGAACTGAATTTAATCTGCTTTCTACCAGCTGTTTAACCAAAAGATTCTGCTATAGCCGATAGGAATGAGACGGAACTGAATTTAATCTGCTTTCTACCAGCTGTTTAACCAAAAGATTCTGCTATAGCCGATAGGAATGAGACGGAACTGAATTTAATCTGCTTTCTACCAGCTGTTTAACCAAAAGATTCTGCTATAGCCGATAGGAATGAGACGGAACTGAATTTAATCTGCTTTCTACCAGCTGTTTAACCAAAAGATTCTGCTATAGCCGATAGGAATGAGACGGAACTGAATTTAATCTGCTTTCTACCAGCTGTTTAAGCAAAAGATTTTACCTCGGGAACTTTGGAAGGAATACGCTTTCTGCGTTTCCCTTTGTGTTGTCCCACCATCGCCCTGCGCATACGATGCACACCTGCACGAATCATGCATTGTGTGCATCACAGAACATCCCGTAATGACTGCATGTATTCCTAGATATTCCCCCACCCATCCATGGTACGCAGCGGCAAAAATGTAGATGCGATTGTTGCTCAAAATCGTTTCACTTTTAAAAGGCTCTTGAACAGGACTTCAGGATTATCTAAGTACTTACTTATATCACTGGAGGGATCTGACTCCACTAAGAAAGGATTTTGGAAAATGTAATGAGCGGTTGAAATAAGGATTGAAAGTTTAAAAAAAAATCCGTCAACGGGCGAAGCTGGATGTGGGTCGGTGAGCCCGTTATACAAATACTTAAGTCATCCATAAATTATAACAGCATTACACTCAAACTCAATCCGGTAGACCAACTACGAAATCTCTTATTTATCTAGTCGCGTGCAAACTGGTTTTTGCTAAAGAAAGTGGCACTTTTTGTCTGCCAATATTAGGATTCGATCGTCCAAAATAATGTTGAATTTACTGACAACAGAAAGCGAAACCCGTAGAGGTTAGTGGAACGCTTTCCTAATGTCACAAAACATAGTATGACTGTAGCGAATAGGTAATCACAAGTACGGGCTACGCGATTCGTCCCACCCACCCGTTGCGACCACTGACGATGGGTGTTGATGTTGACATCTTTACAAAATGGACACGCAATTATGTTTAAATCCTTTATTATGTGCATTACTATCTCAAGCCAAAGTAAGTGCATTACAATTGATGGTAATTTGCGTAATACGCAAAATGCCGAGGACATAGTCTTGAGGATCTAGCGACATATATTTTTAGAACTTAGAAGTGTAGCCACCAGTTCCAGACACGTTGGAATCGCAGGATAAGATAGCAAAGCTTTTTCTATTTTTTTTTTAAGTTAACTGTTTTTATGGACAGTCATTTTATTGATGTTTAAATGCAACCTTAGTTCCGTCGTATAGCAGAATTCGTCTATGCTGCTTTTGAATCAAGATATCTCGAAATCAAAAAGAAACACTTGCTTTCGTAATTCCCCCTTCACGTGCACACTTGGCCCCATTATTACTTCTCTACTCCTGTTTTGTTTGTAGGATGCATCCGTAAAAGTACACAGTAAGTCGGATCAATCAAAACATATCAGTACTTACACCAAAAGTGCCTCAACAATAGCTATTGTACACACTACCGACCAGATAAAAGTCAGTATGCCACAAGAGAGGGTGATTTTATTATGCAACATTGCTTGGGAGGTCATCACAAAGAAACTGCAAATTACACAGAATAAGCTAGACTATAGAAGCTCAGTTTACAAGATGGTGGTAAGTGTCTAGGATAAGAGACCGTCATGATGATTATGGATGGATAAGTCGACGAGGACGACGACCGCGACGCGGCGACGGTGGACGACGGTTCGGCTCCAGCAAATCCGTGAAGACTAAATCAATGCGGGATATGAACAGTGAGCACATATTATGAGAGCATACGCTAAGAAAAAGTACATACTTTAACTTGCCTAATTTTAACTTAACGTCCAGAAAAAAATGTGGACAGTATTGTTTAAGAGTATGCAGTGAACGCGTAAGCTGACCCGACGCAGTTCCGTCACATGTTGGCGTGTCCATTGTGGCCAAGCTATCCGCACTGACGTGACATGATCAAGGAAGGACCTGTCCTTTCCAATCGAATCTAGCTCACTGGCCACGTTCCTATTCTTCTCGGATTACAAAATCTCGCATAATTTATCTTAACTGGGAATGCAATTTGTTTAGACTGACGTTAAGTGGACAACGCTGCTCGGGCAATGCTCTATGACTCGTTTATGATATCATTTGTTTTACAGCGCCTAAACACAGCCTCGCATTTGTGTCGACTTATTACTGGGAATCGAGACTTGTTAAAAGCTGTTCTCAATATCATCTGTAACCGTGGATTACACGATGCCCACATCGCAAAACGTTTAATTATTACATCTATGGCCAGTCCCAAACGTATCATTAACAATTCGACGAGCGATGGTATCATAAAAGCGCGATCATCGCTCGCTGCTTTTCGGCATCCACATGGAATTCCTGCTACACTGGCATTCGGGAAACCGATTAAAATTCAGAAAAAAGAGGTTTACGAACAATAATTTAAGGTCAAGAAGGAGCGTGATCTCGACGCAGTGGATAAAAATTATTTATTTGCGTGGGGCGCGGCAATTAGGGGGGCGGAGCGCGTCTGCGCGCACGACCTCTCGACCCTCGGCCTGCGCCCGCGCAGCCGCGCCGCCTGCGCCTGCGCCGCCTGTGGACACTCGTCCTGTCACGGTGACGCGGACGGCCCAGCGAAACAATCTCGAAATTGCATTCGCTGTTCGCTCTGCAGCACGATCTCACCTACTTACGTGAAATATGTTCAACAATTTTGCATTTTTCGTGTGCAAGACATTAAAACTACTCGTACAGTTTAACCAATAAGTTTTTTATTTTATTTTACAAGCATAGTAATTACACGTTTTAATAAGACAGACAGAACAACAACATTGCCATTCAAATCTATTAGGTAATAAAAAAATAACTCATCGTTTCTACAATCTTCGTGCTCTAAATACCCATATGCCATGGGTCGCCTGGTCAGTTTTATTATTACATTCTTAAAAGGAGATGCAATTACTGATACAGCGTGTATCGATGGACGCACGCGCACGCATGCTCTCATCGGCACAGCGCGCCGACGAAATGTAGGCGGCGCGGGTAGAAATTAACCTGACTCTAGTATCTGATAGCGTACCATGTTGCTCTTTAGCTTCGTTATGCTTTTGTTTCGGACGATGGGAGCGACGGGAACTAGCCATGAAGACGATTAATTTACGCGCTACATGATGGCCACTCATGTTATAGTACGAGATGAAATGCGTGTATTCGCGGTATTTTTTGCAGTGTAAAAATGCAGCCAGACTTTGATAAGTATACGTTTATAATGGGCTGGGATCTTGAAAGTAATCCGATTTTAGTTGCAAAAAATGTGAAGTTAGATTTAAACTCCGTGGATAATTATTAATTAAACAAAGAATTCTCTAACAACTTGCCTCAGTGCTTCACCGGAAGGCTCACAGCCGTTCACCTACTTGACCAGCGTCAATTAGCACATGTAACAATTATATCATAATTACTGTTAACTAACAAACATTACGCAAGTTACGAGTCAACTTACTCTCTCTGAATTTGTTGAAGATCCTCTTCATTTTGAACGAGGGCTTGCTCAACCCTTGGTTTTGTAAGTGATAGTTTGGCAGGTGTGTTACTGGCTTACTTGTTACTGTATTAAGGGACTCCTGATAGCCAGGTGTTCCCGCGCACGCGCCCGCGACACTAATGCTGTCCGCGCCGAGCTGGCCACCGTGCTCTCACCACGCTCGGGTGCGCCAGCGCCGGTAGCATCGCGGGGTGGATAAACTTTACATCTGAATGTATAGGGCCTCCTGATACGGTGCGATCGTTTAATTTGCGAATGACTAAGCGTTGTTTTGATTCAGTCTTGGGAGTTTTTCTGCGTTAGCAGTTCGGGAGTTCCAAATTTGATTGTCATCGTTAGGTATATCTTACATGCCTGGACTAAGTTTATTGGATGTATCTACTTCTTCATGAAGGACAAGCTATTTTAGGGGTGCTTCAGACTTTTCACTTCCCTCAACTGCAGACGTTGAGGTCGACTTCCACGTCGACGTCTTATCGGATCCAGCCGGATACTAGTACTGTACATAGAGCGACTCTCTAACCTCTACAACCGTTATTGGATAATATCCACGATGCCCCTCAGCAAGACTGGTTGCCAAGCTTTCGGGCTTCGGACTACCCGTAACAAGCAAACTGCATCATTGCCAATCATAAAATAAAACTGAAAATGATTGACGGAATTTATGATAGCAGTACGAAACCGTACTAGGAAATTATAGGGAGGAAGGAACGGAATCAGCTCAAATATTTTTTTCTCAGCTTCCCAATTACCTATCGGTCCAGCAGTCCGGCCATAATGCCTGCTTGTAAATAACAGTTGTTGCAATTAAAGTAATGGCACGTAATAACAAAACTGTGACCCAAGGCGGGTGATTAAGACCGCAGACAAGTACGGTGGGGTGAAGCCCATAAGCGGCAAGAGGAATCACGCTCGGCAAAGCACAACGTGCGTCGGGTGAACGTGCGATATGCTCTGCGGAACCCAATCTAACATATACGACATCATTATACACCGTAAGGTACCCTACCTACCTAGGGTTACCATTTCGAATTTTGAAAAGTCTGACATAAGGTTAAGGACAATGCAAAAAACCGGCCAAGTGCGTGTCGGTGTCGGGCCACGCGTATTGTAGGTTTCCGTAGTAGCATGGTATTTTTTAAATTTTGTTTTTCAATGCAAGTTTTTACCCGTTTTAGACAAGCAACTACTTCATCTTAGTCACTTTAAAGGATTTATTGTAAGGATTTTGTATTGGATACAAAATTATACAACACCTTAAGTTCAACGACTATTACTGCTTAACTAACTTATTTTTTTCTTTAAAGTTCATGAAACGCACTATCATTATGAATTTAGCCAGTAGTTTAGCTTTTAGTGGGGGGGACGCCCTACTGGAACAAAATTTTGCACTTTTAAGTTTAATATTTCGTATATGAAGCATTTAATCGAAAAATAGTATTAGCAACCCCAGTCATTTTAAAAGACCTATTTAACGATACCCCACACGATGGGGTAGACGAAGAAAAAAAAATTTGTTTTAAAACCTCGGACAGACAGACGGACGGACATGACGAAACTAAAAGGGGTCCTTGTCAGGACTACGAAACCCTAAAAAGGGTCGAACATTAGGAACCAACCTAATACCTACTTCTGAGGTATTTATTTTTTTCAGGAGAAGATAAGCTTCAGCTAGGTTCATTTAAAAAAAACGAATCAGGTTCGAGATCTATATTGGAAAAGCTAAGATTATTATTCTTAGTCGAAGTTTTTGTGACCTGACAGGGTGGTTCTTAAGGCGCCTCCCCGAGCAAATGACCTTGAACGAGCAGTTTTTTGGTGCCTACTCCTCTTTATCCAAAAGAAATACCAACTAATAAAAAATACATTAAATTACTACATATTCTTGACTCCAAAATTGTCGAATCTTTTTTTTTTTTTAAAGTAGCTTAATGTTGAATAAATCCCCTCACAACGAAACCAGAGAAATGAGAAATAATGATTTATAAAATGCTACTCCTCGTAAAGTAACCATTATTTTGATTTGCTACTTATACTAATGGATAGACAATATTTGATTTTAGAAGACGTAAATTTGATTTTATAAAGAATAAAAACCACTAATTTCGCATTATTCGGCCTGCAGTGACTGACGTAACAATCACTTTGTAGTGCAAGCTGATTAGAACTTTATTCTAACAGTATTTCAAACGAAATTTGAACCACCACAAATAGAGTTGCTAATTTTGCTCGGGGAACCGCCTTAAGTAAAACTTCGTTATTAATTGGTAACCGTTTTATTTATTTACCTACATTAGGGGCCATCCATAAATTACGTCACACGAATTTTATGATGTTTTGACCCCCCCCCCCCCGTCCTTGTCAAAGCTGGTCACATTCGTGAGACCCCCTCCGCCCTATAGTGTGATATCACATATTTTGCAATTTTACATCTACAAATTATTTAATTAAAAAAGCAGTTCCAAAATTAGTTTAAATTTCGATTTAATTATTTTAAATAAAATTAACATTAAATGATACATTTCTAAAATTTAATGATATTATTATTATTTTTACTACAGATTCAGACTTGTATAGATTTTGAAATGTGACGTCACGAAATATACAGGGTGTAAACAACCTCATTACGAAGCCGTCAACCAAGCATTCTGTACATTAAACTAAGTAACTTTACGCAAAAATTATTGCTGGGAAACGACTTTTTTTTGGGGTGAATATCATCTTTTGTGGTAGAACTCAATGTAAGTAACCTAACGCACTCAAAACATTGAGCTGATGGATGGATTGAGTAGTAGTAGGGTCGTGGAGGTGGTTAAAGTAAAAATCTAACAAAAAAAACTTGTATTTAAAAAAAAAACTTGTCAAAAAGTTGGAACTTTGACCCCCAATATCTCCGTAACTAGAAGGTTCCCAGGTATGGTGTAGAACAAAAAAATGATCACAATGACGGGGAGAACAAGTGCCTTTCGGCTTCGTTAAGAGGTTTTTTTACACCCTTTAGGACCCCTCCCACCGTGACGTTAACGTGTGACGTTATTTATGGATGGCTCCTTATGCCCGTAATTATAAATCTATGTAAGTAATTATGTTAACATAAACTAGAAAATAATAAATTAAACATTTTTTTAAACCGGTCGATTCGGACTTGCGCACTTAAGGGTTCCATACCATCAAAACTTTTATTTTTAGTATTTTCTCTGACCCAGACCAAACTCACACCAAACTTATACGAAAGTACCTATTCTGGAACACAGACAGCGCTGGCCGTCATCAAATAGGTTTTGAGATGGGACTTCGGGACAAAAACCCTGAAGTCCGGGATACCGGAGATGAAGCTGTCAGTTCTGCCTTCTTAGCCTTTGTTCTTAGGTGCCTCCATCTCTTTAAACCTTATAAGTTTATCGAGTTGCTTCAACATTTCCGGTCTAGTGCAAAGAGCATTTTTTATAGCATCATCCAACATTTTTTTCTGATCAAACGGGGGTATCGGTGTGTCTTCTAAATGGAATGTAGTAACTCTACCTAATGTGTCCCCGACATAGACGTTTTGCCCTGAATCCTCAAACTTTACATATGTCAGCGTGACATTAGGTGGAAACAAATATTCCGCACATGGCATGTGAGTTTTCCGACGAAGGTCCCACACTGATAGCGAGTTCCCACTACAGGCAAGTATAATCGTAGAGTTGACTGGACAGAAAGAGATCCCGTTCACTGCACTCGAACAAACTAATGTCATTATGACGTCGTCCAGGCCTTCTATCCAGAGTCGAACAGCGTGATCTGAGCCGCAAGATGCTATCAAATAATTCATAAAAGGTGAAATGCACATGTCCATAACCGGGCCGGCGTGGGCGCGATATACGTCCATGTGCTGGTTCAGATAGTGCGTGGAGCACCTGTGTATGCAGCCCTCGTCCGTGCCCACCAAGTAAATATGGTCAATAGTAGGGTGCCAGAACATGCACAGCACAGCCGGATACCTTGTGATAGGAACGTCCACTTTTAAACACTGTTTGGCTATTTCCAGCCCCTTTAACTTTCCTTCAACAGTGGATATTTGCATCAAAGGTGAACTAATAAAGTCATGCGTCTTGGTACTTTGCAGCCTCCGGATCCTTCCGTCTTGACAAGTTGTTATCACATAGTCGTCTCTGTCTATAGTGCGCCAAGTAATTACCCATATTGGCTCGAAGCAAGGATTTGTATCACGTTTGCTTTTAGCTAAAGTCTTAATAGTGTACGATGTAATATCTAGTATTATCACATCACCATTACAAAATCCACATGCCAACCAGTTCGGGTTCTTGTCAGAGAAGCACACAGATGTTACAGAATCCTCAAAATGATAAACACGCTCTGGTTCACGTGGATTTTTGGTACACCAAATACAGACTACACCTGTACAATAATCAGCGTACCCGAATTTTCCATGAGCTACTGCGCATATATTTGGACATTTTGGATTAAAAGATATAGTGGAGATTGGTTTGTTCATGGAGTCCTCACATTCGTAAGTCCATAATGGCTTCAACGTGTAAATATATATCAAATCTAATGATAATGGATTCATAGGTGAGAGCCCTCGAAACTTTTTCTGGGCGGCATCATATTCCAGTGATGAGAGTACACGTTCTGTCACAAGCACTGCGTCATAAAATTCTGGCATTGCTCCTATTTCTTCAAATGTTTTCCCTCGGCCTGATTCTTGGATTTTTTTCTTTTTCTTCCGTAATAAATGACGGGCTGCCGATTGATACATGACCATTTCGTCTTCCTCCTCCTGAGCTACTTGTTGTGCCAAACGTGCATACGTATCGTGCATGTCCCACATCGACGCGAATGCAGAAGCGTTCTTCTTCTGGGGCCTCGTAGCAAGTGTATGTCTCGACTGCCTAATAGTTTCTTTGGTTTGACATTCTTGAGCGACCATCTTTCGATTTCTTCCTTTTCCGACGGTGATGTACTCATAGTAAGCATTTTCTTCTTCAACTAAATTACCTTCACCTGTTCCTTTATCGTAAGTTAAACTTGGTAACGAAAATAAGAATACTGTTTCAGTTTCTTTAAGTGTGATGTTTATTTCGGGTGGATAAGACGTAATCGGGTTCATTTTTGGTAAATAGAATGCGGACGGCGCTATGGAAAGATCGAGGTCACTGGAGTCTATCCCCTCCTCAGTGTTGAGTGTGTGATCGATTTGTATGTCGTCAAGGTTGATAGTGGTGGCGAACACTTTCGGCCCCTCGGCGGCCAGGCCCGTCTTGGACTTGGATCTCGATAATTTAATAGCTGCTTCGCTTCTGGCTCGAACTTTAGCATCAAAAGCGGCGTGGGGTTCCGATTCATCCATAGTAATAAACTTAGGACTGGTAATAGGATCTGGAGTGACATCGACATCGTTAAATATCACTTGATACAACACTCGTTTGTCGATCACGGTCGGCGGGAGCTTCACTTCTTTCTTACCAACAGGTAGATATTCTTCACTGATTAATATTTCTGACGGCTGTATGGTTTCAGAAGTATTGTCCTCCACATCAAGCTTACTTTCGTAGTCAACCATTATCTTCTATCATATAACTATACAAAAGAAATAATCAAATTAATTTCGGCGTGACGTAGGGACGGATGTAAATATTATTACGTATTGTAATAAAATTTGTGAAATTTCGAAAATGACTTTGTAATTGATAGAAAGAATATTGACGTTCTATATATGACAACAGTTTGACTATTGACTAAGTACTTATACAATGCGATTAGCCCAAAGAGTATAGTATGGATTAGCCTTCGTGGCGCTATCGTAGTACAAAGTTTAAATACAAAATCATTAATCTATAGGTAGTCTATACTAATACTAGCTGTTGCCCGCGGCTACGTTCGCGTGGAAAAAAAATAGCCTACGACCTATTCTCAGACCTACCAAATATACATTAAAAAAATCATGAAAATCGGTCAAGCCGTTTCGGAGGAGTTCGTTAACAAACACTGTGACACGAGATTTGAATACCTATAAGTACCTTTTATTAGAAGAAGATTATTAAAAGGTTAAATGTAAATGTTGTTTGTGTTGTAGTTTAGAGTTTTGAAAATAGGAGGGGATCTCCGAAACTGCTCAACTGATTTAAAAAAATATAGTAGTGATAGCTACACTGCTACACTATAACCGAGTGCCATGGGAATGGGATATGTTTCGGGCGAAGTCACGAGCAGAATTCAATACAAAATAAACCATGTACCTAGTAGAAGTAGTAAGTAGTATTTAAAATGGGAAAGGCAACTAAAGGCGCTAGTATAGCCAGGCGCGGATACAGGATTTGTAGTTCAATTTTGTGTGCGTTTCCACGGCGCGCGGCGCGGCCAAAGTGCTTTTTTTTTAAAACTGCCAAGATTTTGTAAAAATTTGTAAAAGTTGATTCCCAAAACCATACATTTTTCAAAGTTATGGTTAAAAAGTAAAAAGGGTTTGAACGTGGCTGCGCCATCGAAATGCGGGAAACCGCGCGGCCACGGAGATCTTTAGAACTAAGCGTTGTAGAGACCTGAAATTTAGGGAAATAACAGATTGAATTTGTAAAAAATTTAGCTGTAAGACTAAAACCCTATGGCCGCGACATTGAAACGGTGAAAAACACGTTATCGCCGATATCTCGCTGAAAAAGCATCGCAGAGGTCTGAAGTTTATGGAAAACACAGATTGGAATTTGACAAAATTTGTGAAAATACACAAAAAAATCCTAGGTTTTATATTTTAGGAGCTGTAAGACTAAAACTCCATGGTACGTTATCGCCGATATCTCGCTGAATATCGGCAATAACGTGTTATTCACCGTTTCAATGGCGCGGCCATGGTGGGGCTTTAGTCTTACAGCTCCTAATTTTTTTTTTTTATAATCTTATTTTTTTTATACAAATCCAATCTGTTATTTACCTAAATTTCAGGTCTCTGCAACGCTTAGTTTTAAAAATCTGCGTGGCCGGGCGGTTTGCCGCTTTTCGAAGGCGCGGCCACGTTCAAACCTTTATAAACTTTTAAACCAAACTTTGACAAATTTATGAATTTGGGAATCAACTTTTACAAAATTTTACAAAATCTTGGCATAGTTTTTTTTTACGCCGTGACCGCGCCGTCGAAACGCAGACGCAATTTTTGTTTGATTTACCTTAACTTATGGAAAATTCATAAAAAAAAAATAAGACCTTTTGATAATAAATGGAATCAGGCGTTACTTTACGGAAATCCATGATATGCAAGGTACAAATGATGCGAAGCGAGCTCGAAATTTTTTACATCATTGCCTCAGATAATTATGCTATAATTGCATAGGCCTAGGGGCAAGTTGCTCCTAATTTATTTCAGGCTGTCTATACCGGTCGATAATGCAAAAATCCAATAGGATTGCCAATCTAGAGGTAAAAAAGGAGCCTTTACGATAAATGTTTTTTCGCACGGTTAATCAATATTTTAATTTAGTGATTCCATTTTACGCTACAATTTATTACGTTAGCTTGGCCTATGATACCCGGGCCATAATAACGAAACGATTGACAACTTATTCATCAAAATCAGATGAATAGTTTAGGCGCTGTGGTAATTTACATACATAGACTGCTAAAATCATAACCCTTCGTTTTGGCTTTACCGTAGTCGGTCAAAAAAACGATCAGTCTTCTTTGTTGAGCATTATCGACGAAGCAACAAATTGCCGTCTTAAGATAAATAAAAAGCTTAATAAATTATAAACTTTATTCTTATGTGTCATAAAGTACAAATATAACGACAGTGTATCTTGACAAGATAAATAAATTATAATACAAATAGTGATATACATAGGTACTATACGTAAATCTATACATTTGGAATGACTAGGACTTGTTGGAGAGCTTTTGCAGTTGGTACTCCCTTTTCAGTTCTTTCAAGTTTTTTTCCAATATTCCAACCTGTGAAAATTACAAGACGTAGTTAATTTATTTATTTATTTAAACTTCATGTACAGTCTTCTTTTCCGCCTGATCAGTTAATTTTTTTTTCGCTTAAATCATGCGGAGGCGCCGATCCAAACCTCCTCAAAGTTTAGGCCTATTAGGAAAGCGTCAACTTTGGCGCGCAAAATAATAATAACTCTCGTTTGGCGTGCGTCGTCAGTGCGCTCAGCCGATCGGTATCTTTTCATTCATCATTTCTTTCTATACAAAGTCAACGGGGCAGGGCTTGAGAGCGTTTCTATGTTGTAAGTGCAAGTAGAAATTAGTTTAGTGGTGATCAGGCGGGAGTGTCCTCAATAGTACAATAGTGGTACATAGGCGGACTTAAGGGGCTCCCCCATGCACACTAGCGCCACTAGTAAAAAAATCAGAACTCGTTAAATACACAATTAATATAAAATCTGATCGACAAAATCAATCACTTGGTCTTCTAAATTATTTACGTCTACTTAACTCATTGAAACATAGCTCGCTGTCGTTACAGATACAAAATGGAAAAAAACGGCCGTTTTTAGCAATTATTCTAACTGTAACTAAGTATATTTTAATGAATTAAATAGACGTCAATAATCTAGAACTCTAAAGCATTGATTTTGTCAATCAGATTTTATATTAATTGTGTATTTAACGAGTTCTGATTTTTTTACTAAAGTGGCGCTAGTGTGCCATGGGGGAGCCCCTTAATGCCACAAGGCATTCTCTACCAGTCAACCTTTGGGTAAAATAGGAAAACACTGATAATACAAAATAATATCTAAAAAACTAACTTCTTGTTACGTTAATATTATGCGTAAATAAACATAGCGAGTAAGGCCCGGACTCCACCCAAGCGGAGAAGAGTGGAAACCATAACATAACATCACGCCTGTAATCCCCGAAGGGTGAGGCAGACGTGTACCTAATAGTACACCCACATTTCACCAGTTATGTTTAAGTCCCATGTAATAGGGGGCGAGCCTATTGCCATCAACCGGGCGCAATAATCCAGAAAAAAACCAGAATCCGTGGCTGCTGCTGAGAAATTCCTGATGGAAAAACCCAATTGTGTCCAATATTTTTTGGAAATCTACCTGACGGACTTATTAGTTTTTTTTGTCATCTACCCTATGCCCAAACATCAGGTGGGATGTTGGATTGATTCAGCCATCCAATAATATAAAAAAAAAACTAACCTCTTCAAACTTGAGCTCCTTCCTTGCCTCTCTAATATAATCCCTGATGATGTTCATCTGCTCCAGCAGTGGGTTATCATCGTCATCCTGACTGTTATCGACCCTGGACGCGCTGGGTCCTGCCAACTCCTCCATCTTCCCTCTCTGTCGCTCCATTCTCTCTCTTTCCATCTGGATCTGTTTTTCAGCTCTCTCGTACCTTTGTCTGCGTACTTCTTCTATTTGAGCCTCGGTTGGCAATTTTCTTAGGGATAGGAGGTCTTCCTGAAATTATGAATGGTAAAGCTGATATGATTAATTGCCGTTTACACTACTCGACCTGGCAATCGAACACGGCATTCCATGAATGATCAACATATTTTGACAGTAATACCCACCACACATGCTTATACTCGGATAGAGGATGACCCACGCTAGACCGTGTCGGGTCCGAGCCGAGTGTCGGCCGTATGGACACACTTACGCTATACCGAGCGGCAACCGAGTGACGGCGGAGCAACGGACAATACGATACAATACGGCCGACACTCGACTCGGACCCGACACGATCTAGCGTGAGTCAAGCTTAGGTCATCACGAAGGTTTAAAACCTATGATATAGTACCCAACTTCTCATTTTATATCACGTGCAGACACGTGCAAGTACATGAGCGAGGAAGCAGCACGGTTGGCGCAGTGGCTGAGCGATTGGTTGCTGCGCTTCGTGTCGCGGGTTCGTATCCCGCACGAAACAAATATTTGAATGGCCTACAGGTAGTTGTACCGAGACTGGATGTGTGTGTGTATAAGTGAGTTTATATATTTGTAAACGCACCTACGATACAGGAGAAATTACTAGTGTAGGGCAAACATTTTTTTTCAGGCTTAGACACGTTTTCCGAATGGCAGTGGCTCTGGTGTCAGTGAAATCTATGAAGTCTCAAATTCAAGGAGGTATATATTCTATTCTAATGATTGTCGACCCGAATCAATAATAAAATAGGTAGGTTTTTTATTTATTTAAATCGGTAAGTGTATATGTGGCCCTATACCGCGCCTTCAAACACACAAATAAACGCACAGAGACATGTCGCGCGATGGGTGATCCTTCTATTACTTTCGTGTTATTCTGAAATACTGTCAAATTTAAACAATTTAAAATAACAGTTTTATTAACTATTTGACCGGGTATCGTAATTTAAATTGATTATTTATGTCTTTTGTGACAAGCTCCTGAATTTTGACTAGGATGCAAAACTACACCATGTATTGTGTTCGTATCTAGGCGGGATAAAACGAAGAGCATTGTAATCTTCTTGCAATAAACTAAGTGGACATGATGACATTGCCCCTGATAGCCTCGCTGGTAACTTTACTTTACTCATACTATACTGTTAGACTGCGTCCCACAGCTGGGCAAAGGTGACAGTGACATGACCCCCATGACAGTTTTTTTTAGACCCAGGGCTAATGCGAAAAACTGGTCGACTGGTTTTCCCAGCTCCTCCCACCATCTTCTATGAGGTGTCTTTGGTTTTATAAAGGGTGTAAATAGACCATTAACGAAGCCGAAAGGCACTCGTTCTCCCCGTCATTGCGATCATTTTTTTGTTCTACACCATACCTGGGAACCTTCTAGTTATGGAGATATTTTGAGGTCAAAGTTCCAACTTTTTCGCAAGTTTTTTTAAGTACTGGTTTTTAAGGTCATAACTTTGCTTTAAATGCCTTCATAACCCGTTTACTATTAAATGCGTCTATAAGCACAATGTTTTGAGTGCGTTACATTGAGTTTTACCGTAAAACGTGATTTTTCACCCCAAAAAAAAAGTCGTTTCCCAGCAATAATTTTTGATGTACAGAATGCTTGGTTGACGGCTTTGTGAAGGGTCTGTTTACAACCTGTATTGTTATGCACAAGTTTGAATAAAATCTACCTTTATATAATGAGCCGCTGCTTGTCTGATGGCTGTCTGTAACCTCGCTTGCCGAGTGCCAGGCTCGGCAGGGAAGGTGATTATCTGCTTGCTGAGCAGGTCAATGCCCTCTGCCAGTTTACCGATGCGCCCGCGCATCTTGTTCACGTCGGTCAGGTTGTACGTGGTTTCACCATCGAAGAGGCTTTGACACATCTGGGGAATAAGTAAATGGGTCTGTTTTATGGACTACGAACTGCGCCCCGCGCAATAGCCTACGACCTATTGTCATACTTACCAAATTTACACCAAAATGATCATAAAAATCAGTCAAGCCGTTTCGGAGGAGTTAGATAACAACCACTGTGACACGAGATTTTCAATACATAATAGATTACTTCCCAAGTTTTTTGCACGGAACCCTATTTTTTTTCTAAAAATAAAGTAGCCTTAGTTACTCCTTATAACATCAGCTATATGCCAGTAAAAGTCTTGTCATAATCGGTCCAGCCGTTTCGGAGAATAGCCGGAACAAACAGATAGACAGCCAGTATTTTTTTTTATAAGTACTGTATTGAGTTTCGTATGCATTCAGTAAAAAGTTGTTATATACGTACAGGCACATCAACTTTATTTATTTGTACAGATAGAGAAATATGATGATAATAAGTTGTCAAATACTGTTAGTGTTTGACAACTCATTATTATGATAACAGCTGAAAAACATCCTCGATAAGAAAACTGGTTATAAATAAATTTGTTAAATGTCACCCTCAACTCAAGCGAATTGGCTGGTCTAATGATTAGCTAGCTATTTGAGAAGTTATATGTATCTGAACCCTTAGGAACTAATCTTTACATAACGTCAGAATGTTCTCTAATAATTTAGTAATGTCTTTCTTATTATCAACTTTGGCTACTGCCAAGTACTTTATGTAATCTAAGGTAATATTTAATCAACAGGATTATCTATTTATTGAGTATTTACAGTCATCTGCCTAGCCTTTTCCCAACTATGTTGGGGTCGACTTCCAGATTTACCGGATGCAGCTGAATACCAATATTTTTCATGGAGCGACTGCCTATCTGACCTCCACAATCCAGTTAGTACCGGGTACTACGATACCCCTTGGTAAGACTGGTTGTCAGACTTTTTGGGCCTCTGACCTATCGACTGCCAAATATCTACAAATGACAGCCGGGACCAACGGCTTAACGTGCTTTCCGAGGCACGGAGGAAACACAGGTATGCATAAATACGCGATTACTTTTAGGTCGTTGTAGAAAGTCATAAACTCGATCATCGAAAACGGAACTCGGACCGTAATTTTTAATTTAATTAAAAATAGAAAACACGAAAACATAAATTAAATTATTTTTTCTTGTTTTTTTTTGTTATAATTTTTTTATTCAGGAAAAATTAAATTTATATTATTTTTATTTTTTTATTTTTCGAAAAAATAACAGTCCCAATCGTTCCAAGTTCGATGATCGAGTTTATGGCTTTCGGTTCCAGAACGACCTAACAGTAATCGTGTATAAATAAGTACCTTCTCATACATAGCAACATCAGGCCTAGCTTTATCCATCAAACTCCTCATCTGCTCATATGCGGTCACCAGCACAGTCTTAGCGTTCCGGCTCTCCTGCACCTGCTTCCGTAATTCTATGAGGTTGTAGCAGTGCTCACACAGACGGAGCCCGTTCTTCTCTGTTATTTCGTGGTCTGGCTGGCTTGATGACTGTGGTACTGATGGGTCTACTATTGCTCCTGTAACAGGTTAGGATTATACATTCATATTTCGAAAGGCTGTTAAAACCTCATTCTTTCTCTGACTCAAGTTTTTTTTATTGTCTTTCGAATGTACGTCGCAAACGGCGTGGGTGTTTGACCAGCCCGCTTAGCATGACCACCGAAGAAACGAAAGAGAATCGACAAATCTTTGGTTCATCTGTCATTTTGTTTCGAAACAAAATGACAGATGAACCAAAGATTTGTCGATTCTCTTTCGTTTCTTCGGTGGTCATGCTAAGCGGGCAGATGTATGAACGTGGACGGAAAAAAGAAGTATGAAAGAATCGCAGTATATGGCGTTCTGTAGGGGTTTGACGCAGAATGTGCAATTGTGTACCAAGCAAAATGTGCACTAGACGCAAAATGTGCACTTCGCAAAATGTGCACTTCGCAAAACGTGCATTTCGTAGCGTGATCCCATTTAATAGATGTAGAATTGGCATGGTCATGCTAAAAATCTGTCGAAATAATAAAAAAAATATAGTAGGCAAACGGTTTTTATTTTTGTAGTGCACATTTTGCAAAATGCACATTTTGCAAAATGCACATTTTGCGAAGTGCACAAGGAAAATGTGCCTATCTGCCTGCATTTACCTAAAGAATAAGTTCTACATTCAGCCAATGAAAACACTGGATAGATAACAAGCAACAGTACAGAAGGAGTCTCATCTAAAATTTTTCGGAAGTTAATGATTGAAATCAGGTAAAAGTGTGAGAAGGGCCATCAGTTTCTTTGATTTGCTCTCCAAAAAAATAAAATAGAACAAACACATACTGGCTACATTAATATCTAGGAACAGTGAGCAGTCATGGCAGAGGATTGAGCCGCACAGCCGACAGTGGTGCTTCCGCCTGGTCAGGTTGAAGGTCTTCGCACAGTTGGGGCATAGCTTCACTGAGGACCCATCTAACCAGGGAACTACCTGGAAATGAGACACAATTTACTTAAACTTATCAGTTAAATAGGTGTTTGTTTACTAAGGTGAACAAACACCTATTTAACTCACATGAAGACTGCAGATAAGTGTCCGAGATAGTCTTTTGAAGAAAGAACCACAGATTTTGGTGGACCTGTCCAGCCAGTGAAAGCATTTGTCCGTCATACGTATAGTAGTGAACATAAGCTGAGATGAAATACTTCATCAATAAAATAAAATTAAAGCACTCTAACTGTGTGCACTGAGTTTATAAAAAATTGTCCAAAGGTTGTAAATTGGTTATATTATTACTGCAACAATGTAGCAATTTTAACTGTATCCAGCTACTTATATCAATTAACTATCAAAGTACTTAAGAGGATTAGCAAGTTGTTAGATAACAGATATTACAGCCACAAAGAATTATTCTTAGGTAATTTTCATTCCTCTAATCTCTTTTTTATGATAGCATATCTTACATTTAATTATAAGTTACATGGCAATAATTGATAGTAAGAATTCTATTCTAATTCCACTGATTATTTAATTTTATCCCTGAAAACAGTGTGTTTTAAAAATGCTTAATATACCTTTTATTTATAAGAACCTATTTCATATTTGTGTTGCAACTTTTACTGGCTTATCCTTTACTTATATTTATATGAATAATTATTTCAAAGTGTCATTTTCTTAATACAGCAATACCTAACTCAAACAAATTCTTATGTAAAATCAATATCACATTCGCATGAAACAAAAAACAAGAAAGGATATACAAAGACCTACTCACTTCCTGTTCATGTAGTTTCCTCTGACTAGGCTCAGTAGGCATGTTACACACAAGCTTATCCAGCCTTATGAGCAGCTTATTGGTCTCAGTAGCGTACCTCTCCAGCCGTGCAGACCGCACTCCCTTCAAATAATCCGTAGAACTACGAGTCACACCTATACTTTGCTCTTCATCCAAGTAACGATGCTCCTGATAACTAAACTTTAACGCCCGATCAAACGTCTCTTTCAAATCAGAATCGTCATTGTTTAGTATTATCTTCTTCGCTTTACCAAAGATATCCTTCAAGGATCTTAGGACGTCCTGTTCCTCAGAGTGTAAACTCTCGAAATGGCTCGTAAGTTGGGAGGCGGATTTCAAGTCGGCTTTACATATGGGACAGAGAAAGCCCTCCAATATCTCCTCGTCGTTAGCCATAGCCATGGTGAAAGGGTTTTAATTATTGCGCCATTATACATGCACGGTAATTAATTAGAATTTGTATTGTATGAGAAAGAAAACTGTAACACCCCCTCAATCTTCGCACAAATTATGACAGCTGCGTTTAGTTTTGTCAATTTGTCTTCTTGTCTAATTCACTCAAAGTTTATTTTCTGAAAATTCAGTAATTTAGTCATAATATAGGTCAAATTTTCTAAAACTAAATTAACAAAGTATAAATTCAGGTAAAGTAATTGAAAATTATGAAGAGATAATTACCAAAATAATATAGCGCGTTTGAGAGTTTCGGATGAGGAACGAAACGTTGACTTGACAATTTTGATTATTAGTGTTGCCAACGTAACACAAAAAAAAAAACTATTTTAGTAGACACATTAAAATCCACCCCATTTTAATGTGTAACTGGTGTGCAACTGGTGGAACTAATGGCGCTAGCAGCGCATGAACCAAACATAATCATTGGTTGAAAATCTGTCAATGTCATTTTAAATTTCAAAATAGATTGTCCTCATTGGTCAGATTGGGTCTAAGCTATGGACGCGCCATCTACAATCAGCTTTGACCAGCCTTCCCCATTGTAATTTTTGTCAGTGGATTTAATCACGTCAAATCAGGACACGATACCTTTTGAGGCTACAGCTTTTTGAGCAGACTATTGCATAGAAATCCTTTACAAGTTCATATGAAATGTAGGTAATTTTTTTAACCTCTGAAGGAGCGCCGTCCGTCTGTACGTAAGCGGTTTGTCTGTACTGTAGCCAGCATGCTCTTTCTTGTTCACGAAACAAGTAAGAATACGTAAATAAGTTAAATAATGTAGTGTGGACTTTTACGATAAATACACGCTTATTTTTAAGTCGTTCTGGAACCGAAAACTATAAACTCTCGATCAGCGAACTCGGAACGATTGCATTTAAAAAAAAATAAAAAAATTCGTGTTTTTTTTTTAATATAAAAAAATTACGAAAAATATAAATTTATAATAAACTAGCTGACCCACGCAACCTCGTCAACTTCACATAAGGAGAGAAAAAGCTCACAAAAGAAATACATTTTCCCTGTTTTTGCAACATTTTTCATTTATGCTCCGCTCCTATTGGTCCTAGCGTGATGTTATATAGCCTTCCTCGATAAATGGGCTATCTAACACTGAAATAATTTTTCAATTCGAACCAGTAGTTAACAAACAAACAAACTCTTCAGCTTTATAATATTAGCACGGTCTAAAAATCATACAGTCGTCCAACAAAGACGTCTAGACAGGGTAATCGTGCGGGGTGTGAGGGGCGAGACGCGGGTAAGCCGATCCCGAACTGCGAACAAAACGATGTTAGTAGTTCGGGATATGTTATTCAGGGCTAACGCGTGTTTATTTTTTATTTGTTTATTTAAAATGGTGCATACGACGTGTGCTGTGAGTGATTGCAAGTCTTCATCTCACATAAATAAAGATCTGCGGTTTCATCAGCTTCCACGCACAGAAGAAAGGTAAATGAATCTGTTTTGTTATTGTAGAGTGCATAAATAATTTTATTTGTAATGTCGTGCCACGTTGATAACGCTAATAAAATGGTCGACCGGCGCACGGTAAAAAAAATGTAAAGGTTATCGCACAGGGCATCCATCTGTTTGGAAATCCTACCTAAATTATAATTGTGAAAGTGTTTGTTTGTATGTTCCGTGTCAAGATGGTGGACTTTTTTATTATTTACTAAGGGTGAATTTCGAGGTGGTGGACGTAATTTTTTATAATTTGATATGGGTGTCAATTTTGAGTTTAATTGGGGTGCTTGTTACGAAAAAGCCATCCTTTTTTAAATCCAAGATGGCGGACGTCATTTTTTTATAATTTGATATGGGTGTTAATTTTGAGTTTATTTGGGGTGCTTGTTACGAAAAAGGCATCCTTTTTGAAATCCAAGATGGCGGATGTCATTTTTTTATAATTTGATATAGGTGTCAATTTTGGTTATAATTGGGGTGCTTGTTACGAAAAAGCCATCCTTTTTGGAATCCAAGATGGCGGACGACGTATTTTTTTTATAATTTGATATGGGTGTCAATTTTGAGTATAATTGGGGTGCTTGTTACGAAAAAGCCATCCTTTTTGGAATCCAAGATGGTGGACGACGTAATTTTTTTATAATTTGATATGGGTGTCAATTTTGAGTATAATTGGGGTGCTTGTTACGAAAAAGCCATCCTTTTTAGAATCCAAGATGCCGGACGACGTAATTTTTTTTAATTTGATATGGGTGTCAATTTTGAGTATAATTGGGGTGCTTGTTACGAAAAAGCCATCCTTTTTGAAATCCAAGATAGCGGACGTCATTTTTTTATAATTTGAAATGGGTGTCAATTTTGTGTTCAATTGGGGTGCTGGTTACGAAAATGCCATCTAAATAACTTAAATCTCTCTCGAGTTGGTCCTGTAGTAAAAGTTGTTCAGTTTGGTGGTCTGTAGCAAATTCTTTCGTATGTGTATGTATGTATGTTCCTTTTCGGTTAGAATATAATTATTAATTTGTATTGTATTTTAACATTTCAGATGTAAATTATGGGTGGAAGCTTGTAGAAGACCGGATTTACTTGAAAGATCTTTCGAAAGTTTAAAAAAAATATATATTTGCAGTTTGCATTTTGAGAATGGTATGTACGGGAAGAAATCCTTGAAGAAAACAGCTATACCAACGTTACTTTTACCAACTAAAGATTCCATCCATACACAAACCGATCATAAAGTCAAAATTTTAAGTGACGTATTGGATCTACACAATAAACCCAGAAAAAAAAAAAAAGCTCAAAGAGACCATGAATTAGCGGGTCCTTCATCACAAATTTCCCAACAGACCAGCACTAAAAAATACATAGTTATGGATTGTAGTTCTCAGACACCAGCACGATTGACTGATCATACTCCCCGAAAAAAGAGACTCAGAAAACAATTATTCAAAACAAGTAATAGGTTGAAAACTATTACTGAAAAACAGAAAGATATTACCGAGAAACAATTTTTGAGAGCTTGTGATCAATTTTTATCCCCTAAGTTAAGCGCGATTGTAAAGGCGCAACTGTATTTAAAACCACACTGTAAAAACAATAGATACAGTAGAGAATTCAAACTTTTTTGCTTAAATATGTATTACACAAGCCCACTCGCTTATCGATTTTTATCAAATACAATTTGTTTGCCATCTAAATCAACTTTAGCTATGATGTACCTTCCTATGACAACTAAGCTCAACCATCAAATGTGGGATATTTTAACAGCTACAATCAAGCATATGTCACCGTCTCAAAAAGAATGTGTGCTTTGTATGGATGAGATGAGTCTAAAGTTAAACTATTTCTATAACACTAAGGAAGACAAAATATTAGGCTTACATGAAGTAGATGGGCAACAGGAACCGGTTGCAGCAGGATATGCTCTTACCTTAATGCTTCGAGGTATAACATCAAACTGGAAACAACCTATTGGCTTCTCTTTTATTTCCAGTAGTAAAATAGATGATCAATTAAAAACATGGATAATAGTTACAGCTAAACGTCTTCTACAGCTTGGATTTAATGTACGAGCCTTTGTATCAGATCTAGGATCCGATTTTTTGGCATTTTCAAAAACATTAGGGGTTTCTAAAGAAAGGTCATATTTTGAGATTGGTGGCCACAAAATATACTACATATTTGATGTGCCCCACTTAATGAAATGCGTTCGTAATAATTTATTGAATTATAATTATGAATTTGAAAACAAAATTGCTCGGTGGGAGGATATAAAAAACATGTATGAACAAGACAAAATGAAAGACATGCGATCAGCTCCTCGTCTAACAGATTCGCATATACAGCCAAATAGTTTTCAAAAACAAAAGGTTCGGTTTGCCGTTCAAGTTTTCAGCAATTCTGTAGTAGCAGCTTTATATAATTACCAGTCGTCAGGTACTCTACAAATTGCTAATGGTACGATATATTTTATTGAAACCATGAACAACCTCTTTGATTTATTAAATTCAAGCAACATTGACTCACCAAAACCCTACAATAAACCATATAGAGGTACTAGAGAGCAAGAAGAATTGCTAGACAAATCACAGGTTCTATTTAATAGCATGAGAGTTAAAAATAAAAATAACGGCCGAGATGTAACCAAAATAATAAAATTCATAAATGCTTTCAACGTAACAATTAATTCAATTCGGCAGTTATATAAAGATATGAGATCTGAGGGTTACGATTATATTTTCACACGAAGAATTAACAATGATTGCTTGGAAAATTTCTTTGGTCTCATGAGGCAGGCTGGTGGAAATTGTCGAGAACCCACTTGCATAGAATTCACCAGGGCTTTTAGGAAACATTTTTTATGTCAGATTCTTAAATTGTCAGATGCTACAAACTGTACAGAAGATTTCGACAGCATACTGACACAACTTGTAGAATTTACCAAAAATACGACTCAACCTCAAGTTTCTATACAGAATCCACCTCAAACATCTAACGAAAATATTACAAAAGAATACGATATTCCGGAAAAAAATGCATTCCACTATATCTGTGGTTATTTATTGCGAAGGTGTGTTGAAAATCACAAACGTGACTGCCTATCGGTAGTCAATTACGCCTCATCATATGCAGATGAAGTAAATGAGAAAAATTTATATATCCACCTGAGAGCTTATGATGACACTAGCCGTGATCGCTTTGGAGGATTACAAGTCCCTCCGGATGATTTTGTGGATTACATCCTTAGGTTGGAAACAGAATTGATGTCGACCTTTTCTTTTACTGAAAATAACATTGGGCTGAAATTATTTGAACATTTGAGTTTAGTAGAATATAGTACAAAACCATGTGAATGCTTCCCAGTAAAATTTTTGTTGAAATTATTTATTAGGATGAGAATTTTTTATATAATTAAGTTCAACAACAGAAATTTCAAATCTAATACATCTAGAAACCGAAAATATTTGTCAGTGGCCCATTTATAATTTTTTTATTGTCATAATATTTGAATTTGAATTGTTCCTCAGCAAGCAGCAAGTTACACCTTCAATAATGATTGACTGAGTTTTGTGACTTTTAATTTTTTCACTTTCAATTATTAAAAATGTACGGTGTGTTCCGTAAATATCAGTACTTATACTGGCCAGTGATAATGACTTCATGAATCTGACGCCATATTGTACTGGTGAGATGAAATATGGCATCAATTTATTGACATCATTACCACTTATCGTTATAATTTCTGAAATATTTCTTTTTCATTGACTACACTTACCTAAGCTAATTAAAACGATGATAAAGAGATTTAAAAACAACTGTCACGGGCAAAATTCAAGCCGTGATCTTTGCCGAACCTTGATGTCGCACTGACAACTGAGTAATTTATTTATTTAAAACAAGATTACAGTACAGTAATTGTCACAGTAACTAGTTATCAATTCTGCATCAGTTCAATTTTTAAATCTCTTTGTTTACGCCTCATCTGCATTTTATATTGTCATACTCAACTCCTTAATAATACATGCAGTAAAGAGCGGGTTAAAAATTGTTTTCATTATTATATCAATATGTAATATTGTTTTATTATAATACTGCTATCGATATTGATCTGCAATAAATAAATAATTTTATAAATATTGTTTATTTGTGACAACCCTGGCCGATGCGTTACTGTCTATACGATGTCGGCATTTTGCACAAGATCATAGGCGTCGTCTTACTGTATGATTTTTATACTGTGATAATAATATAGATTTCATTTAAAAAAAAACAGTCGCAATCGTTCCGAGTTTAATGATCGAGATATGGCTTTCGGTTCAAGAACGACCTTAAATTAACGGTATTGTATCTGATGAGATGACGAGTATAGAGAAGAAAGAAAGAAGACATGCTGCGCCGACCTCAAATGAATTGGGGTATTTTTTATTTTTATTTACTATTCACTATATCAGGCGCAAAAGCAAACAACACCATTCACATTACTGATTTCATATATTCTGTAACATTAGAAAATAACTCTTTTAAATCTTCCAAGTCACTTTTAATTTCTGGCCAGTCTTGTTTCTCAGATGCCCTGATGACCGCTTGACCAGTTAGTCTTGCAGAGGACAGCTGTTGATTAGCTTGAAGTATGTCCTTCTCTTCTGACTCTTCCCTAGCTTTTTTACTTAGGTCCAGAACAGACCGTGCCATTTCTATCACTTTTTTACACGTGTTGGGATTGTTAGCCCAGTTGCCACTCTGAAAAATTAAAACATTGAATTAGTTCAAAATAATCTTCAACTTATCCAATTCTTACGACATATTATTATTAGATTGTGTAGTTACCAAAGTAAAGCCTTTGTACGCCTTCAATAAGCGCTGTGCTTTCAACAAATATGTTGGACTTAAATCCGAGTACAACTGCCATATTTCGGGGTTATTTTGATGAACTGACGTTATTCTTCCGAACAACTCCAGAACTCGTTTTCGCAGTCTGGAAAAAGTACAATTAAGAAGAAAAGGGGGGCAATTAAAATTAATATTCATTTAAAAACGTTTCGACTACCTCATCTTAGTGGAATACCAAAACTTTAACTAAAAAAACTGATCCCTAAAATGTTAAATTCACAGTTATATTCATACAAATTACATTAAGATAATTGTTATGTTGCTGGCGGCGGAGGTAAAATAACTGTTACAATACTTTTTTTTTTCGGATGAGAAATCATCAAATGACTCTTCCCGCTCTGGGCGGAGCAGGAGGGAGGGAAGGAACATGGACGGGTTTTAGTCAGTAAAAGTCTGAACTTTGACTGACTAAAACCCATCCATGTTCCTTCATCGCCCCATGTGTTCCGGGGCCACGGTATCTCTTTCGAACAGTCCCGCAGCCCCGGCAGGCGTCGGCCCTTGCGGACCAAGGACCCAGAAGAACACGAACGCGCCGTCGACACGGCCTATCGTCATGAGACGGACGAACGCCAGGCTAGCCCATAACTCTCCGTCCACAGGTCCGCGCCTACGGTGGCCGGGGGCCACCACATGGCCCCCGACGCCCGGGGCGTCTCTCGGTTCGGCCGGGACGTGAGGTTCTCTCCCTCTCACCTCTGCTCTCATCATCATCATCATCTGCTTCGCAGAAGGAGGTGACGCCGTCCCATTCCGTCTCGCTCCGGACCATGGATTGAACCAGGGCCGGACGCGAGAGGTCGCCGCCGCCGTTCGCCGCTATACGAGGACACGACGGTGCTCCGCCCTCGCGAGGCACACCTCCACCGTGTGCTCCACTGTGTCCTCCGGTCGATCCTCGCAGTGGAAACACCCGGGCGTTTCCACTCGCCCGATTCGGTGCAGGAACCTCCCAAAATAACCGTGTCCGGTGAGTACCTGCGTCAGGCGGAAGGTGAGGACACCGTGGCGTCTCTCAAACCACTCCTCAAAGAGAGGACTTATCGCCACTATTGTGGCGTGCCCTGCACGGGGTTGCGACAGTCGCTCTCTCCATGTCGCCATGAGATCACGCCGGAAGTCTATCCGCTGAGCGACAATTTGCCGCGGCAGAGGAGTTTCCCCACGGCGTAGCGCCTCCGCCAACCATTCGTGCAGGCGCGCGAGAACTATCGCCTCCAGATCCCATGGCGGCAATCCGGCAAGGAGGCTCGCCGCCTCGTGAGTAGTCGCGAGTAGTCGCGAGAGATCGTGCGGTACCCCCAGCTTTACGGCTACCACCTTTTGGGCGCGTTCAGGTAGTGGGCGGCTCGCCGCCTCAAGGAACGCGCCCACATCGGGGCCCCGTAAAGGGCCATGGACCGCACGATTCCCACGTAGAGCCTCCGGCGTTTGGCCCGCCAGGTTGGGCAGGAGCCGCCTGAAGGCAGCCCCGGTCTGTTCCAGTTTGGGAGCCAAACGTCGGAAATGCTCCACGAAGTTCCATCGGCTGTCGAGGACGAGTCCCAGTTACTTCAGCGTCGACTCGACGTCGACGGATACCCCTCCTACCGTCAGTGAGGATCCCGGAGGTGGCGCATTCCGAGGCCCATGAAAGCACAAGGTCTCGGACTTGTGCAATGCCAACTCGAGACCCAGTTACCGGAACGACTATGGCAACCCCGCGTGTCATGATTTCGGCCACCGCCTCGTGCGACCCCCTTGTGCCAGCACCAGCGTTTCGTCTGCAAAGCAAACCACGCTGACGCCGCTAGGTAGGTCGGCGCGCAGCACCCAGTCATAACAGATGTTCCTTAAGGACGGCCCTAGAACCGATCCCTGCGGAACACCGCACGACATCTCTCGCCGGTTCCATTCTCCGCTGCGACCGGGGTAGATGACAGCCCTGTCCGTCTGGTAGTCCTTGCACTGGCCTCTCTCCAAGCATGCGCTTAGGAGCCCCTCCAGTCGGGACCCGAGAGCCTCCGAGGCCAGGACCCAGGCTTTGCCAGGCAAGCCGTCGGGTCCCGGGGCGGTAGTTTTAGCACTGAGCCTGCGTACCGCCACTCTCAGGTCTACCCCAGTCACTTCCGGAGCGTCGTCTTCGTCATCCTGGTGGTCCGCTTCCAGCACCGCAGGCGGCGCAGCCATAGGCGGGGGGGGGATGTTCCCCTCGCGAAAGGAACAGAGCGCTCACCACGACCTCCAAGAGCTCAGGCCGGAGACTGCGTCAGTGGCGAGGCCCAGGTGCGGAGTTTATTCCGCACCATCTTGTAAGGGCGCCCCCGCGGATCTCTGTCGAGAGTCTCCAGCATCTCCTGGAGAGCTGCAGAATACTGTAGGCTACGAGTGCTACGACATAAAAGCGCTACTTAAATCCAAAAGTTACAATGGATCTACGGTTGATTGTTTATCAAACATTTTCGTACCTAGCAGCACTGTTTCCGTCAGCATCTTTACTGTCCTGAATAACAGCTCGCACCAATAGTCCTAGTACCTCCACATCTTCAAACTTTTGCTGGACGTCGAGCATACGATGACAACCACGAATCACGTCTTCGAAATGCCCCGTGTCCATGCTCACAATGATTACGTTCTCCCAGAGCTAGAAAGAGTAAAAATTAGATAATTAAACTCCGATAAGGAGCAAAATGTGGTTGAAAACACATCTACTCTACTTAGCCCTTAAGCAATACAAGTTAGAAGACAGATATTTTTTTTAAAGAAAACATAAGTAGTAGTCTTAATATTATACAGCAGTTGAGTTTGTATGACTCTGATTCCAAAAATTCTTTTACTAATCTAAAGTTATAACATTCCCGAGTGTCATAGGCATTCCCGAGAGATAATTTCCGTCCATAACGAGAGCAAAGCCATGGGCTATAGCTCAATAAAAACCAACCTTCCAGTTGTCGTAATTGAATCGAAGCGCCTCCATCAGAGCCCTGTAAGCTCTATGTTTGTCTCCCTGCTTAACATAAACTTTGGCGAGATTGTTCCACGCTTCGAACGTGTTCGGCTGCAGGTATGTGTAGCGGCGATACGCTTTGGCCGATACCTCCCAGTTCTCCATCTCTAGGGCAGCGTAACTGAAATGACGTACAGAGATAATTTAACATTCTACAAGTATAATGTTCGACTGTGTTCGGGGTTGAGATAAGATAGATAGTTAAAGGATGAAATAAGAGATGAAACTCAGTTTAGGGTTAATAAATTCAATGTATTGTCTGTTTCCACAAATATAAGATTAAGATTACTTTATACTAGAGTATGATGAACGATATGGGATTATGAGTCACGCGCACGGTATGTCGCCGAATTACGTACTGACTATTGCGGTGTAAGTGCAATAATATAAATGATAGAACATACTAAACGGGTGACGCATTAATGATGGCCCAGGTAAACATACTGTACAGTGGTTGACCCCGTACATGCTCCCGGGGGCAAAGATAGAGGTTAGTAGGATAAAAATGGAGATGAGTTTTACAAGATGATGAACAATATTCAACTTATCAACTATATGACAGGGATGAAGATTAGTAGTGAGTGATTAACAATATTTCGAACAATTACAAGTAGTCTAGCAACTACTTATCTTAGATCAGGAAGGGAAAATACGCGAAAAACAGGGGACGAGGCCCTATCTTCTGTTTGTAAACACTCGCTAGATTTAATAAGAGCTTTGGGATTACTTTTCATGGATTTACTAAATTGACCTTTTTCCCTAAGATCACAACACTCACTCACTTCACTTTTCACTTTGATTAAAGATTGCCTTTTTTCCCTAACCGCACTACACTCACTTATAACACTCTCATTTCCGGGATGTGAAGAGATCGCAGTAGATGCCTCTCCGTCAGGCACCGAGGGTTCTCGACGTGTTGACCGCCTGTGACGCCGCCAACAGTATACCGCCGCAGTTATCAGGATTCCAATGATTAGAGCATACAAGACGCTTTAAAGATGCACGTCGTGATAGGATATTTTATCACTCCGTGATTCAGTCTGTTTCATGATCTCAATCTTTTTCTGTATATCTTCAAACTGTCGCAATATTTCAGAGTTATTAGGATTAATTTCGGGAGATTCAGGGATAGATATGTTGAATATATGATTAATAGGTGATATTTGTGGCGCAATAATTTTTGCACCAGTACTCATTTTGCTAGACAGCCTATTATTAGAGTGTACAACGAAATTGTCCGTCTCTATCATACAGCCTTCCTGCACATTCAACAGACCTGCATTCATCAATTTAACGGCGGTTATTTCGCCGTCACATAGGAGTTTAAAGTTGCATTCATTGCAACAGAAGTAATAATATTTATTATCGGCTGTTAATTCCTACCAACTGTTTTTACATGGGGTTCTAATAGTTTTACAGGTTCTTGTGGGTGGGATCGTTTCACACAAGCTGTGATCATCTTTTAAAATACTTATAGGGTTTTTTGTTTGACATAAAATCATCCCAGGATTTTGTCTTATACAAGACTGGAGATCAGCCTCAGTAAGGGTTACGAATGAGTCCTTTTTGAGGTTAATAGCAGCAAAACTTGAGATAACTTGCACATGTATCATGTCGTGGTTCAATAATCGTGGGACTGGAATGAGGTTAAAGATTTCGTAAAGGTCTCTTTCGATGAGGGGTATTCTTATTTCAATGATCAAGTACGTACTATAGTACTTAGTCCGCACTTTTATCAAGTTGTAGAGATCTTTGAGATTCAAATGGTTGACAGGAAGTGCCATGTCTTTGGGGATATGTGCTGATATAGAGCTTAATTCCGTTCTCAGCTGTTTAGGAGATATCAGATGGAAGTCCAATTTTCCATTGTAAATATTAGTTACTGTGTCAAGAATGGAGTCTTGTATTTTCCTGAGGCTATACAGTAAGTTATTCGTCGTCATAGCAGATGCTAAGAAATCGATAACTAAAGTCATGTTCTGTACATTGCGTTGTAGATCTTGATAGGATTCTTTAAGGTAGTTAAGCTTTTGATTAATCGATTTATGATGTTTGCTCGCAGCTTTCTCCATTCTTTTCATAAGATTAAATTCGGCTTCCACGATTGAGGTTTGGTTTTTCCAGAGGTTATACAAATGTTTATCATTTTCTTTCAAAAGGTCGATGTCTTGTGCGTATTTCTCCGCAAAACGCTGATCCAGCACGCCAAACAAGCTGTTTGCGACGTAGCCTACTCCGTCTATTAAACCACGACGCCGGCGCCGCCGCTCGTCTCCAGTTACAAATGATTCATTCATTGTCAACATACTATCATAATGTTTGATTTCTTCGAACTCGTGCTCGATTTGTAAGATGATACCGTCGCAAGGTGTGTGTTCTTTAATAGTAGAGCATAATGTTTCAAGATAATTGATATACTTCTCGAGTGCCGACGTGCCTTCTTTGTAGGGATATGTGTCATAATAAACAATTAAACGCCAATTGTCTCTAATAAGATGCATGTTGGAGATTTTATCGAAATAAACGCTGTTGTTGGTCAATGGGGTAAAACTATAGGATGCTTGAGATAAGTTAATTAGTGACAATAAGAATAGCGTTACTGACATAGCTATAGTCGAGAAGGAGATACGCTTGAGATTTTTCTTCCTTGGTGCTTCATCTTTAACCTTTGTTTCACTAGGAGGATTATTGTCTCTGTCCGCTGGTAATAGAGATAGCTTAACAACAGGCCGTTTTAGGAAACCATTTTTGGTTTTAAGGGTGACGACTCTGACGTGTCCGTCCGAACCAGGATGCAGTTCTACTACACGCCCTAGGGCCGACTTCCCAGGCGGGAGGTTTTCATCTTTGATGATAACAATATCGTTGAGACTGAGATTCCTTTGAGATTGTTTCCATTTAGTTCTAATGGATAGCTGTGAGAGATATTCATTTTTCCACTGGGTCCAAATACCTCTATAGATTTTTTGTACCAAGTGCCACTGAGTCCTAAGATCATTTTCTGTTTCAAAGATCGTTAAGGTAGGCCCACTGGCAAGAAAGTGTGCCGGGGTTAAAAAGTCCATGTCCTCGGGATCTTCTTTCAAAGGGCAAAGTGGTCGAGAGTTTAAACAACCCTCGAGTTGAGACAGGAGGGTGCTATATTCTTCGTTGGTGAGTTTTTGTTCACCAACAACACGCTTAAGGTGATGTTTTAAACTTTTTACCGCAGCTTCCCAAAGTCCGCCAGCAGAAGGCCATGACGGAGCATTAAAATGCCACTCGATGTTCATTTCTGCGATGTTGGCCAATGTTTCTTGGCTTGATAAGACTTCTGAGATTTCTAAGGTTTCTTGTTTTAGGATCTTGTTGGCTCCAATGAAGTTAGTTCCTCGATCACTGTAGATGTGCCCGGGAACTCCTCTTCTGGCTGACATACGTCTGAGCGCTGCAATAAACGCTGACGCTGTGAGATCAGATACGAGTTCTAAATGTATAGCCTTTGTAACCATACATATGAATACTGCAACGTATCCTTTATCTGTTTTGATGCCGCGACCTTTGTTCGCTTTCACCAAAATATGTCCAGTGTAGTCAATTCCGGTATGATAAAAGGGTCTACTAGGGTTTAATCTGGATGGAGGCAAGTCACCCATGAGTTGATGTTTTAGAATAGGATCGTGTCTCCTACACTTTACGCACGTTCTTAGTCGTTTTTTGGTAGCGCGGTTTCCTCCAATTATCCAATATTTTTGTCGTATAAATCCACACGTCATTTTCACTCCGCCATGGAATACTAATTTATGGGATTCGTCTATTATAAGATCAGCTAATTTAGTTTGATTTGGGATGATAATGGGATGCTTCATTTCGGGATCTAAACTCGAATGTTTTAGCCGTCCACCGACGCGGAGTACTCCGTGGCCGTCTAAGATAGGATTGAGATTTAAGATCTGGCTTTTTTTGCTTAAGGATTCCCCTTTTTCAAGTTGAGTTATTTCCTTGAAAAAGTATTCTTGCTGCACATGTTTTATTAACATTTCCGTCGCACGTTTGAGGTCATGCAGAGTAAGATAGTTTTCCCGCTTCTTTTTGTAAATCAAGATATCGTTGAATTTGTTTACATATGCTAAGACTCGAATGGTTTTTTTGTAACTGCTGTATTTCTCTAATAATTGTTTTATAATGGAATTGCTAGAGTCAGCAGTAATAGTGTTCACTAGCCTTTTCTTTCTGAGATCTTCATTTGTTTTATATAGGATGGGTTCAAGATTCTTTTCAGGATTGTATTGAGGTAACCAATCGGGTCCGTGCCACCAAAGTGAATGATTTGCTAAATGGGATGCAGTCAGACTACGGCTAGCGCAATCTGCGGGATTCTCTTGGGATTTTACATACCGCCACTTATTTTTTGGGATAATTTCGCAAATCATTTTTACTCGATTGGCAACAAAGGGTTTCCATTTTTCTGGTTCACCATTTATCCATCCTAGTACTGCCATGGAGTCTACCCAGCCATATGCTTGGATTTTGAGATCTGATAGGGATGAGATTATTTTGGCTATAAGTTTTGATAATAAAAGAGCTCCACTAAGTTCCAAGCGAGGTATAGATTGAGATTTTTTCAGAGGTACCACTTTAGATTTTCCAGCAACAAGGGTTATGTATGTCTTGTGGTTTCTTGTGATTTTACAATAAACAACACAAGCGTAGGCTTTGGTGCTAGCGTCACAAAATCCATGAAGCTCAATTATATCATTCTCCATGGTTTGTATCCATCGAGGTATTTTGAATTGGGATATATAAGGTAAGTCGGCCTTTATTTTGTTCCATTCCAGGGCAATATTATGAGGAATCGGTTGATCCCAACCTAATTGCGTTTTCCATGTCTCTTGAAATAATATTTTGAGTTTTATTATGACTGGTGACAGCCAGCCCAAGGGGTCAAAGATTTTTGAGATTTCAGACAAGAATTGTCGTTTTGTTGGGATGCCTTCTGTGGTAATTTCTAGTGGATGAAAGATAAAGTAGTCTTCTTTTGGATTCCAGCGGAGACCTAAAGTCTTTGTAGATTCTGGCTGTTTAAAGTGAAATTCTTCATCTTGAGGATTAATATGATCGTCTAATATTTCCGTCAAGTTCGAGCGCCATTTCCTAAGATTTAAGCCGCCTGACTTAAGAAGGTTTGTCATCTCTGCTTTGAGATGTTTAGCAGCTGTCGCGGTATGAGCTCCATGCATGAGATCATCCATGTAAAAAGAGGATTCTAAGATATCTGGGGCGCTACTATTGGGATAATTTGGCTTTTCATCGATGGCAAGTTGTTTCAGTGTCATCATGGCCAGGAAAGGTGCGGCCTTGGTACCATAGGTGACAGTCGCTAGCGGATATTCTTGCAAAGGTTGGGATTGATGATTTCTCCAAATTATTTTCTGGAACTTTTGATGATCAGGATGTAGCCAAATGTTACGGAACATCTTTTCAATATCGGCTGTGAATCCGTATTTAAACTGTCTCCATTTTAGGATGAGACTTAAGAGATCTTGCTGCAGGTTCGGCCCCCTGCACATAAGATCGTTGAGGCTGTGACCTGTTGAGGTTTTTGCAGAGGCATTAAAGACAACTCGTAATTTCGTAGTTAATGACTTCGCTCGAAGTACGCCATGATGCGAAAGGTAGCAATCTGGGGTTACGTTGACATGTGTCGCAACGGGGATCATATGTCCGAGCTCTAAATACTCGGACATAAACAATTTATAATCACGAGCCAAGTCTGGTTGTTTAATTAGTTTCCTTTCTGTTTGAAAGAATTGCGCAATGGATTTATTTTTAGACTCACCTAACTTTTCTTCAAAATTGTCTTTAAAGGGTATTTTTACGACATAGCTGCCGTCTTCGCGCCTTGTGGTTGAGGATTGAAAAAGGTCGATGCAAGCCTGATCCTCTTGAGATATTGATAAAGGTTCGCGAATATCCTCCATTTCCCAGAACTGTTGGATATCGGTGAGATTGTTTAGGATCACATTGCACTGAAGTGTTTTACAGTTACCGCTTAGGATCCATCCCAGCTGTGTCTGCTGGGCAATGGGTAACCTTCCCTCGGAACGGCAGATACCATCCAATAGTATTTGGGAATAAACGTCAGCGCCGAATAAGATATCAACTGGCCTACTTTTGTAGAATTCAGGATCAGCTAGGGTTATTTGGTTAAGAGTTGGCCAGTTGGGTTTAGTGAATGTATGACTAGGCAAATTCTTGACTAGTCTTTTCATTATAAATACATCGGATTCGAAAGTAAAGTCATTAATTAACGACATACACTTAATAGAGATCATGCCCTTGCAGCTATTTTCATTGTTTCCAATTCCAGAGATAAGTCCAGTGCATTTTTGCCGACGCAGGTTTAGGAGCTGTGCAGCTCGTTCAGTAATGATTGAGGTCTGAGATCCCTGATCTAGAAGAGCTCTCATTCTCTCGTAAGATCCATCAGCTGCTTGAACCTTGATAATTGCTGTCGCGAGGAGTATTTCTGTGGGATCATTTTGCATAGATACTAATGCGTTCATATCTTGCTGAGGTAGAGATTTTGTAATAGCGGCCGTGTTCGGCCCCGATCGCGACGTATCCAAGTTAGCATTTCTTGACGTAAAACATTCATGTAGAATCGTATTGTGGTCTTTATTGCACTCTTTACACTTTACTTCCGAAAGGCATTTTCTACCTTCGTGATAGTGCAAACAGTTGACACAAAGGTTCAAATTTGCGATTGCGTTTCTACGGGCCGATGGATGCATTTTTGCTAGCTTATGGCAGTTTTGTATGCGATGATCGCTTGCATTGCAAATACAACATTGATTACGTCTTTCGTTATTTTTCCAATTGGACTTTGACGATTGCGAAATGACCTGGTTTGTCGAATAGGTATGATTTGAGGTGTTATTATTTTGTTTAAAACGATAATTAAATCCTTTTGAATGAGATTGTTGGCTATTAGGATAGCCTTTAGATGATGAAGATGCGTTTTGGGGCTGAGATGATCTTTGAATGAAGGGTTCTTGTTTCTTCCGTGAAGTTTCCAGTGACGTAAACTTATTCTCCAGAAACCGAAGAAATTCTTCCAATACTGGCAACTCCTTTGGAGATTTTAACGAATCTATATAGTCGTCGTTGGTTTCAGGGTCTAGTTTCTCAGCTAGGATACATACGAGGAAGGGATCCCAAGTAGATACATCAATTCCGAGATTTTTTATAGCGTTCACGCTTTCATACGTTGTATCGTGGATCCGTTTGAGGTGACTTGCTGATTTTTGTTGGGACGTCGGGATATTTAGGAGGTTTCTGAGATGAGATATAAAAATACGACGCTTATTGTCATAGCGATGCGTAAGTATATTCCAACAGACGGGGTAGTTGTCTGAACTTATTTGAAGATGTTGGATTAATTTTTCCGGCTCGCCCTTGATCTTACTTTTCAGGAACTGCATTTTTTGGGCGTTTGATAAGGATGGATTATTGTGTACAGTTTCTGAAAAAAGATCTTTGAAAGATATCCAGGACGTATAACTTCCTTCAAAGGTAGCTATTTCCATTTTTGGGGTCGATTTCTCAACATGAGCCACCGACCACATTTTTCGGTTAATATCCCTTTTCAAAGTTTTATAATGTTTCTCGTAGTTCGAAAATTGCTCGTCGTACTGGGCGTTGGAGCCGTTGAGCTCGTTGTCCAGTGCCCAGTGTAGGGTGTCAATAGCTGCCCAACGAGTTTTTAAAGTTTTTAAGATGTCTTCAAACTCCCACTTTTCTGAGATGAGATTGAGATCAATGTCAGCAGCTTCTCTTGAAAATGCCCTAAAATTAGTAGCTTGCTTCTTCAAGAGGTCTTCTATATTTACGCTATCCATAGGAGGATTATTTTGAGATGATAGGGTCGAGGTTTGAGATGTTGAAGATGGTTGAAAAGTAGGGGGTTTCAAAACAGGGGTTTGAGGTCTGTCTGTGGAGGGCTTATAACTCTGAATGGCTGTTTTAACATTGCTATACTTCACCTTCATTTGATCATACTGATTGGTAGTGAAGTACGCATGAGATCGATCACTAAAGGATAACAGATTCATATGATTGTTATGAAACTCCGTAAAATATTGCTCTAGACTTTCTAATCGTCGACGTAAGTAGTCGGGGGTCTTCCGCTCTGCTCCATCTTTCTTGAAGTTAGAATAAAGCCTATCTATGCCTTCAATGACTTGCTGTTGAGTAGCTAAAATGTCTTCCATAGTAGCCATAGTAAAGGTGAGAAGAAAGATACCTTACTTGTAGGGTTTCTTCGGGGATTAAATTGTCTTGCGATGATTGCAAGAACAAACCTGGAGTAGCAGCGCGATGAGATGATGCGATGCTCTCGTTAAACCAGGTTCAACAGGATCAGCAGGATGGTGAAAGTTTTGATTTACTGAATTTTGTTCACCAGGGTCTGGTTACAAGATTCAAGCGAGACACTCACACTGTACAGTTAGTGGACACACGAATTGCACTAATGCACACGCGTCGGTCCCGCTTTAATGGGCTCGAAGGACCAATGTTCGGGGTTGAGATAAGATAGATAGTTAAAGGATGAAATAAGAGATGAAACTCAGTTTAGGGTTAATAAATTCAATGTATTGTCTGTTTCCACAAATATAAGATTAAGATTACTTTATACTAGAGTATGATGAACGATATGGGATTATGAGTCACGCGCACGGTATGTCGCCGAATTACGTACTGACTATTGCGGTGTAAGTGCAATAATATAAATGATAGAACATACTAAACGGGTGACGCATTAATGATGGCCCAGGTAAACATACTGTACGGTGGTTGACCCCGTACAGACTGTCTACAAAATTAGTACACGACTTCTTTTAGAATTCACTGGAATCTGTAGTTTAGAATCTACCGAAACTGGCTTTAAAAATATCAGCCGTGTGAAAAACGTAGATTGAGAGGGGAGAATAATTATGTACTTGCTAATCTCTAGTCTAATTCTCATTACTACATATTATATATATAAAGGGTGTAAAACACCTCTTAACGAAGCCGAAAGGCACTTGTTTTCTCCGTTATTGCGATCATTTTTTTTTCTACACCTTACCTGGGAACCTTTTAGTTACGGAGATATTGGGGGTCAAAGTTCCAACTTTTACAAGTTTTTTTTTTAATACAAGTTTTTAATGTAAGGTTTTTACTTTAAACACCTTCACGACCCCCGTAGTATTCAATGCATCCATCAGCACAATGTTTTGAGTGCGTTACATTACATTGATTTCTACCAAAAAACATGATTTTTCACCCCAAAAAAAAATTTCGTTTCCCAGCAATAATTTTTGCGTAAAGTTACTTAGTTTGATGTACAGAATGCTTGGTCGAAGGCTTCGTGATGAGGTTGTTTATACCCTGTATATAAAACCATGTCCCCGCCGCGTCTGTCTGTCCCTATGTATGTTTAGATCTTTAAAACTTCGCAACGGATTTTGATGCGGGTTTTTTATTAGATAGAGTGATTCAAGAGGAAGGTTTTAGTAAATAATTTGTCAAGCGGGCGAAGCCGCGGGCATCAGCTAGTAGTTAACAGCAGTGTTAAGAGGCAGTGCAACATAAACGAGGACTCACCCTAATCTAAGCCAAACTCGGTCCTGTATCGAGTTGATTTCGACCGATTTTTCGAAATGTGGAATGCATTGTTCATATTCTTTATGGTCGAACAAGAAGTTGCCCCAATGTCTCTGGGCTCTACTGCTCTTGTGGTTTGAAAACTCCCATGCTTTCTCATAGTATTTGACATCATCTGGAAAAATGCGACATTAATATTACGGAATAGTAAGTTTTAAAACCCAAGTTGGCAACACCGAAACTACTATCGAAAAAATATTTCGTTAAAATAAAATAAATTATCTATGTTACAGTCAAAACTATTAATCAGTCAAAACTACTTTTGACCGGTGAAAACTAGGTTGTTAGGTTTTCTTTTTTGTGACCCTCTGAAAAACATTTTAACACTAGGTAAATACAACTGAACCGTTACAACAACATATTTTTAATGCAGAAAACGCATTTTAACTTCATAAGGATTTTGACTGACACCAGTCAAAAGTTGTTTTTGACCGATTAAAAGTTTTGACTGTAACTTATACAATCATGGTTACATTGTTGACTTCAAATTTAACTAAAAAAAAACTGACCTGTAGCATCACCAAGCAGACAATACAATTTTACTGTTGGATTTATATCTATTTGCTGTTGTATAACTTCAGCCGCCTGAAAATTAAAGAACACCATTTGAGTCTGAATACTAAATACTTTTTTACACGACCTAGTAAGTTAGTTCCTATCTAAAGTTAAGAAGACCACATTTATAGGCTACAGAAACAAAAAAAAAAACCAGACTTATAAAACAAAATATAGAATCGATTTTATTATATATGTATATGTGGATAATAGTGATCGATTTTATTTTTTGCAAAAAAGTTTTTTATTTTTTTCCATTTCTAAGGTACTCTTCAAGATACTTAATATACAACAAATCTGTTCATAAAAAACCATAAACATCCATGGAATTGCAGCAATCACGACAGATTTGCTATCTATTATATTGAAGATGTCCCTTGTATATCTCCGAAAATCAGCATCAGATCTTCACCAAAGTTATTCGGGACCAACGCGAAATAATATTCTTCAAAACAAAAAAGAACCATCAAAATCGGTTTACAATTGGCGAAGATATCGCTGAACATAGGTACACACAAAAAAAAATCTGACGAATTGATAACCAATTCGTCTGATTTTTTGTTAAAAATATATGATTTTCTACCTTATGTCTCAATTGCAGTGAAGTATAACACACAATGACGTCTTCCCACAGTTGCAATTTGAGGTACTCTTCCAGGGCAGCTTTCACAAGTCCTAGGCTAAGGTACAAGTCGGCTAGCTGCTGTCTCCACATCCATGCAGGTTGTAAGCCAGTAGCCCATAGGTATGATAATCTAGGAGACATAAAAATCTGCATTTGTAAAGAAATACTCGAAATTATAAATTAGTAAATATGAGTACAGAATACGTCCACTCACTAAAACGATACAGAAATAAGTAGTCAAATCAGCAGGCCTATTACGTAACTCTGTTGACAGCTCGAAATGATAGTAACTGGGCTCAGTGTCCAACAAATAACTGTCAAAAGGTTATTTTCGTATTACCAGTCGCGATCAAATATGACGTCATCGGTGCTCATCGTGGCTGATAGTCACCGTAACTCATTTTGACAGACACTTTCGTATCAATTCTTCTAATATTGCGATTTTGTAAGCATAGTGGACATCAAATTGATGACAACTAAGTCTGAAGTGGCTTTCGTGAAAGACATTACACTATACCCGGGCTGTTAGTCACCGTTAAGTGATGTCCACTCTGTGTAATACGTAATACCAATATTATGACATTCACGGTTATCATCAAAGTTCAGTGTACAACCGAAGCTTGATAGTCACTGGATATCAGAATGATACGTAATAGGCCTGCAGGTGTTACATTGTGGATATCCATGACATTAAATGTTATGTAAAATATTTAGTTTCTATTCAGAAAGTTGACTCAACAATAATATATCAATAATATCTCTTGAGGGTTCCCCATAGGTGGTGAAAAACGTGTCGACTATAGGTTTGGGTGTGTGTAGCATGCTTATTTTTGGCACTTCCTGCATGTGCTGGACCCTGGTGCTGCATTCTGCATCCAAGCCTGGATCTATTTAGGGAATTAACTAAATATTTTGCATAACATTATTATTAATATAAAATGTTTTAAGACATACCTTGTTATAGCACTGGCGCAAGTCTTATCATTGACAATAGTCTCGCACTGCATCATGGCTCTCTCCACAGTTCTCTTATGATTTGCCTCTAGTTTACACCTGATTAGCAGGGCAGCTACCCTCGTAGGCCACGCACCTTTCTTTTGTGTTAGAACAGCGTCGATATAGGGGGCAAGCTCTTCATTCATCAACTCGTCTTTAGGCTGAGCCTTCATCAAATATTGGCTGAAAATAACAGCTTTTAAGTTTAAAACTTTTACTGTGCACAAAGCAAGCACAATATTTTTTTTTATCGTAATGTGATGAGTCAAAAATGGTGGGCGTATATTTAAAAAAACGTCCTTGCCTGGAGTTTGCATTTGTATAAGGGTCCTAAACATAACTGACTAAATAAGGGAGAAATATGGCAGACCCTTACATTTCCCAAAGGATTCTGGAGAGGATACAGGTGTGATGTTATGGTATGTTCAAGCAACTGCACAACTGCAAAAAGCAATCAGTCAAAAATACTCCTCTAATTTTTCTCTTTCATCCTCTTAGCCATTACTATAGTTGCTGCTGTAATAGCGGTAAATTTCTTTTCCCTAATCTCTTTGTACAAACCAAAACAATGAACCATGTATTGTTTTTCATTAGAAAAATGTTGAAGATAACCATAGATGACGGTTCAAGACTTATTTTTAGTTTTTAAAGTTAAGAATAAATGTAGGTGAGTCAATGACCAGTTTTGACACCTAACTGGCAGCAACTATAGTTAACAATGTAAAATACTTACACAGTCAACAAACACAGAATCTGCTCCATGCTTGGCAGTTCAACTTGGCTGATAACTTCAGTATAAGCTATTTTGTTCATTCTAACATCATCTTGCAGTTCTAGGTCAGGAGGCAATTCGGCACCGCCATGACTCTCCTCAGCCGATGGTCTTTCTATTTTGGAGTCCAGCTCACTAGTTAGGGCAAGCTGGGGTATTATTGTTTGTTGAAACTTTGTTCTTTTTCCAAGGATGCCTGCAATTGGAGAAGTCCTGTTTTAATTATCCATTTTTAATGGCCAAAGTAGACGAAAGATGATTTCATATTAAAAGTATTCTTTTTTACATATTATTGAATGCCAGTAGAATATTAAAGTTCCATTTTGCCTACTATTGACAAAAGGGGTAACTAAATTCAAATTAATTTATTTCAATCGAATTTTCACCAAATCATATCCTATTACACCAATAATCATTTCCCAGTACCTGTTAACTCCAGTTTCAACCCTGCAAGATCCCTAGCCCTTTTCAGGTATTCTTCAGTTCTCTGCACCCTGCCATACAAGAGGTAAGCCTGGCCTATCTCCATACACAGTAGGATCTGAAGCCTTGGCTTGTCTTGTATGACATGAAGGAGGTTTGACAGCTTGGCTATTATGATTTCTAGCTCAGCGTATAATGAGGCACTGGTATCATCTAGAATTCTCTGATGGACTGCTTTACTTCTGAAGTACCACCATAAGTGTAGCTAAAAAATTACGGAACTTATTATTCTGGGCCATTAGGCGAGTCGGCAAAAAAAAACTAATTAGTCAGTCGGTTCGATTTTCAAAAAATATTTGTTTTTGTTACATAAACCAAAATTGACGAAGATATGACGCTTTTAAAATTCTCAATACGTCACGTCTTGGTATAATTTTTAGCAAGTTCTGACGTCACGAGCCCCCACTCCAGAGTTTTGATGTGTTTTATCTTTGTCAATATTCATTGATTTACAAAAACAAAAAATATGTGTCCATTAATTTCCAATACTCTGACGGACTAAATATATTTGCAATTATTTGATACTGTCGTCATGCCTATTGAAGATGAAATGTCTCAAGGTTTCTGACAACTCCTTGATTTGCCATGTATTTTTTTTAGTTAGCCTGAGCTGTCCTACTCCTGGGCAAAGGCCTCCCCCCATTCCTTCCACTTTTCTCGCTGTTGTGCCTCTTCCCGCCAATTAACGAGAAAGCCATTTAAGGTGTCCCGCCATCTTCTCCTGTTACATTTTCCTCTCTGTTTATGTTATTTAGGGATGCTTTAGACTGCTTAGTATGGCAACTTGATTTGTCATTTTTATCAAGTTCATTTACAATTCAAATTGATAAGATTCCCAGTCTGTATCTATATTGATTTTACAATCTTACTTGGGAGTTTAAAATGTTAAGTCATTCTCTCTGATAAATAATATACTCACCAAACTTTGATCAGCATTACACAGCACATTGAAAACTTGTGTGGAGAAGTACAACAGTTCTGGATGAAGAATATTCACATATATTGGCTCAGAGTCTCTCTGGAGCATCACACTAGCATCTACATCTTTAGGCCATTCTACACCGAAAAAATCTTCTATACTAAATGTTTCTGGGTGTGGATTCCAATTGCGATCACAAAATGTTAAAAATGAACTGACTGACACAAAAAGAATATTTTCTAAGGTTCTATTATCGTTTTGATACTTTTTTAAAGCATCCTTTAATGCATCTGTTTCAAGACCGGTTCTTAATAGTTCTTTACATATCTCTATGTCTCCGAATGCCCATTTTTCCGACCAAAGCTTTTTTACAGTTTCATTATCTGAAAGAAGAGGTTATTTAAGAAAAAAAAGGCAAATTTCAAAGATCTATTGAACATGAGCACTATAATATTTTTAAATCCTTACCTGTGTGCAGTTGGTCGTCATAGTTGCATAAAAGTAAAACTGATTCCGGTGTCATTGTATGCTTATTAAATATTAGATGAATACTTTAGAAAACAGCGTCCTGCAAACTAGCTATGTTTATCTCTCGTGTTTTTGACACAATAACCTCAAAATGTAACGTCAAAGGCGGCGCCAGCGTTCCGAATTACGTTGTAATCGATTTGATTGAGCGTCCAATAAACCTGTTCTGAATGAGAGCCTGAGAGGCACAGAACACATATACTCTAGGAGTCTGAGAGGTTTTCTATTTGAACGATTAAAAAAAATAGTTTCAAAGAACTCTCTAGATGGCGTTGAACTAACTACGTTACTTTGGTGCCAAACCGAACGCTCGGAAAAAAACATTGCCTCACGTCCAATGATTTTCTAATAAACAGATATGTTGTGAGCGCGCAATCGTGAATACTCGAGAACGGGCCAATTGGCTCGTTTTGCCTTTATTCTGCGTCACTGCGTGTATATGAGCTGGCTCTGCCCCGGGGAACACTTTTTTCGGTGGTTTTGTAGTGTCTAACATATCTTTTTATTATAATATCATTGGTCACGTGGATCATTGGTGGATGATCCAACCAGCCCGCGAAATTCAAATTTTCTTACGGTTTTTGCAATTTGTAGGCCAGTGCTAGGTTGCATGTTGATTAAAATATTGCTCGCGACTGTAAGACGTATGTAGTTATAGAATTATAAACATCAAAATCATCAATACAACCCTCCAAGCGCATAAAGGTGCAGGAATGACTTTGACCTTGTAGGTACCCGTAGGCATTGTACGGAACCCTCTCCACGCGAGTTCAACTCGCACATGTCCGGTTTTTTTACACCAGCAGAAAGAAGAGATTTCAAAGAACAAAACACCCACTGTTTTTTTTTAAAAAGCAGACATTTTGACGTGAGAATTTTCAATAGGGAAGCCAACTGGTGGAACTAATGGCGCTAGCAGCGCATGAACCAAACATCGTCATTGGTTGAAAATCTGTCAATGTCATTTTATTTTTTAAAATAGATTGACCTCGTTGGTCAGATTGGGTCTAAGCTATGGACGTGCCATCTACAATCAGCTTTGACCAGCATTTCCCTATTGAAAATTATGGTGCTTTTTTCGATTTAGATTATGGTGAAAAAAAAAAATAAAAAAAAAAAAAAAAAAAAAAAATTCACACAAATTTTGAGGTTATGTGAAAAAAGTGTAAAAACAAAAGTTATAGATCTTTTTATTACCTACAACTTTGCTATTAAACTTTTCCATAAGACTTGTAGTTTTGCCGGAAAACGAGATAAACCGTTTTTAACCCTTAAACCCAGCTCCCCCTACCACTTCCCGACCTCAGCTCAAACGTAAATTATTATTTTGCCTTTCATTTTTGTTATATTCTCTTTTTTGTTTTCCAATGGATTTCATCCTACTACGATTTTTGGTTTTTTGACCATTTTCAGATGACATTTTTGTCATTGGGAGAATACTGGATGAGGCAGGAACGTAGAGGTTAGCATTAGCATTCTTGTATTGTATTTTATAGTGTATTATCTATGGCCAGCATATATTACTATTCTTTATGATACCCAGCAGTGGTTGAATTTAGACTTTGCTTAGTCATGATGATTATTCTCCGAAAACACAAAAGAAGCATGCATCCAGGCTTGAGCGATTTATTGTTATAGTGGTTTCATGCATGTGCAAAAATATGTGTGGTGTCGGCTTATTTTTATAACTCTATGGTTCAAGCCAATGCAAAGCAAAGCAATGCATGCCCTCGCTAGAGTATATATGTTCTGTGAATGCATGATTGCATGCGAAAAACAAACTAAAATATAGTCTATGGCAAACAAAATGGGTGTACTTTTAGGTTAGGACATAGGAATTTAGAAATAAAGCTTGACAAAAATGAAATATATTTATAAAATGGAGTCAGTGCTGTTAAGTATAGCTGTTGTTTTCTTTACAGTGTTACTTGTGAAATTACTTTATAAACTACGGTAAGTTGGTGAGGTTATAGATAACGCTTTCCCGCCCGAGACAATAAAAAATTAAGTTTTAATTGTTTTACAGGTCTGCTTTGCCGTGGCGCGTAAACTGTTGGTTTTGTAATAGTGATTTTTGGGTTAAATATCCAGACCGCAACAGCTGGACTTGCCCAAAATGTGAGCAGTACAATGGGTTCACCAAGGTAAGGTTATTTACTGATTAGGAATGTTATTACGATTACAATTATGTATTGCATAATTTAAATTGTTTTAGTAGCTCTAAATCTCCATAAAAACTCCTTTAATAACCGGAAGAAATTTTTCAATTTTTCTTACCTAACCTGTTTGTTAAAAATTGGCAATATTTCAGATTTGTAGGTCATTTGAGATGTCACAAAAAAAACAAGAAACTGGCAGTTTGTTTGCTTGTTCCCAGATATACCATTATGAATCTCTAGGTGGTTGATAAACAACTATTAAAAAAATTCATGTTCAGTAAATTTCACTTGAACCGGCTTTGTCAAATCCCTGTATGAAAGCAATATTTGTGTAGGATATTGTGGTTGGTTCCTGATAAGACACTGACTAATTACTTAGCTCTGCTCATATTGTTTCCATTGTTCTAGGATGGTGACTACAATAAACAAATAACTGCATTCAATGACCAGGGTAACAAATCACCAAAGGTGTTCCAGAATAGTCCACCCAGGAATGGTCTCTGCAAGATGTGTAATATAAACCAACAGTTGAAAGTAGCACAGCTAGCCAATTTTGTTCCTATGAACGAGAAAAAGTTTAATGATGAAATAGAATCATATAGGTAAATATATTTTGGACCACCTACATTATATTCATTTTTCAATGTCAAGATAACAACTGAAACCAAAAAAAAACTGCTTTAAGTTTAAAATGATTGAACACTCTAAAGGCTCTATAAGTGGCAAGTATTTATAATCACTTTATAACATTCCCACTGCTGGGACACGGGGCTTCTCTCCATGAAAACTACAGTACTTTCACAAGTTATTTTGGTTTGAGATTGGGACTGAAGTTTCATACTTTTGTTTTTGACCTTCAAAAGTGCCTGTAACAGTCTAATGGTGTGGCTAAGGCAAAGTAAATCTCAGATAGCGCCACCATAGTTGGTCTCAATCTTACCAATGCGGTTAAGCTATTTTGAAATATAAAATGACATTACCACATTTTCAACCAATGACGATGTTTGGGTGCCAACACAACACAACAGTTAGCCTCCCAATTGAAATATGTTTTGACTTTGAGTTACTAAGTAAAGTTTTAATTTTCCATTACATCTATAGTCCCGAGTTTCTTCATCCACAGCCCAAATTCCCCCACTGCTGGGTATGCCTCTGAGTTAAATATAGATTTTTAGAAATGCCACCCATTATCATTCTCTTGCCGTTATCCCTATTAATTTGGGGTTCTCTTCTATACTTCTCTATTACTCGTCATCTCATCAGACACTTCTTTCCTTGCCATATTATTCTTTACACTGTCCATCCATTGTTTCTTTAATTGCCACCCAAATATGTTAATTTATTCCAAAGAGACAGTTATTTGCTTAAACCGCTATTTGAAGTGCAAACACTTGTTCTCATGGCCATACATTAGGGGCCACATTATTTAGCACATGTTACTTATCTCAGTTGCTGTTAATTGTTTAATTTACCATTATCAGTCATGTTTACTGATCCAGTTTGATATTAATCCTCACCAAATCAGAAGATTTTTAAACCAGTTGTAATCTGTAGTTGTCTTGAAACACTAGGCTTTGGTTTTGCTTGTGATTTTTAATAACTAAAAGTTAAAATGTCAGCCTCCATTTGGAATAGGTAAATGTCTGATAATGTTTAAATTACCATCTAATTTGTTTGTGTACCAAGTGGTTTTGTACTTAGAAAATATTTTCATGTGAGTTGTGCTTGTTACCAGGGTGGTGGCTGGCACTTACTAGTGCCATTATTTTACTTGAAAGCAAAAATCAATTTGAAAATGACCAGTACGTAAAGAGAATCAACCACCTTACTATAACTATGAAGGGGGCCGATAACAGTAAATAAGTGCCACTGGGGTGGTAAACATCATTAGTTAGTGCCAGCCACCACCCTGGTGGGCGGTGGCAAGCTCGAAGGGGGTAGGTAGGATTAAACAATATCTGTGGGGTTACCATGACGTCTTATAGTAGGATTGTTTTAATGTAATTCCAGTGTGAGAAAGTGACAGCTATAGAGAACGTCTAGCGCCATCTCTTTCTCACACTGGAATAAGATTAAAACAGTCCTGCGTTATGGTAGGCCAATTGTAACTTAAAGTATTTCTCATTTTCAGGTTGCAGTTAGAAAAGGCATACAAGCTATGTAGCCCTTGCCGGAAAGTTCTGCAAACAAAACTACACAAAGAGAAAGAAACCCTACTGGGGTCCAAATTGTTACAAATAAGGACATCAGATAAAATAGATCAGAAGCAGTTGAAACAAAACAAACTGCTGAGAAAACTTATAAACAATACCTCAATGCTTATAGCAGTTTTACTTTTTATACTGGTTTCTTTTGAACTTTACACAAACTTATCATTAAGATACAAGAATTTACTTAGTACAATAACTAATGTAAAGGAGATAGTACTAGGTCTTCTACAAAGAATATACTCTATCATTGAAATGAAGACAAGTATGACATTCCCAGCATTAGAAAATTATTTCTATGACATAAATATTGTTAACATGATGCCAAAAAGTTTTAATTTTAGACAGATACATATAGACCAATTTAATATGACTACACAGGAAACTTTAGGAAGTTTTGTGTGCTTTTTACAAATAATTGGACTCATCTGGAATGTGAACAGCTTGAAGAATACTATTTTAATTGACTTGCAATGGCTGATATTTGTCATTGCTACTATAGGACATCGCTATTTGGCTGTGGAACCTATTTATTTGAGCTTTGTAAAGGTTGGTATCTAAGATTTTTAAAAGTCTTGTTATAAAAAATACTAGTGAACTTCTGTGTTTGTCATGTCAGTGTTTTATAGGTGCATTCACACCACACCGCAGTAAACTTTTGTAAATAGTAAGTAAAAATGTGTAACTTTTGTGGCTACTTGTTACTATTTGTTGAATGTTACATAACGCGTCCATATCGCCAATAACAAAAATTAACCAAATACAACAAAGAGTAATTTTCAGCAACAACGAGTTGCACGGCATAATGTTCTCGAAACTTCTTCAGGCTACGGATGTGTCTCATTTGTTGTTTGCATGGAAGATGAAAAACTGCTTATAAGGACATCCTTTAGCAATGTTATCAATTGTTACCAAATAAATGTTGACTGTTTACAAAAGTTGCAACATTACTTAACAAATACTAACACAGCAACATAATATACTAACAATAAATAACTCTTACCATCGGGTGGTGCTCAGTAACACACGAAATGTTGTTCTACAAAATGTAACTGCGGTGTGGATGCACCTTTAGCGATCAAGTGATCGTATTTTGGTGTTTTAACTTTGCAAAGAAGTAAAACAAAAAATTATAAAAATAGATATACTAGCTAAAATTTTACAACAAAAACTTATTATATTTTTTTTTTTGTTGCAGACATTATGTACGTTTATAGCAATATTGGTGTACAAATCTATCAAGACAGAACTTAGAAGAATAGAAGTAAGATCCCCAACTTCACCAAAACGTATGAAGAACCTGGTGAATTCCTCCTCCTCAGCTAGTACACTTATTGATGAGGACGACGACACTATGCATTTAGACAGTGATGATGATGTCTCACTAAGTAAATTCGGCTTACACAACTTCTCAGAGTCCTCAAACGAAAATCTCGGCCTTCTGAATGCTAGCATGCTGACTGGCAGAACCTTTACACCAAGAGCTGAGAGTATATGGACGAAACCCAAACTGAACTCAACATTTTGTGTCAATTCTGTTATCAGCAAAAGTCCAAGTTCTGTATCGGACACGATATTTGTCAAACCTTCATTCAATAAATATCAAAAACTCATAAAGGACGACTCAGACTCTGAATTAGATGAAAGCATTAGTTCCTTATGCATAGGCAGTCCTACAAAGACAAAAAAAAAGAATACTAATTCTATATTTTCGTTGCGAAAATTTACTGCTACACCCAGTTTTGTTGTTCCGTCGCCTATGGCTCGTTCTAGGCCTGTAATATCGCCGAGCAAGCTGGGTCACAGTACTTCTTGGGTGGCTGGTGGCTACTGGGGCTCCGAAGGCGAGCGTCAGATATTCAATGTAGACGGGAGTCGTTCCTCGAGCCAAAGTTCGGGTTTCGAATCTCAGACTTCAAGCGTGAACCAACGCAACATGTTCTCACAGCCTCCCTCCCGCGAAGAATCAGTCTGCGGGGAACCAATGGTGTTAGATCGCTTTCCCCCCATGAGTCATCATTTTAATGGCTTTCAATCGCCGCAAAACTTTAGCCGAATAAGCTCGCCAGTATTCCCACAAATGCAGTACAATGGTCATGTCCACATACCTCAGGCTCAATTTGCTCAACAAAACATGATGACTGCAAACGCGTTTGCTCAACATCAGCAATACGTACAAAGCAGTATGTTCAAGACCCCTGGCGGGTCTGGTCTGATAAAGCTGCCGAAGGTAGATTCCTTCTCATCTCGCTGACGCTTGACGACTAGTCAATAAGTGAATTGCCTTAAAATTTCTAACATGTTGTTTTCTTTAAATTCGTACGTATTTTTGTCTTGCTCTTACCTCTTTATTTTATACATTTTTATGAAGTTCCGTGAACTGCTATTATGTTAAGAACATTTTGTTAAGTTATATCATGTTAGTTGTAAGCGATTGTTAGTTGTAACGTTTGAGACTAAACTTAGTTTGTAAGACGTATTTGCTGATCTCGTGTTGGTGCCAGATGTTGGCGATATGAAAGCATTAAGAATTATTGTATTGTTAACAATTTTTATATGGACGTCACTGTCTATTCTTGAACAAAATGTGATATTGTAAAGACTAAATATTTTTTTGCAAAAAGTGGAAAAATGATTCTTGATGTTATCATTGTTTTGATTTTGTCATCTTAAAACAGAAACTTTTTGTGAAACTCCTGCAATAAAAAACGTAAAATTGTAAAATATCGTTTGATTATTAGCATAAACAAATATCACATAACATCACGCATGTAATCCTCGAAGGGTTAGCCAAAGGTGTACCTAATAGTTCAACCACATTTCGACAGTTATGCCCCATGTAATACATTAACCTGGCAAAATTCCAAACTCCGTGGTTGCTACTGAGAATTACGTTTGAAAACCTCAACACTGCATAACCTTTACCTGGGAATTGAATATTAAGGGACCTCCGACCTCATGCTCAGTAGGCCTATTACGTATCTTTCTGTAGGCCCATTACGTATCTTTCTGTAGGCCCATTACGTATCTTTCTGTAGGCCCATTACGTATCTTTCTGTAGGCCCATTACGTATCTTTCTGTAGGCCTATAATGTATCTGTCTGTAGGCCTATAACGTATCTTTCTGTAGGCCTATTACGTATCTTTCTGTAGGCCTATAACGTATCTTTCTGTAGGCCTATTACGTATCTTTCTGTAGGCCTATTACGTATCTTTCTGTAGGCCTATTACGTATCTCTGATATCCAGTGACTATCAAGCTTCGGTTGTACACCGAACTTTGATGACAACCGAGAATGTCATAATATTGGTATTACGTATCGCACTGAGTGGATATCACTATACGGTGACTAACTGCCCGGGTACGGTGTAACGTCTTTCACGAAAGCCACTTCAAACTCAGTTGTCATCAATTTGTTGTCCACTATGCTTACATGATCGAAATAATAATTATAATTATCGATACGGAAGCGTCTGTCAAAATGAGTTACGGACGTTAGGTGACTATGAGCCACGATGACAACCAATCAGGGCCGCGCCGCCCCTGTGTGCGAAGTGTGCGGCGCACACAGGCGTCAAGACAATAGGGGCGCCGCCATCGAAATCATTTTTTTGTTACACTTACACAACAACATATTCTTTCTAATGGAGTATCGATTAGTAAGTAGGTACACTATGTCAATAGGCGCAACATATGCCTTGTAAATAACAAAATGGGGGAGAAATCGGTGAACGTACATAAAATAAGATCACACGACTGTAGTAATAAAATGACACAAAAAATGATATCGCGTTGATGTCTTTTTAAAGTCCCTTTCTTGGTTATATACTCTATGTTTAGACCACACGACTGAAGTAAAAAAATGTTCATAAAATGAAAACTACTGGGCCAAACTATGTTCAATTTTTATGGGACCAAATGGCAACTAAGAAGAATCACGTAAATCGAATCATAAATCTCAGTGTAATAAAAAAAAAAGTTAATACCAGTCGAATTGAGAAACTCCTCCTTTTTGAAGTCTGTTAAAAACATTACAAAACTTAAAGGTATTGCGCTAGTTGTACAAGTCTCTTTAATTTTAAGGTTTGGGTTTTAGTTTATACCAACGAAAGTGTGTACAAGGTGCGCATTGATCAGGGCACGCCACGATAGTGGCGATAAGTCCCATCTTTGAGGAGTGGCTTGAGAGACGCCACGGCGTCCTCACCTTCCGCCTGACGCAGGTCCTCACCGGACACGGTGTTTTCGGAAGGTTTCTGCACCGAATCGGGCGGGAGGAAACGCCCGGGTGTTTCCACTGCGAGGATCGACCGGAGGACACCGTGGAGGTGTGCCCCGCGTGGGCGGAGCACCGCCGTGTCCTTGAAGCGGCGATTGGAGGCGGCGACCTCTCGCATCCGGCCCTGGTGCAAGCCATGGTCCGGAGCGAGACGGAATGGGATGCCGTCACCTCCTTCTGCAAAGCAGTAATGCTAGAGAAGGAGGTGGCGGAACGTGAGAGGGAGAGAACCTCACAGCGTCCCGGCCGCCGCGGGAGACGCCCCGGGCGTCGGGGGCCACCACGTGGCCCCCGGCCACCGTAGGCGCGGGCCTGTGGACGGTGGGCTATGGGCTGGCTCGCCGTCCGTCCGTCTCATGATGACAGGCCGTGTCGACGGCGCGTTCGTGTTCCACGCGCGCCTCAAAGAGAGGCAGCAATAGGAAAGGGTCCGCAAGGACCGATGCCTGCCGGGGTTGCGGGACTGTTCGAAAGAGATACCGTGACTGCGGAACACAAAGGGCGATGAAGGAACATGGATGGGTTTTAGTCAGTAAAATTCTGACACTCCCTCCTGCTCCGCCCAGAGCGGGAGAAGTCATCTGATGATTTCCCATCCGAAGAAAAAAAAAAAAAAAAGGTGCGCTTTGATTTTTTCTAATATGAATAAGTTCTAGCACTAAAACCAATATACAGTATGGAATTTTTCAATGAATGTCACCTGTAGGGAAAGTACTCGAAATACTGGTGATAGCAAATTTTACTCAAAGGAAACATTCCTTTATTTTTAAAAAGAAACAAATCTGCATTCACAGATTTTCGAAAATTCGCTTGCCACACTCGAGAATCGAACCCGGGATGGATCGACTAGAGCTCGAAAAAATAACATTCTGTACCTTTTTGACATCAATCGATAGGGTCAATCATATGGATCAAATCTCTCTAATAAACATGATAAATTAAATGAAAGGAAAACCAAAAAATAAATAAAAGTGCTTCATCTTATTGAATTTATCCCATTGAATTTATAAATGTTCTTTAGAGTTCATAATTTTCCCTTCATTTAATTTATCATGTTTGTTAGAGAGATTTGATCCATATGGATGCCCCTTGATGTAAAAAAATACAGGATATTATTTTTTCGAACTATAGTCGGTTCGATTCCCGAGTGTGGCAAGCGAATTTTAGAAAATCTGTAAATGCAGATTTGTTTCTTTAAAAAAATAAATGAATGTTCCCTTTGAGTATTTGCTATCTCCAGTATTTCGAGTACTTTTCCTCCAGATGGCATTGAAAAAATCCACCCTGTATAGTTTGTGTGTTAATGATTGTTTTAACATTTATTTCGGTCAAAATTAACAAATAATAAAAACAAAAATAAGTTGAAACGAAGATTTGTGAAAAAAAAACGCTTCTTAGGTTTCGCACACAGGCGCTGTCGGGTCGGCGCGGCCCTGCAACCAATGACGTCATTTTTGATCGCGACGTCATACATACCATACGAAACTAACCTTTGGACAGTTAATTGATGGACACGAGCCCAGTTACTATCATTTCGAGGTGCCAACAGAGAGACGTAATAGCCCTACAGGTCACGTTTGCGACCGCTGGACCAACGAGGCAGTTGTTTTGATTGTAACACTAGACGAATTTAGTCAGGCTCAGGCAGAGTTACAAACTACAATATCGACTCACGAGTTTCTCGCTTTCCTCTCGCATTGTTGTAGGTACTCGTACGGCCGTGGTGCCACATACGTGTCATCGTAAAGCGACGATATGTAGTCTGACACATCTGTGCACTTCCACTCGTGTTTTAAATGCTTCCTTAACCCCCACTCGGTCACATTGCCCTAAAAAGACACATTTGCATGGTGCGAGAATTGCTTGCATGTGAAGAATAGTTAAAGTTTATTTATATTATAGACACTATATGACTTGACCTGGGAATCGAACCCACCAGGCCCTCACCCAGTAGCGCTTGCGAACACTACAACGGCAACTATTGGAATAACAGGAACCAAGAAGGAACTTACAAAACATTCCATGAGGTCAGGTTGGGGATAGAACTGATGTGGTGCTCTTTTATAGTAACGTTGAACGGGCCCACATAGAGGCTTCGGCAAGTGGTTGTACACAAGGTCATTTATTGTCGCGTAATTATTACACGCATCATGGCTGTCATGCCGTATTACTAATTGGAAATTACTCTGTAAAAATAGTTTAATAACAATATTATACTGTAGGTCAGTTAAACAAGAGTGGTTAGTACTTAGTCGTTGTGGCAAAATTTCTTTCTTTTTTTAGGGTTCCTTAATTCCTACGGTAATACTGTAGGTATCTGACCTGTGTGCTGTTTAATTTATTTTGTCTAAAGTCAGCCTGCCTGTTTTCTGGTGTCATTTTTTTGTAGTCTATTACTTCTTTTGGAGGGAAGTAGAGGGCGCCGTTGTCTATGCATTCTGTCCGGTCTTCCACCCAGTTTGCTAAAGAAAAACAATGTTAGCTTTTATTATACCTAAGGTTGAAAAATACAGAATATTCCTGAAGGTACTTGACCTCCGATATTGATAGTCGTCAAATTGTCACGCACGGCGGCTCTCACAGTGAGAGGGCTATAGGTTTTCCACATTTATTTTTCGGCTTGGCATCTTGCAGATCAACCTGTGAGGCTGGCTTCTGCTTGACCAGACTATCTTGGATGCCTTTAGTGTAAGACCTCCAGCCAGGGACATAAAACTTATAAACTACTAGCTGATGCCCGGTCGCAAATCACTACATAAGTCACTTCTCACTGTCTGTCTGTCCTTATGTATGCTTAGATCTTTAAAACTACGCAACGGATTTTGATGCGGGTTTTAATAGATAGAGTGATGTCGTAAATAAACACATTCTTTTGCGCTTACTTTGCAAACGCTGACTGAACCCTACGAGATAGATCAAAATACCTTAAAAAGGTCTACAAAAAAGTCCGCGATGGTATATGTCTATCTCTTATGGATAACCCACGATAACCATTTTTATCCTTTACTTTTACGAAAAATATATTATTGGAAAATAAAGGCATTACAAAATAATTTTACAGTAAGCACACATCTTTTTTGTACTAAATTGGTCCAGAGCGAAGCCGGAGCGGGTCGCTAGTAATATACTAAAACCTTCCTCTTGAATCACTATCTATTAAAAAAACTCGCATCAAAAGTGGGCTGAAAATCGGCTTTCATAGGCTTAGGGATTTCAATTTGCAAGTGCCTGATTTTTTGCCGGATATCGCTTCTATTATTCAATAGTATATACAAAAATGAAAAACTTCAAGAGAAATACGATGCCCTCGATAGAGAACTAAAACAAATCGAATTCAACGTAATACAAAATAAATCAACAAAGGACAAAATAGGACCGAAGGCTAGAATCTTAATCGAACAATGAAAGATCTTGTTTCAAGATAGGAAGAACAACAGACAGGAAATAGCAAAGTTAAGCAAAGAAATAAACTTGGGAATAAGGAAACATAGACAGAACACAAGAACACAAACAATCAATTACTACATAGAAAAAACAGGTGGTGCGCAAAAGCTTGGCAAGAATTAAGAGATAGTTTAGATTGGATCGAAAACGTTACACACAGAAGAACTAAAAGAAACAACACAAATAGAATAGAAATTTTAAAAATCGCAACAGACTATTACCGAGAGTTAAACAGTGATAAGGAAATGTTGTCTGAGACAATGCAACCAATAATCCAAAAAGACGAAAAGGAGGAAGACACCCCAAGGATAATGCGAGAAGAAGTCAACAAAGCAATAAAATCACAGAAAACAGGGAAAGCACCAGGAGAGGATGCCATATCTAACGAACACCTTATAGGAACATCGGACAAAACACTAATCATCATCACAGACTTATTCAATGAAATTTTTAATACTGAAAACATACCCCGCCAGTGGAAATTGTCAACCATAATACTTATACACAAGAAAGGAAAGAAAAACGACATATCAAATTATAGACCAATTAGCCTCATGTCCAACGTGTATAAAATTTTCTCCAAAATCCTACTACACCGCGTAACAAAGATACTGGACGAAAATCAACCAAGGGAACAGGCGGGATTTCGCAGTGACTTCTCAACGCTTGATCATATTCACACCATAAAACAGGTCATCCAAAAAAGTAACGAATACGGTATCGACTACTACATAGCCTTCGTAGATTACAACAAAGCGTTCGATTCACTTAAGCACGTAAAAATATGGCGCTTGAAACACGGAGTAGACAAAAAATATATACGGCTCATTATCAATATCTACCAGAACATGACAGCTAAAATACAAACAAAAAGAATAGGCAAAGCTTTTCCCATACAAAGAGGAGTTAGACAAGGCGACCCGCTATCACCCAAACTTTTCTCAGCAGTTCTGGAATTCGTATTTACTTAGACGTCTCGAATGGGACAACTATGGACTAACTAATAACGGAATACAACTGAACCACTTAAGATTCGCAGACGATCTGATACTTATTACAGGTGACGCGAGAAGCCTACAGGAAATGCTCGAACAACTTACATTCGAAAGTAGAAATGTTGGTCTGTCAATGAACACCTCAAAAACGAAATTATTGACAAATGCAGAAAAAGTTCCTATTAAAATTGACAGTACGCAGATGGAATATGTGAATGAATACACGTATCTTGGACAAATTATATCTCCAAAAGACCTAACAAAGAAAGAGCTAAACAACAGAATTAATCTATCCAGCAGTGCAAGTACGTAGGAATCGATTCGATAAATCTGACAGTTATTCTCGACAAAATGAGTTTTTATCTTTGTTATAAACTCATTTTGTCGAGAATGACTGTCAGATTTATCGAATCGATTCCTACGTACTTGCACGGCTGGAAAAGATACTGGTCCTTGAAAGAAATCGTTAAAAACCCAGAGGTACCATTGAAATATAAGAAAAAAGTATTCGATTCATGTATTCTGCTCGTTATGACGTGGATGTCAAACATGGAGTCTAACAAAACAAGATATACGCGCATTAGAGACCTGCCAACATGGGATGGAAAGAAGTATGCTCAATAATAAACTAAGAAATAAAATAAAACTTGAAACAATCCGGAAGCTTATTAGGGTTACGGATGTGACATAATATTGTGTCAAGAAACTAAAATGGAGGTGGACAGGCCACATGATGAGGAACAAAAAGGACAAGTGGGCTAAAGATGTGACCGAATGGTGTCCAAGACAACATAAAAGAAAGAGAGGGAGACAGCGTCGGAGATTGGAAGACGACATAAAAAGAATAGCAGGCGCCACATGGAGAAGAAAGACACACGATCGCATTTTATGGCAAGCCTATGCTGAGTAGCAACTTAGCAAGACAATCTTCGCGCAACTAGTGTCTATGTTAAATATTATTTTAGTATATAAGAAATATGTGTTAGATTGTTCAATAAAGCCTTTATTATTATATACAAAAATGACACCCGAGTTAATTCTGCTCAAAACCGAAGGTTTTTTTTTTTTTACCAAACATGTATTCATTTGTAGGCATTGTTGTGAGATTAAGACATAATAGAAGATTAAATCATTATAATACTAAAAATTTGTAATTTGGTATTTTGGTTGAATCCAAAGTTTTAAAACTCATTATTATGTTGATAAATATCTAGCTCAAACATAGTTGTCTACGTGTGGGTGTACTATAAACCTCTGCCTACTCGGAGATATAGGGGTGATGCTATTTTATGTTATGTGTTGTTAAAAGTCTGTGTTCTTCAACATAAACACTAAAAGGAACCGTTTCATATGTAAAAATAAATAAAGATATATTGACGATTTAAAAAAAAAAAACGGCATAAAATGTTTCAGCAAATGCTAGCGCCATTAGTTCCTCAGTTGCCCACCCTATTAGATTTTTCATACTTGCTTCATACAATTTTTTTGTAAAAAAATATAATTCCTTCGTTTTTGAGCAGAATTAACTCGGGTGTCATTTTTGTATTTAACTGTGCGTGTCCCGACACGCACTTGGCCGGGATTTTCATATTATACCTACGTACCGTCCACTGACTGACCTTAATTTCTACCAGGTAAATAATGTTTATGTAGCCAACTATTAATAATGACTAATAGAAGCGATATCCGGCAAAAAATCAGGCACTTACAAATTGAAATCCGTAAGTCTATGAAAGCCGATTTTCAGCCCACCGTGCGCTGGCTTTTTTTTTAATAATATGTAGGTAGTCACTCTATCTATTAAAAAAACCGTTGCGTACTTTTAAAGATCCAAGCATACACTTAGGGATAGACGCGGCGGGTGACTTTGTTTTATAATAATTATGTAGTGATGATCAGTGATGATGAAATAGTGAAGCGACACGACAGTGCGCTAGGACACGGCAGCCCCTGTGGCTGTGGGGTACGAGCCTCGGCTTAGGGCGTAGCTGGAGAGGGCATTAAAGGGACAGGCTGGATTTGAGTGAGAAAATTTAGGGGCTGATTTAAAAACTATACAGGCACACGGGCGCGTGCCGGCTCGAGCAAGGGGCGTGAACGGGGACCTCGCGACGGCGAGGTCAAAATGACGGCGGTTTGTGCCTGTGTTTTTTTAGGTAGGTACTGGCCTCTGTTCGCAAGAGTCCAACTTTCTCAGGAGTCCAGCTTTTATAACATCCTGGATACAAGTTTTCGCATGAGTCCAACTTTTATTTTTTATGTAGGTACCGGAAACCCACTGTACCTGTTGGAACATTGCTAATAAAAATTAGCAATATTCCAACAGGTACAGTGGGTTTCCGGTTTCCCTACTGCTTTCTTGGGCGGGAGTGAGAGTTGGTAGAGGTCACACGTCTTAGAATATGTAATTCTAGGGCATAGCGGTTTCCTCACGATGTTTTTCTACACTGGTTCGAACCGAACCCACGACCCTACTCGTAAGCCGAGGCCGATACGGGCTGATAACACTGGGCCGCTCCACTACTTTTTGCTCTGAAATCGTATGCTGTGAATTAAAAAATATACAATTTACATAACTAAAATAAATAAGATTTGGCTGAATCTAATTTTTCTTCAAATTCGATTATTGTTTCTAATTTACAGCATTCAATTATGAAACCCTTTGTTCCTAATGCGTCACACCCTTAGCAGCTAGCTGAGTCGTGTCCTGATTTCACCCACTTCTCGGATCCAAAGGGTCGTAGCGTGATGTTAATAGCCTTGCCTAGCTCCATAGTTCTAAATCTGTTAGGAACATTCAATTAAGTAATGTTGATCCTGTTTACTGCACTAGCAGACCATTTCCGTAAACAATGCTGGGAAGATAGGATGGCTATTGGAATAGGTGGGTACCTACTCAAATTAACTTGGGCGATACTAGCCTATGAGAACACCATTTGAATATATGGGGCGGTTGACCAGAGCTTTGGTGATGGCCTCCGTTCGGCTCGGCGACTTCGGCCTTGTGCTCACGGTGACTTGTTCTCCCCCCATTATTACAGCAATTTCACAAAATTAAAGCAAAGAATAGAATTCTTATACCAAAAAGATAGAAGTAGTTTGCAAAATCCACAATGTTTGAGGCATAGGTTTGATGTAGGTCATTGAAACATCATTTAAAATGTCTTAATGACAGTTTTTTTTTTAACTGCATTCAAATAGTTCGGATTAAAAAGACTTTAATACACTGCCATTTTTTACCTGCCTGAGAGTAATTTGTTTATATTTTATCCCATTGCTTTTACAATACAACCAGAATCAGAAGTATTCATAGGTTTACTTTGTGAGTACATGTTATCTGCAGTGCATGTAGAAACAGCATAGCTTGACATAGCATTCATAAAGCAATACCGTGGAACCAAGCAAGGAAAGGAACAGAACAAAATAATGAAATAACTATAACACAGGTAACATTTATTTTTATAATTAAATAATTTATAGTACCTAACTTATATTATCAGCTCAAGAAGCTTAACTTGTCACTTGGTGTGCATTTGAATTTGATAATATTCAGTCTTCCGTATATTATCTGATGATGGTTCTAAGAGCCTTCTAGCATATTCAATATTGTAGGTAAATAATTCAATATTATAAATTCTCCCATTTTTAATCAGTTTCCATAGGAAGGTTTAAGTAAGGCTTTGGCAGTGATTGTAACAGCACAGACAGTTGACTCTCCAAGGGACCAGCTACTTCTATCAAATTTTTAAGATTTTTTTTTACTTCTAACATGTCCTGGTTGATTGATTGCATGCTCTGTGGATAAAGGATTCCATTACAAATATATATATTATACAAACTAAAACAAGTTATTATTTATACTATTAATAAAATAATAGATATTTTTATATTATTACTTTCATCTTACCTCTTGCATGGAAGTATACAAATGCATTACTTCTGTAGTACTGTAGCGGTAGAAACCACTCACGTTTGATTCTGAATCGGAAGGCGCATTTGAAGCCATATTTCAATTCTAGTATTATTTAGAAAAACAAACAAGTAGATTACAGTTTGATTGAATTATGACATCGTTCGTTTGAATAATGAAAGCTCTGCTAGTTGGTTGAGTAATTGCGTTCCCGAGTTCTCGTAAGTTATATTAGAACTTTGAACGTTGCAATTATTTTTATCTCTGTTTTACAAGGTAAAAAAATACAATGCTATGAATTCAAAGTTTCAAACTAGGCTGAGGTGTATTTTGGAAGTTTTGGAACGCAATCTTTGACAGCCATCATTTCGTTTAATAATGAAAACACTATCGTGTTCCAATAAAACAAAGTGAAATCTTGACTTCTTTTTAAAGCTTTCATGCTTTGTTAGAACAAATAAAAAATTAACATTAAACCAATGTAATTGGAATAATTATTCTCGAAAGTTTTGTAAATACCATGTTTTTCCGTGAAATCCTCAATTTCTAAACAAATCAAATGTCAATGTCATCCGCTGCGGAACCTGCATTGGATTGGAGAAAAGCCATTTTTTCGAAAATATTTAATCAAAAATTACCGACTGTGAATTTTGTGTGAAAAACTCTAAATATTTTTCCGAAAAGTGTATGTAGTGCTGTTATATAATTTTCTTTCTCATGTGTCTCATATTATCTGAATGGCGGATATTGTTTTTATTGCACAGTTATTGATTTACAGCAGAAAAATAGAAAAATAACTATGCATTAAAATAACAAATAACTCAAAATCTTTAAAAAGTAATTAGTTTATCAAAACATTTAATAATAACAACTGTTTTGATTTTATTCCTAGTTAATTTGGTTGCAAATATTATTTTCAGTTTCATAGCTTGTTATTTGGTTCTTCCACATTTCCTTTCAATCTTTTATAGGACAATACATTGTTTTCTAGACTTATTTGGACTTTGTTGTGCCCTACTAGAAAGTTCTTTCTTATTTTCTCTTGAATGAACCCGCAGCCAACAATTTGTAAGATTGTGAATGTCAGTAATGTTTAATATGACCCAGTCTATTCATATTTCTTCATTATGTGTGTAGGAATGCAATGTCTGCTAATTGCTAAATTGCAAATAGATTTGTACAATATAATTTAATTCAGATAATTCGAAATCTAAAAAAAATTGAAAATAATTCATTAATCCTACTGTTATTATGCACTAGTGGCCTGTCCCGGCTTCGCATGGGTGGACATTTTTTTTTCTAGTTTTAAATATAGCTTATGATACTCACAAATAATGTGGCTTCCTATTGGTAAAAGAATTTTAAAAATTGGTTCTGTAGTTCCAGAGATTACCCCTACAAACTCACAAACTTTACCTCTTTACAACATTAGGTAGTTTAAAAGTATAGAAGTATGGATTATCTCATATCATACTTTATTCTGCATACACTACAATGTATTTAGAATGTTCTGATTTACCTTTTAATCATGGTGATAATTATGTGCGATTGGTTCCAACCAATCACACATAATTATCACTTAGTTCAGCCAGCCTTAGCAAACAGACAAAAAAATATGTTAGTATTTCTTTATATAATTCTACTTTTTCCCCGTGATGTGTTTTTGGGTGGTTGCTAAGAAAACAGTGGCAAAATTGATACCACTGATAATTTTCCTTTAATTTATTTTATTAGAGTAGAATATTTGATCATCCTAACTCTATTTTAGACTAGTAATAATAAACCTCAAACATGCTCTCAATAAATAAAATGATGATATTAGGTAATATTAGCAATTTCTGTCTGTCTCTTGTATATTTATATAACAACTCATATTATAATTGGAAAATCTGTGTGAGAATCCTTATGATAACAGTATCAGTTATCATTACACTTGTAGTGATTTGCTCAGAGTTGAATAGGCCGCATTAGTGGGCAGTAGGTCGACGGCGGCGGCGGCGCCGGCCGGGCTGGCGTCGCGACGTCGCCGCCCGCCCCCGCCCCGCGCTCGTCTCGCTACCCCCTCAATCCCCCCAGCGTGTCAGTCTCAGTCTCAGTGTCTCTTCACACTTACTACCCCTACATTCTTGCTACTGCATCTTGGAACTTTGTGAAGTTTGTTTGGCTACACTCCCGATTTTTCGGTCCTGTTTTGTGGGTTTTATTTTATTGCTTCGTAGACTATGTGAGCTCATCGTACCATTCTTTTGCACGTTCTTTTCCGACCCTAACATATTGGAGATGTTTTTCCCGAACAACAAAACTTTAGTCAAATAAACAAAAAAAATGTGTAATTAAATCGTGTTATTGAGGAGTCATGTCTGAGGACCATGACGTGGATTGTCCTATGGCAGATGAAAAACAGTCAGACGAAAATGAAGGAAATATGTTCGAAAATGAAGAAACAGTGGTCGAAAACGAAGAAACAATAGTCGAAAACGGAGAAGTTGTGGTCGGAAACGTCGAACCAGTAGTCAAGAATGCCGAAGACTGTCCAATGACGGTAATTAGCGAAGAACCAAGTGCCAACACATCCAAAGAAGACAGTGCCATAGATGCCATAGACAAAGAGACGTTGAGTAGCGAGGTGTATGGAAAGAAGGACTTATACGGTGCCAATGAGAGAGCGACGCTGAGCTGGACGGCGGAGGGGAACGATTTCAAGATAGCATGGAGCTTGCCGCAAGGAGCTGCTACGGCGAACGATTACATCGCACTATGTTGCACAGGTAAGATACATATTATTTAAGACTACTTTATTTTAAAAATTCAGAAATGATTCCGGCGAAATTTTCTTTAGGAATATTAGCACCAGAACCCTATCACCTTTGCTAACGTCAACTTACTGCTGCATTCATTCAGTTTCAAAAGCGTGTCAGTAAATTGAAGGGATATGAGCATCAGACATGCGATTTGGGACGGCTGATGTCAAAATTACGTCCGTGACGACTGCCGGCTCGAAACACCGACGACGGTTCAAAATATTCTATAAGAATGTCCGGACTATGCAGGATATACCTAGGTAGGTTTTAAAATGCTACATTCTACTAGGTCTCGAGTTCCAAGTAAACAGGGGCGAGTTCGGAGAAACGGTGGTAGGTAATATGAATGTAAAATCGAAGGCGACTCGATGAAAATATTCAGCGATCGACTTTTCTGCAAACGAATATCAAATGCTTGAATTTAATATGAAAGTTTGAACGACTCGCGTGGGTATTTTGTTAGCTGTTTGCATATATCTAACTTAAGTACATAATGTTAGCAAATTGGCTTGTTTTATGCCTGCCTAAGGTCAATAATCCAATTGAGCTTTTCTAGTACGAGCCAAAAATGGCAACATTTTATTGTGAATTTTAAGATTCCACATTTTTATTACTTTGAAAACTTTTTAAATCAAAAACCAAGGAAGTTACGATTTAACTTTGGAATGACATGAAACCTACTCGAAGAATGTTTAAATTCACATGGCTCTGGATCTTTGATATCATTCATTCAACCGATGTCATTCATATCCACCCCACCGGTTTTGATTCCCGCCGAGTTCAATGAAGTGAGTCATGCATGAGTTCCTGTTCATAATTCTTGCTAATTTGAAAGCGATACATTTCACTAATTGGATGGGTTAGGAAAGTACCTACATTGTTTTTGTCATATTATGATACTACTTAGTAGGTAAATTAGTTTTCACAGGTTTGTCGGTTCGGTATGGTAGTTTCATAGTAAGTAGGTATGATCTTCCGTGTGACTAAAGCCATCTCTGGAAAGAAATATAAAGTTATAAGTTCCTACTTAGTTGTGTTTTCACGACCACTCTTTCACTATGAATCTTCTGGGGATCATCCTATCTTACCACCTAAAAATAATGCAAGTTGCAATAACTGGCTCGAGCTTTCTGCCATAGGCGCGAGTGGCGACCGACAGGCGACAATCAAGTTAGTTTAGGTGTTATCTACATAATTCCAATGATTGCACGTACTAAGTAATTGGTTATCGTTAGCCAGCAACCAGCGGGTAGAGAGTGTTATACGACTCCCTGCACGGCGAGGATTGGTGTTATAACTGTATACAAGCGCTGCGGTACCGGTCATTGCATTAATTGACAACAGGAAGTGGCGTGAGTAATCGACCTACCCTATCCCTAGTAATGCTATCAGATGTGGGTAAAGTGTGAGGAGTTCTACAATCTTCTTGAGCTGCAGTGAAGATAAGCTGGTGTTTTCCAGGATAAGTGTGAAGGAACAACAAAGAGATTTAAGATACCATAGATAGAGAGGCTATCAGACGAAATGTGATCCCAATGTCTCAGTAACAGTAGTAGTATGTTCAACTGTCTTGTGCGACACAATATTTTTGCAGGACCTATCTGCAGTAACATACTCGGATTCTTATCCAAGTCAAATTCATTTTTGATCTTCGAAGTCATGGTCTGTCCATTTAACCAAGCCTAATGTGATTGACGCCCGACCGAGGTTCAACAAAGTTAAACGGGTACCAATTGACAATCGATTGCCGGTCAACACTTAAAAGCTAGTTTTGCTTGCTTCCTCACATGATCCAATTTGGTGATCATATAAAAAAAATTAAATCTAGCTGCTGCCCGCAGGTTCGTTTGCGTTATGGTCGGAAATTATCCCACGGGAACGAACTATTATAGTGTATGACACTCGGGGATAATGTAACTCGCATTAATAAAAGAATTTTCGGAATCAGATTAAACTTTACCTCTTTATTATATTAGTGTGGAACTGTAAATAATGGTTAAAAGTAAATTGTGTGAACATTAATAAAAAATTAGTACTACCAAAACTAATTTACACTCACTTGCAAGAAGCTTCACAATTATAATAAAACGTCACACGGTCACACCAGTTAATTTCATGACAGTGCAATATTGGAAAAATCCGTTCTTAATAGCCCGGTCATGAGAAAACAAGCCCAATTATTAAAAGTAAGTGAAATAAGTACTACTTAGAAATTGACAAAGTCATTGTCTTGCAGTATTTAATCACTGGTATGCGTTGAAAAATAATAATTAGTTTCAATGTTATTGCATAAATGTAGAAGGATCTCTAGTTCAATAGGACAATTTTATCAAAGGACTCACAAGGTGCTTGCTGTCTTGTGGCCATTGTTATCCTAAAATCCGGATTGATGATCTCACCGTAGCGTTGATATCAATAATGCTTTTGCCTTAAGTGCCTTGCCCACCTCCCCCTCACCCACTCACTATCCACGGGAAGCTGCACTTCTCTTTGCTGACATAACCTGTTCAATGAAGCATCCATTACTTTCGTATGTGTCTCTGGCTTAGAGGAAACATTCTATCAATCATTGTGGTAGAGTCTTGCATTAGCACTTAAACTGATGTGCATTTGGAATGTAATGCTGGGGCTTAGACTTAATCAATAAATTACTAATTGTAAATCTTACCAAGCAGAGCTGTTTTGGAGGACCGGACCCCGTTTAAAGTGTTATATCGTTATTAACACCGACAATCGATATACATGCTTAACGAAGTAATTAGACACGTACACAATTATAATTATTCGTCAGTTTTCTCTGCTAATCGATGTTCTTGCATTTCCAAACAGGTCCTTAATGCAAATAATTAAATTGATGTGCATTGCAGTTATAGAAACTCGCAAGACATTCGAATGGCTACACTGAGTATTAATAAACGAATTTATAAGAGCTTGTGTTCAATATATCACTGTTAAGACTGTATTAGTTACAGATTTAGAAAGCTATAGGATCGTTTAAGGGCGGCTTCTATGAGATCTATACCGTTAATTAGGCGACATTAGTGCAACCAGTTATTGCCTTGTCCATAAAGTTGCGTCGCAGTCTGGTGCTGTGTGCTGTTTATTTAAATGTAATTAGCCAACTAGTTAGCTCGGTGTTAGAAGTTTTATTTTTCCACTTTTCAAACTCGATGCTTAGCCTTTTATGGGAAAATTTACGAGGATTCTTGATTCTACTTGAGCTGTATGTCAACGCCGTTATTCAAAGTTTGCATTAATGTTCTGGCTAGGTTATCTTATTTAAGTGCATCTCTAATCCTGTTTCTGTATTAGCAGCCAACCACAGTTTTTGTATTGGTCTTAGGATTATATCGAAGTCTTGTCTAGTCTCATAAGTATTCTTCTTATTCACGTGTTGAATTCTTTGCTGCCACGTCATTCTGTCTCAAAACGTGAATAATGAATCAAATGACGTGTCTCACCTTAGGTCATTTCCTAGTATACGTAGTAATAGTGACGAGGGCGCCGGGCAGTCTCTCACGTGGTTTAAGAAGCGCTATTTACATTTGTAGTATTAACCAGGTGTGACGAAAGACCGAAAGGTCAATGATGAAATAAAACAATCACGTATCATGGGTAGGATGCGATAAAAACCGCTGTTGCTGTCATGCAACCAAGACAGCACAAAATTATGAGCCTCGAGGAACATGTAACATTGTTATTTTTGACTAAAGCTACGCCGAATATTCCGAATACATGCTGTACGAATGCTAATGTCGTCTTCAGCGAAATAAAAAGCAATAAGCATCGCAATAAAGTGAAGTAACGCAGGGCACGTGCGCTGCAGCCACTTTGTTACATAAACCGCTTGTGCCTGTACTTAGAGCCTTTCGCCGGCACTGTTGCTTGTCATTTTCTTGCTTGCAAAGCCATTATTGCTGTAAATCCGTCGGTGGCGCAACGGGATCTGATTTCAAGTCACCGTTTTATACGTAGCGGTTTTAATCGTGATCCAACGATAAAATTGTCGTCATTTATTATGAAGCGAATACCCGCAATGTCGATCTTTATGGAGTCTATCGCGAGACATCGGGTACGCATGTCTTTAATTCAGCGTTATCTGAATTATGCACAGATGTCCTCCATAATACAGATACGACTCTCGAATTTCTCCTGACTTTCGCCGTTTCTGTAGTCTCATTAATTGTGTCAGGTCGCTGTCGCAATTGCGCACACGTATGACCGGTCGTATTGCCAAAGACTGTTATTGTAAATATTCATTGTTGTGTGCAATAAAATTCTCCAAATTGCTACTTTCGTTATATGCGGTTCCACAAACCGGTGTTTCGGCAAGTACAGGAAGCTGGCATGGTTTTCTTTGCATTTCAATGAGTTTGATGAAATGGTTACTCACAAGTTTGGTGTGGTGGACTGGGCGAAGCACGTAGCGCTAGGCCGCAGGCGGCATCAGCAGGCCGCAGGTCACCACACCGACTTGGTAATCGCATGAATGAGCCTATGGGTCAGGTCCCCGCGCCTCCGGTCCCCGCCACTCGATTTGTGAATGAAGCCCCCACCGGCGCGTGCCGCGCTCTCGCCGCTCACGCTCAGTCGCGCCGCGCGCCCTCCATGAACGCGCTAACACACGAGCGCATGCTCGTGCGAACGTTTTGACGTTTTCAAATTTCAAATCGTACGTGTTTCGTCTGTGTTAAAGTTTGACTGACAGTTGACTTTTATGTGAAAATTGCTTTCCTGCTTGTTTCTGTTGCGATGCTATTCCCGCAGTAAGACGCTGGACGCTTTTACTATAAGAAAACCAGCCTTCGGGAAAGCCGCCAACGGCAGACATAGTTTGACATATACGGTGAGTAAGTCGTTACGAATTTTTCTTTCATTCACTACTTAATTATGCTAGGTTATCGAGCATTAGCAAAGGTGACACGTAGGCTCTAGGCTTATTGAACGAAAAATACGGTTGTGGCTTGTGGGCCGGTTGTAGGTGGGGTGCCCACGTACTTTTAATATTTGTAGGTGTACTACGCCATCGTGTCTTCTTGTATCTAGCCCAATTAGCTTGAGCAATAATTCAAAATGCAATGTATCAGAAATACATGTTAGAATAAAATATATATGTATAGGTAGTGTTCATTCATATTGCTTATCTATGTGTACCGACTAGAACTCGCCTCTAATAGCTTTCCTGTAATTAAGTACTTACTTATCATGAACATTTAGATACGTCCGGAATAGATACTTCTGTGCCTCTAGGGAAATGATATAAAAATGTTGTTTTCAATTTAATTAAACTCATGGCGACATAGCCTTAAGTGTTGAAATCTAGAGTTCTTTATAGCATAGCAATCGATCCTAAAATAGTTGTAGTTAAATATTCAAGGGTAAACCTCAACGAGACAGATGCGTTCCGTTTTTGTTTATAAATTGTTTGCAAAAAATGGTCAGAGTAGGCGCCGTTGCAACACAATAGACCGTTTAATAAGGCGCTAAGCAAACTCTACCTGGACTTGATTCTCGCCAATTTTTTCTCACCTCTCACGTCGGTTTGAAATTGATGACCCCCTATTGTTTGCGCGTGATATCGATCGGTTTCTGTATGACACCGTTTCGCGATTTCCCTTCTATGGACGTCAATTAAACATTTCGATCGAGGCTGGAGATTTTTTGATCCTATTAATCGCCAATTTGTATATCGCAGTTAGCTTTCGAATGTATCTAGAAAGCTAGAACACTAGCGGCTTCCTTGGTAATATCGATTGATGTGTCGTGTAAGCACGTAAACTCCGTCCGGGGGCTAATAAAACAGCCATCCATCATGGGCCCACCAGCGGATATTAAATTGACACGCCTTGCTCGGAACACTCCTTCATTTCATCCCATTACGACGATATTACTCCATACGTTTCTAACTGGTCACTTGTGGCGAACACTTTTTGTAACGATAAACAGGTGCAAGAAATGTTTATTACGGAAATGACATGTTGTACAAATATGAAGGAGGATAATGTTATTTTATGTAGTTATGATGGCGTAGTGAGATCGGCTCTGTAATTAAGTCTCAATTGAACAGGAAGCTGATCGACGGCACCGTCTTATCTCAGAGAATTATCAAGTGTCTTATCTTTGACGAGAATTTTTATAGAGCATGTTGTCGCATAATTAACTAGCGGTCTTACTTCTTTTTGTATCTACCGCTAGTTAAGATCATCTGGCTGGGTTGAATTGATTTAGATCTTAGATCTAGATACTATATCATTAGATTGATATTAATATTTTCATCATACTCCCTCAAATGGCACTGGAAATACATTACATTAATTATCTAGCTCTGAAAGCTCCTCGTGCTGGTCAGCGGAAATTAAATGGACACACCCTATCTCCTCACAGCGGCCGCGTTGCAGTATCCCATTAATTAAGACAAGTACAGTTCTGTCAATAGACTGGCTCTGGCTGTCTGGCTGGACTAATCTTCCTTGTTTTTTTCGATGCAACAAATCCGATGATTGTGAGTTGTGACCCCTCAACTTCCTTATTTTATTTATTTTACTATTTATGTACACACAATATACAACACAGGAAAATACATTAAAAATATGAGTACATAGGAATTGCTTATTTCTTAAGAAATTTCTGTCAGCAGACCTGCAAAAGGATAAATGATAAAGAAATGTAGACTGTGAATGTAGAATAGTGTGTGAGAAAAGGAAGAGAATAGAGATTATGTGCCTTACCTAACTTAACCTATTAAGATATATAAATACACATATAAGTAAATATTAATATATACTTTTTATTACTTATAACAATTCCATTAAGCTTACAATTTGCTCCCTTTTCCTTATTACGGCATTTATTTTTATGAATGCTATCTACCTACTCGATTTTAATATAATTTCCTTCGTCCAGTAATTATCCAGTCATGTCTCATTATACACATCCTACGGGTATATTTCTCACCATTGTATTTAATGGACATGATGTCTAATAAATTCAGAGTGGAAAGTACGTTAAACTCTAGTATTTCGAGATCCATTGTCTCATTTGAAGAGAACATTCAACTGCTCAGCTTCTAGCCTGTAATATGTTGTTACTTGCAAATATATCATTAAACTTTATGCTAGCTTAATTATCTGCGGCCGTCAAATGATTCTCACGAAGTTTTGACGTAGACGCTAACTGCCATTAGTCAAGTGGTGTGTTGCGACGAGTGAAAGAAATTGTGAGACAGTTTCTCACGAGGCGAGCTCGCTAAGAAACGATTCGGGATCCTGCCGTTTCGCTTGACTCTTGGATTCTTTAATTAGATATCTCTTTTGAGCATTTCTTCCTTGCATTTACTCAGCGGGGTGGTTTACAACAACTGTTCCAACAGGATGTAACGTTTTTGCGGTTTGCAATTGGAATGATCCTAGGTATTCTAACACTGCAGTGATAATGTGTTATGCTATCATGCTGTATCCACAAACTCGTTAAAGCAAATTACACCTCGACACGTCGTAAAGCCATTAACTTCACACTTGGAGAGGCGAGCATTGTTGCCGAGTGAAAAACACAGAGAGGAAGCGATAAATTATGTTCGAAGTTTATACGATCGGCTGGTAATGGGCTATGAGCTCGCGATCGGTGCGCTCGCGCAGCATCACACAAACCCTCTCAATGGAATTGTTTAGTATTCATTCTCGACGGTGAATACTCGCAGACTAACCGAATCAAATCGGAATTTATTCATTTTAAGCATGGGTTTGGAAAACATAGTCGCATGTAACTCTTGGCTGGCGTACTTATTCTAATTAAGCTTGTTCTAAGTAAACAGTATTATTGTATGCTTTTCTATTTGAAAAAACCGGAAGTGTACGGATTGAGAACAAAAGTGCGGTTGACTTTTAAGCACTTAATATGTGTCCCTTCCGGAACAGCCCTCGCTAGGGGTGGCTACCGGTACACGCCAAAACGGAAGTAACAGACGTCTGCCATACCTTGGCTTTGTAATTGGCGGCACGGGCGTACTTCCGGCTTGCTTGCAGCAATTACTAATAATAGAAAAAAGTGTTTCCTTTAGTTGTTATTGTGATGTCTCTAGCTTCTTACCTTATTGAAGCTCTCTAAAACCATTCTCTAAGATCCTGAAGATTTAAGCTCTAAGGTAGTCAAATAATTGTCTTATAACATTTCGAGCCTAATTTCTTTTTACATTGGGTCCTTTATCTGCCTACATCTTAGCCTATATTTGTTTTGATATTTAATCTGTATTTTACTGATGTCATCAAAAACAGTTGAGACTGTTTTGAGGCGAAACATTTTTGAGTTGAATTCGGGACATTTTAAAATGCGTAAGCTATTTTTGGAACAAAAAATAATTCCCCGCACTATTTTTAAAAAAAGTATGTATGTTTGTCATTTCATTTTCCTTGAGCAGAGAAATAGGAATTTACGTTTCTCCAAAATAACTCGGCTCACTCATTTCATTGCATCAATATTTTGGTATTTGTGAATTCCCACGAGCTTTTGACCTATTTTAGGTTCACAACAATGTCAGAATTCCGACACGTGGATTTACTCCAGCTGTAAATAGTCAGACAGGTTTGGCGACACTGAAATGCGTTACGTTCGAAAATAAATGGTGCTCTCATGAAGAAACGTTCCGTCTGGACGTACCTTGCCCATATGGAACGCGCATTGAATACAATTACTCTCGTGTCCTCCACTTATGGATGTAATTGTATGCTTAGCAAGTTTTATTGTCCTGTACCATAGGCGGCTCAGGAGTTAAGTAGCTCAACCAAGGACGATTGCCTATGGTGTGAAATCCGGTCAATGAAGTCACGTCTCCGCTGCGTATGTGACCATATTATTGACAATAAAATATTCTTGACACCTAGATTTCGCGGTGCTGTATATTTTCTCAAGACGTTTTTTAGTTCTCATAAAAAGATTAGTGAAGGGTGGAGGTGCTAATGCATGTGTATACGCACATCCGGTCCGACGGGGTCCGTTAATTGGTCCGCGTAAAAGGGATATCGTGTACCGTGGCCCGCGCCCCTTGCCCCAGCTTCCTGTCTCGCGACATCAGGCGACGACAGCCGAGATCGTGAGTCTTTGTTACTTTGAAGAAAATCTGCCGTAAAAGGTAGCCGTCCAATTAAACATCGGGATATCAGTATCACCCCCTGGCGAGTTTTGTCTTCTTTCGGTCTGCAGTCACGATTCCTTATACATTTTATATTATGGTCTTGAATTAATGTTCCACCGTTCAATACCACCGATGTTATTGTTTTTAACATGTTACGATCTAAATCGCTAATGAGTGCGGTCTTCAACATTATCTTGCGACAGTCGTGCTATGGTTTGCATTTATAGCGGCTAACTTGTTCTCCGAATGTTTTTGTATCGTGTTCGTGAACGTCATTGCTTTTTATCGTTTTTTCTCTGCTAATGAACAGGTCCGCTTCAATTATCTCTGTAATGATTATCTTCGTTTTTGTTCTATTGAAGTCTCTGTAGTGTAGGTGTAAGTTATTAAAGGATTGTTAATGCTTGTTAATAAACTCAAGTGTTATTAATGATCGGCTGGTTTAACAAAATATGCTTTAGAAGAGACAAATTGCTAGTAGTGAATTGCTTAAAGTTAACTAATATGGGAACTTTTTAGTATTCCCACGAGGATGTAGCTCCATTCAGTCTGTGGAACGCTACAAGTAGAACTTGATTACAAATCTACCTCTATTACAGTATGAAGTCACATCTAGACTCGTTTTCCCATGACGATCTTCTGAGCTGTGACTGACTTCATGCCATCATTTACGTCTGTGCTCATCCTTGCATGTAGCTTATGAGCTGTTGCATGAAATCACAGACATTTGCGTTGCGTTTTCATTGTTGCTTCCCCCTATAATTTTCCTTAACTTTGAAAGTAGTAGAAACAAAATTCATAGTGTTATTTCGAAGAAACACTTGGATGGAGATATTCCAAGTTGCAGTGGTCAAAGGTGCCGTCCTGAGAACTAAACAATCGCAGTAGTTCTTAGAAACAGTCAATGGGCTGGTTAGGTGTAGTGAATGGAAAGAGTACTCATCGACGGAAACAATAGGTGTTAACTTGCACATTTAGTACGCGCCTCTAAAGAGGATGTCAACTGATTACTGACTAGTTCAATGTGAAATTTTCGCTCTATCTCACAACTTTGATCTACATACAATGCTTCTTTTGTGAAGTTCACATCGTTTAAAGTGGCCTCTCTTTGAACAAATTTTCTCCTCCGACATGATTTAGATGGCCGAAGGTACCTTAAATAGAATTATTGTAAACATCTTCATTTATGTTTTTAATTTACAGCAATAGTTTGCGATGAATGTGTTTGACGACTGACGAAGTAGCCGCTTGTACGCGTGTTTATAGTATGTATGGTATGTAAATATACTGTGTATATCGGTGGCGATACAAGGCGGTTTGTTTTGGTTAGTAGACCGTGTTGTTATCACAGCTCACACGAGTAGACAATAACGTCGGACTTGTGAATGGGTGATTGATGGTGTTACTACCCCACATTGTGCGAGTCCAGCTTAGTAATAGGTTTATTGTTTGCTCTAGTGTTTATACGGAAATCACGTTTCAATTAGTGTCCATCTACATATTTGCCGGTGTGGCAAAAGACGTAAAACCGTGTTTCTACATAAATGTTCTGAAAACTATCGAAAAGTAGAGAGGGCAAAGATTCGTACTAGATTTACCAGTTGTTTATAAGTTCATGAGTGACGACGTTGGAAACCCGTATGGTTTATTTATTACCAGTGGAGAGTGGGACGGTTCCGGTCGGTGCTTGCGCAGGAAACCCGCAGGATATATCAAAATTAGAATCGCGAGCCGATGAACGGTGGGGCTCTTGCGCTATGTCGACCGAACTTCCCATATCCGTTTATCAAAGTCCCTTAAATCGTAAAACGTACACAGATTTCCTGAATTAGCATTTTGTTTCTATAGCTTCAACTGTCAAAATATTAGCTGAAAACGTTGTCTAATAATAATAGTTTGGGTATTATTACGTCGTTCTAAATATTTTCAGAGTTCTTCACAATCTGTTTTCACAATCTTGACTTCTATTGGAATACTTTCACTGCTCGTGGACAATGTATTTTATCGAATGTTTAAATCTTCGCGATTCCAAGTCCGTCGATATCGGCGTGTCGTTTTATTTTCGATGTTTCTCGTTGTCCGTCGAACGGAAGTCATTATGCGCTTTCCGCTGTTCGTTGTACTGCTGCCCTGTAAAATGTATTCATTAAATCAGCGATCATGGTTTCACTCGTCGGATTTCTTCTCGCAAGATCATTGTTTGACGTCAATTTCACGTTTATTTCTTTGTGATCGAACTCACGTTCATCATTCGCCGACTTTAAATCGCCTCTTTAGCTGTCATGTGTTTTTATTTGTTTGAACGACTGGTCTCGCTTTTTGATCCCCGCGTTTGTTTGCGCTCATCAAAAGTCTGTAGGATGAGGTGGGCTGAGGGCGGCCTCTTGCAACACTCGCGGGGGCATGCGACAAATATTGACATGACAAATGTTTGTGTAGTAGAAAAAGCACGCACGTCTCTTGTGACTACTATGTTCACCGTAGGTGGTGCGGTGGTGCGCACAGATAATACGGCTGTAAACCGCCGAGATAACACACGCTGTTTGCACAAAACAAATCATGTTTGCTTACTTTATGTCCTGAGGATTGCTGGCACGGATCACTAGCGCTTGGATATTATGCGTCCTCACGTTCTATTTGCATTGGTTTATGGATATGCATTTACTGTCTGTCGGCACAGGTTAGGATTTGCCAGAGGCTAACAAATAAACAAACAATACAGGGGAACTTATGTGCAGTTGATTATTGTCAAGTATAATATTTGCTGTTTAGAACTAGTTTTCCATTGGAGTTAGCAGGTTGTTACTCACCAATTAAAAGTCTTCAGCAAAACATTGGTGTCATCGTTTTACAAAATTAACTACACATTCGAGTTCATTTGCCAACGCATTTGTATCCGTAAACAAGCGCTGTCCAAGGCCGCGTGTGTTTACGAGTCCACTAACGCTAATAACACGAATACATCGACAGGTTTATATAAAAGGTAGTATTAGCTAGACATCACACATTATTTAGTTAGATTTATTTGCAGCATCTTTTTACTCACTGTCTCGGACAAAAGAGTCGTATGATCCAAGACAAGATGGATCTAAAATGTTTGTAGATGAGCTTGGAGTCTTGGACATAGCATTAATAATCTTGAAAACTGAATTCTTGATAACGGAGACACAGTCATGTTTTAAAGCAGGCGGTGTTCCGTAATGAGACAAAAGCGACACAAATTTGCTAATTTTATTGCTGCAATCTTTATTTTGCTCTTAAATATAGAATCGAACAGTACCTACTCCACCTAACGTAATAAGCCTGCAAATATTCCAATAGGCCGCGATTTATTCGCGTGTTGCGAATCGCCAACGGAAACGTATGCCAGTAATGAGCTTCGGATGTCGCTCACCTATTGTGACGAGCTAATAGATATTGACTTCCTTAGTTCAGACCACGGTGGCAACAACACCGGTCTATAATGAGGTATTGTTCACATCTTAGTCTGTTTTCAAGACGCAGATCCGGCTGAGAACCGATTGCTAAAATGGTTATTTGTGCAATGAATATGAGTGCAGTATCATATGCTGGCAAGCCGTTCACAAATCCAGGTCAACGTTCCTTCACGGATCTGCAACGACAATTTTAACTGACACCAAATGATAATGGATCTGGCATTTACTCCGCAGTGCAAGCACCGTGAATCAGAATTCGTGCTTGTGTTAGGAGCTTATTACAAACGTACCGTAGTCAATCATCGATCACGAGTTGACCCTCTGCCTTTACACGCCTTCCAACTTCAATACATTTTTTGTGAGTAAATCACACAGAAAAGTTGGAAGTTTGAGAACGCTGTTCCCCAGGCTGCCCAGATGACCAATCAAAGTTTTAAAAGAAGAAGTGCATAACACTGATGCGAGGGTGTGTCTTTATTGGCAACTCCTATAGGCGTCGTGTCGCTCCGTTTGTTTACAAGTGACGTTAACGTTAGTAATTATTAGGCCAATGAGAGCTATTGCTCTTCTTGCTTGAATGTTAATTTGGAGAGACGGTTGGTCGGCTACATGACGGCGGCGTAACGTTGCTTCTTCCGCACGTTCCGCGGCTTGCCTGAGAACCATCATCACCAGTGGGACGGAACTTCTTAATGTTTACCTGACCATTCGTCCGCAGCACCATGCCTTCCGAAAGCTTACGGCAGGCGAACAAACACTGCATTTACTTTGTGAACTTCCGGTTCGTTTGTGTTATTGACCTCTAGTGGCATAACGGAATGGAGAACATGAGTGTATTCGGTGCTCTTTCTTTGATCTTTAGAACATATTGAGTCTTTAAAATAATCCTTAGCACTTGTGTACTTGCAACGCTTTGTATGAATCTTCCCGGAAAAGGACATGGCACTGAATTTTATTCGCAGACAAAAATTTAATGATAGAATTAAACAGAGCCCTATTCATCAATGTGTTAGTCTTAGTTTCGTGTAAATAGCAGTGTACAAATAAAAGCAAATCACCAGATGTTGTAAATGGTGGCGTCATTAGCTCGAGCCGTAATCCCTTGACGGCACGCGCAGGCACGCAGCGTTAAGTGGGTTAGCATGTCGATCCTGGCCTGTTCAAGGTCGCACTAATCATTTACCTGCACAACTACATCATCACTAGACACACTACAGACTATCCTAAAAGAATAAAACTGGCTCCAAGAGTGTTATGAAATAACGAATACAGATGGTACCATCAAACAGGTTATGAAAGAAATTAAGTTTGAAATAGTTGCTTTAGTGAATGGAGTAACAAATCATGTTCCAATATTAGCGTCCTTGATATAGTTGAACTCGTTTCACTTCCTGTTACGAGGCGAATTGTAAACGCTGAGCACGTCACTCATTCAAACTCAATCAAAGGATCGTGAATGAGATGTTTACCGCGCTCATACACGCGTATGTGTGCAAGACTTGAAGCGTTTCCTGTTTTATAATGTACTACATCATAGGTATGTATCACCCTATCGAAACATCATCATGTTTCGTTATTAAACAAGCTTTACGATTTCCCTGCTTCTTCTTTCAAAAAAAAGATTACTTTGGCTTTTATGCAAATCTTTGACAGCCACACAGACAGACAGATTATCTGCTGCTGAATGTGCTAATGCAATAAGTCACCATTATAAAATGTTTATGAAAGCAATTCAGATGAAAGCAATATATCACGAGGTATTAATGGTTTTATAGTGTTAGATGGTAATTTTGTGTCCGTACCCGTAGCTAGCCGCGGCACTGGAGAGCCGCAGGGCCGTCCTGCCAAGGCCAGCGAGTTCGTTAGGGCCATTCATGGATGCCTGCGCGCAACCTCCTCCCCACTCTCCCGCGGCGACAGGATATTCTCCCTCGCCGTGTGCTATGCTGGCCGATTGATCGGTTTATTTTTTTAAATCGAACTCCGAGCAAAAAGACTCCACGCGCAATCGTAATTCACCGGATGCACTAACGAGTGTAATTTTTTTTTAAACCTCACCGTACAGCATTAGTTTGTTTTTGTTGAAGGCCGTTTCCGCCATGACTTAATCTATAATTCAACCGGTACATATAGTATGCGATAACCATTAGTTTCTATTAAAAGAATCCACAACATAATTATTAAACTGTCTCCCCGTCGGACATTCCGTTCACGTAAGGACGCAATAGAATGTATCTATACGTTGCTGCGACATCTTGTATGCAGTTCCAACTAGTTTAGTCGTTGAATAGACTTTAATAAATAGGAGATGAAGCGTTTCATCTGAATCTGAATATAAATGTGCTGTTTCTAGGCGCAGGGATACAAAGCACGTCGTTGACATTTGCAAAGCACTATAACATAAGTGGCTCACGAACAGTGCTTCTGGTAATGGAAAGAGTGTTTTTTATAAACAAAGCATTCCAAACAGTGCCCTTAGAATGAAATATTAATGAGTTCACAAACAACCTTCGGCAATGCGTAACTTTATCTAATTGCCGAAAAGGTATATAAGGATAACATCTTCATTCATACGAATATGGGCCCTCGGTGGGTGGAAGTGGGCCATGAATCACTTTGCTCTGTGTTGTGGATGAACATCGGCGTATTTCGGCTGCGCATTGTGGGCAATTCGTCATGATTTGCGTATGTAAATCAATGGAGTTTGGTTGTGCGGGCGTAACGGTATTTTCGTCGGTCCACAGCAGGAAGGCGGATGCTATAAACACACTTTCAGCGGCGTTACCATAGCGGCGTACCTATAGCGCTTTTGTTTAATAAATTCGTTGATGACATACGATGTTCGGCTAATCTTCACAAATATCTTGGAAGGTCGTGACATTCTCCGACGCACGTGCCCATACACTGGGCCGACGGATTAACAAGTACCCTCGCACCCTCTTAGGCTTAATGGCTGCCAAAATACGCATCAATTTTTTTATGGAGATCGGTTTATGAATATTTGGTCAGTCATTTATCATTATTGGTTTGACATTTTATTGGTGAAATCGTTTGGTAATCGACTGTTGTCATCGAAATCAATGAAAAAGATAGAAGTTTGCTTCCCTCTCGCCGTAAATCTTAGATATTTAGTAGCATTGGTAGCACCAAGGGTCTGCCGACAGAAAACGAGTTCTAAAAGCAACTTGAGTCAACTAAAGTGATTGCCCCGTAATATGTATTTCCTATTTACGGGGCACCATTAAAATATGTATAATATCCAGTCAAGTCAGTGTATAGAATGGGCAAGTAAGAAAGCTATGAAGTAAATGTGGTTTGCGGTTTCTTACCGCGTATAGGAATTTATTAGAAAAATATTTCCCTTGCCTTGATTAATCACTTTAAAACTTGATGAAGATTACATTATTGAATTATATTTCTTACTACCTTTTAATTTTATGGAAGTATCTAGAACTCTCCTATTCCTAATCAAATACCTCCCCGCATTCTTTCCACTTCTTTCGATTCTGCACTTCATCTCGTCAACTTTAGAGACAGCCATCCTAGGCGTTTCACCACCTCCTCGATCTGCCGCGACCCGGTCTAGCTATATCAGGGCTCCAGATTAATCCTGTATAACCAGAAAGTCAGTGACATTACGACATGAGCTATGTTAAGTGACAGTAACTTAACCGATGATAAAGTAACGTAGTGGTGAAATATGACACATTCCATAAGTAATATGGTGTAGTGAAAGTAACAGTTTATGCTGTTGCTTATTCTCTATCTTATGAATATAATAACATGGTGTTCTTTGCTATAGCTATTAGAAATTGTTCCTCTTTCTTTACGGTTGTATAGCAACACCTTTTTTGGGCTATAGGTACCGGTGTCTTCTTTTTCTTCAAAGTGTCGTGGTTCGATAGATGGGAGAGGCTTTAGATGGGATTCGCCCAGAGCTCTAACGGCTTTATCAATGGTTTCGGACAGATCCCTCAGGATAATTAGAAAGTTTATTCAAGTTAAAAGAAAAACTGCTCACTAAAGGAAAGGTGACCAGATAATCATCATACCGTCCTTTAATTGCCATTGCATAGAATAATAAGTGACAAAATTGTGTTGTCCATAAGCAAATCTTTACCCTGACATTTTCAAGGTGTCTTTCAATCATCATTTACCTACTTAGAGAGTAGTATGTCCATTTGAGATGACCTCATGCATACAGTGCATTAGGTTGTGTCGGTAAACAAATATATTTCGAACAGCGTTCTTAAACACATGGTAGGTCAGAGAATTTGTTGTAATTTTGTGGTCGGCAGTCCATCTTTTGTAAATATTGCCAATCTTAAGTCCCCCACATAGTTTACGTAAAAACAAGTTTTATGTGCGGTATTCCGCGTTTGCATAACATACTGTGATTGTTCACTTCCCGTCTGCTATTATTCTAGTTGCATTGTATTATGCAAGCCTACGTTACGCGTCACTATCACACATTAATAAGAACCAGCTCATTTGTGCACTAACTAGACTGTCGCTGGAGGGAGAAATGTCGCCGCCCCCGACTTACACCCACGCCCGCCTTCGTATTTCTATATACTTTCCTGCTGCCCACGGGTACATAAAGAATCTTTATGTACCCGTTTTTCCGTACCGTACCGTTACCGTACCGTTTTTCTTTTTGGACATATTGTATCACAAATCTTGACATTTAATGTACTTAGTTTTATGAATGACATTTTATTATTTAATTATTTAATATTTGTACACCACATATTGTGGTAGAGTGTATAGAACTTATAAAAATTTTAACATCATACTATGTAAAACTACATTCTTACAAATAAATAAATTCTAAATAAATTCTAATTCTAATTCTAATTCTAATTCTAATTCTAATTCTAATTCTAATTCTAATTCTAATTCTTTAGAAATACTTATTTACTACTTATGCAACGTATTGTCGTCACGAGGGCGTTGCATCAATAATAATAATCTCTTTACAAGCAAAAATCATAAATTCTGTCACATGTTTGGAACGCTGTCACTCCCACATCAAGGTTGATCAATCAAAAAGGATCGGCTGAATGGGATCAATAAGTATGGTAAATGTGGTGGGCGATCGGTCGTCGAACTGCGCGGGCGCAAGCCGGTGGTGCGCTCTAATTCAATTTAACGACAATCCATTGCGCACTAGACTAACATTCCGCCTCGATGCCACCCATCCATTACTTGTATTACTCAACTATCTCTGCATGAGCGTTGCCTTGGCCCTGGCGACACTCCCGCGGATTACATTACGGACTTTAATTTCAAATCTCATGTTAAGTAATGATTCTGTATTCTATTGACCATCATTATGATTTAACGCTTAATGCTGAATGCTTACCATAATAATGTTGGACATTAAAGCAGTCAGTAAGTGGCGTTTAATGTTAAAGGTTTCATATTTCTTAGGATTTATGGAGACTACGCTTTTAACTGCAAGCGTTTATACTCAAAATGTACTGTCAAGATTATCCGTCTATTGATTTACGATAATGGGAAATAGCTTTCTATGTTTTTCTCATGATAATTAGGCGCTGACTATTGTTTCTTTGATAATACTATTTGGTCGGGACCGGATCTGCAAGGATGGGCCGTGTCACCTTGAATGCCGGATGCCGGCGTTCTGTCGGAGGAGCTATCGGCCGTCAATCGTGTGAGCGTCTCGACATATTATATTATAGTCGTCTGTCTGTTTGTCTGTGCGACTGCGAGAGCCGTTTTTATTTTACGACCATCCACGTCCGCTGAGCGAGTCCTCCGACAAGGTCGACGGTTCTTATAACCAATCAACCGGTGCATTTATCGGAACTATAAGTTAGTTGAAATCAGATGCAGGTGCTTAAAATACTTCATCAAGTGGCCAATGGCAAACATACTGTCATGTAGGATCAATAGGATCAAAAAGTATAAAACGTTTGCGAGAATTTCAAGGGAAGAACGTGTCTCGTCTCTGAAGTCCCCAACGGAAATGGATTGGACGTGGGCGACACCTACGGAGTGCGCGAGTGACCACTCTCAACACAAAGTGACAAATTTAATATCGTTATCTATTTCTGTAACTTCTCATCTAAGCTCGTTTAACATTAACGTTATTTTCTGCTCGTTTGTTCCAGGTAAGTGCTTCGCAATCATCGTCATGATCTACTGAAGGTCAAGCTCTTCATCAATCAATAACATTATACGGTAATACATAGATATTAATGACTACCACGACTAGTAATTATCATTATTTACTTTGACCCCTCGTGTTTATTACAATGTTAAACAGGTGTCATCTTTAATCAATTGAACTCTAATATGACAATGTCGGTGAATACAGAGTAGGATATATCTTAATCATACAATAGGATATTGTGACCGTACTCTCTCTCTGGGTGTGAAGTGCATCACAATTTGTAACACTACGACTTATTTCCGCATCCGCTATTGTAACGCTGTCCACTGCAATTTAATCAGCTCTTCGAGTGACAAGATGTAATGGAGCAGTTTAGCAGTGGCTGTTATCAAAAGTGCCAGTGTCGGCTCTTTATTCTCAATTTTAAGGTTCAAACTTGTTTGTGTTTAAAATTGAGTGGTTCCCTTTGATGTAGTACGGGAATATCGACAAAGACGGATGTCCGGTCCCGGTCAGGATTTGTTTCACATGAACGTTGCTTCTTTGTGGCTTCGTCAAGATGAAGACAGAGCCAACGATTATTTTTCAATCGAATGTTTAATTGCATTGTAAGCAAATGACAAAAAACAAAATTATTTCTGTTTAATACTGATTACCTGAAACAGGTATCAGGTGCATGGAGACGAAAACCAATAAAAAAATAACGAAACTCTTTTTCCTAACGAAAGCGGAAAATTAATCACGTAGAGCCAATGATAATTATTCTAAAAATATCATTGCGTACAGCTAAAATTAATAGTTTTCTTTAAAGATAACCAGCCCAGCACCTCTAACATGGAATATTTGCCCGGAATATAAGTACAAAATGGATTCATAGTAAACATAATATTTTGTCTGCTAAAGATTCGGCATTAATTTATTACGACCTGTCAAAAATATCTTTTGAAGTTTTAATCTGACGCTGAAAGGAAAATCATAAAGGTTGTTTGCTCAAAAAATTACCATTAGTTAGCGTAGGAAACGGAGGAAAGAAGCACAAAATCCTTCCGGTCCTTTTGATATTGCGAATAAGCGGCGTATACGCGCAAAGGCCCAGTTTCAAAGGGCCAGTGTGTTTGTCCGACGAAGCTTGGGTAAACATCATTCGTTGAACGGGTGTGTGATTTCAGCCTTTTGTGTTTTACTGAACATTTGTTGCCCGGAGAACGATTTAATCTCATTATGTATGCACATCCGGAAGTTTACAGGCGTTGGAGTAAAAAAAAATGGTGTGGACATGTATCATAGCGACGGTAGCCGATTAAGTTTACAATTTATATAATACCCTGTCGGTGAGTTTTGTTCTCTCCATTGATTCATCATTTATGTGGCAGCATACAATATCGGTTAGTCAGACAATAATATACTGCTTTCCCGGGAAACCATAAACAGCGGAGTCCAACAATGGAGCGGAAAATGAAAGGAACGGAATAGCTATAAAAATAAAATAAGCTTGCATCAGTTTTGAATGTAAGTACTTTGGATTTCTAAGCATTTAATCACCTCCTCATACTTGACACACTTTTTATTGAAGTCGAACGAAATCCATTTAATTGTCTTCTCAAAAACGTAAATAACGCAGTAAATGTTGTTGAATTGTCACAATGAAATGCATTGCTCTTGTAAGTTCAATTATCCTGCAAGACTGAGGAATGCATTTGGAAATCCTAGCAAAATCTTCAATGCTACCAAATTAATCTATTCATGTTCAAGAATCTGCACAATTTCCCGATACCTACCCTAAATCCCTATTAGTAAACTGCCGTTAACATTCGGTATTTGGCGAGTGCTGCGCGAACGTTTTGCATACAATGCCCATGTTGGTGCGCTTGCGCAACGGAGCGGTCATCGGGCCGGATGTGACGCTGCGGCGTAGCCCGTGCCAAATTGTAGCTACATTGTGTGGACTAGATAGCCTTTCGATGTCCTAGCGAGGGTAATCAGCAGAGATAGGAATCGGAATAGTTAGAGTTTATTTGCCTTAACTTCAAGCGAGTAAGTAACTTGGGGATATTTTTATTTCGGAACTTAAAAATCCTTCCAAGATTTTATAGTTAGATATAATGCACATGTTACTTACTTTTTTGAAAAGAGAAACAAGCTCTACCTTTTTCGATCTCTCTTATCAGTTATTTTCAAACCATGCTTTAGTTACTTTTTATGAAGACGGTAGTACGGTCAAAATTAGGCCTACAAAATTAATGTTTCCTTATCTTACATATTTGGAGTAGGTCGCATTTCGTTAACATGTAATTTGTATAGTAGAAGACGTAGGAAGTGTCGTCCCTTTTAACTGTTCCTAATTAGTACATTATTTACTCGATAGTTTGTTCATGTTCTGGGTCATGAAGTTATGCCAACTAACCTATCTCTGATTTGATGACCTGAGGTAAGGAGTTTTTAGCAATATGCTAGTTCATTTGTGTTAATTTATATGTACAAAGTATGTTCTTTAACTCTCACAATGAATAATATAAGTAGGTATATTTATCTTGATCCGTGTCCTTTGACGATTACTTCTCATTCGTCCCCTCAAAAGAATCTGATTAGCAAATTGGGTCGTTCATTGGTTGCAAACGCGGTTCAGGAATAAAATTGGGATTGAGATACATTATCATTTGAGGATTTGTCATTTTATTTTTTGATTGGCAATCGCGACGTTTTATGTAGCCCCCATTTGTCCGACTTGTGGTATACCTAAATTATTTACATCAGCTTTGATGCCGACTAAAAAATACAAAATGATTATTTATGTCCTGCAAATGTTTTATAAAGACTGTTGTCATCATCATCTGCCTAGCCTTTTCCCAAGTTTTATTGGGGTCGGCTTCCAGTCTAACCGGATGCAGCTGAATACCAGTATTTTAGATGGAGCGACTGCCTATCTGACCTCCACAACCCAGTTAGTATGGGTAATACGATATCCCTTGGTGGGACTGGTTGTCAGACTTTTTGGGCCTCTGACTACCTGTAACGACTGTCAAAGATCACATATGACAGCCGGGACCAACTGCTTAACGTGCTTTCCGAGGCACGGAGGAAACTCGGTATGTAATGGGTGGTCACCCATCCACCGACCAACCTAGGCAAGCACGGCTTAACCTAAAGATCGACCCGAGCGGCTGTTATTATTTAGCCACGAGCTCCTCCTTTTATTAAGACTGTTGTATCGTTCTCTAAACTGATTGTTTGGCAAGAACAATCAAATAATTTCCAAATCATACCATAAATGAGAATAAGGATAATGTCTGTTTATTCTGCAGTTGAGTCCGTGGCTCCATTGAACGTTATCATTGTGACCCGCATCGTTAATATTAAACTAACCTAAAAATCTCACAGTCATTTGCATCCGCCATTACTTACTGTCAGTTATTAGTTAGCTAGTTTTTAACAAAAATCTGATACGCCGTAATTATATACTATTGTATTCTTTGTGAGAACCAAATATGAAGCTTTTGATGTCCACATTAAAGAAAAAAATTCGATTTATTAAAATTTCTGTAACCTCGAAAGGCAGTCGACCAATTTAGATAAAGTTTACCGTTGGCATTGTTTTTTGTTCGTCAAATATAGTAAAAAGTATTTCAGAATGCATAAAATTGTTAACGAGGACTTTGAAACAATTCCAACTGAATTTTATTAAGTTAGCGGTTTGTCGATGTGCTCATCGCTGTGTCTACTGACGTTATGCTCTACTGCATTATTGCACCCTCGAGAAATTTCAAAAACTGATTGTAACTCAATGTAGTAGAATGTCTAAGTGAACGGCACTCGGTTGATGTATGGGCCTGTCTACGCTCTAGACACCGAACCGAGCCAATGTCCAGCGTGTGTCGCCTTGGGAATTCGTTTCTATGGATGTTCGGTTTCATTTCTTAGACACTTGACACTTCATAATCTTATGGTTTTCAAATTATTTTCGTTATGAAATTCTTGAATTTGTAAGTTGATTAATATTCGTTCATCTTTTTCACCAAAAATTCTCGAATCTATTCAATCATCTGTTTAGTTTTGGGAACGGGATCAAATTCCTTCGAATTTTACTCTATATTCATTGTAGCATTTTGTCTGAATGTTATGAACAGACCATTCCACACTATTATGAATTTATGACCCGTTGTATGCGTGGGTTCGTCTTCAAGCCAGCAAACAAATTAACTTCACACCGCAAATCAACGCAGTCTCGCTATTGAATACAATTGGTCGAGGCTTAAAATACCAATGGAAGATGCTATTGTGGTTGAGTCCACTCCTAAAACATTTGATTTGACTGCAGTCCAATCTATGCGTGCAGCTGACCAAAGTTTCAAAGGTGTGACCAATGAGCACAGTGTGCTGTAGAGCAGTGTAGCCTAGTACTTGCGGGTGGTCTAAACCAAGGTCAGCCTTGACCGGCTGCATCAGAACAAGCGCGAACATGCACCGCACGGACAAATGATGCCGGTGCCTGACATCCGGTCACAAGCTATGTAAATTAGTGTCACACTTCGACACATGCACGCACTACTGTCCTTGGTACTGTTTCGATCAGGTTTTTTTTTTTTCGTTTTATTTGCCATAATGTCACCCGCAATACTACAATTCCACAGGCTCGACAAAATTAATACTGGCAATATGCAGAAGTTTTAATAAAATTTGTCAGACTGATATAAAAATGTAAATAGATAAAAAGCATTAAAAAAATATTGCAGTAGAGATGCGGACATCAACTGGACGTCTGATATTTATACTGGAACCGCTATTTATTTCTAATAGCGACATTTAACTGAATAATCACTTATCTACTTAATATTACTTTTAATTGGAATAGTTCAGTAATGGCGAAATAGTTTGATGCAGTGCTGTCATGGGATCAACCGCTGACGTGACAGTCACAGCACGTTATGCTTGAGAGCCTCATACAACGACGAATTAAAGTAAGTCCTATAAACCCGTGGAATACAAGTACATTTAATTAACTGAATCATGCATTTAAGTTGATTGTGTATTTCCGTCATTCAAATGAATCATTTTACCCTAAATCCCCACACAAACGAAAGCATAATATTATACAGTAGTTCCGCTGGACAGCTTTGTTCAGCGGAAAGCTCGAAAGCCAGGTAGGTAACAAATAAATAAAAATAGTACAGCGGATAGCGCTACTGTCGGTAAAGAAGTGCAGTTATCTAACGAGAGATCGATAGTTCAGTTTCTCGCGCTGCATCTCCGCTCATCGGCACATGACATATTCGTGTGAGCAACAAAGTAATTTAATGTAATTGTGTAATCAAGGATGCTTTCAATAGCTAATAAATGGCTCGGTAAAGTGTGCGGTTATTTTACTGGTTGCCTCGCATTGTTGTTGCTTACGCCCGTGCTCCGCCGAGCGATGTCTGCGCAGTACTCCACCGACCGATATCGTGCATGCGTAGTGATAACGAACGTCATCGGTCAATAACGCATTGGGAGAAAGTAAACTGTGCACTTTCAGTTTCTAAATCAGTCAAAATGCCCCAAACCCCTGGATTTTATCCCGGAAAATGATTACGAAGGTAAGCAGATACTGCTGAGAAGCTAGAAGTGTTGTAGTCTACAATTTTCAAGTTGGTATTCGTCTACCGAGGGAGATTCTATCAGTGAATCTTCTAGTGTTCCACAATGGGCGCTCCGTCGACTACCTAAGCGGCCACGTTAACGTCTTGCAAATTGGTTGTTTGATAGAGCACGTCGGCGATCGCGACCGAGTTTAAATTGTGGCTCTTGAGAAGTGAGGGCTTTAGTTTTTCAAACTGTTTTCTAGATGCTAATAATAATGTGGAGCTAGGTTGTGGTGACATAAGATAACTGCGTTTCATTTTGGACGCTGAAGACACAAAGTGAGAATCAAATCCAGTGAATAATTGTGAGGTCTCGGAGACTTTTTATGAAGAACCGAGTTATTTTTCCATGCTGTTTTGAAAGTAATGATTTTTGTCAGTGTGTCATACACAGTGCTTTCAAATTTATTATCTCCAAATAAACAATAAAACACCCATACGTCCGCGAAATTACATGGTCACTAATTCTATCATTTACACATGCAATTATGAGGTTTGTCACGACATATTATTCCGTTGGGTCGTGAAAGGCATTGGCTGACGTGTGAATGAGTATAATTAAAAGAAAAGGCATAGAAAGTTTGAGAAGCTCTCTGACATAATTAGGGTAGGTAGTGCACTAAAAGTGACAACGGATGGGTTATCAGATTATAGTCACATTATCTTTGAAAGGGCTTAGAAACGATTTTGGTGCTTAGTTGTTAGTGAATGTCAAACTTTCAAATCTTTTAAAGCAAGCCACCGTGCCATTGATGGTGTTGAAGCTTTAGAAGTTTGATGGAGGGACAAATGTAGTCATTATGCAACCAGTTTCAGAACCGTTGTCTACGTTCAAAATGTTATTAATTAAACTCCGACGATTATGTCTCCTTGTCAAGTTCTACTCTGCCCGTGTTTCAATAGTGTTCACCTTTTTATCACGGGGTTGAAACTTGCAATTCGTTCTCGTTCATCCTTTAACGGCAACTCCTTAGTAGGTTAGCTTGTACTACTTCGGTGTTTAGTTTTCTTGTGGACATCTGCCCAACAATAAAAAGTAATAATTTTTTTGCTCTCCCGTTTGAATATGCTACCTGTCTTGTTTATTAGCTTATTTACGAAATAATCTCGCCTCAAATAACTTAATATTATGATGCGTTTGATCTGCTTATGGCACATAAGCCTACCAGATAAGGTGAGATATTGGGTGTTGGGTGTCCGTAACTCGAGAATGCACCTCTTACGTCGCATGAAGGGCTCCAGTGACACAGCTTGAGCAATGTGTGGATTAATTAATATTAACGACCGCATTACCATAATTATGCCCAAACCCAGATAAAGCGGATTACCAGACACATAAAAACCTTTATAATAATAAGCGACCCTCTTAAAGCTGCACTCGCTGCTCCTTTTATAAAATGAACACTTAAAAGCAAATATTTTTTTTTAATTGGCCGTTATCGCGACGTTTATGAGTGCAAAATATTGCAGCTCCGAATGCGGACACCATGCGACGCCATGTTTTAAATGCATGTTATTAAATGTGAAGATGAACTGGTTTAGTATGTAAGGGAAACAGGAAGTTTCGCGTGTCGTTCAACAGTTTGCGCTATAACTGGAACGTCGTCATGTCATCGAAATATAAGCAAGTGTTGGTATATGTTAAAAATGGAACTTGAAACTGCAAACGCGCTTCCGTAGAACACCGGAACACTGTCGAATAAACGCGCTAAAAACGTCGACTTCCCGTCAGTTTGTTTCGACATACGTGTAGTTCGGTTACATAAGTATTGAAATAGAATAGCACATTTGGGATGGCTGCGAAGATTTCGCATGCATTATTAATTTTGTCGCCACATAACTGCATAATGGCAAGGTTCCGGACGCAGGCCAGCGTGAGAACGGAGCGATGTCCAGACCAGCCCAGCATCGCTGACAGAACGATACGGACTTCCGCGGAGATCGCGTGGGAACATGCAGGATATCGATCGTATCAGTGCCGAGTGCCAGTACTATTTGCATGTTTACGATGCCTAGGTTATAAACGAAGAAAGTGGTACTACGTGATTGTTAATGGCCGTTTCGAAACAATAATAGAGGTGTGGTGAAGGACGCGCTGGAACGTCTTTACTCGGTTGATGATTTCTATTTCTTTGAGGAAACATTTACATAATTATGTATAAATTTTCTGAATATCAAAGACCACTACAGCAGATAAACCCTGCTGTTTTATGCTAGTTAAGAATAAGTCAACAAAGGTCTAATGACTCTTGCAAAGCAGCTTACCGCCTACAACAATCTATTTCTTGCTGTTGCAATTTTTGCATCAAACTCGTTGCAACATGGAGATTTCGTTCAGGTAAACAATGCAGTGTTGAAACCAAATTCCACCGATGGAACAGAATTTTATCTGTCAATTAAGCATCATTAAAATTTAACGCCATCTTTTGCAAAAATTCGAAATACTCAGTGAACTAAACGACAGTCTGCGACCTTTCTATTCCTGAAGATTTGTTTATAGATGCGTATCGATTGAAGGTACAGCGATATTAACTTGACCTGTGGCCCGTAGCTACATTTATATTGAGCGAAATGAAAATGGTAAAACAAATATGGATCATTTTAACGAAAGATAAAAGATATACAGAAAGAAGCTCAGAAACTGAAATGTAAGTAAGTCACTATCATCAAGGTTATAGGTACGGTTGCTAACAGTAACTGTTGAGAACAGGATAGATTAAAACCACAAGTTCAGCCTTTTCTTTATATTGTTACAGCTACCAAAGCACATATTTTTCTCACACTGACATAGTAAAACAAAACCAAAATTGACAAGTAAAAAAGAAATATAAATTAAAAAGTTTGGTAGCTGGTCGCCAACATGGCCCCCGACGGTGTGAAGCACCAATTTACTGGCCAATACCACCTTTCGAGTGGATCGTCGCAGCACGCCCCCCTTCGTAGTGACGTCCACAACTCTGACGATGCCGTCTCTCCCCGGGTGCACTGCCGTGATTCGCCCTCGAGGCCATTGGTTCCTGGGTAGCGTGCCATCTGCGATGAAGACCAGATCGCCCACCCTTAATGGACGAGCCTCCTGCAACCGCCTCCTAGGTGTGAGCGTGGGCAGGTACTCGAGCACGAAGCGCTGCCAGAAGTGGTCTGCCAGCCTCTGCGCTTTCCTCCAGTCAGCACGTCGAAGCAAGTCGGCGTCGTCAAAGACATTAATATCAGGCTCGATCTTGGGCTTCCGATCAAAAAAGTGAATGGAGTTAGGGCGTTCTCTACGTCCGCATCCACCGAGACGTGCGTCAGTGGTCTTGAGTTAATGGTACACTCGGCCTCTAAGAGCAGGGTGTTTAACACATCTTCCTTGGGAGTCCGCTGCTTCATTGTGACGGCGATAGCATTTTTCACCGAGCGGACTAACCGCTTCCAACAGCCCCCCATAAAGGGTGCGGATGGAGGGATGAATCGCCATTCGATTCTTCTATTGGCGCAGAAGTTGAACAGCTCTGGCAGCATTTTTGCTGCGCCAACGAATGACGTTCCGTTGTCGGAGTATATCATTGTCGGGCATCCTCTTCTCGAAATGAACCGCCTGATTGCCATCAGGGCGGAGTCCGACGATAGTGTCTCCACAATCTCTAAGTGGACAGCTCGCACCGTTAAGCATGTAAAAAGGGCAATCCATCTCTTGGCGGTGCGTCTGCCAATAGCGACGTTCAGAGGGCCAAAATAATCCAGCCCTACGTATGTGAAGGGGCGCTGATGATGAGCCAATCTGGCTTTTGGCAAGTCTCCCTCTGGTGGTGATTCCGGCTTAGCCTTCCGGTTGCGGCAAAACTGGCATCTCTGCGAAGTTCCTCTGACAGCTGGTCTCAGGCTTAGAATGTAGAACCTCTGGCGCAGTTCATTAACCACTAGCTCGTTATGTCCGTGGGCGTATCTGGCGTGATAGGAGTGTATCATTAGCTTGACGATAGGATGTCGGCCGTCCAGGACAATCGGGCGTGACTCTACATACTCTGCGGCGGCAGTGCGGCCAGAAAGACGTAGGAGCCCGTCTTCACCGAACAAAAGCGATAGGTTCCGAAGACTACTATCACTCGAAACGGGACGTGCTGTTAGAACGTGCATCAAATCTTCGGGAAAGGAATCTATTTGGACTTTACGAAATAAATGAACCTCCGCAACGTTGAGGTCTTCGACGGAAAGGGTAAAAAGGTTACGAGCATCTCGAAGTGCGTTTTGAGAGAATTTGGAATTTGGGCGCAAAATTGATCGAAACTTGTCAATATACTGATGGGTTCGCGCTGTGGCGCGAAGAAACCGGGTCCAACTGCTAAAACGTTGGTGATCCGCTACTACCGGTGAAGGTAGCTGTCGCGGTGAAGCAACTAACAGTCCCACCGATTCCGAAGCTCGTTTAAGTTCTTCGGTTACCGGAGGGATGGTACACGTCGGTTCACATGGCCAGTCAGAGGGTGGAGACAAAAGAAATGTGGGTCCTGTGAACCAACGTGATGAAGTCGAAAAATTGTGAGTGTCTCGCGTAGCGTCGTCCGCGACATTTAAAGCCGTGGGGACGTATCTCCAGCTGTGGATGTTTGTCGTTTCAGTTATCTCTCCCAACCGGAACGAAACAAAGGCCTTAAATGTACAAACGTCGCTACGAAGCCACTTTAGAACGGTTAGAGAATCCGTCCAAAAATAAACTTGATTTGGTGTTCGTCTGTGAGCTTCAGTGATGTACACGCTGAAACGCAAAGCGATCAGGGCAGCCTGAATGGCCTGGTTTTGATAGGATGACATTGACTTTTGACAGAATTCGGCTCTGACACTATGACATCAAATTTAATTTGTAATTTTGCCTCGATTTCGAGAAAATCGGCCAAAATTTCCAATTTAAACTTACCGGAGCCAACTCTCGATGATGCAAAATCTCTCCATTTAGATCTAAGGAGTGGGTTCAACTTGCCTAAGATGATGTTGAGAAGGTCCGGTGAAGCAAGGTGCTCGGGCAGATCCAGCAAGCGGTTGATTTCGACACAATTACGGATGCGACAGGCAAAGATGTTCAGCTCTCGCGCAGACTCGTACAAACTTATTTTAGGGAGGGTTTTACCGCAGAGATCTGGTGTAGTACGATGACTTCCGGCTGAGCGAACCTGGTTACGAGCGCTTGAACAATCTGCTCCGGGTCGTCAGCTGCTATTAATCCGATGGAGACTGCCTCTTTAGCAGCACCGTGCAGCGCCGCGCCAAGTCGTGTGATGTTGTCGCTAGGAGAAAAGTGCGTCTTGGATTGTTCATAGGACTTCTTGAAGTGAAACCAATCCGAGACGTGACCATCAAACTTAGTTATATCACAAACCTTTGTTGTCTTCTTCCCTGTGCCTCTAATTGCGTCGGCCAGCTGAATAAATGATGTACGTAGATCTGGGCAATGATTTTTATTTTTGTAGCAACAATTTTCATCAGTGAGTGTGCCTAAACCTAGTGCATGTTGTGTATGTTCAGCTGGCTCAACAGATGAGTACGCGCCCACAGGGAGCGTACAGACAGGGAGACGGGTGCGTCAGCGTGCCGGCTGGGGCCGGATGCATTTGCGGGTGAGCAGGAGCCTGGCGCGGTGGCGCGCAGATGATTACAGGGCGTGCCCCGCGGGTACGGTCCAGTACATCAAGGGGAGGATGTGTCACTGGACCATCTCCGTAGGCTGTGGCGGGCGACGAACGCGGCCGGTGCTGCGGTACAACGTTAGAAAACCTCGGCTTGTTTGCCCCCCTGTCAACAAATGAATGCGCTTTGTTATCTCGCTTAGGAAACATAGTACATGATTCAGCTAACCAGTCTTCGACTCTGTGCTGTGGTCTGGTGCAGTGGGAGTTATCGGAATGGCGGGATCCTGCACTTATAGAGTTGGCCTGGATAACGGCTAGCTTCGCCTGCAATTCCAACTCTGCAACGGCGGTTTCACGTTCCGCTTGGATGCGATCACGCTCGGCTTGGACGTTAGCGAGCCGACGAGCGTGCTCCGCCTTTGCAGTCAGAATTTGTGCTTTTAATGTGCTGTTAGAATGGCCTGATCGTGCACTTTGAGGTACGATGCTTGAAGAGGTCCTGCTGGCGGGTGGTAAGGTCTCGTTAGGGTTGGCACAGGGCGGCGCCGGCGCGATGGCACCGAATGTGGAGGCACCGCCCTCCTGAGAAGTACCTGTTGGAACGATACCTGCTGTACCAGTCTCCGCCATTGCTGCCTTTGTCTGCGATCTTGTGGTGGGCATTTAACCGTTCACTTCTGACACCAATGTTGAGAACAGGATAGATTAAAACCACAAGTTCAGCCTTTTCTTTATATTGTAACAGCTACCAAAGCACATATTTTTCTCACACTGACATAGTAAAACAAAACCAAAATTGACAAGTAAAAAAGAAATATAAATTAAAAAGTTTGGTAGCTGGTCGCCAACAGTAACATCAGTAACTGTAAAAGAAAAGGGGATTCTCCTGAATCCCCTTTTCTTTTACAGTTTTAACAGTAAAGTTTCGTGTAATTCGCACGGCCCATGTAACAATTGAACGGAAGCAAATCGCAAAGATAAATCAGTTCCCTGCGCGCTGCGTAGAGAAGGCACCACAATCGTCAACCAGCGGTACTTATCATGTGGGAATGCAACGCTCTACTTACGATTGCACTCGTTACACGAGCCACTAAAATAATTGACACTAAAATTATCTGCCTGAATACTTATGTAGGTATTGAGTACTGTACTGAATATGAATTTGTTACCCAACAAGTGAAACATCAGCACGGAGTTGTGACAGCTGATGAAATTGCACACAAACTAGTTTGAGGTACGGAAAAAAAGACAACCATTATTCATGTTCGCTGCAAACCTTGCGGCATGTTGTTTTTGGTAATTCGGCGATTTTTTGATTTGGTTATTTTGAATATTATTGGGTGAAAAGCTCAAGTTCACACAAATTCCCCAATTCATATTGACTGGATACCTGCTAAAAAAAATACTTATAAAAGACAGTGCGATATTTCTAAATCACCCGATTACTAAACTAATGCTTAAATTGCGTAAGTTTATTTGATTGAGACAGGACATCGTAGAACACAGGAATGTTTGGGGTTTGTCGTCGACCAAGTTGCCCGATGGTGCGCCATCGGTTAGATAAAGATTTATCCAGGAATGTGGCCACGCGGGACGTGGCCGCTCGTTCGTCGCCATTCCACCGTTACCGGCTCACCTGTCTGCCGTCCACTTCCCTTTCTCAGAAAAAATAGTACCATCTCTAATGTAACGAACGCTGTGTCTGACTCTGACGCCACACGACGCAGGAAGGCGCGCCAGCCTATTATACAACTCGTCAATTAGTCGGGATTGTCGGGAATCTACACAATTAACATTTTGTCAGACTTGTGCTGAAAGCCTCGCAATATCTTGATATTTTCGTGAAGCAACTTTTTCTCGCGTTCACCCAATCTCCTCAAAATGTACACAAACATTTCAAAAGCCTTTGTTAATTCTGTTCTCACAGTAAATATAATTTAAAAACTCAGTTAATGAGACTGCACAATCACACGATACCTGTCTGCGAATCATGTTTTTGCACAACCATTGTTTGCAAATATGTAAGAATTAGTTCCCACATTATATTCCGAAATTGTGAAGATGTGGAGATCACTTCAAAAGACGTAGGTGCGAACACAACAGATTCTGAATATACTAATTGTTATCGTATAAGCGGAAATCCTAGTCAACGGCGACCTTTGACATTTGGACGAGGATCACGGTCAATGGCACGCGATGCTATCCGAAGCAATTTGATTGAGTACGCATGTTGTCATCTTGTTACAAGCTTTACAAACGGTTATTATTAGTGGTCGTTGTTTTTTGCCAATTGAATACCCGTAGTACAGGAAGTGCGTGTAAGTATTCGGCTCGTTGAAAGGCCGCCCGGCCGCGCGACAATACCGCCGCAATTCGGTGAAGGTGCTTCGACAATCAAATTTTAATAACTGTTATAACTTTTGTCAGTGGCTGCCACATGAATATTATTATGCTAATTAACAACCTAATTTGTAATACCTTTGGCAACAATGATGTCACTGGTATAGATAAAAAAAGATTCCTCCATCGTATTTTATTGATTTAATGATCTTATATTTTTGCTGTGGTCGTCTTGTGCACTTTTATTGCAATCTTGCAATGAATGCAAATAAGTTTCTCGTTATTTTCCCATGATTTATTACACTTCTGTGCTGACTGATCACATTAGTCGACTACCCGATTAGGGCATTTGTATTCGTTTTGCAGATGTGGAGGTCGTTCGTCCCGGTTCTCGTCTGATGTTGCTTATTCTTTTGCATGCCGCACTCTGAATCCCGATTCCGTTTGCGTATTTGTATTAACACGTTGAAAGCACTACGCCCATTGAATATCTTATTGAATGAAGTTTTAGCTTGGAATTCCCCATCGCACACAAATGGTTCGTTTACCCTATCGCTACCAACTGTCACTCTCTCACGGAAGTTGAACGTTGAGTACAATCGAAACGTAACCAATTTCGGAATCCTTAAAATTAAATGAATGTCGCATTCCGAAATGGGTAGTCGAATTTACGACGACCATTACGTGTCCGGAATCGGAGTAGGTAAGTGGCCAGTCGATAACCGGTCGATGTTGATGGGCGAGGATGTTGCTGGCAACGTTCCCATAAATTCCGCGGAATCGTAGATTTATAATGGCGGCGGCGTAACGGTGGGCGCGTCGCGCATGCCGAGCGCACGCGCCTACGTGACGCGTCACTCCTGGCAACGCCAGCACCACCGCGGCAAAGCCACACCGTCACACAGCGCTGAGGCACCGCCCCCGCTCGCGAACTGACACACACACTTGTCACATAGATTAGTATTGTCCCCTATTTGGCACCTTCTCTAATTGGGAACAATATGTGATAAAGAGAAGTATTCGTATTGAAATCACAATAGGGAAGGAGGTCGTAGGCGATGTTTGTGAATCGATCTTCTGATGTGAAATTGCCGATAAATGTTGTTGAATCCATGATGGCGCACATCGCACAGTGGTGTCATCCTCCTTTTGCTTATGCTATTTTATTTATTAACCTGTAACGAAATTGTGCGCATGTTGCATGTTAAGTATGGTTGCATTACCGTCTTGTTTTCCTATACCTACTGGTTTACCTCACTGGTTGCATTGGATTTACATAATTATGCCCTTAGTGCTGTTGCAACACTTTACTTTGATATCAAAGATTCTGCCACCTCCTACCATCAGTTGTAAATGTGCAATCTTTCGTTCTTTAAGAAGATACCACGGAGATTACCATGGCCACTATCATCGGATGTATGACATCTGGGTTTGATTTTAATTCCATCATTAACACGAAGGTTGTAAATGTGGCAATTTGTATGAACTAAACCTGTCAGTAGGCCGTTCAATAATTGCGTTCAGTCTGTACTGCGCAAAAGCAAATTGATTTCGCTCCATGCACTTTCTAGTTACTCCATTTCGTAGTGTTAGCTAGTAAAACATAGTAGGAGTTTATTGACTCGTCGAGCCGCAGCCCGGCCGCCCGGCATGCGGCAGGTTGGCGGATGTAGGTGTCCGCAAATATTAGCACTTGGCTAATTCACCAGGCAAACGCACGTTTACTTTATTACCTAATCGACTAGTTAATTTAATATTTTCGTTGTCATGCACCTACACTCACCTTTAGGATCAACATTCCACGTTACTTAATTGCGGTGTAGGCGTAGTCATACGACGTCCCTCTGACAACAAGACGTTATTATTGAATGGGACGACTGTCAACAGAATTAGAGATCGGTCTCGATCGAGAATTAAAGATAACGCGATCTTTCATAACAATGACGTCGCAAGAGTTCATTGGCTCGGTTATGGATTAGTTCGGAATGACAAGGCGTTGGAATAATTTATGATTATGGCACTAGTAATGTGAACCATGCATTTAGCGGTGAGTGCGAGGTGGGGCGCGCGGTGCGGGCGGCATGCGCACGGCCGCGGCGAGGTCGCGATCGATGCGCGTGCGCAATATGAATGAATGAAAATCCCCTCCCCTCCGCCCGCCGCACCATCTACGCGATCAATGGACCGCACGTGGCGATCGATACTGCGCTAAACTAAACTACATTTCGATATGTTATAAATTTAGAATGTATCTAAAATAATGGGTCGAGCTGTTGTGTTCGCGGAGAATGTTTACCTCAAATTACGAAGAAGAATGCCGATTCGAAACAATAGTTGGGGAAAACCGGGTTTATATTTATAATTTATGCGAAGTACTCAGAATTGACTAAAATACCTTGTTTTGGTTGAAGATATTCTGTGATTCAAAGTCATTTGTGACGCAAAAGTACAATTTGGTACCGGTAAACAAAATTTCTAATCTCCCATTCGTCTAGCTCGTTGACAATGGTATCAATCTGGAACACTTATCTGGCGAGCGAGTCGATCACTTGTAATTGACAGCTAAATGCCCTATTAGACCTGACTACCATAATTGAGTGGCCGACGATTATCATGATACAGTCAGAATTGCGCCCGCGCCGCCCACGCGACCGTCTATCGCTTCAACTACATCTTTTGGAATCTGAATTTGTTTTCCTAACCGCAATGATAATAAACTAGGCGAATAAATATAAATACATAGTATAAATGTTGATTTCTTTAATTCTACGGTTAGTTATTGGTTCGCTGCATCCATATCACCATAGATGGTGGTAACGGGCAGCTCCGTCTAACACTTGGATCCCTTATTGGGTAACTAGCGCAGCCATTGTGGGAGAAGCATGGCTAACTCATGGGCGCAGTGTTTTCCGGCCATATTCAGTGGCCCTTATGAGGTGACAACCATATCAAATGGTCAGATAATATCACGCCTTATTTGGCGGGGTGGCGAGCTTGCACGGTCGGGCACCACAAGGTTGTTTGTACCTAACGTAGGTAGTTGAGTTTAGTAATTAAAGCTTAAACACTTTAGTTCTTCAAGGCAGGTCTTGTTTTGGACCTCTCGAATCTCGATATTTATACTACCTGTCCTGACATCACACATTGCTTATAACGTGAGGCCCTCATTCACGTGCTAATGAATATTCTATTATAATGAATCACAATCAGTTCCAATAGTATCGGAGTGTGTTCCAGGGGCCCGGCGTACGCGCATTCTACTATTGCGATTAGACGCTAATGAGTCACGCCGGATTTACATATGAACGGCGGAAAATCAACGAAGGCCAAGCAGCTGAGGTTGTCTTTTCCATGAAACGCGAGCAGTTAACTTAAACGTGTGAATGTTTTTGCAGACTAGTTATTAGTTTGGTCCTCTTACTTTGCCTTTATACGCCCTTAACTTCTGTAGGTCCAAAAACTTGATTCTTTGCTTCTAATGATTTACGTCCTTCATCAAACTTGGGTGCATTGACACATTCGTCATTCTATTGACAGTAGGTAGAGTCAAGACGGTAAATGTCAACGTAAGTTATCAGTGTAGGTGCTAATGGACATACGAGGTTCTGTCCGCAACATTCAATATCCGAGCCGATTTGTGCCCACCCTTCGGAATTTTAAGTGGTCTTTACTCGTAAAATTAACCGGTCCTTAATGGATCTTTTGGATGAACGGAAAGGTATTTTCAAATCAGTATTACCAAGGGCCAATTTTATGACGGCGACCTACTTGCCGTCATTCTTCACTTATTTCATCAAATTCGCTTTGACTCAGCCTCAATTATTACGGTTTCAATTTCTTGTAATGAGGTTTTACTCCAAGACTTTCACTTGTGAGCAATGCCGGAGTGTTGATGCAGCGCTTGTGAATGTGGAAGTTCTCAAAGTCAATTACGGCATGTAAAACATCAATAGACAATGGAATTCCTGTGTAGGTTCGCATTGTATGTCTATTAGTTATTTTCAAGCTTAACGAAGTCCTAAACACTTATTGTTATCATTAAACAGTAAGCCCTAAGAGTTCTGCCTTTAGATTTTTTTGTAGTTAAAAGATAATCAAAAGCTCATTTTAGGTTAACTTACGCACCATTTCTTGGCAAACCTTGGCACTTGCCAGTTAAGGCAAATGCAACCCTATCCCAAGCACATAGAACCAAACAAACACAATACAAACGCGTTGAATGACGTCCAACCTGCAACTGCAAACATCTTTACAATCCTAAAGGATGTGAAGACAAAAATAACTGATTTAAGATCCTCTCGTCAACAACTTGTTGATACGCTGAAAGCTATTCGTGTGAAATGGAAACAAAGCTCTGTTCAACGTCTCGCGTCTCCTAAACTGAGTTTAACAGAGTCGTGAAACTGTCAAATCGTCACTTGCCTAATGGGACTCTGTCATCGAGCCGAACCCTTTAAAAGTTTCGTTTCTTCACTTCGAAATGTAATTTCGTTTATTTTAAGACAGATACGGGTAAGTGTCTGGTCTATTTTTGGCTTGAATAAAAAATGTGGTGCATTTGTTTGTAATTATTGTGGTTGCAACTCGTTTTTATGCAAAAGATACGGGTTATTTGCTGTAGGTACCAATCACAAGAGACCTGTTATGGTGTTAATCGTTATAATCCTTAGACGATGAATGATTGTGATATAGCGTGTATCCATTTAGGATAATGCAGAAAAACTAAACTGCTGGCGTGAAACCTTTTACTACTTCTGTCAATGCCACCACACATGGGATCAAGTGAACATTTGTACCGTTCAATCCTTTCCCCCTTGTTTCCCAAAAGCAAAAAAAACCCTCAAGTGGCATACACGCAACTGTCATCATCCATCACCGACAGCCGTATTGTTTACCCAATTCGAGGATACGAGGTGTCTGACAAACATCGTGTGAAACCGAGGGCACTACTTAAGACATATCATGTCGCCGTGTAAAAAACTCACTTAAACACATCGGGGCGTAGGCGTAAAGTGACAGATGTGTTCAAGGGGTCGTGGAATGACCGGCGTTTAGTTTAACTGCTGGCTTCCGCCAAACGGACGGTTAGGTGACACATAGTCCGCATTGCCTTTGCACTTCTTCTTGATAATCTTCTATGCGTTCCATAAGTGACGTTAATCGTGATTCATTTAATTGCCGCTATGAATTTTAAATTTAATCGCATGGTAATTTGTTTTCATGTTTTAATAAATACTTCCTCTGGCTTTTCCCATGGCGGTGCTTACTAGAGGAGCTTGGTGCTGCTTGAATTTCTAATGCATAGTTCCCATGAACGCTGTGCAATATTGGCTGCGTTCAAGTTTAAATAATTTGATTAAGCTCTGGTATGAAATAGCTGCGTACGCGCTTGAGAGTTGAAATGTGACTAATGACTAGTATATTAGAAACATGATTGTATAGTTGTCAACACGTGGCATTGGAACATTGATATCGTTACCTCATAAAATTGTTGATCGTTGTTTGTTTTTTTTTTTCAATTAATAAGTTGGATACCGGCTACGGGTGGATTATGATTTTGTTAATAAAAATGAGCGACCTAAGCGGCCTAAGCGGTGTTGTTTTTATTCAAAGTCCATGTGGATTTTGCTTTAATGCGTTTCAGCTTTTAGATGTTTGAATGATAAATTGCTTTGTGTATCCGCGAGGTAAGTATATCGGATACTGTTTATTGTTTCCTACTCCCGTAATGCACTTAGTTTCAATATCGCAAATATTTATAACTCCGTCATCGCTTGTTCGCTGCAAGAAGCTTGTAAATAACGAACATATGAATGTAATGTACTACCCGATACATCAGAAGGCATTTTTTTCCAAAACTCCGGGAAGTGAACTGAACAGCAGATGTTTCCTTTTCATTTACTAGATATGTTATTTGTATCTACATAATTTTTATTTGTAATTCTGATTATGATTCTCTATTCCTGAAAATGAGCGGAAACATAGCACTAATGTGAATTTTTCTTTCCTTCGTCACCCTACCAGAAAATTGATGAGTGTGTCTATAAGTTGTTTATAAATAAACCTCAGAAATAATCCAGGAATTTACATTGTGTCATCCGTTGTGATTTCTAGAAATGTAAAGTCAATGTTCTTTTATATCATAAAAAATCTCTAGTAGTCTGAAAGATTTCGAATTCATTCCCTGTCTTGAACCAGCTGTGTGAAGCACCTATCGTTTTATCAATCAAAGTCGGTAATCAATCAATAAACGCTGAATTAGCCCGCAGAATACTAAGGTACGAAAGCTCCCTTGCAGCTACCAAATTAAGGCGCTCTGTCAAAATCAAATGATTACTTCTGACTGATGTGCTGTGCCAACATACTTATAATAGGGAACAGAAACCACAGCCGATGACAAAGCTGATGGCTGATGTGTAACGTGTAACCTACATAATACCTACTACGTCTGGTGTAGTAATCATAGTGTTTTATCGGTCATTATCGCAAATCCCGCGGAAGCACAGCGGTTGATCTCCGTAGCGCCGCGACATTTGTATCTCTTGCCGTATCCTGCGGACGGAAGCGCGCGGATGTTGCGTCATCGCCCGGAAATAGACGCCCTCTGTGTCACCGCGCGCGTCACTGTCCAGGATCACGCTACCACGTGAACTCTGACTCAACAAAACTCCATCACCAGCCCTTAAAACATGAACTCCGAAGGAAATTGCCGTCACTCAACAAATTTCAACTTGTGGAGCTACGTGCTTATCTGCTAATGTCCTTACCCAAAAAGCTCTAACAAATGAGAGGAAACAAAAAAGTAATGACAGCGATTGATCTCGCGGCTGCCTCTAGAACCCAGTAATTATGTCGAAACGGAAACAGTTTCGAGATAATACTGCGATTTATTCTGTCCTACGTGTATCCGCCTGAGTGTTTGCTCCACGACGTGCCCTTTCCTTCTCGTGCAGATTTCGCGATGTTTTCCTGAGCAGGACGTTGGCGCGGTTCGAAATAAAGCCAAGTTTTGACGTGGAAGTGGAAGCTAACGTGTGCACTAAGTTTCGATATTTATGACGGCATCGAACACTTAATCAGCGACAGGAAGATGTTAACCGTCTGTTCGTATATTAGCCCAATCAAAATATGGTAATGGCCGGCTGAGCCTGGTAAATTTACTTGCGGAATCAATTTGCCCCCGTGAAATTTATGGTCGTGTTTCCCCAATTAACTGGCAATTCGGTGGCTTCGATTATTTCGCATAAAATGTGCGGGCGACTCCCGCATCCGGTGATTACGTCGGGCGCATAATTTGTGATGCGCCTGCGCCGAACTGCGCCCAGCCAGCCTACGCCTGCTTGATTTTTGTTAGATAAAAAAGCGGAGGGTTCTCTGAGCTCTGTTACTGCGTACTTGCCTCATTTGTTGTTTGTTTTTAATGTCGACTCTTTTGCACCTGCGCGTTTTGTATTTCATGCTGGTACCAGCCCGCCCGCTGGCCGCTCTAAATGAGATTTTGCGAGCGCCATTTTTGCTTTTGTTTTCGCTAACGTGAGCTTGGTGGTTTATTTTTATTATTTTATGCAAATTAGCTTCATTGAATATGCAACTGATTTAAAAACATTATCAATTTATAAAGTTTTATGAAGGTACCTAAGATAACATGGCATGGTTGAGAAGTGTCTTATATTCATAACTTAGGTTTTATTTCTTGCGGTTTGGGTCGGCTTGTTCTTATTTTTCTCATTCAGATCTTTAGGTCGTTTATTGTGTTTATATTTGTCAATTTATCAGATTAATAATAAAGATTGTTTGTTGGTTGCAGATTCGGCGGGCTCGGTTAGTGTCGTCAGGCGCGTGCCGGCTACCGGATGCGCCAGCGGCGACATAATGTGGCTTCTTGACGAGCCTAATCAACCTTATGAAGGTAATTATTATATTAACTGTTTATTACTCACATACACGCCTGTACTATGCTTTGCCTAACTAAATTATGTATATCCCTTTTGTTTGTCAGTATCTAATCATTAAAACTTAACTTCAATTTTTTTTCTTAACTGGTTTTTTCAGACTGTGAACAACTGCTATGCTTCCGCTACTACAACGGCGAGGGCGAGGAGTGCGAGGCGGAGTCGTCAGCGCTCCCCACGAGGTTCAAAGTGGACCTCAAGAAGCTGCCCCTCCGGCTGAAGGAGGGAATGTCACGGAAGCGCAGCGGAGACCACGTGTCGCCATTCTCCTACAACAACGAGAGCTTCGAGATGAACTCGGAAAACCCTCCCCGCATCGAGTTCGTGCCCGGCACCAGTCACGACATCAAACATCTCAGCGAGAACGTCAACAAATGCTCAATTAGTGCTTTAGAAAGTAACGGGAACAATCTCGAACAAACAAAATGTGATCCTAGTAAATCTCTAGTTAGTAATTTAAGCCAAGAATCTCAAAATGTAAATAGTGAATCTCGGATTGCAGACTGTAGAGCCATGTCGTCGGGCGTGAAGAAGAAGTGTCCTCCGCCCGTGGACACCGGCGGGGGGCAGGCGCTCAATGGCGTCAAGAAGAAATCAATAGGCAACAGCGGCTTTGACTCGCCCACGTCACCAGGCACCGAGTATTATAAAATATGGTCACCAAAGAATCCTTGCAAAATAATGAAGTTCGTTTACGACGTGGAGAGTGCGAATGTGCCCTGTGAAGCAGAAAAGTCGCCGGTGCCACCCTTGCCGCCCCGACAGTCACACAAGCCGCTCGAGAGAATGCACGCGTTATCCCCGCCACAGGTACCCAGACATAGAAAGCCAAAAAAATTAACAAAGCCCGAAGACGCGTTCAACTTTGAATTGATAGACACGGATGAACAATTCTTCACTGACAACAACATAACAAACTCAGCTGCTTTACAAGGAGAACTGAATGATTTTAAACCAGGAGAATTTTATTCTGGTAACCAGTTAGCTACGTCGTCAACAGCGAGTTTTTGGAGAGGAGGGCAAAATGTCGCGCCTTTAGCGACACCTGAAACTGATGGCAGCTTATGTGAATCCACAATTTCTTCTATGAAATTATCTAGGTTAAACGAAGAGAAGAGAGCTAAAGATGTACCTGATGGTGCTCCGAGCGTAAGTAGGAATAAGATACTGTTTATAAAAGATATAGGTCCCGACAATTATATTACGACAACATTCGCAAGGAAAGAAAAACCCAGTCCTCCCAAAGATGTAGTGGACGGACTGAACCGAACGCCAAATCATGCCAAGTCTGAAGAGAAAGCTCAACACACGTTTTTAAATGATATTAGTAATCATTCTGAGTTTGAGGATGACAATAGGAATCAGATAGAGGAGAAGGAAATCACGGTATTGAAAGGTCACAAACCTCTAACGCGACAAAACTCTGGTCGCGCAACACCGACGATGATGACGGCGTTCCTGAATTCGTCTCACGTAGATCCTCCGACTAGAGAGACAGATAACAACAGTTCGAACGGTCACAGTTCCTGCAACTCCTCACACTCAACGTCACCGGTCGATGAGTCAAGTAAGACGATGCCAAGCGTGGGAACTATGATAATGAACCGGAAACATTCTTGCGATTCGTCAACGCCGAAGCATTCGAGTTTACCGAGGCATTTGATAAAGAACTTGGGATGTGAAGGGACTCCGAAGCACTCGCCTCATAAGGCGAACAGTTTGGAGAGTCCCGTGCGGCCGCACCCGCGCGCCCTCACCCGCGTGGCCGCGCTGGCCGGGCCCGCCGCGCCGCAGTGTCCGCCCACCCCGACACACCACGCGCGCAGACCGCGCCCCGTGCCTCCGGACCTGCACCCGCCTCCCGTACAGAACGCTGAAGCGAGGTTACAAGAAAACTTTGAAATGGTCGAGTTCACGAATGAACTGAGAACTTCAGAAATTAGGTCGCCCAATATGGAATTTGTGAACAGCAATCACTTTACGATAGTGCACGCGGGGCCTCCTGAGGATGTGGTCCTGAGGAGGCCGAGGCCAGTGGAGGATATGGACGACAATGACAACGCGGTGGCATCACCCACGCCTTTGCGGCACATGGCCGGTATAAGGCTGCCTTCAATCCCGGAAAGGGCATCGAGGCAGATGGCTTTGACGGGCGATTTTCCTGCTAATATGATTGGTGGGATTATTGAATGCGAAGAACCTTTACCGGCAGGTGGGTAATGTCTAATTTTATTGCCTATTATTATGTTAATGTATATGAAACATTATGCTAAATGCACACAACTAGCGCCATCTAGCTGTTTGAACGAAAATTATGCCTAACATAGCTCTAACCACAAATTGTTGTTTTGGGAGGTTTAAATCATAGGCATTATCCTGTTCGTCGACATTAAATAGCTGAGACAGACTTGAAACGGAAAAAGATAATCTCTTGGGCACAACTGGGGAGAGGCCTATATCCAACAGTGAATACATAGTCTAATTAGGGGGAGTTTGGTGGTCATTTGGCCCATTGATTAATTAGCTTTTTGACCCATGAGTCTGTTTGCTCAAACAAATGCCATTATCTTCCAGGCTGGGAGGCACGCATGGACAGTCATGGCCGAGTATTCTATATCGACCACATCAACAGGACCACAACGTGGCAGAGGCCTGGCGTCAATGGAACTACTCCCAGGTCACCTGCGCCTGAGGTGCAAAGGCGTCAGTTAGATCGGCGGTGAGTTTCACAAATCCTTTTATGAAAATAGGTAGGTTTTTACACACAAATACACAATCGGAAGAATATGAAAATGAATGAGAAATTATTGGTAAATAATTCTGCTCTACACGGTTTTATTTTAATAAATTTGAACCCTGTGTTAATTGTTATTCAAATTTCAAATGACACTAGTCGACATTTTTTTCATAGAAATTTCGGAAGAGTATTACTCCACTGTTTGTACACTGTAGATCCAAAGTTAAACATGATATCGTTTTGTCTCATTATTAATTTTGTCTTTGCGGAAACTGAACAGTAAAGTAAAAAGCCATTAAAAAGCTACGAGCTACCAAAAAATCGGTTTTATTGCCAATTTTAACGTAACTTTGGGCGTAATTATTTAATAAAAGAAGTGTCAAATTTCCAAAACAAATTCGGTACCAACTGTTCAACCATGAACATACCATAGTTACACGCGCCAACAACAGCATCACAGCGTCAGACCACAAAGCACAATTATCGAAAAATTCAATAAATTTTATTTGTAATTGATTTATGCAGTGCTTTTTTCTATAAAACCTGGATTTCAAAAAGCCTTTTCGTATTTTTTACGCGCGCTTTTTATTATTAATTTTCGTGCATCTCACTGAACTCACTCTGTCGGGCACGATGTCAGATGAGAAAGCCTGCTTTTTGGCTACGCCAACGGCCCACCAATGAGTTCTAGCCCGTGACTAGTGTCACCTTAAGTCTAAACACTACGTCGATGGTATTCTTATTGTAGTTCCATTTTGTCTCGTTCTAGCTACCAGTCAATCCGTCGCACAATGACGCGCACCCAGCTAGCAGAAGAAGAAGCCGGCTTGTGCGCATCGCCGCCGCCCCCGGCGCACTCGCACGGCCACGTGCCGTGCGCGGGCGCGTCGTCGTCGCGCGCGGACACCTCGCACGTGCCGCATCCCGCCGCCTTCTTCCTAGCGCGCCCGGACTTCTACTCCATACTGCATATTAACCAGGTCTGTGTCGTACGGTCTTACACTAACTGGATTTGTGGATAGGCAGTCTCTCCAAATAAAATACTGGTATTCGGCTGCATCCGGTTAGACTGGAAGCCGACCCCAACATAGTTCAGGAAAGCATAGTCAGATTGATGTGTCTTTCGGTTCAGTGTGAAACTAGGGTTCCAAAAAGCCGCAGGAAAACGATTTTATTTGTGGGCGCCGGAAATTATTCTGCAATTTGAATAGTCAGCGTCAGTATGCGCAATTTTTTTTTTTTTGTATCTTTATTTAAAGAAATTATAGTACAGAGGTGTTGCTTAATTCCAAACTCGCCAAACTTTACGTTTGATGGCGAGAGGATTATTCACTTGCTTCTCCTCATTCGCGTGTCGATAGCAATCTAAATTGTGTCGGCCCAGAACTGAGCTACTAGTTTGGCGCTTTCGGTAGCGTCCATCAGTTCCTGTAGTGAACAAGGACTAGGACACGATAATAAGTGCCCCATCGTTTGTGGAACACTTGCTGAGACGACCACACATAGTCGGATCTGATCCTACTTCCCTGACAAGCCATTGTTCTCTTTTTATCTCCGTACTAAACCATCTTACCTTACTTTACAGGAAGCCTCAACCCTCTACAACGGCAACTCAACACTGAAGCACATGATCTCCAAGATCCGAAGAGACACTACATCTTTTGAGCGGTACCAACACAACCGGGACCTGGTCTCGCTTGTCAATATGTTCAGTGAGGCGGATAGGGACCTGCCTTTAGGATGGGATACCAAGTTGGACCGGAATGGGAAGGTAGGTGACACTTCTTGTTTGTGTTTACTAGACGATGAGATGTTCTTTTTGTAAGGGATATCGCGATTTAAATTTATATGTGTTTCTACCATAAGTTAACATTCTTCGTCAGTCATTAAAATAAAAAAGGTGTCCCATAGAAAAGTGTATATTTGCAGTGGTCATTTGCGGATTTTTGTCAGTCGTTACAGGTAGTCAGTGGCCCAAAAAGTCTGAAAACCAGTCTTACCAAGGGGTATCGTATTACCCAGTACTAATTGGGTTGTGATGGTCAGATAGGCAGTCGCTCCATGTAAAATACGGGTATCCAGCTGCATCCGGTTAGACTGGAAGCCGACCCCAACATAGTTGGGATGATGATGATAGATGAGATGATCTGATGATTTGATACGATGATCTGTAGATTGTGTGACAGCTGTGACGAGGAAATAAATGTTGAGAGTTGATGGAGAGATGTACTATCGAGGACACTCCCGCCTGATCACCACTAAGCAAATTTTAGCTCGCACTTACAACATAGAAACGCTTTCTAGCCCCGCCCCGTTCACTTTGTATAGAAATAATGAAAGAAAAGATACCGATCAGCCGAGCGCACTGACGACGCACGCCAAACGAGAGTTATTGTTATTTTGCGCGCTAAAGTTGACGCTTTCTTAATAGGCCTAAACTTTAAGAGGGCGTGGCTCGGCGCCTCCGCATGATTTGCGCGAAAAAAATTTTAACTGATCAGGTGGAAAAGACGTACGTAACTGTACGTCAAAAACAAACATAGTGCCCTGCCGTGTACCGACCCAACATATATTTGGGGATGGGCACATTCTTCTTATCTTATTCCATGGAGTTTCTTCCTGGTCTTCTCCACAAGAAAAGACCAACCCGAACCGAGCACCGATTCATTGACGTTTCATAAGTTCCATGTAGTTTCAGGTGATTTTTTTTGTTTGATTTTTTGATGACACTAGCACTTCGTCCGCAAAAATTGTGATATATCGGCTAATTTGCTTGAAATCAATATAATTTATAGCCTATGTTACTCGGTAAAGATGTAGCTTTCTAATGGTGAAAGAATTTTTGAAATCGGTCGAGTATGGGATGATTATCTTTGAGGCCTGTTCATAAGTGTGTGTACATGTATTCTGGTACGGCAGCGTTTCTTCGTGGACCACGTGATGCGTCGCACGACGTTCATCGACCCGCGCGTGCCGCGCACGGCGGCGTCGGGTCCCTTCAGTCCGCTGCTGCCACAGAGACGCCGCCCCGCCATCGAAGCGCCGGTGAACAATAGAGTATATGCTTGCTAGTGGCTTGCTTTACAACACTTTTTGTTTATTTTCGTACGCCGTTTTTTCCGTGTCCCCATTTAAGACTGGGGTATCTGATAAATTAGCAACTCTATTTCGTTTTAAAAACTGTTAGAATAAAGTTCTAATTAGCTTGCACTGCAAAGTGGTTGTTAGTTCAGTCACTGCGGGCCGAATAGTGCGATATTAGTAGTTTTTATTTAATTGTAGCCTAATAAATCATTAGATCAAAATTCCAATTGTACACTTTACTTTGAGAAGAAAAAAATGACAAATATTTGTGTGAAAAAAAATAAAACTTAATGCCGTTTAGGAGTAGTTATGAAATTTCCAAGAAAAAATCAAACTCATCAAAGAAGAGTTACATGGAGAAAACCTCTCGTTAGCAGATACCACCCTCGTAATGCATTTGTTTATAAGTAGCCAGTATACAGTGGCGTATGTGCCATATGCAGGACTGGTTACTCCAAATTGTAATTCATTTATCAATCAGTTTTTCGACGAAACAATTAGATTCAACGAATCCTTTTTGCTATGATTGTGGTATATTGTCATTCCATTTGGTTCATACTCACTTTGAAAGACAAGAACGCTAATATTCACAAATCGTTGAATGCGTCTGTAGATTGCAATTTGTTTTTTATTTGCCATAGACATCTGGGGTACCATATTGTAAATTTTCATACATTTCCAGTATTGCCATTTTTATTTTATTTCTTTCTTTCGAATGTTTTTCGTACCTAGCATGGTTTAAATGTTCACTGTTGAGTTGTCTCGGTTTCGCGCATGTTACTCGTGTATGTTCATTTTTGTTTGAGTTGGCTTGTTTATGTTCTCGACTAGAATTTTGTCTATGCCTGTTTTGTCTTGTCTGTGATTGTATTGTTGGTTATTTTATTTTTGGTTGATTTTGCCTGTTTATGAGTTTCTGTGCTGTTATTTTTTTTTCATTTAGCGTTATTTTGGTTGATTCGTTTTTTATTTACTTGGTTATCTTGGCTCATTTGTGGTAGTAATTTGTAAATATTTTCAACAGTATTGAATTAAGCACATAAATTCATATATTTTCTCATGTTCACAGGCACCCACGCCTCCCCCACGGCCTCCGTTGTCAGCTTCGGATGCACAAGTACAGAGCACGCATCAAGAGATACCTGTTGCGTATAACGACAAGGTAAATATTGAGCAATAGATTATAAACTCTAGAGTAAAGAGAATAACGGTTAAAATCAAATTAGAATACTAATTTAGCTAGATTTGGTAATTACTTAACTTAAATAATTGCAAGATTGAGTTCAATCGGTCCTAATGCAGTAACAAATGCTTGCGAGCGCGTATAGGTAAAAGCGTATAAGTATAGCTTCTTTGACCGTTCCATAGGCATTTCCAAACCATGACCAGACACGAAGTTGAGGCCATAACTACTGTACCAAAAATTTATTTATTTGTGGGTCAAGGGCAGGAAGATGACGATACACAAAATATTTGATTATATTATATTTTTATAAAACCCTCATTATTTTCGCATGCAATCAGAAGTGAGCCACAAAAAGGCTTCTGCTAGAAATAAGTACAAACATGAACTAAATGTACCTCAATGTAGATTGCAAATTTTTAGGAGAAATGTGTACGTAAATGCCATTCAGGTGTATAACAAGTTACCTAACTCATTTAAGGAACTTCCTGTCCCCATGTTCAAGAAAAAGTTGACAAATTGGTTATTAGATAATTGTTTTTATGACATTGGCGAATATATGGAATATTGTAACAATCCAAGATGACATGTACTTAATATTGACATTGGTTTTAAATCTATAATTATAATAATACTAATTCATCTTGGACATATTGTATCACAAATCTTGACATTTAATGAAGGTACTTAGTTATATGAATGACATTTTATTATTTAATATTTGTACACCACATATTGTGGTAGAGTGTATAGAACTTATAAAAATTTTAACATCATACTATGTAAAACTACATTCTTACAAATAAATAAATTCTAATTCTAATTCTTCTATATTCGTTGCTGGACATTACACACAGTGCCATTTATTGCTACACACTAGATGGCGCTGTGTGTAATGTCCAGCGATATTTATTTATTTAATTAGGGAAACTACACAAAAGATAGAACCAGCACAGGCCGCACATGGGTGTTGCTTATTTTATTAGACTTTTCTTCCAGCCAACCTTCAGTAGGAGATTCACAGGAAATTTTCTGAAAATAGTTTGTCTCTATCTCAGGTGGTAGCGTTCCTACGGCAGCCCAACATCATGTCGATCCTGCGCGAGCGCTGCGGCGCGTGCGGCGGCGGGCTGCGCGAGAAGGTCAACACCGTGCGCGTGGAGGGCGCGCCCGCGCTCGCGCGCTACCAGAACGACGTGCAGCTTACTTGCTTGCTCAGGTCAGTACACGCATTTATGGAAGGGGCAATAAAGACACAGACTTCTTGTGTGTACAAGTCTGCGACAGACAAAAAATCTGCGACAAATTTTGCGTTATTGATGTATGTGACTACTTTTATGTCCACTGTAAGGACCTACTGATGGAAAGGATCTTACTGATCGCCTCAAACACGTCAATCACGCAAAATTTGTCGCAGACTTTTTGTCTGTCGCAGACTTGTACACACAAAAAGTATGTCGTCTGCGTTGTAAGGTGACCGAAACTGCAACAGTAGCGACGCTCGATCGAACTGACGGCCACAACACGAAATGCCGCTGACGTTTTGTTTCTGAACGCGGCGTCAAAACTTCGATGGCGACAGCATTCATTTGTCAAAAGTGACAGAATCATCAAAAGCTACGATACTACTGGTTTGCGATCTGCGCAAGAAATGTAGGCTACGTACGCACTGACTGGTGACTTGGTTTCCTTAGGGTTAGATCTTAGACTTTCATCCGTTTTTTTGCAATTTGCCGGTTAGTGTCAGGCGCAAAATATGATTTGCGGCCCTAATACGCATGTATTTACAGAATTAAAATCATCAATACATCCCTGTTAGTTCATTTAATCCTATTAATTTACTTTTTCATGTAATCCAAAAAACGTGTAAAATAAAATTTGTATTTCGCGGGCTACCGTGGCGCCAAAAGTTCAAGCTGCTAGAACTCAGCGGTTTAGGTTTTGCCTTATTTGTCAATGAATTTAAGACTTTATGAAGTAGTTCATAGACATCAAGATCTTCATCTTGTCATCCCGATTCGGAAATAAAAGCCAGCGTGCCTATAGAATGCGGAAGCTTTACCTATAATTCAAAAATAGAAGGAGGAAAACTCGACACGGTCTTGTTTTGTTTTGGTGCCGTAGTTCGTATCCACGTCAAGGGATGGCGCTACTGGTCTCGAAATAACACAAGTCATATTGTTTTGGTTTTTATCGTAGTACAAAACACGTGGTGTTAATGTTGGTATAGGTTATATTTTCACATTACATAATCACGCTTGATTTACACATTAACGTAGGCAGATTTGTGTAGTTAATTAATATGAGGCGTTTTTAATGTGGAGTTGTAATACAAATTTCCACGAATTGGTGTAAATTTGTTTCAATTACACCGTTGTAGCGAAGTGAACGGTTATGATTACTGCAGAAATAAATGTCACTTCTGAAGAATCATTAACTAAAATAACGGTGAATTATGTAATTATTTATTTATCTGACATAAATCTTACTTAACCGACATAAAAATCGGTGGCAAGGTGCATAAATATAAGAACAAGATAATTATGCTAGGTCAACCGGACATAGGTACATAATATTATTATCACGCTAGTTTTACCGGATGGTGTAAGCAGAGATATACTTTTATAGATGGAATAAAGTAAATCCCATGAAAGTTAGCGTGTTGCTTTTGACTAAAGATAAATCAGCATTTTCCCAAATATGCTGTGGTAATTTTCCAGTGTTATTGTAAGCAGCAGAATACCGATGTTAAACATGGAGCGACTGCATATAATAATTTAACCCAGTTACTGGGTAAAATGATATACCCTTCAATAGGATCGGTTTGTTTGCTAGTTGCTATGATGGATACCGTAGTTCCTGCCTGTCCCTATAAGAAAAAGGCGTGAGTTTATGTACTACTTACCTTGGAATATGAGTAACTATGAACAACTCAAATATGGATGATGACTGACTATAAAAAATATGATTCTGTTTAGTCCGTCAGTTAGATTACCGAACATTATTGGATACGTGTTTTTTGTTTATCAAATTAATAAAAACTGAAGAGGATAAAACGTCAAAAATCATGAGTGGGGGCTAAATTTTTTACTCAAATTTTACGTCACACGTGTTTTCGACGCACTGTATCGTCTTCATTTTTTGTTTACGTGAAAAAAGAAAAAATATGTGTCCAATATTTTTGAAAATTTATCTTACGGACTAATTAGATTTTTTTTTGTCATCTACGCTACTATACTGCTCAACCCAGGGATTCACACCAAGGTCACCACGCATGACAGTGACGCTTGCGATCACTAGACGAACGATGTAGTCAGGTCAATAGACGAGGCGTGACAACAAAAACATTGTTAAAACAAATATTTTTGAAAGAGTAACCATGAAGTTTCTTGCCAGTTCTTGTACATAACAAACGACCAACCCAAACTGTGCCACCATCTTTTGACGTTTCGTAAATGTCCATGTAGGTTTATTTTGAATTTGAATGCATGAATGGGTCAATTTATTTTTCCATATACACTTTCTCGAAAACTGGTTCTTATCGCACTACGATTAGGTTCAACATGCAATGTATTTCACATCCGAGCGTTTTCATTTTCCCACACAGGGGGGGGCGGGAAAAAAAAACCAGATAAATATATACTATAAATAAACGAAGTTCAAATCGGTTCAATGTCTATAGTCGGAGGTGAATGATTTTTTTTTATTTCGGCAAAGCAATTATGCGTCTTTACGGCGTAAATATTTTTTGATTATTCAAATTGTGTTTATAAATAGAATATCATAGATAAACATTATTATTTAAAACCAATATTTACTTTTTTAAACAAATTAACATTTACTTATTTGTGTTCTGAATTCAAAAATATAAAAAAATAACTATTTTTTATACTAGGCTGTTTAACGGCTTCATACCTTTGCCTCTCCTTCAATCTGGCGAAAGCAAAGCGCAGAAAAAAACTGAAAATTAAAATCATAGTTTCCTAATAATCATGACAAAAATATTTTTCGTTATTTTATTTCTTCAAAAGTTATCAGAAAAACGCCGTTTGATACACGTGGACATTATTTTGTTATTGCAGTTCTCGGCTCAAAAACACCCATTAATTCCGCCTCGAATGCAATAACAAACTTTCTCCACTTGTATCAAAATGTACTATTTTCAGACAGTGCATACATGTGTCACGTTCCCACAAAAATAACACATCCTGTCACAATCACTGGCACAGTTACCACCAAAATTGAAAAACACTAATATATTTGTAATTCCATATAATTCAGTGGCACAGATCGTTACACTGGGTGCCATTCGGTCTGCTCAGTAATGTGTAGTTTGCTATGCTATTTACACTGCACGGTATAATTAGTCACAGATTGTGAATGTATAACTATAGTGGTGTATTTCGTGTCCTCGTGTCCTGATTCTGATTCACTGGTTGAAAAGTTATTTGTTTAGTAGAGCGAGGTTTGATGGTATATTTTCTGAGGCTAATGGCTGAAACTTTGTTAGTGTGAGAAATTCGAAATGATACAGATTTTACTTTATCACCTTTTTTCTGCTGTATTTTTAATTAATTGGAGTTGACATAACCGGCTGGATAACCCAAAATGCACCAAAAAAGTGGTATTGGTGTCGATTCTGTTGTGCACAAACTAAACTTAATTTAGGCTATTGCTATCTTTTTCTCTCTGTTATAACGAGAAAGAGACGGACGTAATGTAGAGCTGTCAAATTTAATTGGAATTTGGAACTAATATTTCCATATAAATGAAGGGTACACGTAAAAACTTGTCGACTAAAAACACGGGGAAGCGCAAGGCATAAACTAGTTTGACATCTCTAACTTAGTTCATAGCTATAGCCGTCCTTTTCTCGCACTGCCTTTTAGTAAAAGATAGCAATAGCCTAAATTAAGTTTAGTTTGTGCACAACAGAATCGACACCATTAGATTCTTTCATTATGAATATCTCAGTCCTAATATTTTTTGACGACTCGGGAATCAAACCCAGGATCTATATCTCAGCAGTGGCTCTTGCGACCAGACTACTAGACCACCGTGTTCATCATCATCATCATCATAATCATCATTCTCTTGCCCTTATCCCAATGGGGGATATCGTTTTTGAGCTCACTAGATGGCGCCACTGTCGAGTAAGGTCTTGTCAATAATTCTATTTTATACTTTATAGTACCAATAACGTCATAAAAAGTTTATTTTATTACGTATAACAACATAGTGTAACCTCAGAAACATATTTACAATATTCTCCCTGAAATTAGCAATCATGAAATATTTAAAAATCATTCTACCTCCAAGTACTAACAAATAAGATCCTAAGTTGCTACTTAAAATCTTCAAGTCATAATTAATCAGGAATGGCTCAGTCTAAAACACAATCGTGAGTATTAGTATGTGATAAAAAAGCACGCAACGCTCGAACACTGTATGACATCTGACATTTCGGAAGACCTTAGTCTACACGAACGCCTCTAGCGGCGAATTTATGCGCGATAGCCCCGATTCATTTGGGGTCGACGCAGCATGTCTTCTTCTTCCATGCTTCTCTATTACTATGTTGAGTTATGAATAAATTGTACTTATCATTAAGCACCTTATCATAAAACGATAAGTCATAATCATTTTGTGTAGATATCGTTTTACAAGCCAATAAACAACAATGTATTTTCCATTCATACAATCATTGTAGAAATATGACCTAATGCTTCTATTGTTTTTCTTTGCTATGTACTAATTATGTTTGCAAGATAGTAATAATGCAATTGTAATTATCAATATGAATCATTGTATGATTATGTGATGCAGTGACCACCAGCATAATTTATAATAATGTAAGATATAAACATTTTATACCTACAGAAAATTGTTGTTTATTTTACACTAGCTTCTGCCAGCGGCTTGAAAATTGTCCCATGGGATCTTACTACCGGGATAAAAAATATCATATATTTTAATCCAGGTTATAAACTATCTGTGTGCAAAATTTCATCCAAATCCGGTTGAGTAGTTTTTGTTTGAAAGAGTAACAAACATCCATACATCCATACTCACAAAGTTTCGCATTTATAATATTAGTAGGATTATTACGTCACGACATGACAAGCCACACATGCCTATTTGTTGTGCAGAACAATGTATTACTCGAATTTTAATTTTTATATTTAAAAATGGAATTTATTTAAACTTTTTTTTAAAACTGGTACTTGATAGTAATAATAATAATAATATATCATTTAATTCAGGTAACAAAAGATCCATATCATATATACTTTTTAACACCCTTGCTCGTAAAGCTGATGTAATTCCACCGGTTTTAAATATGTAAAGCGGGTCATAAAAAACGCGTGTGTTACCAAAGCAAATAGTTAAGTTATTGTCCATACAAATTCCATAACAGTATTATTTGCCATTTCAAATATGGAACTGATCGCCGCCGCACGACTCCAGCTAGTGAGCAGCGCGCTGTTGCTATTCAAATTTCGAACTGGCGCCAGTCAGTAGGCAGCGCTAGCGCGCTGTTGAAATGGCGGGAAAGCAACAGTGTGCATTCACAGATTGAGTTTATTTAAAATAAAATAAAAAACAGTTTATTCGGTAATTTAAAAACTTGGTTGCATGCTCTAGCGTCTTTGCCAACATTTTCACGCAGCCACGGCAGAAAATAATCCTCGCGCCATTTTTCTCAAATTTTCTTTTCTTTGTACTTGTATTGTGAATATCTTTTTTTTTCTGTTTCCTCGCAAATGTGTTAAAAAACGTCGTACGATATACGTGCGTATTGGTTATAACATGCTCGGCTCAATTACGCCCTCGCCTTCGGCTCGGGCTGAAATTCCGCCTCGCATGTTATAACCATCTTAACGCACTAATATCGTAATGTACTATTACAGACTAACATACATATTTGTATAAACCACAAAAACCTAATTAATTATTGAACATGAAGAGACGGCGTCATGTTGCGCTGCGTGGTGTCGCGTAGCCTTCCGCGGAATCGCCGGTACATGACACCCTTCGGCCAAAACTCTTCCTGAGGAAGGTCTCAATATGAAGAGTCGGAACTCGCACCACGAACGACTTAAAATTCGTGTTGTTGCGCGACTCCAACTTCTCGACCCTCAAGGTCCAGCTGGTCTTCGCTCGGACGATCTCCTCAACCTTCGTGGTGTGATGTAGCCGGGACACATAGAGCTGCGTCGATGGTATCGCCGGACGCAGCATATTGGGTCCTGCCATGCAGCGCTTTCCCGCACTGGTTCCGACTAGGAGGCTTCTTCCTTTTCTTCCTCTCCACCTTCACGAAGCCATCCTTGTCACACGTGGCCGTTGCTGGGCCAAGTTGTTTCGAACCCCTGTTGGCAGGCTCACAGCAGCTCTTATTTCCCCCCTTCTTCATCTGCGATGCAGGTTTGATAGTGCAGTTTATTTCAACCACAGCCTTACGGAAAGATAATACAATTGCAATCGGGTGATATTTTTAAATCAGCCAGGAGTTACAATAAAATAAAAAATATACGGGATGCCTCACTCACTTTTTATAATTTAACATGGCTACTGCGCAAAACCCGAAGAGTTGAAGTATTTTATAATAGTTCCTATATTACGCGCGTTTGCGGTTGAACGATAGACGTGCGTATTTACAAAAATGGCCTTATTAGTAAGATAAACAAGCAAATATAAACCATTGGCACATTACAATAAGCTCCACGTTTAAATACGTGCGTATTTATAAAAAAATCGCCTTACAAATAAAATAATCAAACAAAAAAAAAACTTAACTAAGTCGAATAAGGTTCGGTTTAGGTTCTGATGCCATAGCCCTTCTACATGCAATAATTAGGAGTTATTATAGACAGGACTGTCGAACAAAAATTATACGTTTTCGTTTGACTAGTGAATGGCATAATATATTATCTAGTCGATGTTGTCAATATTTTAACTATTTAAATATACTTCTATCATGTATGAGTCACCGGTCACCGATCAGAGAAGTAATTTCAAAGCTTAGACTTAGAGGCTATTGCACTTTAATTGAATCATGAATACATATTCACTACGATTTATTTACAAGACAACAGTATTATTTACAAACTACAACTCTATAATGGTAGGTAAAAAAAAAAGTACAAGTATCAAAAGGGTTACATGGCGTCAAAAAATTCGTCTACATCGCTGTCAACAGGAAAAGTGCCCAGAAGGCTGGCAGCATTGCCACATGGGATGGCAATGCTGATTCTTTGGCTAAAAATTGTAAATTGATTGGTGTGTCAACTACCCTATTGTTTTTTCTTTTTCTTTATTAATAAAATACTAGCTTATGCCCGGGGTTTCGCCCGCGTGGAGTTCTATAATTGTCCCATGGGATCATACTTACTACCGCGATAAAAAGTATCCTATGTGTTAATCCAGGTTATAAACTGCAACTGTGTGTGTGTCTGCAATTACATCCAATGATCCAAATCCGAAGAGTAACAAACATCCATACATCCATCCTTACAAACTTTCGCAATTATAATATTTTAATATATATATATATAGTGTAGGATCATCATTTATCGTGGTATAGACAAATTGCAGGTAATTTAGATCATACATTGACAGCAAGAAACATTATTTATTTTTTATTCTTCAATTATTTTCTCATCAACTAATTTCTAGTTAATTTTATGTTTCATTTCAATAAATTAAATTAATTCGTGGAACTTACTATGCACCTATTTCACCTTCATTCTGTATTCATGATATAATACATTTTTTTACCTACCATTATAGAGTTGTAGTTTGTAAATAATACTGACATACTTTTTAAGAGCTGTCAAAACGCAGTTCTCTCATAGATTTTGTATGGTAATAGAATGCTGTGACGTCACTGTTTACTCAATGACTCAACAATTTATGGATTTCAAAGCAATTAAAAATCGAATTTGGCAATTAAATGAAAATAAATCGGGTTTTCAGGCCCAAAATAAAGTTTTTTTTTTAGAGATTGGTGTCTTGGAATTATTGTTTTATGGTGTCGACTACCTTATTCTCACTTGTTTTCTCTGATGCCATGAACCATGGCATTTAAAAAAAAAGAAAAGAAAATGAATGCTTATTCAGTCTATTGCCTTCCATCCCAATACTTTATACTGTCAGTAGCAGAAGCACTTCCTCTGTTACCTATGATTTTCTCTGTGGAAGTTATAAACATGTTATGGTAGGTCTAGCTCAGTTTTTCCCTCACGTCAGACCGCGGTCAGTTATTAATTATTGCAAATTAATCCTTACGTACGCCTAGCCCTCGGAAACACGTATGATGCATTATTTTTTGCAAAACTAAACATCTATTTTCCTCTACTCACACAATTCACAACTCTATTTATTTTAGTTATAAAGTTGAATTAAGTTTGCAAGCGGGATATTTCAACCACTACGTTCATTAAAAAAAAAACAATCTGCCATTTGTCTCTAATCACACAAATTACGACTCTATTGCTTCAAGTGTAAAGTTTGATTAGCAAAGTTTTGTAGTTCAGGTACTTACTACGCTCTTTTTTTAAATCAATCATCTATTTTCTTCTTGCCACTTAATTTACAGCAGTATTTTTTAAGAAATAAAGTAGACTTTCATTTGCCAAGTAGTGAATTAGACGTATTTCTTTCAAGTTTCTTTGATTATGTACTGCCTTTAATTACGATGATTGCAAATACTACAGTAACTCGATTACATGATGTATATGAGAAGCAGCATTTTTTATGCAGGTAAAATTGCAACAGTACCTCTGCCTGACCTAGCGGGGAAATACACGCGTGATGTTTATGTGTCATGCTTTCATAGGAGTTCTTATAATCATCATTAAATTGCTCTTATGGCTGTGGTACGATTAAGTAATTATACGGCTATTAACTGAATCACCCATTTTTACATCAATGCCGAGATGACGTGTGTAATTAGGTTCAGTTCATCAAAGTGGCAAAGCACATCAAACTGAAAGGATTTTTGAAAAATACACAAGTTCTATTTTTTTGAGGAGCTTGTGGCTGAATAATAACAGCCGCTCGGGTCGATCTTTAGGTTAAGCCGTGCTTGCCTAGGTTGGTCTGTGGATGGGTGACCACCCCTACATACCGAGTTTCCTCCGTGCCACGGAAAGCACGTTAAGCTGTTGGTCCCGGCTGTCATTTGTAAATATTTGAAAGTCGTTACAGGTAGTCAGTGGCCCAAAAAGTCTGACAACCAGTATTACCAAGGGGTATCGTATTACCCAGTACTAACTGGGTTGTGGAGGTCAGATAGGCAGTCGCTCTATGTAAAATACTGGTATTCAGCTGCATCCGGTTAGACTGGAAGCCGACCCCAACATAGTTGGGAAAAGGCTAGTCAGATGATGATGACACAAGTTCTATTTTTTTGTCAAAATGTATGATTTCGATTTGTAAACATGGCAATCTTTTAGGCTTGACATGAAACTGGGTTATTTTTTTCCTAATAAACATTCCATACTAAGTATAATATATAATAACCCAATTCACTTAATTCTCACTTGACATTAAATGCGAAAGCTCAGAGAGTTTGCTAACAATAGTACTCACACACATTTTTCAAACTATCCTAGCATCTAATTACTTCAAAGCTCAACCAGTTCGTGTTACTAGCAATTTAATTCTATAAAAAGTTATTACGGGCTCATCAGCAACTATGATTTGTGACAATGAGACTTCTTAGTGCTTAGAAACGCGATCTATGCACAGATAGTCAGGACTATGAATAAAAACATGCATTAAGTTCTTGAGTGAATGCTTGCGGAATGCACTATGCATTTAAGTGTAGGCACCGTTATTGTTGCAAGGAGTGATAGGGCTGACTGGCTAGTTAATTGTTTTTTTTCTTCTTCTTAGTGTATCTGTTACGGGTAATGTTAGAAGACGTAAAAAAGTAAACCTAGGTTTACCCGATAATATCCGAATAATCACTAAAATAAATTTAAATTTGGAGGTCTAGCCTTCTTTTTACTGGCGTTTTAATGAAACCAATTTGAATGTAGCGTTAGGTTACAATTCTAACCCAACCTAACAGAGTGGATATAATATATCTTTGTCCTTGAGTCTGACAACCCTACACATATTTCCTTTTGTCTCCGTTAGGTCTACATACCCTTAAACAAACGCAAATACGAGGTATAAATCTAGGTCAATTTCCGTAACGGGCAATAGAAAAGGGACAGGCATATATCCATGAGATTTCATCTTACCTTTGTTTGTATTTTCCCGGATTATAAATCTTGCCCTCTTCAAGAATCAGTCTTTTTTTTTGTTTTTTTTCGGATGGGAAATCATCAAATGACTTCTCCAGCTCTGGGCGGAGCAGGAGGGAGTGTCAGACTTTTACTGACTAAAACCCATCCATGTTCCTTCTTCGCCCTTTGTGTTCCGGGGCCACGGTATCTTTCGAACAGTCCCGCAGACCCGGCAGAATCAGTGTCTTAGATCTAGATTTAGGACAGGTTGATCTATTGTCCAGATTATTTTCTCTTTATGAAGGTTTATAATAATAAATATAATATGATATTATTAAGCCATGCCATCAATGCCGTGGCTTCTGAAAACATGATCCAATCTCTGTACTAGGTACTCTCTACCTGGAGTAAATCGGTTGTGGAATCAGCATACCGTGAAACAGCAGTATCTGTTATTAGCTTTTGCTCGCGGTTCCGCTTCTGTTATGTACGGAAATTAACCCGATTCCCGTTAGTGAAAGAATTTCGGGTAGTAGAGGTTCAGGTAGTCCCGAAGATCCCCTACATACAAACTACTTTTTAACTCTTGATAATATTAGTATAGACAATAATCTCTCTCTCTCTCTCTCTCTATCTCTTGTTAATAAGTATTATTAGATGATAGGCTTTCCAAAATTACAACAATATCAGATTTAATAAACAAGATGTTCAGAAACCATGTTTAGGGAACACTAGACACGATCATATTTTTTTTTTCAACTATGTACCAAACTAGGTCGAATTACCGACTGTACTTCCAAAAAATATTATCGTTTAACCCAAAAACTTCGACATCCATTTAAATAGTCAGCATTCTCATCAATCGTAAATGTCATCCATTTATCGTATACGTTGGTAAGCAAGCGTCCGTCGCAATCGCAACACAAAAACCTAATTGTTTGGAACCGAAAGAAATGCTGATAGTAAACAACATCCATTAGTTGTCGAAGAGATAGAAAGACGTGTTAATTAGTAACGAATAGTTTCGCAACTTACCGATAGATAAGTAAGTAGTAACTATGTGGTGGAGGCGTAGTAAACATTTTAGGGAAAGCAAAAAAAACACTTCTTTCCAGCGTGTCAATTTTTTTTTACCCAAATTACAGCTATGTGAACTCAACTTGCTGATGCAGTCCTAAGGCCGTCAAGTGCGCCGTTGTCAGGGCATGCAGCACCAATAAACTCATAGCATTTTTTTTTTTTAATAAAATTATTCTAGGCACATTTAGGAAGGGGTCCGCAAGGGCCGATGCCTGCCGGGGCTGCGGGACTGTTCGAAAGAGATACTGCGGCCCTGGAACACAAAGGGCTAAGAAGGAACATGAATGGGTTTTAATCAGTAAAAAGTCCCAGAGCGGGACCATTTGATGATTTTCCCATCCAAAAAAGTGAATAATTGTATTTTTTTTTGAGCGAAGTAAATTTCTTAAGGCTGTGGTATCTGCTAAATTAGCAACTCTATTTGTGGTGGTGCAAACTTCGTTTGAAATACCGCTAGAATAAAGTTCTAATCAGCTTGCACTACAAAGTGGTTGTTACGTCGGTCACTGCGGGCCGAATAGTGCGAAATGTGTGGTTTTTATTTAATTGTAGCCTAATAAATCATCAGATCAATATGCCAATTGTACATTTTGTGAAGAAAAAAGTGACAAATATTTGTGTGAAAAAAATATACTAAAACTTAATGCCGTTTAGGAGTAGGTACGAAATTTCAAAGAAAAAATGCTTCACTGAATATTTTTTCCTAATAAAGATAGAATTATTTCAATTGTACCAATTAAAGTTTAGAGTCTAATAAGCAACATATATTTTTTTTGCACATTTATATTCACTCATCAAGGAGAAGTTACATGGAGAAAACCAAACCGTAGATGCTATGAAATATCTTATCTGCCTCGTTGGTCTAAACTTGCCTGAGGTCCTAGGTACAATTCCCGCGTCGGGAAAAGTGTTTTTGGGTGTTTCCATTAGGAATTTGTCAGTAGCAACCACGGCGGAGTCTGTGTTGATACAATAGGTTCGCCCCCTATTACAGAAACTTAAGCATAACCGCCAAATGTGGGTGTACTATTCGGTCCACCTCTGCATAACCCTTCGGGGATTACAGGCGTGATGTTATGAAATATCTTCAGTCTAAGAAGCAAGCTTTCCAAAAATAAGCAATTTGAAAAGCTTAACGACGACATAAACACGCAGTTTCGCATTGCGACGGCACTAAACCCCCTCCATAGTTCAAGTTAGTGGTGTCACGATACTCATATAATTGACAATGTAAAATGTTAATAACATTTTAACAACAAAACAGTTTAGTTTGTCTATCCTTGTGTCTGTTTACCTAGTACGGAATTATAGAATTGCTGTAACAAGGCCCCGAACAATGGATGCGATGTATTTGGGCAGAATAAATAGATAAATGGATGCGTAAGAGCGTGTTCAGATACGACAGTGTCCATGGAGTTTCTTGCCCGTTCTTCTCCACAGAGATCTGCGCTTTGGAATGAGCAACTACAGTACTTTTACTACTTTTAAGCCTTGTGACTGGGACTGTAGCTACATTTCATTGTTGTCTTTGCTTCGACAATTAAAAAGCGCCTGTAACTGACCGATATTTGCTTTGATTTTAGCAATTATGTAGGTAATATTTACAGATGTAGAGATTTGACTACTCCGCTGCTATAACTACTTACTATCTATCGAAATAAATATTACTAGATTTCGCCCACGGCTTCCCCCGCAATGAGGCAGGAATTGACCCACAAGAACGTTGCTAATGCTGGGATAAAAGAGTATTTCATGTCCTAATCATGGTCTTCCTGTGTGCCAAATTGCTCCGAAATCTGTTCAGCCGTGAGAAAGTAACATACAGACAATCACTTACGCATTTACAGTCTAAAAAGTGCGTTTGTTTTGTAGGTTTTCTTTTGCCATTTAAGAAACACTATGTCTAGTTCAGCCTTTATCTCATCTACATACATTTTTGTAACATCACCATTTACCTTATAATTGACCCATTATCTTATTACTTAAAGTTCCAACTCAATCTAAAATTTACACTTAGCGTATCTGAACGAGCCTTTAAGATAACACTGGCTAGTAATATTTGTTTATGCCATTATCACACCTAAGATCATTTGTTGAGGCATAATGTGTTCGATAACTGAGCTACTAGTGTTGGTAGGTGCGAGGTTTTTAGATTTTTTTGGGGAAAGGGAAATTTTGAAAAGATTCGAACTGAATTTGAACCTACGAATAAAATGATGCAAAATTTGATATTTTTTTATAAAGATCCGAAATATTTTTGATAGAAATCCTCCACGATTTCGTTTAAATATGCGTTGACCTATTTTGTGAATAAACTTAGTTTTTATATCTTTCCATTCGTTTTATTTACTGTTTCAGAAACAGTATGGGGAAAAATGTAGCGAAACATATACTGGTATTCAGCAGCATACGTCGGTTAGACTGGAAGACGACCCCAACATAGGGAAAAGGCTAGGCAGATGATGATACGGGGAAAACAAAACGTTTGAATTTGGAAAAAATCAGAAACTTGATCTAGCAACCCTGAGCTAACGAGCTACCGTAGCATTTCAGGGTTATCTCCTCGATAACAAAAGAAATGTATGTGTCAATTGATGACCTTTGTTTCTTGTTAGTTATCAACGGATTAGGGCTACGTTTGTTTTGGTTTAGTAACTATAGGCAACGTGTTTACACGTGCCGCGTGACCGAGGCGAGTCATGTGTGCTATTGGATACAATAAACCACCCTGCCGTAAATTATATTGGGGCAGTGCTGCAGTGCTTTAATTGTTAGAGGTTATCGACAATTCAACTAAAATGATACCAGAGGAGCAAAGCTTGTAATTGCGTGTTAGGGGTCAATGCAACTGTTGGTTAGTAAGATAATTAGGAATTCAATATTTTATCAAGACAGCTGTTACAACAAGACGGTTAGAGGGAGATACCTAACCGTTTGCGAAAAAAATCCCTTTAAAAGAGGGGAAGATTCGATCAGCTGTGTACTGTGTAACTGTCTACGTATAATTTAAAAACAAAACTTTCATTCATGAGTAGATTCTGCCCGCGACTTCGTTCTTGTCAAAAAACATATCTCATGGCTCTCGACAATAACGTAGCTTTCCATCAGTGGAAGAAATTTTGAAATCGGATGATTTGGCAGTTTCAGAGATTACCTCCCACATTTCAATTTTACTTCTTTACAATGTTAGTATACAGCACAGATCATAGCAAATGATCTGGTGGCCTACCATGACGTCTTATAGCAGGATCGTTTTAATCTTGTTCCAGTGTGGGAAAGAGATGGCGCTAGGCGTCCTCTATAGCTCCGTCTCTTACCCACATTGGAACAAGATTAAAACGATCCTGCTTTAAGACGTCATGGTAGGCCACCTGTGCTGCCGCGACAAATTGTCGCTCAGCGGACAGACTTCCGGCGGGATCTCATGGCGACATGGAGACAGCGACTGTCGCAACCCCGTGCAGGGCACGCCACGATAGTGGCGATAAGTCCCCTCTTTGAGGAGTGGCTGGAGAGACGCCACGGCGTCCTCACCTTCCGCCTGACGCAGGTCCTCACCGGACACGGTGTTTTCGGGAGGTTCCTGCACCGAATCGGGCGGGAGGAAACGCCCGGGTGTTTCCACTGCGAGGATCGACCGGAGGACACGGTGGAGCACACGGTGGAGGTGTGCCCCGCGTGGGCGGAGCACCGCCGTGTCCTCGAAGCGGCGATTGGCGGCGGCGACCTCTCGCGTCCGGCCCTGGTGCAAGCCATGGTCCGGAGCGAGACGGAATGGGACGCCGTCACCTCCTTCTGCGAAGCAGTAATGCTAGAGAAGGAGGTGGCGGAACGTGAGAGGGAGAGAACCTCACAGCGTCCCGGCCGCCGCGGGAGACGCCCCGGGCGTCGGGGGCCACCACGTGGCTCCCGGCCACCGTAGGCGCGGGCCTGTGGACGGTGGGCTATGGGCTAGCTCGCCGTCCGTCCGTCTCATGACGACAGGCCGTGTCGACGGCGCGTTCGTGTTCCACGCGCGCCTCAAAGAGAGTCAGCAATAGGAAGGGGTCCGCAAGGAGCGATGCCTGCCGGGGTTGCGGGACTGTTCGAAAGAGATACCGTGACCCCGGAACACAAAGGGCGATGAAGGAACATGGATGGGTTTTAGTCAGTAAAAGTCTGACACTCCCTCCTGCTCCGCCCAGAGCGGGAGAAGTCATTTGATGATTTCCCATCCAAAAAAAAAAAAAAAAAAAAAAAAAGGCCACCTGTGCTGTATACAGGGTTTAAACAGACCCTTCACGAAGCCGTCAACCAAGCATTCGGTACATCAAACTAAGTAACTCTACGCAAAAATTATTGCTGGGAAACGAGTTTTTTTTTGGGGTGAAAAACGCGATTTACGGTAGGATTATTGTAACACACTCAAAACATTGTGCTGATGGATGGATTGACTTGTTCGGGGTCGTGGAGGTGTTTAAAGTAAAAATCTTACATTAAAACCATGTATTTAAAAAAAATACCTTTGTAAACGTTGGAACTTTGACCCCCAATATCTCCGTAACTAAAAGATTTCCAAATATGGTCTAGAACTCTAGAACAAAAAAAATATCTCAATGACGGGGACGGGGAGAATAAGTGCCTTTCGGCTTCGTTAAGTACCCTTTGTATTGTATTGTATAACGAGGGTGGTGTCCGCGACTCCACGTCGTAGCGCGTATTTTGCGTATGGGCTATAATCCACCACGCGGGCCCAGTGCGGATTGGTAGATGTCACATGTCTTCGAATTTTTGGTTCTAGGACATGCCGGTTTCCTTACGATGTTTTCCTTCACCGTTTTGAGAGCAGTGGTGATGAAATAAATTACACAAAGTAATGCCGCCTGCCTGGGTTTGAACCCACGACTTACTGTTCGTAAGTCGGGGCCGCCACCACTGGGCCACCGCTGCTCTCGTTAAGTACCCTTTAGTAGTAACTGAAACTAGGAACTTTGTTGAATACCTACAAGTCCTACAACTTAACTTCAGCTACCGATGATTGTTTTAATCTAATCAAAGATGACAATAAAATAATTTATATGATCCACTAGTTTTTGTATTAGATCCCATTGTCTTGATAAGTTTAATATTCTATAGGCCTTCCAAGAAATATTAACTTCTAGGTTCGTGCGTCGTATATTTATGATGAGGTCCTTGGTTCGACGTTTATGGAGCATAAATATTGAACTACTTAAGGTACAGTCGGGTCTAAAATAAATTTCTAACTATGTTATCATCATCAACCTATAATGTTCCCACTGCTGGGACACGGCCTCCTCTCAATGTGAGGGAATGGGCTATGGTCCACCACGCGGCACCAGTGCAGATTGGTAGATGTCACGGTCTTCGAATTTTTGGTTGTAGGACATGTAACTATGTTGTCTGTAAATAAATACTATCGAAATTCAAGATGCCCGTTACCAGTAAGAGGGTAGGTATGTAAATATTAAATAAATTACACAAATTATATGTTATTGACGGAGTTCATCGAAATCATGAAAAATACGAAAAAAGTCATTGTAACTCAAATTGTCGTAGAAGGAAATTTAATTTTTTCATGATAATCCCAGGTAATACTGAACAACTACAGTATTCTTTTTAAAATTCGAACTTGTAAACAACTGCGTCATTGTTGCTCTTTGGTAATCAATAAACTGCAAATAGATTGCGTGAAATGAAGTAACATCGTCTAATCTTTTTACCAAGAAAACACAAATCACCATGATCCTTGGTTTTAGGTCGATCAAGATTCTTTTTGATTAAAAAATGTTATTTTAACCGATTTAATGTAAAATTAGCTTTAGTAAAATAGTTTTGAAGTCGACTGTATTAAACTCAAGATGTTCACATTTCAAGGACTCTTGACAAAGGTTTCAAATTCCAAGTAAGATTTAGAGCTGTTAATTTCAACATCGTTGACAGCTAAAGTAGTCCCTTTGACAGCTTTTAATTAGCTAAGCTATATTTCTGAGAATTCTAATTAATTCACAGTTCGCAAATGGCAAAGGGCAAAATATTATTTTGTATAATTAAAAGTAGCTTCTACTTAGAATTATGCGTTCTTCATTCAGAACATATTTATCCGGCGAGTAGCGTAGACTTTGAAAGATATAGGAGAAAATGATAGCGTGATGGTTGATAGGGCCGGGGTTGCGGGACTGTTCGAAAGAGATACGTGGCCCCGGAACACAAAGGGCGATGAAGGGACATGGATGGGTTTTAGTTAGTAAAAGTCTGACACTCCCTCCTGCTCCGCCCAGAGCGGGAGGAGTCATTTGATGATTTCCCATCCGAAAAAAAAAAAAAAATGTTTGATAGGGGAGAATCGAAGAAAAAAAAACGTGTTGCGTCGACCTTAAGTAACATGGGACTAAGGGCAGGAAGATGGTGATGAAGAAGTGTGGACCACTAAACGCGGACCTCACCAATTAACTGAACGCGATCATCTTAAGGTGGATGCTCCAGGGTAGCCCGCGAAATTCAAATTTTCTCACGTTTTTTGTAATTTGCAGGCCAGTGCTAGGTTGTATGTTGATTAAAATTTGTTCGCGACTGTAAGACGTATGTAATTATAGAATTATAATCATCAAAATCATTAATACAACCCTGCAAGCTCATAAAGGTGCAGGAATTATTTTTTCAATGTCAAAGTCACTCCTGCACCTATATGCATGTGTTTTTAATCAACATACAACCTAGTACTGGCCTGTACTAACCTAGTACTAACCTAGTATTGGAATTTCGCGGGCTGGTTGGAGCATCCACCTTAAACAGAGTTCAACTGTTAGTGTCAACTCAATAACATAACGATAATGTAGGAATGACACTGACAGTTCTTGACCGCGGCATAGGAGTGCTGATCTCGTTCACTTTCATTGATGAATAGTCTGGTGTAGTACACATGTATTTTTGTAATAAATCTGACACAATATATAGTAATCTCATTGAACAATCTAACGTTCTATGTTAATTTACACATTTGTAGTGAATTTACTTTCATTCCAACTGCCGGTTTTCACTCACTGCGTCCGCGTCCGCAGTTGTGTCCATTTGCATTCAGAATTTGTCAGACCGTGAACACATTAATCATTCTGTCACTAATTCATTTAATGAAATAAGCTGATCAGGGCGCCTAAAATGGCTGCTTTATCAGAATCATAATATGTATCACGTTAAAAAATGTAAAATGAACTAAATTCTTAAAATGGACTTTATTTTAATATTTTAACGTGATTCATATTATGATTCTGATAAAGCAGCCATTTTAGGCCCCCTAGCTCTATACAGGGTGTAAACAGACTCATCACGAAGCCGTCGACCAAACATTCGGTACATCAAACTAAGTAAATATAAGCAAACATTTTTGCTGTGTTTTTTTTTTGTAGGACTCATGTAACGAGCTTAAAACATTGTGCTGATGGGACGGATTGAATAGCACGGGGGGGGGGGGGGGGTGAAGGTGTTTAAAGTAAAAATATTACATTAAAAACATAAATTTAAAAATAAACTTGTTGAAAAGTTGGAATTTTAACTAGAAGGCTCTAGGCTCTAGCTAGAGCAAAAAAAATATCGCCAAGATTGGGAGAACAAGTGCCTTTCGGCTTCGTTAAGAGTCTTTTAACACCCTTTATTTGTTTGAACGGATTTTCTGAAAAGTTTTATTTAGATCTTGCAAGCTCGATATTACTGAGACTTCTAGCTGTAGGTTAAGTGCGACTAACGATAGTTAAGTATAGTAGGTATTATAACATAAAGATGTGTTAATAGAGGTCGACTTTACATTAACATCAAGTCTTTTTTTTTTTCGCCATTACACAGCCAGTATTTTTTCCCAGACCCCAACTGTGTAAGCTATTATTGCGGTATGCTGATTTACTTTTGTTCGCGAGGAAGGTTTCCAAGTGCAAGAGAAATACCTATATTTTCCACACCCAGTTCAGAGTAAAGTGTCCTTTAATTAAAAGTAATAAAATAACTATTTATTTGCATAACTCATAAACATTCGCGATCAATTTCCATGTAACCAAGTCCTTAAACGGACATAAATTACGGAGCAAATTTTCCAACATGGAAATAATTTAACGCGAACTGTACGCATATGGTTAGGTTGGTACTTAGTGATTCATTGTATGATTATGGCTTTAGGTTAATTATCTACGTTAGTTTGCGTCGAATATCTTTGAAGCCTTTTAGAGAATGGCGGAAACCTACCGAAGAAGCTGGGGAACTTTTGCGAAGTATTATGAAGTTTTATCATCATCTTGAGTCCTGCATCCGGTTAGACAGAACCCATTCTCAACATACTTGGGATAGGGCATAGGGTTTTGTAGAGGATGCTGATGAGATTCCATTATCCATGTGTTTGAGTAGATAATGATAGAGGTTTGCGGGATGGATACCGCCATAAACAATGCTGGCTTTCATACTTCAATATAAACAAACAGCCTGAAAGACGTACGAGCAAGTCCACAAGATAATACACAAGTCTCGAAGCTATACGTTTCCAGTATAAGCTGGGCTCTCATTGTGTCGAAACCCTATACAACGCGCTGTCACTACACTGAAAGTTATTTCTTTAATAGGGGATAATCCTAAATAAAATCTAATTAGGCCGTCAGACAGATTTCCAAAAAATGTTGAACACATATTTTTTATTTTTTCTCGTATACAAAAAATGAACACGATACAGTGCGTTGAAAACTCGTGTGACGTCCCATGTAGGTTTTACCCACAAGTGACGTCACAAGCCCCCACTCATAATCTTTGATGCGTTTTATCTTCGTCAATTTGTATTGATATGATAAAACAAAAAATACAAATCCAATATTTTTCGATAATCTAACTGACTGATTAAATGCAATCATAGTTTTTTTAGTCACTGGAGCGAGGTATTCCTCAGAGCGCACCTATTTTTAAACGCAACCATCTGAGCGCAACTAAATTATTCCTCGGAGCGCAATCATCCCCCCCTATTGTCATTGTCACCCTTGTACTTAAACCTCGACGATCTTATTCACTCTGAAATTTCCGTGGAATTACAGGAAACTAGCGGAAAGCTACCCAAGACACTGGGAATCTAAACAAATAGATAAAATTGAAGTGTCTGTTTGTAATGAATGCATATGAATGTATATACGGTACTTATAACAAAAAGCCATTTTTTATTTCTCTGTCTGTTTGGTCCGGCTAATCTCCGAAATGGCTGGACCAATTTTGAAAGGACTTACTGGCAGATAGCTGATGTTATTAGCTGTAACTGTAGAAAAAGGATAAAAGCCTTGAAATTGTTAACAAAATCCGTTTCAAATAGAGATGTCATCATCTGCCTAGCTTTTTCCCAGCTATGTTGGGGTCGGCTTCCAGTCTAACCGGATGCAGCTGAATACCAGTATTTTACACGGAGCGACTGCCTATCTGACCTCCACAACCCAGTTAGTACTGGATACGATAAACCCTTGGTAAGACTGGTTGTCAGACGTTTTGGGCCACTGACTACCTGTAACGACTGTCAAGATCTACAAATGACAGCCGGGACCAACTGCTTATCGTGCTTTCCGGGGCACGGAGGAAACTCTGTATGTAATGGATGGTTACCCATCCACAGACCAATCTAGGCAAGCACGGCCTAACCTAAAGATCGACCCGAGCGGCTGTTATTATTTAGCCACGAGCTCCTCGATTCAAATAGGGATGTAATATATTTTTATAATAATTTCACGGGGACGAAAGTCGCGGGAAACAGCTAGTTTACAATATTACAGTATCCACTACTTGAATCATTCTCATTTCTCAAATGATTGGTTGTGTGGCGATTAAGTTATATGATATGGCTGGTATTTGAAGGTGGGTCGGAAAGGTTCGTTTTTTACGCATCAACGGAAGTTGCCATTCATAAGATGTTTTTTGTGTTGGTACGATTTCCAAATGAATCGGATTCTCCCTTTTCGATAGGAATATTTTGAAGCGACCTATGCTTGCGTGGATTAATGGAATATTGTATACTTTTTTTACGTGTCCATGTAAGTATGTACGTGTATGTGTCATTAACCAAAAGCAAGTAACGCAAAGCTGTACCTACAAGGATATTTTGCAACGTGGCAATCTATCCATTTTACAAAATTATTTCCCAAAAGAAGGTATACAAAAAAACTGCGCCCCCTGTCAACGTCATTAAAACGCCAAAAGATCCTTGGTAGCAAACAGCGCAGCTAGATTCTTTGTATTCAAATAGTAAACATAGCAATCATTCATTACTTACCTATTATTCGTTGAAAACGATGACAAACTCAAAGAATGCAAAACAAATAAAAGCATTAGTTATGTAATGGAAGCTTTTTATTACTTACAAACGTTTTCACGAATATGTTGTTATTGTTGTTTTTCCATTTAACGCATATAAAATTATAAATGAATCATTTATATCGGATCTGTTAATTACTTGATCACTGACTTGTTAATTTCTAACATCGTTTGTATTGCTCATTATTCTTGCAAATCATGGACTAAGAATTTTCCGATGATTTGTTGTTGTGTCAAGTGCCAACTTGAAATGAAGTAGAAGAGCGTACCAAAGTTTATTTTGAACCTGTTAACTTCTACATAGTTATGTAATGTCTCGGAAGCTTTTGAGCAAAAATACTTAGCCTAATTCTTCCAGTGTTCTTTCCTTGCAGACTTTGATCCATGCGTTTTCTCTGGAAGCTACCAAATAATGAAAACCCAAAAAAAATAAAACAGAAAATCCTTCCATGGGCTTTCATTTTCTTCTTCGTCTTCTAGTGAACACTCTTTATCATTCATTGTTTACGTTATAGAAAGTTAAATAATATTCATATTTCTACAAATAACTAGCTCAAACTGTAACAACGTCAGTGAAAACCATTTCCCACATATCGACCGCACACCACCACACACAGTCGATATAATCACACACATCAACTAGGTCGTGCTTACTGACAGATTATCGTATTCTATCCTGTCATTATCCAGATGGATCTGATCACTGTGTGGGAAGGTCATGGGAATTAATGCCATGACCCCTTATAACATTCAATTTCGAAAGAATTGGTTCTTTGTTTTAGATTTCTAGAGCGAGTTGTCGGTTTTGGGATCGATTTTGATTTCTTGAATTGAATTTCCTTGGGGTCCGAATACGCGCTCACACCGAGTGGACAGCGGACGTTGACAGATAATGTGCTGAAATATCTACCAAAATATCGGCCATAAGGTCCTAGATAAACATGGACACCAACAGGATTATTATCTAGAGGGGTGAGTCATTAACTCACACAATGCAAAAATTGGAAAATGAGATGAAACCTTTAGAATTAAGATAATGAAGGATACAAGAGCGATCGAATTAAGCTTGAAACATTTAGCAATCATTCATACAGAAATAGGAATAATTTAGTTGATTTTTGCAGAAATGAAAAAAAAATGTTTGCATTTAAGTATTTTTAAAAACTCATTCTGTTTTTTTTTTAATTATTGCAAAGAAATTATTTAAACGGTAGTTGTTATTTAAGGGGCTCCCCCATGCACACTAGCGCCACTTTAGTAAAAAAAATCAGAACTCGTTAAATACACAATTAATATAAAATCTGATTGACAAAATCAATGCTTTAAAGTTCTAGATTATTGACGTCTATTAAGCAGACGTAAATAATTTAGAAGACCAAAAGATTGATTTTGATCAGATTTTATATTAATTGTGTATTTAACGAGTTCTGATTTTTTTACTAAAGTGGCGCTAGTGTGCATGGGGGAGCCCCTTAAGGAGCAGTCATATCAACGGCTTTTTATCAATATACCTACGACAAACTGGATTCAACCCTAACGCGCAATTCTTATTTTCTGACCAAAATTAAGGTTTTCGCCAACCCTATATAATCAAACGCGTGTCAAGGTAAAACATAACCGTATCGGCTTGATAATGGACGCAATTATGTAATAAAAATATTGCACCTGAACTTGTATACCTTTAATAACTTAGTGCATCCGCTGTTTGCGTGTCTAGGTAGATCTGCATATCTGTTCCACTAGGTTTTCAGCCGGACTCAGATGGATGGAACATTATTCTGAAACTGTTTGTCACAAGTGAAAATTGACTGGTGCAAAACTTCAACTACCCAATTTGGTCCATCACCATAAAATCTCTCAATTAGACTGGAAGACAATTCGTACAGCATGTATTCCACTTTCTTTTGTAGCTCCAGTTGTTTTTACTATGTGATAAAAACAAAATCATTAGTGATATGTTAATTAAATGCTGCTGCCCTTGTGGTCTTTTGCTTCCCAACTTGTACCTTCGTACAAAATTTTAAGATAAGAACGATACCGTTGAACGACTTCCCTCTTGTTGAGTTGATCCTAAACTGCATAAAGTTATCTCTAAAAAATAAATAAAGGTATTGTTATATACCAAAGATCAAGATGCCAAGAGGACGTTGTTCAAAATTAACTTCAAGAATTCATCTTAACATACTGCCAAGTACTAAAAGCATGAAAAAGCTTATCTATACTTTGAAGAGACACTTAAATACCATTTTGGCCTTACTATATTGCAGATAGTGTAAAAGGTCTTCTGACACTCGTTGAGGTGCTTGACGCTTTACAAGATTTGTTTGTTTATGTAGTGGGTCCTTCAAATTGGCAGCAAATATTCTTAACCTTAGGCAGCAACAAATTTTATGGTTATAAAGAATTTTTTGTTGTTTCACTCGATTTGGAACGTCTAAAACTAGACTATACAAAACTCAAAACTCAAAGCATTTATTTCAATTAGACCATTACGGCACTTTTGAATGTCAAAAATACAAAAAAGAAAATCAAAGCTACAGTCCCAGTCACAAGACATAAAAACTGTGAAAGTACTGTAGTTGCCCATTCCCTAGCGTAGATCTCAATGGAGAAAAACGGGCAAGAAACTCCATGGACACTCTTTTAAAATCAAAATATTGTTGTCAATATATTCTATTTTGCAGGCGGTTACAGAGCATTGGGTCTCCCATCCTTCCCCTTATTCTAATTGAATAAGGACGCCGCAACTTACCTTCTTCTTTCTTACATCTCCTTTATTCCATAATCCACTACGAACGAAACGATAGGATAATAGGAAAAGATGACCCTATGGTATCACCTTTTCCTATTCTCCCATCGTTTCTTTGACCTTCCCTTTCCCTCTCATCCAAATTCTTACTTATAACTGTACTCAAGAAGTCTCCCGCATTCCTCGGCATCACTGTATGAAGAACATTAACCATTTTTTTAAACCGTCCTGTTTTAGAAATACTTCTCTTTATTTACGTTCTGCGTCTAAACTCAGTGTGAGTGAACCAACACTTCTGAAATAATTGGCACAATTATCGCTTTAATGTCTAATTTTAGATCAAATCCGAAATCCAATAACGATGGCCATTGGACCGAAAAATTGTTCATGGTAATTAAAAATTACAGCAGTTTGTTCTTAAAGTTAAGTGCGAAGATGCGTTTAATTGGAATGCTTAAGTAGGTACCTACATTGTTCATTCTTGTATTAGTTCCGAAGCTTTAATTGTGATCTGCTATCTACTTTGTTGTGTTGGAAATGTACCATCTGTTCAAGATGCCTCAATCTATGTGGAATTTATTTCCCAAGCTCTTAGTATTGGTACTGGAAAGATTAAATACCTATAGGTATTATTAATCAGAATAATGAAGTTTTTTTTTAAAATTAAATATGGCTTCTCTTGACCTCGATCTATTTATCTTTTGAACTAAGCGATGCTGATGAATTAGAAATAGGGGCAGACCAACCTTCACGTTGAAACTTCCTGTTCTGAAGTGCTCTTCTCCATTGTAATTCAAATTCAATTAATTAAAAAACAAATTGACAAGACCTATTGAGATCATTGTAAAAGGAAATTCAAACAAAACTGAAGCAAAAAAATCAAGTGCTCAAATTAATGGACCATAGAACCAATAAATAGCCCGTACAAGAAGAACAACTTTAGCGCGACCGTTGACAGGGGAGAATGGAAGAAAAATAACTTGTTCCACCGACCCCAAGTAACATGGAACCATGGCAGGAAGATGGTGATGATGCTCAAGATGAAAATGAAAAAGAGCTTTGTTGTGTGCTACTCAATCTCACAAAGGGGAGGCCTGAGGCCCAGATGGGAACGTAATAGGCTGGTTACACTAATCTATGTCATGTGTGCGAATTTCAACAGTGTCCAACAATAGGGAATATGCATAGATTTCTTTTTTTTATTTCGATACGTAATGTTAAAGTTATACTATAAAAATAATGGCAAAAAGCGAAAACAAGACATAGATCGGCCACACAATAGACGACGAGATCGGACACAAAAGTTATAACCATTTAAACTTTTGTTTCTATCTCTTTCTAGATAAACGGAATTTAGTATGGATTTTGTACGTCGAAGCAGCATTTTTATAGATATTAAAAAAATAATTTCGCTTTGCTGTTTCTGATGTTAATACGCTTTGTTTAGAGTGATAAAAAAATCATGCATATTATACCCTATTATTGTGGCGAAAATACACTGTTTTGCAAAAAAAAACGGGCACCTAAGGAAATTTACGTTATAAGGTCGATTTGAGTTAATTAAATGAAATTTAATTGTTTGCCGTAGTCTGTATACTTGTAATCGCGTAAATTAATACGCGTGAAGTGAATTCTGACATTTTTTTTTTAATTTTCGATGAATTCTTTAAAACCGATGTACACGGCCAAAGAGTAAGAAGTGTTCGGCAATAAAGACAAGAAGATTTTTTTACTTTTTTTAATTAAATAAAGTTACGAATGTAAAAATGAATGATGTTTTGTGGAGCAGGTTGCACTGATCTTACCCGTCTCTTTAGAACATCCCAGACATGCTCAATTGGATTGAGGTCAGGACTTCGAGCTGGCCAATCTAAACGACGGATCCCAACTTCTTGCATGTACGCTTCCACGTCGCCAGAACGGTGCGGGCGAGAATTGTCGTCCATAAAAATGGAATCTTCCCCAAGTGCAGTCAATGCGTGTTGTGCATATGGAATTAGGACTCCCATTATGTACCGGTGTGCATTTAATGTTCCATTTTCTATGAAAACCAACTCCGTACGCTCCGTCGAATTAATTGCTGCCCAAAACATAACGGAGCCTCCGCCATAAGGAGTGATTTTTTCGAAAAACACTTCCGCATAGCGTTCCCGTGGTCTTCGCAGCACTCGCCGGCGTCGGTCCTCTCCACACAAAGAGATTCTAGCTTCATCAGAAAACCATACTTTAGTCCAGTTCTCCAGAGTCCATGAAGCACAGTTTCGAGCAAACTGAAGTCGAGCAACACGGTGCTCACGGAGTAATTTAGGATCCCGAGCCGAGGGTGGTAACTCCTGATAAGTGCAGCCAAAAGCCTCCTCCTGACCGTCCATAAGCTAACTTCTAGTCCTCTTACTTCTTCAAGGCTCTTCTTCAGGTCTACACTTGAAGCCTTACGATTCCGCAACGCCTAACTCACCAAAAAGCGGTCATCTCTTGGTTCTGTGCATCGTTTTCTTCCCGAACCGGGTCCTTTTTTTGACCGAACTGGTCTCTTGATACCGTTGCCTTCTGCCTTCGTTGCCCTCTGGACAGTAGAACGACTCACATTTAGCCGCTGAGACACGTACAACCTCAACCTTCTTCAATAGGGCTATAATTTTACCGGCCCTTATAGCTTTATCACTCATATCAAAAAGTGGTATTTAATGTAAAAAGAAAGATTAAATTGTTTAATTTGCAGAAAATAACCAAATAGTTTTAAAATTTTAATAATCAATAAAAAAAAAACATTTTGACGCCACTTGTAAAGCAATTTTACGATTATCCACAATACTCCTTAATTTTCTTTTGTTAATTTCAAAATTTAAGTTTGGAACGTAAAGAATCATGCCAGGATGCTTCAAATAACATGCCAATACATCGTCAAATTAATAAATCCTCTTTCTTGTTCTTCTTCATTGAAGTAGAGAAAAAAATTAAAGAGCCCGTTTTTTTTTGCAAAAGAGTTTATATTGCCGGTGCCTACACGCTACGTGCATGACGTGGAAATAGTCTCATACTTTTCAATACCAACAAAGATTTTTTTTTTGCCTGTTACGTTCATAGCACGGTCATGGTATGGTACGGTATAGTGGGCGGAATCCTTAATTCATAAAAGCAAATTCTACTGATAACTAATTCTTACTCTGAAAACCAAAAAGCACTCTTGAAAATGTTGCCACTTAGTTCACAATAATAAATAATCATACTTAATATATTCTAACTGCAAGTCAAGTAGTTGTTTGTTTCACACGCTGTTCACTCAAGTCGCTAATTGTGCCTCAATTAGGTCGTTAAGTACTATTGTAATCATCATTATGTAATAATTGGCTTTGGTCCGCGAAATAATAGTTCTATCTTCGATGTAAGTTTATGATACCTCGTTTGAAAATGATTTGTTTGTCTTTGAATATGTTCATTATAGGTTTGTTAATAGTTGATTTGTGCAGGATAATCTTGACTATTGTAGGCATTTTCTAATTGGTGTTTACTTATTCAACAAAAGACGTCTAGATGGTGAAGAAGGAACAGTGCTATCTAATGCATGCATGACGGCCCTTGAATGCTCCTAGCGTTTAAGAGGGAACAGGGTCTGTGATACTGTGAGATAGGTATTTGAAGAAACAATTGCCGTCGCGCTGCGTCAAGCTTGTCGCCGTAGAGTGCGATATGGCACAGTTACAGCTTAGACCGATTATATCACAAAAAATTTGACGAGATTGGCCTTTTTGTATTCCCTCTTTTTCTCCTCGAAAACTGAGCCGATTTAATTATTTTTTTAAATTTTAGGAAAGAGAATGTCTAGGTTCCTGTCAAAATCATTTATGTTAAAATCTTTTTGAATTTGTCTGGCAGTCCTCCAATCAGGGCCGTAAAAATGGGGCATGTTTTGTCATTTTTGAAGGGTCATAATTTCTTTACTTATTTGTGGCTGTAAAAAAGGAAATGACAGGGCCGTGTCTACAGTAAGCCTTGATTTTATGAAAAAAAAATATATATTGCTCTAATTATTCAGGAGGAATAAAGGGAAATACATTTGTATGGAGTATTGCAGCCTCTGTTCCCTCGACTCAACTTTCTGCATGGTGTACCTGAAGATGCCTTAGATTAGAATTTGAACTAGATATTAATGACGAAATTAATTATGATGAAAATCTTCTTGCGTTTAAAACACATGAAGGCTCACAATCATATATTAACAAGCAAGATATACAAGACGGTTTTGTAGATAGAACAGTCGTAAAACTTGTAACTTTTTTTAAACTTTTCATATAACTCCAATGGTGTCAACACCCACTTGTACACCGTGACACCATACTTACTCCACAAGATATGCGCGTGCACACACTTTTACATTTAATTGTCCATTGTCTTAATAATCACTTCTGACAATCAGCATTGTCGGTGTATTTCTGTCGTCTATTGAGTAATAGAAGAGCTCCTTCAAATAATAGCGAGAGTGACGGTTTGAGGAAGTGGAGTGGACGGGGTGGCCTCTTAAATATGGACTCGTAACATGTGGAAAGTAACAGTTGCAAGACTTGACGAAAGAAGGAATGTAGCATATTGCACTTATGCATATCAATAGTGATGGCGCCACTTATAATTCTGGCTTGCTTTCAATGTGGAGGAACGCGCTTGAATGCGTTTTTTTCTCGGTTAGATTCTTGGGCAGATAACAGTTAAATTTAAGATATCATTTACTTTAAATCGTTGTTAATCAGTTAGGTAGTAAGACTTTTGAAAGGGAAATTAAATATAGACCAGAAACGTGACGCTAAAATTAAAATGCACCATAACTTAAAATTATTGCTAACTTAGATACTAGTCCATTACTCTGATTTGTGAAGTAATTACCGAGAACAATATTGGAGTACTAAATTGCCCTTTCATAAGCGGTAGGTACTAAACAACAAAGGGTTTCGCAAGATTATATTAATCAATTGCTACCAGCTATGAGGGATCGCCTGCCCTCGCTGCGCAAGAGCATGCGATGCGGGTATTTGCATACAATCGCTCCCAGAATGAGATTCTCGTAACCTACTTGTGGCGATTGATTAAATACTTAATTGACACTGAATCAAGTGGCTGATTGGAATGTTTGAACTTGGTGCTGCGTATTGAGTACCTACTTAGACAGTTCAAATCTAAATAGTATTAAGATTATGGCGGTACTTACATACAAGCCTAAAAGCTTGGCTTACCTTTATAACCTGCTACTCTTCATGATGTCAGGGTTTCCATACACCGGCCCTGGTGCAAGCCATGGTCCGGAGCGAGACGGAATGGGACGCCGTCACCTCCTTCTGCGAAGCAGTAATGCTAGAGAAGGAGGAGGAGGTGGCGGAACGTGAGAGGGAGAGAAACTCACAGCGTCCCGGCCGCCGCGGGAGACTCCCCGGGCTTCGGGGCCACCACGTGGCCCCCGGCCACCGTAGGCGCGGGCCTGTGGACGGTGGGCTATGGGCTAGCTCGCCGTCCGTCCGTCTCATGACGACAGGCCGTGTCGACGGCGCGTTCGTGTTCCACGCGCGCCTCAAAGAGAGTCAGCAAAAAGGAAGGGGTCCGCAAGGACCGATGCCTGCCGGGGTCGCGTGACTGTTTGATAGAGATACCGTGGCCCCGGAACACAAAGGGCGATGAAGGAACATGGATGGGTTTTAGTCAGTAAAAGTGTGACACTCCCTCCTGCTCCGCCCAGAGCGGGGGAAGTTATTTGATGATTTCCCATCCGAAAAAAAAGGGTTTCCATACAGTCTGCTTGCCTTATGGGCTTGCCATATTTTAGGCTACTGGGCACGCCACTGATTACCTAGTTAATGCTTTTGTAGACCTTCAAAAGATTTTAAGGATGCTTAAAGATGATCCTATTTTTGATGGATATGGATGGGGTGCCAATATTAATTGGAAGCATTCATCATGATTCTCCTGCCTTCGACCCAATTTATTTGGGGTTGTCGTCATCTCAGGAGTCGCCCCTCTAGCCTTACGTCTTTCACAGAGTCTATCCAACGTTTATTTTGTCTATTCCTACTCTTAAAGTCATCCACATTCAAACTCAAAGCTTTATTCATTCATTCGATATTTAAAGAGCTTTTTCCAAATTCTGGTGAATGTTTTTCAATCCTCCAAATGAGCGTTACGTGATCAATTAGTCATTCCGCACAAGATGGAATGCAAATAAAATCTTCATGGGACTCCAGTCGTTCGATTCCCTTCACAAATAACTTTGAAAACTAATTTGAACTTTGAAAGCTACACAAAGCTCTTTCGGCCGTCAACACTTCAGCTGCACTCGTCCATAACATTGTATTCCCGCATATTTACGACTTCAAGAGCGTTCGTTCGTTCCACTTTGTTTGATTTCATCGAGTTCCTAAGATACCTGTGACGTCATTTGTTATGTTAGCACGTCAATCGGTGCTAAAAAGTTGATCTTTGATTGACTTTGAGTGTTTACTAAACATTTTAGTTTAGAATTTAATTTGTAGGTTGGTAGTTCATACAGGCTTTCGAACTTTGACCTTTTAGTCTGTCTAACCATTGAATTATTTAACCTCATTTTAGTTTCTTGGGGTTATTGCTTGTGAGACATAAATACAAAATGGACGTAGCGTTTTTAACCCAGAACCGATTTCGGGTCAGATAGGCAGTCGCTCCATGTAAAATACTCACCGCTTCCGATTAGACTAGAAGCCGACCCCAAACATAGTTGGGAAAAGCTAGGCAGACGTTGATGAATCGATTTGGTGCCATTTTTACACTTTTACTTTACGATATTGAAATACAAAGTCATTCGACATGCTTCTGATATTTATCTGTCCCTAATTATATGGTAACAATGTATTAGTTTGATAGCGTGTCTGTGTGATACTAATCAAAGCGCATTGCAGTTCTGCTGACGTATGACGTAGCAGAACCTTTAAACAATAATTAAGTAAAGTATATAGAATACGATATATCGCAGTCCTCCATGCTTTGAGTTTCGGACACCTATCGTCTAAAAGTCTGATAGTTCGTATCTTAGTCTTATAAGTGGTCATCAGATATAGTTCTGTCCACAGATTATACAGGGTGAGGGTGTTATGTAGGGACATACAGACAGACATACACTGGTCAGCAAATAAACCGAGCCACCCACTACCTAGGAACTCTGATTCGATTTTCTCAAAAAGTATAAAACTTACAACTATCAAAGTTATACCTACAAAAAGTGCGTTTCATGGTGATTAAAATGACTGCAAATTAATTCGAAAGTACCGTCAACTCACATTAATCAAGCAACAAACACAATTCTAACGATTTGCTCTGTTTTCACCAGAGTTTGAAATTAGCGTTCTTTTTCTCTACAATGAGGGTAGTCGGATATTTCTTATCATTTCTTTAGTTTTTGTCCATCGTTTGCTCAGACGCGTGTGTTTTTGCTACTTTTTTCGATTAATAATGGATACAACACCTCAGGAAGCAGCTCAAGCTGTAGCATTACTTCAAGCACGCATTGCGCAACGTGAAGTCGCTCGAAGGCTTCGAATCAGCAGATCTTCGGTGCAACGAGTTTACAGACGATACCTAGAGACTGGAGCATTCGATCGCCGTCCAGGTACGGGCAGACCTAGGGCTACATCAGCAGCAGATGATCGATATATCCACCTTACTGTTCTGCGAAATCGCCACCTCAACGCAGTTCAAGTCCAACAAAGTCTGCGTGACGAACGCCAAGTGGTCATAAGTTCAGATACCGTCAGAAGGAGACTTGCTGAACGGAACCTGACCCCAAAAAGAGCTGCAACAGGCCCAGCATTAACGGTAGCACACCGTCGAGCACGACTTGAATTTGCTCGAGAGCATAGGGATTGGACATTAGAGCAGTGGAGTAATGTACTCTTCACTGATGAGACCAGGGTGAGTCTACATGGAAGTGATCGACGTCAGAGAGTATATCGTCGCCCTGGAGAACGTTATTCTCAGTGTTGCATCAAGGAAACTGTTGCTTATGGAGGAGGATCTGTAATGGTCTGGGGCGGCATCTCGTTAACAGCACATACAGCGTTAGTTTTCATCGAACCGACGGGCCGTACACGTGGACTGACTTCTCATCGCTATACATTACTGAGATCCTCGCAGACCATGTGGTACCTTACGCAGGATATATCGGACAGGATATGCAATTGATGCATGATAATGCACGGCCTCATGTTGCTCATGTGGTGACCCAGTATCTACGCGACGTCAGCATTCGTACGATGGACTGGCCAGCTCGAAGCCCGGACTTGAATCCGATAGAACACTTATGGGATGAGCTGAAACGTCGGGTTCGAGCCCGGGTACCTGCTCCAACAAGGCTTCCAGAGCTGCGAATCGCAATTGAAGAGGAGTGGAATACAATTCCTCAAGATTTTATCGTCAGGCTCGTAAGGTCGATGAATACAAGGATGCTGGCAGTTATCCGAGCAAGGGGAGGGAATACGGAATATTGATTAAAAACTTTTTTTTGACTTTATCTTTGTTTTTGGCTTTAATTTTTTTTTCACTTTATCAGTACTAACGATTGTCACGACTGGAAAACGACTCTTCTTTGTAAAATCCTTAATAAACACTGAAATATTGATTAAACCCAATGAGTTTCCTTTCATTTTAATCACCATGAAACGCACTTTCTGTAGGTACAACTTTGATAATTGTAGGTTTTTTAGTTTTTGAGAAAATCGAATTAGAGTGCCTAGGTAGCGGGTGGCTCGGTTTATTTGCTGTCCAGTGTACATACATGAACATAGTCAACTTTTACGACAGGACCGACCTTGGTACATGAAAAGAACTTCTGAGAAATGCAAAGTGCAATATAACGCAGTAACAGCAGACTTTGTTTTTTCAAAGTTGACCATTTCATGAGTATTAGGCACAGCGCACACCGCTGGAGGCGCAGCGGAGCGCATTTGAAGACAACAATTTAATATAAACCTTAACAACCTTGATATACAGTCGCGCACATGCTCTTGTTTTAGTAGCTTGAGGGGCGCTCCGAGTACCGCGTGCGAATTTATTCTTATATTGACCGTATACACTGCCTCAAAGTAAATCCCGCGTTTAAATTATTTATACCCTAATTTGTTTGCCATTGACAAATTGAGTATATCTAAAAAAAAATCAGCTGTTCTAAACATTTTTACCATGTAGGTCTTGCTTTTTTTTATTACCGATGAACAAATTATATTTGGGGGGTCCAGAATGATGTACTGAAAACGTGGTAAGCGTTTGTGCGTTGGTCGCTGTGAAGACTGTGGTCATGATATTTCAGTTGGTTTGCCAGTTCATATGCAGGTACTTACTTGTATTATAAAGGTTATGTTCATACATAACCCATATCCCTGTCAGCGACCATCTCATCTCTCACAACACAATTTATTTGCGCCGCAATTATCGCTAATAAACAATCGTTTCTTTTACCGATTACTCAGAAGCCAGAGTGCTTCTTAACGACTTCTGAAACCTTGTAACTTAAATACTCATCTCATCCATTATTTAACATCGATTCTTCTCGTCTTACAATACAATACTTAGATCGTCGAGCACTGTTTTTACCGTTCGCCATCTTGTTTTATTTTATAAGTATCTACTTAGTACTTACCTAATCAGCTTTATACTGGAAAGTGGAAACCCACGCAAATATATAGGGTTTCACAAAGAAGCGCTTGCGCAGCGTGGGGCGCTATTTTGGCGCGCGCCCATCGCACGCGTCGTCTATTTCAGTCCGTTCACTGATCCTTCGCGAGCTCGCACAAAACAAACAAACAAACATATCCTTGCCATATTATTTTGATAACGTCAAGGAGGTTTGTGAAACATTCCCGTTCCCAATTTATTATTAAAAACATTATGTTGTTGTTTCAGGTAAGGGTCTTCACGGAATTCAGCAGTAACTGTAAACAATCGAGTGAGTACAATGTCGACAAATTGCTTGGGGATGGAAAATTAAATGTAATAGGGGTTGTGGTGACGTGGGCGTTCGCGAGAGGCTTCCAGTTCACGTGTTCTTGTGGTCACGTGACGTGGAAACCCTTCAACCCACTCGGTTAATTATAAACAGCCACACGGGCTATGGAAATAGCTTTTATCTGAGGGTCTGCACGCGAGCACGTGAAACGAAGGGCGTTATTGCAGCTCTAGTGGGTGGGAAATTAATTAGTAGCAACGATATTTAGAATATCAAATTGTAAGTTAGTCATTTTGTTTTCCCGAATCCAATGACCAAATAAAAACAACACACACACCGGTTTGTGTGAGGAATTATATGAAATAGAAAGGAGTAAATGATGACGTGACGTCTGACAGGGGAGAGTGGAAGAAGAACACGTGTTGCGCCGACCCCAAGTAGAATGGGACAACGGCAATAAGATGATGATTTGACATAAATATATTATTTTTAATCTCGTACTATAGGCTGTTAGAGGACATTATATTACTGCTTAAGGCTGGGGTATCTGCTAAATTAGCAACTCTATTTGTGGTGAAACATTAATTTATTTATTACAAACAACAACAACATACAACAACATCGACAACAACAACAACAACAAACACAACATCGTACAACATCGTTTGAAACACTGTTAGAATAAAGTTCTAATCAGCTTGCACTACACAGTGGTTGTTACTTCAGTCACTGCGGGCCGAATAGTGCAAAATAAGTGTTTTTTTTAAATTGTAGCATAATAAATCATTAGATCAAAATGCCAATAGTACACTTTGTGAAGAAAAAAGTGACAAATATATGTGTGAAAAAAAATACTAAAACTTAATGCCGTTTAGGAGTAGTTAAGAAAATTCAAAGAAAAAATGCTTCACTTTGAATATTTTTTTCATATATTAATAATAAAGTTAGAATTATTTCAATTGTACCAATTAAAGTTTAGAGTCTAATAAGCAACATATTTTTTTGCACATTTATATTCACTCATCAAAGAGGAGTTACATGGAGAAAACCTCTCGTTAGCAGATATCACCCCTTAATAATATGCCTATCTGCGGAGAGTTACAGACTACACCCTAGTACGGTGTAGCTTTGTTATGTTTGTGTTAACATCCGTATTATGTCATTTCTCACTACACTACCTTTATTGCTTAACTTTTGCGTCATAATAGGGTAGATGACACCATAAAATAATAATTCCAAGACATCAATCTCTAAAAAAATACTTTATTTTGGGCCTGAAAACCCGATTTATTTTCAATTAATTGCCAAATTATAGATATAAATATGATTTTTAGTTACTTTGAAATCAATAAATAGTTGAGTCATTCAGTTGAAAAAATAGTGACGTCACAGTTGGCTATTGCCATACAAAATCTATGATAACCGCGTTTTGACAGCTCTTAAAAAGTATCGCAATTGGTTGGTGTGTCATCTACGCCATTGAAATACTTATATAAAAGGAACGTGTACTCCGTTTTTATTAAGGTCACGTTCATAATAATATATTGGTTAAGTATGACAAATATAAGGCATTTCAAATAACAACAACGATCCGGGTGACATTTCCCAAATGCCAAGGGTTGACGCAAATGTTGAAAAGCAAAGAAACGGTCCATATTTAGATACATATATTGGCGATGAATTTAACATTTTTGCTTGATAATATAGGAAGTATCATGATGGAACGAGTATTGGCGTAGCGGTCTTAATAGTACCGACCTACGTATACGAGTATAATAACTACGCTTCCCGATTTGTTGTCTTTTGAATGTATATACATAAAACAGTACATAAAAGTTTACAGCCTACATTCAAACTGAAACTCATAATTTTTTTTAAGTTCCAGATTACAGAATTTTTTGAATTGTTTAGGAATTGTTTCGGTCTATTAGTAGTCATTGTGTTTTCTACACTTGAATGTCTATGGAGAAAAATGGGTAAAAAATTGCAACTTCTAAGGGCGGGCGTTCGGGGGGACTGTCCCATGAATTTTGACATTCAAAAAGAACTGAATATATCAGCCTAATTTGATTAAAAGTCTTTTGGTTTGACATCTAGGCACTTTAAAGTCAAGTCAGTCAAATAATACTACAAAATTCGGGATTAACATAAAAGTTTCAGTCTTCCAACCTTACATAAAGACACAAAGAACCAAAAACATATGCCTAAGTAAACTCCACGCATAATCTATGTCTCTTATGTGATCCAAAACACAAACGGGGCCTCAAAAACAGCCTTGTCCTAGATAATGACCTGAAATTTTAATCACATGTCAACACAACCATCGGCATCCACTCGCTAAAGGTATTAGGTATAATTAGTACTGCAAACAATGGCCCCCGATGGAAGATAACATCTGCGATGGATTCACTGGACAATGTGATGTAGATACAACGTCCCTTCATGTTGAGCTTGAAGGTAATTAGTGCTTGTGGGCTAGGTTCTCAGGGTTAAAAATAAATAAGATGTAGGAATCTGGTTGTAAGTTTAACTGTTGGGAGCAACTTAATTGGAGTACAAACAAAGAACTCCATTCGACCAAAGACTTTGGCCTTTTATTTAGGATTTTCTGCTTTATTTGCATCAAATATTAATGCAAACATTAGTCTAGTCTGGAAATAAATTATATTTCTTTTAAAAATAAACCCTAAATTCTATAACGTTTATTCAGATTATCATCAAAGGTGGAATAGAGTAATAAACTAAAAAAAACTGCCATTCAAAACACAGTTCCCACGAGGTAAATAATAGATTCGCCAAGAACATCTAACCGTAAGATGCGTGCGCGCAGGTGTACTTGCGACAATGCGCAGCAATTGTGCAGGAATCTTGTATGGTCGATCCTTTCGGGAGTCGGGTAACGGAAATACGGAATGCTGTCAGAATCTGACGGAGGAGCCACGAATTTTTTCGTACTTACTTTGGTTCTTGTGTCGAATTCCAAATTATAGGTTCGCGAAAATGTCAGGTGTTGATGAGGATAAATAGAGTGTATCTTGACGGGTTTCTTTAATTAAAAACCTCAGTTTTGATTTTGTTTTGCAATTAAAACTTACATTCTTTGAAATGTTTGTAATGCTTCAATAGCAAAGGGTAAAAGTTTTCATAAAAGAACGCAAAAAAATCAGTGGGAAGAATAAGGAAAGGAAGTCAAATGGAATCGTGTTTTAAAAACCCTCTTGCCATTTATAGCTTCTTTTTATCCATTCGTAGGCGCATTTTATTGCCTTTAAAATGGGGACTGTTTCTATGTCACAATTCCGGTTTTATAGTTTTCAGTTTACTGAAGGATTTGATGACAGATTGCTTTACTTTTAGTGCGTTAACAGTTCTGTAATCTTCTCCATTCAATTGGGTCACAGTTGCGTTACGGTTACGGTAATCTTTCAGTCCTAAACACATATTACTGTTGTGTTTGAGTTTAAATATTCCCGTTTAATTGTATCCGTCAAATTATCCGCTTTACATTGTTGTTCTACAAAAAGTTTTAAGGATGCTTACACATGTCACAAATATATCGCGCAGCTGTCGTTATTTTACAGATTTGTGTAGCTCTTATTCTTGGGGTTCCTTTGGTAGACAATATTAATGTTCATCGGTATCCTTGCTATCTCTTGGAATTTAATGAGAAATTAGTTAGACATCGCCTTGTGACTAAACAAAGAATAATTTGCTGTGTTTGCTCAAAATTGTGACCTTGTTTTTGCGAATTTTGAATTAAGTATTTTATTTGTTTTTCGGAACCTTCTGTGATGTTTGTTCTTGATGAAAAAAAAAGGTTAAATTGAATTTGCCAAAGTTAAATTACCAAAAGAACACACTGTCTCCATTTAAAACTTTCTTGAACATATTATTCCGTGAAAATAATTGCCTATAAGGTCAGCCCACTAACCACTGCACCCTTTGCTTCCCTGGCAACAGCCGGGGGCCACAATGGCGTTTTTTTCATCTAACGGTACGCAGTAGTACCCCGAGTCCCTGACGCAGACGCAGGTAGATACGTCTTCGCACCGCCCGTTTCTGGGGATTCAATTCTTTGATTTACAATTTCTTTGAACTTTCCTGAGCTTGGGCTATAATATTATCGGCGATATAAGTAGATACTTTGTGCTGCAATGTGTTTTCTTTGATACAATCTGTTTGTTTGCTCCTATTGTGATCAATCTAGAATTATATTTGGTTCAGTTTTGGTTTGACATTTAGTAAAATTAGGAATACTGCAAGGCTTTAAAAGTTAGAATGATGTCATTTATGTATAACAGACACGCTCAGTTTAGTATGCCGTAAAGTCAAACAGCTTCTGCTGCTTTGGCTGCTAAATAATCAATACTTTAGTTTTCAATATTTGCCATAGCATGACTCATTTAAACATTTACACAAATTAGTTAGGTATTACCGAATTCAATTGTTAAAAGGCCTCGGCCGCCGTAGGCGGAGCTTCGGAAGGACGCGTGTCACTAACAATAACAAATGTAACAAAAATCCTTTTCTCGACAACCTAATGGCGTAGTAATTAGATGACAAACAAAGTAACGTTACATTGAACGTTTGAATACAGTTCCGCGCCCTTGTCTCTTTGTTACCGAGCGGTGAAAGTAAAAGTACCTCCATGTAATGAACGGCGCCCGTTTTATGGCACCACTGTAAACTTTTGAATGCAAGACGATAAGAAAAAGGATATACATGATTCCTAAAAATGTCCTCAATGGTACGGAATTTTATTTTAATTGTAGGCTTAAGCAACGTTACGATACGACTCTTAGGAGTTACGTCGGTTTTAGCTATTTATTTATCAAACACTTTGGTTTTACGGCTTGCTTACTGCTTCTGGTAAAAATAAGAAGAAAAAACGCGGTGAAAAAATACCACGGTGTATTTTAATAGTGCGGTTTGCTACCTCGAACCTGGTTTTTCTCGTCTCCTAGCTAGTATCTTGTTTCCAATAAACACATTCACATCATAAATAATGATTGGAAGCGATGCTGCTCTCGTCTGTATCGTGTTACACCACCATAGTTTACCATTGCACCATCGCACGTAAACTGAAGTGCGCACGCGCATATGTGAGGTGCGTCTCTTAGAACCATTTCTCGTGTTCAATAGAGCGTTTTAATATAGGGTCAAGTAGCTTCGAAATCAATCACAGCTTTAAAAGAACTTTCCTGTCCGATAACTTAAGTACTAAAGTCCTAAAAACAAAGCAACGGCATTATAAAAAAAAAAACTAATTAAAAAATACGAGAAGTATTCTTCTATTTAAATCGGCAGCATTCAATTGAAGGCAATAAGTACTGAAATTACTGCTTCGATTTCTATGGTTGAACATGTAGACTGTATTGATAAGGGTGACACCAGAATTATATGGCTTGCAAGAGCTTCATATCCAACAAAAGCTTATTCTGACCGACTTAAGCCGATTTCTCCTCGATAGGTGTGGTTGCTTCCTTAGTCTATATACACCACATCATAGAACATGACAGCGGACGGCACGCGCACGGGAGCAAACCGGCCTGGCAGACCATTCCTCGTGCGCAATGACCCATCAGCTACCTCGTTCCGACAGGGATACATGAGATGACGTATTGTTGATAGAAAAAAGAATTGGCTTAGAACCTGTAGGGAGGTACAGACCTCAGGACCAATTTCTTCGAAAACGAACTGAACATCGAAATTTTAAACAATAATGGAATAGTCCGTTAACATATGTGATGTGAAGTTGTGTTGTGGAACAATCCCTGAAATTAGCGATACCGAAGCTGTTTCAGTTAAAACTGTTCGGTTTAGTAAACTATTAAACCAGCTTTTTCATAAGTTTTATTTAATAACGAAGACAATTCAAAATATTGTATTATAAAAATATTTTCTTTTTTTTCGTCGGTTAAAATACCATAACACATGCAGTCTTGCGTCACAAGTAGCATGACTTACTGTTAACACAGTCTTGTCTGTCACAAGTAGCATTACATACTGTAGTATAATTTATCTACGAGTACAACCTCATTTGCCAGAATACGTTTTCCTCAGTAACAACTACAGGATAACATCTGTAAAAAAACAATGTAACGTGAAAAACGTTACATTGTTTTTTTTTTAAATAATATTCTTCAATTATGAAAAACGCAACATATCAGTTACTACCGGTTATTTACTTGGATAATTGAAAGAATCATTATTATAATAAATCTTACATAATTATCATGACGCTTCAAATTCCTGTAAAATGCTGAAAAAAACCTCATCATTTGATAACTTAAAATTGAGATGGGACCGATGTTACGTATCTAAGAAGAAACTGCCGAAACAAATTCAGGTCATTTTTACAAGTATACTATGCTGCCGATGACAAAGGAACTTTATTATGTTGATTTCAGTCATCAAACATGTAAAAAGGAATTTAAGATGAACTATCGTACAAATAAGATCTTATAATGAAATCTTAGCATGATCGCAGGATCAGAGGGCATAATCGTCATCATCATTTCAGCCGAAAGACGTCCACTGCTGGACAGGCCTCCCCCAAGCGTCGCCACATTGACCGGTCCTGTGAGACTCGCATCCAGCGGAACCCTGCTACCTTCACCAGGTCATCGGTCCACCTAGTGGGAGGCCTTTCAAACTAACGTTTTCCGGTTCGCGGTCGCCACTCCAGAACTTTTCGGCCCCATCGGCCATCCGTTCTGCGAGCAATGTGCCCTGCCCACTGCCACTTCTTCGGGAATAATAAACTGACATAAACTACTGAAAAGCATTAATCAGCTCTGTTGAAAGTCGTTTTGGAAATACAGAATGCTTTCATAGTGATTACTATTGCCTAGGCGGACTCTGAACAAATAACAGCGTTTTCGCCTATGATCTCAAAAAATTGTGTGGCTTCAATGTAGCTCCATAAAGGTTAGGATTTGCTCAGAGAGATGGAGCTAAGACAAGTCTTCTTCTTCTTCTTCCTCCTAGCCTAGTGCATTGTCAATCTTCTGGTTAAACCGTGCATGCCTAGGTTGGTCCGTGGATGGGTGACCACACATTACACTACTACCGACTTTCCTCCGTACCTCGGAAAGCACGTTAAGCCGTTTATTTTCGTTTGTATATCTGTGACAGTCGTTCCAGTCAGTGGCCCGAAAGCCTACTGTCTACCGTATTAAAAAGTTCTGACTGGGTTGTGGAGGTCAGATAGGCAGTTGCTCCATGCAAAATACTGGTAATCAGCTGAATCCGGTTAGACTGGAAGCTGACCCCAACATAGTGAAAAGGGTAGGCAGATGATGACTTGGGGTCGACCTTCCTTGTCCTTATTGTCTTCTATGCCTAAGGCATTGCGTGAAAACTATAACAATCGGGGCAGTCTTTGTTGTCTGCCGATAGAAGTGAAAACCAAAAATACACAGGCCCCTCCCCAGTCGTAGCACTGGTTGTGCCCCCCGCATGCCTGTGTAGTGCTACGCCGTAGCGGATCGCCTACGAGTTCTACGAAGCGTGACCGCACGTTATGTCAAGTGACGATGAGTTTAATGTTTTTCCTGCCGACACGGTGCTATGAGCTGCCTGGGGCATGTGTACTGGCACTGGATGACAGGATAGAGTTAGCAGGAAAATATTGAGGCCATTGTCCCGTAATGGGATGGTTGTTTGTTAATAATAGCTAAACAAATGAATAACATAAATATTTTCCTGTAAATTAATGTGTATTATGTAATTCACTAAGAATCGACACTGACTCTACTGTGACAGGAAAAATTTCTACGTAAGTTTGTATGTCCCTAAGGGTAATCTTTAAAACTACTGATCCGATTAGGATCTATCAAAAACGGAATGCTAAATTATTCCCGAATATCATAGGCTATATTTAAAATGTTTCCATGGGATAATTTACGACCATAAGGTGAGCGAACCCGCGGGCAAAAGCTAGGAAGTGATACTGTTATCCGTTTTTGCTAACACTAATCGGCACTTAAATGAATGCCTAAATATTTCTGAACTGTTGGAATTTTCACCCTCAGCGCTGATTTAAAACCTACATACACCCTAGCGTTAGACACAAGTTCACAACGGGCATGTAATTAATTTGGGTCAGGTTGGTCTAATTCACGATTAAATAATGATTTTGTGACTCTTAGTACCAAATAAATACTTAGCAAAATCGTCCTCATCTTTGTTAATTGATTAAAACGGAGTCAAGGATGAAGCGATTAAATAAATATTAACGAATTTCTCATCGTACGTCATCATATAATTCTAGATAATAGGAAACAGAGTTTTTAGAACAATAATTCATTAAAAAAAATAAGTTAGGCACTTACATTGTTTTCACAAAAATCTCAGGATATAAAACAAAATAAAAATCAAGCGTATTATGACGTAATTTAACGACGCTTGAAATTATTTTTGCAACTTAAAAAAAAAAGAAAAAAAAATCCCTTTATTGCTGAAACTTAATTTTACATTTCCTTAACTCTATTACGAGTATACAATTTACTTTCTATATTAAACATTACTTTTCGGCAGCAGGTTTCTTTCCTTCAGCTTGTCTTTCGACAAAGGCCTCCTCTAATGCTTTCCGTTTTGTCCTATCTTTTGCAATACGTGTCCATTCTGGACCAGCTATCTTTTTCATGTCGTCTTCCCAACGTTTAGTTTGTCTACATTTGCTTCTCTTACTATCACGCGGGTACCATTCCGTGATTAATCTCGTCCACTTCTCTATCCTTTGCCTTAGCATGTGTCCCGTACATCTCCATTTTAGGGTTTTGTATACTGTGAGTATATTTTTAAATTTTGTTTTATTCTTGATACTTTACTAGAAGCGTTATTGGAGTGAAAAGGTGAGATTTTTTGCAACTTCTGTCACATATATAAATGTAATTCTTAATCTAAGATCAAAATATCCTCATTTGGTGTCAGTGTCAGCTGGATCATAAATATGGCCTCCCACGCAGATCGCTATATCGATAGATCCTGGGGGAATGCTGCCATAAATTACTTGCGAAGGTCATCCACTGTACGCATGAACACAGCTTAAAATTGTTTTTTTATTTATTTATTGGTGGTAATAATTAAAAACCGAATTGGAAGCTGAGCTCATTGGGAAAAGGCAAGGCAGACGATAACGGTGGTGAAAATTAAAAAAATAAAAACATTTCTACAAAAATACCCCAGGGTGTTTAATAATAGGAAGAAAACAAACAAAAAAATGTATAAACTAAAACTAAAGTACATAATAAAAGATGGTTGAACTAAAGTAATATTAGTACCTAAATAAATAGCCTAAGTCCAGTCCAGTCGTCATTTAACTCATTCATGGGAAAAGGGTGTGACCTAAATCAATCAATTAGCAAAATATTACACACGTACTGACGTAGGGTAGGAACCCTAGGAAAAAACGTTCATGACAAATAGTTATAAAAAAGACACATACCTGCTTATAAAAAATCAATTACACAATCACATGTAATGCCGATCGCGATGTGTCAACTGGCTTAGACTGTGTGTCTTGCTATTGCTATAGCTGTTAAGGTATAATAACGCGTCACGTATCTGATCTGTGACGTCGATGTAGTGACTCAAGTTACATCGAAGGGTTCTTACAGACGAGCGGCACGTTGCCAACGGCAGTTAAACTGCAGCCGTCGCCATCTGTCGACGGCTGCCGTCGATGCTTGCAGTTGTGGCGTCGGCGGCTGCCCCCGGCGCGTCGACGGCAGCCGTCGACACACATTTACGCGGCATGCCACAACTGCAAGCGTCGACGCTCCGGCGACTGGCGCCCGGCGCGTCGGCGAGATAAACGGCAGCCGTCGCCATCTGTCGACGGCTGCCGTTTATCTGCCGTTGGCAACGTGCCGCTCGTCTGTAAGAACCCTAAATCTGTATAAAGGAAGGTACTCACCGCGAGCATTCGGTTTACGAGTTTGTTTTGCAAACATTCGCTGCGCGAGCTTTTGTTACGCAACCAACATCCATATAATCACCGTTGTGCCCAGAGCTATGTAAAATTTTGGTATAATAATAAACTTTATCGGTCTATCTATTCATGTGCGAAACGAACATTCAGGTGAGTTTGTGATTATAAGCATGAAAAACAAATTATCTTTACAAGTTCGCGAACCAATATTCGTCGCGTGAATGTTCATTAAGAAGTAAAAGCTCACGCAATGAATATCTGCAAAACAAATTCGCAAAGAAAGAAAATACATTTATTTAGGACACACTATTCTGCACGATACAAGCAAATGTTCGCGGTAAGTAAGTACCGTCCTTTACCAACTTTTTTACAAGTTTACCTTCACTTGCGTTGCATTAGGTATAGGGAAGAACGATGCTATACGTAGTATTGAACGTCATTAGTTTTTCTTTCGTCAGTATATTTATTAGGTTTAGACTGGTCTGCTTGAGGAGTCATCCTGGTCTCCAATAGGTATTGATGTCCCAATATTGATACATAGCACTTCGCCCGAGACTTCATCCACAATTGTGATAGCTCGGCTAATACGCATGATATAAATATAATTTTCACACCACTTGCTCGAAAATGTCAAATTATATGTCAAGCAACCTTAACCTAAAGTGAGTCATTAGAGCCGGTCAATAATGTTGTACTGGATTTCATTATGACCCGCTGGTCAATAATGTGATTTGAATTTGGAATCTCACATGCTCAGCTAAATTGGCAGTATAGTACTAACAAACACCCTTTGGTGCCAGAAAGAGGAAAGCTATTCTCGATACCCTTACTACGCGTGGATGATATTCTCGATTTCCTACAAAATCATAACGACTGCTTCTTCATATCGTTGCCATGTTTTCGAAGACATAATATTGTAAGAATAATTAGCCAAGTACGAGTATTACCATTTTTTAAAAGGAATGGAATAACATTAAAACTGGCATTAATAATAACAAATACCGTACCGCGCCGTAATACCGTAATAGTTATTGGCTGTAACATTAGTTAATTTATTTATTCTTACTGTTTGTTTATTTAATAAATACTTTGTTTTTCGTACTATGGCTATTATTTTCTCACAGTAGGTGTAAAAAGTAGAGTATCCTCCTCTGGGCTAAAGGTGTCTTTGCCTTGGGCTAGCTTGAATCCCTCGCTGCATTCAGGATTCTTGTATTAACTCCCTCGCTTCGCTCGTGAGTTAAACTCTTAACTCCCTCGCTGCGCTCGGGAGTTAAATCCCGGTTCCTTCATTGCGCTCGAGATTCAATATGACGCCCGTGACATAAGACACAACTTTAGCCCCTCGGTGCATAATCTACTATTATAGCCTATAGCAATAATGTAGCTTTCGGCCAGTGACATAATTTTAAGAATTGGATCATTAGTTCCGGAGTAACTACTTACAAATATACAAAAAAAAAACCTTTTTAAAATATTAGTCCATACATATTTCTTCTTTTTACATGAAATTGACAATGTTGAATTTGTTTTGTAAAACTATGAAAGCCATGACAATATTAGATTTTAAGTTTCTAGGGAAATTGTTTGCTCTAAGGTTATGTAATAATCATCATCACTTGGTACTAATGCTGTCAAATATTTTAAAGACGCAGTAAAATTTTCTAATAACCATGTCACACGTTTGTGACAAGAGTTTTGCTCTAACACTAGTCCGTCGCTTTAAGGCCACACCGTGACTATAATAACACAACATTGTATTTTATGCTAATACTAGTAGGCCATATGAACGACCACAATTCAAAAGGACCACATTTTAAAGTCGCTAATTCGTTTAGACACGCGATTCAATACTGCATTATTTTGTTAATATTTAAATTTGACAAGCATCGAGGAAGATAATTTATGGTTACACGACAGATCAGATCGTATGTAAAATTTTGAGCCTCATGTAAACTAAACGAAACTCTGGGTGAATTTCAGGGTGTTAACATAGCTGAACTAAACTGATTTAAAATAAAACTTGGGAGAGAAGCAGATTTTTACCTGAAATAGGTCTTTTCCATTCAGGATGGAAAACTAACGTATGCAACAGGTGAAGCCTCTCACAGAGCTAGTTACGCTTGCAAATATTTAGATCTGTAAATAAGCATTCGTTTTTAGGTCATCTCTTAATTTCAGTTTTCTGAAAGTAGGTTATTCCATCTACCTTAAGGGACTTCCAACTCCCAATTAGGTAATGAATGGACAGCAAGGACACGTATTGGCAATATTGATGGAACATAAACTACATTAAGTATAGAACCCTTGTGGGAGCCCTGACGTCACAAGCTATCGCATGGCCCATCAAGCCCTCAAGGACATATCAGGGGGACAATAGACTAATAATAAGTATGTCAGGGAAACTGTGTTTAGAAAGTGGTTCGTCCAAACCTATCGAGAAATTATATTGTTTGTAATTACCTGTTAAAATGTTTTTAACAAAGTGAAATGTTTCTGAAGCTTTTATACACGGTGACAAAAATGGGCCGAAGCTGTGTTACGTTTCTGGTCCTTCCGGCCGAAAAGTATTTTGGTCCTTTCGTTCGCAAATGGATACTTTAAATAACACATCATCTCTTGTGATCCCCAAACGAAAGTTAAGCAGAGGTGTTCATAAAGTACACCTACATTTCGCCTGTTAGGTTTGAGTGTCATCCGACACACTTCAAATCTTTGCTTGTTTTTATTCTTAAATACCCGTGTTTTCAATTCCCCTTCGATAAACATCTTTTATGCAAAACAAACAGGAGTTACAAAGCAGATCGTGACATACGGGTGTAGAGAAAAGAATGGGATGAACATTAAACATACTGCCGCAGATTTAGGTCAGCGATATGGTACACACGTGTGCGCAGTTCCTATTGACGCAGTTACTGAAGTTCTACTGCTTAGTACAGGAACACTCTTTTTCAATAAGACAACCATTGTTCACATATCAAAAATATAGTAGCTGTGCAATAATTTGTAGTCTATCCATTATTGCCTCTTCCCATTTTTTTATCCTTTTTTTTTTTTTTTTTTTTTTTTTTTTTTTTTTTTTCGGATGGGAAATCATCAAATGACTTCTCCCGCTCTGGGCGGAGCAGGAGGGAGTGTCAGACTTTTACTGACTAAAACCCATCCATGTTCCTTCATCGCCCTTTGTGTTCCGGGGCCACGGTATCTCTTTCGAATAGTCCCGCAACCCCGGCAGGCATTTTTTTATCCTTAGAATTACAATTCTTCTGCTATTTGGATTTGTTTGAACTATAATTTGTTTCATATCATTGTATGTAACCTTATGAGTATCTCTCCCGTGATCTCATCGTCTCGTTAAATTAAAATCCTGAATTCAGCTAAGTACGATTAATCATTTCGTTCAAGTGATGCTGAAATTTAAATAACCAACACTCGTATTAAAAACAAAGTCATGTTGTAGAGTGACCGACATCAACATGCCAGTCAATATCAAATAGTATGCAGTTTTATAAAAAAATTGACAAAGAATTCCTCCATGTTCGTGTTCGCTCCCTAACGTGTCTCAAGCCAGGATTGCGTTTATAAATAGTTCATAAATACTAGTAATAATGTTACCGGTTGAGCTTGAGATCGTAAGTGGCTTGCGTGCTGATGGACACTTGTTTCGCGCACATTCATCCAGGGCCGAGGATGTAAAGGAATGACTTAATGCCAGGATACAAGTTGTTCTAGTTATAGGTACTCAGCTAGAAACAACTAGGTGCGAATTGTAGAAAAACATATTATTTTCCTCTAATAATCCATATTTTGCCTTTATCCTTAAATGTTTAAATAGCTTATTTCCTTTTCAAATAGCTTGTTAGTGGAATTTTAGTGTCAGTCGTAAATAACAGCTTTTATGTCTCTTATTGCTGATATTTTAAATGCTACCTACTCATGCTTTGAACAAATCATCCAAAAAGTTTAAACAATTTAGTTATAATACTTCATCGATGAATAACAATAATATTTTAAGTAAGTTTTATATGTGGATCGTAATATCGTCTTATTATGCCTGCACAACAATGAGTCAGGAGTCTGAGCTCACTCTGACATCAACAAATTGGCAATGCACGAAAAGACTGCACTCCGACATCCTTGCACATTTCAAACATGCGTAGGCGATTACTTATAATTTATTGAACAATTACGTCACTTTACTGTACTCCAGTTCTATCCAGTACTCTGACAGCGGTCTAAGAACCAGACGTTCACGCAAGAAACACCTCTAGGCATTTAATGAGCTACATGAAAGCGAGCACCGTTTTTGAATCGTGCGTAATTGTCGCGTGCAAAATCCGACAACGTGCCCGGAGGTGTCTTCTGCGTAGAGATTTTCCTTTAAATTGAAACTGCATCAAAAGATGATGCAGTTTCAATTTAAAGGCTAATGCTATGCAGCCGCCTGGACAAACATAACGCCGTAAAACAACGCAATTGCAGCGTGAGTCAGGCGAGCTTACGAAGTCAAACAACACCCCCGCCGTAGCGGCCGTAGAGCGTCCCCGACAACGGCCGCAGCCGGCTCTACGGACTACGATACAATCACAGTATCATATTCATAACGTCAGTCAGTGTAGCCCGTGCCTCCACGCCGAACGCACGCCGAGCGCAACGTCCGCACACTCATCACTACGAGTGCGACGTGAATCTGAACTGTCCGTGACTGTGCACCGATTTGATATTCAAATTGGACAATCGAAATAAGTCGTCAGGAGAGGATTGTATTGTAATGAGGAGGGCCGTACGACGACAGGCCAGGGTGGGACCCTTCTAAAATTTGGACATACAGTTTTTTGATGAGTTATGGAGTTTATGCAGTGCGGTACCAAGTTTGATCAGTGAAGTGACTGAGCTAGTGATGAAGAGTTTGGTTGCGAGCTCCGAAGGCCGGCAAAATTAATTCTTACACGGAGCTCGGGGCGCGCGCGGTGCCGCCCCGGGGGGCGCGCCGCCGCCAGTTCATCAAGGGTTGGAAGAAGACCATGGGGGTCATCTCAAAAACCTTTGGCGTTGTCTTCAGCCTGTAAGTAATCAAAATTTGCATTCAGTGTAGCGAGATCAGCTTCCCAAAATTTGACCTTTCCAAAATTTTTCTCCTATTACCGTTTTACTCGTCCGGGAGGAGAAAGTGGCATCTGAAAATTCTGGTTATCATGACAATTTATCATAGACGCAACTGGAGTAGATAAATAGTTAGTGGTAATAAAAGCCCATAACTCAAGAGTAAAGCGGCGACTCGTCAGTGTATGCGCTTGCGCAAGTGTTCCTATTCGCACGTTCGTCGCATCGTAAAGATGCGTGCGCTTTTAGCTGCATGTGTAACAAACCGAATGTTTTTATTAATGTGTTCATTCATATCAAAACGGTTGTTTTCCGTCGTCTCACGAAGTAGAATAGAAACCTCAAATAGGTTATGCAAAAATTACGCCACATATCTGTGATGCCATCGTCTCTCATTCAACATTGTTAATTGTAGACGACTATTCTCACAGATTAAAGTCTGGACTTTCCCCTCAAGTTGCTGTTTTAATTACAGTCCCTATACATATAGACCACAGATAAATAAGCATACGTTAATAACGTTCATCCATATAACTTGTAACTTCCAATAATTTGAATGTCCCTCGCACTCATAGTGCCTTCATTTTTTTTCAATCTATATAAGGTTCTCATTATGTGTCCGTATTTGTCAACAGTTTATGATTTTTCCAACAGTCATTACCATTGTCAGTATCGATTGGAGGCATGAAATTGCCCCTTAATGTCCTCTACTAGCCTTGGTGAAGGCTGTTCGTAGGATTCAAAAATAGAGTTGATTACAAACAAACTTATTAAGTGTGCGTAACATAGCAATGGAAGCATTACAGTCACGCCATGATATGAATCTAAGATGACCCTTAAGTGTAATTTGGGCAATTTACTAGTCATAAATTTTGATGAATGAATTACATTGCGAATGAGATCAGCACGCATGGTTTTTTTTGATGATTATGTGTTATGCAGTCTTCTATTTTACGTAATAATCTTATTGTTCTAAGTGAAACTGTTCTAAAGCTTATTTAGGTGAAGGTAATCATAAAGAAACTAGGCGTCACTTATAAACTTCCGGTGCCGAGTATAGAATATATCAACCATTTAGCGCTCGCCAAGTTTTTAGTAATTATTTTTGGACCTCTTTGCTTTTCGTATTAAACGAAATTAATTATCAAAATATCCACAGAATATATATATAGTCTTAGTCTTCGTATGATTCCTGTCAGTTTCTAATACCATGTTTAAGTCAGAAGAAAAATATAGCAAAATAATCTGACATTTTTATTCCCTAAAATTAATTGCAGTTCAAAAGGACCAAAAAGTAATAAATTAGGACCAAACAATGTAACTGTATGGAATAAAAATGCGTCTCTCAGCCCTTTGAACCCACCCATAATAACGTAGAGGTCATTCGCGTTTCCGGACGACCTATTTTCTCGCATAAACAAGGGAGACTCCACAAAGCTCATTTTACAATTTATATCACGGAACTGTGTGTGGACACAGACATTGATCACAGTAAGTCGTTACTAGTATATAGAAACTCACGATTCTGATCGTAGACTTGCGAATAAGTGGTGCACCGTGTAATTTCGCAGGATAGCCAATTATTATGACGTCACAAGGCATTGGCCAACAGCGGTGCCCGACTGCTGTTATCGGACCCTATCTAAAATTAATAGGGCAAAGTTCCGTAAATGTGGCAACGTCCTACCGTAATAATATCGACCTTAATGTTCAAGATTGATCTGTATTAATTTTCTTACTAATTATTATCTGCAATTATGAACTAAAAGGCTAGCAGTTGAGGGTAACGAAAAGCTTGACGAAGCTCAAGGAATGGTAATGGTCGTAACAATGCGCGTCTAAATGTAAACTCGATGGGTTTCGCTTTATTTGGCTCGACCGGAAATCAACATACCTCACCTTGTTTCCGGCGCATCAATAATTTAGTAGCTTTATGAAGCTTTGTCTCTTCGACTTTCAAGCAGCGTTCATATTAAAATAATTTATCCGAATCTTCAATTTCGAAATAATCAGTTACACTTACATGATTGGGTTATTGCCTTCAACTAGTTTTAACTTTGATCTTAACTATCACACCAAAATTCCTATGACACACAGCTTCCTTTTTCAACTTCTCCAGAAATATATATCCTGTTCTATACTTAATGGTCGTGAGAATACTTAATTTGGAATTTTCGTCTATGTCCTTTTTATAGCGTAAAATATAAGATAAATAAAAGTGAGTAATGATCATTGATCGCTCTACAGACACTTGAATAGAGATAATGAAGTTAATAGCCGCTGTTGAAATTCAATGACAATGGAAGCTAAAATTACCGTAAATTAAATGCAGAATTGGATACTTAATAAATCACAGGTAGACTAAGTAAGGGTATTAAAAGCGAAGGAATGGCTAACGCACAAATGGTTGGTAACAGCACTGTCAGCTTTATAATTTGAAATTGAAAGCAAATGATTTAAAAGTTCACTTCAGAGGACATTATAGCGTCTAACTGCTTGTAGTAAAAGAAAATATTAAAGCCGTAAGAGCTTCCGAAAACGAAGGGTTAGCAACCTGTCCCATAAGCGTAATCTGTATCCTTAACATATTCAAACGTTCAACCAGTGCCGAAGCTTCGCAATAAACATCCACGGTAAACACCTCAAAGATGTTTGCAATATAATCTGGTCCTTTGTCGAAGTGCCCTAGAAAGGTGCACAATTATGTGCTGGTCTTTGTGCTCGCAACATTTCGGGAACACCGGTGATTGTCAAAGAAACGCTCAAAACGCTGGCAAATGTTCAATAGGACGTTTGGCAGCGGATAAGCATTTTTTATTAAAGACCTATCTCAATCCCAACCTTTTTATTTTCGCTGGATTGAGTGTCTACAATCTTGAAATGTAAAAAGGGAAAGCTACATCATTTTAACGCAGTACGATTGCTTTAAAGTATTTTCTTCTACCTTATTAATATTTTGAATCTAGATCCGAGCATCAATACATCAAGAAGGGCTAAAAATGACAAAATTCCGCGAAAGTGGGACATCTGCCAAACTCTGCCTAAGACTCGTATTCAGGAAATGCCTTTGTGAGATATTCACGTGTGATAACACTTACATATCCAGATCAATTTTAACATTGACGTCAGCAGGTATTTCAGTAACCTTTACTTGGTTCTATTTTCATCGTTCTGTTCATTACTTATTCATATTTTCAAGCATTGTCCTTCATTTTCTTTTGTGGCTACAATTTTTATCTGCTTTATTACATTTTGTTGAATGGGTTCAATTCTATGAATACGTCATTCATAGTTGTTCTCTTTCTGGATAAAAGATTCAAGGATCAAGTATTCTTACTGATTCAGATTTTTGATAAATCGCCTGGAATTGATTTGGATTACATTATAAACGTTTCAATGCTCAAGCAATTTTCTTCAAACGTCTTTCAGGCGTGGTATTTAATTTTCTTTTATCACCAAAAGGGGAATATACTAGCAAACACCTCACACTGAGTGGAATCGATAAGAAATATCAAGTATTTCGTAAAACAAACAAATCGTAAAATAATTACCCGTACGCCGTTATCGATGCCTAAAACAAACGTAGTTAATGTGAGTTATCGCCGTTCATCGCTTTTAAATTAACAATAGGACACAAGTTTTACGAGAAGTCGTAAATTGTGGGCTTTTTACGTGTCGGTATTATACTTTATACGGTGTTGGCGTGCTCCTATATCGTTTGTTGCGGGTACCAATCAAATCGTCGTAAAGCGTAATGGTTTCGGTCGTAATCCACTCGATATGGGAACTATCATTCTCTTAGATTGACCCGATGCGATACAGATGAACAAATTCATCTCTTCCATTGGGCCAAGGTAATTTGGACTTTATTTCTTCCCAAAAACTGTTGTTTCTTGGTGCAAGTTCTCTTGGCGTTTGAAGAGTTTTGGCCGCGTTAGCGTCGGTCCTTGCGTTTGGACAAACAGCGCGATATAGATTATACCGTGTGTGGATAATCTTCTTTTCTTATGCTCATTGTTTTATAACACTATTTTCATATTTCTTCGGTTTATCGTTAAATATGGGCAATTATTAAAATTGTTGATACGCCTATGCCATTTAAAAGGAGTTTAATAAATTGTAAGGTCGTCCCAATTTTTGTTTAGATGATAAAGGCAAAATGAAGGTTGGTAAGACAATGCTTTTAGTAATTCAATATCATCCTTTGCTTTAAATTCAACGTCAAATATATTCATTAAGTCAATACACAGCCCTTTTTTTAATTCTCCGTCTACTGTTACCAAGGCGTTGTTTTTTCTGCGCAAACGCAAAGTGCGTGACAATAGGGCTTAGTTGGACACTAGGGGCAGTCGGCTGGAATGGCATTGTAGGACAAGTCTAACTGGTGTGGCCACTCACATGCCCGAGGACTGGATTGTTGACAGCCCACAATAGACTCGTCATATCAGTTTTTTCAACGTTTTCGTAACACCTTGAACTTCATTTAAAAAGGAGATGGTTTTAATGTTGAAGAGATGACAATGAAAACACTGGTTTAAAGTGTAGTTTTACGTAAGTACATAAACTCACATCTTTTCTCCATATTTTTACATCCTACAAATACATAAACCTTCCAGTGTTTACAAATATATTATGGTGAATCACTAAAGCTGACTAAGCTTTCAAGAGGTTTTTCGCCAAAACTGATTTTAATTTTTCCCCTATCTACAGTCAAAAACAAATATTTACAATCCGATTACTATGTAGTGTATTCAAACTTACATAAGAAAACAAAGAAACAAAGCGAAGGCAGCGCTTCAGTCGATGCGCAGGAGTGTTCCCGCCAATCGGTCATTGTCCTTGCGTTTCCTGTCATTAAGCATTACTCATTGGCTGCACGAGTTACCCACATTTCGATTATAGGTCGTAACCTTTTGGCTTTTATGTCAACAGTTGTAAATAAAACATACTGAACTTGTTTAATTAAAGAAATAGGGGGGGCCTTAAAAATTCTTTGACGGCTTACGTCACGTGAATTTTTGGTCTTTCGAGACATAATTACGTTTTTTTGTGACTGTGAATTCACGTACCGTAAAAACTGTTCTAATATATGCTTTATGTATGTAGTGCTCTAGTTTCGCAGTTTTATTTTTTCTCATAATTGTTTCTTTTTTTTTTTTTGCGAAAGTCATGTTACAGAAAGTAAAACTTTGCGAAAGTGAAATAAAATAGTGTTGTTGTTTCTAAATTATCAGATTGGCAGCTTACACTCATTGAACTATACTGTTCTAGGCCCGCTTGCACCACGAATCACTAAATTCGTTTAGTGCTAAACATCGTGACATCGTTCTGTTTCTGTCATACGTTTTAATATGACAGAGACAGGATGTAGTTTTAAACATGGTTAGCGTTAAACAAATTTAGTTGAGTGGTGGAAGCGAGCCCAAATTTTACAACACTCATCATCTGCTATGTTGGAGTCGACTTCCAGTCTAAAATGCGTCGGATGCATTTGAATACCAGTATTTTTAATTTTAGAACAGTATCCCACTTAAATGTTAGTACTTACTAACTCTTTAATAATTGAGCGGTTGTCATCATAACGTTTGGGGAGGTCAAAGTTTAACAAAGTCCCATGTCAGCCATTGTTTCCCCCTACTGACGCCATTGTGTCGACTTCCGACGGGCCTTGCATAAAACCGTTCATTAATTATAAAGAAATTAAGGGTGAACACACCTACAAATAAGTAATTATAACTTAAATACATACCTATTATGTTTCTTGCTTTAATACATACGATATCAGTGATCAATTAAGTAACAAAGCTTTTACTTACATTTGGATAATTATGATACCATTTCATTGATATTGTTTGTTAGTCAAACTTTTAATAACAATAAATACTAAGTGTCTGTCTGTGTATCTGTCTGTGATATCGTAGCTCCCAAACGGATGAACCGATATTCGATAAGTTTTTTTTTTTTTTTAATTATCTGCTGCTTTGCTTCTAGCTTTCTACTAGCGTTTAAACTTCTTCTAATTATCTTCCTGTCATATTATGTACTTAGTAAAGTTTAGTAATTTGTGGTTATACTTCCATTTCCACGCACACGTTCTTAGGATTATGAGTTAACAAACTAAGTTTAAAAATGTGGTCCTTGTGGGCATTGTTTGTTACTATTATGTATTTGTTTACTGATAGTAACTTATCGAGTAATACAATCCGAGTACTCTTGCACTTGAATACGATACCAGGATTATCAATTAAGGAGTACCTAATTACTATTAGCATAAACTCAAATACCTACCACAATCACAATATACGAGAACACGATAAAATACAATTAATTATTTTATACTGGTACAGTGGTGCAGAATAAATAAATAAAAGTACACAGTACATAGTGTTAGGTGTTAGGTATTCCGGGGTTGCGGGACTGTTCGAAAGAGATACCGTGGCCCCGGAACACAAAGGGCGATGAAGGAACATGGATGGATTTTAGTCAGTAAAAGTCTGACACTCCCTCCTGCTCCGCCCAGAGCGGGAGAAGTCATGTGTTGATTTCCCACCCGAAAAAAAAAAGAAAAAAAGAATAGGTGTTACGTTTTGTGTAACTAACCGGCAATAAAATAAGGATATTAGCAAAATAAAGGGTGTGTTTATGTAATCATTACATAAATAATCTGCCTGTCCGTATGTTGCGAACAACGGAAGTCCTTCGTAATATCCTAATTGGCGTGAATGACGTGGCGGCCATGCATACCAATGCAAATTTCAGCTCCATGATAATCACACTTCAATGCAATAAATGTTTGTCCTTAGTTGCGGTTTGGTCTGGTTTTGGTATTGTTAATATTTCTGATAATATAACTGTACACGTCTAGGTACTTATTTGTCTATTATCTAGGATTTGAATACTGGAAATATTGTTCAGAATATTTATTTAAATCGTTTTGGGATGTCGACAGCTTTGTGATCAAATCGAAGTTAATTTTATGATCAATTTACATCTCTTGCTACTATTTCTTTTATGTTTAAATGTGTAATAGATGTGACATAAATCAATTCCGATTTTGTAATCGGCTATTAGAGAGCTTTTGACGCCAAATAATCGATTATTCGTGAAGCTTTAGCACACCTCCATTCCAAAAAAAAAACTAACACAGGAACATTTATGCATTAATATTCTCCATAAAAGACTTAATTTAACGCAAATTTAATTTTATGCAGCATCCCTATTATCACATAATGCTTTAATCTCAGAGGATTTTTCAATTTATAAAATTTCTCGGAAACTTTAATTTGTAGGTTAGACGGGATCGCTATGATTTATGAATGAAATAAAAAATGTTATGTTACCTGAATAATATAAGGCGTCAGTTTAAAATGTGCATGTTTAGAACAAAAACCTAATTTATAAACAGCAAGAGAACATTTCTTGGTCCTTTGATCCCAAGGACGCGGACGCTACGCAAGTTACAACTTTTCAAGTTCATAAATTATTTTCTCATTTGTCTGCATAAATGTATGTTGTATTTCATCAATTTAAATGGCTTGGAAACCTATTCATATTAAAGTATATCATTATTTTTATCTCTACGACCAACCACATGGCCCGCACCGTTGTCCTCCCAATGAATTTCTTAGGGAAAACATTGGGATTTACGGTAAATAGCAGTTTAATGTTATATTGAATGCCTACACGACATACCTATTCCATTTTAATTAGCGGTTGGTCGCCAGAATATTAGGTCATCACGCTTCAATAATAAGGTTTATCGTGATCCAAGTGAGCACAAAAACTTATTTGTACGAAAGACAAACAAAGCCAAGCTTTTGTTTCTTGACGCTACACATTCATCATAGGAAGTAATTTAGCAAAATTATTGGACACGTATCTGCTTCTAATTCCACTGAGGTCGCACCAATGTCGAGCATTTCATAATTCCGTTTTGCCTTCTAGAAATCATTTGGGACTAAACGTATAAACAAGACGCCTATTGTTACGAAGCAATTCGATTCGGATCTACGTGTCAATATTAGATTTTGTTGTCGGAAGTAATTTGATATTATTTCGAGTTACACTAAAATATCAACAGAACGCGGGAACTCTATACAAAGTTTGAAAGCTTTTCAGGTGTTGTTTCCTGCATTTAAATGGGCATTCAATGAGAGCTGTGAGAGGTCTACAATATAAGTAGTTTACAATGAAGAAAATGATTTGCCACAACTCCACCAGCATTATTAAGACAAGATATTAAGGGGACGCCCTTCCAAGTCGCTTGCCTACCGTATGACAATTATGAATTAGTGACGGATACAACAGACGTTGCCAGCAATTACTCCATCTCTCCTAAGTTTTCTTGACGCTTCGGGTAAATGACATAGAGTACAAGTGACCAGGGGCCACTGGGGCCTGCAATCAGCTTTCCTTTCCCCCAGCGAGGCATTCTAACGCGTGGCCAGCCAGGGCCCCCGGCGAGGAGAGCTCAACATGGGTGATTATGTTTAGGGGACCTTAATTACAAGCTGCGAGCCTAATGTGAAGCTTTATATCATATTTTTGAATTAACAGTTAAAGTCAAAGTATACATAGAATCATGAAGTCAAAGTAAGTAGAGGGTATATTATTTTGTTCAAGTAATAAAAATAAAGAGCATTTCAAGTCAGATGCAGCATATGTCGCGACATGTGCTTCGCAAACTCTTAAAAGGTTTATTTTTATTGTTGCAGACAACAGTCAATATGTTATTTTAAAGCATCGGGGGGAAAACGCATTGTTTCCAAACGACTTGGAAGTGTTCTTAGGAGTCATCAATGGCAGCTGTTCGGCGATGAGTTACGGCCGGGGGCCGGCGCAGGCGCATGTTGCGGTGAAAGTGCGCCTTTACACTACACACGTGCACGCAGCCCGGCCATTTAATCCTAAAACAAACCATCCAAGTTTCATAGACCTCGTATAAGTCTTCTACCTGTCCCTCATCATAACTTCAACTTTGACGAGCCTTATCAACCATCGTCTGGACACGGTCACTGTTAATTAAATAACTACTACAGACACGAGATCGGGATCTCGCAGCGTCATCTTCGATTCAGCCCTGACACAGAATGGAGTCGTCAGGCACGGGTAGCGGCCGCGTTATCTGCTCGGCTATCACAGAGTGTGTACAATGAGCGTGGTCGAGCCACTCCTCGCACACCTGTCGGCCCGCCGCCGCCGGGACGTGACCGGCGCGCGCGCTGCCCCGGGCGCGTGCGCCGCCCCTCTGTGGCTCCGGGGGAATGCCTCCGATACTCATTAACTTTCGGGGATTGGTGGCATTCGATGATATATGTTGACCATGCCGGATGCTTGTGTAATGACTGCCCCATCATGCTATCACAAACAAACGAATCTCTCAAGTCCCCACGAAACTGTCTCCCTTTGTTGACTTTTACAAAACAAAAATGCGATTCTAATTCGCTCTCGGTTTGCGTGCAGGAAACTATTTTCTCACCAATCTTGTAACAAACCGTACAGCCTACACGTACACAGATAATATTATGTGTATCGTTGTGGGTAATTTTAGGTCATTCCCATCAAACGGGCGCGGCCGGTCGGGAGACGGCCTTGCGTTGCCGCTGGCCGCACGCGCTGGTGAAACAGGCACTTCAAAGTCTCCTCAGATAGCTTTACCATTGTCGCGCGACTCGACCCAAAAAACAATGCTGCAGCCGATCGATAAAAAATATTACGCACGTGTCGGACATAAAGTGCCTCTCGAGTCTCGCACGTCCGCTTTAATAGATCAACCAAACATTAACCGAAGGTTCCTCTGTAAAAGGGCTCGATAGGTTCATATGGCTGACGCGAACGTGATTTTGAACGATCTACGTTTCAGCGAACTCATTGTTTTAACATCGAATTACTTCGAAAATTCTCCAGTTTTGTTTTGTCTACCCATTTTGTTCGGCGTAGGGCCTAACAATAAAAAAGATCGATTACGATTCTAAGCACACAGCTATATCTAATGATCTAGGCAGGCTCTGGGAGGTGCGTGCGCGCGCGGCGTGTCTTCACGTATAATTCTCCGGGCCCAATGCCCAAATGAAATTATTATACTAATTACCGAATCTCGATCACGAGCGAGGGGCGTTGCGGTTCTAAATCTCCCGCTCTCCTAAATCGATTACGGGTATTACGGGCCTAGAGCCCGGCGTTTTGTCTCTGTCTTATGTGGGCCGGCCTTGCTCTCGTCTTTTTGGTCATAATCTATCACGGTTCATTGCTCCTAGTGGCCACTTGGCCAGTTTGGCCGACAAGTGCGAGAGTACGGACTTGAGATGTTCTTTAGATGCTCTTATCTCGTTTGTTTAATGAAGTTTTTAATAATGGCTGGTGTTGTAAATTGTTTTAGAAGACAGTCGTGTCCCAAGCCTCCCCACATTAGCGTCAGGTGCTGGCCGGCCGCGATATGGATGAGCGTCAGTCAGTTTCACACCGCTCGACGCTCGCCTTTATTATTATACTTTTAATAGTCTACGCTCTGGTAAATAACGAAGGAGTCTCACTTTCACATGTTGGGCCTACTTTTAATTGATATTACGAGACCGGGCAAGATCTAGTCGGCGAATATGGGGTATTTATAATGTGTGCCGTTTACTGTGTAGAGGGACGCAATTATGCATTAAGTATATAGTGTTTACTGTTTTATCATTTTGCGTGTAACAAGGTTGAAAATGAACTCATCAAATTGTTACGTTCGACCTTTGCTAAGATTTCATGTGCGATAGCCTGGCTGTATGCATTTGTCATTACGTTGACACGTCATACGGCTGGTGTGTACACTTCTACTGCATTTTATTTATTTTTTCAGTAGGTACTTTTTTAAATAGTCTCAATAAAAAATCGTGGTAACAATTGAATAAGGATCTAAACACTTTGTTATGCCGCTATATTACGTTGCAATTACAGAACCTTGAACACGACCTACATTGGGTTTTAAAATACAACTACAAATCTACGTAATATAATTTATTTCCGTATGTGTTAATAAAGGAAATTATTTGAGGTTTATAATACACGGTTTGCAAACAAAAACACACTCAATTTAAATTGATAATTTTTCATTTTTATCTCGTTGTAAGATCTAAGCAAACGTTTTATTGTTGCGAAAATTAGTTCTTTTTTTAGTTGTACGCATTTATGAAGGTTTACAGGTACTTTTTAATTTTGGTTTAATGACATGACGTACATACATACAAAGTTAACAATGAGGACATGATATCTCCTGAGACATCATTCAGTTTCATGTGTAAATGAATTTTGTTTTTCTTTCCATTTAAAAACTGCAATATAGATTTTCCTATACCTGCAATATTGTGCATGGTCTTCTCAAATAAATAAATATGGTATCAGCACACATGATACATTCAAGGGGCCACTTAAACTATAGCTTACGTACTCGTAAGCTTCACTTTAACTCCCACTAAATATTTAGCGGTAAACCACACCGTTTCAGTTTAGCTCTTTCCCTGAAGACTGCGGCGCGCCACATAATGCGGCCGGACTGCCAGACGTCAGATTAGTGGTTAGGTTAGCGTGAAATTGTTGGAAACACAGACAAGATAAAAATTGTACTTATGTTGCTTAAACCAACATTATTTATTTATTTATTTAACACTTCAAGCACAAAGTACAGAGGCGGACTTAATGCCATAGGCATTATATCAAATCAAATCATTTATTTGTCAGAACAACGGTCGGTATGTATATTACATGGTCTTGAGTTATATACTTAAATTGTGTCATCACATTCTAACACATGGGCGTACAAATTTTAATTTTTATTGGTGATCAATTATATTATAATATACTTAAAAAATAATATTTTTATTATTTAAAGTTAACATTCAAAAAGGAATATCAGTTATAAATAAAAATAATTGAATTAAATTAATAAATGTCAGTGTCATTTATGTAGTCATTCAAATTATAATAGCATTTATTACTTAAAAAATCTTTAAATTGCTTCTTAAATCTAGCCAAATCTAACTCACTAATGGATTTATAAATTTTATTATAAATTTGCGGGGCTGCAGAATATGGTTTTCCGCATAAGAGCTGTATTGGCTCTGTGTCCGCGTAGCATGTCATTTCGCCTGTTACGTTGCACAGTATCAGATAGATAAGAAAACAAATTTGGATTTAATCTCAAAAAAGGTATACTCGTATGATTAAAAAACAACTCCTTTGCCTTCTGATAAGTTTTCAGTTCAAATAACCGAAGTGCACTCACCCTAACGATTTGTCACCTCTCTCTTCACTCTCTGGCCAACTGTCATCATTGGTCAGAACTCTTGACCAAATCCAAGTCGCCAAAAGCAGCTCCTTTTAGACCTTATTCTTACGAAAACTTTTCTATCTTGCGCAGCCTGTTCGAGCAGGAGATCATGAGCTACGTGCCCGCTGGCGGGTGTTCCGTGGCAGCTGCATCGGCGGGTGCTTCGCCCTCCCCCGCCGCGTCGCCGGCCGCCGCGCGCAGCACCCGGGCGCCCGCGCCTCAGCGCCGCGACTTCGAGGCCAAACTCCGAGCCTTCTACAGGAAGCTTGAGAGCAAAGGATATGGGCAAGGACCTGGCAAGTTAAAGTGAGTAGTCTTTTGAATTTTGTTGATATGAAGGTCTGCGGGAAGATACTCAGATCACAGAGAGCTTTAGAATAAAGAACGGGCTTGTGATGACCTACGATATTATGCATTCCGCTCCCGAAAAGCTGTTTCACTGCCAAAATGGGGCTTTACGACGTTGAACTTGACTTAGACCGTTCATGAGTTTTTGAATGTTTTTTTAACACTCCTCAAGAGTTTCATTATTTTTTAATACTCTTTCTTAATTAAACGTAAATCATACCTAACTCAAAACCAACCTCCTTTCAGACTGCACATTCGTCGCGAACATCTTCTGGAAGACGCCTTCAGAAGAATAATGTCATGCGGCAAGAAGGAGCTACAGAAGGGCAAGCTCTGCGTGCTCTGGGACGGAGAAGAAGGCCTGGATTACGGCGGACCCAGCAGAGAGTTCTTCTTCCTCCTCTCGAGGGAACTCTTCAACCCTTACTACGGACTCTTCGAGTACTCAGCGAATGATACGTACACGGTCCACGTGTCACCGATGTCGGCTTTTGTCGACAACCATCATGAATGGTGAGTTTTGGATTAGTTTTCTTTTTAGGGTTCCGTACCCAAAAGGTAAAAACGGAACCCTATTACTAAGACTCCGCTGTCCGTCTGTCTGTCTGTCACCAGGCTGTTTCTCATGAACCGTGAGAGCTAGACAGTTGAAATTTTTACAGATGGTGTTTTTTTGGTTGCCGCTATAACAACAAATACTAAAAACAGATTAAAATAAATATTTAAGGGGGCTCCCATACAACAAACGTGATTTTTTTGTCTTGTGTTGTATAGATAATGGTACGGAACCCTTCGTGCGCGAGTCCGACTCGCACTTGACCGGTTTTTTGCGTGTCGGGATCCTAGGCGTTATTTATAAAATGCTATAGCAAAGCATATAGGCAGCCAGAGCAACCGACAAACCCACTTCTTTGGTAGTCTTGCGGATTTACACTCTTTGAAATTGCGGATTTACACTCTTTGAAAAACAGACTTGGGCCCCAAAGGTCCTGGAACCTTTAAGTACTTAACCGACACTTGAGCGCAGTAATACATTGATTTTGGTCCTGTTCCGAATTAAAGAGTATCCAATATATGTATAATAAACAGTTTTTTATAATTCTAAGATTAATGGCATCTTATGCACCAAATTGTGCGCAGATGTCGGCACTGACCACGTACTTGTGACTGTCTACTTGCTTACTATACAGTGTGTAAGCAACCTCATCACAAAGCCGTCAACCAAGCATTCTGTACATCAAACGAAGTAACTTTACGCAAAAAATATTGCTGGGAAGAAGACTTTTTTTTTAGGGTGTGAAATATAACGTTTTACGAAAGAACTCAATGTAACGTACTCATTGTGTGCTAATGGATGGTTTGAATAGTACATACGGGGGTCGTGGAGGTGTTTAAAGTTTAAAAATCTTATATTAAAAACATGTATTAAAAAAAACTATTAAAAGAGTTGGAACTTTGACCCCCAATATCTCCGTAACTCGAAGGTTCCCAGGTACGGTGTAGAAAAAAAAAGTTCGCAATGACGGGGAGAACAAGTGCCTTTCGGCTTCGTTAAGTGTCTTTTTACACCCTCTAAATTAACAAAAAACAAAAAAAGCTTTTAAAAAATTATAATTTTAATTAGCCACGTTTTCTCATACGGTCATTATAACTGGTAGCAAGAGGAATATCCCATGGCCTTTTGTTTCCATTTTGGCAAACATTGAATTGCAAATGAGTGTGATAATCTTTTACCACGATCTTAATCTAATAATGATGCTGAAATAAATCTTGTGAAGCCACGGAAAATAGTGTCTTATTTGACCACATTTGGAATGTTATATTCTCCTATTTTGGAACCTGGGTTGGTCGCAGTTTCATCATCATCTGCCTAGCCTTTTCCAACTATGTTGGGGTCGGCTTCCAGTCTAACCGGATGCAGCTGAATACCAGTATTTTACATGGAGCGACTGCCTATCTGACCTCCACAACCCAGTTCATACTGGGTAATACGATACCACTTTGGTAAGACTGGTTATCAGACTTTTTAGGTTGGTCGCAGTTTATTGCTGCTATATAGATAGGGTCTAAGCAAAAATCTGATTTGTTGTTTTCTGCACTAACATCGAATTTCTTTATGCCAACCCATGAGCCTCTTACTTGGCTTTACATGTCGTCGAGAAATATCTCTCAGGCATGTGGTTTCCTCACGTTGTTACGCGATGTTACTAGGGAGCAAGCTTAGAAACTATCTACCTGGCTATAAATTGGAAGGTATTCATAGAAAGGGTGTAGGTCCCCTACCGGGTATATCCACGATTAAGCGAAGGCCGGTTGTATCGGGGTGGATGGCTCCACTTTTTCCAGCTAGCCCTATGCACAGATGGGAGCGACCCGAGGAACTCTTCATTGTAGCGATGTTTGAAGGGAGCTTACGTGCAGGAGTAGACGTCTTTCGGCTGAAACGATTATTCTTCTTCTTAGCGTGTCGATGGCAATTTAAATTGCGTCGGACCAGAACTGAGCCACTAGTTTGGTGCCTTCAGTAGCGTCCATGAGTGCCTGTAATGATCAACACAACTACACGCAGGACATGACGATACAATATATTTGTGGAACAGCACAACGCCTCTGTCACCCGAAACGATAATAAAGATACATGTATACCGTAGGTATACGTATAACTAAGTGATTATGTACAATAAATAAAACCAAGCACAATGAACACTTAAAATTGTGTGCAATTAATTCAAATCACAATGATTACTTTAAGAAACGCATGCTTCCTGGTGTTAGCTAGTAGCCACAAATGATAGCTATTATCATCTTATTAAACCAATCAATACATAACACTATTTACTATCCCTCATTAATAAATACCAGTAATTATCATTGGATTGACAGTGACACCTTGTTAAATGTTTAAGTATGACTGTTCAAGAACGAAGTCAATAGTGTTGGTTTAATATAAGCGAAATTTAAATATTCTTCTGTTTTTTTTTGCAATGTGCAAGTCAGTGTCGGGTTGTATGTTGAATAAATATGATTCGCGATCGTAACACATCATTGCAACCCTAATGTTCATTAATCCCATTAAATGACTCTATTTTATGGGGTGGTCGTGGCTAAATGACGCTTTTATGGCCGAATGAATGTATGATAATATTTTGTAAAATCATTTAATGGGTTGTATGTCCCCAGCCGTACCCGAATGGGTACGGTGCATTGTTATTTTAATTGTGTCTGTAATTGTGGGTATCGAAGAGCTACATGAACTTAGGCCGACAAATTGCAATTATATTGTATAAAGAAAGAAAGAAAGAAAAAAAAGCATTTACTAGCCCGCCCAGTACAAAACACACAAAAACAAAATGTTGGTTTTGGTTGGTTTCCGACTGAGGTCCGCAACTCCACGTCAAAGAGCGAAGAAATTGCAAATAATGTAGTTGCTTTGAAAAAACAAAACACAGTTCAGCGTAAAGATGTGTTGGACGAAAGTAAGCAGTGTGGTTTGCTGTATTTTCCAACTTAGGGTCAGTTCAGCAGACGGAACTGCATTGAAAATAGGACCGTATAAGTGGAAGTTCTGTCTGAACTGACCGTTAGCAGTTGTGAGCCACCTGTAATTTTCAAGTCCACTATGTGCATTTGTGTGCTTAAAGTATGAATAAATAAAGCCTCATTAAAAAAAACTAAGAGCTTGTATTGTACATATTTAGAGGTATACGGGGGTAACCAAATTTCCTGCTTCTGTTTGGATTCCAGTAAGGTTTTTCTCATCTCCTTTTTATTTGTTACTTTAAAAAAACTATCTGTATGGTCTAGTGGACGCAAGCGCTACTGCTGAGCATGAGGTCTTGGGTTCGATTCCCAGGTCGGGCAAAGAATTTTTGAATTTTTCATCAAGAACAGAAATCAGTAGCAAAAACGGAGTTTGAATTTGTGCTAGACTGTTGGCTCGCCCCCTATATGGGACTTAAACAAAACTGGCGAAATGCGGGTGTAGGTACCTACTATTTAATGTACACCTCTGCATAATACTTCGGGGTTCACAGTTAAATGTTTGGCAAGTCAACCTGTTTGGCAGTAGATGGTGTTATAATGGCAGTGATAAATTATGTGAATAATTATAAAACCTGCATTGTTGAGTTGATGGGATTTTTTTTTATTTTATGAACCCATGCGAGCAAACATAAGAATATAATATTTTCATCTTTTATTAAATGCGGAACGTCTTTCAAGTTGATTTACAATTGAATTGTGTTAAATTTTGCATAAAATCAGATACTTAGGTAATTATTTAATAGTTGATTTTACAACAAGTGCACAAAACGAACCATTTTTATCCGAGACTTTTAAAATGGTTTTAAGAACGAGTTATAAACTCTTTTTTTCACTTCGATTTCGAGGAAATAAAACAGTAGTTTAACAACATATCTTTATTAAAATTCAAAGTAAAATTAGTACAGTTTTGAATACTGAAGGAAATTGTTTTTCGCCGCTGTCTTTTTAATCTTACGACATTGATATTAGGCTTGGGCTGCAGACCTATACAAGCTGTATAGGTCTACTACTACTATTAAATTAATTTTGTAATAAATGTTTTGTGTGTTTTGTAAATTCGATTTTGTGCACAAGTGCTATATCCTGCACAAATAAGCACTTTCAGAGCATGAGAAGTGAAAAATAACTTTATTCATTCACAAGACTTATTATTCACTATTACAATAAATTTTGTTCTTGTTGTAAATGCCGCCGTACCTACCTACCTACTTAGGTACTTAATTTTGTACTTCCATTGAGTATTATCAACCGTAGAATACAGTCATTGATAATAGGAACATAGTGACACATTCAATGCCAATCTATTGATTTTATATCTGAACTATACAGGGTGTTTGGCTTATGGACCGACACAATTTTTCCAGGGATTTGGGTGGTCAATAGCTAGGTTCTACCCAGACACCCTATGTCCTAAATGTCACGGTTGGTTACATATGTTTTTTTTTTTTTAAATGAAATAAATACCCAAAATGTTCCTTTAATTCCAAATAACTTTTTCGTTTGTGGGTGTAATGGCACAAAATATTTTTTTTTGTACTCTTCAAAGTCGTTTAAATGTAAGTAAATCTTTCTTTGATAGAACTGGTTTCAAGAAAATTTCTTACGAGCTACCAAAGTTATTTTGTTTTTTAAATGAATGTAATTTACAAACTTCTAAATTTATTATAAAAAAAAAACTAAAAGTCATTTTGAACTTAGCTTTATTTTAAAAAAATCTTTAGTTGATACCCTTTCTAACGGTATGCTACAAGTCACAAAAAAACAATTAATTAAGTAGTCAAAATATTAGTTAGGAGAGTCAGGGTTAAGAAAAGACGTATTAAGGTTATTATGTTTTTATAAACTAAAGTTATAAATCTTGTTCAAATTTGATTCAAATTAACCCAATATTTATTTTGTGCCATTGTGCCACAAACGTAAAAATTATTTCGAATTAAAGGAATCATTTTGGGGATTTTTTTTAAATAAAAAATAAATAACATATGTAACCAACCGTGACATTTGGGACATAGTATGTATGGGTAGACCTAGCTAATGACCTCCGAAACCCCTGGAAAAATTGTGTCGGTCCATAAGCCAAACACCCTGTATAATAATATAATGTTATGTAGATAATAATATACCTAATATCTGAACTAATCTACTTGAATAGGACAATGTAGTGAATAGTGAGTAACCACAGTGTGTAATGGGCACTCAAGCATTCACTACTTATGTAATGCCTATAATAGAAAATAGATAAGATAGACGGATAAAATGTTTATGAAATTACATCATTGAGTTGGTTTATGGAATACCTTTATTATGTCATAGATATAAACGGGAATTTGCCGATATCTCTCTTTTTGAGTAGCCTCCTAATGTTTTGATACCTATGCAAGTACCTACCTATCTACCTAACCTACAAAATTAGATGAGAGCTTTCTTTTTAAGTAATTTACTATACAATGTTGAACAATGTTATTTATGGATCAACAGCCTCACTTGATACATTAGACAGCCTTGCCAAAAACACCACGCATGCTGCAAACGCATTTTTAACCATAAAAGAGTTGTGATTCAATCTGACCCATTTACTCCCAGTAAAGACATTCTTCCTGCCACAATAATAAACATCGCATCCCTTCTACAAAGCGCAACAGATATTTCCTTTAATATGATTTATTTTTACACCGCGGCGCACGCCCTCTGTGTTTATTTTTACTCAGCGTCGTTCAGCGCAAGCGCACCCGAACAGACCGCGTCTCGAATTTCAACAAACACCATGTATTTGGTTACAAACAAACATACAGATTTACAAAGTTTTTGTGCACGGTCTACAGTATTTAATAATATCATATTTCGATTTTTAACTGATGTGTATCGATTTCTACGCGCCGTTGCTCAGGCTCGACAATAAAATACTTGCAGGAGACATTTCCAAACATATTTCAGATACTGTATTATTCAGGCCACGTGTTAATTTTAGACGGGTTGAGTTGGTCAGGCATCTGTGCATACAATGTAACTAGGTATATTTTGAAGTGCTTTAGGTCCTACTTCTGGTCTTATTTTGGGACCTAGTTATAAATTTTGGTTGAAGGTAGCTAATACTACGTACTTCATATAAGTTTAAAGAAATTTTGCCCTAAAAAAAGCGGAACTTTGAAATTTATATCTTTTTACCTTGCGAAGTTCTCAGCGGCCCCAGCCTAATATATACCAGAAATTTAGAACTCTTTTTGAACCTGGATATAGGAGCATGTGGTTAGACTTTAGCACAATAGAGGAGAAACCTGGTGCCTACTTACCAACAGCATTGACTGAAGTCGGACTGTGGATGATCTTTTCGTCGTATACTTATTGATGCTTTACAAAATAAACATAATAGGCAATAAAAAATTGCAAATCTATTTAGTCCGTCAGAGTATTGGAAATCAATGGACACGTATTTTTTTATTTTTGTAAATCAATGAATATTGACAAAGATAAAACGCATCAAAACTCGGGAGTGGGGGCTCGTGAAGTCAGAACGCACTAAAAATTATACCACAGCGTGACGTATTGAGAATTTTAAAAGCGTCGTATCTTATTTATTTATTTATTTAAACTTCATATACAATAGTGGTACATAGGCGGACTTAATGCCACAAGGCATTAAATCCATTTCAAATCAATCAGTCAATCAATTTAATTTCGTTTTTTTTTTGTCATCGTCAATTTTGGTTTACGTAACAAAAGAAAAAGTACGGGTCAAATATTTTTTATAATCTAACTGACGGAATAATTAGATTTTTTCAGTCGACAAGCCTATTTAGACATTTATATGTTTGTCGGCAGGTTCCGCTTCTCTGGGCGCGTGCTGGGCCTAGCGCTGGTGCACGGCTACCTGCTGGAGGCGTGGTTCACGCGCGCCCTCTACCGCGCGCTGCTGCGGCTGCCGCCCGCGCTCGAGGACGTCGACGCGCTTGATGCGCAGTTTGCTGCCTCGCTGCGGTGGCTACAGGTGAGATTACTACCAATGGTCATTGAGGCGCAATTAAGCACTATTTTTATTATTTTACTTAGCTAGCCTGTAGGTACTGTCCCGCCTGCGGGGCGAGTCACCACTCCATTCTTTCCGTCGGTCCTATTCTGAGCCACTTCTTTTTAATTGTCAGGGAAGATATCGAATTATTCGTCTCGTCATTTTCTTCCTGAAAGATATCATTTATTACGTCTGACGCACTTACCATGATTGTTCAGTCCCCGTGAAACACTGACCTACAATGACCTCCTGGCCCCCTACCTCTGGCCTAGCACAGATATCTTATCACACCAGGAAGTAACATGATAAGCTCAGAATATGGCAGCTATATCGCTTAGGAAAATGACACACAATTTCGCACAACAGACTTTAAAAAAGAGCTCTTTCCATCAAAATAATATGCTTGTCAGAAGTTAAATTAAATTTATTTGCCAGAATATGCGCTTATAATGTCATTGCTCATAGCTACCCATCATTTAAAGGAGAACTGTCAGTGCCTTAAGACTCGTTGATGTAACATCACAAACGCAACCACATAGCTTTCCCTACGAAGCGTCAACCCCCTACCCTCCAGGTTTTGCAGTGAAATTCTCAATATATCTAATCTATATATATCTAATACCGACTAAGTAGTTGTGCCCGCTACAAAGTTTTTTGGTCCTTTCATTTCAATTGTGGGTATAATAGGTCCTACACCAATTGCCTATTACGTGTGATAACAAAACGTCACACCTGTAATTTTCTCATTCGATTTTGAACTTAACCGTCAACATTATATGGTTTAAATCATTTGGGAGAAATTCGTCAGTTTGTGGTAACTTGATGTGCTGGCGACTGTACCTAGGGGTCGAGCCGGGCAGTCATTCAGATTGAGCACAAACATTTCTATATGGAAGAACTCGCGTACGCGTAATTTTCCTTCACTTACACATAATAATGATCATCTCTCACATTCCAGTCAGCCCGATGCGTATCATCCCTGGAGCTGACCTTCGCCGTGTCCGAGCGCCTCGCCGACGGGCGGGTGCTGGAGCGGGAGCTGAAGCCGGGCGGGCGCGATGTGCCCGTCACCGAGAGGAACAAGAAGGAGTACCTCGAGCGCGTCGTGCGCTGGCGGGTCGAGCGCGGAGTGGCCGAGCAGACCGAGTGGCTGGTGCGGGGCTTCCACGAGGTGAGACCACACATGTTACTATAGTTGCTGCCAGTTAAGATCGCAATAGCGGTCATTGACCCACCTACATTTATTAAATTTCTTCACTTTGAAATCCAAAACTAAGCCTGTTTAAGTCTTGAATAGTCATCTATCGTGATTTTCAACATTTTTTCTAAGTTAAAAACGATACATGGTTCATTTGTTTTGGTTCGTACGAAGAGATATAATTAGGGAAAGGGCAATCACCGCTATTGCGACCTTAACTGGCAGCAACTATAGGCACTCATCAGTAGGGCAGACTTTTTACAGTTTCTTCAGCGCTGTGCCCTAACAGGCGCGTGTCCATGTGCAGACTGTAACCACCGGGGTGGTTTGGTGAGGTAATATTCCACACATCCCGGTATAACCCCAAAGCCCGGATGCCTTCTGAAGGTTTCAACCCGAAAACACGAAAATAAGCTAATGGGTGGTATCGTGTTACATAGCAACAGGGTTGTGGGAGATCAGTTAAGCAGTTCCGATAGAAATACTGGAAGCCAAACCCAAACTTAAGGAAAAGCCTAAGCAAATGATAATGGCTCATGTGCTTGATCCTCCTAGGTTCGATTCCCAGGTTGGCCAGTGTCTCAGTAGCAGCCTGAACTGGGGCCCGGCTGATACAATAAGCTGCTTCCCTATAACATGGGAAAAACCAAACCAAACCATAACTAGCGAAATATGGGTGTCTCATAAGAAGCTACACCTCTGTCTATCCCTACATATTGTAACTTTATCCTATTGTTTATTGCGAGCAGGTGGTAGACCCGCGGCTAGTGGCGGCATTTGACGCGCGGGAGCTGGAGCTGGTCATAGCCGGCGCGCCCGAGCTGGACGTGGCGGACTGGCGGAACAACACGGAGTACCGCGGAGGGTACCACGACGCGCATCCCGTCATCATCTGGTTCTGGCAGGCTATTGACAGGTACACACCACTTTATGTCCAACTAAATCAGAATGGCAACTGTCAAAATAATGACGCTCGAAAAGCTGGTTCTAAGTATCATTATTGGTGGACAATCTGGTTACATATCTCATTTTATATTTAAATAGTTTTACCTCATTGGTCAGATTGGGACCCCATTAAAAAGACACTGGCCTGCGACAGACACGACGGATAGTCAGGAAGAGGATACGGTCTAGTCTATTTGTAGTAGTAATAGGATCCCGTTTTCACTCTTTGGTTACGGATCCCTATACACAGACTATTTCAACTCGTAAAGGGGCTTAGCACACCAACATATCAGTAAAAACTAAGATAAAGAATAATAAAGAAAAAATACTAGACATAAAATATTGTTAACTGTTTGTTAGTACCATAGGTCATGTGCTGACTGCCATGTGCTTGGTAAGTTATCGACATATCTACCACAAACTACTATCATCGTAGACAGCATGTCGGCCATTTTGCTTGGTGGTATATACGTTCCCTACCTACCAAATTAGCTATTAAGAAAACGACTTAAAAAAGACACTCGCTGCTGGCTACCATCCACATTCTTATATTTTAAGACAAAATGAGGAAGTGTATTTTGTGCCCTTCTAACATGATCTATTTATAACATTGCGCTTTTCTGGCAGGTTCACAAACGAGCAGCGCCTGCGCCTGGTGCAGTTCGTGACGGGCACATCGTCCATCCCGTACGAAGGGTTCTCCGCGCTGCGCGGGTCCACCGGGCCGCGGCGCTTCTGCATCGAGCGCTGGGGCCGCGTGGAGTCGCTGCCGCGCGCGCACACCTGCTTCAACCGGCTGGACCTGCCCCCCTACCCCACCCCGCACCTGCTGCACGAGAAGCTCCTGCTCGCCGTCGAAGAAACCAACACCTTCGGCATCGAGTGAACAGACAGCCGCCCGACTGATGCACCACTTATATAACGCTCTACGGACGACGCTCTGCTCAGCTCGATTTCTAACTAAACGAGCTAATTACCTAGAGCGCTGTAGTAGCGTATGCTTTGCATATCCCATGATATTAGGATTCGGCCCGACGACTATAATGACCATGTTGTTGGCAAATATTGTACCTACTTCTGTTATATGGCCTGGCCCTCGATTCTAAACCGCGTTTTTGTTCTTTTGCTGTGTTAATCGGTAATAAAGATAAGGTACATTATTATACATCATTATACGTGAAACTTAACTGTATCCTTGAAATAACATGATTGCAATTAAGTTAGTGTCGACGGCCGAGACTATACTGTATGAATTATTGAAAATACATTTTGCAGCTGTAAATAATTGTGACTAATAAGTATTGTTGTCAATGTAAATAATAGTCAATTGATAGTATAATGGACAAACAAAGATAGGAATATTTTAGCAGTTTAATAAACATGTGTAGATGTGCCTAGGTATTTATTATTATAACTGGCCGCGTATTCTACGAGGTTTGTACTTTATTATCGCTTTTATTATAAGTGAACGTATATTGTGGCTGTGAAATGGGACTCAAGTCCTGTGTTTAGTAATTACGCTTTTACGTCACTAATTTATAATATTATTAATGTAACCGCTATCACCCTTGATAAGAACAGTTCATTTTAAATTATTGCGAACACTCGAAATGTATTATTGTTGCGTACTAGAAAATTTAATCATTGATAATAAATAATTGAATATTTGCAACTTACCTGCTAATAAAGTAATTTATATTTAAATAAGTTTTTGAATCTACAAGCAACACTAGTCAGCGACATTATTCTTCTCAATAATTTTGTTTGATCTACATCAGACACTTGTAATTTTGTTGTATGTATGTTTGCTACTTGCAGTCTTAGCTCTCCTGTACTGTAACTTAAAGATGTACCATTTTTACTATAACACTTACATAAGTATAGTATGAGTCATGAATGTGCAAGACATGCAAGTTCATTTTTAACAATTTATGTTCCTTTGTTATATTATAAATTAGAACAGTTTTATACTAAGTAATGCTGCAGTTCATGACAAACGGTTGTTGCCCGTCTCAGCATGCAGATATAGAACAGTATTGAATGTCTCTATAAAATGTAAATATATTATTTATTGTGCTTATCAAATCTACACTTGTGTGTAATTGATGTTTATTTTTGTAAGTAATAATTCTATTATGTTGAATATTTAACTCAAAATGTGTATTGTTTTATTATCTCTAAATTTTAAGTAAATTGTTTTTGTGTGAAAGTGATAAAATGTGTCAATATACAACATTACTTGAATACTACTGCTTTTATTAACCCCAGACTTTCAATTAGGTACGTGTGAAGATATAATGCTACTAGATAGAAGGCTGGGGGAGTACAGAAAAGTTAGGAAAATAATTAAGAAAAATATCACACATACAAAATGTTTATTTTTCTGAAGTTGTGTAACAACAAAAATCAACCTTGTTATTTTACGACCTTATCTTTTAACATATATCAACTATTTACAGTTCCCAAAGTCTGCATTTGTCAACACAAACTCATGATAAAAATGCAACAAGGGTTACTTTGCATGTTCTACTCTATATTGTGACGGAGTTAATTCATAGCTTGTCACAGTCTGTAAGTTTTAAAATCCTTATTCCATAAAACTCATAGTTAAATCATAAGCTGTGATTACAATATGATAAAAGCTACTGTTATTATAGTTCCGTATGCATACTGTAGCTATGTGAATCCAAAATTAAAACTCTTAAATATTATCCTCCCCCTCTACAGCATCCATGTTAGTCGCGAGCAAGACTAGTCAACCCCCATATCAATAACTTGAAAATTGAACCCGATAAGTCAATAAGTAAATTGAAAGGTGGTTTCCGAAGAAATCAACTGAATTTTAATGTAATATAATACACGCTTGTGTAAATATTTTGTATATTTACTTCAAAAATAACGGTACATACAATATTTTTAATTTGTAACTCTATCGAAAGGGAGAAGAGCGAAGGCTCACTGTGAGTCTAGCCAAGAGAGGGAAAATCCTTGCTGTCATCAACCTTAGGCGGTGCGGCCTGCGCACGCAGCGGCGGGCGCTCCTCCACCGGCTCGGGCTCGCGCGGCGGGCCCCGGCCACGGCCGCGCCCGCGCCCGCGACCGCGCGGGCCCCCGCCGCCGCGTCGCGCCGTGTCATTGAACGTGAACTCGATGCCCAGCACGCGCTTCTGGCGGCCCACGCGCTGCGGGTAGTCGGCCAAGTCGAACTCGTCGTCGCTGTCATCGTCCTCACCTCGTTCGCCTTCCTTTTTCTTCTCGAGCATCACCAGGTTCTTCCACTGGCTGAGGTCTTCGCCCTCGCCGGCCTTGCGCAGGTTGTACTGCGGCTGAGTGCGTTGGGCATTTCGGAGCGCCTTGTACTCATCAAGCGTGAGTTCGCGCGGCTCCTCTTCGGTGGGAACGGCTGCGCGCTCTGCCTCGGGCTGCTGTCCGTCGCCGGCGCCAGCCGCATCGGCCGCTTTCTCCTCAGCTACCTCACCTTCGGAACCGGTCTTGTTGAGCTCGTCAATCTCATCCTTCAACGTGCCCCAGTTATGAGGACCGGCACCCTCACGCTTGTCCACCGGCTTAACACCGGTCTTGTCGGAGCCGGACCTCCTGTCAAACTCGCGTTTGCCTCTATTGTCGTACGGACGCGGCCCGCGCGGTCCGTCACGACTGTCGCGAGTGTCACGGCTTTCGCGAGTGTCGCGATTCTCACGAGGTTCACGATTCTCACGAGGTTCGCGAGGTTCGCGCGGCGGCCTCGGCCCACGGCGCTCAGCTCCCTCAGGATTGTCACTGAAATTGCGTCGCTCGAAGTTGGGCCTGCGGTCACCAAACTCACGTCGAGGTGGTCGAGGAGCTCCTTCCTTGTTCTCCACAGCGCCGTTTTGAGGCGGCCGCTCCTCGCGGCGACGCGGAGGAGGACGTTCGGTGTTGCGGTCATTGGGTCTGGCAGGGCCCTTGGGCTTCTGTTGCTCACCGCTCCTGTTTTCTTGAGACTTTACATTTTGGGTTTCCTTGATTCCCTTCCTGATAGCGGGAGCGCCACCTTTAGGTTTGGTCTCAGGTTTGCCCTTGTTCTCTTTTTCGGCTTCTTTGGTCTTCTTTTTGAGCTCCTTCGCTTGCTCTCGCGCTTTTAACGCATCAAGAGGATCGGACTCATCGTCCAAAAAAAGAGCGTATCTGTTAACAACCCCCACACCGTAGGAATTCTCCATTGTGATCCTCTTGATGATTTAATCACACAATAACTGGATGTTGGTGGATTATTTTCACGCACTTTAGTAAGGCGACATTTTGTCTTATTTTATTGATTTCATTTAATATGGCGGACGTAAGCGAACGCACCTAATACGCCATATGACGAAAGGAATAGAGAAAAGAATGAAAATGGCGGCACGGTTTTCTTTTTAAATTATTGTCTATGGTTTTCAGACCTCTATTTTAAAACCAGAGACAAAAATATCACTGACATTCTATGCTACTGTAGTAACACGGACGATCAAACTTTGTACGAGGTGGATCGAACTATATTTCACAGAAAGTTTATCTGAACTGAACTTTCATTAAAAGTATTCCAATAGAATTAAATGACACCATGACATTTATGATTGACTTCGAGAGTATTATTTTTATTATTATTTTTTATCTGCATGTTTGATCTGGTGGCATTTGGCTGTTTTTTTCTGGTTTCTGGTTATATTTTGATCAACAAAAAACGTAAAACAAATCCGGTCTCCTGCCTTAGGCGGATATGTCCGTTGTCCGGCGGCCGAAGTTTCTAATGGTGCATCCACAACGCAGTCACTTTTTGTGGAGCAACACTGTGCAACACGGTAACATTAGATAACAATCTGTAACTTTTGTGGGTACTTATTACTATTTGTTGAATTTTATAGTCACGTCCATACCGCGAGTAACATAGATTAACAAAGAGTAACTTGCAGCAACAAGCGAGTTGCACGGCATTTGTTCTATGTTACAGTAACATTCTTTGACAATGTTTTCAATTGTTACCGCATGTTGACTGTTTTAAAAAATTAGGCATCATTACTTAACATATACTAACACGGCAACATATAGTAACAATAATGGGGTGGGCAACTGGTGGAACTAATGGCGCTAGCAGCGCATGCACCAAACATTGTCATTGGTTTAAAATCTGTCAATGTCATTTTATAATTCAAAATAGATTGACATCATTAGTCAGATTGGGTCTAAGCTATGGACGCGCCATCTACAATCAGCTTTAACCAGCCTTCCCCATTAACATTTTGTTTTCATCAGTAACACTTGGAAACGTTGGTCAACAAAAAGTAATTGCGGTATGGATGCACCCTATAGGAACGCAGACTTAGCCGCACGGCAGTCGCCGCAGTCATCGCATTCGAAAAAATTCTTCTATGGAATCACGCACACAGCCATAGACAATTTTCCAACTGGACCAGTATCACCATCTCCATCAACTAGTGTCAGGTTTTCAGCAATGCCATGACACTCATGACTGAAACGAATATCTGAACTTAAGCGGAATTGTGCAAGTCACACAACTCCATTACCTTCATCAACTCTCTGAAAGCCAGCAAAGAGGTCACTAACACCAATAACCTGTTCAATGAGCTGATTGATGGTTTATCCGGACTGGAGTGCGAGCAGCTCACCATCACCATAGATCTAACTGGGGACGATACCATTAATAAATGTCCAATTTTAAGTAGCCATAATAAAATTAAGAATTTGAACCCCACCCAAAGTAATATCATAGTGTATTCTGATGGACTAGGAACCGGTTATGGATCATCAACCGTTCTAAACATACAGTGTTGTAGTAGTCTTTTTTTCAACATGTTTCACAAAACAAATTTACAATAGGTAGAAGTGAAGTTAGAGTAAAAGTATTAAGAGTTAAATAAACTATATTTAATGAATAAATTAAGCCCATTTTAAACTGTACAAGGATCTTTTGGCGCGTGGCTGAAATCAGAACTAACGATATCATTCCATAACTTCAGATAAAAAAACTACTATTAATAAAAGGAAAAAAATAATATTTTATAACACAAGCTATATAAACAATAAAACAACAAAAGACGTAATGTTTGCCAATATTATGACATTCTCGGTTGTCATCAAACTTCGGTGTACAACCGAAACTTGATAGTCACTGGATATCAGAAAGATACGTAATAGGTCTACAGGTCTGCGTTCACCTCTAAGGCTCCCACACACAGGCGCGTTTTTGCATTTCTGCGTCCCAAAACAAAATGCGATATGAGTTCTCTTGAGACGCAGAAACGCGAAAGCGTAGAAACACAAAATCGCGCCTGTGTGGAGGAGGCTTTACGGTGCCAGCAACTTATCTGTAAGCCTATTATGTATCTTTTTGATATATCCAGTTACTATCAAGCTTCGGTTGATAGTCACTGGATCGTACTGAGTGGATATCACTTTACGGTGACTAACAGCCCAGGTACGGTGTAACATCTTTCACGAAAGCCACTTCAAACTCAGTTGTCATTAATTTGTAGTCCACTACGCTTACATAATCGAAATAATATAAGTATCGATACGAAAGCGTCTGTCAAAATGGGCTACGGTGACTATCAGCCACGATGACAACCAATGACGTCATATTTGATCGCGACTGGTCATACATACTATGAAACTAACCTTTTGACAGTTAATTCATGGACACTGAGCCCAGTTACTATCTTTTCGAGCTGTCAACCGAGTTACGTAATAGCCTGTGGTTCATCTATGGTTTATCTGAGGGCGTCACTAGTGGTGATTTTGATATTGCCATTTTAGAAACTCACCAAGAAAAAAGGCAAGTAAAACATAAGGCAGTCTTTCAAATATCATCTGAATGTAATTTAAGAAAGTAGGTAGGTAATAAATTAATAATGTACAAAAATTTAAAAGTATGTACGAAAAGCAACACATTCTGAAATATTGAAAATACCTACAATATTTAAATATAGCTATGATATATCTAAAGTGCTGGATTCAATTTTATATTTTATAGAAATATTTTATCATTCTCTAAATTAGTAGTTAAGTAGGCCGCGCGAAAGGAATTCCTGTCGTAATCGATTTTCTCGAGCCATCTGCTGATTGCCTCAATTATTCGTCTTCTGAGTCACTCGAATCGCATTCACTATGGCATCACTGACCTGTCACAGCAGTCATAGCCGCAACGCGAATTGGCCGGACACCACTGACGAAGTTTTTTCTAACTCAATGGCAGACACTGACAGCGGCATGACGTTTATAAAATGACGGCTGTAGTTCAAATTTGTCCGGGTGCACAGCTAAATGGGATGGGCAACTGGTGAAACTAATGGCGCTAGCACCGCATGAACCAAACACCGTCATTGGTTGAAAATCTGTCAATGTTATTTTATATATCAAAATAGTTTGACCTCATTGGTCAGATTGGGTCTAAGCTATGGACGCGCCATCTACAATCAGCTTTGACCAGCCTTCCTCATTGGTGGCACTATATGACGTACATACATGGATCTCTTGGCGCGTGGTCTTAATAGGAACTAAACACAGGTTTAGACAGGAGCTTGTGAACTATGATATCTAGATGCATAAATCATGTTATTTGCTAAAAAAAACGGCAACCTTTGTTATTTAGAGGTCTTGACAGGTCTCAACAGCGAAAAAGAGAAATGTTGCTCTGAAAGTGCTTATTTGTGCAGGATATAGGCTGCACTAAATCGAATTTTGTGCACAAGTGCAATAACGTATCTACTCATAAATGTATTTAAGTATTTTCACACAACCATTATGATAAGTGGTCATCCAGTGTTGTCAGTGCATCATTTTGCACCATTCGGTCGTTGCGGCGTATGAAAAAGAGTCTAATCTTCTAATGACTCCATTATACCGGACTATGGCAAAGCCAATAGGAAGGGGTTATGAATTTAGCAGTCTATATGTATGTTTGTACTTTACTTTCACATACATACATCCCATCGCTACGCATCCTCGCTAATCTCGCGACGAATAGGCGACATTGGTTAGCCACCGCTTCGGATAGAGAAAAGTAGAATTCTTTGGAGAAGGCTTTTACCCGAAGCTAGGGGTCAACCCACAGACTAATATACATTTTTTAATTATAACATCGATACACCTCTATATTTATATTTCAATTTACAAATTCAAGAATTTTGTAATCCTACCTATCCTACTATAATGTTTACAGGGTGTAAACAACCTCATTACGAAGCCCCAAGCATTCTGTACATCAAACTCAAGCTCACGCTTTACGCAAAAATTTTGCTGGGAAACGACTTTTTTTTTGGGGGTGAAAAATCATGTTTTGTGGTAGAACTCAATGTAACGCACTCAAAACATTGTGCTGATGGATGGATTTAATAGTACGGGGGTCGTGGAGGTGTTTAAAGTTAATAATCTTACGTTATAAACTTGTATTAAAAAAAAACATCCCAAAAGTCGGAACTTTGACCCCCAATATCTCCGTAACTAGAAGGTTCCCAGGTATAAAACTGAATATCTCTTGTAACGGTCTTTGTGGTCGCACTCCTCCGGAACGGCTCGGCCTATATTTATTAAAAAAAATAGTTTATTTGGTAGACATGAGAACAGGGCGTAAAGTGTATTTCGCACCTTAATTTATATGGCAGAACAACGTTTGTGGGGTCAGCTAGTTATACTATATAAAGCTCGATTACCACTGACATAATTGTTCTCCCAGTAAACAAGTAACTCTAACGAGGAGGGAAAAAGTGCCAAACGTCCCCTTTTCGCCCCCCCTTCCTCCCCCTCCCTATCGTATTATCGAAAACTTAAGAGACCCGTATTTTGATTTTTTTACGGATTCGTATTATAGAGGAGAGGAGAATTGGAACATTTTTTTTTTTGGATTTATTTAAAGGGGCAATCCGTTAGTCAAAATCATTTTTCAAAACTCGCCCCTCTCACCCCCTTCAACCCCCTCTTCACCCCTTTTTTACTACTGAAAAATCTTTTGATTTTTACCTAAAACTATTGAGAGGCGTTGAAATTTGTATACCCTCACTGAAATTTGTATACTAACTTCGTAACGGTTAGAGATAGCCACTAAGTGTTTGAACAAATATTACAGTAGGCGTCTAAACCTGTCCGGTGGTGGTAGGTTGACAAGCAAACTATAGGATAATGTTTTTTTTAATGGGAAAAGGTCTGAGTTTTTAATTTTTTAATTTTTATTTACTGTTTAGAATGTTGTAGGGGTTCTTATGGGTTTTTTAAATATTTAAAAGATTTTATAAATTTTACAAAATCTTTTAAGGACTCTAATGGATTTTCCAATTCGTTTAAGGATTCTTATGGATTCTCAAAATATATAAGGGTAAGGAATACTTTTCAAGAACATGACGACACGCGAGCTGCGCGTAGCTCGCGCACAACGCAAACTAGTTTAAATATAAAATTACTAGCTGTTGCCCGCGACTACGTTCGCGTGGTTTTGATGTGTTTGTGTGTCTAAAAAATAGCCTACGACCTATCCAAATCAGGGATGTTATGGAGGTGGTTTTATCAGAACCGAAGTCGGAGTCGGAGTTTTTAAATTTGGTTTTTCGGAGTCGGAACCGGAACCGATGCCGGAGTCGGAGGCGGAGTCGGAGATGGTGGTAGAAGAACGATGTGTTAAGGGTAGGCAATAAAACACAGAACGCGTGCTGTTCCTCAAGCGACATGCATTAACCTGTTCGTACACGTTAACCGCAGCAGCCGCACGTCGTCGCCGCCGCCCGCCGCTATCTGCGACCTCCGATTTAAAAGTATCGGAACCGAAGGTGTCAGATCAATCGGAAGTTCCGACATATCGGAGTCGGAGTCGAAGCTCCGTAACATCCCTTATCTAAATATACCTACACAAACTTTCATAAAAATCGGTCAAGCCGTTTCGGAGGATTTCGTTAACAAACACTGTGACACGAGATTTTTGTGAGGACGGATGGATGGACATTTGTTACTCTTTCACGCAAAAACTACTGACCGGATTTTGATAAAGGGGTTTGTTAAAGTTCAGGCTTCATACAAAAATCTTCCAAGCCCTTTTCGCACACAGATAGTTTACAACCTGGATTAACACTTAAGAAAATTTTTACCCCGGTAGTACAATTCCGTGGGACATTATCGAACGTTGGGTGGCAAAGCCGTGGGCATAACCTATAAATATTTTTTTAATAAATTATTTTAAAATTAAGGTTTTTGTTGTTGTTTGTAAGGTTAATGTTATTATGTCATTGAGCTATTACTACGTATAGAGAAGACAGCGCGAACAAAATCTGTGCTCCGTTCAACTGCGGTCGGCCGGCCGCAGTTCACTCAGTCGCTTGCTCGCCACACAGAATCTATATAATACGGGGTTAGCCGCCCCAAGCGCGCCCCACACTGCCGCGCTTGCTGCACAGATTGTTCGCGCTTTCTTCTCTATACTTAGTAGTAATAGCTCAATGTATTATGTGGAATTAAAGAAAGCATTATCAATAAATAAGTAGGCGACATTTACCGTTATCTATACAAGTTTATAATGCCCAGCACACACCGCTGGAGGCGCAGCGGAGCGCATTTGAAGAAAACAATTTAATATAAACCTTAACTACCTTGATATACGGACAATATAACAATAAATTCGCACGCGGTACTCGGAGCGCCCTCAAGCTACTACAAGTGCATGCGCGCGACCGTATATCAAGGTAGTTAAGGTTTATATTAAATTGTTGTCTTGAAATGCGCTCCGCTGCGCCTCCAGCGGTGTGCGCTGGGTCTATGGCCGCCTTTTCGTTGCGCAGTCGGGAAAAAAGGAATATCATACTGTCTTGATAGTGCGAAAAAAGTTTGACATATTATCACTATTTATTATTTTATCTTTGCAAGTTTCAATGACACGCGGCGGCTGTGCGGCAAATTTGAAGTGACTGATTGAAGGAAAATGGAATTGTCGTCGTATAAAAGTCGTAGTAAAAGTACAATCGCAAGGAGTCATAGATTTTATTCTAATTATCACAAACTTTTATTTTTTTTAATTGTATACTGTATATGTATCTATTCATATTTCAGCGGTAAATTTGTTACTACTTTTAGTATGATCCGCATAACAAGTTTTAAAAAAGTTTTTGTTTTTCCATAATTTTAATAGAAATAAATTTGATATTGGACATGAAGATTGAACGCATTTAATCCAAGACTTAAAAGAAAATACAAAATAGAATGTTTTTCGTCGGTAGGTTTGCATGACTTATAATTTTGACGTCTTACTTTTCACTTTCTTGTTTTTCAATATACTTTATTAATATACCTGTCTTTTATTTTGTACGTAACTGTAAACAAAAATCTGATGAAACGAAAATCTGTCTAACCGGAAACAACCCAAAAAAAAAAAGAAAACGTTATTTTACTATTAACATGAGATTTTTCCAAGACCGATTTCTTCAGCAGACACCTTTCTTAGCTCCACCACTGGAAGCAGATTTTCCCAAGCAGGTTTCCATCAACATGCCACAAACAAGATAAGGGTCACAGTCTCCAGCGGGTCTTCTATCCTCCATAAAGCCTTTACCCTTCTTTTTTATGTTTCTTTGAAGACGGATAGAGGCCTTCCTATTAGCGATGCCCCATGAGAATTTGTCAAACGGAGATGTTTCAAATTTTCCTGACAATCGCAGTCTGTTTCCCGCTTCATCAATTCCGTAATTTTTCATGTGTTTCATGTGGTTCTTTTCTAACCTCTTTATGCACTCTTCTATGAAGGCGTATCCTCCGTCTGAACGCATCCTTTTCGTACTGAAGTTATGATGCATGCCGATTCCTGGATGCAAATGACCGAAAGGCTTTGGATGGTACGTAATATCTACTCCGTAATCTTCGGCGACACGATTCATAATGTAGCGTGACATCCATAAATCATCCGGGGCTTTAATGCCAAGAGTAGTGCCCACTTGCCACTCCCAGCAAGCAAACATCACTTCAGCGTTAGTACCTTCAAAATCAAGTCCAGCAAATAGACATGCTTTGCAGTGAGATTCGCTTACATCTCGTCCTGCTATATATTTTGCTCCAACACCACAATATGAGAACTCATATTTAACTGCGGGAAATCCACCTCCTTTAGGCCAACCCAGCCCCCATCCATCATTGTCCAACATAGTATACTCTTGTTCCAAACCAAACCATGGCTCTTCGGCTTTATGAATTTCACACAATTCATTACAATAGTTTCTGTGATTCGTTTTAGCTGGTTTTGAACTGTCGCCTAAATATACTTCGCATAAAACGATCACGTGAGGATCAGCTCTAAACGGATCTCTATAAACGGCAGCTGGTCTTAACGTCGTATCAGAATTATCAGTAGTGGCTTGGCCACACGAACTGCCATCAAAAGCCCACCCAGGTGCAGCATCTGCGCTGTATGGAACACAATCCAGGATACGATCTTTGGATCTCATGTTAATTCCGGAACCGTCAATCCACACGTACGTAGCCAATATTTTATTACAAGGTGTAGGGAGTCTCATATAACGATCCATTACTTTTTTGTTCATGATATGGTTAATATTATGTGCCAATATGGTCCTCTTAGAGCTGACAATAACGGTTGGCTTAGGCTTATTGACTATCGAAACACACTTTCTTAGGAACGATGTCATCTTGTCAAACTTAAAATTTTCACAATTAATAAAAAAAATATACAAAAATTTTGTAATACTACTTCTTTTTATATTTTACAATATATTTTGAAAAAATCCAAAATTATGTCATGTCACTTCTCTGATCTGTTTGAAAAAAGTTTAGAATGCCTGTTTCTGCAAAAATGTAAACCTGCCAGTTTCTTCTTTATTTAAAAACCCTACGAAGCATAAAGGCCGGACTGTAAGTTGTAGCGGGCCCTAGAGGGGAATAAGGGCCTTATCATACTAGCGGGTTGCGAGTGTCTTCAAAGCGGAGCGGGCGCGCAACGAATACGTTACGGGCGTCCAACGGACACACAGCGCATTCGCTGCGCAACGCAAATTGAATTTTTAAAGCTAGGCTTTGCAGCCTAACGATGAAAATTGTGTGCACTTTCAGGCTGCTATTCGCGGCGAATTCGTTGCGCGTCCGCAACGAATTCATTCCGCGCCCGCTCCGCTTTCAAGACTATATAAAATATCCTATAGGTTGGTTGGTAGGTTCCTGTAGGTTGGGTTGGTTGGTGGTTGTTGTTGTGACATGACATGGGTTTGATTACGGTCACTTGGGTCGGGCACAGTGTAAGGGTGGATTTAATGATACCACTCGATAGCGTATATTAGATTAACTATCGAGTGGCGTTAATTTATAACAGATGTAAATGCAATCGTAATTTTTCGATGATTTTTCCATAAACGGAACTGTTATTGTAGCACTGTAGTCCAAAAAAATAGAGACCCACCCTCTATTTTGTTGGACTACAGTGTAACAATAAGTTATATTTACCTACTTTATTCTTGCAATTTAGATTGACAGATTTAATACTTACTCCTTAGTCCTTTCACTTCACGTTATTTTAGTCTTCACTGTCGTTGAGCTTGGGTTGATTAAAAAAAGAGAAGGACAGTTGATGGAATAATTGTAGCATCAAGCATCATATAAATACGGGTACATTAATTTAGTACCTAAGTTAACTGCTGTAATTTTCACTTCATGACTAATTAGGTGGGATATGGACACTGACGAAAACAATCTTGCGTGCGAGTTTTCACTGAAATTTAATCTCGAACTAAAACTTTTCCAGAAAAAAAATCATAAAAAAAATAGAAACAAAATCACTTGTATCATTTCGTTTTCAAACTGTTTCTGCTAGAAGAGCGCACACCCTGTATGGATCACAGTCACCTGCTGGTCTACGGTCTTCTAAAAATCCTTTCTTTGCTGAGTGAACACTTCTCTGTAATCTTATAGAAGCACTACGATCGGCGACTCCCCATCTACATTCTTCAAATGAAGCAGTTTCGAATTCCCCAGTTAATCTTTTACGGTTTTCCTGACCGTCTCCTAGTCCATAATTGTTCATATATTCTTTATGTTTGGCACATAGGTCTTTACATACCCTTTCAATTTCTGTGATTCCTCCATCGGCCCGCATTTTTTTTGTGCTAAAGTTATGATGACACCCTATTCCTGGCTGATTCTTACCCATCGGTTTTGGGTGATAGCTAATAATAATCCCAAAGTTTTCAGCAATTCTTCCTAGCAAATATCGTCCTACCCATAAATCGTCGGCAGCTTTAATGCCCACAGTTGTTCCAACTTGATACTCCCAAGATCCTTTCATGACTTCTGCATTAGAACCACCGTAATCTAAACCAGCATAAACGCACGCTCTGGCATGACATTCAACTAAATCCCTCCCTGCAACATGTTCGCCCATGCCACAGTACGAGAACTTGGACTTTACTACGGGATATCCACGAATTTTCGGCCATCCTAAAGGCCACAGATCCGAATCAAACATTGTATATTCTTGTTCTATACCAAACCATGGATCTTGGTTGGAAATTTTGCTCAGTACGTTTGCACAATGAGCCCTATGGTTTGAAGAAGTAGGGGCTCCAGAGCTATGATACGTTTCACATAGTACAATAACGTGGGGACGTTTGCGAATAGGGTCCCTATATACGGCAACTGGCAATAATGTAGTGTCCGAGTCATCAGTTTTAGCTTGTCCAGTGGAACTTCCGTCAAACGCCCATTTCGGAACCATTCTTAGGTTAGTAGGCTCTCTGTCTAGAAGGCGATCTTTGCAACGCAAGTTAATGCCACTACCATCGATCCAAACGTAGGTGGCAAAAACTTTATTTGGTGGTAATTTTAAATCTGTGAAATGGTGAAAGTAGGCATCTAAAGGTGTGTTAGTCTTCGATAAGCCAGACGTGAAGTTTTCTTGGCTAAAGTTTCGTGCTCTTGGAATCATTGAAAGAACTTTAGAAGTTATGCTGTTTTTTAAGAAAAATCTAGAATATAATGTATTGCACATCATTTTCACATGGAGTTGTGTTACGTATTTACAAAACTAGTAATTATTGACAAAATTATGGCAGAACGAAAAAAACTTGATAGGTGGGTAGGTTGGTAGGCCATGAAATTTTTCAAGTAAAACTAGATGGCTATGGGAGTGGGTAGAGAGCCTATAATAATCTGTGCTCATCGCCTCAGACGATCGTCTTCGACATCGCCTTTGACGTACGTACTCTCGAGATTTAACTGTTTCCCAAAATAGGTACCGGAGTTGCTTAGGGTCGGAAATAATATTCGAACACAAACGTATTTCAATAAAAATAAATCCTGTCTATAAGACAATCATTCTTATACATTCAAGTCCCAGTAAATCTATTCGAAGTCACACAACTATTCGCTCAACAATCGGGAAGGTCGGTTAAGGGCATTGTAGATGGTGTTCATGGCGAATTGTACGGCGTTGCCATGTGGTTATAGGCTTAAGACAAACGATATTACAAGATGATCAGATAACCTTAAATCAAAATATCATATGCCCTTTTTACGGTTCCGTACCCAAAGGGTAAAACCGGCCAAGAGTAGGGTTCCGTAGTTTCCCGTCCGTCACAATAAGTGTTCCCACTTATGAGTTTAAAGGTGGGTATCCATTATGTTCGCGCTCCAGCAGCGCTCCGTGCTCCTGCAACCCGACCCAATGTAATAAGTAACTACAGCGCCATCTCTCGGGGAATTAGGTTACTAATTAATACATAGACGTGCCAGAAGTTTTCAGTGGTAATTTTGGATTGCGAGAACCGATTTTAATAATTCTTTTTTGTTTGAAAAAAGATACGTTCAGGATAATAAAATATGTAAACGAAGTTAAAAAAAATGCTTGCATATACGAATATACTACAAACTTAGTCCAGAAATTATTTTGTACAACTTTTTGTCTTTTTTGTACAAAAACTGTTGTTTCCATCAAGTTCAAAATGATTTTCCTAGAAAGTCCTTATAAAGTTCTACTTTTCAGATTTTTTTCATATTTTCTAAACTTGTGGTTCAAAAGTTAGAGGGGGGACACACATTGTTTTTTACTTTTGGAGCGATTATTTCCGAAATTATTGACATTATCAAAAAATGATTTTAGGAAACTCCTATTCATTTTTAAATACCTTTCCAACAATATATCACACGTTAGGGTTGAAATTAAAAAAAATCACTTCCCACTTTACATATAGGGGGCTACCCTAATAAAACATTTTTTTCATATTTTTATTTTACCACTTTGTCGGCGTGATTGATATACATATTGGTACCAAATTTCAGCTTTCTAGTGCTACCGGTCACAGAGATTAAGCGAGGACGGACAGACGGACGGACAGACATGGCGAAACTATAAGGGTTCCTAGTTGACTACGGAACCCTAAAAACGGGACCCTATTACTAAGACTCCACTGTCCGTCTGTCTGTCACCAGGCTGTATCTGTGTGAATATCAGCAAAGTGCATTTTTTGTCAATTTTGGTGGCGAAATGTATTCTTCAGTTTTCGTGAAAAATAGGGACCTGGTATAACAATAGAAAGTGGAACTTGTCCGTGGAAGCGACGGAACACCACGTCCTGCGGCCAAGTCTTCCTCCATCACCATGGGCAGATAACAATTCGGTATTCGCACCACGAATGCTTTGAAGTTGACGTTGCGGCGCGACTCTAATAACTGCACCCTCGGTGTGTACCTCGTTTTTTGGCGCACGTACTCCACGATGTCCTCCGCTTTAGTGGTGTAATGCAAGCGAGAAATGTACACCGGTGTATTCGGCTTGGCAGCACGCAGGCTCACTTTAGGGTCCGCAGGAGCCTTGCTGCAAAGGTTGTTCGCGAAAGGCGCTTCCTCCTCTGCACCGTCAGTGGGAGGAAGGCCTACATTAAGAGAGCTTCAGGAGCTTTTCAACTCGGTCTTGTTATCTGGGAGAGCTCCAGAAGCGTGGAAAAGGCGGCGTGGTCGTTCTTTTCTTTAAGAAGGGGAACAAGACCATATTAAAGAATTACCCATTTTGCTCCTTAGCCGCATGCTTAGCTTTCAAGAGTCATCACGAATCGTCTAGCGCAAAGACTCGACGACTTCCAGGCACCGGAGCAGACCGGATTTTGAGGAGGATGTAGCACCATAGAATAGACCACATCCATACTATGCGGCAGTACATACAGAAGTCCGAAGAGTATAATCGGCCGCTCTGTCTTGCATTTGTGAACTATGAGAAGGCTTTTGACTCTGACGAGACCTGGTCAGTTCTGAAGTCTTCCCAGAACTATTGTTGACAATTAACGGTCCTTTCGAGGTTGTTCGAGAATATGTTTATCTCGGGCAAACTACGAAGTTTGGTAAGAACAACTTTGAGACTCACAGAAGAATTCAGCTGGGCTGGGCAGCATTTGGGAAACTTCGCCCGGTCTTCTCGTCGCGTTTCCACAGTGCCTAAAGACGGAAGGTTTTCAACCAGCCCGTCCTGTCTGTTATGACTTACGGGGCCGAAACGTGGACACTCACGGTACGGCTGGTCCATAAATTTAAGGTCCCTCAGCGAGCTATGGAACGGGCGGTGCTTGGAGTCTCTCTGAGGTGGCGTGGGTCTCTGGAACGAGGTGACACGACAGAGAACCAGAGTTGTCAACATAACTCACAGAATAAGTAAGCTGAAGTGGCAATGGGCCGGTCATTTAGCCGTAGAACCGATGACCGTTGGGGTAGACGTGTTCTTGAGTAGAGACCGCAAATCGGCAAACGTAAGGTGGGATGCCCTCAGGCTCGAGTGACTGGAGTGACGATCTTCGCAGGGTGGCTTGCTGACTCTCATCTAGTTGGTGGCAACTGGATGAGAGTCAGCAAGCCACCCTGCTTTTTTGCTGAGAATCGCGTTGACTGGCGTGCCATTGAGGAGGCCTATGTCCAGCAGTGGTTTGCTGTAGGCTGATGATAAAACATTATTCTTGCTTTTCTTCTTCTTTTATCCATTCTCTTTTTAAGCAGCCTCTTTTCATTGGTCAGTTTTGGCATTCTAAAAAGCATCAAAATAAAAATATCAAAGTTCATCTTTAGAATGCTACCTTTATAATAATAGGTCTTACTTACTGCCAAGTACATAACAATTTTATTTGTAATGAAACTGTCTTGCAACGTAAAAACTGGCTATATATTCCGGTCAAATTAAACCAAAAAATAAGAGTGAATCTACATAAATTTACAACAAGCTGAAAATTGTTGAAATCGTTCAAAATATAATTATAAATAAAATTTGAAAGTTCCCCATCTTTCCCCTGCATGGAAAATTTTTTATTCAAGGTCAAAGGTAAACAAAATGAGTTTTTGGTGATTTTCAGCAAAACGGTAAGTTTTATCATAAAATACCTCAAACATAAATTATTGTAGATCATAAAACTATCTATAAAAAAAATTATTACTTTTTTTCCTACGAGCGACCGTTTCTGAGATAAAACGATTCAAAAATTTGTAATCGTCATAATATGCATGAGTACGCCTCGTACATACATCTCCAGAGTCGTAATATAAAGGGTGTAAAAAATCTCTTAAGGGGATTCCTTTGATCATCCCGCCGCCGTTTTTTCAATAGATGGCGTTGTAGTCTCGCATTTGGGTATTATTTATGTTTATGCCTAACTTAAATAACTAAGATAGACAATATTCTAATTGCGCGAACTAGCCTTTTGTCTTGATTTTTCCACATAAACAGTTTACTTGTTAACTCTTCTCAAACGGAGATTTGGTGTCAAATCCACCAGCCGTCTCCACTTCAAATCTGTACACACCATGCACACACACAAGCACAAGTAAATAGTTTACTTTCTGAACCGCTTGATGGCGTTCTCATCAAAAACGTTTAATTAGGAAAGATGCAGATATCATATTTATCAATATTTTGTGGCTAAAATGTAAAAAAAAAACATACAAGCAAACCACTGCAACGTTTTTATTTTAGTTAATGTGAATTTTTAACAATAATTACCAATCAAAAGTACCAAACTTGAAACGGAACGTGTTTTAATCAACCAATCAGCATCTAGTACTCGAATCTACCGAAAGTTAGTGTTGACATGGTTGTACGGACTAAACTTCTAGAAGTAAACATCAAAGTTTTTATACCGTACCTAGGTTAGCCTAGCAGTTCTTTCAACAAGGGGATCTTACGGTGACAACGCAATCGGCTATGTCCAAAAGTTGAGTTACTCTGGAGCATAAAGTTTACGTAAAGAACTGTTTATGTCTGATGACTATAGCATGATTTAATTTTGTTCCACCACCAAACGTCAAAGTGATTCCTCATTCTGTACATAACAAATTCTAAATTAATTGTGTTATAGATTAACTATCTAACTTCTAAATTAGTTGTGTTATATGTGTTGTGTAGTATGTGCCATTTGGTAAAACTGCATCTGTTTTCAATGCCGCAATGAAGTTCTGATCTAACAAAATATGAATGTGGTTTTGTTGTTTTACACTAATTATATAATTAACTATTGTAAGTAATGCTTTTTATTCAAGTAGTATTAGTATTCATTTACCCAAAATAAAGAGCCTGTCAGGGTATGAACATACAACCTACACATCACTGCCCACCCTTCAACTACATTATACCTACAATAAATTGTTGAAGGCAAAAAAATACAATTGATACAAACTCAAAGCATTTATTTAAATACCATTTACAGGCACTATTGAATTGTCAAGGACTCAGTCTCTAGTTACACATGGACACTCTTTTTAAAAACAAGTTGTCACAAAATCCTGGTTACATTATGAAAAAATTAAAAAGTGTTTATTCACGAAAAAGTTCTTTATCTGGTACATAATTACCCCCGCCAAACTGCAAAGCAGTTTGTTGGCAGACATAGCTCCTTTTTCCTTTACATTTACTTAATAACATTGACACTTTTCCACAAATACAGTAAAACAAAGTAAAAATTCTTGCATTCCTTAAAATAACAAGTAAACATAAAAAAAAACAGGTATGTTAACATTGTTTAACTATCCTCTACTACAGCGAGGCTTTGACGGAAGATATTATATAGGTACTTATTTAATTTGTTTTTAAAGGAGGTTTTAGTGATACAAGCGTTATATAATATATCGGCTGGAAGGTCATTAAAAATAGTTGGGACTAAAAACTTTCTACATCTTCTACCATAATAATTATTACAAGTGGGCACTACAAATCTTCTCATGTTATTGTTCCTTTGTGATCTTGTGTGTATCACCTGGTTTTTAAAATCATTGCTACAATATTGTTCTAATGCTACTGACAGCTCTACCCTCTCATGAACCGGCAGCATTTTACATTCCAAAAATAAGTCTTCATAATCACTACATTTACACCGGTTTCTTGTCTTTTTATCTACTAATATTTTCATGAATCTGATTTGCAATTTTTTTATTTTATCTAAATATGTTTTGAATGTATTGCCATAGCACGCCAGCCCATAAGAAAGCAGTGTGTCCACCAATGCATAGTAAACCATGTACAATTGCCCTGTCCAGCACAAAACTAAGGTGGTAAAATTTCACAAGTACTGACCTGAGTTTGTCACATAGTTGTAAAATGTGAGTTTTTAACATTATACAACTATGTGACAAACTCACAACTCTTCAACTCTTATTGCTTCTGCGTGTGAGAACAATATATAACAATTCAATACCTACAAAGATTAACAATGTGACCTGGCAGCTAAGAGATGACCAGTCTCGAATAACGGCGGCCATTCACGAGCATGACACGTGGATCAGCACCACTCTGCTCAAACATTTTGAAGGAAACTATGATCCAACACATGCGCCAACATCAGCGAAACAGCATGTCAAATTCTCAACTGCCAGGCTCGTTCATGTTGCAAAAGTACATAAAATATACTAAATGGCCACATGGTGCTCAAATTTATAATGAAATTAGTGTACCACAATAGGTAAAAAGAATAAAAAATAAAGCAATGACATAAATTAATTATGACTGTGATAGATAGGTACATGGTGCTCACATATTTACAAACTGTTGGGGATTTCAAATAAAAACTCCTACTGGCTTGAAAGCTTATTTAGTTCTTATCTTCACTTTATACATATACAAAGCCTTGGAACCCTTATTAGTACATAGTTGACCCAGCCCAGCTGATAGTTAGGGGTCGATGACCTGGTTACACATGGGTACATGGGTGGAGGTTCAGAGGTTGGTGACCATGGACCAGCTGGTTCGTACTAAGATCAGGGGTCATGACCTGGTCAGCTGATGAGTACTAGGTTCAGGGGGTCAACGATCTAGGTCAGCTGATAGGTATATGGGTCAGAGGTCATGACCTAGTCAGCTGAGGGGTTCACTGATTGTACTAGGTACCATAACATTACAATCTTATCCGCTCACCAGTGCGGTCCGAAATCGGTCGACTTTTATTTGACCAAATCCAACTTTTGCGATAAAAACACCTTCTTCATAACATTTACACGTTTCCACGCCACCTGTGAGGTAGTGTACTTGGCTCGTTTTTTTTTACGTGGTTTCCCCGGTAGGCCTATTCCACGATCTGTTTTGTATGTGTTAATGAAAAAATAACAAAACAATTTTTGACACAAGAAAAACACAAAAAAAGGAGACAAGAGCTGTAAGAAAAGGAAAACAATTAAGCTGTCAAAAAAAAGAGATAAATAATTAAAGCTGCTTGTGGTAGTCCCGGAAGCTCTCTGTCTAGTTTTCTGTCCGAATCTTGGTGAATAATTTTGAAATCAGCAGCTGGAAGCCGATGTAGAAGCACGAGTTTGCGCTAGAACAGATAAATTTACACGGTTTTGTTAGACTATCGTATACTGAACTCAAAACCTCAGAGACTCAAGAAAAAGGCAGTCATCCACTAGGACTAGACTAACCAAGTATTGTAATGTATTTGATATCAAGTTATTATGTTAGTAAACAAGAAAGTTTTATTCTTATTACCTTCTAATTCCTTGATGTCAATACATTTAGCATTCTTCCGGACTCTTCTCAAAACAATTTCAGGTAGTACACATGTTTTGAAAAATGTTACCAGTTTTGGCATCATAGTACTGATAAATTCCTCATCACGGTCGACTTCTATGACAGTCAAAGGTTGAGTGACAGCTACGAAGCAAATAAAGTAACATTTACTCATTTTGGTGATTCGCAATTGACCCTGGACCTAGAATCAAAATAATAATAGCAAATAAACACAAATAGAAACATAATTTTATAAATAAAAACAACAATTTAAAATATTATTTGTAACTTACTTGATAGTAATAATTATGCTTTTTATTCATAACCAAAACATTATTTTCCAAATGCAAGGGAAAATTTCTATTTTCTGACGCTGCAATTATATTTAGAGATTTCCGTGCTAAGGAAGGAAAACATTTTATCTCTACAACCGTATTTTCCTCTACTATAATACCTGTAACAAAGAAAAAGTTTGCAACAAACATTTGATTACAAGTGAAGAGGCATGAAACTTCGTTTTTACATAATGTAGAATTATTTCTTGTAAGTCTACATTATTAGTGTAGCATGTATCACCGGGTCTACACATGCGTAGCGTAGACCAATAAGATAAATCATATTTTATAGTTGGTAATATTGAAATAAATTTACCGTCAGGACTAGCTGCTAAGAATCCAAATTCTTCATCAATGAAAAGACCTGATAGCCTGACAGTTTTATTAAACTGTTGCATAAACATGCTCCTGGCTACATGTTCATTTTGCTGTCCATACATCACATCTTTAGTGCAAATATCATTTTTGTAGAGAATGGTTTTCACATGATTGTGACAAGGTGTGGCATTATGACGTTTGCAAATCTAAAATAAATATATTCATAATCATTAAGTACAAAAAAAAAGGGCTTTATAAAAATTAGGGACAAATAACAGGATTGCTGATATCTTACCATTCCAAACTGGCTTGCTGTCAGACGATCAGACCTGTAGGTGACATACATGTCATTATCATGTTGCCCCCAGGTCATCTTTTCGATTTGTGCTATTTGTTGTGGCTCTTCTTGAAATTTCAGCAATCTTTCTTCACATAGCTTTTTTAATTCCACCTCACCAATATCAACAGGGTCACTTGCTTCTGGTCCATAGTCCTTATCAGGTTGAGTTTTCTGTTTTCCAGTAAAAAGTCGTTTTCGTGTCATTCTCTGTCGATGCAATCTACTTTTATCCTTTTGAAGGATATATTTTTTAAAATATTGTGCAGGGCTCTGTGTAGTCTGTTTTTTCCATGAAGTTTGATGCCATTTGTGTCCTACTGCATGAGACAATCCTGAAAAAGCCACACAACTGTTTGTAGTACAAGTTTTTATTGACGACCATTGAAATAACCAGATCTAATCAAGTCAAACAGGCCTCTTTTGTGTGATAGAGGGAGTCTAGGGAAATTGTTAGTTCTACGAAATGACTAATTATTTACCTGCTATATGGACACGCCTCTGATATGAGCCCCCTTTTCCAAGGCTGAGTCGTTTTCCACAATTAAATTTATTAACCACACTCATAAAATTTTCTGCTACATTTGTGGTGTCATTAGACAACCGTCCAGCTTTCAAGGCAATTTTTTCATTAGCAGCATAAATAAGAGCCCAGACTTCTGGTGCTGTATTTTTTAGGATTTCTACTTGGTTGACTTCCTGTTTGTTCTCATCAGGTGGTGATTTCTTCACTGAACAATAATATTCTTTACATTTTTCATGTTGCCCAAATACATGAAGCGGACCATTCCTTAAATCATCAGCCTTTGAACCTGGCTGACTGCTATTGTGTATTATAATCTTTCGTGCAACTAGCGTTAACTTCATTAATTTAGGCTTCAAAATATTTCGTTCATAGAGCGGGAGTTTGGTATTGGCTAAAATCTTTTCAAAAAATATGTTCAAATGTGTAATAAACAACAGAGAGTAAAATCTACATAAAAATGCCAATGGATTATTTATAAAATGGAGAAGTAAGAAGTAGTGGTTATTTACCTTGTAGAGTGCACTTGTGTAGTTTTTTATTACATGATTTTTGCATTCCATTTTCTTTATTTGGTTTCCATAAGACACCTTTTCTTTCAAATTTGCAAACACTGAAGAATCTCCATCTCCTACAAAATGTAAATACCGAAGCCCATGCATTTCTTCACTGAGTTGAAAGCCTTTAACAATTATTTCAGACTCCATTGCAGTTGACGGCCCAGTAAAGTTTTTGCAGCAACCATGTGCCTTGGTGTCTAAACCTGTCCGCTCATAATACTGGCATGTAAAACAATATTTATTCCTTACACCAAGATATAGACATTTCTTGGTCTCCTTTCCGATTATGCAGGCCTAAAATAAAAGAAGTAAGATATATACTTGCATAAAACAATTGAACTTTTTGTTTTATCACAATAAAATAAAATAATATTTAGACCGTATGTGTCTAAATATTACTTTATTTCACTCTTTATTTCAACACTAGATACCATTGGTTAAAATAAATAAAACACTTAGTAAACTTGTAGGTTCATAAAAATATGGTAACAAGTTGGACTTACCATTCCAGACAGAGAATCAAAGTTATGACCATATGACCTTTTCAGCCATCCTCCATCTACAAATACAGTAATGTATGGAACACCATCTGAACAAACATTTCCTTTTTCAATGGCGATGGACCGCTCTTGCTCACCGGCTTTCTTTATTTCTTCTGTCAAATGATCATACTTAAAAAGCCCAATTGTTTTTCAATGGAACGAAAAGTGTTTCCTCCCATTGTTGGTATATCCATTAGGCTTGTGATGTGTGCAAAATATTAAAAATTGTATTAGTTGAATTGAAAACCAGTAAAAAGCAAATTTTGTAAGTATTGAGTTGCGCAGTGGAGCGTTTCGTTCGTGTCGACAAGTCCAAGTCAAACGTCAGAGTTGTCAGCATAGAGTAAGGTTGGTAGTTGTCAGTTTGACTGATCGTGACCACAGACTGCAGTGTGACCAGATTTAATTAGAACATTATGCCAGCTGCTTGCCCAGATTCTGCTAGTCTAATAATGTTTTTAAATCACAATAAAATAAGTGTTTGCAGCATACATAGGTAAAATCACTTACCGATGACTGTGCAGAACATGTAATAATATTATTTTTTATGTTTCATTACGTTGAAATCTTTTAGATCAGAAAGTCGTGTAAAACTAATTTCAGAAAGCACTGTACAATAGCGCCCATCGATTTTGTGATTTTGATTCTGTTATGATGTGGAGGAGGCGGAGCGCGCATCGAGGTCCACAGATATTTTAGTCTAATTATACCCAAGTGAAGCACAGTTAATTTGTCAATATCTAATTTTGCTAATTTTTGGCATAGGTTTTCTAAGATTTTGCCAAAATCTACAATTCTTTCAAAAAATCCCTAAATTTAGGGAAAATACCCTAACGTGGGAACACAAACAATAACACAAATAGCTCTAGTTCGCGTAACTTCGCCACTTCGCCTTTGTTACAGTCCGGTCAACCGATTTTGATTTCTATTCCGTAGGCATAAGAATGGCATTAAAAGCAAAAACGTGGTTACAATACCAACTGTTTACTGCAGCAGGTGCCTATTTGTAGAACAACGCAATAGAAGTCAAAATCAATTGAACGGACTGTATGGTTTGTGTTTTTCATTGTGTTCATTATTATTAGGTATAGTTAGGGCGTTTATTTTATAGATACCTACTTTCAAACTTTGGTTTGGGTGAACAACATGACTAGGTAATAAGATTTTTCCTCAAACATGCTTGGAAATTTGAGCATTACTTTGACAACCTTCTTCGAGATTCGAAATTGCTGTACTGGCCCGATACATGCGACCAGCGGCCGGCAAAAGTTATATGAAAAAATAAAACCGACTTCAAAAAACACAAAAAAGCGAAAAATAAGTTCTAGCTTCAGAAGTCGGTGACCTTTGTTTGATTGATTTAGTTTTTTTTGTCACCGACTTCTGAAGCTAGTTATTTGTCGCTTTCTTTAATTTTTTTAAGTCGGTTTTATTTTTTCATAAAAAGTTTTAATTTTTCATTTTTAGTTGTTCCCAAACAAATATTTGCCATCTCTTTGAGGCGCGCGTGGAACACGAACGCTCCAACTTTACATACCTAACTGTCGAAATCTGGATGTATTGTACACATCTGCATACCCCCTCAGAGCATACAGGCGTGATGTTACGTCATGACACGTCACGTCATGTTGTATAAACAATAAACATCCAAGCGATTCCAACAATCACGGCAGATTTGCCGTCTATTTTTGAAGAGTTCCATTGTATCTGTCAGTCTCCAAAGAACAGAATCAGATGTTCACCAAATTAAAATGGGACCACATGGGAACCACCAGCTTTCAAATAAAAAAAGAATTATCAAAATCGGTTCACCCAGTCGAAACACAAACGAACAAACACAAAAAATATATAGTCGAATTGAGAACCTCCTCTTTTTGGAAGTCGGTTGAAAATACATATCTGATTCGTTTTTCCACTTGTCCGTTGAAGTTACACTTCTAGTATGTGGCCCAGCACACATTTCTTTTTTTTTTTGCAGGTTTTCTGCAAACTATGATTTGGTTAGGTAGGTATAGGTAAAGTACTTTTAAATGAATGAATTTTTAATTAAAAAAATATATTTTAATTTTGACCTAACTTTCAATATCAGATATCCCAAAAACCACGAAGACGACACCCATGAAGAAAAAACCGAAAATTTTCATCGTAGAATTATTTCTTGTAAGTATACGTTGTTAGTGTCGCATGTATCACCGGGTCTACACGTGCGTAGACCAATATTGAAATAAATTTACCGTCAGGGCTAGTTGCTAAGAATCCAAATTCTTCAAACGTGGTAACACACAATAACACTAACAGCTCTAATTCGCATAACTTCGCCTTTTTACAGTCCGGTCAACCGATTTTGACTTCTATTCCGTAGACATAAGAATGGCATTAAAAGCAAAAACGTGGTTACAATACGTCATATTGTTCGTCGTGTTTGCAGTAGCTACCTATTTACAAGGTAACGCAATAGAAGTCAAAATCGATTGAACGGACTGTAAGGTTTGTGTTTTTCATTGGGGTTTTATTCATTACTATGTAGATGTAGTTACGGCACTTATTTTTCTCCCATCATGACCTTGACTGCGTCGCGTAAGTTTTAGTAAGTAAGCAGGTAGTAGGTACCTACCTTCATAAATAGTGTGATGAATGAATGTAATGTTACTTATATAATGTAAGTACATTATTAGTTTATTACATAAACCGCGAAAAGTCCACGTACAAAACTAAAGTTTATAGGTATGTCTGAATACCTACTTGTTAATAACTAATAAGTTCTATCACACAATAAAATTAGAACCAACTCCGAATTACCTACACATTTCATCCCTAATAGGTACTTTTAAACTTTGGTTTGGGTGAACAACATGACCTAATAAGAATTTTTCTAACTTCAAATCATTCATAATAAAATGATAAATCTGATTCACCCAAACAAAACCGCTGCAGCAGTACCTACCTACCTACTTGTTAGACGAACGAAATGTGAATTATTCGCGAGTCAAAACTCCCGCACGCACTTACTTGATCACCTTACAATGACAACGCTACGCCATCTAGTAATCAGCAGATAATTATTTCGAGTTTTGTTAAGCAAGAGGTTCGATTGTTCTTTGAAAATCCGATAGATGGCGTGACTCCAAGCACGCACACTTGCAAAGATTTTTCGTTTTTTTTCGGCCCTGGAAATCCTACAATCCTTGTTATTTCTTTATGTTTGAAGGGGTCTGCGACAACACTAATTCGTAATGATATCAAGTTGTTTCATTACTTCTACAAAAAGCATATAAGTATCGAGAATTTGTATCAAAAAGAATGTATGGGAAAGCGCGTTGAAGCAACCACCTTAACGAAGACGAAAGGCACTTGTTCTCCCCGTCATTGCGATCATTTTTTTGTTCTACACCATGGAACCTTCTAGTTACGGAGATATTGGGGGTCAAAGTTCCAACTTTTTGACAATTTTTTTTTTATACAAGTTTTTAACCTAAGATTTTTACTTTAAACACCTCCACGACCTCTGTACTATTCAATCCATCCATCAGCACAATGTTTTAAGTGCGTTATATTGAGTTCTACCTCAAAACATGATTTTTCACCCTAAAAAACAAAGTCATTTCCCAGCAATAATTTTTGCGTAAAGTTACTCAGTTTGATGTACAGAAAGCTTGGTTGACGGCTTCGTGATGTGGTTGTTTACACCCTGTAAGTTTAAATATTTCTATATCACTATAACTTATAAAAAAAATACCAATCGAATTGAGAACCTCCTCCTTTTGGAAGTCGGTTAAAAATACACATAAGTTATAACTATAAGAATATTAGGTAGAAAGAAACCCAGTCCCCTAAGTTATACGCCATTATGACCTTAAGAAAACATCTGTCTCCTGTTCAACTGTGTGCGTGGCTAGGTCTTATACCTGCTATAACAAGTGAAATACCGTTAGTCTTGAATGCTACTCTGTAGTGAAAACACGTGTTTATCATAACCAATTTCGTGCTGTTTTGAGTTTTATAACAAAAATGTCAGAATATTGTTTTATTTGTGCTAAACTATTAGGTGAAAGTCAAGTCTTCATTTTCAACAGTAGTAACTGTTGAAGGGGGAATTAATTAATGCAAGTATCGAAAGAGGAGATGAATTTTCGGAATATCTTAAAAATGAAGCCAGTACATACTAATGTGGAAACCACGTTAAAAAAAAACGCGCTAAGTACACTACCTCATAGGTGGCGGGAAATGTGTACAAATTATGACGATTACAACTTTTACAAATTTTTGAATCGTTATATCTCAGAAACGGTGGCTAGTAGGAAAAAAGTACTAAACATTTTTTGTAGATAATTTTATGATTTACAATTTTTGTCTGAAGTATTTTTATGATAAAACTTACCGTTTTGCTGAAAATCGCTGACCTTTGACCTTGTAACGTTACATTTTCTCGGTAGGATCCAGAAAACTGTAAGGTTACACTGAGCACTCACCTACCTAACTTTCAGTCTGGAGGGGAGCACTGTACGACATCACACTATGAAAATAACTAAAGTAAACTAAACGGGCTGTCTTTAAATCAGTTAACTCACGAATTCTACTAACGGCGTATGCTGCAGAGCTAAGTTTTTTCGACAATTTGTCTATATGCGGGCTGAAGCTTGGTACGTAACGGTTAGAGATTGCCACATTAGGTGTTTCCGGTAGTAGGTAGGTCCTGAGTGGAGCGAACCTGCTAGACCGAGTGGAGCGAAGGGGGGTGGTGGCGAGCGAAGCGAGCCGGCGACCTCCGTAGCGTAACGAAGGTTGAGTGGGTGAAGCGTAACTTAGGGGCGACGACAAGCAAACTTTAGGGTTATGTTAAATCAGGTTTTAGATTGTAATAGGGGGTTTCTTTTTTTTTCTTTAATCAGATTTTAGAATGGTTTAGGGGTTCTTAAGGGTTTTCAAAACATTTAAAAGATAATACATAATTTAAAAAATCTTTTAAGGACTCTAATGGATTTTCCAATTCATTTAATATTCTTAATATTCTTATGGATTCTCAAAATTTTATAGGGGTAAGGAATACTTCTCAAAAACACGAAACCCACGAGTATTTTTTTTTATTAGTCTTTTTTTTTTTAAGTTAGGAAATGCATAGTTTTTCACAACATGCTAATAAGCATACTCCATGCATGCAGCAAGAATGCAGCAAGCAAGGAGCAAGCAAGCAGCAAGCATGCAGCAAGCAAGCAGCAAGCAAGCAGCAAGCATGCAGCAAGCAAGCAGCAAGCATGCACCATGCAGCAGGCATGGTTTCTGTCACAGCTCCGGCGCTGCGGGGCTCCGGCGGCGGCGGTCCCACGAGAGCTTACCATCGCAGGGGGTTAAAGCCACAGCTCGCGGGCCACCTCGCTCCTCCGCGCCTACGCGGATTTAAATTACACTTTAGGGGTAGGGCATAAAAGACTACGTGGAATCGGTTTTGCTGCGATTTATTTCTGTTACTAAATTTGTGCTTAGAGAAAACAAAATTCATTTATTTTCTCTTTTTTTAGAAATGTCACAATTAATGTCTTTATTCCAAGCGTTGTTTTATGAGATAAAATGAAAAAATAATGAATTGTTTGTCAAATAATACGTTAAATAAAAGTTTATGGGATAAATATTTTGCTAAGTGAATTATTTGGTTATAATGATGAAATGCCAGTCGTTGCTTGTCAAGTAAAAGTTTTTGAAATATTTTTTTGTGAACTGACCGGTCACCGCAGCCCCAGCCTATTCCAGTTTGGGAGCATATTTATTACTATACTCTTTGTTGGGAGCCAAACGTCGGCAGTGTCCCACGAAGATCCACCGGCTGTCGAAGACGAGTCCTAGGTGCTTCAACGTCGACTCGACGCAGATGGAGATCCCTCATACCGTCAGAGATAGTTAATTAGCAATATTTCTTATTTCCATACAGTAATATTGCGAAATTAGTTAGAACAGTTAAATATTTCACAGATATTGGCGAGGTTGCCAACTTTCTGAATGCGCCCTCTTAAACCCCGCAGAACTACGGATCTACACGGATGGATCCAAAACAGGTATTGGCACTGGTGCTAGAGTCTTCTCGGAGGATCTCAACATCCACATAGCCACACCACTTGTGAGGCCCCCCCACAACACGGTATTTCGGGCAGAATGTATGGTCATTTCACCCAAGGAAGTTGTGGACTTCTCAATACGCATACTCTCAGACAGCATGGCTGTACTGCTAGCACTAAAGGCGCCCCTGTCCTTGTGGAGCAGGACCAGCATTGAGCCAAGCATTTTTATCAGCGATATAATCGCTCAACTTGTAATATGCTTGCTTACACTATTGTGCGTTTAATGCATGTTTTAAATTTCGTGTCATTCAGTTCAAGAATAAAATGTGGAATTTTATTAAAGCATCTCAAACAGTACCCCATGAAAGATGAGTCTACTTAGCGAGTCTAAGCCTGGCTGAACTAGTTGCATGTTCCATGGCGAGTGCAGGTAGGTCAAGGAAGTATTTCCTACTATTGACGGCCGCTTCACCAAACGGTCGCTTCGGCTGACCAAGCTACAGCTGCGCACAGTTACAGCCGCCATCACTGGACACGGCTCTTTTAATAAACACATAAGTACCTCCTATTGTCATAGGGGTCACAGCCAGCCCCCTGTTCCGAGCCTGCATGGAAGAAGACGAGACAGCAGCCCACGTGCTTCTGCACTACCCAGTGGTTGCCACTTAATTTCCCACCCGTACGCAAAATACGTGCTTAAACGTGGAGTTGCGAACACCAGCCTGTTATACAAAACAATACCCATTCAGCAACAACCTCTGTTAAAAGACTCCTACTTAAAACATAAACCCCTCTTTACTCTTTGATTTGGAAATCGAAAAAGTCAAATCAATTATGTCAATCTGTCAAAGTCAAGTCAGTGTCAGTATTTTTTGCAACTTGATGTTTTCATTCATTGTTTACAAAGTTATTATAATGCAGCTGTATAATGTACTCTGTGATGCAGCTCATGTTAACCTAAATTAATTTGTTACATAGCTTGTGGAATATAATTTACAGCTGTAAAATCGTGAAGGCTTGTTATACTAGCCTGCTAAAAGCTTGAAACAATTCGAAAGGCCCTTCCTCATGGAGACGTGTGTATTACCGGAATTTAAACTAAATATTTCGAATCAAATTAGAGGAAACTATAGTAGAAGATTTCTATAACATTCAAAACCATTGAACCATGGGGCTGTTATTATTTATTTATTATATATATGTTGTTCCATAATTTTTAGCACTAAGGTGAATGCAGCTTTTCTTTGCAACTATGAGGTGATGCAGATTTTGCAACAGCTTAAAGACAGCACTCAGAAGAAACATAAACGTGAGGGTTCACTAGCAACAGTCACTTATGAGGTAGGTGCCAACATTCACTGGTATGTTTTGATGAATGATTCACATAAAAGAGTAAGACTTGTGTGCCACTGGGACTTTTTCAATAGAATTAGAATTAGAGTTTATTTATTTGTAAGAATGTAGTTTTACATAATATGATGTTAAAATTTTTATAAGTTCTATACACTCTACCACAATATGTGGTGTACAAATATTAAATAATTAAATAATAAAATGTCATTCATAAAACTAAGTACCTACATTAAATGTCAAGATTTGTGATACAATATGTCCAAGATGAATTAGTATTATTATAATTATAGATTTAAAACCAATGTCAATATTAAGTACATGTCATCTTGGATTGTTACAATATTCCATATATTCGCCAATGTCATAAAAACAATTATCTAATAACCAATTTGTCAACTTTTTCTTGAACATGGGGACAGGAAGTTCCTTAAATGAGTTAGGTAACTTGTTATACACCTGAATGGCATTTACGTACACATTTCTCCTAAAAATTTGCAATCTACATTGAGGTACATTTAGTTCATGTTTGTACTTATTTCTAGCAGAAGCCTTTTTGTGGCTCACTTCTGATTGCATGCGAAAATAATGAGGGTTTTGCTTTACTAGCATACATAGTTCTTTGATGTACATGCAGGGTAAAGGTAAAATGTGAAGATTTTTAAAAAGGGTTTACAGCTGTCCAAAAACCAGGCGCCAGATATTGCCCTAACACACTTTTTTTGTACCTGAAATGCCATCAAAACTTCAACTGAATTGCCCCATAGTATTAGGCCATAAGACAACACAGACGATACATATCCGTGATATGCAGTGACGGCCGCGGCTACGGACACTGTTGACCGAAGACGTTTTATTGCGTATACGAATTTGTCTAGCTTATCGCATACGTAATTGATGTGTGATTTCCAACTGCAGTTTTGATCCACTATTATGCCCAAGAATTTTGTGTTTACTACCTGTTCTAGGATACTGTCTTCATATTTTACACTAAGATTCTGAAAGTTTGATTTATAAGTTTGAAATTGAATTAGTTTTGTTTTATTTAAATTGATTTTTAAATTGTTATTGTTAAGCCAATTTACTATATCTTTGATTGCTTCATTAATTTCTTGTTCCAATTTAATTTTGTCATTACATTTTATTATTAGTGTCGTATCGTCAGCAAATAATATCGTTTCGTGTCGTGTTGCATTGGGAAGGTCATTAATATACATCAGAAATAAAAACGATCCCATCACGCCACCTTGTGGCACTCCAACTGCGTTGGTTTTGTAACTAGATTTATATTCTACTTTGTTTCCATCAATTACTTTTGAAATTTGCACACATTGACGCCTATTAATTAAGTACGATTTAATCCAGTCATTCGCTTGGCCCCGTATGCCATATTTATCCAATTTCCTTAGTAACAACTTATGATCCACGAAGTCAAAGGCTTTACTCATGTCTAGAAAAATTGCTACTACAGGTATGTTGTCATTCATTGCCTCAGTTATTATTTTTATTAGATTAAAACAAGCTAAAGACGTGGTGTAATTTTTTCTGAATCCAAATTGCTCCCGCCTTAGCAAATTAAACTTATCCACATAGTCGTCTAGCCGTTTTACCATTGTCTTCTCAAATATTTTTGATATTATAGGAATTAAGGAAACAGGTCTATAATTTGCCATGTCAGTTTTATCACCATTCTTAAATATTGGTTTGACTATAGAGTATTTTAATGCGTTTGGAAATATGCCTTCTAGGAATGACTTGTTAATTAGGTAGCTCAGCGGTTTGCATAGGTAATTGGCACAAGCTTTTATAATTTTGGTACTTATTTCGTCAAAACCGACTGACGCAGTATTTTTTAGGTTTTGGATTACCCTGAACACTTCGAATGGATCAGTAGGCTTTAGAAATATTGTATTATTATGGTTAAGGTCCATTGTTCTATTTATAGCGTCAATATTATATGTGAATTCATTATTATTTATTAATTATATTATTTATCACATATAAAGAAAGCAGAGTGAAAAAGTAACAACACACAGAGTTTCGCATACTGCCCTTGTCCCTATCTGCTGTCTTATATATCTGCACCAAGTTCTGTAAGAAATGATTCTTCAAAGTGGACAAAATCACAGGCAGAAGCTAGTGCATACACTAGCTTCTGCCATAACATAGAATGGATTTTGATTGGCAAGGAACGCCAGTGGCATGAGGTCTTGCTTTATTTATCTCTATTGTACTGCCGCCTTTTATGTCTCTCTGTAACCACTTAGATCATCTTAAGTACACAGTGGATCTTGATGTGGCATTCATCATCAATTCATCATTTAGTTAGAACATTTAAAAATAATGTTTACTTAGGAATAGCACAGAATTCGATCAAATCGAATCGATTTTTTTGACAAATCCCCATAACACTTGTGTGAAGCAGAAGCCAGTCGCTAGTCAAAAAGAAGTTTAAAAAGAATGATATTTAATTATTTAAAGCCCTTTTTCAGACAAAAGAATACATTTTTAAACAATTGTTTACATAAGTTTGTTTTTGTTCTGTGTGCCCTTTGGCAAAGGCCTCCTCCAACACTTTCCAATCTTCTCTCTCCTGCACCATTCTAGTTCAAGTTTTTCCAGCTGTTTTAATCACATCATCTTCCCATCTTCTGAATGGTTTAAAGATGCGATAAACAAATTAACACATACTTTATTTCTGTATTAGTTACTAGTTGTTACCCGCAACCTTCGTCCACATGAAATTATTATAAAAATATTACTTACCCTATTTCAAGCAGATTTGTTAACAATTTCTTTATTTTTTTTTGCATGGAATTCTAATGCTTTTTGTAAAATAAAAGTAGTGTAAGTTACTCCATAACATCTTATCGGTATATAATTTCATATCCATTCAGTAAAAAGCTGTTATTTTGAAATTACAAACATTAAATATTATGTTTTTTTGTAAAGATTTAGATAGCAAACTTTTACCATTATGATTACATGCATATTTTTTTTCAGACAGTTCATTATCTGCAAGACACAGAGTGTAAGAAACAAAATGCACAATCAATACAGAAGTTTCTAGAAGCTATGAAGAAGTTCAAACTGACAAAGACTGAGAAACTTATGATGGTGAACACACCTCCGCGGACAGAGCTAGAGATTCAACTGGTGAGCTATTTGTTAAAAATAAATATTAAACATAACATCACAACTGTTAGGTGAGGTATCTGGGAAGTGTACCTAATAGTACACCTCTCTTTCTCCAGTTTAAATACCATAAAATGGAGCAATCCTATTGCCATCAACTGGGCACAAATCAAGACTCCCGAGACTCCGTGGCTGTTACTGAGAAATTTCTGAACAAAAAACCCCAATAACACCTTGCCAGACTTGGGAACCGAACCCAGACTCGACCTCGTCGACGATAGGTAGGCCTACCCCATACATCAAGAAATCCTGTGCTGCACAAATTTAGGGTATTCTCTTGACAGACACCAGGTTTTGGATCCACCAGGAGCATAACAAACAATTCTTTGTGAACAGATAAAAATAAATTTCTAAAATTAACAATAATTATGTAAAAAAATGTATTGTTAGTAGGTTCTCTCAAGAGCCCTGACCACCAGTAGCTCAGACCCTGATCCAGATGCTGGTGGGCTACTATTTTTTTATATTTTAAATGTTTTTATCTTATTTTATATAGGAATATTTAAAAATGTAAAACATCTGTTCAAATGAATAAAGGATTATAATGATCTTTCCATCTACAGATTGTGCAGGAAAGTGAGGAGCGTTTATCCGAGGATGAGGTCCGAGAAGTCATTGAGTTGGTCAATGAACACCTACCGTTGAGTGAAACATCATGACAAACAGACACTTCTATTGCTAATATAAAGTCTAGTTAATTGATGAAAATACTTTCACAGTGCCTATGTAATGTTTTTTTTTTACTTGTGGATATGTGACACAATTTTTAAACAAATTGCAAAACAAAATGTTTCCCTTTTAACTATAAAGAATGTGGTTAGTAGATAAGGAATTTTCAACCGCATGTGAATTGAAAATTGGAATAATTATTAATATTACATTACAACACTACTGCCCTAAGCACTTCATAATAGCTGGAACTACAGACCTCTCCGTTTAATTAAACTCTCTGTTATATAGTAGCTAAAGCATCACATTGTGGGGGTTGTCAACTACTATATTGAGTTCCTTGTGTGGAATATGAGTGCAAATAAATAATAAACAGAGTTTGTCGTATGTCAGCATTTCGTGTTTTATCTATTCTTCTTCGTTTCAGGATGCTTCTTTCAATGGCGTGCTGACACGAGAGGATTTTATTTTTGTCTTGTTAGTGAAAGTCCAAGTCTGACTTGCATATGTTAAGGAGGGCAAGATACATGAATCCATTATGATCTTCTTTAACTTCAGACTGTAATTTCCTTTGAGGATTCCTTTCTGTGCCCAATATTTTTTCCATGTTGTGTTTATTCTTCTGTCTACATCATTCTCGTTTCGATTGGTGTCAAATGATAAGTTTTCCGAGGTATATATATTCGTTGACATATTCTATCGTCCTTCCATCTATCTTTAATGGGGTTTGAATATTATTGGTAGGTAATTATTTTTGTTTTGCTGGTATTCATTTCTAATCCTGCTTTCTTGCTTTCCTTTTCGAGGTTTTGAAGCATTTTTTCTATTACTGTGGCAGTTTCACTAAAACGAGCTATGTCGTCAGCGAATCTTAAATGGGTTAGACGTCTATTTAGTATCCACACCCCCTTGTTTGTCCAATCTATATTTTGGTAGATATCTTGAAGAACGGCTATGAATAACTTTGGCGAGAGCGGATCTGCCTGCTTTACGCTTCTTTCTATAGGAAACTCTACGCCTTTCCTTACTAGTTTTATTCTGCGGACGATTTTTGTATACACATTTTTAATGAGATTTATGAATATTCATATAATTATGTCGTTGTTTCTAAGTGCTTCTCATATAGAATAGACAACAAATGGTACCTAATGTGGTTTATTAAATTCCTGGTATTTCTCTATCTCTCTCTATTATTAGTTGGTCCATTCGTTCGATGTGGTCACTGGTTGAATAGTTCGGTCGAAACCCTGCTTGTTCCATTGGTTGGTTTTTGTTAATATTCAGTGCTATTCTTCTAAGCAAGATCGAAGAAAACAGCTTATATACAGCCGATAACAAACTAATAGGCCTGAAGTTTCCTACATCTAGTGGGTTTCCTTTCTTGTAATGTAGAACTATGTGTGATAGACCCCATTGTTCTGGCATTCTAAAATCCGGTTAAAGAGTGTTGTCAAGTATGGGATTAAAATCCGTGCTCCGATTTTTAGTGTTTCATTACTTAGATTATCTGGTCCTGGATTTTTTTCTGTTTTCAGTGCTTTAATGTATCTAAATACTTCCATTTTTCTTATATATTGTTTCTTGGGTTTGTTCTTTGTCTTCTACTTTTTTGTATTTGTTTTCATTAATGGCTAAAACTTCTCCTGGAGATTTTATAGAGAGGTTTCTATAAAATCAGTAGCGCATTTGAGAGTATCTTTCCTGCTTTTTGTTTCATTCTGAGTGTCCTTTAGGTTCTGAATCCATGTTTTGTGTGTTGACAGTTCATTGTTCGCTCGTTTTGAACTTCGAAGCGTTGTGAGGTTTTTTTCGATGATTGTCTTTCTATAACTGTTGTAGTCTTCTCTGATGGCAGTTTTGTTTTTTTTTTTTAAATAATTGTTTTAATTCATCTTTCTCTTCCTTACTTTTTTTTTTTTGTAATATTAATTTCCCACGTCTGGCGATTAGGTCCAACGTTTCAGTAGTCAGTATTTTGTGTTTTTGGATTTTTGTTTTGTTTTCGAGTTTAAGACTTTTTGTTATTACCTGTTCTAGTTGGTTGCTTACTAGTTTTTATATCATTTTTGGTTGCTAAGATTTCGTAGAGTAATTTAGAGTACTTTCTAGGTTTTGAGTGTATGTTTCTCTTTCGGTTGTAGTCCTAAGTAGGCTTGTTGAAAGTTTAAATGATTTTCGACTAATTTTTGGCTGTTTGAATCATTATCGAACATCTGAGCATTCTGTGGTCTGATGGAAAATTTCAGAGCACTTCACTTGCACTTCATTCAGAACACTACAGACTTTGGAATATTAGTCAATACAATCATAATCTATTTCATTTCTTGTTTTTTCTGATCGGGCGATGTCAACGACCATCTGCGGGATTGTTTCTTTTTAAAAAAATGTGTTCATTATGGACAATTTGTACTCGTTTGCATATTGTATAAGGGGTTCTCCCCTGCTGTTCCTTTTTCCGTATCCAAATTTTCCCATTATCATATTTTCTTCTGGTTTTGGTTGCCCGATTTTTGCATTGAAATCACAAGCATGTGTTTATCTGATAGCTCTGGTGCTGTCTTTAGATCGTCGTAAAACTTGTCAATTTCTTCTTCGCTTGAGCTTACAGTGGGAGCATAGGCTTGGATTATGGTAAATGCCAATTCTTCAAATTTTAGTTTTAGAATTGCGATTCGTTGTGATATTCCTTGGAAGTTTATTATATTATTTTTGAACATTTTCTTTATTAGGAAGCCTACTCCATGCAGGCCTGCTGTTTCGCCTATGTAACATATATAGGATATAGCTTTCAAGTTCTTCGATATTTTGGCTCATTCTTCTGGTTTCTGCTAGTCCTACAATGTCCCAGTCTATATTTTCTATTGATTTGTTTAGCTCTAGTAGTCTTTCTCTTGTTGATAATGATCTTACATTGTATGTGCAGATTTTAAGTTGATGTGTTTTCTATTTGATTTTTCTTTCTTTTTCATCGTTGTTTGTTGAAGGGTAGTAGTTATAAATATATATAAATAATTAAAACAAAGTATATAGTCAAAGACTTTGAGATCTGACTTGAAGACAAAATAATGTTTAAGTCATGTTTATGTGTACTATGTACCAACCTATTTAATACAATAAATATGATGTGATGCTACTATTTATTTGTCTGTTGTGTAAAAGCAATCAAGGAATCTGAGTTTGCGAATAGTATGAGGTCCTTAGAATTATTATAACAGAACTGTCTGTTTAGTGCGTATTTTGTACTAATACCGTTTTGGGTTAAATCTATATGTTTTGATTTGGCACACTGCGCCATGCGAATGCGCAACCGGTATTTTGTCATGCGTAACAAAGATCAAGGACGTCGTCGCCGCGCCTCCGCGCGCCGTTTGCTAACCCGCCTTTTGAGGTTATAATGACGTTACTGTGTTTATCATTTTTATCAAAAGTCATTTGAGTTTATTATTAAACATTTGAACGTGAAAGTGAGTGTAGGTGCGACGTATTCGTTCCATTGTTTGTAAGTAAAAAGCAAATGTTTTTTTTTTCTGTAAATGCATGTGTTTTATGTCGAGTTAGGTTATGCACATTATAAATAAACATTATGGTAGGTTATATAACTTTTGCACAAATAATGTTGCAAGTATATTTTTATATTTAGTTTTTTGGAATACATAGTAAGTAAGTAAGTACTTACAGTACTTACAAACTTTAAAAACTGTTTCTAGAATAAAAAAATAGATTCGTATACCTAATAAATCCTTCACGCTTGCGTCCTCGCAAGGGTAGACAGAAAAGAAAATTATTTAAGTAACTTTTTTGAACTCTGATGTTTCAACAAGGTCTGTGACTACGCACCTAATCTTAAAAACGGAGGGTTCCGTAATCGAGATGAATCTTTCAACAGGTATTCGATCGGAAAAATAAATCGGTATTTTAGTAGAGTTAACCGTGTGTAACATTTCGAGGATAGACAGGAAGACAGGTCGAAATTGTAAGTGTTCTGTTTTTGTTATCTGGCTAAGGAACCCTAAAAATCAGAGGAGGTAGGTACCTACCTACTTACATTTTAAATGATAAACTATTTATTTTCCTTGTTTACATAGTAATACTGCAATACCTATAGCATTATAAGTCAGATTTTAAAGACAGGCAAATTATTTATCGACATAAATAATAAATTGTATGATAAAAAATTCCCTAAATTTCACCTGTTATTTCGTCGTCAATAAATAGGTCCTAAATAATTTTATTATGAAATCTTGTAAATGTGGGTGGGTGACTTTAAGAGTAAGAGAAGAAGACCAATATGACACCCACAATGAATTATTTGAAAGATGATTTGGCTAGAAAGGGGGTGTCACCTGCGCCGACGCAAAAAAAAAAAAAAACGCGCGATGTACCTAGATTAGAAACTAGATTTGTTTTTTAAATTTCGGATTCGTCTATTTTGATTGTTTTGAAAGAAAGAAAAATAATTTATTGGGAATCGCACAGGACAATAGGTAATTATAACATGTAATGGTAAGCTTTAAACAAAAAAAAAAAATTAAATCTAATTATCTAAATTCGTCCTCTACTTGGCTTAAAAGCTCCCAAGGTCAAAGATCCACGTATGTAATACACCAATATTCCCCAGTAACTGGTCTTCGAAGCTATGTCTCGTCTCATTCTTCACCGGGTGCTGGGCAGTCCCCCAGCGCGCGCCGTCATGATGCTGAGCGACATACTGGGGCTGCAGCTTCAGTACAACGACGTCAAGCTACTGCAGCATGAGCACAAGTCACCGGAGTTCAAAAAAGTAAGGATCTTCTACTGATCAGTTTTAATAATTAATTAATCTATTCTATACTTACTAATATTATAAAGAAGTAAAGTGTGTGAGGTTGTAGGGTCTAATCTCTGGATCTACTGAACCATCATCTGCCTAGCCTTTTCCCAATTACGTTGGGGTCGGCTTCCAGTCTAACCGGATGCAGCTGAATACCAGTATTTTACATGAAGCGACTGCCTATCTGACCTCCACAACCCAGTTAGTACTGGGTAATACGATACCCCTTGGTAAGACTGGTTGTCAGACTTTTTGGGCCACTGACTACCTGTAACGACTGTCACACAGCCGGGACCAACAGCTTAACTTGCTTTCCGAGGCACAGAGGAAACTCGGTATGTAAGGGTGGTCCTTCCCCACCCATCCACAGACCAATCTAGGTATCACGGCTTAACCTAAAGATCGACCCGAGCGGCTGTTATTATTTAGCCACGAGCTCCTCTGGATCTACTGAACCGATTTTGAAAATTCTTTTACCAATAGAAAGCCATTGAGTAGAAAGCCAAATATTTGTGAGTATCCTAAGCTATATTTATTACTAGAAAAAAATGGGGGGGGGGGGGGGGTGATTTGGGTACTTAGGTATACTTACCAAAATGCATTTTTTTTCCAGTTAAACCCCATGGGTACAGTGCCAGTGCTTCAAGATGGTGACTTCGTTTTGTCGGAAAGGTAAACTAGCTTATCTTAAATAAAAGACAACTATCATTGGATTCTTGAACATATAACGAAGGTGAGCAACAAGGAAGAATCTTTTAAAATCGTGGCCTGAAGGGGTTAAATAAGAGATCACGGTTCTTTCTCGGGATAACGGAATGGATAGCAATTTATCTAAACTTTTTTGTATTTTAGCTAGCTTTATAGACCTTGTATACCTATTGAGTGTGTTCTTTTTGTTTCCAGCCACGCTATAATGAAATACCTGGTGACTGCATACGGCGGCGACAAGGCGGAGTCGCTGTACCCGAGCGAAGTGCGCACGCGCGCGCTCGTCGACCAGGCCATGTTCTTCAACGCTGGGGTATTCTTCAAGGCCCTGGGACACGTTGGAGTAAGTCTTTTCATTACTAGGTATAAAAAAAAAATTTTTTTTGGAAATGAATTCCGTTGGATTTGTAGCGTTTAGTTGAGCTCCGACAGTTGTAAATTCAACAGCGCGTACAATGTCTCTTTGGGAATTTTGTCCATAAACTGTATAGAAAGCCTTCCAGTTATTTTTATTTAGGTCCTTAATTGTTCCGTTTTAGAATGGCAATAACGGTCATCGACCCCGCTACCTTTATCGACATTCTTCATTGTTGAAACGGAAATAGTGCTCTAACGTCCCTGTTTGCGTGTCGACAGACACAAATAATACCCGACCAGTATATACCTGCACAGCCCTAACGTCCTGAATCGACATCTATCATGATATATTCAACTTTTTTTTGCAAAACGAAACGTTGTTCGTTGCCTTTGGTTCAAGAGATATTAGGTAAAGGGTAAACCGCTATTATCATCCTATAAAAAATACTGATTACCTACTTATATTGGATAACTTTTTTATCACTTTCCAAAAAAATGGGTAAATTAGGTGAACAGAGTAGAAGCTTATGGCATACTTAGTTTTTTTTTTTCTTTTATACAGCTTAGAAAAAAATTGATCCATCATCAAAAAACGCTACAAATTTCAAGTAAACTTTTCATATTAGAACAAAGAAAGATAATTTTTTCTTAAAAAAAAATAAACTAAGTTTGCCATTTGCTTCTACTCCGTTCACCTATTATACCAATTTTTATGGAAAGTGATAAAAAAGACATACCGTTTAAAAAAAAAAAAAAACTTGACCCACAAAATAAATACTGTCTCTTTTTATTTTTCAATATCCATAACGCTAGTTTACTACGTCGCCGCGTATAATGAAGGTTTTATGAAAAGTGTCACAAGAAATTTTGGAATTATAATAATTTCGTAAAAACAAAAAATAGCCGTTAGATGATTCTCTGAAAATATTTAGTGTTTGAATAGGTACACCTTATATAAGCAACCTAATATACTCCTTTAAAATCACCAGCAAGCCACATTCAACGGTGAGATAACGGAGCCGACCCGCCATCACATCAAAGAGATAGAGTCATCGTTCGCCGTAGTGGACGCGTACGTGCGAGACCGGCCGTACATCGCGACTGATCGACTGACCATTGCTGACCTCGCTGCCGGAGCTACGGCTACCACGATACAGGTCTTCCACAAGTTAGATGCTGATAAGTAAGTTTTTTTTGTAACACATAACTTGACGCCTGTAATCCAAGGTTAAGCAGAGGTGTATTTAATACACGCACTTATCGCCAGTTATCGTCTCATGTTATAGGGGCAAGTCGTTTGCCATCAACCGGGCACGAATCTTGACTTTGTGGCTGCACCTGAGATATTTTTTTATGGAAAAACCCAATAGCACTCTGCCCGACCCGGTAATCGATGCTGCTGTATGACAAGACAAAGCAGTTTTAATGTAATTATCCCAATTTAAAGAGAGTCCATCAGCTTGCCTGTTTTACTCCATAGAAATCTATATTCTGTTAGGTTGTCTTTAATATTTATCTGATCGAGTTTTGGACAATTCGAAACTGCACGTAATTAGTTTAATTTATTTATATGCTTTGAGTTCTACTTAGTGTGTCGATGACAAACTGAATTGTGTCGGCCCAGAACTGGGCCATGAGTGTGGTTCCTTCAGTACCTGTAATGAACAATTTGAACAAACAACACGATATTAAATTTGAGTTAATTATAGCAATAACCGGCTTTTATAATTATTTCAGATTTCCTCGCTGCGCTGATTGGGTATCTCGTTTAGAAGAGGAGAAGTTTTTCCAGACTATCATGTCGCCCGGCGTGGCTTACTTCTCAAAAATTATGAACGTACTATGGGAGAATACTAAAGCAAACGCAAAAGAGAATACCAAATAAACCAGTATTTATTTATTTATATACAATACTATAATACATATTTAAATTTATTGTAAATGACCAAGTGCTTTAAAATCGTATTTTAATAATCGCCTTAAACCCTTTTGGATGAAGAGGTGAGCAAATATTTTTATTTTTCCTTTCATGTAGGCACGAATTATTCGCGATGTGGGACGTTTAGGATTCAGGTTCTAGAACCCCAAGACTTAAATTAGTTCGTCGACAATTAAAAAAAAAATGTTCCATTCAAAAGTGCACAGTCAAAATATGTATGGAATAAATTCCTTTTTTAATCTACAATCACGTACTGAATTCATGGTGTTCTTATGCCGTCCATGGGCCTCTGACTTGCTTTCGAGAAATATCTCAGGGATGCTGGTTTGGTTTCCTCACGATGTTTTCCTTCACCGAAGCAAGTGATAATTATACAATACGCACATGAATCCGAAAAATCAGAGGGGCGTGTCTTGGGTTGGAACTCGAGACCTGTGACTTGGCAGTCCCATGGTCACACTGTAACGGGTAATGTCTGAGGATATACACTAAACGCGTGATGCGAACAATAACAAAGGTTTATTTATATAATATTCACTGACTCTAATTTACAATCTAAAGAACTGCTAAATCCCTATTAGCGTCGTATGTCATAAGTCGTCTGTTTCGCTAACGAAATCAACACAAACAACAAATAACATACGCTGCCTTGGCCAGTGTCCGATATGATGCGGGGGCGGGGAGGTGACCGACCCAAGTCGATGCAGAGTAGTGCCTCCGAACGGTACCGAACGCTGACCACAGAACATATACGCTGACTGAACTGGCTGGTGCTCGGGCTTTTAAAGGCCCCGCGGAGCGGAGAGGACGCGTACGGTCGCTCAACCCGCGCCGGATTTTGTTTTGGTCTTAACTGTAAGACCAAAACAAAATCCGGCGCCAACCAGACCAGACCAGACCAGACCCAGACCAGACCAGACCGGACCAGAGAGGGAGACTGCTCCCTCTCTGGTCCCGAAGACGGCCCGGCGAGGAGACCAGTTTCTGCTTCTGAAAATGATTTCTGCTTTCGTGGTCTGCCGCGTCTGCGCAAAGGTCTCTCAGGATTAGGTGGTTGGGGGGCTGAGCCCTGGGAGGGGTTCAGCGCTGAGGAGTGATAAATACCCAACGGAGTGCTGTGGTCTTCCGGGTGTGCGACTTCATAGGAGATTAGGAGCAGGGCCCATGCTGCCGCAGGATGACGTAGGGGTTCTTTTACCATGAAAATAAGCAGTGGTAGCCTAGTGGTGTTGTAACCTTTATGTGACCAAAGACAGCATCTTCATCTCGAATAGGTTTCTCTAGAGAATCCGTTATTGTCTTCAGTCCAGTGTCTTGCAATTGTTCTTGCCTTATTTCCAGTCCAGAGCGGCGAGGCATATATATGGAGACTATACATAAACCGCATTTCTCTCAAGACTTCCGTGCAAGGAGTCTCTAGAGAAATGCGTCACATAAAGGTTACAACACCACTAAGCTACCACTGCTTATATTCATGGTAAAAATTTATGTCAGGAAGGATGTCCTTTTTATAAGAAACTAACGCCATGATAGAAATATTTGGCAGTTAGCAAGGTATAATATGTCTACCCTGGGGCGCAGGAATTATATAGATTTATGAATCACTCGTGGAGGACATTTTATCATAAATTGCTTTATTTCATAACACTTTCATACATAATAAGATAATTTATGTTGCGTACAGAGATAGCAAGGCGGTTATCTAAAGTGATTTAATTCTCTCTTTATGTACATTGAGCCTAATTTCAATATCTATTTTTTTCTAATCTATAAATAAATTATCATTGTATTATCTATACTAATATTATGATGCTGAAGAGTTTGTTTGTTGGATTGAACGCGTTAATCTCAGGAACTAGTAGTTCGAATTGAAAAAATCGTTTAGTGTTAAATAGCCCATTAACCGAGGAAGGCTATAGGCCAAATAACATCCGCTAGGACCAATAGGAGCTGAATATCAATGAAAAATGTTGCAAAAAAATAGGGAAAATTTATTCTATGTTATAAAAATTTCACGCAGACGATGGTCGCAAGCAACAGCTTATCATTGATAAAGTATATTGGTTATCATTATTTGATTATATTATCATTCAGTCTGCTTTTTGTTTGGATAGAAGACTGTTAATTTGGTCAGAATATTTTTGGCTTTTTCATTATTTCCGCGTTCAACAGAAAAGTGTTTAATATGGCTCCCATATTATTTGATATTATGAAAGGCACCGTCGCGTCGTCTGCTCGTTAGTAAGCTGATTTTATTTCATCATCATCATAATTCTCTTATCTTAATCCCCATTCAATTGGGGTCGGCGCAGCATGTACCCTTCACGAAGCCGTCCACCATGCCTTTTGTACATCAAACCATACTAAAACTCTACGCTAAAAATTAAAATTGGAACTTTAGACCTCCAATATATCTGAAACTAGTAGGTTCCCAGGTTTGGTCCAGAACAAAAAAAATATCGTAATGATGGGGAGAATAAGTGCCTTTCGGCTTCGTTAAGAGTACACCCTTTGTTTACATCGTGTCTGTGGTGTTCCAGCCTCCAAACCGTCGCCTCTCCTGTACAAGCTGGACGCCAGCCCGCCGGCCTGCGCCGTGCGCATGGTGGCGGAGACCATAGGCCTGCCGCTCCAGCTCAAGGACCCCGACATCAGTCAGATGGAGCACAAGAGCCCTGGCTACTTGCAGGTATTGTTCCTATTTCATTCATTGACCTCGTCATCTGCCGAGCCTTTTCGGTCGGCTTCCAGTTTAACCAGATGCAGTACCAGTATTCTACTTGGAGCGACTGCGTATCTGACCGCCTCAACCTAGTTAGTACTGGGTTATACGATACCCCTTGGTAAGACTGGTTGTCAGACTTTCGGGCCACTGGCCACTTGCCACACCAGTAACAACTGTCAAAGATCTACAAATGACAGCGGGGACCAACGGCTTAACGTACTTTCCGAGGCACGGAGGAAACTCGGTATGTAATGGGTGGTCTCCCATCCACGGACCAACCTAGGCAAGCACGGCTTAACCTGAAGATCGACCCGAGTGGCTGTTATTATTTATCCATGAGCTCCTCATTCATTGAACTAATTCGACCGGCGCTAACCATCGGGTCCGAAAATATCCCATCTTTCAAGCTGAAATCAACCACACACATTCACGAATACATTGAAATCGGATTGGTGGTCTCGGCGATTAGCGTGTACGGACATAGTGATTTTTAAACAGGGTGTAAACAGACTCTTCACGAAGCCGTCAACCAAGCATTCTGTACATCAAACTAAGTAACTTTACGCAAAAAAAAATACTAACAGGGTTAGATCTGAGCATTTGATAAATTGATTAATTTTGTATTAAAAATGTTAAATTTCATGGTCTTCCTTTTATTTCTGACACTATGTTATTTAGCAAAATATAATCCTTATGATGAAGACTTTCGATCGGTACAATAAAGCTACAGAATGATTATTTTTCTCGTGTAACGGTTTCGATTTCCGGCTCAACCATGTAATTATTTAAATATCTATGAATGCAGTTTAAATTGTTTTTTAAATTCAAATAATGTCTTCTTTCAGTAAAATGTTCCATCTACAATATTCAAGGTACTTTCCCTCCATGTGGCATATCCGTGGGACGCCCTGACGAAGATATGACGCTTTTAAAATTCTCAATACGTCACGCCTAGGTATAATTTTTACCTAGTTCTCGTCTCGTTCTCGTCGTCATGCCTATTATAAACAGACGTTCAACTTCAACGTTTTTAATTTGTATGATGATAAACAGTTGAATGAATAGGATCCAATTACTGCTTTTACTAGCTAATCCAGATCCGAAGTGATCGCGTGAAGTGCTAACAATCGTGTTCCCGATCTTAAAAGCTTAGACGATAAGTTTTCAAGAAACGATGATAACGAGCTGACAATCCGATATTTGTGTAACGAATTTGTTCATTTTCGTTTCCCGCATTAAATTTTGTGTATGACCTATAAAAATAAATTTAGTCAATTAAATTGTTACGAATTGGATTGAATTAAAAATGTTGTGTATGTAATGTGACTGTACGAGTATACACTCGTACAGTCACATTACATACACAACATTTTTAAATAATAATATTTTTTTTTTAAATAATACTATTTCTATAGGCTTGTATCCTGAAAAAATCTAATTAGTCCGTCAGTTAGATTACCAAAAAATATTTGAGACGTATTTTGTCTTTTGTTACGTAAACCAAAATTGACGAAGATGCGACGCTTTTAAAATTCTCAATACGTCACGCTGCTGCCGTGCTATAATTACTAGTGCGTTGTGACGTCACGAGCCCCCACTCTCGAGTTTTGATGTGTTTTATCTTTGTCAAAATTCATTGATTTACAAAAACAAAAAATACGTGTCCATAACTTTCCAATACTCTAACTGACGGACTAAATAGATTTGCAATTTATTGATGGTGGAAACTACCCTACTATGAGTCAGTGATACTCAGATTAAAATGCTTTTTTATTAATATTTACGTGTATGTTGTTTACAGTTAAATCCGCTTGGAACTATACCTGTCCTGGTTGACGGCGACTTCATTCTGTCTGACAGGTAAATATTGGCTTTTAAACTTATATTGTCACTGTACGGGATATCTTTCGTGATTGTTATTTGTTTTGAGCTCCCGATATTTCGACGCTGTTGCAAGCGCCATGATCGCGGGTTGACTGGAGAATGTGACAAAACACACTCACAGACTGGAGAATGCGTTGAATGGAAAATAAATTGTTAGGAGCAGACAAATCTGTCTACCCTCTTTCTTTGTATTTTGTTACGCGCACTATTGGATCTCGACACTAAGTCACGACAAAACAAACTCACAGTATCGCCAGGTTCACAATAATCATTTTTTATTTATTTTTTCGTTCGCCTGTAAGAAAGGCAGGCATCGATCTATAGACCATTCAGCCTAAAAGTGTCTCACAATAATCAATCACTGAAGATATGACAATATAAGTTTAGTTTTTAACCGTGAAAGCTTAAAACAGTACATTGGCTTTTGATGCGGTTTTCATCATAACAGGCTAGTATCCACCATCCATCAATAAAATTGCAAATCTATTTAGTCCGTCAGTTAGTGTATTGGAAAATAATGGACACGTATTTTTTGGTTTTGTAAATCAATGAAGATTGACAAAGATAAAACAGCATCAAAACTCGGGAGTGGGGGCTCGTGACGTCATAACAAGCCTTAACAAGCCTTTTATAATAGTAGTAAGAAGATTGCTAGCCTGCATACCTAACTCTTTTGTTGACTGTACTATGACTCAGGGACGGGTTGACCGTGTCGATAAAACCCCAAGTCTCCAAGCTCTTGTATCCTCATTTTGAATTTTAAATAATTGTTTTTTTACACAAATATTTCCTGTTTCCAGCCATGCTATAATGATCTACTTGCTGTCCAAGTACGGCGGCACGAAGGGCGAGTCGCTGTACCCGAACGATGTGCGCACGCGCGCCACGGTCAACCAGGTCATGTTCTTCGACACGGGCATACTGTTCGTCAGGATCAAAGTTGTTGCTGTACGTTTTAGTTTTGCCTGTTTTCACAACACATCCCATCTCCGCAAGGTTAAGCATAAGTGTAACTAATATGTCAGTAATGTGTATCATTTCACCAGTTATGTTTGAGTCCCATGAGATAGGGAGCCTATTGCCATCAAATGGGCACATATCCGGACTCAGTGGCTGCTACTGAAAAATGTCTGATGGAAAAGACATTTAATTTTGTTTTCGTCGTTGAAGTTTCATTTATAACACACTAAGATACAAAATAAACTAAAAACAAGCTAGCCTTTCCCCACCTATGTTGAGGCTTTCAGTCTAACCGGATGCAGATGAGTTGAATACCAGTATTTTACATGGAGTGACTGCCTATCTGACCTCCACAACCCAGTTAGTACTGAGGTCTAGTCTGGGTTAGCATTGTACCCGTATCCGCTGTATGGGGGCCAGGGGGTACTCTCTCCGTCAACGAAGATACGGGGCCGTCCGTAAGTAGTTTTATACTTTGAAATATTTTCGAATTAATGAGTTTTGAAAACATATCGGGAGTAAGGACAGATGACCAATCGAGTTGTCATTCATTTCTATTTCGGGCCCCTAACAAGACTTATGTCCGTAAGTGATACGGAGTAGGAAACGACCGTAACTTCGGCTGAAACTACGGGTTTCGTGCTTAGAGAGTAGAAATAAAAAATTGACATAGAACTGAAGCAAATCAGGGTATAAATTAGAAAAAGGAAAGGTAAAATTTTATTGTAAGTTTGTATGTAAGGGGTAATCTCCATAGGGATAGGAGATGGCAAAAAGTGAGAGGGAGAGAACCTCACGTCCCGGCCGCCGCGGGAGACGCCCCGGGCGCGACCTGTGCGCGCTCGCCGACCGGCCGGCTTGTGACGACAGACTGTGAGGGGCGCTGCCGGGGCTGCGGGACTGTTCGAAAGAGATACCGTGGTCCCGAAACGCAAAGGGCGATGAAGGAACATGGATGGGTTATAGTCAGTAAAAATCTGACACTCCCTCCTGCTCCGCCCACAAAGCGGGATGTGGGGGTCATTTGATGATTCCCCATCCAGAAAAAAAGGCGTAATCTCGGGAACTAATGATCCAATTCTAAAAAATATTTCGCTTGCAGAAAACTACATTATTCGTGGATGCTATAGGCTATAAATTACATTTATATTATGCAAATTAGCCGAGCTATCACAATTTTTGCGGGCGAAGTGCTAGTGAAACTTTAAACCCTTTTTTCAGCTACCGACGATAATGGAGGGTATGAAAGCCCCCACAGAGAAGCACCTGCGCGACCTGGAGGAGGCCTACGGCATGGTGGAGGCCTACCTGTCGCGGCATCAGTACGTGGCGGCCGAACATCTCACCATCGCCGACCTGTCCGTCGCGACCACACTCGCCGCCGCCGAGGCCATACTGCCACTCGATAAGAACAAGTTAGTAGACCTGCATTAAATACAGGATGTAAACCCTTCACAAAGCCGTCAACCAAGCATTCTGTACATCAAACTAAGTAACTTAACGCAAAAATTATTGCTGGGAAACGACTTTTGTTGGGGTGAAACGTCACGTTTTACGATAAAACTCAATGTAACGCACTGAAAACATTGTGCTTATGGACGCATTTAATAGTAAACGGGTTATGAAGGTATTTGTGGTAAAGTTATGACCTTAAAAACTAGTATTTAAAAAAAACTTTTGTTAAAGTTGGAACTTTGACCAAAAAATATCTCCATAACTTCCAGGTTTCCAGGTATGGTCCAGAACAAAAAAAATGATTGCAATGACGGGGAGAACAAGGGCCTTTCGGCTTCGTTAAGGATTTATTTACCCCTTATATAAAGCGGAATCGAGTGGAAAGATGGCTTCGTATAGAGTCTTCTCTTTTTTTTCTTGTGGTTAGTGATTAACCTGATGGCAGAGTTTTTATGCCGCTCATGGGCCTCTGACTTGGCTTTACATGCCGTCGAGAAATATCTCTCAGGCATGCTGGTTTTTCCACACTTTTGTTTTTCGTATATCTAAATTTGATTCACGTTTGTGTTGCGCAGGGTGTTTGATACACCCACCATTTGGTATGCTATGTGTTACTTCCATGTTATAAGGACCGAGTCGCAACCGGGCATAAATCTTGACTCCGGACACGTTTACCACAGTTATGTAAACACACACCGCCATCTAGTACCACACTAAACAACGCGGCTTGTGTCGTGGACACCAAATAGTTGATATAATTAATAGATACTTTTTTTGTAAATACATACATATTATAAAATACAAACATCCATAACTCTGAAACAAATGTCCATGGTCAACACACAAACATTTGCCCTACCTATTCGAACCTGGGACCCATTATGTCATCATTACAACTTGCTCTCTCTGCCCAGGTTCCCCCTCACCGCCAAATGGCAAGCCGTGATGCAGGAGCTGCCGTTCTTCAAGAGTATCGCGACGCCCGGCATCGCCAAGTTTAACGTCGCCATGCAATACCACTGGAAAAAGAATAACAAACAATAAATGTTACGATAAAACGTTCGTTTTTATTTTTAACGACGGGGTGTTATAAGTTTGACTTGTCTGTGTGTGTCTGTCTGTGGCATCGTAGCTCACGAACGGATGAACCGATTTTGTTTTTTTTTTGTTTGAAACATGAATTAGTCGGGAGTGTTCTTAGCTATGTTTAGATGAAAATCCGTCCAAGATGGCCGCCGCCACAAAATGACGGATTACATATTTTTTCAACAACTCCCTCAATATGGGTATCAAATGAAAGAGCTGGACTAGTAGAATACTATATACTATGATAAATTTCAAATCCAAGATGGCCGCCACCACATAATGGCGAATTACATTTTTTTTTCCACAACTCCTTAAATATGGGTATCAAATGAAAGGACTTGACTAGTAGAATAATGTACACTATATCGAAGGGAATACTAACTAACGACATGAGATAAGGAAAGTGGAGTGATGACTGGTACCTAGGACCTAACGAATTATTTTGTATTTAACTTTTAGTACATTATGTGTCGGAGGTTTTTTTTTAATTTAATTTTACTTGTTCTTAATGTGTCTATTTTGTAGATCTTTGACAGTCGTTACGGGTAAAGTCGAATTTTTCATCTGAAGTCGGTATCTTGATTTTTCAATAAAATAGGCATGATGATTGACGACACCATCAAAAAAATGCAAATCTATTTAGTCCGTCAGTTAGAGTATTGGAAAATAATGGACAAGTATTTTTTGTTTTTGTAAATCAATGAATTTTGACAAAGATAAAACGCATCACAACTCGAGAGTGGGGGCTCGTGACGTCAGAACGCACAAAAAATTATACCTGTCGCCGCGAAGATTATCTGGTTGATTATTATTAACTAATTTTGTTACCTATCTGTTTGTATTGATTTATCTTAAAATATTTACCTAATTACGAATCACAAATGTTTAATCAGTACCAATATGTAGAATAGTTTTATGTTTGTAAGTAAATAATCTGAGCATGATTTGGTTGGTAAACCTTGACATTAAATAATGTCAGGACTGTGACTAATTAAATCTGATAATTAACTGATGCTAAAATTTTATTGATTATTTTTAAATAAATTGAATTTTGGAATATTGTTTTGTAAGTAGCTAAAAACCTAGTATTTAAATTGAAACGTATTGTGAGTGACGTTCGCCTTGGGTGGGGCAAACAAGTTTATAAAAGGCGTAACTTGAGCGCGGAGCTCACTCAAAAAACATTCGACTTTCGGCTGCCGTAGCGTGCACACGTACGCTCCGCTCTGTCGTCTGCCCCCGCGCGCCCCGCGCCCCCGACTCGGTCCCGCCGCCGTGCTACTACGTAGGGCCGCCGTCTCGCCGAGCTCCGCCCGCCAAGTCGTAGTACTACTACAGTCTTTGCCTTGCGTTCGGACTTAGTGGTACTGCGCCGTAGAGAATCAACTACTCGTAGTTGGTTCGATACGAAAACTGTCTTTTTCAAGACAATCCTTCCTTAAAGGTCATCACGTCAACGTGTTTTTGCCCCCTCAGGGAAAATCCACGGTTTTGTGGTTCTGGACGGAAACCTCACGGTGTTAACGAAGTCCAGAGGGTGTTGACCCGACACACCCGCCGAGCCCCTTCAGGGTTAGGCATACAGTCGGACGGGCTCTGACTGCGGCCTTGGGGGCTTCCCTAGTCGCAGTCTGGTAGCACATAACCCCGTTTGTTTACAGCTGCACCCGGGACGTCTGGGTGTCTCTACCCCAGCGGCCCGGATCGGTCGCAAGACCCATAGGGCCCTGCCGCACATTAAGATTGGCGGCAGGTTTACAAGCTTAGGGCACACCTTAGCACTCACCTCCCTGTGACACCGACAGGGAGTGAACACATCCCCGGGTTATCCCACCTGGGGAGCTACGATTAGGCTTCAGATAGGTCTACAGGCCCCTCTGGCCAATCAGACAGCAGTGTAGCTGGCGAGTTTGTTTGTGTTTTTCTTCTCGCCCAGCATAACACTAGGAAAAACTCAAGGGTGGGTTCGTTTTTAAGGGAGCTGTCTGCCCGGGGGGTTTACGTTTCTACGTATCTCCTCGGGATTAGGATAGGTTATGAACCCTAGGTCCCCCTAGTAGGTTATTTCGCCAATAATGCCCCCCCCATAAAAAAGGTCCTAGAGGCCAAGTTAAGGATACTCTTAAATGAGTTAATGACGGACGAGAATCCCCACGTTAGGGGTAAATACGAGGAGCTCTTAGAGCCCTTTCGAGATGACTGGCAGTACAAGGCCCAGAATAGCGCTTGCGACACAGAGGTTGCACCTCAGTCCACGCTTAATGATTTCAGCGATGCGCTGGAATCACCCGTTATCCCCTCCTCCCCGGCTCCAGTCCCTATGGAAGCTTCCCCAATCCATCCCGTAGTAGATACCTCTTCGTCCCAGGACGAAACCGAGATGGAAATTCCCAACTCGGAAGACCGCACCGACTTGACCTCCGCCGAAGACGATTACCAAATCGTCGGGAAAGGGAAGAGGAAGAAGGGTAAATCCCCCTCTAATTCGACATCCAAGAAGGCAGCTATCCAAAGCTCGCAAACTCCCCTACCCCAGTCCCAGACGGCTGCTGGCCCTTCACAGAGCCGCTCTCAAAGCCCCATGGCCATAGCCACTCCGGCTGACGCCACGTCCCAACCCGCCACCTCGGCTATTCTCCCCAAAAAACTTCGTCCTCCACCCTTATTCATCCACGATAAGGGAAAATGGACCGAGATTTCCAAGACGTGTAACGAGCGTCACATCATTTACACCAATGCCCGTGCTGTTGAGCAAGGCATAAAAGTCATGACGTCAACACCGAATGACTACCGCGAGCTCACCAAGCTCCTTAGGATTAGGAACATTAGATACCACACTCATACCCCCCAGGACGAAATCCCGACCAGGGTAGTGGTTAAAAATATCCCCGTCGAAATCTCCCCTCAGGAGATTAAAGAAGACCTTCGTAGCGGAAGTTCACCGCATGCACCGTAGGGTTGGAGGCCGCTCCAATTCCTCACCCTACAACATGGTGCTCATAGTCTGTGACCGTGTCGAAGGTCACCACCCCATCCATCAGATTTCAAAGATCTGTGGCCTCTCAGGCCTCCGCATTGAGAAGCCCCTGAAAACTGGCGTTTTAACACAATGCCATCGTTGCCAGCTGTATGGCCATGCACAACGTAACTGCTTCGGACAACCCAGATGCGTTAAGTGTCTGGGGGACCACGGCACCGCCGAGTGTTCTCGCCCCAAAGACCGCACATTGTGCACAGAGCCTCCGAGCTGTGTACTGTGCGGCGAGTCTGGCCACCCCGCCAACTACCTTGGATGCCCCAAGGCTCCAAAATCCTCAGCCCCCAAGCTAGCCCAACGTGCCATTAATAGGCAACAGAGAGAATGTCCCTCTCTTAATAATATACTCCCCGACTCCCTAAGACCCCAGCGCCCCAGCCCGTGGAATACTCTAAACCACCAGGCGCACTTACCGGCTCTGAGGCCCACCCAAGCACCCGCCCCTCAAGCTATCCCTCCCCTGATGACACTGCCAGTCATGTCGCCCCCTAAACCCGCTGCACAAAAGGCCGCTCCTCTAGCGTCCACCCCTCCAGCGCCATCAGCGCCTCGCCCTCCAGCGCCCTCAGCGCCTCGCCCTCCTGCGCCCTCAGCGCCTCTTCCCCCGGCTCCCGTAGCGCCTCGTCCCCTTGCACCCGCAGATCCTCGCCGCCCACCGCCTTCAGCAAGGTTGCCTTCAGCACCCACTACCTTCGCGGCCCCCCCTCCCCCTCCCGCGGCATACGAATTAGACCCGTTTGACCCCGTAAGAGTCTTAGGTAGCACATTCGCGATCTTCTACACCCCGCGAGCACTACAAATGACGCGTGACACCATCGCCTGCAACGGTGACTGGCTCGCGCTCATCCAAGTTTATAACGCGTATCCCGACATTACGCAAGCCCTCAGGACCCTTCCCCATAACTTAGTTCGTAATGGATAGAAACCCCCCCAGTAGATTAAAACCGAAATCCCTAAAACCGAACCTCCTCCTCCTCCTCCTCCTTCTTCCTTTAACGCCGAAGGCATGAATGTCCAACGTGATGAGTTCGCCACTTTCCTCCGCGATCATCACTTAGATATCTTATTAGTCCAAGAGACCTTCCTAAAACCCCATCAGCGAAACCCGAACATTGCCAACTACCGGCTAGTTCGCAATGACAGGACTCGCTGCCACAGAGGAGGTACTCTCATTTATTACAAGTCCAGTCTGTACTGCATCCCCATGGACCCTCCCCCTCTCTCCAAAATTGAAGTCTCTGTCTGTCGACTGGGCATGACAGGCCATCAACCAATCACCATTATCTCGGCGTACCTTCCGCCCGCTGACTCCAACCCCGATTTCGTCACCCCTTTCAAAGATGACCTCACAGTCCTCCTTAATCTAAGTGACTCCGTCCTTCTGGCGGGGGATCTTAACGCAAAACACCCCGCGTGGAATAGCCGTCTTTCAAACAGGAGAGGTAGAGACTTATTCAACCTCTGCTCTCCCCTCAACTTCGATGTCATTGGCCCAATGCATCACACTCATTTTCCCAATAACCCCAATCATAGCCCTGATGTGCTAGACGTCGCGCTTCTGAAGAATGTAAACTTGCGATTGCATTCTGTAGAAACGATTGACGAACTCAACTCTGACCATAGACCGGTAATCTTTGAATTCGCCCCTAGAATAGGACCCTTTGATCCCACTCAAACTCCCTCCACTAAAGTGATCACGGAATGAGGGAAAGTAAGCGATCTGGTGAAATCCACCGAATCCCCTCACTTAGACAGGATCCCCTTCAACATCAAGACTGTAGCCGACACGGAGGCCGCGATCAGCTTGTTCACAGAACACGTACAATCAATCCTGAACGATTGTTCAAGGGAAGTTCCGGCGGATAATTACCGCTGGAAACTCCCGGATGATGTGCGTGATCTTGTGACCGAGAAGAACGCGGCCGTCCGTGCCTACAGTTCCTTTCCCTGCTCCAGTAACAAAGTTTTTATGCGTCGCTTACAACGCAAAGTAAGCAGATGCATCCAAAAACTGCGTAAAGAGAGCTGGGACAAGATGCTCGGTGAACTAGAACCAACCCATCAGGCTTTCTGGGACCTACAGAGGAAACTACGCTCCTCTGAGGTCGCCTCTGTACCCCCTCTCATCCGTCCCGATCAGACCGTCGCTTTTGACGATGACGACAAAGCCGAATGCCTGGCCGACAGCCTAGAGACTCAATGTTCCCCCAGTACCCAACCAGTAGACCCAGCTCACCTTGCGATGGTGGATGCTGAAGTTGAACGTCGGACCTCCCTTCCCCCAGTAGAAGACCCAGACGATCCTCTACCCTCAGTCACCCCTGAGGAAGTTGAGGATATCATAAAAGGCCTTAAGCACCGAAAAGCCCCTGGCTCAGACGGAATCACCAATAGGGTGTTCAAACTCTTTTCTCCCGCCCTCATAGTGCTAATGACCGCTATCTTCAATAGCGCCATGGCAAACAACATGTTCCCTCAGTCGTGGAAACAAGCCACCGTAATAGGAATCCCCAAACCGGGTAAACCCGCCTCTTCCTCGAGTAGTTACCGTCCCATTAGTCTCCTCAATGTCCTAGGCAAAATCTACGAGAGGCTTATTTATAAGCGTCTCAAAGACTACGCCGAAGCAAAGAGTTTAATTCCTAAAGAACAGTTTGGATTTAGATCCCAACACTCTTGTGTCCAACAAGTGCACCGCATAGTCGAGCACATCAGCGCCCGCCTTCAGCGAGGCATGGCGACCGGTGCCTTGTTCTTCGATATCGCGAAAGCATTCGACAAGGTCTGGCACAACGGGCTGATATACATTCAGTCAAAAAAGTATCGGGAATGGATGATTTGTTTATGGTTCCAAATTCAAATTTTTGTTTTTTTGTAGTTGTTAGATTGGCACAACTGTTTTCCATTTTGGCGCGGAGTTTGAGTTGCATCTGTTATTTATATTAAATACAGTGCTGGTTTTAGTAATATCATATATAGTGTGTATTGCGAATTTCATAATGGACAAAAACATCGAACAAAGAGTTTGTCCTAAATTTTGCATCGCCAATGGAATTTGGTGTTCGGAGTCACTGAAAATGTTACAGAAGGCTTACGGTGAATCGACTTTATCAAAAACTCGTGCTTATGAGTGGTTCAAAGCGTTCAAAAGCGGTCGAGATGTGATGGAAGATTTACCTCGCTCTGGTAGGCCGTCAACGTCTGCAACTGAAGTTAACATCGCAAAAGTGAAGAAAATAGTGACTGAAAATCCCCATTCAACTCTGAGAGAGATAGCCGCCGAACTTTCTGTATCTCACGAGTCGATCCGTACCATTTTAACTAATCATTTGGGTATGAAACATGTTGCTGCTCGGCTAGTCCCAAAAGATCTGAATTTTCTCCAAAAACTTAATCGCATGAAAGTCGCTGAGGACATGCTAGAACGAGTCAGTTCGGACCCAACATTCATGAAACGCATTGTTACTGGTGACGAGACGTGGGTTTACGAGTTTGACATGCAAACTAGTCAACAAGCTTCGGAGTGGCGCCTTCCAACTGAACCGAAACCGAAAAAACCACGCCAAAGTCGATCAAAAGTCAAAGTCATGTTGACTGTTTTCTTTGACTATCGCGGTGTTGTGCACTCTGAATTCTTACCGGAAGGTCTAACGGTAAATAAAGAATATTATTTGAGCGTTATGCGGCGTTTAAGAGAGCAAATTCGACGAAAAAGGCCAGATTTGTGGAAAGAAAATTCTTGGATTTTGCACCACGACAATGCGCCTTCGCACAAGGCTATCATTGTGAACGAATTTTTGACCAAACACTCAACAAATACCATCCAGCAACCACCATATTCACCAGATATGGCTCCTGCTGACTTTTTTCTTTTTCCTAAACTCAAATTACCACTTCGTGGCACCCGTTTTCAATCGATAGAAGACATAAAGGAGAATTCGCGGCGAGAACTGAACTCAATTCCGGAAGCAGCGTTTAAAAAATGTTTTGATGAATGGATTATTCGTTGGCGCAAGTATCGTTTCTAAAGGAGCATACTTTGAAGGTGATAAAATAAATTTGGATGAATAACAGACATTTTGTGTATTATTGATCTTTTCCCGGTACTTTCTTGACAGAGTAGTACAAGCTATACCAGCTCGGTGTGCCTGATCGTCTCCTGCTCATCCTTCGTGACTTTCTGTCAAACCGCACATTCCGTTACCGCATCGATGGTGCGCTATCAACCCCACATCCGATCCGCGCAGGAGTCCCTCAGGGATCCGTGATATCCCCATTAGCCTTCACGCTATATACCAGCGATATCCCCAAAAACAATTCAACCCAATTAGCCCTCTTCGCCGACGATACGGCCATCTATTATTCTGGCAGAAGCTATCCCAGCATTACCCGCATTCTCCAAAAATCCGCAAACGCCTTAGGCGATTGGTTCCGGAAATGGAGAATCGAGGTCAATCCCGACAAGAGCCAGGCGGTACTTTTCTCTAGACCCCGTCGTCTCCCCCCCATCCCTCAACCGATCTCCATGTTTGGCAAGCCGATCCCTTGGGAAAAGCAAGCCAAGTACCTAGGAGTTATCTTAGACCAGCGCCTAAACTTCAGTGAGCACATTAAGACGGTGCGTTCGCGTGCCGCCTTCGCTCTCTGTCCTGAACGCACGTAGCAAATTGTCACTTAGGTGCAAATTACGTATTTACACCGCGTGCATTAGGCCTATCATGACATACGCATGTCCCGTTTTCGCGCATACCAAACCCTATCACCTCCATAAGATGCAGACCCTCCAAAACCGATTCTTACGTAAGGCCACGGGAGCCCCATGGTACGTTAGGAATGAGCAACTCCATGTTGACCTCAAGATCCCCACCATAGCCCAATTCATGAAACGCCTAACAAAGGGTTTTTTCGATAAGGCCGAAAAACACCCAAACCCCCTGATTTCCTCAGCAGCCAATTACGCCCTCTCCAAGATATCTAGAATTCGCCGTCCTAGGCTCACTCTTGCCACACCCGATGATCCCATCACCCTTCTCCAAGAAAGTTGTAGGGAAACCAGCACATTACTCAAAAACAGACACAAGAACCGATACAAACCGCGAATCCGGCCCCGCCGCCGAGGCCCTCGGCGACCCCCCAGTAACATCACTGCCCGACCCTTGCTCGACGAGCCAGCCCGCGACGCTGAGCATGTAACGACCGATTCCCCAATTAATGATCCGACCCAGCCTGTTGTCCCTTGCTGCCCTCTCATCAATGACGCACTAAGCCGAGGCCCGAACCCCACAGGGGGTGCCCTTAGTGACCGTTCATTTCATTTTAATCCTTAGCTGGGGGCCTTAAAGTAATTTTTGGCCACCACAGGATTGTCCGGTTAAGCAGTTAAGCAACCTTAGCGCGTTGCAACTGCGAGTGGTCCCACCTAAAAAAAAAAAAAAACAAAAAAAAAAAAAAAGCGAAGCTCACTTTGCTGCCGATTTTTGGAGAGACTGTTTTACTTGTTTTCATTTTGCTGAAATTCCTTAAGTTTGCATTTAGATTAAAATATAGTCCGTTATAGCTATAGCAGAGCCGATGGCCCGATAAGGTCAGCGGTTCTGCGCTTTTTAAAAATAACTGTCTTGTCACATCTTCGATATCAGAAGTGGGATACTTATCCACTCTTTCTCTCCAATTTTTTTTTTTTTTTTTCTGACTACCTGCATTGAATAAATTATCCTGCGTGAAACGATGGACGCATCAGACCAGAATGGATCAACGGCGCCGAGCGTACCTACGTGCACCGTGTCCGGACCAGACGCCGGCGATGGTGGACCAACTACATCTGCCAACGTGGCGCCGCGCCGCTGCAACCACAGGGCGGTAACGTACCTCCTGAGTTTTACTTACACATGATAACTATGATGCAGAATATGAGTGAAAGGCTTTCAAAGCAGCGCGATAAAGTTAAAATTACTGATGTGTTTTTGCCTTCATATGACCCGGACGGTAACGTTGGGGTCCGCGAGTGGTGTAATCATATTTCTTTGGCCAAGACCAATTATGAGCTCAGTGACTACGACCTCCGCATGAAAGTAACTAGTTTACTAAAAGGTCGGGCTAAAATGTGGGCTGATAACTGGCTCGTCACAACGTCCACGTGGGACGAGCTGCGCCAAAATATTATTACTACTTGAACCCGAAAACCGTTATTCAAAGGATGTGCTAAGGTTTAAGGAACACAATTACGATCCTACCAAAGATATTGCCGAGTTTCTACCGCGATCGTGGATTTTGTGGAGACGGGTTACAAGAGATAAGCTCGATGATAGTGACGCGGTAGAAGCGGTGATAGGAACGATTGGTGACGAACGCCTTCGGATTGAACTTATGAATGCCAGAGCGACCTCAGTGCCAGAACTAATTTCCGTTGCCTCATCTATTCGTGCCAAGCGTCCCAATTCCAACCATTAAAATTCCAATCAACCACCATCCAAACGTTTAAAATTCGCTATTGATAATCGAAACATCCCTTTTTGTAGCTTTTGTAAGAAGTCAGGGCACGTCTCTAGTGAGTGTCGTAATAAAAATACGTCGGTAGTCGTAGAAAAACATACAACCGAAAAGAATCCTGTGCCTAAACAACATCGGTACCTAAACAAACTGAGAATAGGTTTTGCTCGTTTTGTTCAAAATCCGGTCATACGTTTGACACTTGCTACCGTCGTGAAAAACAGATAACCTCTAATGTAAATTCATTTATAAAAATAAACAGATCTTAAATATTATGCGTATGCGAGTAGGTGACATAATTATTGATACGGTATTCGATAGTGGCGCGGAATGCTCTGTGATGCGCGAATCCATTGCAAATAAATTACCTGGGAAGCGACTACAAGTAGTTAATTATTTGCTTGGAATAGGCTCTTTTCCTGTGGTTTCCATGAGTATATTAACAACAGTATGTGTTATTGATAACATTAACGTAGAAATCGAATTTCATATTTTGTCCGATTATAAAATGACTTCAGATGTTTTGATAGGTGCAAATCTTTTGAACAAAACGGGATTAACGGTGATCGTAACTCAAAATAGTGCAACTTTGTGCTCTCAACCTCGCGTTATGCACATGCGATCGACAGCCGGTTTATTTGATGATATAAATCACGACATGAACGATACATCGGAGATCGATCAGCTAATGACTCTTCTCAATAAATATTCTTCTATTTTCACGCGGGGCTACTCAAAGACTCGTGTAAATATACAGGTCAATTGGAGATTCGTTTGAAAAATCCAAACAAGTTTGTGGAACGAAGACCTTATAGGTTAAGCCCAGTTGAGCGCGAAAAAGTCAAAGAAATTGTTAAAGAGTTATTAGATAATGACATTGTGCAAGAAAGCAAATCGCCATATTCGAGTCCGATTATCTTAGTAAAAAAGAAAAACGGTGACGACCGCATGTGTGTAGACTATCGCGAGTTAAATTCAAACACTATTCGCGATCATTATCCCCTTCCCTTAATCGCAGACCAGATTGATCAGTTGGCTGGTGGTCGGTATTATACGACCCTAGATATGGCTTCTGGATTCCACCAGATACCTGTTGCTGCTGACTCTATAGAGAAGACGGCTTTTGTCACTCCAGATGGTCTATTTGAATACAAAACTATGCTATTCGGTTTGTGTAACGCACCTTCAGTGTATCAGAGATGCATTAACCGTGCCTTAGGTCCGCTTCTGAGTCCAGGTAGTGCAGACAAGGCCCATAATGATAGCGTAGCCCAGGTGTACAGCGAAGGGCACGCCACAATAGTGGCGGTAAGTCCCCTCTTTGAGGAGTGGCTTGAGAGACGCCACGGCGTCCTCACCTTCCGCCTGACGCAGGTCCTCACCGGACACGGTTGTTTCGGGAGGTTCCTGCACCGAATCGGGCGGGAGGAAACGCCCGGGTGTTTCCATTGCGAGGATCGACCGGAGGACACGGTGGAGCACACGGTGGAGATGTGCCCCGCGTGGGCGGAGCACCGCCGTGTCCTCGAAGCGGCGATTGGCGGCGGCGACCTCTCGCGTCCGGCCCTGGTGCAAGCCATGGTCCGGAGCGAGACGGAATGGGACGCCGTCACCTCCTTCTGCGAAGCAGTAATGCTAGAGAAGGAGGTGGCGGAACGTGAGAGGGAGAGAACCTCACAGCGTCCCGGCCGCCGCGGGAGACGCCCCGTGCGTCGGGGGCCACCACGTGGCCCCCGGCCACCGTAGGCGCGGGCCTGTGGACGGTGGGCTATGGGCTAGCTCGCCGTCCGTCCGTCTCATGACGACAGGCCGTGTCGACGGCGCGTTCGTGTTCCACGCGCGCCTCAAAGAGAGTCAGCAAAAAGGAAGGGGTCCGCAAGGACCGATGCCTGCCGGGGTTGCGGGACTGTTCGAAAGAGATACCGTGGCCCCGGAACACAAAGGGCGATGAAGGAACATGGATGGGTTTTAGTCAGTAAAAGTCTGACACTCCCTCCCGCTCCGCCCAGAGCGGGAGAAGTCATTTGATGATTTCCCATCCGAAAAAAAAAAAAAAAAAAAAAAAAAAAAGGTGTACATCGATGACGTCATCAGCAAATGTCGTGATTTCTCATCTGGTCTGGGATACTTGGAAAAAGTTTTCATAGCATTACGTGAGGCAGGATTTTCGATTAATATTGACAAGTGTCTATTCTTTAGACGGTCTATCGAATATCTTGGTAATGTGATAGAAAATGGCCAAGTTCGTCCCAGTCCCAAAAAGGTCGAAGCCTTACTGAAGGCCCCGGTACCTACTAACGTTAAACAGGTACGTCAATTCAACGGGCTCGCAGGATATTTCCGCCGCTTTATACCCGATTTCGCTCGAACTATGGCTCCCCTTTACGAATTGACCAAACAAGGCACTAGGTGGCAATGGACTCATATTCATGAAGAGGCACGTCAAAATATAATTCGTCATCTAACTTCTACACCGGTCCTAACAATACTCCAAGAGGGAGAACCCATTGAACTATTTACCGACGCTAGTAGTCTTGGCTTTGGAGCGATACTCGTTCAGATTATTAACGGACGGCAGCACGTGGTGGCGTACTTGACGTACTTCAGTATGCGTACGACCGATATTGAAAGTAGGTACCACTCATATGAGCTTGAGACACTGGCCGTAGTCCGAGCAATCAAGCATTTCCGGCACTTCCTGTATGGTCGCCAGTTTAAGGTGATTATACCGACTGCAATGCGCTCAAAGCCTCAAAACACAAAAAGGACTTGTTACCTCGCATTCATAGGTGGTGGGCCTATCTCCAAAATTTCGAATTCGAAATAGAATACAGGAAGGGCGAGCGGATGCAACATGCAGATTACCTAAGCAGAAATCCAGATCCGTTGACTGTCAACGTGCTCACCAATAATCTGGATTGGGTAAATATCGAACAAAGACGTGATACCCACTTGCGATCCATCATAGATGCTCTGCATAATGGTGAAAATATCCCAGGATACCACCTCGAAGGTAACGTTCTTAAATTTGAGAGGCTAGATGCTGTCTCAGGTTTACAAAAACTTATTGTCGTGCCAAAGTCTTTCCAATGGAGTTTGATCAATACCTTCCATTGTGCGCTCAAACACCCAGGCTGGGAGAAGACCCTTCACAAAATAAGGGAAACCTATTATTTTGATAAAATGAGCACCACTATTCGTGACTTTGTCGACAACTGTATTGTATGCAGAACTTCAAAACAAACATCGGGAGCTACACAGGTACAATTACATCCCATTGCCAAGCCAGCAGTTCCATTTGAAGTCATACACATGGACATCACAAGTAAATTGGGAACTCCTAATGAGCAAGAGTACGTTGTGGTGACGGTGGACGCCTTCACCAAGTATGTGTTACTACGTTACACTAATGACAAGAGTCAACACAGCACTCTGGCGGCTCTAAAGCAAGTTATCCACCTTTTCGGAGCCCCGAGGCAAATAATCGTTGACGGTGGTCGCGAGTTTTTGGGAGAGTACAAAAACTACTGTGACACATTTAACATAGAAATACACTCCATAGCACCAGGCGTTAGCAGGGCAAACGAACAAGTGGAGCGAGTGATGGCAACATTGAAAAATGGTCTCGTAATGATAAAAAACTACGAGACTCCAGACTGGCACACAGCACTGGAAAGTCTTCAACTTGCCCTCAACTGTACTGTCCACAGAACGACAGGCGTGGCTCCACTTGCGCTACTGACTCGACGTCAAAACTGTGTTCCACCAGAGTTACTAAGTTTAGTTGACCTGGACAAAGAGGTAATTAACATTGAAGCTCTCGAACGTCATGTGCAGCAAAAAATGACGCAGACTGCTTGTAAAGATAAAGAAAGGTTCGATAAAGGCCGAGCTAAAATTCACCGATTTCAACGAGGCGATTTTGTTCTGATCAAAAACAATCCCAGAAACCAGACATCCCTTGACCTCAAGTTTAGCGCTCCTTACGAAGTTCACAGGGTTCTGGAAAATGACCGCTATCTCGTGAAGAAGGTAGTGGGACCCCATGGGCGGCCTCGCAAGATCGCACATGACCAACTGCGGCGCGCACCACAACCTGGAGGAACCACCCAGGCAGCCGTGTCGCCTCCAGACGATCAACAAGCCGGGCCCTCTAGCCCCAGGGCAGCCTCACAACCACAAACCACGTCAGCTGCGTTGCAGCCCGCACATGACAACAATGAATAATAACGGTGAGAACCTTCCAAGTAATTACTGTCTTGATTGTAGTCTGTGTCCTATCACAAATAACAGAAAGATGCTATTGGTATGATGAGTCATCCAATAAGCCAACTAATTTATTCTATTAAAAGATGCTATTGGCGTGTGGAGCCGTCCAATAAGCCAAAAAAAAAAACTAACAAACAAAAAGATGCTATTGGCGTGTGGAGCCGTCCAATAAGCCATTCAATAAGCCTATCCTAAAAGAATAAAATGTCCCCTGTGTACCACGGCGTACGAGACCGCCCAGAGCACAGCATCGACCTATCCCATTATCCTTAGGACCTCTGTTCTTAACAGCATCGACCTTTCACACGCCTATCCTTTCCCTTTACAAATCTATGAAATCGTTACTGTTGTCATGTGGAATGAGCAGAAACATTGACAAAAATTGTAGTTAAACTTACAGTTATATACAGAGCTAAGCTTACCGTTTTCATGTGAGATGAGAGCAGTAGGTCCCCCTTATGTATTGTCATTATAAAAATGTTTTTGATCTGTAGTCACGTGGTGTGAACAGTAAATATTAACATTTCTGCTGTAACCTTTAAATATAGGCTTCAGTGTACTGTGGAAGTGCCTGGCCTCACAAAGTTTATCTTTCTATTACAGAAGAGATGGAGCGATGCAGGGCACGCATCGCGCATCAGAATGGCCGTGTCGCCGCGAAGATTATCTGGTTGATTATTATTAACTAATTTTGTTACCTATCTGTTTGTATTGATTTATCTTAAAATATTTACCTAATTACGAATCACAAATGTTTAATCAGTACCAATATGTAGAATAGTTTTATGTTTGTAAGTAAATAATCTGAGCATGATTTGGTTGGTAAACCTTGACGTTAAATAATGTCAGGACTGTGACTAATTAAATCTGATAATTAACTGATGCTAAAATTTTATTGATTATTTTTAAATAAATTGAATTTTGGAATATTGTTTTGTAAGTAGCTAAAAACCTAGTATTTAAATTGAAACGTATTGTGAGTGACGTTCGCCTTGGGTGGGGCAAACAAGTTTATAAAAGACGTAACTTCTTTGCTGCCGATTTTTGGAGAGACAACATTGTGAGTAGAATTTTATATTTATTTTTATAGTTTGTTTGATTAAAAATTATTATTTTAAAATGTTTTACTTGTTTTCATTTTGCTGAAATTCCTTAAGTTTGCATAAGATTAAAATATAGTCCGTTATAGCTATAGCAGAGCCGATGGCCCGATAAGGTCAGCGGTTCTGCGCTATTTAAAAATAACTATCTTGTCACATCTTCGATATACCAATTATACAATATTATGTATTGAGAATTTTAAAAGCGTCGTATCTTCGTCAATTTTGGTTTACGTAACAAAAGAAAAAATACGGGTCAAATATTTTTTGATAATCTAACTGACAGACTAATTAGATTTTTTCAGTCGAAATGACAAACTCCAAAATAAACGTGCTGCACTTAAAGGTACGAACGAAAAGTTCTATCATCCGTATCGTTATCTAATCGTCCGATTCGGCGCGGATAAGTGTTCAAGGTTTCATAGGATTTCAAGTGATTCTAAAATTCGATTACTTGATTTCCTTCGCTTTCTTCGGTTCCCATAAGTGTCCATTTACCTTTAGTCAGCATCCCAAAATTCTCACAACTAGTCTTACCGAGGGGCATGTATTACCTAGCAACTGGGTTGTGAAGGTCAGATAGACAGTCGCTCCATGTAATATACTGGTATTCAGCTGCATCCAGTTATCGTCCAAAACTTGAGAACGTGATAGGGTGGTTAGTGGTGGTTTTGCAGCTCGCAGATGTAGCCACGGTCTTCGAGATATTTACTGTTACTGGTAGCCTGTGACATCACACTGCTGGGCAACTGCCTCTCCCCATGACTTCCAAATCCTTCGACCTAGGGCTAATGTAGACCACTGATCGTTGGTTCTGTCCAGCTCATCCCGCCATACCCTGCGAGGTCTACCTCATCGCCTTCTGGCTGAGTCAGTGCTCCACTTCGTGGTATTATGGCGTACAGCTCGTCGGGCATACGGTAGACATGGCCAGTCCAGTCCCACTTCAACTTAGCGGATTTGAGCAACGTCAGTAATTTGTGGAGCGAAGTGTGGTGTTGTTTTTGTGTATATATACGGTCGATTCGTTTGACCCCTAGGATATTGCGCTCCATTGCACGTTAAAGATGACATATTTTTAAATAAAGATTTAATAAAAATTAACATTTTATTCTGAACAGGTCATGTATATTGAGCACGTTTACAAGCACAAATGTCACAAACACAAGTTCATACAAAATTGCAAACCTCAAAACGTATGGAACAGTTGTTTTTTTTTAAACCGATGTAATATTTTACTCTGGGGGAACATAAATGTATCCCATCACACACATTTTAACTATGTAAGTATTCAATTTTCACAGGTAAAAATGAAAAAAAAGTCACAAAACAAAAAAAGTGCAATATGTACGAGTATATAGTAACTTTAGTTTCGAAAGCCGGTGACATAAATTGAATCAATACAAAAGTCACGTTCGCTCAGTCATTGAATCAGTTGTGCCGTCATAACTATGTTTATAATCATCATCGCGTATCATCCGTTATTCATGATTAATCGTCCATCATTGCATTACAAAGAAACGGTAATCTTATTTATTTATAAGTATTAAAAATGACTGGCAACTTTTTAGTCTGCCTTTATATCACATGCATGTCATGATAAACAAACATGCTGCTACGATAATATTGTTGGATTTACGATGAAAATGCATCAGATCAACCAACAGTGTGCTTTTTTAGGCATTACATTTTAATGTCGCCTAGTCTTAGTGAATATGGTCATAATTATCCGATACTTATGAATTAATAACGCGTCGTAATTACAATTTTGCACACTTGTCGTTTATACCATCTAGACGCGATTATGATAGGTATATAGAAATGTTTGAATTATTATTAAAGGTAATTCAATAATTAAGTTTTTACTTGTGGGAGGAATGGGGGAGGCCCTTGCCCAAGGGTGGTACAGATCTTAATAACAAATAAAAAAAGTTTACTAGATTCAACATTGTCGATTACTCGATTATTCCCCTTTTATACCTACCGACGGAGTTGGTGGTGGCTTCGGACAGGTGTAGTGGAATTACTCAAAGTGCAGGTGGAATTACATAAGGAGGTTAAGCAGAGTTTGTGTTGAGGCACCGCAGTCACCACCTCTTCTTTTCGGATGGGAAATCATAAATGACCCCTCCTCTGGGCCGGCAGTCTCGACAGAGATACCTAACGACAAAATCGCAAACTTTTGATTGCTAATTAATAACGATTTAATTCGGTTGCAATGATGAATCTTGCGAGTAACGCAAGTGTCTACATCCAAGATACGTTCCTCGCAATCATCATCATTGCAACCGAATTTATTCGTTAGTAGAGTTGAATGGTGCTGATCCATGCGTCATGTTCGTGAACGGGCGCTGTCAGTTGTGACTGGTCAACTCTTAGTTGCCATGGCTTATTTGTATGTTTATTTTTGGATTGTATTTTTTGTTTTTACTATGGACACTTTTAACGTGCACATCTTGCTACATTGTTCTCACATAATCCATCTCAACATGAATGATGTAACCAATATTTTGTAACAATATTTTGATTTAAGAGTGTCCATGGAGTTTCTTGCCCGTTCTTCTTCATAGAGATCTACGCTAGGGAATGGGCAACTACAGTACTTTCACAGTTTTTATGTCTTGTGACTGGGACTGTAGCTACATTTAATCTTCATCTTTGTTTCGACAATTCAAAAGTGCCTGTAACTGGCCTACTTGAAATAAATGCTTTGATTTTGATTTTGATTTAGTAATTAGCAATCAAAAGTTAGCGATTTCGATTGCTAATTACTAACGAATAAATTCGGTTGCAATAACACAGGCAGGCAGGCATCGGCCGCTGGGAGCTTGCAAGACTCGAGTCAAAACTGAGGATATCACTGGGCTTGGACTTCCTAGATTTTTAGTGACCTGTCAGGTCAAGGAAAAAAAAAATGTTTATGGGCATTTGAAGAAATGAAACACCGGCCAAGTGCAAGTCGGACTTGCGCATGAAGGGTTCCGTACCATCGTAGTATAGCGGCAATGGAAATACATCATCTGTGAAAATTTTAACTGTCTAGCTATCACGGTTCTTGAGATACAGCCTGGTGACAGACAGACGGACAATGGAGTCTTAATTACTAATAGGGTCCCGTTTTCTCCCTTTGGGTACGGAACCCTAAAATACCGAAACTATATGAATACAGTAATAAATAAAACTGACACATTTCGCTCTGATCACAGATTCGCTAAAGACACGCAACAAATAAATGACTGTTAATAATGCTAACCTAACGAAACGTCACCAATTATATAATTCCTCTATCGATTTTTAATTTCAAATTCTTATCATCATTAATGATAAGAAATAATGCGTTATCATGACAAATGTTCAACGCCAACACCAAGCTACCCGAAACTGTAAAATGTTTCCAATCAACCTTGAACCTAATCATTCAGCGATAAAGTTGAAAATCTTTTAAAGTAAATTGACAGATTGTAGAAGCTTCATGTGCTGGCGTCTGTACTTGAGATTAAACTTATGTATCTATATATAGGTACATATACGTGCAGGTAACTTTACAAACTGATCAGTGCGCTGTTGAAAACAGTAGGTGAGTTTAATATTGCATTTTATTTTTAGCCTAGTGTGAGTTTCAGGAATCAAGGCTTTGAATGTAATTTCTCAAACAATAAATTATTCTTTAAGGGGCTCCCCCATGGCACACTAGCGCCACTTTAGTAAAAAAATCAGAACTCGTTAAATACACAATCTGATTGACAAAATCAATCTTTTGGTCTTCTAATTTATTTACGTCTGCTTAACTCATTGAAAAATAGCTCGTTGTTGTTACAGATCAGATACAAAATGGAAAAAACGGCCGTTTTTAGCAATTTTTCTAACTGTAACTACAGTAAAGTATATTTTAACGAATTAAATAGACGTCAATAATCTAGAACTCTAAAGCATTGATTTTGTCAATCAGATTTTATATTAATTGTGTATTTAATTAGTTCTGATTTTTTTACTAAAGTGGCGCTATTGTGCATGGGGGAGCCCCTTAAGTGTCCCACTGCTGGGTAGAGCTAAAAAAAAGCTAAAAATCTAACTAACATCACGGCTGCAATCCCCAAAGAGTTAGGCAGACGTGTAGGTACCTAATAGAATAGTACACCAATGTAATAGGGAACGAGCATGTTGCCATTAAACGGGCACAAATCCAGACTCCATAGCTGCTACTGATAAATTCCTGATGGAAAAAACCCAATAACACTTTTCCCGACCTCGAAAAACTCATGCTTAGGTATCAGTCGCGCTTGTGACCTCTAGAAAACAACGAGGTAGTCATTATGTGAATCTGTAACGCAAGATTTAAAAATGTTGATATTTACGAACTGATTATGAACCCCACCACAATATTTTTTTCAATACACTTCCTCGAAAACAGGTTTTTTTCGCACCATGATTAGGTTCAACATGCAATGTATTCCACACACGTGCGTTTTTTCTCATTTTCCAACAAGTGTGCGGGAATGAAAATTGCCACAGATAACTATACCTGTGCCTATACTTAGTCCAAATTGGTTCAATGCCTATGGTCGGTGGTGATTGTTTTTTTTTTAATCTCGGCAAAGAGTTAAGCGTCTTTACGGCGTTAATATTTTTTGAATATTTAAATAATGTTTATAAATAGAATATCATCAAAAACCAAGATTTTTTAAATAAAATAAACGTTTATGAACAAATTAACATTTATTTGTGTTCTATACTCAAAAATATTTGAATTTTCTATTTTTCGTATGCCGCTAAACATCCTACTGTTTAGCGGCTTCATACCTTTGCTCAAGTATTATAATAATAATAAGGGAGCCTTTGCTTCTCCTTCAACCTAGCGAAAGGAAAGCGCTGAAAAAGAAAATTAAATCATAGTTTCCTAATAATTCATGACAAAAATAATTTTCGTTTTTTATTTTATTTCTTCAAAAGTGTATTGAAAAACGTCGTTTGATACACGTGGACATTTGTTATTGCAGTTCTCGGCTCACAAAACACCCTCGCCTACGGCTCGGGAGTTAATTCCGCCTCGGATGCAATTACAAACTTTCTCCACTTGTGTCAAAATGTACTATTTCCTGTCCTCTTTCCAGAAAACAAAATGGCGCCGAAAGCGATTCTGTACAAATTTGACGGCAGCCCTCCAGCGAATGCGTTGAAGATATTAGCAGAACTAATCGGACTGGATCTTGAGCTCAGAGATCTCGATTTTAGCGGTCTGGAGCACAAGTCTCCTGAATACCTAAAGGTATTATCATTTATCGGTCATGTATTATCTTTCTAACCTCTGCATCAGCGACAATGAAACCTACGGCGCGGTGGTTTACTGATTGGCTGCTGCGCTACCTGTCGCGGGTTCGATTCCCACATGGAACAAATATTCGTGGGCCAGGTTTGGCTGTTTATGAGTTCAAACGCACCCACGATACAGAAGAAATTCTTAGTATAGGGAAACATTTTTGTTTTATTAAAGCAATGTGAAACTTAAAAAGAGCCTGCGTTGCCATTTGACTAATCATAACTCCAATGGCTGCATATTATTAATTTTCTCAAAAATGGTACCTATGATGTAATGTTGCCATAACATCTCTAAAAAGTATCCAGAAAGTGAACTCTACCGGAGACTAATTCACAACTGTCCAGTAAGAAGCGTGATTTTAAATTTGGAATCTCCTACTGTCCAGTAAGTAAGTATGTAATTTACTAACTGGACAGTAGGTCATCCTCTTTAGATCTGCTTAGAAAAAAAAACATGGTACCAGACACAGATTAGAGTTTAGCCATTATAACATGGTTATAGGCAAATGTGGCTCATGGCTCCAAATATATTTATCTATCTCTCTTTTTGGGATGACATTTTATGAGATACAAATATTTTTAGAGCCTTAAACAGCCATTTTATAGTCCGACGCAGAAAAAGTATGCACGTTGCGTTTAGTACTTAGTAGATAATGTTGTAGAAGTATAGTGTGGGATTTTATGTTTGTATTTAGTAATTTCAGTTTATAAATCATGTTGGATTAAAACTATCCATTCTAAAATTAACATGGAGTTTCAAAAACAATAATTTACATTTGTTGTTAAACTTTCTTTCATTTTTGAGAAAAGCATTATACAAACCTCAACCAGTAACAAAGCCATCCTGGCCTCGTATATAACCGGACCTCACCTGCGGTTCGGTTCACTCATACTTGGCCAGGAAGGCTTAGGTACGAGTACTTACTGGATTCTGCAGTAATGTACTATTGTTATTCGATTTTAACTAGCTCATACATTGTGCATAATTTTAGAGCAAGGTAGTATAATGTGTTTCTTTCAGTTTGCGTTGCATCATTACTTGCAAGTAATATTAGGTCTTAACCTTTGATATTGATATTAGAGATTTGTATGAAAATTTGAAAATATAATTTTCTTTTTGTAATTTTGTTACTTTAGCTAATCAAAGATTCAAAGTACTGGCCCAAATTATCTATAAAATTTTGCCATTTTGATTGCAGTTGGTTTATTCCTTTACTGTAGAAGTCTGGCGGACGGGAGGCCGATAAAGTCTGCGATAGCGTTTTGACTGCCTCTCGGGTGATAAAATTTTTAATTTTTTAGTTAATTCACAGGGTTTAAAAGTAAAAATGGGGGTTCCACAAGGCTCAATATTGGCTCCTTTTCTCTTTCTAGTATATATAAATGATCTACCCTATTTACTGAAAAACCAACCTCAAAATATGGTGTTATTTGCTGATGACACTTCCCTAATTTTTAAGATAAATAGGCGGGCCCAAAATCTAGATGACATGAATAATGCCCTACTTCAGGTCCAAAATTGGCTCACAGCAAACAATTTGGTATTAAATGAAAAAAAAACCAAATGCATAAGATTTGCTTTACCGAATGTTAAAAGTAGTGATTGTGATATAATATTGAATAAAGAGAAACTTGAATTCGTAGATAAAACGGTTTTCCTGGGGATTACGCTTGATTCAAGGCTACAATGGGGTTCTCATTTGACATCTCTTGCCGGGCGGCTAAGTTCAGCAGCCTATGCCATTAGAAAAATCCGTCAGTATACTGATGTAGATACCGCTAGACTGGTTTATTTTAGTTACTTTCATAGTATAATGTCTTATGGCATTTTACTGTGGGGACGGGCTGCAGATATTGAGTCTATATTTATTCTGCAGAAAAGAGCCATCTGAGCCATATATAATCTTCGAAAGCGCGATTCTCTAAGGGAACTGTTTAAGGATATTGGCATCATGACGGTACATTGTCAATACATCTACGAAAACATAATGTACGTCAGAAAAAATCTGCACCTTTTTGGTAAAAGGGGTGACAGACATAATTACAGTACTAGAAATAGGGACCAACTAGTTCAGCCAGGTTTCAGACTCGCTAAAGTAGACTCATCTTTCATGGGGTACTGTTTGAGATGCTATAATAAAATTCCACAAAGTATTCTTGAACTGAATGAGACGAAATTTAAAACATGCATTAAACGCACACTATGTAAGCAAGCATATAACAAGTTGAGCGATTATATCGCTGATAAAAATGCTTGGCTCAATGCTGGTCCTGCTCCACAAGGACAGGGGCGCATAAATTGATAGCATTAAAATGTATTGTTGGAGCTGCTGAAGATTGTACAACTATGTTTGCATTGTATAGATTCAATCTCTTTAGTATTCTATAAATGCATAGCCCATATTGTGTGAGTAGGTACTATGTACTAGAAAGCTATCATTCACTGGAAACCTACGTCTTTTCTTGACTTGAATGTGCCCTGGCGGTTTAGAGTATGTCATGCTCACTCAAATGTCCCGCTGATGGTGGCGCATGTGTCGGATCATTTAGTTCCCTTCAAAATGGTTGAGTTGAATGGTGCTGATCTATGCGTCATGTCCGTGAACGGGCGCTGTCAGCTGTGACTGGTCATCTCTTAGTTGCCATGGCTTATTTGAATGAATAATTATTATTTTGAATTGTATTTTTTTTTGTTTGTGTGTTTTTGCTGTGGACACTTTTAACGTGCACATCTTGCTACATTGTTCTCACATAATATACCATCTCAACATGAATGATGTAACAAAGATTTTGTAACAATATTCTGATTTAAAAGAGTGTCCATGGAGTTTCTTGCCCGTTCTTCTCCATAGAGATCTACGCTAGGGAATGGGCAACTACAGTACTTTCATAGTTTTTATGTCTTGTGACTGGGACTGTAGCTACATTTAATTTTCATCTTTGTTTCGACAATTCAAAAGTGCCTTTAATAGTAAGCCAGTTACTTGAAATAAATGCTTTGATTTTGATTTTTCCCACTTAAAAATTGTCTTTTTGAAAAGAGTTGAAATCCCCGGGCTTCCAGCTGTAACTCTTGTAGCTTTACGATGGTCTGTCGTCGAGTGTGAACTCGCGCGTTGTCGTGGAGAAAAAGAGAAGGGAGTGTCACCCACTAAGGTCCGCAGCAAACTCAGCCGTAGATTGAGTTGGACCCTCTTCTGGTTACCCTCTTCTGGACAAATGGTTATCGGCTTACCACGAGGCTCGATCTTCAGCTCAAAATTCCCTAATTTAAAACGATTCAACCAATAATGGACCGTGTTTATGCGAGCAGTGTTAGGCTTCCTGTCCACTGAAGCGGAGCGAGGCTGCGGAGCGGAGAACGGACAAATATTAACCAATACGATTGCATACTGGAGCGGAGCTGAGATTTTATCCGATCCTATTGGTTAATATTTCTCCGTTTCGCCGCTCCGCAGCCTCGCTCCGCTTCAGTGGACAGGCAGCCTTAGGCCCGTGTTTCGTGTTGTTTGCGCAGCGGTATTACCCCGTAGGAACTCATTTTCGAAAATTGTGGGAATTTTCAGTTTATCCATGGCGCCAAAAACTACCACAATTTCACAAAAACAAAACACTATCTAAGAACAAATGACTGAATTTGAAATTAGAATAACACGGCTTTCGAATAAAATTTATTTGAATTTCGATTTGCGCGCCAATCCACAGATAATTAAATCTGAAAATGCTGGTTATAAATAGAATCTCATTACATAGCTATAGACCTAATAATTGTATTTACCGATTTAAGAATCACTGTGTTTTCTGAAATTCGTACCTACCTTTACCTAATTCATAATTACATAAATTCACGCCCTTTTTTCCACTTTAAGGATATATATACTAGGTACAGGACGCCACCACTTTTTATCAAAATTATAATATTATAGACCTATATTAATTATGTAATGTACATATTTTACTCAACAGCTGAATCCTATGGGCACAGTACCGACCCTGATAGATGGTGACTTCGCCATCTCAGAAAGGTAACAATTTTTGTTTTTTTTTTTTACCGGATTTGTAACTAAAAGAAAGAAAGCAGTCTTCTTCAAGTCGTTGGCACGACAGCATTTCTTGCGTGCCCAAAATTGTATATGATCTATATAAAACGCTTGCTCAGATTCGCTTCTATAAATGCGAAGATTAATCTTAAACTTAAAACAAGGTTCCTACTCTTGTGAAACGCTAACACTAGTCGCTGAAAAAAGTACGATGTTTAATCTTGGACACTGCCTAGAGCCGAAAGTAGACAATTCAACATCATGCTTTTATCGAGGCATTAATTCCGGTGTCGACTTATCGGTCATTAGATACATATTCTATTATTCCCCAGTCACGCTACGATGAAGTACCTGTTGTCGGTGTACGGCGGCGACAAGGCGGAGTCGCTGTACCCGAGCGATGTGCGCACGCGCGCGCTCGTCGACCAGGCCATGTTCTTCAACACTGGGGTATTCTTCATCAGGCTCAAAGTTATTGTTGTGAGTATAAGATTGTACATGATTACTTGTAACGCTCTTCTTCTGCTTCCATACATCTCTATTAGTCTCTGTAACAAAGTCACCCTCATTTTAGCCATATCATCTTTCCACAGTCCATCTCTTTAAATATTATTAGAATTTGTTTCTTCTCAGACCAGTCAGGGAACTGGAATCTGTACACACTAAAATAAGACTTATTTTAAGGAACAAAAGAACTAATAAAAAACACTGTTTCATTCTCAGCTACCAGCTTTAGTCGGCGACTTCGACGGCCCCACAGACAAACACAAGGCAGACATCGACGAGGCATACGGCATCGTCGAGGGATTCCTTTCTCACGGCAAGAAGTACATCGCCGGCACAGACAACCTGACCATCGGTGACCTGAGTGTCGGAGCCATGACCATTGCTACGAGTTTCTTCTATGCAGTAGATGCTGCCAAGTAAGTATAAAGGGTGTAAAAAACCTCTTACCGAACCCGTAAGGCGTTTGTTCTCGCGTCGTTGCGATGATTTTTTTGTTCTACACCGTACCTGGGAACCTTCTACTTACGGAGATATTAGTAGTCAAAGTTCCAACTTTTTGACAAGTTTTTTTTTTAATATAAGTTTTTATTGTAAGATTTTAACGACCCCCGTACTATTCAATCCATCCATCAGCACAATGTTTTAAGTGCGTTACATTGAGTTCTACCACAAAACATGATTTTTCACCCCAAAAAAAAGTCGTTTTCCCAGCAATAATTTTTGCGTAAAGTTACTTAGTTTGATGTAAGTACAGAATGCTTGGTGCTTGGTGCTTCGTGATGAGGTTGATTACACCCTATATATATGCTGAAACACAATATAAGGTCATATACATCCACAGTCGAGATGGCTATGGCCAAAATCTAGTCAGGAGGGTGTCCAGAGAAGACTACTTCCAGCTATCAAAACGTTTACATCTACTCGCAAACTCGTCTCTGCAACCATGACAAAAACCTTGTCAAAAATGCAGGGAAATTAGAGATGTTTTGACAGATTGAGCAAAGCAGAGTGTAGAAAACGACCTTTCTCAAAAATACTAATTCCCCCTCTGATTATTGACTAACAAAAGGGTTCTGTTAGATTAAATGGAATCAAGATAGCAAGAAAACTATTATTCTTTGAAACTTGAACTCTAACGTTATCCTTTACTTCCAGATACCCCCTCCTCGCTGCGTATAAGGCTAGATTAGAAGAACAGCCTTTGTTTAAGAAACACCTTGTTCCTGGTTGCAAGATTCTCGCAGAGACGACACACGCAGCCTATGAGAAGAATAAGAAACAAAATAACTAAATGTCATCATCTGCCTAGCCCAGGGGTCGGCAAACCTGCGGCTCGCGAGTCACATGCGGCTCTTTGGATGTGAAGCTGCGGGTTTTTAGTTCCATATGCAAATATTAATTAATATAATTAAAAAAAAAAAAAACAAATTCAAAATTGTTTATTTGTGAAAACACTAATTTGTTGTGAAAAAACACTATGTACATATAATATGAATAAATAGACATAATTCTTATGAATGAATAGATAACAAAATATATTTATGCAAGTACTATTTAATTTAATGATGGCAAGATTTTTTTTTGTGGATCTTTAAACACTTTGAAATTTTGTAAATTGTAATTTTTTACTCTTCCGATTCAAAAGGTTGCCGACCCCTGGCCTAGCCTTTTATCAACAATGTTGGGGTCGGCTTCCAGTCTAACCAGATGCAGCTGATACAGTATTTTACATGGAGCGACTTCCTATCTGACATCCACAACCAGCTTAGTACTAGAAATAACTAAATAAATATCGTAAAATGAAATTCACTTTATTATTTTTTTCATAGAGTACCTACCTACTACTGCCTAGCTGGCAGTCGCCCAAGCAAGCGCGACTGCTGTCGGGCAGAAGGAAGTGTTATTGGGTTTTTCCATCAGGAATTACTCAGTAGCAGCCACGGATTCGTGCCCAGTTCGCCCCCTTTTCATGTGACTTACCCCACGGCGATTCCAGGCGGGATGTGATGTTACCTACTTCAGGTCAACATGTTCACTGCTGGTTATAGGCCTCTCCCAAGATACACCTAATCCTTGTGCAATCTCTGATGCACTCTGACTTCAATTATTTTCCTATGGATAAGTAAGTAAAAACATTTCCTTAACAACTACCTAAGCTTTGAGGATACGAGTATCCTCCTCGTTCTGTCGTTTCCTTAAATCTGGGATTTCCGAAACGGGGAAAAACGACTCACAAATAGTCACAGTCGGGCAGGTAGTAACCTAATTACGATTGTGACCACGTAATGGTTTCAGGACTAAAAGAAAATTTAAGAATATTTTTTCTATAAATATGTATACTTACTTAACATAAGCCGTGTGGTATCCGGCAGAGTAGAATAGAACCAACCCATTACACTCACAGGTGTCGTATAAGGCGACTAATGTCTGAGGCAGAACACCTTGCGCCTCCGTAGACCAGAGAATGGGCAGCAGCGTTTTCTGTTAGTCTTTCATCACTGCGATCTCCAATCCGCCTGCCAAGCGTGGAGATTACGCCAAATTCCTCCCATCATGGGAGAGGCTATGTCCAGCAGTGGACGTTATGGGCTGTTGTTGTTGTATACTTACTTTAAAAGAAAGCCTAAAACATGCGCAGCACGAGTCATTAAACTAATCCTCCCGTCACTGTGCCGTGTTTCGTTGCTATATGTTTTACTGAAGAAATAAATAATACAACATAGAGATGGTCGATTGAGCAAGGCTTTGATCGGGTGGTGGTCAAGGTTAGGCCAAAGAAACCATAGCCGTCCTAAAGCTCGTTGGGTCAACGATATCGTCAAAGTCCGCGATTCGAGTTCGAGATTTTGATTCCGGGCTGATAAGATTATAAACGCCTATTTTCTCGAAAGGGTATGCAAAACGCCTACCATAGTACTTACATCACGTTTTGCCGGAACGAAGAAAAGAAAGAAAAGAATTGAGTTTTTCCATCGGGAATTTCTCAGTGGCTCGCCCCGTATTACAAGGAACTTACAAAGATAACTGGCGAAATGTGGGTGTACTTTTAGCTACACCTCTGCCTAACCCTTGGGGGAATATAGGCGTGATGTTATGTTTTGTAGTTATGAAATGGCCCCGGCTATAGGTACCCTGCAGATTTGTTATTCGCGCATCGCTCAGTTTGCTTATCTATTATTACCACTTTACCAGACTAAAGTGATCTGACCTTGGATAACACGTTTTGCTTTTATAATCTAATCTTCAAAGTGTCCTACAATTGTGCATTGTGAATTGCGATCAGTCGACTGTCTGTCTGTCTGTCTAATCTGTTATGATCTCGCAAGATTAATCGCCATTAATATCGTAGGTTTGCCAAAAAACAGTATAGACTTGTGAACTTTTTAAAAATTTAGCTAAGGTACTTTTATCAATCGAATCTTTCTTTGTGTCCATAGACTAATAGCTCGTTCGTGATTTGAAATTGACTTTACGAATCGATAGCAAGAAACAAGCATTACTGCAGAATCCATTAAGTAAGCCTTCCTGGCCAAGTATGAGTTAACCGGACCGAACCGCAGATGAGGTCCGGTTATATATACGAGGCCAGGATGGCTTTCTTACTGGTTGAGGTTTGTGCTTTTCTCAAAAATGAAAGAAAGTTTATCAACAAATTCGTTTAATTAATATTGAAGGTTACATTCATATTAGGGCAATTACGGATTGATAATGGTGTTGATTCTGTTGTGCACAAACTAAACTTAATTTAGGCTATTGCTATCTTTTACTAAAAGGCTGGGCGAGAAAATGACGGCTATAGCTATGAACTAAGTTATAGATGTCAAACTAGTTTATGCCTTGCGCTTCACCGTGTTTTTAGTCGACATGTTTTTACGTGCACCCTTCATTTGTATGGAAATATTAGTTCCAATTAAATTTGACAGTTTTAAATTACGTCCGTCTCTTTCTCGTTTTAATAGATAGAAAAAGATAGCAATAGCCTAAATTAAGTTTAGTTTGCGCACACAACAGAATCGACACCATTGTGATCGATTTACCGGGGGCATTTATATTATTATTTTTGAATCTCCATGTTAATTTTAGAATAGAAAGTTTTAATCCAACATGATTTATAAACTGAAATTACTAGATACAAACATAAAATCCCACACTATACTTCTACAACATTACTAAGTACAAAAGCAACGTGCATACCTTTTTCTGCGTCGCGTTAAGTGTCACAAACTATAAAATGGCTGTTTATGGCTCCAAAAATATATGTAGGTATCTCATGAAATGTCATACCAAAAAGAGAGATAGATATATATATTTGGAGCCATGAGCCACATTTGCCTATAACCGTGTTATAATGGCTAAACTCTAATCTGTGTCTGGTACTATGTTTTTTTTTCTAAGCAGATCTAAAGAGGATGACCTACTGTCCAGTAAGTAAATTACATACTTACTTAGATGACAATAGGAGATTCCAAATTTAAAATCTCGCTTCTTACTGGACAGTTGTGAATAAGTCTCCGGTAGAGTTCACTTTCTGGATACTTTTTAGAGATGTTATGGCAACATTACATACCATTTTTGAAAAAACTAACATTTCAGCCAAAATACAATATTTTGGATATATTTTGTTAGTCTTATAACACCTCGCGCAACAGGTGTGGTTTAGCGCTGTTGAGAGGATAAGCCAGGTCCAACATCACATTGACTTACAATTATCGGTCACGGGGGTCCGATTACCACATGCAACAATTTTCTCGACTGCCAAGGAAGTGTTATGTTTTTCGCGCGTATCCATGTTTCTTTGTAAATTAAATGTTTAAAAAAAACGAAAAGAAGGATTTTTGGCGCTAAATTGTAAGTTGTTCATTTTTTTTCAACCTACCTATCGAGTAGGGTTTTATAGGATGGAAATTAAAAGGAGATTACAAAAATATACATAATTGATATAGACATTACACAATTTGCTATAGATTTTTTGAATCTTTTAATTAAAATATGCTGGCTTAGCCCATAAATGTACCAAAAAGGTGTAGTGATATTTCAGCAATGACTAGACGGCCTGGTTTATTCTTAATGAATTTCAGTGTGAAGTCAGTTCAGAGACCATCAAACTGAACAATTTTCTCCATGGGACGACCAAAAAAACTCCGGAAAAAAAACAGCTGACCTACAAAACTTCAATTATAAATATCGCTGGACAATACACACAGCGCTATCTAGTGCCACACTAAGCAACGAAGCTTGTGTCGTAGACACCAGATAGTTTATATACTACATAGATACTTTTTACTTGTAAAAACATACTCGGAAACAAAATGCTCATCACTCAAACATTTGTTCCTACCGGGATTCGAATCCAGGACCCTAAGAACGTAAGGTAGCCTGTGTACCGCTGCGCCATTCGGGTCGTCATAGGACTCATAGGTACCTACTCGACCCAAATGTAAGGGAGAGCTGTTTTTTTTTTTTAATTGTAATACCTAACCGAGTAAATAATACCAATTACACAACTCACTACTAACACTAAATGATTCCACCAATTTTTCGATTGTCACAACATATCAGCAACTATCAATAATGATACTTCTAACACATTTTGCGTAATCATCGTACGTACTAGTGTATGTATAAAGACACGCAGTCATATGTAAGGCCGGCGTTATCTACTTGAGATGATATCTATATAAAACGACATAGGTATAACCATATAAGTATTAGTGCCTTGACTGACTAACCGACTGTAGTGTTTATCCGTACCTCGCTGAGAACAGACGGTAAGTTCACTGTTTGCACGAATTACAATTATTTGTTGAATATTTACGTAATATAATATGTGTAGCATTGAATCACTTATCTATTTATATGGTATTGTATAATGACAATCATTTTTGATTTATGTAGTAGACTTTAAAAGTTGGTTAGACTATTTATTTTGTGTTACCTTTTACAACCTAAATAAACCAAGTTGTATTGTGTTGATTTAAATACATAGGTAATAAACATAACATAAGAAACATCACGCCTTTAGGGAAGACTGGGGACACTTGATCCCAGTTTTAAGTTTTCATTCATATTTAATAAAGTGATAGTGTTTTTCAGAATATTTTTTCGTGAATAGCTAGAGAAATTATTCACCTTGACTTTGGAATTATTGGATTATGAAAAAAGAATCAAAGGCCCCCCTATGCTGGAAGACTTGTTCCCTGTTCTGGGTACACTTGACCATAGGGGAACAAGTGTATCTTACTGTACATTAAAAATAAAATAAAATGCATTTAATAAAGTCAATTAAAGTCAATAGTGCACTACACTATTGACTTTTATTTGACTAATAACAATAATAGTCAACAAACTGAAGTTGTAATTTTACTTATCCCTACATTAATATAAAACAAAGTCCCCCACCGCGTCTGTCTGTCCCTATGTATGCTTAGATCTTTAAAACTACGCAACGGATTTTGATTGATTCAAGAGGAAGGTTTTAGTCTTATGTAATAGGCTTGTGTCCTGAAAAAATCTAATTAGTCCGTCAGTAAGATTATCTAAAAATATTTGACACGTATTTTTTCTTTTGTTACGTAAACCAAAACTGACGAAGATACGACGCTTTTAAAATTCGCTATATTTTTAGTGCGTTGTGACGTCACAAGCCCCCCTCTTGAGTTTTGATGCGTTTTATCTTTGTTAATATTCATTGATTTACAAAAACAAAAAATACGTGTCCATTTTTTTCCAATACTCTAACAGACGGACTAAATAGATTTGCAATTTATTGATGGTGGAAACTAGCCTATTTGTCAAGCGGGCGAAGCCGCGGGCATCAGCTAGTACTCAATAATAATATTCTCAAAAAAATCAACACTTCTCAAACTAATCAAACACTAATATTTCTTACTTAAAGTAAACATTTATAACAATATTTTTTGGGTTATATAAGTTTCTCTTATTTTATATTTACCTTTAGAAGAGACAACGCGCAACGGGCAGCACTTTTATTTGCATCCAGTGTTTACTAGTGTAATTATATATGATTAGGTACAATATAGGCGCATCGTCACGTGCATGATAAGTTACCGGCCAAATCTTGACGTGAAATAGTTTATCGTTGAAAAACAAGCATTACATAATACGGAATACAAATACAAAAACAGTCTGTATTCGTGTATTCACCATAATATATTATGATGTCATATTTTAGTTTGCATTTTTAACAGACTCGTGTATTCATGCATATGTTTTAAAGATGTATTCTGATGTGTGACGACGCGATTCTCCATACAAATGTGTTCCCATTTTTCTTCCTGATTATTTCGTCTGGAGCAATCTTTTTCTTTTTCATTAAATCAAGGTCCACTGTAAACTCTCCGCCTACTGTATTTCCTATATTTCAGTAGGTAACTAAAGGAAAATATGACCCTCCAAAATTGACAAAATACCTCATTTTGATGGAAAATTAGAGGCCTACCAGACAAATTCGAAAAGTTTTTAACATAAAAGAAATGTATAGGAAGTTTAAGGACCGAGACATCCATTTTCTTATTTTTTTATGTTCAACATTATTTAACACGTTCCCCTTCCCCCGTGACTTTAAGTTGGTGCGGCATGGAGTCTATTATATCCGAAGCACGATTAGTTCCCGATGCGTTGCTGGGTCGAAAAGACCCGTTCGACTTCCATCTGTTTAGGAGGACATATCTTTGTAGGTTTATTGATTAAAGCATATTCCTTTATAGCAATATGTTAACCAATAAACACTCAATAAAAGGCCGAAATCGTAGGTAGATGCACTGTTTGTAAATAAAGGGATTGTCTGTCGGATCTTTACGACTCGTTATCCGCACTGGTTAGTAAAAGTGTCGATATATTTGTAGTGTTGTGAATGATAAAAAATCATTGATAACGATAAAATTAATAATTTTATGTTCCAATTTTTGCATTCCTTCACTCTGAGCTGTATTGGCAGCTCGCATGACTCAAACAACATTTTCATTCACTTTCTCTTCTTATTTGCATAAAAACTAATCACGGACCTCACTAGCCCAACTAACGTGAAATCTAGTGCGGCTATCGGGTCATCGGGCATCGGGTCCTTTAGAACCGATAAACGCACCAGACGTTAAAATTTTTGCTCCAGTCGGGTCGTAATCGTAAGGGTAAAGACCCGATACGATTTTTTTGTACATATATTATCTATTTAACGAGGCAATTCCAAAACACCAACCGTCTCATTCATATTCATACTGAGACTAAATATGTCCGTCCTGCACCAGCGTTTGGCACAGTAATTTTTATCCCACTCCGGAGGAAAGATGACCATATCATATCAACCCGATACCGCACCGAACTTGTGCACCCGCAGCTCAGTCACAGAACATCATATAAATGTACAATACTAGCAATCCGCCGAGAAACAACCGGAATACAAAATTTTTGTGACATAATCGGTCTGAGCTGCAGCTGTTCCTATAGCACTTCCGGGGACAAACGCAGCGCGACTGCAATGGTTTGTTCAAAGACCGATTTATCAAATTCCTCACAAGCCCTGTTCCCTCTTAAGCAATCTGTATTCAAACGAGACGCCACTGCTCTCAAAGTATTCAAGGAAAACAACATGAGGAGGAAAAGGGCATGCCTTACCATTTCGAAGGCATGTGACACGACACTAGACCAGCGTAATGCATTGTGGATTATATCCCACGCCCCTCTCTACAAGAGAAGCGCGTGTCTCAACATTGGGATATATTATGTATAAGCATAATCAGCCTATATGTTCCCACTGCTTGCTGGGACACGATCCTCCTCTCTATGACAGGAGATGGAATATCTATTTATGCCACCACTCTGACTTTGAGTGAGTTGGTAGGTGTCTTTGAATTTTTGTTCTAGAACATCCGGTTTCCTCGATTATTTCCTTCACCGTTTTGAGAGCTCTGGTGATGAAATAAATTTCACAAACAATTAATATGCACCTAAGTTGGGACCGTTAGTTACCACTGGGTGACTTATTTATATGCCATTAAAAAATAAGGTACTTTACTCTTTCATTCGCGAATTAGTATATCATTATCCAAACCACCAGCTTTTTTCACCGACTAGGCTAGAATTACACGAACCATCTAAGTACGAATGATAGCCGGGAGCGGGACCAACTTGCTTCCCGAGGCACAAAGTTTTGAAGAAGTGTTGAAGTATTCTCGGTTTATAACGGATGGTCAATTGGTCATCCGGATCCACAGAGCTTCCCCAGCAATCGCTCAACCTTCGATTGATCCGGGCAACTTATTACTTAGCCGCGGGCTCCTCATTTTATTTTTTTATTATTGCTCCTCTATCCAGAAAACAAAATGGCGCCGAAACCGATACTATACAAGATAGATGCTAGCCCGCCAGCGAATGCGGTGAGGATTCTTGCAGAACTAATCGGGCTGGAACTTGAGGTGCGAGACCGCGATTTCGGCACTCTGGAACACAAGTCTGCTGAGCACATTAAGGTGTGTATGACAATCTATATTGGTAATTTATGTTTTCCATACTTACAGGTATAGTAGCTCTGAAAGCGCAATAAGGCCTATTTCAGAGCGATTTTTCTTTTCGAAATGGCATCTCGCAGTTCAACCTAGAGAGGTTGTCGTCTGCTTAACCGGACTATCCAGTGAGTGCCTTAAGGTGGATGCTCCAGGGTTGCCCGCGAAATTTAAATTTTGACCTTTATGAACTTGGTTTTTTGCAATTTGCAGGCCACTGGAATACAACCCGTATTCCAGTGGCCTGCAAATTGCAAAAAACATAAGAAAATTTGAATTTCGCGGGCAACCCTGGCGCTTTAGCTAGTTTAGAGGGAGACCGGCGGCGGCACTGGTTGTGTGCAGCGGTCGAGCGTTTCGGTTTAGTTTATACCTGACTACGGCGAAGCCAAAAGAAAGGGTTGTGAGTGATTTTAGCAGTCTATGTATGTTTGTAGGAATGTATGTTTGTTTGTATTTACGTATGTTCCTCCGTAGCGCCTAAACCATTCATCTGATTTTGATGTTTATGGTGTCAATCGATTCGTTATTATCATAGACTTAGTATATACTGCCGTAGGCCCAGGTAACATAGGCTACATTTTAACTGACTTCAACAATAGGAGGAGTCAAATTTACCTTGCAAACCTCGAATAGAGCGTGATTTTTCAGTGGTCGCAGAGATTTTTAGTTGTAATATACCACACAAATTCTTTATTAAATGATAGGATCCACTGGGATCCACAGTTCAGCGTTGACCGGCGCCGGCGCCCGTTGAACAGTGAACGCTCACATACAAGTCTATGGATATCGAAACTAACTGCACAACTTTTCCTAATGAAAATGGGGCGAAAGAAAATTACCCTCCGTACAAAATGTCGGTGAGTGATGCAATTAGTAAGAAGAGTCCATTTTGTTTTCGACCCATTTTCCTTATGGAAATTCTATACTCATTCACATTTATACTCATACACAATACAGGGTGTGAACAATCTCATGACGAAAACGTCAACCAAGCATTCTGTACATCAAACTAAGTAACTTTACGCAAAAATTATTGCTGGGAAACGTCTCAGTAACTAGAAGGTATAGGTATGGTGTAGAACAAAAAAATGATCGCAATGACGGGGAGAACAAGTGCCTATCGCTTCGTTAAGAGGTTTTTTACACCCTTTATATACGGGTGTAACACAGGACTTTCTTTGTGGAAGCCCGTTAAATTTTACTGAAAATAATCTAATTTAATTTTTTTTCAACAGCTGAACCCTATGGGCACAATTCCCACTTTGGTAGACGGTGATTTTGTCATCTCAGAAAGGTAACAAATCTTGTATTATTCTTTTCTTCCTTTAAACACAAATTAGCCTGTATTGTCGTCACTGCCGGACGAAAGTCTCCCCTAAAGCTTTCAATCACTTTACATTTTTCAAAATTACTCACTTTTGGGGGTCTATTTGTTCTAAACTTATTATTCTGCCACTTACGGGATTCTTCCGTGATTGGTATTTATTGATTTTGAGCTCCCGATATTTCGACGCTAAGACTAAGTGACTATAAGTTTAGTTTTAAATAAACCGACAAACCGTGAAAGCTTTTGAAAATATTAGAGATCGTAATTGTTAGTTTTCCAAAACTTCGCCGCAAAATGGATGGAGGAAACTTAAAGTTCATATTCCTTTGTTTTCCAGTCACGCTACGATGAAGTACCTGTTGTCGGTGTACGGCGGCGACAAGGCGGAGTCGCTGTACCCGAGCGATGTGCGCACGCGCGCGCTCGTCGACCAGGTCATGTTCTTCAACGTTGGCGTGTTCTTCATCAGGCTCAAAGTTATTATTGTAAGTATTACACATACGTGAAGGAATATCGATCTCTTAATTGCTAACATCGATTCGATTAGACCTTTTGACAACAATTACCACTAAATAAAATAAATAAATACCGCTGGACACACAGCCATCTAGTGCCACACTAATAAACGAGACTTGGGTCGTCGACACCAGATAGTTGATAAACTCACAGATACTTTTTTTTTTAATGCATACTTACTACTACGTACTAATAAAATAACATCCACTCGGAAACAAAATGTCCATGCTTATCACACAAACATTTGCCCCTACCGGGATTCGAACTCGGGGCCCTAAGAATGTAAGGCAGCCTCACTACCCCTACGCCATTTGGGTCGTCACTTAACATCTGGAAGGAAAAGTAATGGCGTAGCCCCATTGATCACTAAAAGTACCCTTTCTTTTTTTTTTACAAAATGGGCCTGCTCTTGACCTAGCTCGATCACGCCTGATAGAAAGCGATGGATGAGGTCTTCTCTTGCATATTGCAGCTATGTAGTCATCTAGTCATCCTGACTTTTAGTCATGACGACCTATCGCAGGGAATCTATCCATCGACGCAAGAATAATATAATTAACAAGAGATGCACTACCTCTGCCCTCTTTCATAGTCCGATAGGACGTCAATTAGGACTAACAGAGAGATCCAACGGTTTAAGGTGGAAGCTCCACGGTAGCCCGCGACTATTTCATGAAAAAGTCTTTCAATCAGGTTACATGAACTTAGAGGGTTGTATTGATGATATTAGCGCGTAAGCTAAAAGAATATTACATCAAGTCGATTATAACTGAACTTTTATTAGCGCGTTGATCAAACCTCAGGCCATGGCATGCTAAGACAGACCCCAGAGGTCTATTTGTGTGCTTTGTTTAAGTGTTTTTGAAAATGTAATTTATAAAATAAATAAATAATAATAATAATATTAATGATTATAATTCTTTAACTACATACGTGTTACAGCCGCGAATCATATTTTAATCAACATACAACCTGACACTGACCTGCAAATTGCAAAAAACGTAAGAAAATTTGAATTTCGCGGGCTACCGTAGAGCTCCTAAGTCACAGAGACATCCGCCACTCGCTAACCTCTCACTGAACTAATGTTGTTAACAGCTACCAGCGCTCTTCGGAGACCTCGACGGCCCCACGGAGAAGCACAAGGCAGACATCAACGAGGCATACGGTATCGTCGAGGCGTACCTATCTCCCGGCAAGAAATATATCATCAATGATAACCTGACCATCGCTGACCTGAGCGTTGGAGCCACTCTCATCGGTATGCATTACTTGTATCCGCTGGATGCTGCCAAGTAAGTACTCGTATCAATAAATTAGTCTAATTAGTCTATCAATCTAAAGGGTGTTAAAAGACTCTTTACGAAACAGAAAGGCACTTGTTATTCCCATCATTGCGATAATTTTTTTGGTTTGGCAACCTTTGGAGATATTGGGGGTCAAAGTTCCAACTTTTTCAAAAGTTTTTTTTTTTATTAATTCAAATGTTTTTAATGTAAGATTTTTACTTTAAACACCTTCACGACTCTCGTACTATTCAATCCATCCATCTAACACAATGTTTTAAGTGCGTTGCGTTGAGTCCTATACCGAGAAAAAAAAAAAACACCCAAAAAAAATTGGCATTTCCTAGCAAACATTTTTGCGTAGGGTTAGTTTGATGTACAGAATGCTTGGTTGCCGGCGTCGTGAAGAGTCTGTTCCCACTGCTGGGCCGCAGGCTTCCTCTCTACCAGAGGGAGTGGGCAGCAATCCATCCATCAATCAAAGCATTTATTTCAAGTAGGCCAGTTACCCCAGCAATCCACCACGCGAGCTCAGTGGGGGTTGCTGTACGTCTCAAGTCATCGAATTTTTTATTCTAGAATATGGCAAAGCCGATTTCCTCATGGTGGTTTCATTCTCTCTTTGAAAGCAATATACATAGTATCAGTATGGTACGGTAATGAATTAAATTACACAACATTTAGTGCCTGTCTGAGTTTGAACGATAGAGGGAATCAACTGTACAGTACACGTCCGTAGTAAAAATAAAAGAAAGAATGATGACTGACTAAAAAAATATGATTCTGTTCAGTCCGTCAGTTAGATTATCGAAAAATATTGGATACGTGTTTTTTGTTTTATCAAATTGATAAAAATTGACGAAGAAAAAACGTGTCAAAGATCATGAGTGGGGGCTTGTGACGTCACATTTGAGTAAAAAATGTTCTCAAATGTTACGTCACACTAGTTTTCGACGCACTGTATCGTCTTCATTTTTTGTTTACGTGAAAAAAAAAAAATGTCCAATATTTTTGGAAATCTATCTGACGGACTAATTAGATTTTTTTTTTGTCATTTACCCTATTCTATGGTTATTATATGACATGAAGTTATGCTCATAAGTTCGAACGCATCATATAAATTACCATAGACACTGCAAGAATAAGAACGAACCATAATGTTTTTTTTTTTCGTCTTGAAAAATCTTGAACTCTAACGTTTCCCTTACTTCCAGATTCCCCCGCGCCGCTGCGTATAAGGCCAGATTAGAAGAACACCCGCTTTTCAAAAAATACCTGGTAACTGGTTCCAAAATTCTCGGAGATATCGCACACGCGGCTTGGCAGAAGAATAAGAAATAATTGAATAAATGACGAAAAATACATAGCAAAAACAACATTTATTTTTATTTTCTTTAGAATCCCTGACTACGATATTTGTCTTTAATAATGGTTGTGGTACAGCGCCACAGCAAAACCTTACATGTAAACTAGCGCTTGGCAAGGCACTGAACGGCAAACTCATGACGCCATGATTACACGTACCTACCGAGGATAGTTGCGACTGTGGCGAGATAGTGTCTAGATAGATAAGTTACCAGAAACTGTGCAGTGTGCACTCGGTCGATGTCAAAGAGTATAATAATAATATGGGAGAAGAGAGCCCTCTTGTGTCATTTTGAAGCATCCGATTTGAAGCGCCATCTGGATTTCTTAACGAGAACTAAGGCTCTATAGGTAGCTATAGGTAGATAGGAATGTATGTATACCTTCTTACGTATAGGTCAATATTTGTTTACATAAAGGTGATCATTCAAATATTCTTATTTTTTTTGCAAATAACAGCTGTTTTGTTTATGTCGTATGTTGATCATAATGAAATTTGCGAATACATAACATAATGATGATACATTATAATACGAGCCATCATTCTATTCGCGAATCGCATTTTGATCAACTATACGATGTAAACACAGCTTCTATTTGCAAAAAACAAGAAAGAATTTCGCCGGCTACATTCATATTTGAATAGAATTGACAGTTACACAGAGAATTTGTAAATATTTATTAATTAATTAATTAAACTTAAGATGGACTAACGGAACACATTCAAGCGCAAGTTGCGGCGGCCATAATATGATGTTGCCAGTTTATGTTACACAAAAAGGATATCCGAGACAAGGTTGTGTTATAATTGATAATACAAAACAGCCATGAGATATAAAAACGTGATAATTTTGATGAAAAATGTAACAATTATTCTTTAAAAAACTACTTTAAATTAAAATATAGAACTTAATTATTTGATTTTCATAATTGAACAGAGACATCTATCGTTAATTATGAAATATAGTACCTAGTTTATTGGTTAAGTAAAGTAGATGGCGACTCTTTCTTCACTGAAGTTGTGTATGTTCTAACTGTCTCCCCCCTGGTCGATGTGCTTGGTGCTTGGGAGCTACCTCCCAAGCACCAAGCAGACCGAGTTGTCTATCTTGGTGGCACTGACTTACCACTGTAGTCTGCACAAATGTTATCAAGGCATTAGTTGATAGAAGTACATGCAATAAAGACGCGAAAAAATCAAAATAAAAGGCACGCCTGCCTACCCTTTGATGAGAAACGAGTGATGGTGATACAACAAGTTTACGACAATGCCATCTTGTAACATTACAAACTTGTTGACCATGTTTTAAAACTTTGACAACAGATGTCACTAGAAGTTTTCAAATTCAGACGATATGCTCCATAAAATAAATTTCGACTAACAAACAGTGACCAAACACAATGTGGGCATTCCAATATTAGTAATTTAAAAAAAGAACACTATGGTACGATTCTACCTACTGACATCTATTAGGCATTGATATTTTCTGTTTTATTAAAACTCAAAGAAGCGCCATCTATTAGTTCCAAGGAAAACTTCTAAGTTATTTACGCGTTGACCTTGCTTTGCAACTTTCGAACTTAGAACGTTGGAACAACGACATTCGCTGGAGTCGGAATTTGAATGGTATGGGCAGGCTCGGCTCGAGTCTCAACGGACCGTCAGAAACGTGTACGGCGAAGTGCGATCGACTCGTCGATGCGCAGCTGTCCCGCCACTCTTGTCAGTTTTTAGTTTTTCCGGAACGCGTGTGTGTAAATAAACAAATTATTACTTTTCATTGCTATTTATTAAGAAGTGAAACTTAAGTTTGTTTAATTATCGTGCTAATTCAAAGTGGAGCGTTTTGAACGAATCCGTAACCGCTTCTCGCAATGACAAGGGAGACCACTCAGTTACCTTTTGAGAAACCGGAGGCATTAAAATGTTTCATGTGGTATAATTGATGCCATTTTTACATATAAGTGTTTACGTTGATTTTAAGGACTATTGTGGATCGTTTAGTGACGCTTTGAAGTTGTAACCGTCGTTTCGACTCGGTCGGTAGTCGTCTACACGTTTTAAAAATGAGTGTTTTATGTGGTTTGAGTAAGACTGACTTCAAGTCAGCAAGTGATGGACTGCTGGAACTGCCTGAGGAGCGGCTCCGCAGCCTCATGCGCACAGAGCCCATCACCTCCGTGTACCACGTCGAACAGACACCCTTTGCAAGGTAAAACTTACTTTCAAAAGTTTCAAACTTCGTTACAACCTACCTGCGTACACTACACTACACGGCGAACAATAAGTTTTTTTTTACATTACTCGTAAATGTAGCTAAGGACACGCAAAGTAACTGCAAGCAAAAACCATGTTGTATTTTTTGCTTGCTTATTCGGTCACATCCACATGATAGATTGGTTCCACACTACCCACACACAGAGCTAACAAAGTTGGTAAAGCTATTTACAAAGTTTTTTGTGTTAAAACATGACAAGTTTTAATTAAGTAAGTACAAAGAATGAGATCAAGGGTACCAATTTTACACTATTAGTTTTTGGTCTCTACAAAGTGTATAGAGTGCTCTAAAATGAGATATTTCAAAGCATATTATTGATAGCTTAAACTGTGGCAGGAATCATATAAATTTATCATTACTGCATGAACTAGACTATTCCAATAGATGTAACTTTGCAGAATTGAATTTACGGGTGCCTAGTGCAATTTATATTGTTATCATTATGGTTACAAAATGGCAAAGCTGGAGTGTTTATCTTGGTATTATTGATAAGATGACTGATGAATGTGAAGAAGCATGATAACTGTGATAACAAAATGTTATTTTTGATATTCAGGAAGACTTGAACAATAAAATTTTAATGCAAATAATAAAACATGTCATGTTTATTGTTATAATATTTTGTTAATCTTTTGCCAAACAATTGTTTGAGTTTTCTAGAAGTTTTTGTTGATGCAATGAGAATTGCTTATTTGAAGACTGATAACACAATAAATTTATTATATTCAAGTAGGTTTAGAGTCATCATGACTAATAAATTATTTGTAAATACCTACTTACATTTTGATATTATGTAGGTACTTATTGGTTTTTGTGACCGTTACTTGTAGTTGGTAACAAATATTTAAAAAGGGTCTTTTATATTGGTATGATAACAATGCCTATAGATTGAAGCAGGAAAAATACATGCAATTGGTTTTTATTTCTACATTATTTATTTCAAATAACCGTTGGGTGTAATACTATACCTACTCAAAGGATTAGAAAAAAAATGCTTGACATCTAAGTACCTACACAATTTGAAATAAAGGTCAGGTCAGTATTATTTTTCTTTACAATATCAAACTAAGATTTTCTAACACATGTACTTATAATTTACCAAGCTTTTTTATAGAATTAAATTATAAAAAAAAATCTTACTTGCATCAAAACGGGAAAAAAATATTATTTGAATGAATGCTTAAAGTAATTGTGCTTGTGTATAAGTAATTTTATATAAAACAGAAATAGATTAGAAATATTATAGACCTTGAACTCACACAGACTATCACCATAAAGTTTTTTTTTTTAAAGTAGTCTTCAAATAATCTGTCTAGTCTACCTTAAGGCTGATGCTCCAGGGTGGCCCTGCACATTCAAATTTTCTTAAGTTTTTTACAATTTGCAGGCCAGTGCGAGGTTGTATGTTGATAAAATATTGTTCGCAACTGTAAGACGTATGTAGTTACAGAATTATAATCATTAATACATCCCTCCAAGTTTATAAAGGTCTAGAAACGACTCAGAGTGGTTGCTAGACCTTTATGAACATGGAGGGTTCTATTGATGATTTTCCAGGCTACCCTGACGCTTTCACCTTAACCTTGCAAATCCCAGGCTATCAGACATCAGACTGCCAATAATCCATAAACATCTATACAAATTAATAAATTTGAAGTGTCCGTTTGTAATTTCAAAATAGCAGCTACTGAATACGTATAAAACTAATAGGTACTTATACCAAAATAGATTTTTTTTTAATATTTTTGTTTGTTTCGGCTAATCTCTGAAACGACTGTACCGATTTTGACGGGACTTTTACTGGGAGATAGCTGTTGGAATAAGGAGTAACTTCGGCTATTTTTATTTTGGAAAAGAATTAGGGTTCCGTGCAAAAAAAAAAAACATAAAATTATTAACGAAATCCGATTCAAATAGGGTTAGTCATATTTTTTTATAATTTCACGCGGATGAAGGTCGTGGGCACCAGCTAGTTGGACATAAATAGAGCATTCATGATACACAAACACTTACTTTTAAAAAGCATTAATTCCATTTCAAGAAAGGTCTACTTACCTTAACCTTACAAATCCCAGCCTACCCATGACATCAGCTTCCCAATAAACTGTAAACAGCCGCCCTGTCGCCGAACGTGACTTAATTAGCTAATCAATCGGCATCGGTCGCACCTATGCGCGTCGCATGCGCACGTATCGGCATTGTGGTCAAATGTAGAGGACTAGAGGAGCTTAGCTCATCCTGCATGTCTTCTGTCCTTTCACTCTTATTTTGCCTGATATTTAAGACCAGAACGAGAATAAAGTTCATTGTGATGATGGGAATTCAGAGAAATAAATTACTTAAGAATGGACAATGCTATTCTTCCTGGTGCTGCGAGATGTGCCATCACCTTACTAAGGTTGTGTATCACTACTCACTACATTTTATAAAACAAAGTTGCCCGTCGCGTCTGTCCCTATGCATGCTTATACGCAACTACGCAACGGATTTTGATGCAGGTTTTTTTAATAGATAGTGTGTGCGGGTGGGTGAAGCCGCGGGCATCAGATAGTTTCTTTAAATTTTCAAAAAATTAAAAGGGCGATCCCGCACATCCCGCATGAAACGGTAGATATTATTTTCGCTATGAGTGAGCGAGACAATACTATTCAAATAATTGAAGAAACCTAAAAGTTATCGTTTTTGACGCAATAAGGTGAATCTAATGATTTAGATCAGGTTTGACTTTTGATATTGTAGTACTGTTTGAAAATGAAATTGATTCAAAGGTTGTTGGTAATCAAATTCAACTTCACTACCTTCTCAGGCTATTTCCATTAATAGGCATGGGCCAAAGGTTTACAAAATCCCAAAAAAGTTGCTTTTTGGCAGGCATATTTATACAAATAATAAAAACTAACGAACTTATTCACTGACATCAAAATGTATTTTTTATAACCTATTTTCTTGGTGCATGCTCGCATAGTGCTGTTCCATTTTAGAGGTCAATTCTCTGTTACAGAATAGAATATTGAAACGCGTGTAAAAATTGAGTTTTCACGGTCTTGAATTACGTCAAATTCACAACGGTTCTGGTTGCATGTTCCGAAAATTATAATTACATTTTTTGCGCTAAATTAATTTAAACATGAGAACTCTGTGTAATACTTTAGACCTAGTACGACGCACGACGACCAATCCAGCTATACAAAACGGTTAATGCCGATCTCTCATTGTACGGGAAATCTGTGCAAAGCGAGGCCATGTTTTACTGGAAATGTATAGCTTGATGTTTCGCCGTGTGTACTTCATCAGAACGAATGCCGCCATGACGCCATCTTGTCTTCTGTCAATGTCATTTTAGCGCCAATTTTTTCAGTAGTAACGAAAAATCTAAACAAATATAATAATACAATCAATAATTTTATGTACGTTTTGGTCCCGGTCGTAAAAACCAAACAAGCTTTTTAAAGGTTAAGTGAGGTGTTAAATTATTACACTCTAACGAGGATTGAGATTATTTGAGATTACGAAAAAGCACCGGCTTATCTGTTTAGTTACTGATAATGCCAATTTAGAAACGTGTGAGTATTTTACCCAGAACATAAAAAAATGGTAGTTCACATTATGATTAGCATAAGAATTGAGCAATTCACACTCAAAGAAAACAACTAAAATGCCGACTGAAAGACAGACTGACATGTCTGCTTTAATTACCCACATAAACTTATGCAAATTAAGTAAAAAATACCCATTTCTATTCTTCCTGATCATAGATTAGTAAATACCGAGAAGCGACAAACGATATTCTTCAATAATTAAATTAATGTAAAGTGCTATTTTAATTGAAGCACGGTTGTAATAGTTGGAATACCATTAACAAGGTCTATTGTATCGTCAGTCGTAATAATAGTTAAGTATCATTATGATGTGTTTGTGACGTGGAACTCATCATACGGTTGTTTTCGAGTCGCATCGGGCGTGTCGAGTTACGAATACGGTAGTAATACTACACTATAAATATGACACGATGTACACATCTTAATTCTTAACGTATAGGACTCGTACAAAGAAAGAAGACATTACGTTCATTGTATAATAAGAATCTTTTCTTATTGTGTAGCTTTTTATGATAACTGTTTAAACAGTTTACCACTATTCTCCAATGTTTTTTCGATAGACAACGGTCTGCCAATACAGGTTATTGGTGTTTGTAAAAAGTTTATCGCAGAAATCCACATCAAAACATTAATATGACGAGATTCTAAAGAAAGACATTGGAAGAAAGATAAAATATTTACTTAGGCAAGTGCTGCATCGACCCCAAATTAGATAAGCTTAGAGATGAAGATGGTAGAAATCGACAGGCTAACAAACGACGTGCTCAATCCAGATTTGGTCCAGGAAAAGCCGTTGTTTTGCTAGCTAACTAGTTCTAAACTCCACCTTAAGTATTAGCCCTACATCCATTACTTTACGTTCAAATCGTGACCCTACAGTCATGGGTAATACCGTTCTACTACCGGTCCCACTTAGCCAGAAGTCCCGACCAGTTAATTGCAGTTTTTGTCAAATGATTACTATTCTCCCCTCTGCATATACCGGCTCGTAACGAGTTACGCTGGTCGTCCAAACGATTACATTTCCCCTCACCATGTGTCGTACGAAAGTTTTTATCTTAGATTTCCGCAAATGTCGATGTGTTTATAAAGTTTGCTTGCAGATGAGGCTTGGGTATCAACTTGTTTAACGTAACCTAGCGAAATTGGTTGTATGTATGTTGTAGAACTTTTGTAGAGTGCTGTATGTAAATAAGCACATTATTTAAATTGCATATCTTTCAAAATAATTCAAAAATGTGTGCGGTGCGTTACCAAAACTTTGGATTAGATAGAAAACTTGGACAATATAGAATTGTCAATGGTTATAGCGAAAGCCATACTGTTTTCCTAAAAAAGATCTACTCTTTTAGAGATCTCCAACACATACACATATGTGGAAGTTTTCGTTCAATGAACGTTTAAATTCTTTGAACCCCTCATAAATAAAAGGTGTAATTATTCCTAGGAATGCTCCGCCTTTATTAGAACCCATATGAAATTAGTACGTAGAACTGATTTTAATTACCATTCACAAAGTCATCGTTTAGTATTGCTCATTAGATTCTCGTATTTACTTAGTAGGTTTCCGTTGCAAACAGAAAGACTACTAAACTACTACGCCAATAAAGGAGTGGTCATCATATGACTCCACAAATGGATATTAGTGGCAACAAACTTGTGCGAGCACTCAAACCAGTCGGAGGAAGCGAACCTACACACCATTCAAGACGATTACGACTAACGCTTTTGACTACCGATTGCTGTATTATGGAATATGGCCATGAAACTTAAATGACTTAGCGGATTAGCTCCACTCGATAACGGGTCTTGCTTGCCTATCTAGATCACCTCGCGTTTTAGCCAAATCACGATCTGATCTTATTTCTACTAGGCTTGTATTTAGTTTGTCTTCAAACACTTCAATGACTCCTTCGACTGAGGATAATCTTACTCCGTTGCATTGCAGTAATTTAACGTAGTTGCTGGAACAAAATATTAAAGAAATGAAAGAACCTGTCCCAAGTAAAAGGCTGGAGTTATACTCAAACCGGATATGCAAGTTCTTTCTAATATTTTCATACGAATGACGATACATTAAAGTAACGTTAGATAATTTCTACGATTAGTCTGTTGAAGTGATTTATTTCGTATATTACAAAAGTCAACTATCGGAAATAGCCCCCGGTCACTCGGTTACGGTTAGTTTAAGTGAAATTTAACATTTCAACAAGCCATACCTAGCTGGCGTTTGAGTAAATGAAAGGAATCGTTTAGCGCCCGCCAGCGGTTATTGGCAATTTCTCCGCGCGACGTCGCCCGGGGCGCCTCGTTTCCCGGGAGCCCGGCGCGACTCGCGATAGCAGTTTTTGCTCGTCCGGCGACGCCGGCGCTGGCGAGATGTAATCGTGGACTTTCTACAGCTGAGCGGTTGGTCGCCGAAGCGGTTTCACTTTCATGCGGCGACGGAATGCGGCCGGACCTCCGACCCGCGGCCGCCGTGTCACCGCTGCGTAGCCTTCCCTCACACGCGCCCTGACGGCTCGCTGGACAAACATATGCACATGCACGCCACCGATCATGCTCAACACGCTTTGCATATCAACGACGCCTCCGAGCCAATCGCATTATACAGTTGGATTATTGAATAACTCGGTGTGGCGGCTATAACGGTTCTCTCGCATACGATTGCAGGGAACCAGTCCCGATTCCGACATTTGGTATCGTTAGAGCTAACGCTTCACTTACTTATAGATAGATAGATTATCGGTCACGGGTTAATTTTGATTCTACATGCGGCCCGAATACCTGAGTTGGATGCCGGCGCCGACTAGCGAGCTATCCGTGCTAATATCTTATTCGTGTCATTAGTGCGAAATGCCAGCCGTTTGGCACCCGCGGCGCCGGCCTCAGCGTTCCCTCGCGGCCGATGCACCGCCCTGGGCCGCAGCCGCACCAGCTAAATTCGGGTCCGTTGCATCACGCATCACTTTCGGTTTCGTTTGTCACGCGGCTATTTTAGATCGAGTGTCGATTATTAGAACGCTGTTTTTAGCTGAAGCGACCCGTTAGACATTCGGAACGCGCTGGCATCATCATGACTAACCCGTAAAACGCTCCGAAACTTAATTATTTTACAATAAGCGTAACCTCGCATTCCATATTCAAATAAGACTACGGTAGCTAAAAGAGGATACAATAAGGCTAGAGCTACGTTTCAAAGTCGGCTCCTAGTATGCAGTGATTCTCGGCGTGCTGCAGTTATCTCGAGTTTGCGGAACGAAACCCGATCCGTATGCAGCGGCACGCGAGCGAGGCCAGCGCGTCCGCCGCACATATACCATACCGTATCTACCGTTGGGCCAAACAACTATTTTTCTTCACCCGCGAACCGATTCGCTGCACCTCCCTTGCGTGGAGGTAGGTACGAGTATACGATGTATCCGGTCTCGCCGGTTCTTGGGTATAAAAATACATGTTGATGGGGAGACGGTGGTGGCTCGTTAGTGCTCGCAGTCGTCACGCTCTCCGGACGTCCCGGTCGCTTTGTGGCCGGCGGTCTTGTCCTTCATTCGCAAGGCTGTCGGGCAAATGGTCACCTGTGCCGGGATCGCAGGCAGGCGTGCGCCGACCGCCGGTTGTGCAATCAGCGCGACACCTCGGCGCACGTGGGCGATCGCCTGCCGCTCGAGAACAATCGAGCCTCTCATTCAACAACACGCCCGCTGGAATGCGGGTTTTTGATATCGTTACAAAACCAACAGTAACGGTGGGCCAATGTCAACACGGCTCCTGTATTGACTTTTAGATTGTCTGTATGGTAATGCGATCGCCGCAGCGCGCGGTGTCTGCATCGCGTATTAGCCGCGCAATCGTGTAGGCGACTAGATTTTCCGACACTCGGGTTGGGCCACTTGGCATAATGTGGCCACGCAGAGCCGCTACGTAGCGAAAGTCTGGCCGACCTTCGGCGTCTAGATATGGGCAGTAATAAGTACCTCAGCTCTCGATATACCTAATTACGAATCGACTAAGAAACTGCTCGGTTGACAAGTTGTATGAATTAAATGTTGACTGATTATGATACGCTGCTCGTTGGTCTTCCTTATCGCGTTTAGTTACGTGATCTGCACTCTATGCAATAATTATTATTCAGTCGTATTGCTTCATCGCGAGGGTCGCTTATTCTGCGTCTATGTTAGAGCTGGCGAGAAGATCTCGGATCTCGAAATAGTTGGATGGATTGCATGCCTAGATAATTCCCGAGATATGATCGGCTCGGCGACGGCGCTGTCCTGTCTATCGTTGACAATATTTTTAATAATAACAATCTTGGGTATGCACTGTCGAGATGGCATCACTTTATCAGCCGTGTGTCATTCGCTAATTTTAGAATACGATATAGTGGAATGCAGTGGAGTACTTTCTGCTTTTATATCTTTCTAGCCTCTCTCTGTCTACTCTACGTTTACGTTTTTCTTGACCTGTGTAGTAAACACTAAACAGTCCTGATTTCTGCTCGGATATTAATGTTTGTTGAAACTGAAAAAAAAACTAATAAAGGCGGTTTATAGTCTGTGTGGGCGTTATGTGTTAGTGTTAGACTAGATAGATGGCCCAGTGAGCTGGATTGAATTTTTCTGAATCAACTATGTTAGCATGAATCACAAAGTTATGAGATTTCGTGATGTAACGTTTGGACTTTCCCAAGCCAAGAAATTCGGACACGTCTTCAAATGTGTCACATTAATAATATTGCAATTTATAAAAATGAATCTTTGCTTTCGTTTACATATCGTGACTAAACATTGCTTTCGTTTACATTTCAAGTCGCCGTGAAATTATGTTGACACCAATTAGCTTATACAATTTTCGAATTTTCCTCTCGTATCAAAAGTCGATAATTTCTCGTGCGTCATCCACTTCACATTGCTTGTAAATACGAGTGCTCTTATCGTTTTATCTACGGCCGCAAATGCAATAAGCTGGTAGGTATCTGTGCGAGAGCTCTGCGACTAATATTGACGTGTCTCGGTTACACTGTTTGCACGCTTGATGGATGCGGTTCGCTGTTCAGACTGTTTACACTCCCTTCCATAACCTTGGGCCGAGTTCAGTGACTCGTCCGTCATACGCATCTCGCTTGTCTTTAATTGTACACTTCCGGAGTATTTTCATCCAGTCGGGACCTACGGTATCGGGCGTCACGTTCACGTGCATCCTGCCCAAGAATGCGTTCTATTTATACGGCGTGATTTGTGGAGCGCGCCGTGAACTGAACTACAGTAAGTGATGCTGACTGTAATGTTGAAATGTATTACATTTTATCGCTGGTTTACTAATTTGGGGCTAATACTCGCGTCAGCGGTGATGGATCCTACTAGCTCGGCTCGTATTGGCTGTAAGCGGCGGTGTTATTCCAACATACCAGTGTGAGGATTTATAGCGGTTCGACCGGCGCTGCGTAAATATAATTAGAGAGGCTATTTATCAGCACGGCGGAAGGGCGCTCGCTATCGCCGCCGTAAATCTCCAGCAGCCTCTGACATCTCAATCCGGCGAAGAAATGGAATGTCATGTTAATCGCGACGGTGAGGACCGTGCGCGAATTTGTCCGTCGGCCGCGCGGGTCTATCCCCCATACGTTACAATCAGCCGGGATTACGAGCTGCACTCTGCATAGTTGCGGAGATGCATAGAGAGAGATAGAGACGGCCGTGGTCCTTGTGCTCAGGATTTAGATTAATTTATGCTTATTCTAACTTAAATCGAGTCGGCATTCCATTCCGTACTTACGCATAGCGTGGACTGTAGATATTTTGTTTTGGTTATATCGTGTGTGAAGTAAGCAGCTAGTCCAAGGGCAGCGTCGTCGGCGGCGCGTGCGCAGCGGGGCGGGTAATTGGAGCCATCGCGTCGCCGGCCGCGCCGACTTCGCACACATCGGGCTAAACGCACATGTAAAATATAATATCACTGATATACCACACACTATAATTGAAAATTAACACAAACCAGTTATTTATTAAAATTTACTTGAATGTAATTAATATGTTTAAATGCTAAATGGTTATGTGGTTGTGATTCATTCATTTCATAAGGTTTGATTATTTGAATAATTATTAGGTAACGTTTTAAGGTCACTCATTAATTTTAAGTTTGTTTTTGAATGAAGGATTTATGTTAGTAGTTTACATAATGATAAACAAATATATATGCCTTGGAACCGCCGCGGCGGATCCATACTGTAGCATGGGATTCGGTTTGTTTTCCTTAGGTTGAGCAAAATGTTTATGAGATTTTTCCTCGATAAGTCTCATATCCTTACTCGATGAGACCGGACCTGCTGATCATTTCCTATTCCTGAGTAGATAATAAACGGCGCAAAATCTATGTATTTTGTGTACTAAAGAAAACAATGTCGTTGGTTACTTTGTTAGAGGTACATAGATGTTGGCTGCGAGTACTTGCGGGGTGGTCATGCCCAGGCCTGCGCCGGCGCAGCTGAACATTAGCATAAACCGTGCTCGTGCGCCGCCCCGCGGCATAGCCACGACACATGTGATGCAAGAAGGGAAATAATCGAGGGGTTAGCTTTAAATATCGAAAACAGACCCAAAACTAAAGCTTGAAATAAAATAATTGCCTACGGGTGACAGCAAAGAACAGGACCACCCTAAAGATTTCCAAGATTGGAGTTAAATTGAAAAAAAAAACATTATTCTGTCAATGAACATTGATTTAAAGTTGATATATTAGCTTAACTCTCAGAAAAGGAGCTTACGTTGACAACGCAAACAGAATTTAAGTAATCAAACAAAGACATATCAAGATGCCTTCCTAAATCATTTCACAAAAGCCGCCGTAAGATCCTGCAAATATTGAACGTACTAAAAATATCTGAATACAAGGAAATGTAATTCCGCAAAGCATGAGAGCCACCGTCTGCCGTCCGCCGGTCAAATCACGTATTCTCAATGTCACCTTGTACCATTTTATGATGCGAGTTCACTGGCAAAGCGTTATTGTCCCCTCTTATTGCACCAAGCGCATTAAAAATATTTTCTTTGTCATGCAATACGCGAATACACCCATGAATATTTAATGGGACACTCGCCGCAGCCCTGACCTTTATTTTAGCCTTTCCCTACGCCCATTGTTCTTGGCTAGCCCTACGCTTTGTAGAACTTATCTAATGTTGCCTGTTTTTTTTTCAGGTGAGTGAATATTACCATACAACAGTAAGTTTTTTTTACCATGTCGATCTCTTTCAGCCATCTTCTTTGTTAAGTTCACGTTTCTGAACAAAAAATATGTATTTACTACAACGCTGACGTAATCGATGACCGATCTAAACGATTATCCTTCCGACCGCTGGCTCTGACTGATCTGACTCATCCGAGTGTGCCACAAACCTGTGGGAGATACTAAATATTCGGTTTTAATTAACCTTTTTCTGATGACTAATAAAACGAGAATTCGTATTTGCATCTCGTCAAGACTGCCGGTCGACTGGCGAAACGTCACCCGACGAACCAATATTTTATTGGAATATAGAAATGTTCTTGTAGTATAGGATCGAGTTCAATGTTCTAGGAGTGATGAACTGAAAACAGCCTCGTGGAACGTTGTTAACGTGTCTAAAAAGGCCATTAGAAGGAGTGAGGGCCGTCGCCGTCGGCTGCATGTCGTCACTCAACTCTCGGTTTTTTGTCGCCAAACACGACTAGTTATCTTCTTCCTAGTCGGCCGCTTTGATTAACGACCGTAACCCGATCTAGTGTGTTTTCGGTCTCTCCTACCGAACGGCCAACACGAATAAATTAATTCAAATGCTGATACACTCATACACCCACGCGTGGGACTAACACGGACGCTGGTAATAACAAGAATTTAATGATGTCGTATAAGTGTAAATCAATTGTGGCCAAGCAACAAATACACCGCTGGATATAAACCCACCTAAATTAATTACTGTCAATAGAATTCGAAGCGAAATAGCTATTCAAGCCGAGATGACCCTTCACTGCTAATATACTTTATTTAATCTGTAACTGTGTCAGCTGATGGAAACGTAATGATTAAATCACCGGAAATTACATTCAATTATGTACTTGCACGGTTCGGTGACCGATTATTATGATAAACATTGATGACCACAACGAGATGCCTCCATTGCTATCTACTATTTGAGAAACCAGCATCGTACGCTCCGATAAATAGGTGTTCAGATGGCGTCCGGATAGTGCTGTCGCCACGGAATCCTGCCGATGTGCGAGATCAAACAACCCGTGAAACGGAGTGCGCGGATGCCAACACGCCAAATGTGCAACTTCAATGTTCTCACACAATGAACGACCCTCTCGTGTTGCCTTGCACTGGTCTGCATTTGTTTGTCTCTTTCTATCGTCAGTTTGTTCGATTTTGGGCTAGTGTGGACGATGACAAAGCGTCACTTTCTACGGGGCGCACGCGCAGCGGCAAATGAAGTGTGTCGCGTACGCAGACAGCTGCGCGATAGACTCTGCTCTAATGTGCGCCGGAAACCATCAATTTAGATAGTGCGCCGGATTGCCGCCGCGAAGCTTCTGCCGTAGGATGCAACTGTTGTACGGAGGAAACTGTGATTTATGACCTTCATTGTTTTGTGGCCGAGTTCTCTTACTCTGCATCCTCATTTAATTAAACGCTGGCTGGTTAACCACTTAAAAACAAGATGCATACAACGCTTTTCCGCCTATACTCTTTCGTATTGCGTATCTAAAATAATAATTCAAACGATTATCTGTTCTTCAAGTCTGCAATCACTTTCGAACCTTTCAACGTCTCCAGTAATCCAATAAGGAAAACATCTGCTCTGCCATTCCCCCAGTCTAACGGCACAGTACGCTTGTCCCTCTGAATAGATAATAATCTGTCTCAATTAGGGTAGCGTGTCGCATCAAAACACGTCTGTGTGCACTTACAGTTGGTTTTTATAACGGTTTTGTAAGGCGTTAATTTGTTTTGGAAATCCATATCGCTTCATACGAATTGTGCATCGCAGATGTTCACACGGTAAATTAAACTGCACTCTCAATCGGATACTGCTTTTCTGTGACCAATCGAGCGTTCGGATTTTCATTGCAACATGCATCGGCGGTGTTGTTCAGCAAGCCCATGTTATGGCTATTGGTTAAATTGATACAGGCATCGCCTCTTGCATGTTATCGGCTACTTTCTCGCGTCCGAGTGAGCGGTACGCCGTTGTCGAAGTATTGTTTATGAAAAGCGGGTCAGAAGAAAGCGATAGAGGGGCGAGAGCGGCTGGTCACTCGCTGATATCTCCCGGTGAAGAGGTCACGGCCATTACACGAAAATAAACTGAAGACACAACTTGACAACAGCGCACGGAACGTTTACTGCTACCGTAAACTGTAACAGCAGCTGATTTTTTGTGCGGATCCGTGAACGGTCGATAATGGAACCGATTTCTCTTTTTGCTCATTTTTCTGTTGCTAATTGGTTCTGTGTTTATTGTGGGGATTTTTTATTTGCTTCGACAGTACTTTCAAAATGTGTTCGTTATCCATGCAAGCGCTCGTGTAAATATTCATTTGCGCGTGTGTAAATGTGTTTGTACACTTGCAACGTCGCTGGCGCAGCGTTCTCTGTATCGAATCAGGAATGCATTCGCACATCATGGCCGGTGCGGCAACGGTCGCGGCTTGTCACATGCACAGATGCACTCGCACAGTAGACAAGTCTTGTTTGTGATCACTCTTTGTGTAAGTGTTTTCTCGTCTCAAGGTCATTACTTTTGGTGCTGTGATCATTACTTTTATTTTTCGACTTCCCCGGCCTGTTGCTCTGCTTTGTTTAAAGGCAGTCGTTCGCTCTTTCAAGCTTTTGTCTATACGATTTTTTGTTGCGTCCCTGTTCTTGACACCCTTAGTTTAATGTTTTATTATATCCGGGATCTATGCCGGTTTCTACAGACATACGAGTATCTCTATTGTTAATCTTTATTGTAGAAGTTTTGTTTTATGTCTGTATCAGATATTTCTTGTGTAGGTATTGAAGGCTGTAAATCATGTAATTCAACACCGCGTAGTATGTTAGTCCTAGGGCAAATCTTACCGGTATCTGCGGCCGCGCCGGCCATATTTCACGCCGGAGCTGGGTCCCCCATAATTGGTATGCGGCATTTTGTCCTGGCTCGCGTCGATAATATATCTCTTCCTCTTCGTATGTAACGTAAGCTTATTGGAGACCAAGATTTTGAGGTACCTTGAGCTCGTAACTTGTTCAGAATTCAGAAATGTTTTGTAAGTACTCGTAGTTTAGCTACTAATTTAGTCAATATTCTGAGCAAACATAATAATAAATCCTCTATGGCTCTATGTGATCGTTTTTGTCAAAACCAAGGGGAATCGTAATTTAGTGAGATGGCTAGATGCATTAAGCATTCCACTATTGCATGCATGTGTTTATAGTCCCATACAGAGGTTGATTTGCTATGAAGAAACCGCTGCTTATGACATGTATTCTGGTTCCTGTTAGACAAGCTCACACCGACGGCCAAGATTTTACGATTGCTAGTTTTATTAGAAATACTGTATGTACAACATTATCTGTTATTAATTGCATGTGTTCATCCGTTTGGCTGGATGGATGTGATGTCCGCATCGTGATTAATTTGTGTAAACATACCTGCTAATTGCCCCTATTAGTGTAACGTGTTATTTAATGTTATGGACCCCGGTGCTTTGATGTCTTGCGTTGTACCTAGATGGTTTTATTTTTTACTCCCCTGTTAAGAAAAACATTAATGAAGAATGTTCCAATTGGTTGTTTTCCCGCGCTTCGTGCTTGTTAATCGAGGGAAAGGTTGTAACTACCTTCAACGATGTTGCAGCAAGTTGAAGCGACTTATTTTCACCTGATTTGGACTAATTGTGAACATAGATTTATTGTTTTGTTAGCCCTGTGGGTCTGTCAATTCGCCTGTTGCAACTTGAAATGTTCACAAAAACCACACGAAAAATGAAATGAAAAATTAGGTTCTGATATAATATTTAATGAAATAATGAGTTGACTCACGCTCTAGATTGTACGTTTTATAATTGTAAGACTTTGTTTGATTTTTTGCTCCATGATGCCAATAAATATGAAATGGTCCACTGCCATATTAATTACGTCTAGATTAGGTATGCGAAAACGAATTGGTAACAACGATCGTCTGTCGTTATTTAAGTTAATGGCATGTGGGCTGCGCCCACGCATCAAGAGATCAATAAATTAGAGACGTGTGGCGTCCACGACCTTTCCGCAATATTCACGTGCTACATCGTTTAATACATCAAAATATATCGTTCATCTGGCAAATAACTTCATTAGACCAGAATAGACAGAGCATGACATTAATAATAACAATTTTTAAATGGTAGCGAATGATTGGTTGTAATTTAAATAAACAAATAGGAATACCATGAATATTCATCTGACATGAAAAAGGAAAATTAAGGTCAAAGTTTTCAAAACACATTAAAGAAAAAAGGAAGTAATAACAACAGTGTGGAGTATTAAATTACTGCTTGATTTATAGGCTGAATCTTATTAGGTGGTTGGGAACGACGCCAACTTCGATCGCAGAGACATTCTATGCCGGAGCCGTGTCACTACACTGTTCAGCATAGAAATGGTGATATGATTCAGTTTGTGCCATTCTCAGGCCAGATATACTCACTGTATACATTTTAGAACAAAATAAACTATTTCATATGATAACATACAATGAAATGATCTTATTTATGAAGCTGTAGATACAACTAAACATTATGGACATGATTTCTAAAATTGCGTGAACCGAAGTTTATTTCAATAAAACCATAGAATCAAAGCTGGCCTTTATAATGAAGAATAATGCAATATCAGTGCAGCCTATTGATCATAAACTTGACCATGAATAAATAATCCCTGTACATAACATAACCAATGTTTGTTGTAAGCTCCTTAAGCGAAATCGACATGGCTACCATATTCGTTACAAGGAAAGATTTGCAAGGGATTTGCATAATTCTACATGTGTATCTGCTTGTAAACCAGCGTTATAGACTCTATAGCATAGCCAATCAGTATTCCATAATTATGTAAAGAGAAAAAAATACAAGATACTCTATGCATTTTAAACGTTGCACGTTTTGAGCTGGCAAATAAAAAAAGAAAAGTTTAAATTCAGAACAGCGTTCAACTATGTCAACTCATGGGAAATTACAGATTTTACCAAGAAGCTGTTGTCTTTTTACAGTTAGAAGGGGCCATTTTTACGAGTTTATCATAAACTGTGAAAAAAAAAACCGCCTGGTGGTATGACTCGCAAATCTAAATGACTGTTTGCTTCCCAAACTACTTACCAGCAGTACAAACTTCCGCACAATTCAGGCACATGTGTTTTAGCACAATTTTGTTTTGGTGAGAACCAATTTGTTCGCCATGTGGGTGGTAGAATTAGGTACTGCCGCTTACAGGAACGTTTTTTCGCCTTCCAAATATATTCTGATGATTCAGACCTCCTGCGTAGTAAGATCTAGTGAGATTAGTTTTAATCGCAATGCGTGACAAATGTGTCTGGTTAGAAATGATAAATTCAAAGTATAACTGGTTTTTCTCAATGATTCAAGTAGTTGAAATGTTTCATTTAAGTTCTCCGAGACTTCTAGAAGAGTCCAGATGGAATATTTTTGGAATTAAAACAACGCAGTTCAGATAATTCGTTATCAGTTTTATCGGTTTGTGGTTTATCGATTGGAGCGAGATAAGCTTAAACCTAACTTTGCAGCCAATGAATCGTACAGACGACACCTATGAAAGTTATACAATATTTAGGTTTACTAAGGTTTTCGATCTCACTACCAACTACACCTATCACTGATCCTGCCAACTACAACTGCCGTAGGTTCATGTAACAATTCTGCCTTTTTAATGAGGTACGCAAATTTTCCGCCGATGACGCAAATATGGGCGAATCATCAATCGTGTTCACAACTCCGCAGTATTATTTAGATCCTACTAACATTCATCGATCAATATGTTCTTCGGCCAAAATTCATTGTGCGCCTGACCTGTCGTTTCTGTTACATAGCTGAGATTTATTATGCTTCAGAGTTGACCCGGTCACGAGGTCCATTACATAAGAATGAGCGATTAGTTAACTGTGTGTATGCTCAGCGATCCATCTTGCGTAAATAAATTCCTATATGTCGTGAAGGTTACTGATATGATAAGATTTAACATAGAAATAGACGCGAGAGGCACCGACGAGGTTTTGTACTGACGATGATGTTATTTTTACCCGACATTCTTGGGTAAAATTCGGTAGTGTCTCTGTCTTAGTAATTGATTTGCATTAGTGTAGTTCTGTTCAAACTTTATGGCGGCTCGGAAGTTAGCTGCGACTTGCGAGTGACGGTCAGCGCAGGATTACGGTTCAAACTTTATTGCAGCTCAGAACATCTACCGTAAAGCTGCGCAGAACACAATTTTAGGGATCAGCGGATCGCAGAGGACGCATCGTCTTGACTGTATAATGCGTAGACCGTCACTCGCAGCTAACTTCCGAGCCGCCATTAAGTTTGAACAGAACTATACCATATGCAGAAGGGATGTCTGTGACTCCTAATACGGGCGATTGAGGTGGGATGAAATTTGTTTAATACACACATCAAAAGTATCTAGGGATCAACATATATTTTTGCAATAACTTTTCTCCTGATTGATATTAATTAAAATTTTCTTTAAGGATTCATCAAATAAAGTGTTTTCGTTTGTCACAGTAACGATAAACCAAGTCACCTTTGCATTAATAAAGAAATTTGCCATTTTCCTAATAAAGGGATTTTTGACATTTGAACCACTAACATTAAAGTTCGAAAAAAAGACTGAAATAACAGTTTTCTTTAAAATTTTATTGGGTAACTTAAACAATTAATAATCCGTGTTTCTACCGCGAACACTAACAACACAAGAACATCGGTTTGGCATACTCAAAATGAGTTCATCCAAATCACGCTGTGGAATGGCCGCCCATGTTCGTTGCAACAACAAAAAAAGGTCTTCTTGCGACTGGATACCCTCCATATTCGGCAGAGCTCTTCTCTGTAGCATATCCCATGCATGCTCAATCGGGTTCAAGTCTGGCGACTGAGCAGGCCAGGGCAGGACATTGATGTTAGCTGCGGCGAGAGTCTGTCTTACAACTCTTGCGGTGTGCGGTCGTGCATTATCATGCATTAACTGAAATAAGGGACCGATTTGCACTTGTAGAGGAACGATGACGTCTGATACAATCGTCTCAGCATAAATTTGAGCGTTGAGGTTGCCTCTGATCCAAATCAACTCAGTTCTTCCGCCGATCCAAATACCCGCCCATACCATGATGGTTCCACCACTATAAGGATGGACTTCCTGGCAGGATTTTAATCGCTGTTGGCGTCCAGGGGTTCTCCAGTGTCGTATACGTCTTGTATCCGGTCTCATACCAAAACGAGACTCATCAGAAAAGCACACGAAACGCCATTGTTCTTCTGCCCAATTTCTGTGTTCAAGAGCCCATTGATATCGAATCCTACGATTGTGCATTGCTATAGGTGGTACCCGTAGCGGTCTTCGGGAATGAAGGTTCACTTCATGCAAGCGGTTTCTGACTGTTTGGTCGCTAATTAAGTTCCCTGAAGAGTGATGAAGCCTCACGGCTAACATCATGGCGGTTATTGTTGGAGCTCTTCGAGTTAAGATTTGAATGTATCGGTCTTGTCTCCGTGTGGTGCAGCGATACCGTCCTCCATGGCGCTCAGCCACGGTACCAGTGCTTCGGTAACGTGTCCAAAGTCGACTGATAACACTCTGACTTGTATTCAGAGCTAAAGCTACAGTACGTTGCCGGGAACCAGCTTCTATCATTCCCACGGCTCTGAGCATTTCTTCCCTGCTTAAATGACGTCGCCGCTCCATAATAACGTTGGTTTTAATCAGTAGTAGGGAAACAGTAGCACTAATAATGTCTTCAATGCGTTGTATGTTTTTATAGGGAAAATATTGACAGCTTATTTTCATCTTTTACTCGAATTTGATTGAGAGTTCCTGATTCAAATTATGAAATGCACCAAAAAGGATCCATATAAATTTATAAAATCATAAATTTATTACAAAGCCACATCTCAATCTCAAGAAATCCGCATAAAAATGCTTGATCCCTAGACATTTTTGATGTGTGTATGTTGTAACATCTTGCATCTAAGTACCTCTGTACAATATCTCTTTCGAGGCAACGACTTGTTTTGCATCTAATGCTATTTAATTATTAACGCCTGTGTCAACACATACTTGAACGTTTTCCTTGTGCCGTTGACAGCTCATATTACCGCATATTGATCAAACTGTTGCTTAGAGATTTTACGGGTCGATAGCGCGTTAACTAATAGGGATTTCAATAATCCTCCCGGAAGGTTGGGTAATGACACCCAAACGAATTTAGCTGTTATTTCGTTACCTATTAAAGCTATATTGAATACAGCTAGTTTGTCCGGTCATTTCCGCCATGAATTGATATTGCCGTTGAAAGTGATTTAAAAACAAGTCAAGTATGCAAAATCTTTTCGCAACAGAAATCACCTATCTGAGTCATCAAATGTGAAGCCAAAGACGTGATGTAATAAAATGTCAACAGTCTATATTTTGAAAATAAAATTCGTTGATCAGGTTATAACTTCCACAAACACTCTCCAATAATTTGTGTAAGTGCATTAAATTATTCCATCTTCTGTCCCAAATATGGAATAAAATATTGTATGGTCGAATGCGTGAAATCGTGTTAACCAATAATCATTGTTCATCTTGAAATTAAATTTAACCTCTGCCGATTTAAATAAACATTTCGATTATTCGCACAGCATCAACTACGGAAGCTCGTATTGTTAATTAATTTCAGTAGATATTCGACTCGTAAAACGGCAAAGTTATAGCCGTTTAACACGGAATTAATGGGGCGACAAGTGTGACCTCCGGCCAGGCTTCTTTGTGACTTAATTTTATCTCAATAGTGCTATTTTGTTTCAGCTGGAACTCGGCTAAATCGGTTTTCGCCATTTACAGAATGTTTATTTTAATATTATTTTTCTTCTTCCGCCTGGTTCTTTGTCGAAAACTTCGGGTTGATAAGATTAAGTCCAATAATACGGATTATGTCTGGGTGTCATTGCTCGGCGCCATGTTATAGCCTCTTGCACACTATTTTGGCATGCCATTTGTATCTTTAACTAGCCATCTTCATTCTTCTTTTCACGGCCCTTTGTCAAAATTCACTGCCCTGGAATTATTCTTGTTTTTATATTATTCTTCTCTTTGGAACGATTGATTGGCAATGATATGTCGATGTCACCCAGTAATTTTATAATTGAGTTCTTGATAATATTAAAGCTAAGTCCCTAACGAAGATCAACTGGGAGGCTAGTTACGTTAACCGACAGCTCAACACGTTCTCGAGGATCCTGTACCAACAACATTTCTATAAATCAACGTTCCTTTCAACACGGGTGGTGGGAAATTTATTGCTAGAAACAATGTTGCGGCGGCTTTGAAACAAATTGGATACGGCGGATACACTCACAACGTCGTTACTTCATCAGAAACACTTAGAATAAAACCTTCAGCATCCTAAGAATCACTTCCGAGTTCAATTTCGTGTTTTATTTGTATTTTACGGTTATTCTAAAAATGATCAATTTCACTTCACGCCATTGTGAAAGCTCATTAATAATTGTAATAGAAAACACCATGTTAAGAGGTTAATTGATAATCTAATGGAGGCTCTGTGAAGAGTAAGGAAGCGTTTCTATCGTTGCATATAAGTCATAAATTATGGCGTCCATATCCTACGTGCCATTTATCATAATATTGTCTGGCGGCCGCGTTTTATCTCCACCATGGCAGAGCAGGTGGGTGTCTGCCTATTTCAATATTAATTGATCCTGCTGCGTTGCGGAATTGTTTTGTTTCTTTGTCTAGTCTGTCGATCTGTTTTGCGATCTCTTTGGTATGTTAGTTTGGAATCCGAAGTGGCAGGAGGCTGGGCTGCAACCGAACTTATGATCGTGAGTCTGACAGATCCTTTGGACGAGGTTAGGGAGGTGAATTTTGAAACGCCCACTTCTGTTACATTTATTAATGATCGCTAGTTTTTTTGCTGTTTTTTTGTGCGGCCTGTCTCTCTGTATCCATCCATATGCGAGGAAGATTATTCTAACTAATCAATGAATCTTCCATTGTGTTTATGTTTATAAAGTCAGTTTCAACTCCCGAAGTCGAATGTTGTCTAAACAGTCGAAGAAGATCTTCAACATTATTTTGGATGAAATTCTCCATATTGTAAGTCGAAACAATGCTTATCTTACGAGTTGCGGAACATAGACAGTTATTTAGTCATTTGTGGGTATTTACCGTGGGAAAACTTAGCTCATTATACGTATAAAACGGTATGTTTCTAACCTAATGAGTAATAGCTAAACAGGCGAGGTTGCAACACTTTAGTCAAGCCAAAGGTATCTGAATCAGTAAATGGTTGAACCAGCTAGTTAGCAACCGATCGTTTAATGTAACTCTCAGATGACGACGCAAGGTTATCGGCAAGATCGCTAAATCATGACTCACGTGTAACTTTAATTTGACGATACTTGCCAATGTTTATTTGTACAGTTATTTGACACACATAACCTAAGTCTTTTGACGCTGCAAACTAGCCGTTGTAGTGCTCTCGACCTCGCGACCTTTATTCAAAGTGCTGGATAGATTCACCAGTCAATGTAGATCCCTGGGTTGCCAACATAAAGTGCAGCACCTCGCACGTTTGATAGCTTCCGTGTGGCTGGTCGTCCGGAGGGATGCCCGTTAGACCGGAGGTCATCGGCAGGTGCGGATTTCTTGACGAGCGTGGTTTTCCTATTTTGGTTGTGCATTGTTAAAGAAATGAGCGTGTCTCGTTACCGCTGTGTCTCGGTGTCGGATTCTCATCGTTAGTTGATGTGTTCAATATGGCGGCTCTTTTGTATTTGTTTTTTACGCGCTTCAACTGCAGCGTTTACTGCAACAGGATAAATTTATTTCCAGGTGTTACGTCACGTCTATACCGCAAACCGAAAAACAGACTCTAATTGTTCATAATATTATTCACCTTTTTTAATTGAGTTTTGTTAATAGGATGCATCGCAGTTCATTTTATCACCTTTCAACTGGTCAGGCTAGTCTTTAATTGTTATTTAAATAATAAAACAATTTATAAATGCATTCGCTGGTTGTAGTTAAAATCCAAAAGTAACCTACCTCTGTTTTTATTAAACAATGCCTTCACATTGTAATATAAATTGCCAACTTTATGTTAAAGTTAAAACGTTGGAGTGCATGTTTTAAAATATTACCATTTAATGGAATGAAAACAATGTTGTATTTTATCGCCGTGAAATTATTCGTGTGTAAAATAAAATTAATCGCGCGCTCCATGACGGAAGAATAAAAGAGTGGGAACTCCGTTGTTCATAAAAATTGCAACAGTGTATTGAAAATGGAGGATTCGAACCACAAATTGATTATTAATAGCGCATCGATAAATAAAATAGCCAAAAGTGCAGTTGGCTGAGTGGCTGCAGTAATTTGCATGAGATTGATGTCCCTGCACAGAGCTCGGGAGACTCGTGTTACAGTATGCTATTAACATTTTTACTGTCATGGCTTTATAATCGAACATTATGGATGAGGCACGCTCCGCAATCAAGCTGACGGAAATGTTAAGTAGTTTTAATCCCCTGCAATGTGTACGGGTTCCTTCAAGTGAAATGAAACATGGATAATAAATACGTTCGTCTGACCCAAAAGCTGGTACTCGTGTCTGGCTATCGACTAATTGGAACTCTTCGGGATTTTGCCGAGTTCAACGAATTTGATTCGTTTGTACAGGAGTCAAGTCTAGCACTTTGACGATTAGAAAATTCTTCATGCACGATAACCTTAATTTTTAGCTTCTATTGTCTAAATTTTAGACTCTATAAAGTAACAGGTACTTTTTAGACTCTAAAAAGTAACAGGTATTTCCAATTTATAATATCGATGAAATATTCTAGTATTATCATCATCATAATGTTCTGTGAACACGAAATTCGAATCGCGTCATATTTTCTTAACGTTTCCTGTGGTTTTATGATATAAATGAATATTGATGAAATCTTTACTATCACTTAAATAAATTATGTCGTAAAACGATCTTAGGGTATCTGTGGTCGTCCTCATGTGCGGTGGCCGTTACAAGATAAATTATGTATTAAAATACCATTTAAACTCCATTTTACTGTGTAAGTATCATTTTTAATCAATGTTTTTTATGTGCACATTAAGAAGATGGGTTTTAGTTTTGGTGTAATGTAGTAGACTCCTAAATACACAACGTATATGTATGCCAATCAATTATTTCATTTTATTTTTGTTTTGTCGGCTAATACATTTTGTTTTTTAATTTTCTTTTCTTTTATGCGTTGAAACAGTTTTGAACTATGTAAATTTACATTGTGAGAGCTGGTGCCTGAAGTAGGATTAAAAAGAAAACCTATATACAGTTCAACAGGCCCCTCTTAGTGAGTAAATCGCTAAGATGAACGTGAAAAATGGCCACAAATCATGATTGTGAATTTTCGATCAGAATGATAATAACCTAAATGCTATTTATTCTTTTAAGGGGCTCCCCCATGCACACTAGCGCCACTTTAGTAAAAAAATCAGAACTCGTTAAATACACAATTATTATAAAATCTGATTGACAAAATCAATCTTTTGGTCTTCTAAATTATTTACGTCTGCTTAACTCATTGAAACATAGCTCGCTGTCGTTACAGATACAAAATGGAAAAAAACGGCCGTTTTTAGCAATTTTTCTAACTGTAACTACAGTGAAGTATATTTTAATGAATTAAATAGACGTCAATTATCTAGAACTCTAAAGCATTCCAATCAGATTTTATAATAATTGTGTATTTAACGAGTTCTGATTTTTTTACTAAAGTGGCGCTAGTGTGCATGGGGGAGCCCCTTAATATTTGCATCCTACACTTGTGCTAAGGCCAGGCCATTAAAATCATAGTTTGATAGCTCCTAAAGTCATAAGCCTACTAAGTTACTCAATTTGATCAGTAAGTAAGTACGTAGTAAAAACATACTGTATGCTACTGTACCGTTTCTCATCTGTGAGTTCTGTGACATGAAGTTATTAGTTGCGGTTCCAATATCTTAATGCTTTAATTGCTATTCGCTGTCATAGCAATTAAACGGTTCCTAACGTGTAATGTCAGTGAACAATTAAAGATAAATACTGTTATAAAAGTTACTAGGTAGCTAGCCGCAATGGGGTGGGGTAACATGGTGCTAGAGTTACGGTTGGTAATCTAGGAGTGAAAAAAGAGGAATACGAGGTGTTATTGGGTTTTTCCATCAAGAATATCTCAGTAGCAGCGTGTGGATTTGCGCCCGATTGATACACTGTAAGAAGTCTATATAGATTCATGGAAAGTTTGATGGCAATAGGGTCGCCCCCTATTACATGGGACTTGAACATAGTTGGCGATATGTGGGTGTACTATTAGGTACACCTCTGCATAACCCTTCTGCATACATAAAGAGTGATTGGTTATCAACATTTCAGCCCGGAATAATAATAATAAATATCGCTGGACATTGCACACAGCGCCATCTAGTGCCACACTAAGTAACGAGGCTTGTGTCGTGGACACCAGATAGTTGATATACTACATAGATACTTTTTTATTTGTAAATACATACTTATTATACATATAAACATCCATGACTCGGAAACAAATTTAATGTCCATGCTCATCACACAAACATTTGCTTCTACTGGGTTCGAACCCGGGACCCTAAGAACGTAAGGCAGCCTCACTACCGCTGCGCCATTCTGGTCGTCATTCGGAATCAATGGCCTCCCCTTTCTTCGGCCATTCTAGTACTTTTCCGTCCTGTGCATCCCTCATCCATGTGCTAAACGCACTTTTAATGAGAGTGAGAGTGTCCATCACACTCTCATCTCTACTCAATGGAAATAAACTTCATCATCATTATCATTTCAGCCGAAAGACGTCCACTGCTGGACATAGGCTTCCCCCAATTGTCGCCACATGTCCCGGTCCCGTGCGACTCGCATCCAGCGGATACCCGCAACCTTTACCAGGTCATCGGTCCACCTAGTGGGAGTCCTTCCAACGCAACGTCTTCCGGTTCGCGGTCGCTACTCCAGAACTTTTCGGCCCCATCGGCCATCCGTAAATAAACTTAGAAATAGTTAGGTAATTAAATTGGATTAAGAGCCTGATTCAGTAGGTTACTCTTCGATACGGCTCACATTGTGAAGAAAAGAGGTTCCTGTCTCTGGAGCCCTAACCACCGGTAGCTTGGACCCTGCTCCAGACACCGGCGGGCCACTAAATGTTTTTTTTTTTAAGATATTTGTTATAAAGTAAAAAATGTGTTTTTAAAATGAATAAAGGAATTTAATTGTAGCTGACCCTAAATACACGTTCAACATGTTCATACAAATACAGCTGGTACCTACTAAACTTATACTGTCATTTGCGGGATGTTCGTTGTTGCAGCTACACTTATCTATTCCATGGTACTTATTGATATGGTCTATGTTTCCACTGTCTGGGTTTCTGTCTATATTTAATATAGGGATTTTCCAATCACCCTGTTATTTATTTCCAGGTGTTTGTGTGTGTGACAAACATTAACAATGATTTATTATATAAAATTCCGTACTTATTATATACCTATTGTTAATCTATTCTTGTAATTAATTTCATTTTTTCCGCGTATTGTGTAGAATACAGAATAACACAAGCTCATTGTAATTGATACGGTCATCGACAAAAATATTTATAACATGCCAGTAACTTCTAGTAAATTGGAAAATAAGTTTCTGGTCGTTTAACAAGGAGGTAAAAAAGGCAAAAGACAAATAAACAAACTCCTACGCTGGTGGAGGTACACAGTGGCTCAGTTGACGTTTCCCACGAGGCGGTTTGTGCTCATGAAATGTAAAATGTAATGGTGCCCCGTTAGCTTGTGGTCGCGTTAGTATACTTACACATGGAAGTAGCGAAGCTATAGCTATGCTAAAGTAAAAGAAAGTGTCACATAAATTGTTTAATTCTTGTTGGTTTCTGATTTCCCGAATAATTCGGGCAAAGTCGAAAGAGCTTGCTAACGGTAGCTGTAGTATCAGTACTATCAGTCCGTCGACCAGTATTAAAATGTTTTTGCGTTCGTACAACAGTCGATTTATGTGCGTCAGCATCATCAATCTCCTTTATTTGGATCAATTCTTCTTCCATACTTCTCTTCTTTTTTTTTTGAGTGTTACAGAGTTGTCAAGTTTTTGCAGTCTTCTTTGTTTAATTTCTTGCCATTCCTACAACCTCATTACCCGTAGGGTCTTGAAGCTAGCATACAGTAGCTTCTTCATAGCACTGCCACTGCTGTTACTCTAGCTTCACCTCGCAGCTTAAATAAAGTTGACATAATATTGTTGTTGGCTCGTAAGTCTCGTGACAGATTTGTGATGTGTTTCACCGTTACACCGCATGCTAATTTACTTAACTGTTTCTGTCTTAATTTTTATTTTAAATTGCTAGACGTTTCACACAGACCGCAAAACTTGATAAGCCACATTTGTGGAAGTGTTACAACTTTACAATTTGTTTCGGTTTTCTTCGTCGGATCTTTTAGTCTCCTGATAAATAACGACACATCCTCGTACAGGTGAGGTGACCTTATTTAAGCTTGTTACTAACTTTAATTAAAATCATTCAGCTCCTCAGATATTTACGAGTAGCCGGATCGCCTTATCAAAGCTAAACTTCAGTCACCAATCAGCAGATCGCACGCGACCGAATTCGGCGCGTTACCGTTAATTCGCAACGTGTCGTCTGTCCGGTCCGGATTCGATTTATAACCGACGTAATCGGGCCTTACGGTAAACTTGATCTCCTCTTACATATCGCTCTATAAAGCATGGAACACACGCTCAACACGCACGCTGAGTTCACCAGCGACCCTGTTCTGTGACGATACGTGGAGTTTTCAATTAGCTTTGTGAGTTGGTCCTAATTGAGAGTCAGTGTGTTATAGGAGCATGGCGAAATGGGAGGAACTGCGCAGCAGTTATATTGTTTGATTCATAGCAAGTTTGTCACATTGTACCTACTTCAATTTAATGTGTTATTTCTCCAATCTCATTCAAAAGCATCTCGCAGAGAAATCACACGACATAGCTAACCTTCGCTGTCATTATCACAATCTCAGTGTTACGTAAATCCCATGCCAGTGACAGTGATGTCTACTGACAGTGAGATCTTCAATTTCCCCGCTCGCTTCCCATCAACCTTTTTGCCGTTTGTGCAGACAAAAATGTGCTTAAAGCCTCTCGTTAACCTTTTAGTAAGAACAGATGTAACCCTCCGGCGGCGACGCATAATTGCGGAAGTAGACTCTGCCTCCTCTACCTGTTTGTGTACTTTTAAAGTGTTATCTTTGTCATCTGTTTTGCCAAATGGCCCTTTAAGGACTTTTGCAACACTCTTTGTTTCGTTCTCATGACGTGTACGTCCTTCTAGTACGGGTGACATTTCATATCCGCGTTTTAATCCTTTTATTTTCGTTTCAGTATCAGTTACAGACTCGGTTCTAACTGCGTAAATGTCAGAGACTGTCGACAATGGGTTAGGTCAGGGGCTCCCAAACTGTACGCCGAAGAGTTTGAAGAGGGGCGCCGCGCCGTGAGGCACTCCTGTTTACTGTTCTCCGGAAACTAAACTAAGGTATTCGATAAAAATCTAATGACCTTGTTGTCTCACAAAATGTACATTTTCAAGGAACATCTTTCGAAGCTCACTTCATGGTTTTTGAAATACTGTGCTAAAGACTATGACGATGCGTGAATCCAAGATCCTTTTCACGCACAAGATTCACCAGAATTCACTTCGCAAGAAGAAGAGAGTCTCATTGAACTCTTGCAACAGCAGCCTTAAAACAAGGTTTACGTGTTCCGGTTTGGTGGAGTTTTGGATCCGGCGGTCCAAAATTAATATCAAACTTTAAATTAAAACCCCTTAAGCCCTTTAACAATTCTCATTCCTTTTGCAACATATTATTTATCTGAAGCTGGGTTCTCAATTTATTATTCTCGTCTATCAACATAATTATAAAAACTGCTTTTCCGACTAGCTAGGGCGCCAAGACAAAATATTAAACCTGTAAGAGCGCCGCGAACTGAAAAAGTTTGGGAACCCCTGGGTTAGGTTATTTGACAGCACTTTCCACGTTACTTTCTATTTCATATACAAATTAAAACACCTCATCGCGTTAGGTGTGTGTGCGTCCGCCCACTCGATGTTCGTCAATTAATTAGTCATGCTTTCAACCGTTCAGGAGTAAGCAAGGAACGTGAGCATATATCTCGGCTTAGGTAAACAGTGCACGCACGAAGTGCTCGGCGCCGGCGCACGCCATCGACCTAATTCTTTGAGTGGTGGCGCAGGCGTCGCGACGCCGCTCGCCGCAGTGCATTTGCTCATTACATATGTTTTAACAATTAACAATTCAATCTTGAATGTTTTATGCATCTGTTTGTTAGTTTCCGCGTTGGATGGAAATAAAGGAAACGTTGTGTGGTTTATTTATCTTGCGCGCCACTTCGAGGAACAATTTAGGTTCTATAACTCATCGTTGTCGAGGCAAATGGCTTGTTTGTTTTTGTACTCATACGCTGTTTGAGCTTTACAAATTACTTAATAATTTGGATTGACTACGACTTAAACGTGACTAAAACTGAATATTAGCATTTGTGTTGCTTACATTTTCGTGACAGAAATAGGTAAGACACGATCATTCTCTAACCGTATAAGGTGAATCATCAACCAAACAAGTCTTCCATCTTAAATAACACATTTACTTGTTGGGAATCTTATCGATTACTTAATTGTCACATAATATACGTAACATTGACACGATTATAAAGCAATTAATTCGTCAGCTGTGATCGGTTACAAAATAAAATGGACCCTTGATATTTGCCGTTTGAATAGGTAGTATTATTTAACTGGCTACAAGGGCGAGGAGTTCACGTTGACATGTGACGCGGCGGTCACGAACACCTATCGACTCCTGCGCACGACTTGTGCAATTAAAATATAACCAATGAAAGCTGCAAGGTCAATACTAATTTCACGTCAATACAACCTAATTGAAATACCCAAGACCACTACCATACAATTAAGATGCAATATCATATCTTCGTAGTCTATAATTAAAGTCTATGTCCCAATTAATTCGATAATACAAACCTCTCGATGTGACGAAATGTTGCGGTTTCACTTCGCGATAAATAGTATCGATAAGGGACAACGATCCAGTTATTAGTGTCGATGCTTTTCAGTTACGTCCTTAACATCGATGTTATTATAATCGATTTCTGAATTCTTGATTGTTTGAGTGATGGGAAAAGATCAACGACAACGCCTCCCGATGAATTAAATTTGAATCGATTCACGCATAAAAGGCTGTTTCGTGTCTTGTCTTATTCATGAGGCTGCATAATGATGAGCGGTTTTAGAGCAAAATGAAGAGAAGATTTGCTGTTTTTTTTCAAGCATGTAGAAATCCTTTTGCGACGATGCAGTGTTCATAAAAAGAAAGTGCATGTCTATTTCTTTGTGATGCCTTGATTGATGTCCAACTGACCTTGCAAATTCTTTGAATATGTAGTTCTATTGACGTGATTTTTAATAAAAACGTAATACACTAGCTGTCTTCTACTGCGTGTCCAATCAATCATTCGCACTCCATTCTATCGCAACGCCTGTCAACAATCATGATGAATATTCCTGCACACGATCCAATTCACTCGCATTAATATCGTTATGAAATCGAGCGTATCGAGTACTCGATTCAATGCAACCGTGAACTTAGAGTAGCGAGTTGACAGTGCACAATGAGCGCTATTAAATCATTTGTTATTAATCGAGTACCATGACAATATAGAACCGAATCGGTTCAATATCGATCGAGTCCTTGAACGGTATTAACCTATACAGTTATGCAACGGCTGGCTGATACAGTGCCGAAACGAATCGGTATTGATTCGGCCCACTTGGCTCCTCCCGTGTCAATCGATCTGTCTTATTGCGAAACTACAGAGCCCTTTGATGAAGATGAATGGTAATTATGATGAGTCTATTGTGACTTGTGAGTACTCAAGGACAACATAGACGATGGTGTTTATTTTTATCAATACAACGCTCATAAATAATGTAACCAATCGATCGATTTCGAACCGAAAGCTCAATTAAAAATATACGACTTCCGATATATTAATTAAATTTTATAGTCTATCTATCATATTAAATTCAATTTAGCTAGTCTTAGATCATTCATAAACTTTGTCAAACAAGCTAGACCTGTTTCGTAGACCTAATAGGAAGAATAACAAACGAATCTGAGCCTTAACGGTTGGTCTATTTATTTACATGCCAGAAACAGAAGTAGTCCGTCTGTCCATCTGTTTGATCAGTAGTTAATTTGCGTTTATTAACCGTGATTGGGTCCCGGGTCAGTCCGTCACGCCAATTGTTAGCTCAACAATTGCTATTGAGCTATTTGCCACGATGCTTTTTATTAATTTGTTGTGTATCTTCAATTGCAATAATGACAATTAAACCAAGTAGATACAGGGGTACGTTGTTTTCTTGTATTCGTGATTGTTCCGTTTCTTTGTGTACAGATAATGTCGCTTGTTAAAATTGTGATGTGATCACGGTTAAACGTGTATTCACATTTTTCATGTGATTGGTGAATGGCTTTCTCGGTATCAGTCGAATCGATCTGGAATTATACAGTTTGCTTGAGAGTGGAATGTTTTTCTTTCTTGTTTGCAAGAAAAGAATCACAATGCCACTATTTAAAAGCATGCTATGTTATTTAGACACATAAGAAACATGATTGTAGCAGCTGTTTTACAATATTTTTGAACGTTCCCGGTTCATCGGTAACATCGCAATGACGTAGCCCCAATGATTCGATCCGGCGATTAAATGGATTACAGATGCGCGACACGTCGGGACACAATCGATTTATCGCATCACTAGCTCAACGCCCCATCGGTATTTTCCTAACAGAATATTTATCGGTAACTGATCGATCTGATTGAATACTGAATTTATTTCGTCCGTTGCGCTTTAAAATACTCGATTTTGACAACAGTTTGTGCCACATTCAAGTTATCCTTTCAAGATCTACCTAAAATTAAATAATTATTTTGATTCAAGTAATTTTCACAGGAACTAATGAAATGTTTTATTTTGTTTCAGGTAATTATCATAACTTCCTACATGAGGTGTGGCACAGGCCGGACAGCAAAGTATTTATAAATAGATAATTTTGCCTGGCTGACGCCCGTGTCCCGAATCAAACTACTGTTTTCAAGTTAAAAGGTATCGTTCCTGGCATTATTATTTCGATCTCCTTATTGAGGGTAACAGAAAACCCAACCAAATACTACAATAGGCATGACGACAGTATCAAAAAATTGCAAATCTATTTAGTCAGTCAGTTAGAGTATTGGAAATTAATGGACACGTATTTTTTTGTTTTTGTAAATCAATGAATATTGACAAAGATAAAACGCATCAAAACTCGGGAGTGGGGGCTCGTGACAGGGCACGCCACGATAGTGGCGATAAGTCCCCTCTTTGAAGAGTAGCTGGAGAGACGCCACGGCGTCCTCACCTTCCGCCTGACGCAGGTCCTCACCGGACACGGTGTTTTCGGGAGGTTCCTTCACCGAATCGGGCGGGAGGAAACGCCCGGGTGTTTCCACTGCGAGGATCGACCGGAGGACACGGTGGAGCACACGGTGGAGGTGTGCCCCGCGTGGGCGGAGCACCGCCGTATCCTCGAAGCGGCGATTGGCGGCGGCGACCTCTCGCGTCCGGCCCTGGTGCAAGCCATGGTCCGGAGCGAGACGGAATGGGACGCCGTCACCTCCTTCTGCGAAGCAGTAATGCTAGAGAAGGAGGTGGCGGAACGTGAGAGGGAGAGAACCTCACAGCGTCCCGGCCGCCGCGGGAGACGCCCCGGGCGTCGGGGGCCACCACGTGGCCCCCGGCCACCGTAGGCGCGGGCCTGTGGACGGTGGGCTATGGGCTAGCTCGCCGTCCGTCCGTCTCATGACGACAGGCCGTGTCGACGGCGCGTTCGTGTTCCACGCGCGCCTCAAAGAGAGTCAGCAATACGAAGGGGTCCGCAAGGACCGATGCCTGCCGGGGTTGCGGGACTGTTCGAAAGAGATACCGTGACCCCGGAACACAAAGTGCGATGAAGGAACATGGATGGGTTTTAGTCAGTAAAAGTCTGACACTCCCTCCTGCTCCGCCCAGAGCGGGAGAAGTCATTTGATGATTTCCCATACGAAAAAAAAAAAAAAAAAAGGGGGCTCGTGACGGCAGAACTAGGTAAAAATTATACCTAGGCGTGACGCATTGAGAATTTTAAAAGCGTCATATCTTCGTCAATTTTGTTTTACGTAACAAAAGAAAAAACACGGGTCAAATATTTTTTGATAATCTAACTGACGGACTAATTTGTTTTTTTTTGTCATCTTGCCTATTACTCTCCTCACATTCCATAGACCAGACACAGTAACGTCAAACTATCTTCATAATAGAGCAAGGTTGTTGACACGCCGCCCGAATGTCGCAACACCTCCTTAATTACCTATGTCATTTAATTATCACTTGACACACATATGCCTATGCTTCATTTATCAATTGGCTGATCCGATTAGAGGGGTAATTAAAACACTGATAGGGTTTGTGATTCAATGGTTCAGGTCGGGAAGGTTTCGGGTGAAGCTTGTTATTAGATTATCTGGTGATTTGTGGGAGATGTTGATTTTAATTAGGACTAAAAAAGGCCACCCATCCCTCTTCCACTTTTGGCGATCTGGTGCGATTTTTAATATGGATTCATAAACAGTGGATCATTCCCCACAAAACAACAGAATTGTTTGCACCAATCAGTCATGATATTTTAAAGAATGACGAGATTTTGTCAAGTAAACAATTCACTGATTAATTTATAAATAGTGAAGATCCTCGACCTTGTGCCAACAACCTTCGATGTTTTAGTCATAACAAATTGCACACCTCTTATTGGAGTTAGGTACAACATTACGTCATGAAGTTACCTGGATGACGTAAGTCTTGTATCGATTTTTGCGTAAATAGCAGTGATAATCAAATGGTGTGACCGACGGGCTGCCAAGTCATAGATCTCGAGTTGGAACCCAAGACACGCACCTCTGATTTTTCGGATTCATGTGCGTATTGTATAATTATCACTTGCTTTTGTGAAGGAAAACATCGTGAGGAAACGAACATGCCTGAGAGATATTTCTCGACGGCTTGTATAGCCATGTCAGAGGCCCATGCGCGGCATAAAAACTCTGACACCAGGTTAGGCACTCGAACCACACGATAAAGATGAAGAAGAAATACGTAAACACTGTGCAAATGATATAAATTATTGTCACAAAAACCGGTCAAGTGAGAGTTGAACTAGCGTGGAGAGGGTTCCGAACAATGCCAGTCTTATATTGAGTTTACCACTTTATTTGAAATTGATATAATTCTTTTAGTTAAGGTTCCCGTATTCTACTAGCAACGAACTATATTTTGTATTTTTTTTTCAAAATTTTAGGCTCATTATTTTCGGAGATCAGGGGTCTATGGTCAATTTTCGTCTTCTTCCGTGAATAAAATCAAAACTATTTATTTTACACTAATAACAAAAATATATTTGAGATCACATAACGACCCCTTTCATTTGATACTTATAATGACACAGTAAAGTTAGCAAAAACTTTTTTTTTAAATTTCCTAATTTGTCCTCCGAAAATTACCCTTATTTAAAAAAATATATATTTATTTACTTTGTACATCTGTGTTTGGATCATAGGATTACACCATCTCTACGGGACAACTATAAATGATAAGTTGTGATAGAGTTATAATGATTTTATTGATATAATGCTAAAGCTAATTGATACAGTGATCACTTATGATAGAATGATTTTACTTTTACTTTTATTTTAAAAGATATATGAATTATACGGGTGGACCGTACACCATCCTACCAAATTTCACCTAATTTGGTCCAGTTGATTCGGAGCAAATTGGCTGTGACAGACAGACTGACGCACGAGTGATCCTATAAGGGTTCCGTTTTTTTTCATTATTTGTACGGAACCCTAAAAATCTGTCAGAACGAAACTAAATAACTTAAAAAACTAAACTAACTCTAAACAACTTCTAGTCGTCTTAAAGACGAATAGAAGTTGCCTGTCTCAAATGTAATTCTGTATCCTCAAATTTTGAACTATAGACATTTGAGATAGGTTTATATTAAAATATTCATGTCTATATTGCAATATCAAAACAATATACTTAGCCTGGAGAAATCGCCATCAAATACATCGATAAAATATCCTATCCTAGCTAGTGCATCGCCCAAGGTGCTACATCCATTGCATAAGACCAGCGTTGATCACTACACTAACAAATTACGATAATATTTTATGATCGTACAATAATCTTATCGTAGCAATTAACTGGTATTACTTCGCGTGGTCGTCGTTCATTTTAAATCGATAAAGTTATAAAAATATCGATGTTACATAACGTTGGTTGTAATTCTGTACTAGCCATTTATATTAGCGGTTTTTTCCTGAATAGAACTTAGGATTATGAGAGCCTATACCACATATTGTGTGAGGCTAGATTTTATAGAGCAATAAAATCTTAATCGAAAATAATTTACAGCTATTCTTCTCCATAATAAAAGTGTCAAGGTTGCCATTAAAGTCAGTTTTATGCCTAATCGTCCTATAGACTTATGGATGACAATTATCTGCCCAACACAAAATAATATTCGATATTTCTGGTTTCCTACTGCGTAATAACAGTTTTTTTTCCTTAAATTTTACTAGATGCGCATGCGCATCTTATTGATAAGACATGTTATCAGTGTCTACAATTAATAAAAGTCCCTATGACGTAAGTCTTATATCAAAAGGTGACATTACTTTACAAGCTATCAAAAGTACATAAAAATTGGATTACATGTACTGATGAATGTGCTATGTATTTATTTATTGATAAATACATTTGTTTTCTTCTTTATCGTGACCAGCTTAAGGGTGTTAACCTTAGGTTGGTGTAAACACGCGAAGTACATAGCGATACTTGTAGATATCTGTGTGATACTAATTTATTTATTTATTTTATTTATTTATTCATTTATTGCATCAAATATGGTAGGTACATGAAGTTTTTGTATAAAATATTTAGTAACACACATTTGGCCAATATATAGCATGAAATAGTACAGGTTTTTACAGTTAAGATAATAATTACTAGGTAACTACATTTTTTTTTTTTTAGTTTACGTCCTCTTAACAGTTAAATATGTCGGTGTTTCAGAGTATAAAATGTACAGGGACATTTTGAAAGAACTCGTCTATCGAATAAAACACTCTTCTAACAACGACTTCCGCAACGCAACACAAAACTTTTTGAAGGGTAGTTGAGTAATTGACCTAGGTAAAGCATTATAAATTAGGGGAGCCACATAAACGCAGCTCCGACGAAAAAGTTCTAGCTTTGGAACAGGCATTTCAAAATCTAAATGTGTAGGTTTCCTTTTATTTGTGTTATCCTTCCGTTCAAATAGTTCAGGATTGGACCTCACAAACCTGGCAACTTCGTAAATATAAATGCATGGGACCGTCAGTAGATTGTGCGACTTGAATATAGGCCTGCATGAGTCAGACCACTGCATTTTGAATATTGCACGAATACACTTCTTTTGGGCAATGAAGATCTTCGCTATTTCGGAAGAGTTTCCCCAAACAACTATACCGTATCGTATTACTGAGCAAACGTATGCGTGATACACCATTATGGCGGTACGCAAAGATCTGTATGCTATCTAAACACAATGGAATATGGAATTGTAAAGTAGTACATACATACAGTAATAGAATTGGAATGGTGGAAATGGCCTCTTCACACTTAAGATAAACAAGTACAATGCTAGCTACAAATTACGGTATTTCGTCTTTATATTTACTTTTCTTGCTAAATAATACCCTGAAAAACTTCACGACTTTGAACTCCGTTATTTCCAAGCAATTATAAAGTGGACATGCAACTGTACTTCAACAAAACTAAGGTAGATTTTTTAACGACTGACCACAATTATTACTATTTACCACTGAAAGAAAGCAACGAAAATGTTAATAAAAATATTTTTTCGATCCTTTTAAGTGATAAAAATATACTCGTACAAAGGCTTTGATACTAATCAGTTTCATTCTTTTACATAGTATATTTCGAACATTTATAAAGTCCCTGTTTATTAAAGCTTACTATGAAAAATATCCAATATTCTGCATCATGAGCAATCGTGTCAGTGTTCCGGCGCCATTGTTTCGTGACGTCACCGTTTCTAATAAACCTGTTGATCCATTTAGCAAATTGCTAGCGCCGCGAATCGCCTGGAATGTTTCTGTTCTAGTTAGCAAACAAACCCAGTTCAACTTGCGTTTCTTCGCGGTTTACATAAATATACAAACCAGCAGTAATAGCTCTGAACAGATGTTTCGGGTTTTATTTTTATTAAGGTATTTGTAAAATGTTGGGCCGTTGAACTGTTTTTATCGTTTGTTCATTATCTGTGAATGTTTGACCTGAAATTGTGTCTAGGACTTACTCACCTAATCTCCTCCTACTAGTTGATATAACAGAAGCTAACCAGCTATATCCACTAAAAACTGTTCAATTTCTGTGCAGGCAGACCGTACAGGCTGGAATCACATTTTACGCTCAAACACAGCAACAAGAGTGAAGTTGTAGCATTTGTAGTCAAGTAACATTAGTATTACTAAAATGAAGCAGTATTTAGTATCCGAACTCTATAACTGATTCTGTCTCGACAAGTGGGTGGCTGTGCGCCGGCGCCGCTCCACCTGCCTACTTGCGCAAGATTTATGCGATCAGGAATTCAGGACTCAACAGACAACTCGAAAGTTGAAACTTTTACACGTGTGCTTACAAACCATAAACAAGGTTTTCCCTTTACGACTAGCACTATAACAACTTGCTACGTTTTGATCTTAACCATACACGGAATGTGTTAACCCATAAATATTTCGTCTTTTATTAAATAGCTGTGTTATGAGAGGTTATTAGAATGTGTCAAAAATAAACTTGAATGCAGTCGGCAATCGGTAGGATGACTCAGTGGTCCACACATGCAGAAATCTAGCACATGTTCAGAAATCTAATAGTGTTGAGCATATAAGGCATCGATAAGTTGAAAGTCGAATTTTCACATCCGATTCATTATCGATCAAACGATTACCGATTCAAATCGATCTTGTTCTATACCGATATATATTTATAGAACCGATTCTAATTCATCAAATGAATAATTTATCGATACCACATTATGAAATAATGTTTCACTCAGCCTATTTAAAACCCATAAAATATAAAAACGCTTCGCTACACACACGCGGTTTCTAAAACTCGATGAAGATAGTATAATCGGTCGTTTGAATTCAACGATTTAGCAAACTTTCGACATGTTTTGGTTACGTTGTTGTTTTATAACGGCCGGGGTCATAAGTCGTCGGTTACGAAACCTTCACTGGCGATTTCTTTAACGAAAGTATCGTGATCTTGAACCTGTATTCGGGTGTTTGGGATCCGTACGTCGATCTCGAGCGTCTATTCGTCACGACGACAGCTTTCGCGGTGACCAACCGGAAACTCGCCATAAACGATCGCCAATGAAAGGTGAATGTCAAGTTTTGTTTACGCTCTAGTGGAGTCGCAAATCGATAAATATTGAATTCATTAGTGAAATTTTATGTAAATAAACTTGTTGCTTTTCTTACTCACACTTCATAAAGAACCTGTCGTCGAATTCAACAATTTTGTTATTCGCTGTTGACAGCTCAAGTAGAAACATATTACTCTAATCGGGATAAGAGTAGTCAAGCGTACATCTTTACAGTCGTAGCGAAATGTGGGTAATCGAACAAAAACTCAATTCAGGTCAACATTACTGCGGCGCCGGCGCATGTAGATGCCCGTAATTTCCCATTGCCCTTACATAACTATTTGCTCACAGGATATTACATTGTTGGTCTACAAACGCGCTTTTAATGTTTGCTTCGGAAGTGCGGATTAGAAAATTGCAGTTGCACGTCGTGTACGAGACCACTTTCTCTGACATTGAAACATTTGCGAGCCTCTTAGTCCTCAGAGAGATTAACACTCGCTTTTAACTATGATTTACTTGTTATCTTGACAGTGCCAAGTAGATTATATCATGCTACCATATTAAGCTGCTTAGACTCAAGAAAATAGAAGGGCAGATATAGCCAAGTATTTTCAAAAAATCACAGTGGTCAGAATTAGAAGTTTGTCAACTCCTATGTCGAACTACTCAATGGTTTCAATGGCATTCGAAGTGAGATGTTATGATTCTGAATAACAAATTGACATATAAAGGGTGTAAAACACCTCTTAACGAAGCCGAAAGGCACTTGTTCTCCCCGTCATTGCGATAATTTTTTTGTTCTACACCATACCTGGGAACCTTCTAGTTACGGAGATATTAGGGGTCAAAGTTCCAACTTTTTAGCCGTCAACCAAGCGTTCTGTACATCAAACTAAGTTGGGGTGAAAAATCACGTTTTACGGTAAAACTCAATGTCACGCACTCAGAACATTATGCTGAAAGATGACTTGAATAATAAAAGGGGTAATGGAGGTATTTAAAGTAAAGTTAAGGCCATAAAAACTAGTACTTACATATTTTAAAAAAACTTGTGAAAATGTTGGAACTTTGACCTCCAATATCTCCGTAACTAGAAGGTTCCCAGGTATGAAAAGGTCTATTTACACCCTTTATGTTCAACATGATCAATACACTTTTAAGAACAATAACCTTGTCTGATTAATATAGTCCAGTACATAATGGAAATACTTGTTTAGTCACACATTGCAATATTTATTCTCCTCTGGGGCATTGTTTTATGTGACGTATGTTAGTTTACCTGTTGCGACCTGCCTCTGACTATTCGCTGTATTTAGTTCAAATATGCGTATTATATATAAGCTGAGGTGTTGAAATATTATTCCTATGTGCCTTTACTTTATCATGATCCTCGGGGACAGGACATCCTCGGACTTGCTGCTTACCTTACAAAGCTGTTCTAGATGTCTATTTTTTTCTAACATGAACACCAGCCTAAAAACGTAATTCATAAGTTAACTTGATAATGGTGTCGATTCTGTTCTAAACAAACTAAACTTAATTTAGGCTATTGCTATCTTTTTCTCTCTAATAAAACGAGAAAGAGACTGACATAGTTTAGAGCTGTCAAATTTAGTTAGAACTCATATTTCTATACAAATGAAGGGTGCAGGTAAAAACATGTCGACTGAAAACACGGTGAAGCGCAAGGCATAAACTAGTTTGACATCTCTAACTTAGTTAATAACTACTGCCTTTTAGTAAAAGATAGCAATAGCCTAAATTTAGTTTAGTTTGTGCATAACAGAATCGACACCATTGGAAGTAAAACTAATATCGAAAAAAATTCAGCAATAAAAGAAGTGTTGATCAAACTCAAAGCATGATCGAAATGCGAGGTGTAAGTGGTATTGCCATTGAAAATCAGGTCACGTGCAGATAGGTACGTGAGGGGAAGAGTACCTACTGCGCAAAAAGCAACCAGCAGGCTATTCATCGATTTTGATATAGCGTGTTTGTATGGACATGGTATAGTCTAAAGATGGATTCTGTTATTACTCTCGATGAGAGTCGAGAACTGGAGGTAATAGAATCTCTTTTTATCACTTTTCTGAATGTTCGAAACTTTTATGCTTACTGATCAAAAGGAATTAAACCTAAATCCAATATCATCAGCAAGACGGTTAAAAATAAACTGTCAATGTCAATGGTCTCCGTTAGAAGACCTTAGCTGTATGCCGTGATTGAAAACTCTCCATGCAAGTAGATAAACATCATGGACAAAAACGAAATCGATATAATAAAACGGGACCAATACCTATAATAACGTGCAAGCGCACATAAAATAAACAGTATTCCATTTAAGTGCAGTAACACGATAGGTAAAGGCAACGTTCGTTCAGTATAATGCAAACCGGCCGCGATGAATAAACACCGATATGGAACAGTTCTAACACATGATCTTGTCTATGTAAAATTGCCGAGTTATAGCTATTGCGTAAAGGTAATCGTTGGATCGAGATCCATGGGAATGAACCGATTGAAGTTTGCTGTTGTATTGTTCTTGATCTTAGGTACTTGCTTATATTGAAGATAGTTGCACTACAGAGCGAAATATTCTCCAATGATTTGTTTTTTGGAACTCCGAAATAAGTCGCATATTCAGCCTGTAAAGTTCCCACTGCTGGGCTGGGACACAGGCATCTTCTTGGTGAAAAGGTCGTGGTCGTGAAGGTGGGACACGGTTCTGTGTTTCCTAATCATTATAATCTGAATCGCTTCAAAGTTCGAGTGAATCGGCCGTTTCGAGGCAAGCTTGCTCCATCCTATCCTAGGCCGCAACATCGCTTCACATCACATGAGGCGAGTTGAGACCAAACGCAAACCTATAAAAAGCGGACCTAGTGAATGTCCCATCGTCCTCGAATTTTTGATTCTAAGATGTGCCGGCTGCCTCACGACGCAGCATGGATCTTTCATAATCTATCGATCAAATTATATCACAATTAGTAAGTAACACATCTGGCTGCCGTCTTTGTACGATCAGAATATAAATGTTACTTCGCCTATTCACGATGACATGCGCACGAAACACGTTCTCCACACTTGAATATGAAGTGTCCACTACATTAACACATGTCTGTAGATGCTTTACGTACTCAAACTCACTTAAATCTGCTTTGTTTGTTTCATTATAATCGTGTCTATTACAACAGCTATTAAAATTATCTACGCCATTATTGACCGCTTTGAACCAATCGAATTTATACGACCCATTTCGACTTGACGAGATTAAGTGCGCTTCGGCTTAGAGCTATGTTCGACAGTTCGACCATAACTCAATAATAATATTTTCAATTTGGCCAGCAATATAAAATTTACTGTCAAGCTTCATCACAAGTTTTATCTTTATAGTCGTATCATCCTCTCAAGATGGTCTGGCAAAGATACCGCTCTCGAAGTCTCAAGTACAATGGCCGGTCCTTCGCTTTCCATATACAATTTTACTTACATAAAAGGTTCGTGAGCCCTTCAGTCTAAAAAATATTGTGTAACATGGAAAGTGTTTCTACGATCACTATGGTGTTTATCGTTCACACGATGTAATTATTTTCTCTTAGCTGTGCAATTTGCTCCGGTGCTAGCTACACTGTGATTAATATTGTCCGGTATGTCATAATGGTCCTGAGGAAAATTTTGTTGGGAACTCGGAGAACAGTTACAAAGGAAGGAAATTGGAATGGCGCACTTGGAAACTATTGTACTAGTTTATGTTGTCATTATTAGTTATGGTTTTTAGGCGAGTTTCAGAACATTGTACTCGCGTCGTTGTTGAAAGGGAAAGCTCCGGTTGGAGCCGTTTGTGTTGTACCCAACGTAACGGGTACCATAACTTATAATTTAAATGGAATTAATTTCCATTCTCACTTTATGATAAAAGGGAGATGCTCGTAATTATCCATGGGTTGAGGTCGAAATAAGTGCTTACAACAATCCTAAAGCACTCGAGTCTCCCTGACACGTTTCGCAGAGCATTTGCATGGCGCGGGCGCAGCCGCTCACCGCTCTCTATTAATACGTTAGATATGATTATGATAGATCGATTTGCTTAATTGGCGCATGCGCCACTTGCCTACACAATTATAATGCATAAATATTAAGTGCTGGCGACAGAGCCAAAGGACAAGCCAACCATTTAGCGATCATAAATTTTATTCAGTTTTATGAGGTCTTTCACATCATTTTATTGTCCGTATTTTAGTCTGAAATATTTACACACTATAATTAGTTTTCTGATTCATGTGGGTAGTTGTTAAGTCAATTAAAGAAGTTAAACATCTTCAAGTTCCATTAGTGGCTTCAATTGAGCAGACATTTATTCATCATTACATGGACGGTGTTATTTGCGGTGTTAAATAAAATTATTTATTTATTATAAGTCTGCCCACTGAGTGTCGACTCAATGTGAAATATTGTATTGCATGTTGATCAATTTATTTGAATCTCAAATGATATCATTGGTGTAATGTTGACAAATAACGAAGACTTTGATCTGCTATTTATCAGCAAATTTCAAGATCTTATTATTCGAAGCTCATTTACTGAATTTGAAATGCTTATTTCAGAAGACTCGTATGTTGTGTAACACAAAATATGATTAGATTTGATGATAGTTATTACTATATCTTGAATGCCTTCTACTCTAACAAACAGATCATAAAACTCTATAGCAAATATCGTTGGACTATGCGTAAGATCATGATTGAGTGAATCGAAAGCCTTAACCAAATCCAAAAATAACCCGTTCCCAAGTGAAAACCAAAAAATTGTACCAACAATATTGTACCTTAACAAGACCGTTCGTATTGGCATGTGACCCTAATTACAGCTGTGGTCTAAAAAGATAACATTCATTGTCCGGTCTTACATGATTGAGTAGTTAAATAATGTACACTCGCAAATCGACAGTAATGTTGCTTTTATTACCGCAAAAAACTCTTAAGCAACACTTAACAGCCGGTTTGGATGGTAACACTGGTATTGTGGCTTTTTTAATCATACACTTACAGAATATGGTCATTTGGTCGCTTATTATTTATTGGTAATAATAGCATTAGTGAGAGTTTGGTAACATAATGTAGTTGATGATCAGGAAAGAGATTTGGACAGTTTGGTTCGTATTTCTATTCTGCTGGCGTTGAAAGTCCAAGTGCTGTGTATAAGGAAATAGGAGCAGAAATAAATAATGCATCACGAGTAAAATTGCATGGATAATCAAACGGGCTCATATTTAACACCGTATTTACATACAATCCGATGCCACAAATTGATACCTTCTTACAATACCGTGGAACTTCTTCGTTTAATGGCATATTACGCAGCAGCTACTTACTAGTCGCCGTGAACGCTCATAATCCACTTATCATTACTTATTATCCTTGGCTCTTGACATGAAATAGTGGCATGTTTTATTGATTCACGATATTGTTCGCGGTTCGGTGGACACTAATTGCCGAGTGTTACAGCCGCACTCGTTACGTAACATGTTACACAGCTTAACGTGGTGCCAACACTCGTCCTGTCAACAAATTGTTTTACGAAAATCGCGTTCGTCGGCGGCCTATCTGGACATCGTCTGACCGTTATTCCTAGGGCTGTCTTAACACTCTGGAAGTACCAAATTTTATTCTCTGTTTAACTATAGTCGGGCCGTTAGCAGAGTGTTAACACCCAGTAATTTAAGCAGCGTGAAGTAGAACTGTTTGTACGCGTCCTATAACTAATCCTTATAGTCCTGACTGGTTGTACAATCCCAAGGATGCCAACGACAATGTAATTTTCCGATCTTAGTCTTTCCTTTAAAGATAAAGGAAATTATCAGTAACTGCCAGTGTTTATCTAATTATCTTACAGTGTAAACACTGCGAGATAAAGACCGCAATGAAGAAAACAGGTTGCTGCGGCTTTCTCTCTTAAGAGAATCTTAGTCTTTTTGAGTTCAACAATATATTAATTCATCTTCCACATCAGGGTTTTTAATTTTACTGACTGCTTCAAAGACCTGGTCGTCAAAGTCTTCGTTACTTATGCTATAAGTCTTATTGGAGGTTCGATCTTCGCCTAACCTGATCTCAGACCTCAAATGTGCCCCAACCCAGCCCTATCCTTAGCAGACATTTCAGTCGTTTCCTACTTGCGTCTGGCGGTAGTCGGGCGACAAATTGCCGACGGACGCCATTTCGGTGACGCACAATTGCCCCTTAACGGCCCGTTCCCCAGATTTATTCGCCTACGCGTAAGTTAAGAGCCCTGTTCACAGTACGCATTTCGTTTAAATCACTGCGACACGCTGTTTATCGTCAACACTAGGGCTCGTCAAAATTCTTGTGTGTAATATTCGACCCACGAACGCTTCCGTGTTGTGGTTCACAAGTAAAAACTGTTAGGCGAGAATTGGATGTTTGTATTGGTTATTTTGATATCCCAATGATTCTCAAGGGTAATTGGATGATGTATTTTGTTGTTTAGATGTGTTTGAATTTTTTGTGATAGGTTTATAATCGGTATAAAAGGATTACAGTTATACTCTTTGTACGTTTTTATTGTCAGTTTCCAAAAATCCTACAATTCTTTCTGAAGCGTTAACTGTTTATAAATTCCTATTACTCCGACACATTCCCCGTACCGTGAATGTTCTTCTTTACTCGTACGGGTAATGGCGGCGCTAACGACCAAACACCAGTAACGTGATCCCCGAGGTGTGAACTTACGAGCCGTTCCTGGGAAATTCGCTTATTATTAGTACCTGGAACCGTTTGCCTTTCCCGATCTAGTCGTTTAACACCAGTCGCTCGCTTTCGTCTGGTTGCCACCCGATCGGAATGTGGAAGTTCGTTTCAGGATTAACAGACACCATTAACGTTGAGCTATTAAGTAGAACAATCTTGGCAAAGTTTGGATGTCTCATTTTAGATGAGCCCGAGTTTAGATATAAATTATTCAAACTTAGCTTCTCTTCTGGTATGAGACTAGGAGCAAACAATTCAAGTAGATACAGAACAAAACACAAAGATCTTTGCTTAGATCTAAAATTAAAACATAATTCGTATTGGCCAATATCAGCCATTTTATTGTTATTGTATCTGAGCGCGAGGATCAGACACTAAGTACCCGTTCCACTGCCAGCAAATAGCGAGTAGAGCTAGCAACTAAAAACGAGTTGACAATTAAACGAGTATACGATTACTCGCCATGGTGCATATGTATCAAGGTATCACAGCGAGTGAGTCTCTGAGAGAAGTACTCGCTTTGATAGCTCTTGTCGCAGCGACAAGCGAGTACTCGCTGTGTGCAGTAGAGTCAGCCATTAATTATGAATATGTCTCTTTTACTTACACGGGATCGGGACCTATCGGGCACTTATCTGCAGCTGAAAATCATCTCAGATGATCTACCTTGTGTTGCAACTGGTATTATGTTGAGCTGAGGCCCTTTTGGCGTGGTTTGTTTTCATAGTTTTAAGGCTGGTAATTTATTTGCTTGCGTTTTCTTTTGTACATTTCTTGAGCCAGAAAATCGTTGATAGTTGGTCGCTCTCTTGTCGTTGGTGAAGCAGGTGCCTTACGGCTGGGTGAAACATTAGCATGGTGGTGGGGGCTCAACAATGGCGGAGCGGCGCCGGCGCAGCGATGCCCACAGCATCCACCGATAACGTGCACTCCTCTAGTCTACGGGATACAGGGTGGTTTGTGAGAAGTGCTAAACAATTTTAAAGTCACTTTGAACGAATTGTATATCGAGAGACGAGTATGTCTATGTACGCAATATCATATTTTGTTTAAAGGGTTTCTATATTATATTAATGAATCTTAATTCTGCTTTTCGAGTTTTTAACGGGTCCGACAAGATTTAGCTTTTTCTCAATTTCCGATAATTTGATGCATTTTTAATAATAAGTAGTTCATCAAGTCTAGATTACTTAACACCGAATTGAATCGCGTTGTTGTTCAAATAAACCAGTCCCATATATAAATGAAGAAAGCCAGGTAAAATATGTGTCTTGAGGGAAAAATCTCAAACGCTTCAGAATTCAATTTTTTCTCAAACTATTCTAAGAATTCCCATAGCACCCTGTATCATGAGGTCGGTGGCGTGCGCCGGCGCCGACTCCTCTAATAATAGTCGCATTCCATTCCCTCGCCCTGGAAGGGCTCACCTCGCGATGCGCGCGCGCACCTGCCGTACACCACTTTCCTTTTTCATTTGCCAAATGCTTTCGCTACTCCGTGATTCTGAATTAATGTTATTGAAAAATGGCTTACATTATGCTTGTACATTCCTCGGTGCATGAGTAAATTGATCGTGTTTATGACCAATAAAATTACAGTGGTTACTATCAATGGAAGCTATGACGTAAATCGACGGATTAGTACTTCTGCAGTCTTGATTATATTAAAAGGCGTTCATACAAAACACATGTGCAATGTGAATATTTAAATGACTTTATAAACAACGCTTTTGATTTATTTACTGCCTGATTCACACAAAACGTGTTTGAAAAACATACATCTGCGAGAAAAACAAAGTAACATTATCCAGAAAGTTCTTCAAGAATTTTTGTCAGATGTTTCATTGTACAAACGGAACTCATTCGCCGTGAAATGCCAAGGGCAACGTATTCAGAAGTGTGGGGGAGCATCTGGAGCCATTAGGGCGTTCAGGCACCGTGTCGAACTGCTGGCGTGGAACCTCGGCTAAGGGCGTGCGCGTACGCAGACTCGTGAGAATATCGTTACGTTTAATGTTTATGTTTCCATTATCGAAACTATCTTTATGTTAGGAAAAAAGGCTCTAGAAATTCTTGAGTTTTTCTTCTTGTCTGTTCAATCTTTTCCGCTCCGACGCTGTTAGAAATTTAAATTTCAGTTTATTATGTGGGATGGGTAGGAAAAAAACACATTTTCATATTTTATTGCGTAGTTTTATTTTTTCCACGAGTAACAATAGATTGCCAATTATAATATATTAGTAAATCTATCCTCCCGTTTATATCTGAAAAAATTGGCCTTGTTCTTTATTTATTTTAGATTCACTGACATTGATGAAAAAAACATCGCGAGGAAACTCCCAATTCTTTTGGGGATCCATTCTCCAGCTTCTGTTGCCATCTGAACTTCATTGACTCTATGTCTGAAATCTTCAAACCCGCGGTAATGCCATGTCTTCACTGTATGAGAAGAGGACTTTGCCTTGCATGGAGACAGTAACAGTCTAATATCATTACATGTTTCTGGAACTTTGCTTGTGCCAGTATACATTGTTGTCAACTACTTCCAGCGTAAATCCCTTTCTGCTTGGCGCAAGGTTATTGTGTACGGGCTTAAATCCAGGTCTTATTCTGATGGATTGCCCTCCTTTATGTGCCCATTGTCTTGTTGACGTTCAATCTTGTGGTTTTACTCCACTATGGGCTATGGTAGTGGTTATGACGTTGTTAGGATTTATGGTGATAAGGAACGTTATTTTCTCTTGTCTATGCGCGATATTGGTTAAGGAAGTAATCTTTTGAAGATTAGCCTCGGTTTTCCAACCATATAAAACGGACGACCACTTGGTTATTTTGCTGCGTCTCTATCGTTCCAAGAGTTGTAGTGATAAGATTGCCTTTCTAAATAAATTAGTAAAAATAATTATTCCTTTTAAATTATAGGGTTTTAATGTCTATAGGTGCATATAGATTCAATATTGCATAGTTCTCGGGTTTTTGCGCTAGTTTTTCTAGTTATTACTCACCGTGAGTGCATGGAGGTTTCAGGGCACAGTAGCCTTAATGTCTCAGGGGAAATAGGGGGTGTGCTTTACACACGCATAAAAGTAATCAAAAGACATGTCGGGACGCATTGGAAATACGGATTTCCGACATCATTCTTTTTAAATACAGAAGGGACGGAAAAAATATTGCTTAGGTACTTACCTTTGTTTTTTTTTTCGGATGGGAAATCATCTATGACTTCTCCCGCTCTAGGCGGAGCAGGAGGGAGTGTCAGACTTTTACTGACTAAAACCCATCCATGTTCCTTCATCGCCCTTTGTGTTCCGGGGTCACGGTATCTCTTTCGAACAGTCCCGCAACCTACCGTACATTTTAATTGATTAGAGAAGAGACGATAATTATAATACATTTGTATTATATTTAAGTTTCCTCTTCATTATGTACTGAATACTTAAGGGAAGGCTTTTTACCAATGTCACGTTATCTACAATTTCTTTACATATAACGATACGGTTATCATAAAACATTTCCCGAGTGTCATTGAATGTCTAAGGAATTTTAATACTCTGCTAATAATCTTGTGTATTATAATGGTTTGGTCATTTACTCGTCATATCATAAAGTGTTATCATTTATTTTATTTGATTAAAGTTATCCGTACAAACAGCTCAGCGTCACGTCAGGCTTTAAATTTCCAGTATAATATGGCCTCGCTTTGTATAGATTTCCCTTACAATGAGAGATCCGCATAAACTGGTATTGTGTAGCTTGATTGGTCGCCGTGTGTACTAGAGCTACTACTAAAATGCGCTTGCGCAAATATTAAAAAAAAGTTTTTTAGGTAAGTATTCTTATTAATTCAATGACATGCCCCTTAAAATCAACAACAGTGGTAGGTAGTCTCATTAAAATCCATAGTATTTTTTCTGTAACATAATAAAACCTTTCTCAAAATATCTTACAATACGTAGACAAGATGTCTACATGATATCATAATAATTAGCACATAGTAGCTACTAGTTGATAACTTCTATATAAACAGCCTCACGTGCGCATATAACTAATAATCAAAGTGTTATTTACTTTTGGGCAGGTCTGGAAACGTTTAATACACTTTATCAACTGATCATTATATGAATTATTAAGCTTTGGGAGCAAAGGTTGAATACCACTACCACCACCACTATTGTACATGAAGTTTAAATAAATAAATAAATAAGAATATTTGCGCAAGCGCATTAAGAAGTACATAGCTCTAGTACACACGACGACCAATCAAGCTATACAAAACCAGTATAAGCGGATCTCTCATTTTACGGGAAACCTAAACGAAGCGAGGCATGTTATACTGGAAATGTATACCTTGATGTGTTGCTGCGGGTACCTGACTTGAGTAATCCAATTTAGAAGTATATAAAGTTGGGGTTTTCAACTTTATATGTTTATTTTTGTCTTTTCTGAATATATTTCCAAAGTTGGTCAAAGCCCTCCTCTTTTCGTTAATTATGTTGGTCATGCGTAAGCCTGCCAATAAAACTTTCTTCCAAAATTGTTGTCACGCTGTCCTGATGCGCTGTCAGGCTGAAAGGCTAGTTTGGGATATCCTGTCATACTGCCAGGCTATATTGGGATGTTCAGTCTTTAGTTAGATGACCTGTCACGCTGCGAGGCTACATTGGGATGTCCAGTCACACTGGGAGAATAGAAAGATGACCTTTCACGCTGCGAGGCTACATTGGGATGCCCAGTCACACTGGGACAATAGAAAGTTGACCTGTCACGCTGCGACGCTACATTGGGATGTCCAGTCACACTGGGAGAATAGAAAGATGACCTGTCACGCTGCGAGGCTACATTCAGATGTCACGCTGAAAGGAATCATGACACGGTGCGAAGTTAGATTCAGGGCCTGTTCTGTCTACAAAAGTATTATAAAAAAAATTGCGCAACCGAGTTCGGTATTAAATACTTTTACAAACAAAAATACTTTCCCATAACCCCAAGGACTATCCGTTGAGGGACAAAAGAGGTAACATTTACTTTCATATCAGCATCGTAGTTAGCTGCAGCATTAATTAGCCGCATTGAATATGCACGGCGGCTTGCCGGGCTCGTGCCGGAAGACCGGCTTCCGTCGCCCCCGGCGCCCTGGGACTTTCCAACGGGATTCGAAGCCGCCAAGGAGCAACCAATGTGTCTTTTATTACGTGCTGGGAGTACTTGGTAGGTTGCTCATTTAATATACCTTATTTTAGACCTTACTGAAATAATAAAATTTCAAAGTTTCTTTGCTCTAGCTGTATCAATGTTTAAAAATGCTTTAAAAACCTCGCCCTAAATGATAATGAGTGTACTAACATGTTAGAAGTATCGGAAAAACACACAACTACACTGCCAGCCACCGTTCCCGTCCACAAAAGGCTCAAACAAACAGATAAGCAATAAGGAGCGTACCTCGGTACTGCGCACACGCAAATGGCGTACGTCGTTATCTAAACGCGCCAATCGTTTACAGTTAGAGGACGCAATTATCACCTACCGTACACCTGTTCCATGTATGCTAATGATCACAGTAAATCACTATCGATAGACCAGATATCCCAGATTGTATCTTGGATGGTCACGCGCATACCATTTTCGATGAACAGCTATGTGGGGTCCAATTACTGAGGACCAAACGACACTTTCCATGTCCAGGCGTGCCCTTTTCAGACCTTAGATAGTTCCCGTCTGATCACATCCTTCTGATCGTAACTTCAGATCAGTTTGTTAGGGATATCTAGTCGACAGTGTCGAAAGAACGGAATGTAGAGGGCCCTGCACCAAATAAACTTGGCTTTCCTGATAAGGCTTTTGACTATGTTTTTGCAACCTCATGCCATTGCATCAGATTCCGATTCAGAGACATCTTGTGTAGGTGTCTCTCATTGTGGAGAACTGCAGGCGCAAAGTATTTGATTCGATATAGACCAGTGCTCATAATATCATTGTCTTTAATCCAAAGCGATCAAAAGATGTGTCATTTCAAAACGCATTTGCGAATTAATCTTGCCTCTGTCACTATCGAAGGTCGACCGTTTAAGGACATGGTTAATTAAACTTAGCTCTGTCGACGTCGCAGAGAGTCGATTTCCTGGTTAAACGATTTGATTTACGCACCGTGGGCATCCTTGGCCGGATGAAGTGTTAAACCGTGACCTTACGCAAAAGGCGTCGCCCGCTGAATCACCAATAATTTTGTTGTTTTGTTTTTATACAATAGATATGGCCATATGCGGGCGGCTGCGGGCGGAGCTTTGTTTGGACAATCAGTCAACGACCGTCTTCGCAGTTTCCCGACGCATTCCTTCGGTGCTCGTCACCGGGAAGATTCATGCAAGCGATATGCAAAGCCCGCGGTTAGGAGCGCGCCTTTGCGCCACGCCTCAAGCGAATCCGAGCGATTTTTTCGCCATGATAGCGAGTATAGCGACAGCCAACTCTACAGACATCGCCACCAACAAATGTGTTCCCATTTATAAACACGTTCTCGGGAATAGCTGGCTCGAATGAATACGTTTCCGTAAAAATATTGCGCAATTATACATTTCTACGGAAAATTGATAATGTTCTCACGAACGGGCGTACGATGCGTTAATTGGTGCGCAATCCGCATTCTAAGCGAATTAATAGTTGGCCGCGGACTCTCTCGTTCACGCCATCTCAGTTATTTAATTTTTCGCTCAGTTAACATACGACGAAGCGACGGCCGTTTTTTGTGTTTACAAATTAAGGTAATTACCGTAATACCCCTGTCACAACCTTTTAAGTTCAACGCACGCATTATGCGTCTCGACGCCGTTTTCGCCTTTGAATGGATTTTGATTCTTATTTCATTGAGATTAAGGTGTTAGCTGAAATATTTTGGAATTTCGCGTGAATTATTGTTGTAGTGCGCCCTTGAACGAGCAGTTCCGGGCTATTTTAATGTCGTTTAAATTAAAATATGCAACGAGCTCTGGGAGCGACATAATTGCGCGCAACGAAGTCGCAAATCACGACACCGCGCCATGCTTCATAGGAAATCGAACCGAACTGTACATTTTTCACGGACGGAGGACGTGATAAGGTTTTTATTGGATTTTGTACAGATGTATGTGTAGGAAACGTTTTCGATGCCTATAACTTATAGCCATATATCGCCCTTATTAGGGTAACAGGGCGAAGTTACTGCAGTGATTGAAAGCGATTTTATTCTATATTTACAACTTCCTAAACCGAGCACACCAATAAAATTACGGACATTACTGTGAGTATCTGAACGGAAACACGCTTCATATCGGCGCAGGAGACGTATTTATGACTGGTTATTCTAAGGTTGTTTGGAGTTCCCATCGCGGCTCGCAGCGTTCAAACATAACACCGTATGTGATGGTGCGATCGCGTGTAATCTCCCATCTTACGGGCGAGACTATCTCGCCGACGAGACGCTCATATCAGATACAACCACGCTTCCTCTGTACATGGGTAATAATCTTTTATGCAACGCGATGAAGTTATTTACCCCTCGATTGGCCCATCCACATCAGATACCGACTTCTTGAGGTTCTCAGTCGCCACTTTGTAGGCTCGAAGAACTCCTATTTAGATTTTCATAATGATTGGAGCATCGCTCCCGGGCATGGCACCTCAGAGGCATGACAAAAATAGTTAGAGAAGTTCAGACGTATACATGCGTGGTTGCGTAAATAACTTGATTTTGAACAACGCGTGTCACAGGTGAGGGTCACGGCACCCAAGTTCAGATAACAATGTCGTGTTGACGCCTGACCCCGGCAGCGGCCGGCGTCAATTTCGGCGCGTCAGCCGGTCGCGGTCGTGTCGTAATGCGAATACAATGATGCCCGATTCGCAAATTGGCAGTGACCCAGTTTGGATACCGGTGGGCGGGTTGGAGGTCCACCAGCTCCCGCGCTCGCGCCTTTTTCTACACAGAAAGTTCCACACACTGGCCAAATAGAACGACTGTTAAGTAATCATGTGACAACTAAATGCTCTCGTTTCGCTCGACGCGATTTAACGGTCCCGTTGTTACATCGTTTGCCTCTTGTGATTGAATTTCTTCGTACCGTTTTTCGATTATTTTGTTTCGGTGCGTAATGCTCGGTTGTGCAACCGAATCGGCGTCTAATTGTGGGGGGATCATTGTTTGTAACGGCACGGCCCGGGTGCAGCGCGCGTGGTGTTAGATGAATTCCATTAGTCCGGGTGAGGTGCGCGTAGCCGTCGTAGGTCGTTTACACCGGCTAGCGTGGGACGCACCGAACCGATCCATTTTAACTAAACCGCAACCCGTAAAATCATCCTTCTCCATTGTTTGCAGCTGGCTTTATTTCAACACTAAACAAAACTTGGATTGAACCTTTGAAAGTATTCGCCTTGGCCCAATACACACCTTAGAAGTTCAGATGCTAGTTAATAAACTTGCTCTTTATGCGTCCTTTGAAATGTGCACTCATTTTAGGTCTCCCCTTCACAATAATTAACACTTTGCATCAACCGGATCGTGCACGCAGATGCGCTCGACACAAATAAAAGCTGAGAAGTGCAGTTCATTACAACGAGGCGATGATTAATCAAGGATGTAATATGAACTGTGTGGCTTAATGATTTGTTTGTATTCTGGTCGTGCAGTGTCGTTTGTCATTTCGCCAGGCTTTTCCTAGAAAGCGTAGTGTCCTATTTGGTGCTAGGAACCCCGACCACCACCGGATACGACGGCCACGTCATACTAACTGTTCATTTTCACTTTTATAATGCAACTCAGCGATGAAATGGAACTTATTGTTTACACGATGCACCGTGCACGATAAGTAGCTAGGAGTATAATGCAATACTGTCGTCTGCCCTAATTAAGGTGAGGTGATAGCATGAACAATAAATTAGGCGTGGGTTACCATAATTATCTTATCAGTGTATAGTAAGACAATGCGCCCGCTGAGATGCGCGAGCGCACGGCGCGTTATCGCGACCACCCGCCGCCACCGGGAACCGACGTCGATACAACATTATTATGGGAACATGAATCAGCGAACAGTGGCCGAACATACAAGGTGCAACGCCGTAGTTCTTAGAACGAACGGAACCTGCACACCGTGTGATCGAACTCATAAAAATTGCTGGTTGCGGAGCGGTCGTACCTTCCTAAGTGAGGGCGGCTAGCAAGAATCTCGTCTTCTCATAACCAGATAGAACAGCAACCGACGCTCGGTTCCTTCCATGAAGTCGTTAACGATCCCGGCGACACCTCGTCTAATAGCCCGCGTGTGTACTTAGCTATGCAAATCATTGCGACTCGAGCCCGCCATGGCCGCGTCTGACCAGACTCGCGCAATTATTCAATATTCTCTTCAAAATATTACCCCTTGCGTAATCCAGCCAGATAAATGACTGCTATCGATTTATTGTTCCTCACAGCCTCGATGTAACTGTTAACCTACCGTTTCGGTATCGCTTTTAGTCTTTCAGATGTTATTTAGTACCGAAACCATGTATTATCTGGTTTGCCGCTCTCCTAATAATGTCTCGTTATGGGAAACTCTCGTTTGTGACCAATAAAAATAATTGAATATCTGTGCGTTGATCTGCTCGAGAACTAGCTCTTATCTGGAGCGTAATAAATCGGTGCTGCCGATCGCGATCGGAGTGCGGCCAGGCGCCTGATTAATGAGTTAACATTTTTTAATTAACGATCTCGGTGCAGCGAGGAATTATTGGTCCGCTGAGGGCACCGCGAGTGTAAGTACGCGCTTCGACAGCGCACATAGCTTTCGCCGGAACGTCGACCCCGGGAAGTTCAGCTAAATTATAAGCTCCGGCTGAAGAGTTAATTGTGTGTTTACTATGTTTACCATCGACATTAGGTATTCTTCGTTCGATAATCGCTACGGGGCGGTCGTGTCGTGATCTAAAGTTTTCCCGCGTTATGCAACCAGCCTTTTGTTGCGTTCGCTTCACATGGCTCGTACACGAAGCTGCACCACAGTACCACAGCACCAGGCACTCACTACGATCTGTATCGGTTTCGGATAGTAACGTCTCTCTCGACATTCTTACTTTTGTCATAGGTTGCACGAATCGTTTACGACATCCCCATCACGATTGTTGACGTAATATCAGTTACCACGCTCCGATGACACATTATGTTTTGTGTGTCTTGCTAAAAATCTGGTTAGTGGTTTAGTTAGCCTCAAGTTTAATGGGTACTATTAATACATGAATTGCGTATTATGGTTTGTGTACGTGTAATAACGTGACCTCAGTGTCGGGCGTAGTTACCCTCGCCTAATGTCAGCTCGTCAGCGCGCATTCAGTCTCGACATTTCGCAAATGAAAAGCCAAGACGAGAACTGTATTCGTTTGACCTGGACCCTCGGCTCGGTGTAAACGACGACAGTGAAACACGACCATTGTTAAGTTACGAGGAGAATTCCGTATGACTTTTTGCTCGGCACACATCAATCCGAAGACTCCTATTGACGTAGTGATGATGGCGAGTGTGAAGTTCGTTAGCGAACCATTGAGGGGACTCGCATAGTTGCATGCCAGTGCTATTTCACACGTATTGTTAATGCGCACGATGAGTGCTAAATTGTCTTTAGAAATGTATTACTTGAACACCATTGCCGAGACGATGTATTAAAAGGCGCAATCCGCATTCGCACTTAAACGAGTCGTAGCGAGTTTGAAGTGACTAGCAAATAAATGTTTGCAACGTAACATGCAAATGCATTATAATCGCAGAACCCTTGCTATGCTAGTAAGAGAAGAAATTGCTTCATTGGACTCCAGTCTCTGCCGTACGGTCAAACAGGCTATTTGGTTTACATGTTACAACGTAATTTGTGGATTAAACTGTAAACCAAATAGCTTGTTCGACCGTACATAGAATGTGCAAAACAATTTTTTCAATTAGTATCAACATCGTCACTTATCTAATCACGAAAACGTGATACGCATTTAGAAACAAACTAGAGTGGTTGCGACACAATATTACGAATTGATAGAATCGAAGTTCGATTGAAAAGGCCACCTTGTACCGTTTATACCGTTTCGCGTCCAATTGTTGCACAACTCCGCCTTTTTGTTAGCCGCTCGAGCTACTGATTCGTTTCATACCTAATTCAATTACAGAAACATATGTAAATGTCATACTCTCTAATGAAACTATTGCGCGTCTCTCCTACTCTGCGTTTGCGCAAACCGTGATCTGTCTCTCCAAACTGTTTGTTCTTAAGCAATTGTTGCGTTCACCTCGCAATTATATTGGATTATGGTGTTGCTGTAATAAAAACAATAAACAACCACGTTTTGGATTACTTTGTAATTTATGATTGTATGAAAACATTTATCATGCCGATGCGATAGTATCTGATGTTAGGCCACGAATGTCTTGCAATACGTTCGTTGTTTAATGTCTCTATTCAGTCAAGCAGCGGTTCTGTAACATTGGACTTAAGGTGGATGCTCCAGGGTTTGCCAGCGAAATTCAAAGTTTCTTACGTTTTTCGCAATTTGCAGGCTAGTGCTAGGTTGTATGTTGATTAAAATATTGCTCGCGACTGTAAGACGTATGTAGTTATAGAACCCTCTATGCTCATAAAGGTGCAGGAATTACTTTTTCAAGGTCAAAGTCATTCCTGCACCTTTATGCGCTTGGAGGGTTGTATTCACGATTTTAATCAACATACAACCTAGCACTGGCCTGCAAATTGCAAAAAACGTACGAAAATTTGAATTTCGCGGGCTGGTTAGAGCATTCACCTTAAGAGCGGCCAACCCGCCATACCTTTCGCGAGAATTTTGACAAATGCTTGTGCGTGATTATGCCGTTGTTACACATATATCTTTAATGTTTTTGAACTGATTGGTATCCTGTGCTCTATATCTAGGCTTCTATCAAAGCAAAAAATAAAATTTTGTAGGAACTAATTCAGCATAAGCCTCCAAAAATTGCTGTTTTGCACAAATTTAACCTCAACTTTGGCCGTTCATAATGTACTCATAAATTGTAAAAGTAAAGAAAATATCCTGATAGAAAGAAGCCTTGCAAATATAGTGGAGATTCTAAATAACAAATGTTTATTTCACAAACTTGTAAGACTTATTCAGAAACACGTATTTCCTGGAACAAGTTTTATAAATTTTCGAACACTATTTTTCGTTCAATGTCCTCGCGTTAGTCGGTATGAGGTGCGCGGGTGACGAGTAGTGCGGGGTCGGGGCTAGGTAAGACAGGGCAGTTGACAAAATATCGCTGCGCTGGCTTTGGATGAAACAACAAGCTTTTCTACCATGCTCGCGTTGACGCTAGACGCGCCGGGAAGGGCCCTCTTAATGTTTTAATTTCTTGTTCCAGGTAAGTGTTGGTGATGTGGCAGTGCGAGGCGTGCGTCTACTCGGTATGTGGCAGCCGTTATGAGTGTCAGTAAAGCATGGTCGCTCGTTAGGCATGCACGGAGGGCGCTCTGTTCGTGCCCGCATCAATATGCGCCCGCGCACCTCACGGACACGATTTGACGAATGAATCACACCATTTTCTTCGTAGTCGACTTGTTCACGTGACGTCACGATTTCGGTGTCGCACGCGCACCACGAAATTAAATTATAATAATTATACATTTCCGTTTGCATAGCTGTCGTAATCTCGCGGTAGGAATCTCTAAGGATAATGCTGAATGACATAATATTTATGTAAGACGAATTGTGGTTATTGTTCTAATTGTTGATAATATACCATATGATATAATAGTAGATAACTTCCCTTTACAAAAAATAAGGAAAAACAATAGTGTCATTCTAACGAGAAATTGTGAATATCATCATCAACCTATAATGTTCCCACTGCTGGGACACGGTCTCCTCTCATGAGAGGGTGGATTATATCCCCAGATATAATCCACCACGCGGGCCCAGTGCGGATTGGTAGATGTCACATGTCTTCGAATTTTTGGTTCTAGGACATGCCGGTTTCCTCACGATGTTTTCCTTCACCGTTTTGAGAGCAGTGGTGATGAAACAAATTACACAAAGTAACGTGCCTGTCTGGGTTCGAACCCACGACTTACTTTTCGTTTAGGGTTCTTACAGACGAGCGGCACGTTGCCAACTGCAGATAAACTGCAGCCGTCGCCACCTGTCGACGGCTGTCGTCGACGCTTGCAGTTGTGGCGTCGTTGGCGGCTGTAAGAACCCTACGTCGGGGCCGCCACCACTGGGCCACCACTGCCCACCTGAATTATTGTTATTTTGACTACAGCGTCACGTGCTAGGTAAATCATTCGTGAACCGCTGTCGTGATCGATTGAACATGCATCAATTTATGTCTTCTCCACTTTGATTTTAAATATTTATATCAACATTTACCAGATTCCGTCTTAATATTTGAGGTCAAACCGTATTGAGCGCATTGTAATATGAGTTATAGACATACACTGTCTATTCTTAACGTTTAACGCAGCGCAATAAATAGCGTGCGCAGATGATAATAAACTCCAACGTATGGAAGCATACATCATGTACAGCGCATTCAATCGTCGTCAGAACGGGACGAAACTATCGTCGGAGCTGCGAGTTTTATGGCCAATCGGTCAAATGACGACGGGAACCATTTAGTTCCTGCCATCTTTTACGACGACCGCTCGCCATTGTGTCGCACTCACGCGCAGCACTACGTCGCCGAGTCGGCCGCGCACTAGCACTACACGTACGCAAACAATAGCCGCTCGGAAACTCGCACACTTTTGTTACAGGAATTGTAAATGTCAAGGTGCGATTACACTACAGCCAGCCCTGGAATGAAAGATTGTCTAGAATGGTGAGGTATTAAACGCGTGCCTGGAAATGATAGTATCCCAGGCTCCGATGGCATGGCGGATATGCGCCGCAACGGACCGGCTCCCATTTCCATCATTATGCTTACCACGCCTCTATCTCGCGCGAGCATCGGACATATATCGGTGAAAAACGGCCCGCGAGAGCCGACGCGAAATTGAGCTGGCGTAGCGGTCCCACCGCAGGGCAAGCCCGCAAGTGGGTCGTGCGATTACAGCGTTTCTTCGATGTTATTAACTGTCGACAAAGACCGTGGTTTGCGGTGATCGTGCCACCGAGCCCTCCGCTTCACACTTTGTCACGGAGCGCGAGCTGCGAGACGACGATGTTTCCAGCGATATTCACGTTACACATCCGCGGTTGTCGTTCACATTTGAAACGGACACTCGTAACTCGAGACAGTGTTCCGAGCAACTCTCTCCTTTTACCGCACAGATAGAAATGCAGAGCGGAACGTTTCCTGGTGTGTCCCGGCGAGTCCGCGCCGGAGTTTTGTTTCTATTGTGTTCGGAGGCGCGTGTGTTGCCATTCGGTCGCATTGTAGTTCAGAGGGCAATCGCCGTTACGGTGGCGGCTGCTCACAATAGGAGCGAGAGTTGGCTCCCGTAAGTAAGTGCAGCTTCCGCAGATCGCTATCGTGCTCTTGGACCTCCGACACGTCCGTACGTAACTTCCGAGGTATGCGGCCTCTCTCTTGCATATAAGCTTAATTTAGATGCCTACGACAAGAGCCGAGATCTTTTATAGAGAAGCATTGTTTATTTTCGATGTGTGAACAAAAATCCTCAATTCCTCACGCGAAAGACCGCGACATAACGTGCAAATTTGCGGTTAACGCTTGAAGAATGGGCACGAGCGTTATGTGCTCACCCTAAATTCAAATTCCTGAACATTACATCATACGGGTCATGACGTAACTTGGCAATTCGAGCCACAAATTCAGAAATGCCCAAAAGTATCCTTTGCAAGAGCTTGTATCGTTTGCCCTCGATTTTTCGCCCTGCCAATGCCCGCCATTAAGTTGTTTATGCGTGGCCCATGCGTCCCCATGTATGGCTTGATTCGCAATAAAATCGGCTAACGAGACACGTCTCTGTCGTGGGTGACCACCGCTTTGCCAAGTTTTTGTTGGAAAACAACGGATGTCACGTTGAAGGCCATGATAATGATCTTTGCCATATCCGAGGAGGTCGCTGGAATTTTGCATTTGTTTTTGTTAAAATCATCCTTCTAACCAAGATTCCATATCAGTTTATTAGATTGTAAACAAACCGCGATTTCCTTAAATAACCTCAAGATGTTACGTAGTTTTCCACTATCAAAGAACCGGTGCCGCCTTTCTTGATAATTCAAATTAATCATACAAGTAAGCCACCGGCATACTTAAGTTCATTGGAAACGTTTCATATCTAGTTTCAATATAGAAAAACATATATTCATCTGGGTTACGGCAAGATTCCGTGATATTTCAAGTCGGGAGCGCCCCGAGCGGGCTTGCATTACATTAGGGCCCGTCGACCACCCCGACACGGATCAACTACTACTTTGAAAACTGAACGGCCATTTATCGTGTGCTCTTTCTAAAGCATCGTCAATCGCATTGCCGGACTGACATCTGCCATTTATAAGAAATCAGATGATATAAACACCAATCAGACGAGATCTTACCAATCAAAGTTTTTTTCCAACGCAACGTCTGAATGATAGAAGGCTGCTTGCTTTATTATGTAGCTCACATCCTTTTTCTGTTAGCTAATTTAGTTTTATTTCATTTTCAATTAATTGATACATAACCTGATCAGTTATGAGATAAATGTTAGAAATATCGAGCCAATATTAATCGATTGCATAATTGTTGTTTATCTCGAGCTAGACTCTCGAAATCATGTGCGAAGTCCCTGAACCACTTGTGATTGTAACACACATGTGAAACCTAACGACGCGAAGCTCAACAAATATTGTCTAGATAACGACCACCAAGCTGTGCATAAATCCAAAGGCGCCAAAGAGTTCCGTTGGCCGAGGGTTGCGTCACCAGATTTTTTTCACCGAAAACAATAGTAGCCGTGAACCGGTGATTACTTTAAGTGTCGGATATTTGCATGAGTTTGTCTGTCCGACCCCCTAACCGAGGGCATTGTTCACCACCGTTTGAATGGCTGATAATAACTAAGCCTTCAGCCGCTTTCGTAAGTGGAACAGACTTTAGAAACTCGACAAATTATTTAAAGGTTTTTAGGTGGTTCCGCGCCACAATGTTTCATGCTTTGGGTCGAATTAGCCGAATTTGTAACCTCAACTCAAGGCGGCTGGAATTTTGGCGTTCAGTTATAGCGGTACCAAATTGGCAGAAGTAAATGTTCCGATTATTGTTGGCGAATGTTGTTTTTAGGAGCGATCAATTATTTCAAGATTAATGGCAATCGGTTTTGCTTTTAAATTAGTACAGATAACAGCACCTGGCAATAGAATAGATATCTAATAGGTCGACGTGGATGGATGTAAAGCGTCCATGGCGGAGCGGATGCACGATTTCGGTTAGACGCACACCCTGAAGTGGTATGAACTTGCATTCACATTTCGCCCTCACACACACTCTTGCGCATGTGGAAAGCCTGTCAGTGACCCTCGGAGTGGCGCGGTCCGGCGCCCATTAATTATTCTATTACAGCAATGGCACTCGTGATCGGTACGCGCGCGCTCTCCTTTGATCACACCATGCGCTCCATGCACTACATTACTTCACACGAACTGCACAAAATCGAAGCGCGTTGTCAGATATTACTTTTTTATTTTGCATCATTAAGAGTTTTTATCTTGATTGTACAAGAGTTACTAGGCGGCTGATGTAGCTGCCTGTAATTTTATGATGGACTTTTAAAGTCTTGTAGATAATGTTACGAGAATATTTTGCTACTAGCTCGGAATTCTGCGTTCTCGTTTTATTATTTTGTTTTCTTTTTTGTGCAGGTGAGTCATATATTCTATTTTCTTCAGTAGGTACTTCACCGCGATAGGCTGAATGTAATGGGGACAGCAATATATTGCATTTGCTTTCATTAACTATTATTATGTTTGATACAAACGTGTGGCATATTATGAGGCGTCTCGGTGTAGTCGGTAATGATGAGCGTTTCCATTCGGCTCACACATAATCGCTTGCGCCTGTTAATGACACTTCAATGGTGGATACGTGACCCTGCATGATTTGTGGGCGGGCGGCTCTACTGATCACGAAAAGGGTTAATATAATTTCAGTACAAATGGGAGAAAGTTATATCAACTAAATAAATGGAAAAGGTCTTTGATTAGGATTTCATTCAATTTTAAAATAATAAAATGTATTGAGAGACTTCCATTCAGATTCTTAATTAGCTGTTTACATTTATTGTGAAACATAGTGTTCCATATGCGGATGTAAAAAACGGTTACAAAATCGCTTCTCGCTCACACTGGCAACACAAACACAAGGTGAAAGGCGGGCGTCGTGATCTGCGTGTTCCTCCCGCGGTTGCTCACGCGCAACGTGGCCCAATTCACTAAGTGCCTGCTCCGCTGACGAATGAGGATCAACTGCGCTCTGATAAAAACTATTTATTGCCCCAGTGGCACCTAAAGCAAACCTCCACTGGAAAATCATCAATCTGTATCGATAGTAAAATAGGCCATTCCGTACTAGTGGCTTTTTCGGTTTAATTCACTGATAAATTACTGCTCACTTATGTAGTCTAGAACTTTCCATTACGTCCGTCCTTTACAAGAAAATCTAATACTCGTAGATAAAAATCTTGTGTCACTGTGTTTGTTATTGAACTCCTCCGAAACGGCTTGGACCGATTTCTATGTTTTTTTTTTGTTTGATAGATCTAAGAATAGGTCGTAGACTATTTTTTAGTATCACACATACACATCAATATTTCCACGCGAGCGAAATCGCGGGCAATAGCTTATAATATACGAGTATAACGGATAAAATATATAGAGAGCAACTACAATGGCGAACAAAAAAATATGGCTATGTAAATAAAATCCTTACTCTCTCAAGGCTACGCATATTGTTATGATAATGGGAACACAAAAGCACTTATTAGTGAATAATTCGAGAAGAATGAACAATCAGTGTGTCCAAGGATTAAGTCTTTACAAAAAGTTCAACAGCAGATTTAAATAACAGTAATGAGAGTGAAAACTTTTGTGTTAATGCAGCATGCAATACCTTTTTTAAAGTTTCACATGTGGAGTGAGACCAATTTGCCAAGTCTGGAAGCCTGAATATATTAAACCTGTCTGCAACAATGTGCCTGACTTAATAAGGTACACAGAGACAGTATAATAAGAAAAAACAACAACATTTGTCACAACTTTGTAATTTTATTTTTGGAGACCTCATGCAATATTTACTTAGAACCTGATCTATTTCTTATGAAATTCTTCTAGGTCTAGAAGCAGTTTAGTTCAACTTACGTCTTGTTGAAGTCTTACACTCTTTAAAGCTTATCAAGATTGGCAGAAATCGAATTGGATTCTGCGTTTTTTTTTCGGAGGAACGTTGGAAGACAACCGACTAGGTGGACCGACGATTTTATTAAAGTGATTGACGGTCGACAGAAGCTGGTTAGCCGTGGCACAAAACCGAACAAAAATGGACATATTTAGAAGAGAAACACAGCATTGGGTGACCAAAGAAGAAGTACTTAAAACAATAGAACTAGGTAATCTATTTAGCAACCATAATACCCGTTTATCTGGCGTTTGTAACTTTGTAAGCGGTTATTGCATCACGTCGCGCTGTTGTAGCTAGATCAGCTTCTAATTGTCTTAATGAGCCGCATCCTCCGGCGCCCGCGCACCAATGAAACGATCAATGCTACTGAAACAAAAAAACGTTGGACGTTATCTTAATTAAAGTCAGAATTTCGATTCGAGAAGAAGAATTGGCGAGTCTCAAATAAGCACCCGAAAAAGATGGCACTGAAGTCATCGGTGGATTTCGTTTTTAATTTTGATTTGACGATGCTTACATAAAAACCGAAGATGTTATGACGCCCTAAAAACTAAAACCAATATTTTGTTTAGGTGCTTGAACCTGTCAAACCAATAAAACGCATTTTGGAAATCAAAACACGTAAGCTGAGTCATGACCAACGGTCACGGCAGATATAATGTACCAGCAAAATTCAAATAAAACCGATAAAAAGATGTTAAACAGTTCACTCACCCTAAAATGTTTAGGGGAGAGGAGTACACGGTACAACTTTAGAATCTCCAAAGAATTGCTAACAAAAGAGATGCCAAAAATATAAAGAAGCTGTACCATAGCTAATCCTTTCAATAAAACCTGATTATCAAGCGGACAGCTGCAGAAATTATCAATTCGACTGTTACACTTCAAGGCCTTTTGAGGGGCGGAAAAAAGAAGGTATAACACAAAGATGGCCACCGGGATAAAGGGAGAGGATATAAAATAATATTTAAAGTAAAAACCGTTGAAATCTTTTAATAATATTTTTTTGAATTGTTTGGGCCTTTAAAAATGCACAATGCTGTGAAATCACTGAACATCAAAGAATGCAAAGGCCAATAGGCTTTATATTATAGAAGTTTATAATCATGAAAAATCTAGCCATAATGTCAACCACACCTAAGTGCAGCTGTCCTCAGCTCAGTGAAGGTGCGCGTGCTCAACCCAAGCACACAATAGAATATTTTGCTCGCTATTAGAATACAATAACAAGGTCGCACTACTCTAATTCTTACTGCATATAACACGGCCAAATACCATATATCTAGTCTTTTTCATATCTCATCGGATCTATGTGCTTTCTCAACGTTAGCGGGTTATACACTATTAGTAGGATTGACATCTGAATGAGTGGAGTGCCGGTGACCGATGGCCGATGTATTCGCGGTCGATATGCGCATGCGCATGTCTTGTAATTAGGCGTGTCAATGTCAATAGACGATTGTGTGGGCTTCAATAGGAGGACATACGTCGGTACCATGTCAGATCTAGCTCGTTTTTACTCGATAGCGGGACATGATTAATATTTAATGAGCCAGACGCTGGACTGGCGGGCTTTACTTGAAGGACTCTTAAAGGACAATTGAAATGTATGAGGTTTAAATGACAAAGGTAAGGTTGGACGAGTGCGTGTGGTCGCCATTTTAAATTCAAACTTCATGAATGTCCTTATTGCCAGGATACTTTGCTAAACGACACCACTGAAGGAAAAATTAATGTTGCCAACGAAATGACAATAAAAAACCCACATTGGATCCTAAAAACAAGATTTTAGATGTTCAAGTATCAAAAATCTAATCTATCAGTAATTCGAGTCCCATCGGAAAGTTCAAAGCACTCATTAGGTCCCTACCTAATAAAGGTGGCTTTATCGCAGCATTTTGATCAAATGTCAAAGAAACCTCATCTTAATCTGTGCGTGTCTAGTTTTTGGTACATGAAACTGCTAGTTTACAGCTACCCATTGCCGTGTTTTTGCAACAACGCAACGTCGTAAAATGTAAATAAGGCTCACGTATCGGTGCGTCCCACTGACATGTATCTATCTATCACCCAGCTAGCCAGTCGGTGTCAAGATCATGCTCTTGCGCACCCAAACATTTTGCAAATGACCCGCATCCAAATGTTACCAATCTCTGAATAAATCACCGTCGCATTGTAATGTTACTTAACTATTGAGGACAGATTTAATGGCTTTCTACGTTTTGGTTATTGAGTATCGTATATTCACAACAAATAAATTATTAAAACGATACAAATCAGCAGAAATTCATCACGAGCTCTAAGCTCACAAACACTAATAAATAACGTTTTATAGTTGTCACAAGCAATAACTAGTTCCATTTCTCAGTTCCTTCCACTGATACAATCTTGGAGTTCGGATAGTTGAGATCTAGCCAGGACGGTCTCCACTCAATAAGGAAATGGTAGGAGGTATTAGATATTTCTGCCTCACGGATGCTAAAGGACTTGATATGGATGCCTTGACCTAAATGTTTGAGTCTTGCGAACTTATGTTTTGAAAGCAATGGTACTTGAATGGGCTTAGCAAGAACTGGTATGAAGATTTATCAGATAATGTTGTGGTTGATCCTTAAACGGACTTAGTAGCAGTAGCTGCGAAACATTACATAACAGGACACATTGAATTTACTTCATAATATACAGCTAGGAACATACCTATAAAAGTATTTGGACTGTTCTTCGACTGTCAAACAGACGAATTCCCCCACCAGAAGCTGTTTAAAGTTATTGTCATTAGTAGGGTCCACATCAATTTTACGATAAAATCAATACCAGCTATAAATAAAATTGTTACACAGGTCAAGATCAACAATTTAATTGCGGATGGTTATTAGTTTTTTACTGCAAATGAAGCCAACATTAACTGTAGTATTACAGTTATTATGAGTTATTGTATGTGCTTTAATGATTTTGATTTGAGCAGTTGCGATACGCAGCGGGTTGCCTCATGTCCTAGATTCGGAATTTGCATGTATGTATGACTGTTTGTATATGTTAGACCTTCGTGTTCTGTGTTTAAGTTGTTATAAGTAACACCAATAAGCATGAGTATTGCTGTTTGACTTGCAAATTAATGTTTACTTTGTCAGAAATTTTTGAATCAGTCTCGATTAGAAACAACCATCTTGTTTTGAATTTAGCAAGCCTTGTGTTGTTTTGTGTTCTATAAAGAATGTCTCTCTATCTTGGAATTTTCCGGCTTGATATTACAAAAACAGACACTCCGGATTGTCAAACAAGCTAGCCAACGAGAACAACACGGCTGAATGCGAATTTGATAATTTTTCAACGGTTCCTCGTTATGATTCCACGGCGAGGCGGCTCCATGAGTCACCGAGGTTACTGTACCTACCGGGCGTGTCTCTGACGATCTGGTCACATTTTAGCAAACGCAAAACACGGACGACCGTTGTATTTGACTATGAATTACTAAAGAAAACTTGGTTTCTGAGCCAACAATACGAGGAATGCACTCGCCGTTGCTAATTCCATGTACATGATCCTCCGACGTGTTTACACAGTTGTACGCGTTTTCATTGTCTTTCCTATCGATAACAAAATTCCACAGCTAAAAACATAGTTCAAATACACAGACAGTTACTGTTACACATACTCGAGCGTCGGAAGTGTCTGTTATAATTGCTTTCTAAGAATTGTTAGTGATAAACACATGCATTAACACGTCCATCGTATCGACAGATACCGTACGACCATACAAAAAAGCTGTATCGATACAACAGTTAGCGCTCCAAGGTGATAACTGACCGGTTGTTAACTTTTTCTCTGACTCATTGAGACACACTCATTTGCATACTTTTACCTCTTTAACCAAGATGTGAGAATTTTTAACATGTCTATGTTAGACACAATGGCGTCGAACTATTTTTATTGCATTTCGTACCGAGGGTCTGGAGTGCAATCTTAGTCTAAATACGGAAAATTTAGCAGAAGTGCGAGGCACGCACGACCCAACAAAAGGTGATTGTTGCATATTTGTCGCTGCTGGTTTCCCACGCCCCGGCCAGATTGCCGATCGAGCCTCGATCACACCCGGAGACCATTGTGTTCCGCGAACATATACGCTTGTCAGAGTAAGTTTGATGAGCAGACATTGAAAGAAAGATTTGACATTACAGTTAGAAATCGCCAATCGCCCACTGATTTGCGAAAATACGATAAGAGAAGCAATTTGGCGCGACCCAAATAAGAGCGATATACACGCCGATACGCCTGGCTATTGCGACGTCAGATAAATCTGTGTGCGTTGCCGTAATTGTAACACAATATAATATTAATTTGGAGCACGCCAACGCCGTGAGAGCGAGTGGGCGATCCGGGGGGACTCGAGGGCTATTCGGTTCTTTCGACATCTTTGATAGTCCGTCGATACGATCACATGCAAATTACGCACAACATTAAGGCGGTGACTTGCAACCGTACCCGAAATTCAATTGGGATCCTGTTCAGCTTTATTTATGACCAGTTGACCACGCGACAAAGTTATTCTCGAAAAACGCGCTTTATATCATGAACTTAGAATAGCTGGAAGCTTTAATCGTGGGCAGGTTTACTTAATACCCTGTTTAAATTACCCCAAAGATTTCCGTGATCCGTAAATCGAGAGATACAAGAGTTTCACGTTGTTTAAGTGCGGTGTGCTTGCGCAAACCGGTGTCGTGGCTTGCGCTGGCGCAACGTATTGTCTCCGCGCATCTAGAGCGACGATTCGCGACACGTTGCTAACGCCTACCGACGGTTACGCAAACACACAAAACATTAACTGAAAACATATTTGAGGGCATCGCGACCCAGTCGATGTCATTGGGATTTCGCAGCTCATTACTGGAATCGCGTGAGATTGGATGCATGCTGGGGCACAATATAATTAGCTGTGTCATGCGCGCGCGCTCTACATTTACTTGCAGCGGCGGTGTCGCAATATTTGCACGACTCTCACGAGAGACGCCGCTTATCAGCACGCGTCGTGATAACGCGCCGATTGTGCAAACGGTTGCGACACCATTCCACGAGAGCTGGGATTAGTTGCGACTAATTGAAACGTCCGCGTCTTCACAGTGGGCGGCACGGGTCCGACAGCTTAATTACCTCTGTAAACAACTCGTGAATACCTCGCCGCGACTGTTGTGCAACGAGACAGTGACCGCGGGAACCTACGCCCGATGAACTAACACTAATGTTGCGATACGCGCCATCACAGGCTCACAGTTGCAACCAGACGCTACGTTGCATTGTTCCTAAATCGTTACGTTACTCAGATTTCGATTGCAACAAGCCGTTCGGCCTTAATATACGCCTAACGTCCATTTGTTTAGTTTCGGAGAAGTGAACTTCGTCGAAGTGGAAAGAAAGGAAGTCGTTGATGCGTTCACTCGTGTTTGTTTACTTTGTGCCCGAGTTGTAGCATTGTGCGGCGCCGGAGAGGCGCGTGCTTAAAGCTGCCCATTTAAAAACTGATTATCAAGGAAAGTCTCGGCTTCGTTCGTGAATAAACGGCTCTCCCCAGGGTGCACCTCATTCGCCATTCGGAAGTTTGCGCGCTGCGCGGTAACACTACAAGCGTGCGCACGCGCAATTAGTCGCGCAGTGCGAGTCCGCGCCCTCCTGTGACCCGCCATAATGTCACCCGCCAGAGGCCGAGCTAAATGTAAACAAGCTTTGAACAATTCACCAGTAAACCTCAGCTCAGGGTCTCCACTCCACTTTAGGTGTCATTTCCGGGAAATAGCACCTCAGCATAACATTTTATAACTGTTAATTATTTCAGAGGGCGTCGGGCGTTTCTCGAAGCGATGTTTCTAGCTAAATGCGGAGTGTTGGTTGTTATCTAATAATAGTTTACAGAATGACGTTGAGTTGAGCGGCGATTATCCTTTGTCAGACCTGCACCTCGCCGTATAATTAGCACTTCCGACGACGTTGGAATTAATTTATATTAAAATCCCTGTTCATGTGAATTTCATTCCCACGTAAACGAGAGTACGGCGGGTATCTGAGGTGCGTAGGCGCCGCTTAATAGTTATAATAGCAATCGCTTTACCGACAGGTCAAGGATACTCGTAGTACACTAAACCGCCGAACAAAGAAACAATAACATTCAATATTCAAGTAAGTAATTATAAATGTCAAAGTCAAGTGCTCACTGCAATATGTCAAAGTGAACGATATATGGGCTTGAGGGTAGTTAATGTTGGCAGATTAAGATCGGTGGCAATTAGTTGGACATAATCGTATTACAGCTGACAATGGTAATAGTAGACTAGCCGGGGGCATGCTAATAAATGAACTGTGCTGTATAGTATCCACGTTGACCTTACGTTCACCGCTTGTGTTCGTAGGTAACTAAATTGCCATTATAATAGAACATGGCTTAGTACTCTCATTTCAGTTTATTTGAGAGTTTAGCATAAAACTAAATCGTAGTGTTTAAAGGTAATGTTATCAGAACTATTGGAAATAGCCGTCGAAGACATTGCCGTAAATAAAGCCAGCCAGCCAGCCAGTTTTTAAACGTTATATATTAAATCAGTTCAGTCAGTCCGTCTTAGAGTGAAAATGCCAATTCAGTCTTTCAGTTTGACGACATCAATTAAAATAATTAACGCTTAATCATCAAGATAATTAAAATAACTGCCAGGAACAGTAATCCAATCATCTTAACATTTTCACTTCTCGCTTATCTACTTACAGAAAAACGATTTTTTATTGCGGTTCTAAAATAAACTCAATGACTAAGAAACTGTAATTCGAGACAGATACTTAATCAGCAAAAAATGTACGGACTAAATAAAATTAAGGTTATATAAATAAATACTAGGCAGCGATATAAGGAAATGTCAAAATGTATACAAGGTCGATACAATTCGTACATATTTTTTATGAACTCGAGACAATGTCGAACGTTGCGCGCCCTGGGTGCGCCCGCGCAGGTAAATAATAGTCCGGTGACATAATTGTTTGTATGTCAAATCGTTTATAAAATCTAGGCAGGTGAATGTCGTTTTGATTGAAATCTTTAGACCAAATCCGCGAGCCAGACATAGACTGACAGTTTTGTCATAAATTAGACAATTAAAGCACACACATACGGCCAAAAACCCTCCCTCCTAAATATAGGTCAAATAACAAGCAAACCAGGCCTGTGTCCCAGCAGTGGGAACGATATGGGCTGATCATAACAAGCAGGTATTAAACAAAACTTACCGCTCGTTGTATGTATCAGAACAAAAAATATAATCAAACAAAACTTTCAACATTGTCCCAATACAAAAAAATATATCCTTGTCTATGCAAAAAGCAATGTGTCTATTTTTGCACTGCAACAATGCATGTCACTTCCAGCCATTGAGTTCCGACCTTCGAAGCTCCGATAGACTCAATGGGACCGAATGACGGGCTCAATTCTTTGTTCCCCCATGTATTGTGGCAGCAAATGCTTCGTGGAAGCAGATGATCGTGTAGGATATTGTCAACTGGTGTCCTTTCAAGTTCCAGCAAATGTTAACTTTTTTTCGGGATGTGTGAATTTCTCTGGTGTTTCGACGAAAAAAAAATTTAAAATGGAGGAATTTTTTCGACCGGTTGTGTACAACCTGCGGCATTCTGCTGCTCTGCTAGGCACCATTATTTTGAGTTGAGCATATGCTGTATATGCTAGTTGTTTAAAGCATCCATCTCCTTGTTCTTTAGGGCTGAAAACGCTTTCAAAAACATGCCAGTGTTCAACTTCAAAAGTGGATTTATTGCCCCAAAAACAACTTTGAAAACTGACTTCAATTGCCAATCTGTAGGTCGAGCAATTTATGCTCGTAAATCGAGTTCAGAAAGCGGACGCTTCTCTTCAGGTCGTCAAAGTCAAAGTGCTGATGCATTCGACATATCTTCAAATTAATTGGAGGATCACACGGCACCTCATAAATATTTAGTCAGGTGTTGTCCCTTCTAAGCACGGGTACGAGTGCCGGCGAGGTTCCGTGCCGTGACCCGGTCACGAGACGAGTCCGACATCCACTTGATTATGGCTTGGGTTCCGTACGTGTAATGGGGGTTTTATTTTATATCTTCTGAGGGGGAAAATAGTTTTGCTTTTGAGAAAAATCCGACTGGACTGAACAAAAACAGATCCTTTGTCACGGATTGGTAGAAATGCTTCCAAACATTTTACTTTTCATTTAAGTAAATCAGAAACATGAACCTATATAATATTTCGTGGTATACCTATCCTAAATAATCTCCACAATCACATCTCCAATGTGTGTCAGTTCTACGGAACCCCTAACGACTACCTTACACTTGGTGTCTTGGTCACTTTTTTCCACCTCATGGCTCGAGGTAAAGTGTCGGATGCTCTTAGAACTCGCACTAATTGTGTGTGGCTGCGGCCTTTTTGATGTTTTTGCCTCCTCCCGTACAAATGGTGAAAGAATCTGTATGATCTTTACTACTGATTGTGTTCTTGAGAATCGGTATTAAGGTAACAACCTTGGGTATTAAGGTTTGAGATGTGTGACGGTTTTCTTGTGATGATGTCGGCGTGTTATTTTTTGCAAATCGTCTTTACTGAGTACTCAATTAGGGTTTAACATTTTTATTTACTTAGGTGTCTTATACGCAGAAAAGTCTGCAATTGCGATCCAGTACATCTACAGAACCGAGTGCAATTCCTTGCGGTATCGCTTCATGAACATATTTCAAGTCTTGTTCACCAAATAATTATAGGTGCAGCAAAGATCTATGACACTGTCGTCACACAAATCGATTATTGAGTAAGAACCCTATAATTTTACACCATTATATCCAGCACAATCTATTATGTATTAGCCATACGTCACCAACAAATTAAGGCTCTAACAGGCTATTACTCATCGTCAGATGCACATTAACTAATATGATGCAATGTCTGAGGAATGTCTTGTTGTTCTTCCGACCATCGGCCTACTGGGGATAATGGGTCAAGGGATTATAAAGCTTGTTCACACTTTCGGATATTCTGACAACTAGGATTAGACTGGTCTTGGCGCCTTTGGTTTCGGATATACTGTAGTTCTGAAGAAATATAAAGTACTTTATAGATTCTTCTTATTTCAGAACCGATTGACCAAACGTTCAGATGTAAAGATTCGTTTGGAGTTGACGTTGAACAATTTTCGACTTGGTTTTTTCTGGGTTACCACAGTCACACTAGCCTTCAGAATCGTTGATTATTAGATCATAATCAACATCATTTAGTGCTAGTTTTCGTAAGGTTTTTCGTTAGATGCAGTTTAATTTTCCAACTCTGAGCTCTTAGATGTAGAAACTGAACCGCGCAGTTGCCAACGATCCCATGACTAGTTGCCTAACCTGAATAATTTTCTGACAGTAAGCCAAGTGGGGCCTATACAGAGATGTATGGACAACACATGTACTTACATTGATAAACCTGCAGTTGATTTCCAGTCATAACCCGCCTTTGTTATTAAATCCAGACAACGCAAGCTTGAATCAAGAATTCGTAACATAAGTTGATGATTATTACTTGTTCCATTACAATCGATTATATCTTCGCTAATAATAATCATCTTGTTTTTGTTAATCTATGCTGTCCCACTGCTGAGAAAAGGTCTCCCCAAGAACCTCATTAAACAGAACCCTAAATCTTGAAGCATACGTCGGTCGTCGCGCAGATTATCTCGACAGCCTAGATGTCACTACATTTGATGGATAGTTAAGATAAGAGCAGACGAGTCGCCACCACGATTGAGATCTTAATTAAACGTTAATGTTGGGGAATTCTCATAAACAACACCGCAATTTGTTATCTAAAAACTTCACGTTTCTTGCTGTTAAGAAAGTAATTAGAGATTGTATTTATTTTTCAACGGAGACGACTTGTATGAAAACTGTCTCTCAGAAAAATTTTGAAAATGAATTTTGTATTTACGTATTTTAGATCGATATTAGTAGGGCAAAAATTTGCCCGTGGCATAGTTTTACATTTGATCTAGAGAGAGAGGAAAACACAACCTAAATAAAAAATTATCGCTCATAAAATTCGAGTTATCTCATATGAATTATTTCCGTGAATCTCACGTGGAAATTAGTTCGCCATTTTCATAGAAATCTTAAAACCAGTAATAATTCAATGATATAATCAGTTACATTGAATTAAAAATGCAAGCTTAGATTTTAATCGGTTTTATGAATAGTGTATTCTTAGTAAGATGTAGCGATAGTACGGTGCAGAGCTAGATTTTGGTCTGAAATCCATTCATTAGACTAAATTTAAATTACGTGCACCGGCCTACGCGAGTATTTTTCCTCTTGGTTTGCTATCGGTGGATCTGCGCGGGCGCAATAACGAGCGGTCTCATCGGCCTTGTTCGGTATTTTTTGCGACATCTTCTAGGTTAGTTCTAGGAGCACGTTTGTTGATGAAATCAATGTTTTTGGTGAAAGACCTCCAAGTTAACAATACTCGTTTCCGAGTGTTTATTTCTGAAATGCTTAGGCTATTTGAAGTTGCTTCTGATCATTGACCATCCAATTGCTGTCAGTAAATATTAAAACACAACGCTGAACGCAGTAAACTTCTGTTAAACAAGTTTTCTAAACACGCCATTAATTTTAAAGACTACTAATACTTTCAAACACTGCACAAGACAATTAAGGAAACAGGTTCCAGCAGCACTCGAACATGGAAATGTACAAAGAAAGTACAATAAAACGGCGATGTATGTACGGTCGGCAGCTATTTCAGATAATTCATGAGATTCCGTTCGCTCATGTGAAATTGAAAACCACTCGAAAGCCATTACATACATGGTTGCTTAACCCATAAACGTTGCTTTCTCAGTTTACTGCAAAAGGCAAAACAAATTAGTGTAGTTCGATTTACTTGCTTCCTAGTTTGCGAGCGATTTCTCCCATAAACCCACCGTGCGGCGGCCATTGTTCGTTTCGAAACGAAAGTAATGCTTATTCCCATTTTTAGTGTTCGGAACCTTTGCTCTTTGGTGCCGGCGTGACATGAGGCCACTTTGTAATGCTTATGCTTTTGACAATAGCGACTCCGACCAAAACTGTACGATAGACTTTATACAACAAAGGCTAAGGTGTGTTTTTGTTTGGTTGATGCAATGATATCGTGTCCCAGTCTTGCGGGCCAGAGGGTAGCCCTTTGAACTGGCCGCAGGCACCAGGGGCGGCTTAGTCAAACCCATAAAATTTGCAATTTAACCGTGCCATAGTGCACGTTTTGTCTCTAAAACACATTTCTGTGAAGGTGTACTTTGTAATAGTTTATTGCTCCGATGCCGCGATACAAAAATGGGCACAGCTTGTTTATTCGTGTCGTAAAATCGTTATGAATGAAAACGTTGAGTGAAATTGAGGATGAGGCCATTACAATAGTGGTGCTATCAAAGACTGTTAGAGTGGATGTAAAACGGTGAGGTGTTAATGAAAATTGAATGCACGAAACCTAGTAGCCACTAAAGGCAAAATGTGGTATGGATTGGAATGTGATTGGAAAGAGAAAATTCACCTCTTTAGATGCCCAAGGGCCTAACAGACTTCAATCACTAATTGTGCCAGTAATTTCGGACACACTTCCAAATCAACCGGAAAAGGAGAAGCGACTCAGCAAATTAAAGAAAAATCATGTTTTCGCTCTACAAATTGCATCTAATGAAGCCAAAACGCAAATGCTACAACAAAATGTTGCTCATTTATTGTGCCGTGTTGCGCTGGAGATGCGGCAATTTTCAAACACGCTTGTTTGGAAAGTGGCTGCCGGATGTAGAATATTAAGCGCACGACGCAGGCGCATAAATCTTGCATCTTCGAGAAGACGGTGGCGCCCTCTTGTCGCAAGCACTCGATCTGTACCATAATGCGCGTCTGATATCGGTGGGCTTTATGAAGGAAATGACGCAAGTACTCGTACTCCTGAACTGTCCTGAAGCACAATGTTGCTGGTCATATTTTTATACTGGGGTTATAAATGGACAGGAAATTTCAGAAAGTTTAATATACTCCAAATAGCTTTAGGTACAGATTTAACTGTCCTAAACTTTTTGGTTTCATATCGCAGTTGGACGATTGATCTTACTGTAAGTTATCAATGACGGGCTATGCTGCATGATCAGAATCGACCACCCATCCTGTATGAACAGCCCAGAAGTCATGTTTAGCAGCACTTCAATATGTCACGTTCTGATACTTCAACTCATGAATCGATCGTGATTTACTGCAAACCAAAGAAGGCTATAGAACAGGATACAGCTACATTCTTACGATTGCGTTAGGTTACATCATCCGAGGGAATTCTGTTACGCTTGTGGGACACAACGTCACTCCAGTACATGTTATGTTACACTACAAATATACTAGTTTATACATACTTTGTTATATTCAAGTTGCCCAGATGTGCATCCCTGGCTGTGTTACGGCGTCTATTGTTACGGCTCAAAGCTAAGGAAAAATTGCATTAGCAAAGTGAATTGGAATCTGATTGTTGCAACTTGTCTGGTCTACTCCGAGATGTTTCAGTAAGTACTTGCTTTTGCAAGGATGTTGACATTCTTTTTACCTGTTTGTGTTAGCTCTCCAAATTCAGGAGAGAAGATAAGAGTTATAGTTACCATGATCGAGAGAAATGATTCCCATTAAATCATCGTTTTTTTTTAGTACTCGGAATCTGGAAACCAGGATTCACAGGAAAATAAAATTGCGAATTCTTAAAGAGACAAAGAGTAATTTGAACGTCAAACTGACAAAGAAGAAAATACAAAAACTGGCTCACACAGCTTGTGTTGAGCCGTGGCCAGCCATATGTAACGTTCTCACAAAACATATAATTGTTGTTATGTATAATTATGTAGTGTGCTGTAATCGTCGGCGTAATGTTCGCAATGTTATGCTGCATCGCGTGTGCGCATATAATTAGCGCACGACCTCATTATGATGAAGGTAGCGATGATTGACAATGTTGATGGAAGTTCCTTGTGTTTGCTGGGTTTTTGGTCTTTTGGATCATGCGAAACGCTTACCACGAGTTTCTTGTTTCAAGCTTGAACATTCCAAATAAGAAGAGTAGGTACTATATTTTCCGATGTTGTGTGTCAAGTCAATGCGGAAACGCTCCAGAATTTCCAAACATAACCTCTACGCTGAATGAACGTGAAATTAAAACAAGCGTGAGAAAAAAAATTGTGCGGCCAATTGACAGCCGCGCAAATAAGTCAGATATATGCTTTCGACAGTTATTAATCGTTCAGCACAGATGTGGCCGACTGCCCCTGACACTTAGACTTAACATTAAACGAAACAATAAATCCGAACACTGAATTTATGATCACATTTCATCGCGATGGCTTGCAATGAAGATATTAATCACAATAGCACTTAATACCTCTTTATTAACCTTTTCTGGAGCCCTAAAAAGTCAAGAGCGGTAATCGTTTCTGACACCTTAACATTTTGGTTAATGTTTGCAATTAAACCAACTTTCTCAAATGTCAATTAATACGCTTGCTGCGGGAAGGGACGGGCATTTCTCGCAGTGCCGGCAGAGGCACGTAATAGAGCTATTACTTCTCCATTAATCACATTGCGTATTACGTGGCGTAGGGTTGGTGCCTATTAGGGCTAGCTGTTGAAGTAAAGTGGGTCCTTAGACTCTTAAGCATGTGCAATTGAGGTCTTTGAACCGACTTCCGAGATTTTTAATGAGGTTTTCAGTTATGCTCGTGGATGAAGTCGGATTGATTTCTTGCACGGTGCTGCAATATGAGTAATTCAATATGAATAATGGCATGGAGAATCAGATAAAATAAAGAGTACCTCTGGAGTCGTTTAAGCGGTCCTGTAATTATGCTTAACGTCACTTATTTCACTACATACTTAGCTAAGGTGACAAATTCGGAGGTCTTAAATTCATACTAGCAACTGGAACCCTTATACGGAATGGAACATGCGCAAGCATACTTTAAAGCTTTACCATTTCATTTAGTCTAATCTATATAGGTTTTTCCAAACAAGTTCTAGAATTTAGTTTTTTCATCGCCACAACCCTAGTCGAAAGAGCTGGCGTTCCTTACCAGTTGCTGCCTACAAATGCAAATGTACGTAATGTGGATAACGTGGATTTTTATCAACACTCGTTTGCGCAGTGAAAAGAATATTAAACGCGCCAATTAATGTAATTGGCCTCTTCTCGATGATGTAGACCTTATCGAGGGTTTGGATCTTGGGAGCTCCTGAATATTTTTTTATTGAATGCTTTAGCTCTAAAGAGTGGTCTCGTGTTTAATCATTTTGTTCCTAAGAGATCAAGTCGTCAAATCATTGCCATTGACAAATCGAAATAATAATGTACATAGTGCTTACTATTACATTGTTTGTTATGTGGTATTTCGACGTCACTTTGTGAGTTGATGTGATACTCCAACCGTTGCGTAAAACGTACGCACAAACGAAAGAGCACAACAATAACAGATAGAGCTGCAATATTGTACGTCCATTGTGTTCCACGATAAAGATTGAATAGGAGCGACCAGCGCGTGCGCAGCGGGTAGCGCGCTTCCGGTATACTTGACCCTATTTGCGGTTATTATATCTGTTTAATACGTTATAAAGCAACGAACAATGGTTTTTGAGTATTAATCACTCATAGAAAAGAAAAACGTAATAATTATAAATTTATTACATCTTTTCACACGGGAAAGGTAACCGAAGGTCGTATTCTGAAACCTCACTTAAGTACAAACAGTTGCAGCTATTTGCTTGATAAATTGTTGGTTGTCACTTTGCGGCGATTCATCGGTTGCGTTTACGCAACGCTCGTGCTCAAACAAACGCGGCAGTTGCAACGCTATTCGGAATATGAAATCGCGAATTTTAATCACGTATATAATTTTGCACGCGATATCTCACGTTCCATTTACGAAAATCTCGGAATGGACCTGTTGATGTTGCTAATCCGTTGTGGTTCTGGCTTTAAAAGCATTGTCTTGTACCTACCTACATAAATTATTTAAAAAAAAGGCACCTGTCGAAAATTAGGGTCACTTTTTCTAAATTAACTTCTCTTTACACGACATGCGTGAAAGCCTAGGTTAAAATCTTCAGAAACGATTTATAAACGTGGAAATAACTTGCTAAATCAATCGTTCTTATTATTCTTGGAACCTGTATGGGTACACTGTTTGATTTTCACTCAACGGATAAACATGGCTGTCCTTTGTCATGACTAAGTGAAGAACGATTTTAATCTTTCAATAGGTAATGCTAACATTACATCCATAAAAACCATATATTAATTATAATGACTAAGATTTGTCGTAGAAATAGATCTCATGAGTCAACTGAACAAGGCTCGCACGTGTTATCCAAACTTGGCAAAAACCATACTGAATCTGTAGCAGGCGATATTTACATACAAACGCTCGACAATCGCGTTGTCGCGCGACTTATCGCCTCTAAGTATATCGCTTGTTTATCGCGTTTATTGAGCACGCTCGACTTTTACACAGATTTATTCGATTTGGTGCATGCCATTGGAGTTTAGAGAGGTTCTTGAACAACACAAACATACATAGACGAGGGCACATGAAATGACACACAGTATTACAAAAAGAAACTTTTACTCATGAGAGAATTAAGCCTGTCAATGATGATTTATTTATTTAGTACAGTATTGTAATAAAACCACTGTAGCTCCAATAAACTCTTGAGTATATTCAAATCCAAGTATTTCATTCCACATAGGCTGGATGGGCACTTACGAACGTCGACAAGGGTGCACGGTTCGGGTTGGTCGCTTCCATGGAGAAGAAGCATGCAAGAAACTCCATGGTTACTCTTTTCTAACTATTTGGTATTGCACAATTCTAGATTACTTCACGTTTTATACAAAATGCAATGATTACAACACTTATCGGACATAGATTCGACTATTAGTCTTAACACCACAATTTCTTCCAATGAACTTAGCTCTCTCGGCCGAGTCTCATGTTTTATAAACTACCCCTTCCCGCCACAACATTGACGGTTAGGCAGTGTTGTCATTTCTCAAATATAAAACGAATTATTAAAATCTTTAAAACCCTACATAATATTAGTTTAGATAGATCACAGCAGATCTTATTATTTAATACATATTTGAAAATCATGACAGTATTTAAAACCATTAACACTAAATTAAATACCTAATCGTTTTACTCGGTCTTCTCGCAGAACCTTACCCTGATGATCATGATAAGGACACAGTACATATCAGTTTGAAAATAAGAGTGTCAGGTGGAGGCGCGTAATTACGTTTTAAAGAAGATGCATTAACTGCAGTAAGTTGATAGATAAATGATGATTCCTATATAGAAGCACTAGAAGCGACAGGACTGACAGATTTGGCTTGTCTCATTTGTGTCATGGGGGTCAATTGAAAGCAAATGGACCAACGATGGCTATTCGTCGTTCGTCTACAACTTGGGCCACACACGCACCTGAGCGCGCGATGCGTGTAACATTCAGTGCCTCGGTGTAGCTATGCACCTATTGACCATAAACAAAATAAATCCACATGTAGGGACGCTGTTACACTAGCCATACACGCTGGCGCTGTTCGCAATAAATCTACCTTGTGGTCTCTCACTCCGGCCACGAGCCCACAATGCATCATTGCAGGACCCGTGTGTGGTCGCCATATATGACTGGTACACCACAAAAAACTCAGCACAATTCATGAATTAATATTTTTCCTAGGCTTTATATGGATTTTTATTACGAGTGTAGGTAAAGCCACCGGTCGGTTTAATGAACGTATTGTGTCGCTGAATGGATTTATTATATTTATGTGTTTTTGTTCCGTGTCTTGATTATGATGAGGCGTCGCGACATTTTTCCAACACTTGTTCTTTTATACGAGTCCCAAGATCTGAAGATGGGTACAATTTATGTGCCCAAAAAAAAAACTTATTGTTTATTTGTTTACCAGTTTCACAGTTCACACTTTATACATTTTATTGTTAAGGATGTAATAAAGATTTTTGTAATAAAATATACCACCTTTATATCAATAGCATCACGTTAAAGCATATTTTATTAGTAAAATATTCGAATTTCTTATCTTACTACACGGAGTCGCCCTCATAAACCCTGGTGCAGTTGATACGCGTCAGGGGCGTTATCGTAATCGATATGTGCGCTTGCGCATTGTGGTCGTGTTCCGCTTCAGATCGCGCCGATAATATAGCGTGCGGGTCACCGACAGCCATGTTTTGTTATTAAATATGTTTCGTTTGCCAACACAATGCCATTCAGTTTACTTTTGATGGTTTAAAAATAAAATGAATGTACCTATCAGCTGTTCCACAAAAGCAGCTCGACCGGTGTAAATATGTATACTTATGGACGCACATACACACTTAGCGATGCGAAATTGGCTTGAGCCAGGTAGTTAGAGCTTTTTCATCGTCTGCCTAGCCTTCTCTCAACTTTGTTGGCTGTGGTTGGTCAGCTTCCAGTCTACCGGATGCAGATACCTGTATTTTTTTAATTTTTACATGACGCTACTTCCTATCTGAGCTCAACAACCTAGTGGGTTGAGTAATACTATTCCTCTGTAAGACTGGTTGTCCGACTTTCGGGCCACTGACTACCTGTAACAACAGTCAAAGATCTACAAATGACAGCCGGGACCAACGGCTTAACGTGTTTTCCGAGGCACGGAGGAAGTTCTTGATACGTAATGCATGAAAGAAAGAGGTTCCTCGTTTTATTAAGTTGCATATAAAGTCGACATAAACTTATAATTTTAAAGTAAAAAAAAAACACAATAAGAGTATTAATCACTTAACCTCCTGAATGCCAGCGTCATTCCTGACTATAATCACGCGACAAAGATTGATGCTTGGGCTGCAGAAATGGTATTAAAATGACGTTTAAATCTTTATGTAATATAGGTATGACGCTGGCATCCAGGTTAAACCATTGAAGTATTGAACTGAATTTCTTAGAGCCTTCGGCATCGACCAAAACCCAGAAACCGACTTTCGGTCGGCCACTACTTGGTTCATGTTTTTAGTAATTACTGATAAGAAGTAAATGATATCGCATATTATGCTTCTGCATACATTGACTCCACTATCGCAGTTTCTTGCTGACCTCGTTGTTATTTAACATACTTTTCTCATGTTTCTTGATAAAAAGCTTAGATTTTATAAGCAGCTTTCTGATTCAGTTATCTTTACGCAATACTGTGATGTATTACGTCAGTTTTTATCGTTATTTGTGTTGCACGTGCACCGTGCACTTCTTATGTCTTTAAATTGTACTATCAGGTAACTTAATAACCTACAAAAATAACTGTTCTGGCCGGCCAACGGACATCCCATCTCCTCATAACATTCGCCCATTAGGACCAAATTGTTGCACAAGACAAGAATTAGAAGGAAGGGGTCCGCAAGGGCCGATGCCTGCCGGGGCTGCGGGACTGTTCGAAAGAGATACTGTGGCCCCGGAACATAAATGGCGATGAAGGAATATGGATGGGTTTTAGTCAGTAAAAGTCTGACACTCCCTCCGCCCAGAGCGGGAGGAGTCATTTGATGAATTCCCATACGAAAAAAAAAAGACAAGAGTTAGAGCGAATATCGCCAATGATACTGATAAACGACATCAGCACATTTAAACCGCGTTCAGTCCAAAAATATTCTATAGCAATGATGACACTCATCTGCCTAGCCTTTTCCCAACTATGTTGGGGTCGGCTTCCAGTCTAACCGGATGCAGCTCAATGTCTGTATTTTACATGGAGTGACTTGCCAAGGTTACCACGGACTAACCTTGGCAAGCATGCGTCTTCGTCTAAGTCTTATCTTGTGCAACAACTTCAGTTTCATTACTAAAATTCGCCCTAAATCCAGAAATAAAACTTAAACTTTGACTTGAAGCCCCTCATATAAAACACAGTACACATCACGATACATTATTTCACACAGAAAATTGCATTGGATCCGTAAACAGAGGGCGTTTGCGAAACTCAGTTGATATTTAGGATATAAATGGTGAAGGCTTAGCTAATCCTTTGTTCCTAGCCAGGTTGGATGTGGCCAGATTGATTGAGGCCATAAAGTGAGCGGGAGTACTTGGTATTTACTTATTCAGACAAATTAAATGTCAGCGATACGATACTGTGAACAGTTTTTGTGTTGAAATAGTGTATGACGTAGATACTAAAAGGTTTTCGAAAGCATAGGGTACGTGGTTTTGATATTAGACCTCTACGTCAGTTTTATTTCATGAAAAAGTCATGAAATGGGAATATAATAGGCTAGTTTCCACTATCAATAAATGGCAAATCTATTTAGTCTGTCAGTTAGAGTATGGGAAAATAATGGACACGTATTTTTTGTTTTTGTATATCAATGAATATTGACAAAGATAAAACGCATAACAACTCGAGAATGGGGGTTCGTGACGTCACAACGCACTAAAAATTATAGTAAGTACGGTGTGACGTATTGATAATTTTAAAAGCGTCGTATCTTCGTCAATTAAAATACGTGTCTAATATTTTTTGATAATCTAACTGACGGATTAATTAGATTTTTTCAGGATACAAGCTAATCCAGTACCAACTGCTAACTGATTCATAATCACATCTATTTTTCATCATCATCATTTCAGCCGAAAGACGTCCACTGTTGGACATAGGCCTCCCCCAAGTGTCGCCACATTGACCGGTCCCGTTCGCATCCAACGGATTCCCACAACCTTCACCAGGTCGTTGGTCCACCTAGTGGGAGGTCTTCCGGTTCGCGGTCGCCACTCCAGAACTTTTCGGCCCCATCGGTCATCCGTTCTGCGAGCAATGTGCCCTGCCCACTGCCACTTAAGTTTGGCAATTCTTGTATCTATTTTTAAACATAACTAATTATCATCCTATGAATATTCCAATTCCAAGTACCCACAAACGAAGCTATCACCTTAGTTTCCATGGCCGTACTTTATAAACTATATTACTTGCAGTGCTAACCATGTCTGTCTTTGTTCTAGGTAAGCCGTTGTGTCGACACCGACGTTCTGCGAACGCTGCTGATCCCCATTGTGAAGCAATTCCAGTGATTGATGGTTGGTGAGACGTAGTGAGGCACCTTTCAAATCCCTATAACTTGTGTTTGTTGAGAAGGGTCTTTGGATATTAAGACAAATGATGGAGCGTCTTTTTTGTCGTATTTGCTAAGTTTTAGTCGGGAATTACTGGCTTTTAAGGATTGAAGGGGATTTTCGTGGTGAGAAATAGAGCCTCTTAGTTTTTGCATACTTATTTGTAAATGATGCCTGTAAAAGCATTCATAAAAGGTTGGATTTTTGGCAGATTGAGTTTAGATTCCAAGTAGACCTTTCGATATTTGCCAGATTGCGTTCAAAGTTTTACTAAATAATAAGAAACAAATAAGATCCGCTCTGGGCGGAGCAGGAGGGAGTGTCAGACTTTTACTGACTAGAACCCATCCATGTTCCTTCATCGCCCTTTGTGTTCCGGGGCCACGGTATCTCTTTCGAATAGTCCCACAACCCCGGCAGGAACAAATAAGATCCTAAGTTGCTACTTAAAATCTTCAAGTCATAATTAATCAGGAATGGCTCAGTCTAGAACACTATCTTGAGTATTAGTATAAATACGTGATAAAAAAGCGCGCAACGCGCGAACAATGTATGATATCTGACATTTCCTCTTTCCTCTTACTCTACACGAACGCCTTTAGCGGCGAATTCATGTGCGATAGCCCCCATTCTAAACACAAATTGCTTTTGTTACTACTATTTTAAACTTCTATAAAGTTTGATCAGTTAGGACCTTTAATAGTCAGTTGTAATATCCGCTGCACACTTCAACCTTGCCGTCTAAAACCATAATTATTGCTCAAATAATTACATGCAAGTAAGCCACCTACTTCAGACCACGCTCCACGAATATTAAGCAGTCCACAATTAAATGTCCTACAAATTTTCTCAAAAACATTTTTAATGGTGAATTAAACTCAAAGATGCTATAAATCCTTTTTGACATTTATCAATACAACACAATTATTATTAGTTGTCAGTTACACTGGAGGAGCCTATTATAATTTGCGCCTGCGGCTCCGCTCGGGCCCACAGCCTCGGCCAGTTCCTACAATTATAGGCGAACATCCAAGACTCAATTGGCCCCCTACCATTAGTATCTATCTACGGAGGCAAGGCATGTAAATACGCGCTGAATATTAATGAGGTCCTTGGGAATGCAAAATCTTGTAGAAAACCGAGCTAAGAATTTTCCTTACTTGTTATGTATCGAGGAAACTCGAAAGGCCACAATGTAGTTCTGTCAAGATCACGTTCTTATTTGTACGATAAACACACCATTTCTAATGAAGTTATGCTTCCGCGAATGTTGGGTTTCGACGCAATTAGTAACGATGATGCTGTTCAAAACAACTCTAATAAGGTAACGTGTTATCATATATTAATCAACAAATGCAAGTAACCTTAGTGGAAAGTGAAAATCGTTTAATTGCAATTGATTAAGTCAATATCACGTAGCTGTCGTGTAAAAACTTCAATAATAGACGCTTATATGAATATCAATAGGACGGTTTTATGCGTACATTCAGCTTTTATTTTCATTCCGGTGCGCTCGCGCAGCCTATACGACGACACCGAGCGCATCTCGGAACGGTATCAACGACTTGCGTGCGAGTGGTTATGCAACGGCGGGCGACGTCCTTGCTGTGCGGCCGCGGGGCGGGGGGCGAAGGCCGCGCGGGGGCGACGACCCGGCTCCGTTCGGTAACCACCCCGCTTTTTATTGCAACCCAACCCGCCTACGGAACCTGTCCAGACGAGTTATGGCCACCGATAAAATAGACGTACTTACGCCAAGGAATTGCAAATTCTATCGGATATTTTTTAGTCTGTTCAAGGGACGGAGACCAAGAAAAAAATAAAGATAGAATACTTAGGCTGTACATAATTATATCATTATACCATTTTGGGTTAGACTATGTAGTGTAGAATGGCTACACGCGCGTGACTTTTATGTTAGGTCCGTTTAGTGTTTAATCTTTTAAGGAAATCACCTAAAATGGGTGGGTCATATTTAAATTGCAATAAAAACTATACCGTGATAAACACTGCAACAAATGTTGCTCTCAGTATACATTATAATTTGATGCCTAGCTTCGGAATTCAATTTATGCAATCCTTTATGACTTTTATTTCTAGAATTCGTCTCTAAGCTAAGACAATGATTGAGGTGGGTTTGCGCTGCGCACGCGTCGCCGGTCCCACCACAACATGGCGCCACAATAAATTACCACCAGATATGAACTGCGAACATACAAACACTCATGTTCACTTGTTTTTTTGCTTTGTTTCGCAGGATATTTATTCGCAAACGTGTAATGTATTGCCATGTGTTGCACAACGCACGTCATGGAAAATGTTTTCGTTTTACAAGTCCTGGATGACGTGACAACATTCCGCTTTGGTTGAGAAACTGCATGATGTATGTGCTTGTACGGGGATGATAGACTAATTTTATTACTCTGCAAGTACTTACAACAAGTTCAGAATGGATGTTGTAAGGGAACTTAGTGAATATGCTTGCTTGCACTTGGTATATCATGCTTTCGTAGCGTCTTGTATCTAGTCTTTTTGTCCAACTACGGCATTGTCTTTCTCCTAAGCCTATTTTCTGCACATTTTTGCTTGTATAATCTCACGACTTCTTCAAAATCCACCTTCACCAACACCTCATCTCTAACACCACTTGGCATTTTATGCTGCCCATCCATACATGTTCCAGTAATTCGCAATGCCATCAGTAAAACGCTCAAAGCGTGCAAGTAAATCACTGTCCAATATTTGAACACTGAATCACACTGTACATTCCGCATACTCCATGTCATGTTTTTGGCAACATTGCAAAGTGGTCAAGAGATTTATTTAGCAAGTGTTTAATGTTCCTTAATAGCGAATGAGAGGTAGTTGGTCAATGTTTTGAAGTAAATAAGTGAAGATTTTAAGGAAAGTGGGCATGTTTTTTTGGAAAGACAATGTTTCTTCATGCCTGTTTGCATCGCTCTATATAAATGACAAGATAAAAGATACGCGCTCTGTTTAAACCTTTTTTTTTTCGGGTGTCAAAACTTCAAATGACTCCTCCCGGGCGAAGCAGGAGGGAGTGTCAGACTTTTACTGACTAAAACCCATCCATGTTCCTTCATCGCCCTTTGTGTTCCGGGGCCACGGTATCTCTTTCGGCCTGTCGTCATGAGATGGACGGACGGCGAGCTAGCCCATAGCTCTCCGTCCACAGGCCCGCGCCTACGGTGGCCGGCGTCGGGGGCCACCACGTGCCCCCCGACGCCCGGGGCGGTCGGGACGTGAGGTTCTCTCCCTGTCACGTTCCGCCACCTCCTACTCTAGCATTACTGCTTCGCAGAAGGCTGTTAAACCCTCGGAGGGGACACAGGCGTGAAGTGGTTGTGTTTGGATAAACGATGACGTTAATTAAGACTTGTAAATCATCTTCATCATTGTCTTACCATTATCCCAATTCATTTGTGGTCGGCGCAGCATGTCTTCTTCTTCAATACTTCTCTATTACACTTCATCTCACCAGACTTCTAAAACATACGCTCCTGAATTTTAGGAAAGACCCAATGGATTGAATTACAACAAATAAAACAGTTTACAAATACAATTTATGGTTTAGTCTTATAAAAGCTCAGAAATCTCCAGACACAATACAAATTCTTCTCCAATATACCGGCTTACTATACCTCGAATTTATTTATTATACAACAAAAAGGTCGCCATCGACATAAATTGAAAGCCTCGAAGTGTATCCTTAAGATAAATCATACTTTCACTGTACGAAAGTGATGCAGTGTCAAACTCCTGCGCAACGTCCGTCCCGTCATTGTGTTACATCAACTTAATGCAGGGTTATGTAAGGAGCTTGTTCTTCTGCCTTGGGTTTATCCTTTTATTACTTAAGGGCCAATATATTGTTATTTATATCCTCGTCTTCGTTTCCCCTATCCTGGCGTGATATATTTTAGCTTCATCAGCTTTTGTCCTATAGCAACCATTCTGCCTTGCAATTGTCCTCCACATTCATCTCGATATTCACTGATGGCTTATCCATTGTTTAAACTTCATGATTATCTTACCCTAATTAATTTGGGTTCGGCGCTGCTTGTCTTCTTCTTCCACTGTCTTACTTCATTGTTTTAGCTTTATCAAGTTACATTTTTATAACAGCAAGGATAAGGTAGGTTATCAATCCAATCGTCTGCAATCATTATTTAAAACTCGTTTCCTTCACTCAACTTTATGTTACCTAGTTATGTGCAATTGGTGAGATCATCCAGCTAAACAGATGATTAGTTCAAATCTGTTGCTAACGAGATCTCCGGCGCAGGAGTCGTCATCCTTACATAATACACAAAGAATTGATATAATAAATGTGTAATTTATTCGCTCTACCTGGTATGGCGAAACTGACAAAATGTGTTATTGGGTAACTCGAACTCTGTCCTAATTTCCATAAAAAAATAGAGAATTTCCACAGAACCTCTGACCTAAGGTTTACGGCCTATTGATTGAAGAGTAGTTTATGTAGTTATGGGTTTCTCCATTAACATTGTTACGAAACATTACGTTTTTACGATGTTGGCAATGAATAGAGGGTTAATTGGCAAAAACGCCAAAATTGCCAATCTAAAAGAGATTCGGAGTGATATAGCACCACCATTCCCAATCCCAATAAAACCAAAGGCAGAAGTAAAAAATCCTGATTGTACCGAAATTCTCGCAGTTTTCTAGAACCGAACAGAATCGATTGAACCGCGTCGAAAGTTTAAACTAACTCATAAATTCTTAGGAAGTTGGCAAATGTTGTTGAAATAAAAACTGATGGTATAAACCGGATGTAGAAATTAACATTTTGATGATCGACTTGACTTGAACTTGTTGATCGACAAGACGCGCAGACGGCGAAACTTCACTCGTTGACAGATATTATCTTGCAAGCTTAATGGTTCTGTCGCTGCTAATAACCATGTCGGGATTTGGAAGTGTTCGTATTAAGTTCCTTCGTGTTTTATTTTTCATTTTGGTTCAGAAGAGTTAGTCAGATTAAATACGTTACATGATGTAGAGACAATGTTTTTTTGTTGATCCCAAACTGCCACCAAACGATCGATACTCGTATTGTGATTGATTCAAGAGTAAAACTTCTGTTTCCAATTATTCAGATGGTTTATTCTTCCATCCCATTGCAACTAGCAAGAACATTTTCCCTCATTCTGATACATTCCTTGTTTTACAAATTACAAGCAGATTTGCAAATCGGCATTGACCCGCTAAAGCTTCCTCGTCTCATTGCTTATAACCATCGTCGTCTGTTTTCCTTGTTGCATCACCGTTGTCATAATATCGGATAATATACAATAACGCCACGTTATAATAACAATAAATACCCGTATAATATTTTCTGTATTAAAATCTAATGGAACTTTCCACCTTAGTTTCGTAACATTGCCAACTTTGTCTTAATTGTGTTGAATGCGAGTTGAGATGTTAGTGTTACTCTAGCTAGACTATGTAGATGTCTTAACTACTAAGCCAAGATTTATTTATATGGCGTTATAGCGTTGTGTTTCGTAATGAAAATATATTACAGCTATTCAATTACAAATCTTCTCTCTTTCTTAGTTGTTTGTCTGTAAGGCATATGTTTTCTATAGGTTATTCTCCCGCTATGGCGTGTATTCCCAAATCCATATCATTAACTTCGCATTTGATTCCGATTAAGCTTTTAAGATGGGCTGGCCATAAATCCCTTTAATTTGAAAATGATTCGTAAATTACGTTTCTCAACATATGCTACAACAGATTCGTTTCGGTGTCCGTATGCGTACCTGCTTGGGTTGCTACACACATCTAACCCTAAAAGGCGGCAGCCTTTGGCGTTGCGATTCGGAGAAAAAAAAAATCATTAAAATTCGAGCGCCACGCCGATCCGAACGTTCGCGTTCGTCCGGACGCGGCGTCCTCCGAGCCGGTGCCTGGAACGGTGGCCTTCGGCTGGGACGCGCTAAAAATAGCCGCACGCCCTTGAAGTATACGTCGAACAGGATTTATCGACCGCCAGTCTCGGACTCCAGACGACTTTAAAAATAAAATTTTGTTCAACTGTCAATTTCCAATCTTATTGTGTTCCTTATTCGAATGCGACTGTTCTTTGACTTAATATTACATTTCGCACGTAAATTATGACAGCTGTCAATGTTGCCATATCAAATATCCGTGAACTTTTTAAAAGACTTGCGTTACGATCCTTTCGAGAACTCGATATTATTTTTATTGCAAATCTCCAATAAATAACTCTTTTGTTGTCCATTATGTTACCAAGAAATTGTCTACACGGCATTAAAGACTCGCGTATCTCCAGATACGTCATATTTATGGCTGCTGCATACAAAAACGCATTAGTGTTACTTACCATTATTGCTCAGAAGGTTATAGTTTTATCATAATAATGGACGTGAATGAAAAGTGCTGCTATTCTAAATTGTTTCTTAGGTATGTTTTCTTAAAGTTGAACATTATGGCGTTGTTAGATTTGTCGATATTCGATATCAGCACACGTGGCCCATTAGTGTACACAGTCAAGATATAGGCGACGCTCATCAGTAATGCACGGCGTACGATGCGCCCGCGCACCACATACAAATAAACTATTTTTATATGCCAAATAAGGGTATTTTAACTACAGCCGTAAGCGTTTTATTGTAGCTTTTCGTAGAATTGAAGACAGGAAAATCCAAACTTTCGAGAATTCCGTTTTTTCTTAGAGTCAAATAAAGATGTCCCGCTATGTCGTTTAAATATTATTCTTTCATGAGTAAAATAAGTAAAGTTGTTGTTACTGATACTACGTGATTGAAATTTTTGTTTTTTAAAAGCTGTAAAAGTGCTATCCTCTTAGATTAGATCTTTGGTGATGATAATATCTTAATTTAAAGTTTTGAATACTTTAACTCTTCGTGAGATCGCTGAACCTAGATCAACTTATCCCTTTTCCTAAAGCCACAATCCTTACATACAATCTCTCAACTTCTCAGCATTGATTACTAACTTCCCGACAGACCTCACATTTCTTGCCTGGCCCTGTCCAACTTCATAAAGCTGCATTGATGAGGGACAGACAAGTAGGTCGGCTCATTATAACGGTCCACGTAGGCGCTACAATGGCACTTGCATTTACAGATCTGTTCCTGTTTGTAGGAAGATGCTCTGCTGGTTCGCCCGCGCATTGATACTGATACCCAAGATTTGATTCTGATTGTGAAATGGTGTCTAGTTTCGTTTTGTGGACCAATCAAGCTATGCAAAACTAGAATAGGCAGATATCTCACTGTACGGGAAGCTCATACAAAGGGGTCAGGTTATACTGGATTTGTAAACTTGATGTGTCGCTGTGTGTACTGTCTCCCTGTTTGGTGCAGTCGTTCTGAACCTTTTTTTGTCGGCGTTTGGTTAAATAGAATTGATTTTTTCATGTGTATGTTATCATGCATCAGCATTCTCATTTTTGCTTGTGATATGTGTAAAATAGTATATCAATGTTGGCTACGGGTTTTCTTACAGCGTTTGTGAATGTTGTATTTCAATTCTCTGCTGTCCAATTAACTAATTGCATTTGCTCAATCAGCCATTGTTATTTGCATTATACCTACCTACATACTTGAAATTAACGGCCTATGCAACTGTTTACGTTCTGATTTGCTATTGTTTGCTAAACTTCCACTAGAATTGTCACAATCACACGTCACGTTACCCAATAACAATGATTTATTCGCAATTAGTTTCAATACTGTTAGCTTTCTCACTTGGAAATTATTAACGGCGGTCTGTGGACACGTGGCCAACACATTTACAAACGGCATTCCGCATTGTGTTCCACTGGGGATTGCAAATATAGGGTCTGTCAATGAACAGAGGGAACGGTTTTTGTTTATTGAGCTGCGAAACATAAATATAGAAACATAAGTAAGGAAGTATTAAAGCGTAAACAGGAGAGTGCATCACGTGCCAGGCGCATAATCCGAGGCGCCCCACTGGCGCCCAACGTGGGACCGAGTTTGTTTGAACATTACTTAGCGTTAATACACGCCCGCGAAATGCCCGCGTGTTTGCCAATCCATACGAAAATATTCCCCCTTGTTTAAACGGTAAACAACTTCATTCCAACAACTGCACCGTTTACTTAGGATGCAAATCTCCCCACCCATCATTCAGGGTCAATACTTGTCATTGTTTTCCGAATCGCAGCGAAATAACGGTTATCTAAATACTTTTTAAATTCTATAACACTAATATTATGCGTAACGGTCTTTGTCGTTTTACCATAATGAGCTCGCGGCCGATGCAAAGTAACCGTATAATGTAGAAAATATCGGATATGTTGTCGGTTCAACCCACACGGCACATAAACGACGATTAATCGGTATCATTGGATCAGACAATATCGTTAACATGTACCACGTGCGTTCTCTTTGGTGTTGTGAGCTTGTGACAAGGCGCATAAATCAAATTGCACAATTAACGTGTTGCATACATTTATAACAGCTGACATACATTTATGGGTTTGTCGTAATTGAATCTCGGCGACAATAGTGTTAATTCTAATGCAAACTGATCGCCGTTTAATTTGGTGTAGGCGTTTGAATAACTTAGCTTCTGTCGGAAGCGTTCGTGAACAGTCCGTGTTTAATTAAGCATTTTATTGCGATTCCTGCATCGTGCTCATCAGAACATCGTTAACTAGATTATAGATTATTACCCGTTTAATTTGATGCCATTAAGTTTTTCTCGTAACAAAAACGACTGCGACGACGTATCATGGGTGCGTAGGCGCACGTTAGAATGCCACATTCACGTATCAGATTCCTAACTGTACCAGCGCACGGTTTATTGCCGCGACATAGATACTCAGCTAAAACGACTATAAAAATTCAATTCACCTATTCTAAAAGAGTTTTTATGTATTATATTGCGTAAAGCCCTTGTTGACGTTGGCGCCATGCTTTTGAGATCGTCCGATGCGTTTCGGAGAGAGATGTTTGTTAGTATAATGCAGTAATTTAACATTCTTGACGAGTCGTATGTGTGACATGTGTTGTGTGGCATTTGCATCAAGTCTAGTGTTACAATGTCAGATGGGCCAACTGTTGGGAAATTGAATACTTTTGTTCAAGTGGAATTATCTTACGACTTCAAATAACATCTCCAATGAGACACTTTGAAATTAAATGCTTCACCTGCAGGATATACTACTGTTTGGATTTACTTCAAGTAACGCGTTTAATTTTCTTACAGCTTGACAAATTCTTATTATTCGTAATAGCTCCTACGCAAAAAAAGCTCTGTAACAAAAAATACACAGACCTTTCTTAGACCAAATAACTGCCATTAAAATAAAGCATACAAAAAAATTGATTACTGTAATATAATTTGGTCCACGACGAATCACACCCACATAACCGAATGACGAACTTAAGTTGTCAACAGCTGTTGAGGTTTAATCTTAAAGTCACGCCGTAATATTTCACTGCTATTATCGTTTATCTTAAGATTTTTTCTCTGCTATTTGTTCACGTGTGGCTGTCTGTCGTCGTCTTTGCAATCGGGGTATGAAATCATTGTTGAGCAGATTACTGAGTGATGAGTATATTATGATCTGTGCCAGTTATTGTAGTTTGTACTTCTGTAGTATTGGTGTTTAGTCATGTCTTATCACTAGAATTGCTGTGGAAAGTCCCTTGTCTAAATTGAACGGATGATGTAAGAAGTCATTGTTATGAACCATATAATTATCAAAAAAAAGGAAAACATCCCACGAATTGAGGAAAAATATTCTTTCGTGCATTTAAGGCGGAGATCCCCGAAAAATTAGCAACTCTGTGGTGGTTCAAACTTCGTTTGAAAAACTGTTAGAATAAAGTTCTAATCAGCTTGCACTACAAAGTAGTTGTTACGTCAATCACTGCGGGCCGAATAGTGCGAAATGAGTGTTTTTTTGCGATTTACAAAAAATCCATTGATTGCACAAAAAAATTAAACCCATCACTGGATGTAGTTTATCATTTGAAATTTTATGGTGTATTTTGAATTATAATTATTATTTTTAATGAAGGGATAAACTGCTTTTAAAGAAAATTAAGAGGTATGTTTAAAGATTTTTTTGATGCATTAAATTTTGTTAAATTATGTTTTGCGTTCCATCGCTGTATGCATAAAGGACTTGAAAATGTCAAAAAAAAAAAATTGTTCATATTATTTACGGTTTAAGAGATACACTGCTTTTAAAAAACACCTTTTAGGGAATCTCCGCCTTAAGCCTGATTTCTTGTGCACGCAAAATAATGGTTTTTTAATTATTGCCATATTCTATTCAACATGGAGTCTCATATTTTGCATTTCGATTTCGTTCTGAAATCATGTCACATCAAAGCATACCTAAATAACGTAGACGTTAATGTGAAAAATAATAAATAATTATTTATTATTTTTCACATTAACGTCTACGTTATTTATGATTCTCATACATCTTTTTCGACTAATTATAAGCAAGTGTGACGATTTAATCACTAAAACAATACTTATTTATTGTATTTTCCTGAAGTATCTAAAAGAAAAATTCAAAATTACATTTTGTAGCTTTATCTTTTTCTAGGTTAGGTAAACGTCACGATAAACGTCAAACATTTTGTAATTTTATTGTGTGCATTAAAAAAAAAATACTTTATAATAAGGGAAAAATATTACTTTATTCTATTCAGGGATTAGTTTCCCAGCTTTCCTAAAAGGTACAGGTTATGGTCGGAGTCCCATACAAAAATGTTACGTCTCCTTTAAATAAGTTATGAGTTGGTGGGTCAGATAGGCAGTCGCAGATGTAGAATACTGGTATTCAGCTGCATCTGGTTAGACTGGAAGCTGACCCCAACATAGTTGGGAAAAGGCTAGGCAGATGATGAGTGGATGGAGTTTGATCTCGGGTATCATCAGATTTCATATTTAATTGAAACATGGAAATCTTGCAATAAACAGTTCTTATTACTCGCAACAACGAATTCAAGCATTTTATTATTTTCCTGTGTTTACATTGAACACGAATCAACAACGCGACTTATCATTTTAATTTCAATATTATGCTAATTGTATAGGTACATATAGATGATTTCATTTATGGTATGTGTAAATAAATCTTTTTAATGGGCTGTTCAGTTACCATCAAGGAAGACATGTCGTCACGTGTTTTTGTGATGATTAAAAGCTTTTCAAATCAAATCAAATCAAATCGTTTATTTGTGATACATGGGTTACATGCAGGTGTTCATTACATAATTACATACAAATAATGTCCATTCCATGATCTGCCACTTGGGCATACAAATGATTAAAATAACTTAATGAAAAATATGAGTCCAAAATTCTAATTCCATTTCAGATTAAACATAGATTATAATATTACAATTAGGCATGCATGAACAGACACAAGACAATCAACAACAATAATTAATTATCGTAAGCGGACATAAAATATTTAAAAACTTCTAGTCGATAAAAAATCATCTACAGAGTAATAACACTTTTCCATAAGAAATTGGAACAATTTATTTTTAAAGACATTAATATTGCTACATTCTTTTATGTAATTTGGAATTTTATTGTAGATCTTCGTGGCCATAGCAAAAACACTTTTCCCAAAGAGGGTAGTTCTATATTGCCTGGTAAGGTTGTTGTACAAATGACTTCTATTTCGCGATCCGAGCTCTAATGTGAATAGCGATGGGTGCTGTCTAATAAACAGGGCCATTTCAAAAATATATAAAGATGGCACGGTAAGTATTTTTAATTTTTTAAAGTATTCCTTGCAGCTGTCAGTTCTGTTGAGACCACACATTGCTCGCACGCACCTTTTTTGACATTTAAAAACTTTATCCCAGTTGGTAGTATTTCCCCAGAATATGATTGCATATCTGAGTCTAGAAGCAACATTACTATGATAAGCTACGAGCAATGTGGTAAGATTAACATTTTTCGCTAGCATGTATACTTTTTCGCTAACTATAAGATGACTGTGACACTTTTTTACAAAAAAACTCTATATGGCTTTGCCATTTCAAATTGTCATCTATGTGAACGCCAAGAAATTTAGTTGCAGTCGTCAATTCAACTTTTTCACCGTTAAATTCTATTTGAGTATTTAAAGTGTTTTTCGTTTTCTGTTTAAATTGCATTAATTTAGTTTTATCAATATTATTAATAAATTATTATTTTGTAACCATTGAATTATTGAAGTTAAACTACTATTAATAATGTTTTCATCATTGTATACAACAGTACAGTCATCAGCAAATAGTACCATACTATCTGTAGTCGATTTTGGTAGGTCATTGATATATATAATAAAAAGTGGTGGGCCCAAAACACTACCCTGTGGAATTCCATATTTTATTATTCTACTCCTGGACTTATAATTTATTTCGTTTTTTGTATCAGGACATATTTTGACAATACTCGTACTCTGAGTTCTATTACTGATGTAAGATTTTAGCAAGTCTAAAGTATTGCCCCTAACACCGTACGTTTCCAGCTTACTCAATAGTATATTATGATCCACGCAGTCGAAGGCCTTTGACATATCCATATACAAGGCATAGACAGGCTGTCTTTTATCAACGCTAGGGTATATTAAACTTAAGAAATCATAAATTGCTAAATTTATGGACATATTTTTACGAAAGCCTTTCTGATCCGGTGTAAAGATATTATTCCTTTCAAAGTAGTCGTACAAGTTATTGGATATGGCTTTTTCAATTATTTTAGAAAATGTCGGAAGTAGGGCTGTATTTATAGGCCTGTAATTTTTTAAATCTGATTTATCATCCTTTTTATGGAGTGGTTTAATTATAGTCGTTTTTAACACAGATGGAAAGATTCCCTGTTCGAAACACATGTTTATAACATGGCTCAATATAGGTGCAATTAAGTGAGATACGAATTTTATTACTAACACACATATGTCATCAAAACCAGTGCTCTTAGTGTTATTTAATTTTTGTATAATATTATAGATATCCAAAGGACTAGTGGGACTAAGAAAAAACGATTTTGGTGAATTATACGTGCAAATAGATGTTCTTGGGATATTATTACCGGTAGTACTAGTCTGTGGTTTAACCATATCTACATAGTAGTCATTAAACAATTCAGCGATTCGTTGAGGGTCTGTGATTTTATGTTTATCTATTACCAATTCACTGATAGTCTCAGGAGGAAAATTTTGTTTTCCGCCATTAATAATGTTCCGCTTTCGATTTGTTTTTAGAATTTAGAATGTAATAATTATTGAGATTTTTGAGTTAATTTAATGATTTTGCCATATCTCACAGAATATTTTTTATAGTTTGTTTTTACGCTATTTTTTGATAGTCTATATTTCCAAAGAAGAAAACGTTTACGTTTACTACATTTCTTAATACCACTTGATATCCATTTTGGTCGAACTGTTGTTTTATTTTTAATTTTGCGTATTGGAAAGCACAATTCGTAAAATAGCCTAAATGTATCATAGAATGAGTTAAAAGCATCATTTGCATCCTTTGATTCAAACACTTCGGTAAACTTGAGCTCTTTAATACAGTCTTTAAATTTTACCAAATTATCTTTAGAATAATCACGTTTAATCGAAAACCAATGGTCAAATGTACAGGTCTTTTTGACTGGACATGATATATATTGCGCCTTATGATCAGATAAGCTAAGTTCCAAGACAGTTGATTTGGCACCACGAATATTATGGAAAATATGGTCAATGCAGGAACCACTACTTGATCTTGTAGGCTCGTTAATTGCTTGTGTTAGATTAAATCCCATAATAAGTTGTTCCAATTCTAGTGTGTACTTATTCTTTTTCAACATATCAATATTAAAATCACCACAAACAACGATTTTGTTATTCCCATATTTTGTAAAGAGACACAAGATGTCAGGCTTTTATTGTGCGAATGAGAAGACAGCCGACGCGTTTTAGTGTCATTCCGGCGCCTCCACTAACGTTTCATATTCGCTTTTTACACTCGTAAATTAACCAGCCCTTGGTTAAAAAGTAACAATTTTTTATTTAATACTATATTTTGTTATATTTATTTTTTAGTAAGTACTAAAAATTCAAATTCATTTATTCATGTTGTGAACATAGGGTAAAAAATACAGATCAAATCAAATCATTTAAATTTGCATAGAATGTAGGTATTACAATAAAGTTGTTATAAAGTGAGCCGGGTATTCGGTGTAACCTGCATGTATTTGATTGTAAAATGACGTCATATTACTGCAATGTACATGCATTACCTATACTTTTATATTTTGCTCGAAAAGATGTTAAAACTGCAGTTACTGCATTTACACCCCTTTAAAACAGTTAAAACATTCTTGGAGAGGCGCTGTGTGCTTCCTTGTCGCTTTGAAATGATTCCTTATTTAAAATCTGTCCCCTCAAAGAAGTTTTTTTCAAACATATGTAAATAAAGAACTCATCTGTCTAGTGGGGTTGTAATGACGAGGGTAGAATGCATGCGGTCGGGGGGTAGATTAATGCGGAAATGCAAACAGGAGAAACGCACTCACTTCGCGGAGCTTTACACTGAAAGCGTCACATTTGGCTAAAAGCCTGTCTTTTAGCCAAATGTGACTGTATCCGAATACGATGTTGATGATGGTGGCTTTTGTGTTCAGAAACAGGGTATTCAGAGATAGAACAGTAGAACTGGCTGGATATTTGAAATATAAAACACATGGGCATTAGGCATTGGGTAAACGTTGGGCATTTTATTTTTTCTAGTTATAAATATAGTCTATGACATTCACAAATAACGTGGCTTTCTATTGGTAAATGAGTTTAAAAAATCGGTTCAATAGATGAGAAAAAAATCGAAGACATGTGACATCTACCAACACGCACTGGGCCCGCGTGGTGGATTAAAGCCCTTTGCCTCTCACAGAGAGGAGGCCTGTGTCCCAGCAGTGGGAACATTAATAGGCTGATGATGATGATGGAGACCCTGTTTTAGTGAAATTTGTTCAGTCAGTGCTGGTATTGGCTCTAGATTCTAGCTGTAACTCGAAGAACTTATTTTTCGAATTTGGAAGACTTGTTTTGGCTCGAATTTAGAGGCTCTCGAGGCTCGAAGTAGTAGGAGTAAATAAAAATGTCTAGCCAGCAAGTCTTGGCGGTCTATCAAAACTCTTGTTAACATTTTTACTGTCATACGATACCCACTGAATGCTTTGTGAAACTGTTTCCAGTCTGAATATAATACCACCACATCTATTCACACAAATTACATACACAAATTATTCACATCAATTCGTTTTATTATTCAACGGGTTACAACTGTGTTATCACAATCATGAATTTATCACTCCTCCACGTTATCGGCGAATAGGGACCATGACGGGTCGCGACGTGCCGTATCGGCGCCGGCTCAGCTGTACCGGGAATCACTATGTCATAGTGAAACCAAACGCCTTCTATTTTCCTGCTAAAAGGTGGCAAAAGATAAGCTTAGGTACTTTCTTGAAGTTGATTGGCTAAATGGCTATTGTAAATCTGCATTGTCGCTTGTAGTTGTAGTCAATTAATTCTAGATCTTCGTCTGCTGGACTGGCTAAACAGTGCACATGGGTCGACCAAAACCCACGCTTATTTTAATATCGCAGCTTTTACTCGAGTACTACCCGAAAACAATGCTCACAAAATCTGTTGTTCATAAACATTTTTTCTCGACATCACAATGAAAAACCTCGTCGGAACAACAATAGGCGGCATTAACAGCTACTTAATAGGAATTACGGCAGGTTAACGAGCTTTTATTGAATAAAACACAATGACGTGAAATGATGCGCCGGCGTAGAGCTGCGCTCGAGGTGGGGGGGAAGTGATGCGCGCACACAAGGCCGCTGAGTCAGCGACGTCCGCAACGCCTATTGTTTTGAGCTGTCACCTAGTGCCGTGATACATAATGCGTGCTTTAAAACTTTAATTGTAATTAATGCAGGTAAATAATTTGCCTATAACCTAGACGTATGTATTGTTTTTTTTTCATGCGATTCGATTTTAACGACAAATTCCACTAATGAAACTGAACACATAGACTGCTTTCAAGAAATGTCAATGATAATCATTGTTATGAAATATTGACAATGGTCAGGTACGGCTGTTAAACAAGTGAAATACGTCATAATCCTTTTATAAAGTCTTTTTATTTTTCCATTTTAGTTGTAATATCTTATTCAAATATTAGCTATACATTTATTTTAACATGACATAACATCACGCCTGTAATTCTCGACGAGTCGAAGTCGGTTAAAAAGAAACAGATAGTAGCAAAATCGTAAACAATCTAAATCACACTGTATAAACGAATTTATATTATAATCTAGATATCTCGAGAAATTGACTTTATGCTTCATTGAACTTAGTTTTGGCAACGAACTACGTTATGATAATGAGATATTTCCATATTTAATTTACGAAATCTAATGAAATATCTTTGCTGAAACTTGTGTACCCTAGTTTATGATAAAAAAAATGCTTGCAACATATTCTCTTCTAGCAATGCTTTAGTTGAACATTGGCATTTATAAAAAGTTATATTTGAATTAACATTGTTATTTAAATTACAACTTCGGTGGTCTTAGGCTGAGGCCAAACGAGCGCAATTTTTTGAACTGTGAGTCGCGTAAAATGAACCGTGGAATTTATGCTGCATTCGATTTCATACTAAACTCCTGTTTGAACCACACGTTAAATAACTGAATAAAAGCTTGTAAAAACTACGCTCGTTTGGCCTCAGCCAAAGTAACTTATACCGTAGCAACACGGAATGGAATAATCTAATTACGAAGACAAAATCAGTCCACTGATAGCCAGAAACCAATAAATTGCCTAATATTGTAAGAAACAGTATTATCAACAAAGTAACTTGCGGTGCCATTTCAAATCCTCTCATTCGTAAATAACTCCAGCTCTCCTAGCACAGAATGTCACAATAGCAAACCGCGGTACGCAACACTTTCAAGTAAAAAGTAATCTCAATCTCGGTGTGCACCGTACCATTATTACCCATATTTACCAGCACTTAACCATATTTACCCCGTATTTCATTCAAGTGTGTGACTTTTTGTCCGTCGTGGGAATGTCTGAATACGTCGTTTATACGCAATTAGTTACTCATTACCGTTTGTTTTGTCCTTTAATAACGACTATTTTTGTACTTTTTCATATAATTTAGCCGTGTTTTATTACTTTTGAATGACTTTTTATTACGTAGGGCATATGTATACTATTCCCCAGGTACTACTATGTCGCTGACGACTAAATTGTGGACTAAAGGTGAAGTTCCAACGAGATCTCAGTCACTCATTAACTTATTTAAATCGTGGTTGACTATCACAACATGAGCAATCCATTTCATTATTAATTCTCTCCATGCACCTGATCTTTGCGGAAGATAGGACATGTGGACAGCTTTTATTGCCGTCAATTATGACTTATCAGGCAATATCCGATTAGTATCTCCCCTCGCAGAGGGTTAGATTGTTGCTAGGGTAGAATAACATTTTCAATCACATAGCTACGAGCTAACATCGCCTGACTCATGCGAAAGACCCTCACCGCCCACCGCCATACACGGACATACATCACACACATTTTTATCCCTTTTAAGATACAAACGTGGGAATAACTCGACTCAATAGTTCCGTGGCATGCTGCCAACCGCTAACCTATTACTAATACCTACTGGTACTGCATACCTCGGTCCACGACCCATTGTTTCTCAACGACAGTGTACCGCTGGGTTGACATTTTACACAGCGTAGCTAATCTGATTTTGCTAACGTATCGTATACAATAACGGTGGATGTCATAATATTCGCTTAATGGAGTCGATGTACGCAAATGAAGCGGTGAAGCTGACTGCGCGTGCACAACTGTGGCGCCACGAAGGTTTAAAGTTTAGAAGGTTCACCAATCCATAACTTCATACATGGGCCTACACTAACATGACCAACTGCATAATTGCAAATTTAGTCTGAAGTACAGTCAAATCTGCGTCTACAGATAATCAAGACTTCCGTTTAACTAAGTGTCCTGTGATCCTGCCAGGCTGTCAACGCAATAGGCCTTCTGCATCTTAATTCTTGCTGATCTTAAAGGGCAATAAATCCGGCGCACGCGCATGGCTTCGTCGGCGCCACGGTATTGTTGTTGTTGCATTGTGCAACCAGAACAGCCTGACTGTACCCTTTGTTGTGTCTCCGACATGGAATTACACGTACACCTTGGTGGAACACAAGTTAGCCGTTGGTCAGATTAGCATATTGAGCCTAAAGTCATCGACAAGATTTCGTCGTGCTCGTTGGTAATGTATTAGATAGGATCCGTATAAGACACTATAAACGAAGACATTAAAAGATACCCATCTAACATGCTACAAACATCCGCCTTCGTATACAACCCTCGATCGGAGCCTCAATAAAGCACAATAACTAATGATCAATAAACGTCGCGTAATTCAGCATCGTTACTCTCAAACATAAGGAACAAACTGCTCCCAACGTCGCAGATATTTCATAATGGCGCCATCGAGCGTATTTAACAAATAATTAGCGGCGTTTAAGTGCGTATGTCGCTTCCCTTAACCGTTTCTCCGGAACTATAAAATTACGGCAGAGGCATGTTGGCCGGCTCGTAGCAAAAACGTCGGATGATAGCGGACGGCCGAGCTAAAAATACGCCGTGGCCGATGTTAATGAAGAACAACCGGATTACTGGTGACAGGAATGACGGATCAGGGAAAGGTCCAACCACCCGGTGACCGTTGCTGGCTTCACTCCTGATAAGAGGATCCATGAATGATCTTGGTGTTGTTATTACGATGCGCAAAGATTTTTAAAGGAAATATAGGCTAATGCTAGTGAGACCTTATTGCTCAGTTCGCAGCTGATTAGAAACTTCGGGCATAAATTGTGTACCATAATCCTAATTGGTTTTGTTGGAAGTCCTGTTCCATGTTCTATTCAATGCAAAACGTGAGCGATATTCACGTACAATATTCTTGTTATTGTTGTCTATACGACCTTTCGAACGTAAATCCCTTAAGCTAGCGTTGCGCAAGCGCACCGTGCGCCTGCGCAGAACGTATGAACGACCTATTTCGATTAGATCGGCCGCCTGAAACTACGATTGTTACCGATCCGATCACGACTCCTTTCGCAAAGGTGAAAAATACTTCAAGAATGCCACGACTTGTCATTTTGCAGTCACGATTCGCGCCAGCCAAATGCCATCTAAATGTGTGGAGATATTTTGTGTTGAATGAAACCAGTTGCAACATATGAAATATCGAGGTCTCTCGAAAGTAACTAGCTGCAGTTATATTAGACATATTTATAATGGCAATAAAATGAAAGAATGTTGCTCCATGACAGGTCATTAATATGTAGTCTAATCCATTTAGCTTTTTAGCGGCTGTAAATTTGCTTCAGCTTTTACTAGGGCTAAGAAGTACTATCCAGTTTTATGTCTTCCCGGCCGCAGTGCGATTGCTTCCCTCTCAGACTCAGCTTAGTTACAAGAAGTGGGGAAGGCGGTAAGTGTGTGAGGTCGTCGTTGGCGCCGTGGGACGCAGCTGGTATTCAGTACGAGGCCTACCATCACTTAGCGTCCATTATTCCAATTCTTACAGTCATGTGCATTTCTTCAAAAGCTAACAAGCTTAGACATTCTCAGGGAAGCCCTAATGCCCTGCATTCCTCTTCGCGCATTCCTCGTTCCTCACATATTTTTCCAATAATTCTCCATAGACACAAGTGGTTGACTGGCTTGCGTTCAACCCGTTTCCCAAAGGTCGACATTTATCTGCCGCATTGATATGTATTAAAACGTTTAATTAAATAAAGATTACTTTTTCGCGGCGTGTGCGCAGCGCGCTGCTCGGTTCGCGGCCCTTCGCTGGTATCCTGGTATTTAGTGGCATTTAAACTCGTGTTACTCGTAATGGAGATTATTAACGTGCACTTTGTTTCGGTATGGATGTATTGATTATTCATCACGATGATTGATGGTCAATAAAGTTGCCTTTGTCTTTAAGGAGGTAGAGGCTGATCTTTCTCATTACCACTAGGTGCCTCAGTTGTTTATAAAGTTTCGAAAACACGAACCTCAACCATTCTTTTACCGCTTTGTCGGCAGTGATAGCCTAGTGGTGTGACCGTCGCACTTCCAAATCATATGTCTCGAGTTCGAACCCAAGACACGCACATCTGATTTTTCAGATTCATGTGCGTATTGTATAAATTATCACTTGCTTCGTTGAAAGAAAACATCGTGAGGTAACAACACCAGCATGCCAGAGAGATATTTCTCGATGGCATGTAAAGCCAAGTCGAGAGGCCCATGGGCGGCATAAAATCTCTGACACCAGGTTATGCACTAACCACACGAAAAAGAAGAGAAGACCGTTTTGTCTGTAGAACTCCATAATACAATCATTCAGAATTCTGTTACAAAACTCAATCCACCATAACTAAAACATTGAGTCCAAAACCCAATACTACACCACCTGAATATTCAAACCAGCTGACCTCAAAAAAGTACACACTCCTTACATACCTTAAACATGTAGGTAGGAGGAGCAGATTCTCCAATTAGCCCGTGGAAGTGGTCGCGATAATTCGCCATGTCGCTTCCTGTTCGCTAATGACTATGGACATTATCTACGGGAGCGTCCGTGTCCATGTCCATGTGAACACCGTTTATTATTCATGGTCTTTGTTATTATAAGTCCATTAATGCTCTGACGGCGTGTAGGCTTTTGTTTTGCTTCTTGGGTGGACATTTTTGCTGTGTTGCCTTTGTTTCGTTCTTAAGAGAATACCAATTATCTAAAATGTAATTGTGGTGTTGTTTCACAACGGATGGGTTCCCGTGTGTCCCGTTGTTTGCTCGTTTCGAGAACTGATGGAGGCTACTGAAGAAGTCTCGTTGCCAAATTCTTTGTCGACTCAATTTAAATTGACATGGACAAGAATCAGAAGGCATCCCTAAGAAGAAGAAGAAAGATCTAAAGCATGAATTTCGTATCAAAACATGCGCAGACGCAAAATGACAGCCATCATGTAAATGTCACTGGATTATTGTGTGCATTTCCAGAGATTCTTTTTCTTAAATTATGTATCTGTCGTCCACATAATTTTAAAATTAAACAGCCCTTTGTGGTCGTAGCCATTACTTTAAGAGTTCTATAATTAATGCGCTCTATAACTATGGCTGTCTCGCTTTAATTAGTACAAAATGACAGTGACAAGTGGATTTATGGATCGTGTATAGGTGTGAAGTTTTTATGAACACTTGTAAGGAGTTATTTATGAGATCCTTACACCCGGAATGATGCTTTTACGATATTTAATTAAGGTGCAACCAGGTTTCTTGTGCATGGATGGATATGTGGTTTAGTATTTGTTCGTTTTCCATCTTTTGGATAACATAACATCACGCCTGTAATCCCCGAAGGGTTAGGCAGAGGTGTACTTGATTGTTCACCCACATTTTACCAATTATGTTTCATCATCATCAGCCTATAATGTTCCCACTGCTGGGACACGGCCTCCTCTCAATGAGAGGGAATGGGCTATAATCCACCACGCGGGCCCAGTGCGGGTTGGTAGATGTCACATGTCTTTGAATTTTTGGTTCTAGGACATGCCGGTTTCCTCACGATGTTTTCCTTCACCGTTTTGAGAGCAGTGGTGATGAAATAAATTACACAAAGTAATGCGCCTGTCTGGGTTCGAACCCACTACTTACTGTTCGTAAGTCAGGGCCGCCACCACTGGGCCACCGCTGCTCTCAATTATGTTTAAGTGTCATGTAATAGGGGGCGAGCCTATTGCCATTGATCCATCCCATCTTTTACTTTCATCAAAATTTGGTAATATATATCAAATAATAAACATTCAAAAGTTTTATTTTTGGGAACGTATATTCATGATTCTGTCGGTCTAAGTTTGCTATTCACATTATTTTATCTACAACCAGAGAGTCTAGACAAAATGACAGTGATAATGATGGTGGAAAAGTAAAAAAAAAAATAGTACTGACATAAACTGAACTGACCGAAGAGCTTATGTTAATCCTGTTGAAAAGCTCTTCGCTCATATTAGCGATATTTGCAAGACGATGTCGACTTGTGAGGCCTTCAGAAGTTGACGATGAAATAGGCTTTATGTTCTACATGCCTACCCATCCATGTTCCGTCTTAGCCCCTTGTGTTCCAGGGCCGCGGTATCTCTTTCGAACAGCCTCGCAGCCCCGACCCATCCATGTTCCGTCTTAGCCCCTTGTGTTCCAGGGCCGCGGTATCTCTTTCGAACAGCCTCGCAGCCCCGGCAGGCATCGGCCCTTGCGAACCCCTTTCTGTGTGCTGACATCTCTTTGAGGCGCTTACCTACCACCTGCCGGGGTTGCGGGACTGTTCGAAAGAGATACCGTGGCCCCGGAACACAAAGGGCGATGAAGGAACATGGATGGGTTTTAGTCAGTAAAAGTCTGACACTCCCTCCTGCTCCGCCCAGAGCGGGAGAAGTCATTTGATGATGTCCCATCCGAAAAAAAAAAAAAAAGGCGCTTACCTACCTATAACTGTTGGTTAACAAACTTAGCTTGAAATATCCTATCCGCATCACCTAAGGAACGAACGAGGTTCTTGATTCATAGAAAAATGTAAAGAAAGCTGTTCTGTGACGTTTTGTTTCTAACCGTCCGTAAGCTAAATGTCAAACAGACATAGATAGTAATCTTCCGTTACCGTTACGTAAGTCATTGAAAATGGCCGTTAATGTAAACTTTTGCAAATTTTCAACAGTTTTCTGCTCTCACCACCAAGTTACGTTGCGACACAATTAATTTATCGCGTCGTTTGTCAAAATCTCCATTAACGCTCTAATAGCGCCATTTGCAAGCATAAAATTAATTGCAAGATTCCATCTTCTTTGAACATTATAACAATGCCCATAGTTCGTTACACTCGAAAAATCAATTTCAAGTAGATAATGATTTTATCACCGTCCAATTTTGTTGAGCAAAAATATAGCAAACGGATGCTCGTGGGATGTTTTCAATTACTTTTTAGATAAAAAAATATGTACAAAAACAACATAGTTTCTTTATTTGGTAAGGTTGAAACTTGATTTTAGTTCTTTGGAATGCGTATACTCGTGATTAGGAAAAACATTACAGATTTCTTGCCTCACACGACTGAGCAAACCCTTGACCCGATCTTCTTTGTTTTAGGCTCAAATTGTAGCTGACTAAATTGTCCAGAGGAATTTTTCTCAAATTTTTGATATCATTCTTCGTTTCCAAAATATCGAGCGCCAAAATAAAAAATTTGGAAAAATATAGATTTTTTTATCACTATTTCGGCCATAACTTTTTCGTTTTTTAACTTTCTCGAATAATTCTTTTTGCACCTTACAGCCCTCGTGAATACGCGTTTTTTGAGCCTTTTTTGAACATCATATCTTCACAACTCTCCCAAGTTTTATGGGAATCGCACTTTTTGGTGAAATCGGTGCCTATACTGGAGCGAACGAAAATACATTTCCAACGTCAAAAACTAGTATTACCGAAACTAAACAATTAATTAAACAAGTCTCACTTATCAATTGAGGAAGTTAGTCTTCGTTTACTCTGGTTTTTCTTGGGCCACAAAGGAAAATTAATCTAGATACTCGGTGTACGATGAACATGCAGTGTAAATTTACAGATCTCTTGTAAATTCATAGACAAGCAGTATGCTCGATGTTATTGTAACAATCGCCAATAAGACTCCTTTCTAACAAAAAAAAATTATCAAAATAGGTTCATCCGTTCAGGAGCTATGATGTCACAAACACACAGATACACACTACAAACTTATAACACCCCTTTTTTTTGCTCGCGGGTCAAAAATGATTTTTACCATACAAACATTCACCCCTTAATTAACAAATTGAGGTGATGAATTTTCAAGAATCCTTTGAGTGAGTTCTGTCAGTGAGGAAATTAATTTAATTTTATAGTAAGAAAATACTTGTACGATATAAAGTATCAAAAAAATATCCTAGAAATAATAGAAACATATCCTAGAAATACTCCTCAAATAGCGACAGTAACTGGCCAGTCATTAAATTTAATTAATGGTTTTATTTACAGCAGTCTAATAATAGAGAGAAATGACAACTATGGCGACCGACCTTGTCGTGGCTTAACAAGCAATTACATGAGCCTTCTTAATAGTCCCTAATGACATGAGCTTCCTCCACGCAAAACGTGACCAGACCATTCAGGTTTCATTCCAATTGTCTTAATGAACGAAGAACGAATGAACGACGAGTCGAATCGCGGACAAAAACCTCTGAGGCGGGACAAATCTGATGAATCCATCTACATTGTATGAGGAAGGTTTTTTTTTAGTTAATGGTAGCAAAAAGCTTGGGCAGGTTGTTGACGCTAGTTTTGTTTATTAAATGAATGCGGTGCTGTATGGTTGTGGGTGCTATTTTGTTCTAAAATTAATGAATATGTTGGACGAGTGTTTTAAGTTAAAATAATCTTGGCAACAATAGGTTGGTATGTTGCATCGAGTCTTAGTTGTCAACCTAACGGAGTTCTAAGTACAGTGCACAATTGCACATGATATAATTTGTCGAATCGATGAAAATAAATAATATGTGTGACAACTCCCTAATGTTGGAAAATTAAAAGTACACAAACTGAAGAATCAAGTCATACAGCACTTTCTAGCAGTGATGTTAAACAATTTAAAGCGCTGTACTGAGTTACTCGTATCGGTACAGCTTTCAATTGTTTAACATCACTTAACAGCTTAACGATAATTACAATAGCACAAAGACTATTAAGCATGTTGAAATGTTCCAAGAGACGTCATTATTTAGGGTTAGAATGTTCCCGTTGAACATCCGACGTATGAGCTCAATAAGGATGCACGTTCACTGGGCTTGTCCCGCTGTCCCGCGATGTAAGCAACTTTATGATAGAGTTTTGTCGCCGTATGACAAAACTGGATTATGATGATGACAAAACTGCAGCTGGTAAATTGCGGAAGCTCCATGTAACTTTGGTCTAGTATTTTTGTTTTGCGTAGAGAGAATACTCCTGTCGACATTGTATCTTTTGACTAGTTACTATTCAATAGGCGAGACGACAAACAAATCTAGCTAGTCCGTCAGTTAATTTATCAAAAAATATTTGACCCGTGTTTTTTCTTTTGTTACGTAAACCAAAATTGACGAAGATATGACGCTTTTAAAATTCTCAATACGTCACGCCTTGGTATAATTTTTAGCTAAGTAGTTCTGACGTCACGAGCCCCCACTCCCGAGTTTTGATGCGTTTTATCTTTGTCAATATTCATTGAATAAAAAATACGTGTCCATTAATTTCCAATACTCTAACTGACGGACTAATATCTGGATTTGCAATTTTTTGATACTGTCGTCATGCCTAAGTATTACTTTCTACTCCCCCCTCCCATCCAATCAGCAGTCTCACAAAGCTTGCATTATGTGACTGTTTTGGACAGGCAACAACATTAGTTTATTGCACAACACGCCTTGTATTTTCTCTCTTTGTGGAGTGCATGCTAGCCCTAAGGCATGGTAATTAGTGATGGGCCACGAACGCGTTGCTCATCAGTGTTTACCATAAGCGGCGGCGGTAGGCCGTTCGCGCTCACACGCTCCAGTTTGCGAAGCGCCCGCGCCGCGCGATCGTCCGCGTTCGAAATACAAAAGTGGCGAATCCGCTTGCGGTAATTAGATGTGTACGCACGTGAGAGACGTGCGTGAATGGCGAGGTGTGTGACAGAAGCTGAGGAATTTAGGTGTCATGATTGTTTTTATGATTAGAGCTAATGAAAATTTTAATGAGCGCCTTCAAAGAAACCGGCGAAGCTGCTCGACTCTATTCAAAAAGACTAACTAGCGCTAAGCTGGGATAAGGCCAACTAAGTAATAAATTCTGGTATTTTAATCAAAGCACGACCTTAACCAATCTGAAATCCAATCGCGTTAATTAAAGCCATTGATACCGTCAGCACATAATTTATACATTGTATGGCCATCTATTCCAAAACATTGTAAGCTTCACGGTCCCGTTTTATAACGTACAATAGTGCGTGCAGCAGTATGTAAGTACGGGTGTACCTACCGCAGCTTGCGGCGCGCATTGTTTTGCTCTCATTTACCGCGATCGCCGATAACATCGGCCGATCGGCACGGGCCGAGCGATAAATTTAATTAAACCACCTGTCGCACGCTACCGCCAGATTATGTTATCTACCGCGAAATACGCACACAGCTCAACAGAAAAAATAATGACCAGAATGCATAGATAAAGTAGGATTAACGCAACATTGTGGCCATAGTTTCTTGTTTGTTTACATGCAGGAGATATTAAAAATATTACGAAGGAGCTTCTTTATTGGGGGTTGTCCTCAATAAACATGTTGAGCAACCAGTTTTACTTGGATATTTTTAAACTTCGAAGAGAGCTGGTACCTCTTTAAAAAATAAAGAAGTTTTTCTGGGATAATATACCGCTAGGCTAGATCAGCCTTAAAAAGGTAAATATACCATAAACCGTAACACATAGGTGGGGTGGACATTGAAAGACAGGATGCTGTCAGTTCTACATGAAAATGCCGTTCAGTAAACTATTCACAGAGAAGCAAGGCTGGAAATTACCGGCCAAAATTGAACAATGCGCGATCGTTAAGCATCCATTACGCGCCCGCGCATGTTCGCTCAAATTTATTTTCGCTCGCGACATCCCCTCGCCCCGTTTCCGGCTCGTTAATGAGACTCGCTCGGTAACAAGGTTTGTTACTTACACGTTACACCTAATAGATGGACAGTGACAAGCGCCAACTTATGTTTTACAGTAGGTACTACTGTCGTGACTCGTGAGGAAAGTTCTGAGTATGAATGTGGATGGGTATATGAGTAGAGGAAGACCAAAGACGCGATGGATGGACTGTGTAAATAATGATATGGAAAGGAAAGAAGTCAGTTTCTAATGAGATGACGAGTAATGAGAAGTATGGACGAAGAAGACATGCTGCGCCGACCACAAATGAATTGGTATAAGGGCAAGACAATGGTGACTTAGTTTTACACCAACAAATGTTCTCAATTCCTCACAAATTTAACTTATTTCTCAACACACAATTCCTTTGTCGTCTTTTCATTTTGCATTACGGTACGCAAATTATTCAAAACCATAACAGGTTCGTGCTCTGTACAATATCAATTTTCATAGTTACGGTCTATTACTTTGACAATTCTAATTATTATAAAACATGGTGGCCGCATTGAACAACTCTATTGAGTGAGTTATGACGCACGCCATTGTGATAAAGCGAAGTACTCAGATTAAATGTACTAGAGAAAATGGTAACTCAACAAAATGCTTCTTATGAATAAAGATATCGTTGTTTATACATCGGAATCGATGATCGATGTTGCGCAATCGACAAATGGAAACAAAGCCAATGGTTGAAACGTCTCGAGCGGTTCTAATCGATTAGACTCACAGCAGTCGTGGTGCTTTTTGTCCGTTTGCCATCGAGATGCCTGACCGAACATCTGAAGAGTTCATTTACGTTACGATAATGGTAACAAAAAACAATCTACCAGAGGAAATATTGCGAGCTGTGATGAATGACCTCCGGTTTAGATAAAAGATTTCAAGGTCTCGGGTGATTCTGAGAATGGAGACGATGAGAAGAATCTTACAAAAGAAAATATTCGTAATAGTTTGCGTGATTTTCAGTGATTAGTAACGGACTGGTGGAAAGAAAGAATCCTGACTTGAATTCCGCTGCAACTTTTCGCGATCTGCAACATCTAAAATCTGAGACCATTTCGCAAATAACCAAATCATTATCATATTAATACACATTTCGAAATCCGATTGCACGATACCGTTTCATTTATCAACCTTTGTCTACGACATACGTCAAGCTGTCAGAACGCGTTCGGTTTTCGCTGTAAACTTTGACCTTTGGCGCGAGTCACGACCAACCTTGGGTGCTGGGTATTGGACCAGAGACCAGTATGATATCTTTGAGTCTTTCTAAACGTGACTAGAACATGGCCTTCGTCCGCCGCTCCCTTTTAGATTTGCGATATAGATCTGCCGCTCTTATTTATGCTCAGCTTTTGTTACTATTTGTGTGTTGTGGGAATTAGGTGGGACGTATGTTGTCAGTTCTCTTTTCGTGGTTAGCAGATAGTCTAACTGCGGTTCATCTTGGTTATTAAATGTATGTAAGAAACCTTTTTCTTCTTCAGCTACGTGTTTCCCCGGCTATATGCTATCTCTAACTTCTTTTAGTTTTTTTGTATTATTATTAACATTTACATTTCCTTCATCTACTTTATCCTACCCTGGTTGAACGGTAGATAACTGGCCTTTCCTCAGATCGAGATCAAATTATAGCAATGCAGAATTACTGACATTTGGATCTCTAGATTGCAAATACATAAATGTTACAATCATACTTAAATCTATTTCATCTATAAAACTACTAATGGCGGATAAATGTGATTAAATTTCATAATGGTTCTGGTGTCTTCATATTCTAATTATTATGCGGAATATTATACCAATAAAAATATGCATTCCAAGAAACATGTTGCGAGCACTTCAAGTATATAACATAAAACCTCGTTAGCTATTATTATGCTCGCAAACCACGTAAAATATGTATGAGAGTCATTACAAGGACAATTAAAGACGTATCCGTGATGATATTGTACTGTTATCTGCTGTTGTGTGACAATTATTGCTAAGACTGGCTACGTTATGATTATGATACTCTGTGACTCTGTGTATGTCGTTTGTAATAAAAGATTATCACTTTTTATAACGCAGTGCAATTGTATTTATTATTTAAGAGCTCCACTCTGGGCAGTATCACTTTTAACTTGTTTAACAACCATCATACCTTGACCTATTTGAATCACGTTGAATTAATAATTGTAATGTATGCAATTTACCTATTCCTCTTCAATACTTAGTAATTTTATAACGTAGTTATTTTATCTCGTGTTTATCATGCACATTGAGAGTAATTATACATTTTCGGAATCATGCTCTTAATGTATTCTATGACCTCAGCCTATGTTGTTACTTGCAGTATATTTAAACAAATTAATTCTATGTACACGTGAACATAATTATGCGCATAAGTACCATATATTGTAATAGAGCTTGTTAGAAAATACAATATGCGCCATTTTCCCACACGCGATCGTTCACAAACAATTAAAACTATTCTCGTGGTTCAAGAATATAATAATGATAATGACATGTATATACTTGCTCTAGATTTGGAACCCGTTGTCTTTTGGAGTTTCATCTTCGTATCATCAGCATCATCAGCATCATCATTATCTACAGCTTGTCTTCAGCCTAGGGCCTCTAGTTCCTTGTTTCAATCCTCACGATCATGTGCTAACCTATCTAGGTTTTACTGTGGATGGCAACCATATCGTCTGCATATGTCTTATCTATGCTTCAACTAATATTGTTACTGAATCTCTAATCCCAGAGTTCAAAAATGGAAATGTTCCAAATGCTGCCAATAATGCTAGTGCTTTGCTACAATTCGAAGGTCGGTCTCCCAAAACAATTTGACAAGGTCAATCAGCGTCTGATCACCAGGTAATAAAACTCCCTTATCGTACAAAATTTGCATGTAACGATCCCATCGTTTTGGTGTGCGGGCCAAGTGAGCCGCCTGTCGTAAATTCTTCCACCGAGGCGTAAAAGACGACAGCAAAAAACTTTGACCTTGTTATCTGACGTAACCGAGCGATCCCTTCGTGCATAAATTTAGTAACGCTTCAAGGGTCCGTACACAAAAACAGCCCGCTGACTTCACCGGTATAACTTGAATTTGAATCCATCCTTCGAAATTTAGGAGTCGTTACGCTCTTCCTTTATCAGAAGCCTTCGCTGCTTCACCACAAATGGTAGGACAATCCTACATTTTGGCGCACCATGTAATCTTTACCGTCGTATTCTGAAGGCCTTCCGCGTCTTTAGCGCCGTGTAATTATTCCCATTGTGTGTGGTATCTAATTCCAGCATGGGCGTTTAATGGATCGCTGATTACTGCCTCCATGTCTACCCTATACGATTCGTCGCGGTCTGAACACGGAAAGAGCAATAAATAGCTGCAAATCCATTTTGACAATGCGCTGAGTGTAACAAACCTTGAACTTTAGTTACGCTTAACCATTGTGAGTTTGACATAGCAACAAATAGTGACAAAATAGACTGTTATAGTTTTTCGTAATCATAGGACCTATTGCGCGAATATAGCTGCTGGAACAACCAATAAACGTCTAAGTTTTTCAGTTGACATTTTCACGGTTGTATTGCTCATTAGTGTCGCCCATTTTTTGAATAGGTTTCAATGTATCTGTAGCACTAACAACGTTCGTTAAGAATGCGAACCACTTCCGCCATATGGCCAGCGGCAGCGGCGGCGCGGGCGGCGTCCGTTTTACGACGCATGCGTGCTGTCGCGGTTACACTTTGTTGGTTTTTATCTAAACACACCACTGTAACCAGGACCTCTTTCAACTGGACCACACGTAGTGTTCCCTGGAAGTTCATTGCATACTGCTCAGATCACCTGTTTACATACATCCTATCGACGTCTCTCAATCCTCTGTGTGGTCTATACTACGAAGGTGTAAACCCGACCGCTTAGAAGCGCCCTTTCTCGTGTTTGTACACTGAATATTGTTCTTAAAACTTGTTTATTCAACCCCATATGTTAACGGACACTATAAATAAACGTGAAACTCTGACCGTAACCGGTTCAAGTTTCTTAACATCTAGTACGACAATAATAATTTGTCCTTGAATAATTGGTCGTAAAACACTTTTTCTTTTTTTACAGGTAAGGAACTTTATTGAGCCACACACAGCACCTGTCGAACGAGCTGGGCGGAGGTATGGGCCCTGGTGTCAATAAATTAACTATTTAACACAGGGTTGATGTTTAGAAAAGCCCCCGTAGAGATAAAAGCTCTGTTTATACCGATGTTCACTGCATTGACACAATAATACTACATGAATAAACCCATAAGATCCATTGCTCCATTTCTTAGAAAAATCTGAATTGAATGGACTGGATGGTTTGATATCTTCCAACAATATACGATTATAAAATATGTCATGCATTTGATGTTTCCGATACATCGTTTTCCATGAAATAGAGCGTTTATCGTAATATTGATTTTTATCAGAACTTTATTTAGGAAGTACATAATTATATTTATTTGATTTTCATCCGTCAAAGTCGTCCTTCGTTTTGAATGTTTATTTGTGGTGAGTGATAAAATTATTTATACACAGTCATTAGTCAAACGTCAGAAAATAGCCATTTTATAATAGCATTACGTCCAACGGATTTTTCAATGCAAACAATCAAACAAACAAACATGCAACAACTTGTATTATTATTCGGTGTACTAACGATATTTGATTATTTATATTTGAGGTATCAGTCAGATCTATGATACCTGTAACAATGGTTCAAACATTGGAATCATCCTTGACCCGATCTTCTAACACCTGTCTCGTCTCGCATCCTTCCTAGTCGGACGTGCGCTTGAGCATGAAACAATGGGCCCTAATGCCGGCGCCGCCCGAACAATAGCTTCTAATTCGGCCCAGCACCATACATCCAACCAGCCCATCTGATACACCCAGTGTATAATACAATTTAAGAATTCGTTTAATTGTTGACTTTTTGAAAAGAATTCGAAAGGCGACTTCGCCTCGGAACGCTTCAATAATTAGGTTCATTGAAATTGGTCCCCAAGATCTAAAATTCGCCAAGGTTTCGTTAATCGATGCTCAAAATGTTTTAGTTTTTTAATCTGTGCGCTCTATAAAATATTTGAGTGTATCGCAGTTGCAACGAAATGATTATGCATAAGTTCTGCGTAATAAGAGATGGCCCATATATTCTCGGAATATTTTAATATAAAATACCGCGAGGTTGCGACTAATTACAACGTCTTCCGAATTCCTGATCGTATATCCAGCAAACTGTCAGATCTGAACGCGTAATTGGTAACCAATCATGGAGAAAGCCAGCGACGGGCAGTCTGCCGCTCCTCGATCATTCCGCGTCATATTTCGTCCCCATTCACGGCTCTGCCCCACTTCGGGAAACCATTGTCCAAAAAGAAAGGCAATCCAGTTTACATCTTCTGCAGTTTGCGATGCCAGTTAATTAATGGTTATTAATCATAGTCACGACCAAGCAGTTTCTAAAAAAACAACACCTTTTTTGTCATGTTGTATCTATGTTTTTGTTTTGGATCTTGTTTACATCATCTTCAATTCTTCGCAGATACTTTGTTGTCTTCCGTGTTTCACTTTTTGCTATATCTGGCAATATATTGTGCACTTAATTATCTTTTCGTGTTCCACTGACCTATAAACCGCCACGATTCTTCTTCATTTTGCAAACTTAAGCCGCAATTTCTCTGAAACTGTCAAGCTTGTGTGGTCGCTCACAATTTTTTCCAACAATTACGTTGAAAATTAATGGGTGTCATAACACAGCCTCAAACTTCGACTATATTTTATCATTTCCATCAAGAGTGCCGTTATTTTTTTCACATTGTCCGGTAAATAAATCCGATTGTATATGTTATTATCGGTTGGTCCGGTAACACCGTAATTTGGCCATATGTCAACTGTTAATCTGATGCAAATTGCCTCTTGTATCACGAAGTTTGGTTGACCGATATTGGATGAAATGGATGAGGTAACGTTTGCGTGCAACAAAGACATGAAACTGAGATACGGGTTCAGAACAATACTCCATTCAAATTATTTTATGTTTAATGGCATTCTAGCTCCAAGAGTAGTTTTTAGGTATGTTATGAGAGCTACCAACGTTCGTAAGACAACACTGTTACCTCTATGATGTCCAGTGATGGTTATAATGTTGTATAACCGGTAATCTGTTCAGAAATGATTTTTAAAACGTGGTCATTAGTCCTAATAGGTATGATGTAAGTGGATGGGTCTTCAATTCTTCAACTCTGTTGAGCCGTGTTCGTGCGTTCAATGGGTTTAAACTTCCATGTGTTTGGTTATGTTTTATTACGTAAATGAGAAATCATGTTTGTTTCATGTTCCTTCATGTTTGTTGTAGTTGTGGAAGAATCCACATTTTCGGAGGAATTATCAATATTGGGCTTTTCGTAACTAATAGCTTTTTATGCCTTACTTGATTGGTTTGTTTACGAGTTCTGTCTTGCAAATTCCGTTTTTATTTTCCGATCAAAGAAAATGTGTAGGTATAATTTAACTCGGATGTCAATAAAAATACAATAAAGTAAATTAGTTTCGGATCCATTACAATTGATTCAAAAGAGTCAAAGTTTTAACTCAACAGTTTTTTTATGCAAATTGCAACTTGATCTTTGCAAAAATAACCGGCGTCGGCGTCGGTTGATTTTTAATCGGTTTCTCAAAAAAGTTTTGTAATCGGCCAAGTGTGAATGCGTTGGGCGACTCTGAACGATCGTGACAATTGGTAAAATTGCCAGAACCCGCGAAAGGTGTTGCATAATGCCGAACTCTTAAGCGTTTTTATGCTTTCTAATTAATTGCATAATTTATATACCGCCTGTTGTAATTGGCGCAGCACTGCACTTTAGTCAGGTGCTACAATATTTGCAGTAATAGCAGTAACTAGTCTATCCTCAGGTAATTTTTTGTAAAGTTTATCGTGATTAGCAGGCGGACACATCACTTAGACGTGCATATGTCAAATGTGATGACATGCAAACCTACTTATGCAGCATCCTGATGCCAACAATCTAATATTATACCAATGAAATGTTCATTTAGCTCTCAAAGAGGTCCATAGGGGTTTGCACCGCCTATTAGTATAATTAGTACAGAATTTACAACCGCGTTTATGCTCATCTGTGTCGAGCAAATATTTTTATTCGTCTGCGAACTAGTTGCCTTCAATCCACTAACCTCGTTATAAGAACAGGTCGGGTTCTTTCATTGGCTTTCGATGAACCATTACACAAAATCTACTCGAATCGTTATGTGTGTTTGCTCTGGGTATTTTTTCCTAACAAATGATATCGATTTATTTGTCGGCGGGCCATTTGTGTGTAGGTAATTGAAAAGTTTTAATGTTTGTATTGGGCAAATATCTCGTTAAGTCCATGATGTTACATTCATTACGAAAATTCATTGTTTGATTAGTATATAGTGATTGTTGGGAGAATTAATTAGTGTACGATTGGTTTTATAGAGACTGGATATTAAATTAAAAAAATATGTTCTGTGGAATTTCAATTGGAACATAATATGTATTTACGCATAAAAATATGATGTCTACTCGTTTGTAATAAACACGATAAAATTCCGCGATAGACGGCCACTCGGCCAGAGACAATAAAGAGTGGGGTATTATTATTCTCTCTGCTTATCCCTCATGTCCTGAGTGCAGATTGCAATTTTCCATCTGTCACCGTTTTATTTGTGCGTCAGTTTTGATGGCTCGTTGCGTTGCGTAGAGCGAGCGTCATGCGTGGAGATTCGCGCGTCCAAATGATGGCGCCCACGCATCGCGCGCGCGCTTGCCAATTATTTTGTTTGTAATCCCAGCTTTTATTATTATGAACCACTTTTGCTCGCGGCTTCCCTCACTTGAAATTCTGCAGCCTATGCGTTATTTCAGGTCTATCTAAATTTCATCCTTAACCGTCTAGCCATTTCAAGGAGTTGCAAATCTTCGACGCACAAGAACAAACTTTTGCATTCAAAACAGTAGTGTGATGAAATACAAGCATTTTTATTTCAAGTCAATACGTTTCCTCTATTTAAAAATTATGATTTGTTAATGTTCCCTAAAATATGTTTTGTTAGATGATGAAGGAAGGAAAATATCTTGAGGAAACCTGGACCTGACCTGGTGGATGCTGTTGTATGGTTAATTAATATAATCGCCAACCCGTCTTGAGTAAGCGTGGTGATCAGTGCTCGTGCCTTCTCTGTTTAATAAAAGGCCTTTGCCCCGCAGTGGGACAGTAATAGGTTGCTATTATTATTATTATATTAAGTGCCATTGCATATCTTTGACAAATTGCCTGTCAATAACGAATGCCAATTGCTTCAAACTGTCATGGTCATAATAAATTGCATTTCTAATTTGATCCTGAAACTAATTCTCTTTAACCTTTATTAATTAAGCTACTAATAGCTTTATTTATTTTAGAGGTTAAGTACTAAATAGCATGAACATTATTGTTTGAAGGCACGCACCCCGGGCTCATGGCCAAAGAATTAAGATTTATTCAACCAATTTGATTAATAGTCGTTCGTTATGGACGATTAATGTAGCTTTACACCTCAGGTCTTGATTAATATTGGAGCTTTCCCCTTTTTTTAAATAAAGACCTGATGGTCTATACAAGTGAACACCCCTATAAAGCGTGGCGTATTTTTACAACCACCCAACGAAATTGGTGGGAAGTTTTCAATAGAGTAGGCTTACCTGTGACTATAGAAGTAAGCTGCAGTATAGCATAATGTGATCGTCGGTCGTACTGCCAAGTCATAGATCTCGAACCCAAGACACGCATCTCTGATTTTTCGGATTCATAAATCACTTGCTTCCGTGAAGGAAAACATGTTGAGGAAACCTGCCTGATAGATATTTCTCGACGGCATAGTAAAGCCAAGTCAGAGGCCCATGGCAAAACATAAAATGCCCATGGCAGACATAAAACTCTGACACCAGGTTAGGCACTAACCACACGATAAAGAAGCAGAACCAAGACAGGGTTACATTTGCCAAATTGTTGTAGTATATTAAGAGCCTATACTACCTCAAATTAGCAACTCTATATTTGGTAGTCCAAACTTCGTTTGAAATACTGTTAGAATAAAGTTCTAATCAGCTTGCACTACAAAGTGGTTGTTACGTCAGTCACTGCGGGCCGAATAGTGCGAAATTAGAGGTTTTTTGCGATTTACAAAAAATCTATTGATTGGACTAAAAAAATAAATAATATAAGACCTGCTTTATAGTTAGTTCAGTAAGTATAAAAAGTTTCATGATCTAATTTGAAGTATTTTGTGATTGCCAGCGGTTTATTGTTCAGTAGAGGTAACTTTGGGATTTTTTTCTATCGAGAAAATTTTATGGAATCGTGTTTTCGCCAAATATAGGACTTAACATTAATCCTCAACTTTACCATATATTTATTTCATAATTAATGCTGCATTATTTAAGGCGTAACGGAGGATCATGCTAAGCCATTTGAGGTAGTATAGGCCCTTAAGCCTTCATTGACGACGACGTGAGAAATAATTCACACGACGACGATTCATTCCGAACGTAAAATTTCCAAAGACACCATAAACATCATGTCAACTGACAAAAATGATGAAGTCATTATACCAGGTACAGTCATGTATAGTCCTCATTAGGGTCAGGGCATGGATAAACAAAGTTCGTCGCATGATCGATGGGCTGCATAACGGGCCGCGTCCGGTGTCACTAGCGGACTAGCTGTGCGTGTGCGCATTGTATGTGTCGGAGTGACGGCTCAATGGTGTACCCTGTTGTGTGCGAAATGCTGTCATTATGCTTGAAATTGGGTTCCGGGAGGATTAGAAGTGGTGATTTATAGTAGTAATTTAGATGTCCTATTGTGTTTTGAAGCCAGAGAAAAGGCTTCTTTTCCGGTGATAGCAAAATTAGTGAAGTTATTGGGCAAAATTTGCCTCTGTGGTATAGGGGGTAGGGTAACCTAGGGTAGGTTACGGTACCCTCTATACTATAGAGGTTAATTTTAATTAATGTGTAATTGTACAGATATAGTCTCTATACACCTATAGTCTCTATCTGTACAATTATGAGTCTTCTACGATTGTGCTCCAATCATCTTAGAAGCAGGTCAGAAAGAAGAGAATTAAACTCATCCCACCATTCTTTCTGGGCCTGCCACGTAGTCGATTCCTGCTATTTGAGATACAATGCGTCGTGTTTTTTGCCTGCACGAACATTGAAATCCTCGTTAACCTCATGTCTAGTGCAGATGGTATTGTCCGATACGGTTTATTAATTAAATAAACTCTTTAAATCAAGACACTTAATACACAATCGTCGTATAAGTACATTCTGTACTTATTAACGTGTAGATTTCGACTTCTGTGCAGTTGTTCTGCGTGGAGATGTTGTTGCACCGTTAAAGGTTGCGCCCGCGTCGACCTCGCTTGTTTAATTAAGTTTTATTTACACAACAAAATAACTCTGGCTTGTAGATACACAGGCTTGTTTACCAGTTTTCTCTTGTGTATACGATGGTAAGAGCTGGTGTTTATAAGGCCAATTGGAGACAAAATAAATCTTTGAATCATGGAACGTTGTGAGCTTGGTTCTCCTTGTCGCTTTTCCAACGTTAATGTTGCCACCTTTGGGACACAGGCCTCCTATTTGTCAATAGCAGAGGTCTGTTATCCACCAAGTAGGCCCAGAGTTCACTATCTATGGATATTAAGTACTCATGCTCGATGTTTTCTTCTTGAAGATGTTTTCCATCACCGTTTAGGGCAGTTTAGAAATTGTAAAATCTCTTTTCAGAGATTATTATGAATTCCTACCATTATTTAATCGTGTTTGTGTCCTGCGTAATAATTCGAATTGTTTGCAGTAAAAAGAACAATGGTTACTATTCTCTTTATCGTTAATCCTTCTCTACAAATAACTCCCAATCCGATAGAAACTATATTGAGATAACGGGAGTTCAGTGACTCCGTTCTACTGCGTTCGAACATAGCCCGTAATAAGTCACTAAAGACAAGCATTTATTGTATTGTATTCCTTCCCTTTTAGTGCTGATGATTAATAGCACCGCGGAGAATAAATTAGAACAAGTCCGGCTGCGAACTAACGACTACTGTCTCGTTTCCGACATTACTAATAACTGAGCCATCAGTGCTTTTAATTATGGCTTTTTATTTCACATCTGGTTAAATGGTAGATGGTACTTAATTAATTTAATGATATTTAAACTGTCAGTGGCCAGATGGCATTATGATCTACAGTCACATAATACAGGGTATAAACGAACCCTTCACGAAGTCGTCAACCAAGCACTCTGTACATCGAACTAAGTAACTCTACGCAAGGATTTACTGGGAAACGCCTTTTTTTGGGGGTGGAATATCTCGTTTTACGATAGGACTCAATGTAACGCACTCAAATCATTGTGCTGATGGGTGCATTGAATAGTACGCAAGTCTTGGAGGTATTTAAAGTAAAGTTATAAAATTAAAAACTTGTACAAACCTTTATCTAGACGACCCGAATGGCGTAGCGGTAGTGGGGCTGCCTTACGTTCTTAGGGTCCCGGATTCGAATCCCGGTAGAAGCAAATGTCTGTGTGATGAGCATACAGGACATTTGTTTCCGAGTCATGGATGTTTATATGTACAATAAGTATGTATTTACAAAAAAAAAAAGTATCTATGTAGTATATCAACTATCTGGTGTCCACGACACAAGCCTCGTTGCTTAGTGTGGCACTAGATGGCGCTGTGTGCAATGTCCAGTGATATTTATATTTATTTATTTATTTTATCTAAAAAAGCTTTTGAAGAAGTTGGATCTTTGACACCTATCTCCATAACTAGAAGGTTATTAGGGCCGGCAGTCTCGACAGAGATAACGACAAAATCGCTAACTTTTGATTGCTAATTACTGACGAATAAATTCGGTTTCAATAACGATGCTTGCGAGTAACGCATCTTTGATGTAGAGACTTGCGTTACTCGCAAGCATCATTGTTGCAACAAGAGACTGCCGGCCCAGGTATGGTCTAAAAAAATGATAGCAATAACCATCGCATGAATAAACCACGTTCACGAGATTCAGTATCATCAATATTCCTCAACAATGATGACACAGCTCAAAAACACGTTCTTCGCCTACCTTCTGAAAATTATGGCAGTTTCATCGACAGATCAATCTATTTACAATGTAACGAGGACCTAAAGCCTTTTAAATGACTTCCTTTCCTTCACATTAAAAGCCAATTAATCATATCCATTACCTTCAGCTCAGACACTTTACGAAAGGTTGACGTAAAATGTTCTTTATAAAATAAAGTAGGTAATAATTTCATTAATTCCAACATGGCTGACAGATATTATCGTTCAGCGAAATGGGGGACAGTCATCTCACAATTATTTGTGGTCATTAAATATGTTAGCATGAAGTTATTAATTACTTTGTGTTTACATGGGTTTAATGTTTATAATTTTATAGGTTTTCGTGCGAAGTGTATTTGTAATGGCGGTTTATGTATAGGGTTAACAAAGATCGAATGAGATAAAGAATGCAAAACGATATTTTAGAGAACGCAACGTTTTAATCATTACCACAAAACTTTTCAGTGCCGCCGGGGACTGAAAGTTTTGTGGGAATCGGTTGTCGTGTTATAGGCATGTGATACGGAGGGACGGGAAATATGTCGTGAAGAAAGTTTTGAGTATGAATGTGGAATTGTGGATGGGTATAAGAGTAGAGGAATACCGAAGAAACATTGAATAGACTGGACAGAAAGGAGGTGTCTGATGAGATGAGGAGTAATAGAGAAGTATGGAAGAAGAAGACATGCTGCGCCGACCACAAATGAATTGGGATATGGCCAGGGGAATGTTGTAACTTTTTAATCTTTTTTGTTTGTCAAAATTGGTGTGCGTGCCAATACAAGATGATTTTATAATTTGCAGTCGTTAGTTTTGACATTACTTTTGACACAAAAACAAATTCAATTACATTTAGCCATTGCTGTAATTTTAAATCCATGTTTATGAACATCAAGCTGTGAAAATTTGAGATTTACAATGAAAACCTCAAATTAACCTTTATGATGATTAGGTATTTAATTCTGTGTTACATTTATTATTGTTTTAGCCCACTGTTCGACACAAATGTAAATTTGTTGAAGAATAATAATAAATAAAAAAAAAAAAAAACAACTTATTTTTCAAGCATTCACAACACTATGATATCATTGTTATGTAACCTTTTGCACAGGTGGTTGCTATGTATTAATAGTGATTAATGCGATTATATACAAACAGGCTTGATATAAACTTCGATATTACGTGACACATGCATTTCGAAATAAACTGTGCTATTTAATAGTTCAAACGTAAATGTATCTATACTTATTTATTAAGGATATTAACAGAAATAGCAAATCTATCTATCATCACGGCGATAAATAGTCAAATGCTTCTCATTTGCCTCGTCGTCACAAGCGCGACTACTGAGCATGATCCGGGTTCAATTCTCAGGACAGTTCAAGTGTAATTATTGGTTTTTCGATCAAGAATTTCTCAGTAAAACGCAGGCACGGGATCTGGATTTGTGAAATAGGTACTCGACTATCATGAGAACGAACTAAACAAATAATCATGTTGTTCTTTGCAAACATACATACAGTATATAGGTCACCGCCCGCAATAGGGAATACTTATGCATAATTTTTATTTATTTTTATTTTGATGCGGAATGTTAAAGCGAAAACAAGACATAAATCAGCCAAACAACACAAGTTATAACCATTTAAACTTTTGTTTCTATCTCTTTCTATATAAACGGAATTTAGTATGGATTTTGTACGTCGATGCAGTGAATGACGTCATTCGCTGTATCGGATCTCTCTGTCTAATCAGCAGTTTAAAATGCTTATAACTTAGTATTTTTTATAGATATTAAAAAAATATTTCACTTTGCTATTTCTGATGTTAATACGCTTTGTTTAGAGTGATAAAAAGAAATCATGCATATACCCTATTGTCAGGTCATAACTTCACAAGCCTCAACGGAAACAATATTAAATTCACTCCATTCCTCTCGTCTCATTTCCAACAGCTTCATCAAAATTCTGTCGCTATTCTGTCGCCAGCACTTCAGACCAGCCGCGTATCGCATTGGCGGCTCACTCGAGTGCCGACCCCCTTTTGTGCGAGGCGTGAATAAGTGCGGAATCTGCGTGCAAAAGCTTTTGTCCGTGCTGTTGTGAATATGAAGCTGGGAGTTGAAGATGGTGAGGGAATTGGTCGAGTTGACACGTTAGACTGTTGTAACTGATGCCCTGGTACTTCGTTTTGAAGAGATGGTTTTCTGTTACTGAAAAATAATGTTTTGTGTTGAAACTGTAATGACAAACACTTTTTCTTCTTACGGTTGAGTTAACTGTTGTATTTTTATGACGCCCTAGCACTTCGTTTTAAAGAGATGATTTGTGCTCTGTTGTTGGCAATAGGCTGGCCTCATATAACATGGAACTTAAACATAACTCCCGAATTGTGGGTGTATTTGTGGGTTCACCTCTGCCTAACCGTTAGGGGATTACAGGCATGATATAACAAAATAAGTTTTGGTGGTTTTAGTGCGGAATGTGGGATTTTCCGCACTCCCCCGGTCTTATCCCCAAAGAAGGATTTGAATTTTGAAGGATTCCCCCAGAAAACAAAAAAAAAAGCAAAAAAGGTAAGTATAAACCTGTGCAATAATAAATGTAGTCTAAACTAAACAACGAACGAATGTTAATAATATTATGTAAGGCATTGTTTGTAAAACAAAGAGTGCTGCATACAATATTTTTCCCCTTCATTTACGATATTGTGAGTTCAATATAATAATGACATAAATTACAAAACAAAATATTTATTCAAACTCTGCAGCAGTTATTAATTCAAGTTATCTGAAAGCAACAAAATTATACAGAACAATACAGCTGTTACAAATACTAGGTTCACTGCAAAGACATTCTTACAGTAACTTTATTTATTTGCGTAGCAGAATCATATTTTCTTAAAATAATATTATTTCTTCATGGGAAAGAAGTAATAAACTTCAAAACTCCCGTTGCTCTCAAACGATTTCGGAAAACGGTGAATCGTGCGTTTATTTCGGCAGTCTTCGGTAAACTTCGGCAATCTTCGGCTAAATTGATCATTGTCATAGTGCGGTGTGTTGATTGATTTGCGCAGACGCCATGTTAAATCACGGTACGGTCGGCGCTAAAGTCCTGTTATGTAAGAATACCGTGGGATGAGCCTCGGGCAACGAAGTATACGGGTATCGTAACCGATGGTGGAAAATTTCCTTTTTTGTTGCGAGTGATCGCATCATATAAAGTTTGATATGCACAACGAAAGGACTTACGACGACCAGAACAGCAGTACTTTCAAAACACGCGGTTTCAGTAAATCATTCCGAACATTATAGAAATTTCACATAACTAATGAAAAAAAAACCGTTTGTGCGTCGAATATCCCTTCCTGTAGAAGACTACACGGGTATCATTCAACCCCCAGGTTACCCAACTTAATAGCTAGCGGTAACATACTGTAGAAGGATTTTAAAGAATTGACAGCATTCGTAGTTTGAAAGCACATGTGAAATAATCAGCCTGTATAAAAAACTTGTAAAATTGATACACAGACTATGCTAACAATGAAGCAACCAAGAAAATTGAAAATGAATGAGACATTGGCAACTTAGAATAGTTTTCATCGTAAATCACGCATGTTCGCGGAATCCATTATTATATATACTGTTGCCGGTTGTACGAAGGAGTAACGTATGATTGTTGTAGATGTGGGCACACAATGACTGTCACGTGATCTCTGTCACAAGAATGCGGAAGTGACATGACAACACGCAACTTTGTGTCCCTAGTTTCTATGGTTTTGTCAACGGTTCATGACAGACGTCGATTTGCAACGTTCAGGACTTCAAGCCTGTAGAATGGACCTGTGAGTCGTAAACGGTGGAGAATGTTTTTGTGAGGTTCTTACATACCGACTATTCGTTTTATGAGATTATAGGGAACGACCTTTGAATTTACCTCTGTGGATGCGTCTACCAGAGATTTGTGTGGATCTGCAGCGAGTCATGCGCGTAAAACTAACCAACCACATAGCTAGTTGACTTCACACACAACCCTGGCAACGCTTCCACGCATATATATATACTATTAAAATGTAAAAAAAAAAAGGAAAAACTACTAAGTAACTGGATTTTGATCAAATTTGGCACACAGATAATTAATAACCTGGATACGATAGAATACTTTTTGTTCCGATAGTACGATCCCGGCAGACATTTACCGAATTCCGCGGTGTCGAAGCCGCGGGCATAAACTAGGAAACTTCGAAGTTGTAGCATTATAAGTATGTATTTATAAGCAAAAAGTATCTATGTAGTATATCAATAGGCGAGACGACATAAAATCTAATTAGTCCGTCAGTTAGATTACCAAAAAATATTTGACCTTTTTGTTACGTAAACCAAAATTCACGAAGATATGACGCTTTTAAAATTCTCAATACGTCACGCCTTGGTATAATTTTTAGCTAGTTCTGACGTCACGAGCCCCCACTCCCGAGTTATGATGCGTTTTATCTTTGTCAATATTCATTGATTTACAAAAACAAAAAATACGTGTCCATTCATTTCCACTAAATAGATTTGCATTTTTTTGATACTGTCGTCATGCCTATTATATCATGTGCAATTGTGCACTGTTCTTAGAACTCCGTTAGGTTGACAACTAAGACTCGATGCAACATGCCAACCTATTGTTGCCAAGATTATTTCAACTTAAAACACACGTCCAACATATTCATTAATTTTAGAACATAATAGCACCCACAACCATACAGCACCGCATTCATTTAATAAACAATAGTAGCGTCAACAACCTGCCCAAGCTTTTTGCTATATGCTAGCCATTATTTTCCAATACTATAACTGACGGACTACATAGATTTGAAATTTTATGATACTGTCGTCATGCCTATTATCTGGTGTCCACGACACAAGCCTTGTTGCTTAGTGTGGCACTAGATGACGCTGTGTGTAATCCAGCGATATTTATTTATTGTTATTATTTATTCACATACCGAAACCCAATTATTCCAACTCGACTTTTTATAACAATGTCTCAATTAACTCGGATACAAAGTACAAATAAAAGAGAACATCCTTTTATAAATATTATTATAGCAGTACAATACAGATAGATGTCTTCATTAAGAGCTCATTTGCAGTATTCCCATACGAGTGCATTTGCTTGGACGACATTCCTGCCAAGTCAGACTTAAACGGCGAACGTTCAAGACTTGCTGTTCAAGAGACAGTCTTGTTCTAAATATGATGGTAAAAGCTTGCTTTAATGATGTGTAATAATATTGGTAAACTATTATGATGGTCATGTCGATTAAAGTACTTATGTAAATTATTTTGTAATTTTATTATATAATTTGTAAAGGTTTACAAATTATTTATAATATTAATATGGCTTTCTTGATTACATTACCCATTTAAGACATAAACTAAGTAATTTAAGTAATTTGCTAATGCTATGTTATGAATATTATTAATAGGTATTTCTTTTTTTTTTATTTCTGCGATACGAAACGAAGCATATTTTTCTTGTTCAATAATTAAACCAAAGAGTTAACTACCGTTGTAACTTTGTAAAAAAATATCTCCGGTAGAGATGTAGTGTCAGAACTCACGCTAGCCTCAAATTTACGAATTTCTCTCGCCAATTACCGACACACGAGATATTCTTCGAAAACATACTGACTCCATCCTTTGACATGTTGACGGCTTTTTTTTTTATATTGTGTCATATTTGTTATTGTCTTGTTTTAGAATGACCATAAAAACTGTGTCTTGTGAAACTGTTTGATGAGTTCAAGAATGTTTTAAATGTCATCTTGATTATTTTCACAAATAATAAATATCATAAACATCGCTTACTTGTTAGATCACAATACACAATCAACATTTGATTAACCTTTCAAGTATAAATTACAAATGTTAAAAAAAATACAGAAACATCTTACTTATTGTTTAAAACTTAAAAAGGTTGCGTAGTAGCGTAACCTCAACGTGTTTGCCTTTCGTCTGACCACTTGACAGGTTAATTTCCTTGGCCATAAAAATCACAGCTATTATCAATCAATCAGTGTTGGATATATTTATTTTAATTAAAAAATAATCAAGTACCTCTCGTTTATCTCTGCCTACAGATGCTAAATTGCAAGGATATAATATATCTCAGAAGCTTTTATTCTAGATTTAGAAATATAATTTTTAATAACTGTTACAAAACTCGTGATTATTTTCTCAATTCAATTTTTGACAACCCTGAAAAATTAACGAGGAGCATTCGATTTTCGGTAACCATCGTTTTAATTATTATTTAAATTCGAATTGAGAATCACGTAAAGCTTTTATTCCAATATGAGTATTTTGTTCGAATGGCCTCATAAGGATGATGTAAGAAAATGTGTTTTTTTTTTTCTCTTTGTCTCGATACACGACGCGCGTCCTTGGGTGCATCCGTGTGACGGTAGTGAGTAAACCAAGAGAATACTACTGACAGTATTGTCTCAAATGCACGGGAATTTCAACCTAAATGCTACAAAATAATTAAAAAAAATACTTTGTTGGGTTAAGTTATTCGGAGAAGTTGGATCCTGCGTTATCTAACTGTAGAGTTAAATTGCACAGGCGAATCATTTGTGCTACTAAGGTCTCAATATAACTTCAGTACATCTATCGTAAAATTATACATGGTGTTCAAAATACCTACACAGCAACAACATAAAGTGATAAACGTCAAAACAGGCAGTGACAGTTAACACACAAATAAACGTCAAAACACACATTTCAGTCAATGATCTACGCGGGCCATTTAACGAATTTAAAAGCACGTTAACACGCGCGACTTTATATTATCAACTGTTGGTACAACAATGTAAACTCAATTCCGCTGCGCCAGCGCATGTATAATTGCTTGTATGTCACTTTAATGCCGGTTTTAAGTCGTAATGTTTGCGCTGAAACGCGTAAGAATGTCGTACGACTTTTTCCTTTTCGCGCAAGTCTGCCTATGTGCCTTGTTCATGTTGCCATTCCCATTATTAAGTCGCTCGGGAGAAAAATACTACGTTGTCCGCAGTTGTGATGGGTGCGTATGCGCCGGAGTTGTGTTCGCGACGGTTTTAACGACTGTGTATTGGGCGACGTGTTTATGGTCTGTTAAAAGTGTTTTATTTGAAGTTAGTTAAACAAGTATAGAGTATTCGCTTCCCAGAATATAGCGCCATAGAACTTGAAAACTTACAGACCTCATACTAAAATACTTACTTCAAGCAACTCTAACATTAATAATATTCAAGCTTAATGTCATAAAAAAATGCTGACACCTCAATTTGTACCTACACTAAAAGATTTTTATCCTCCGGGACAAAAGATAACCAAACACAAGCCGGTATAACAGTATCCATCATGTAGATAACGCAGCGGTCGCTTTGTCCCGCCGCGCGCCGTCTCCGGCGAAATATTATCATAAGCAGGACTGTAGGGTCTGTGGGACTGCAGGACTGGTCCCTTGGTAAATGTCGGTCTGAGTGTCACACACGCTGCGTCAGCGCAGCTCAGTGGTTTGGAAGGGTTGAAGTTAAAGGAGGAAGCGGGATATGGATGATTAGAAATGGTGATGATGCTCTTAAAAATATTTGTCTAACTCTATGTTAATAATAAGAATATTAAATAAACGCGCACACTGCCAAAATAGGGACAAAAACATTATTATATTATACTGATTGATTGGCCAGAGGAGGGAAAACACCGAGAGAGTTGGAAAGAAATGGGGGAGGCCTTCGCCCAGCAGTGGGACAGCATAGGCTAATTAAAAAATATATTATTTCCCAAGGGTCATCATTTGCCTAGCCTTTTCCCAACTATGTTGGGGTCGGCTTCCAGTTTTTACCGGATGCAGCTGAATACCATATTTTACATGGAGCGACTGCCTATCTGACCTCCACAACCCAGTTAGTACCGGGTTATACGATACCCCTTGGTAAGACTGGTTGTCAGACTTTCTGGGCCTCTGACTACCTAACGACTGTCATAGATCTACAAATGACAGCCGGGACCAACGGCTTAACGCGCTTTCCGAGGCACGGAGGAAACTCGGAATGTAATGGGTGGTCACCTATCCACAGACCAACCTAGGCAAGCACGGCTTAACCTAACGATCGACCCGAGCGGCTGTTATTATTTAGCCACGAGCTCCTCTATTTCCCAAGGGTATCCTTAGAAAATAAAAAAATGAAAAATGACACACCAGGTGACTTTTTTATCACTTTCCAAAAAAAATGGGTAAATTAGGTGAACGGAGTAGAAGCTTATGGCATACTTAGCTTTTTTTTCTTTTTTCCACAGCTTAGAAAAAAATTGATCCATCATCAAAAAACGCTACAAATTTCAAGTAAACTTTTCATATTAGAACAAAGAAAGAGAAATTTTGAAACATGAAAAATATCGAATTTTAAATCATCGCAATACGCGTATGATTTGAATTTTAATTTTTTTTTTGAGTTTTTTCGAAAAAAAGCAAGTGTACCATTTGCTTCTACTCTGTTCACCCAGTATACCCATTTTTCTTGGAAAGTGATAAAAAAGTCATCCTGTATACAGTTTAGATTTTAGCCATTGTTTTCATATCATTACTTAATTTAATACCAGTGGCAGATTTAAAAAAAGTTTTATTTGACAGATGTCATGTACAGACGCCAGCACACCAAGCTTCTACAATTTGTCAAATTTCTTTAATAGCTTTTCAACTTTATCGCCAAAGCATTAGGTTCAAGGTCGACTGGGAAAATTTTACAGTTTCGGGTAGCTTGATGTGCTGGCGTTTGTACAAAAATGTAGGCCGTAGCGTTTAAAATCAAAACATCTGCAAACAATTAACATGTCATTTCCAATCCGCTCCCCTTCCATCACTCAAATGCAGCCATCTTGAAATATGCGCGTGCGCGCCCTACCAAACCCCCTTTTTTGTGCGCACCACGTAGGTGGGAACGTTTTTATTATGTTACCGTTGGTAATAGTCCCTCGCTTCAGATACACAGCTCCGAGGTCCCATTGTCTTATTAGTTTTATTGATTGTTTTCCGTTGCTTGTAATTTAAAAGTCGAGTGGGTTTTTTGTACGTCTGTCTGTAGTAATTAACACAATGGTAGGGGACGAAGGTCGAGGGTATCTATCTATCCTGGGGTTTAGGTTTCCGCACTTAGTCCTTGAAGTGGACCATTGTACGTGTGGGGGCTCGTCCGAGGGTTATTGTTTTCGTTACATACAGATTTATTTATTTTTTGATTGGAACTGGCTTTGAGTGGTTTTCGTTTCATACACATTTTTCGGACATTTGTAACCAATTCAATTCAAGGGCTTCATCATTTTTCCCTCTCAAAAGGTTCTACACTCGAAAAAAATCATAATCGTATACTACTATTCGATTTTACAATAAATTTAATGGAACACTTTATCCATACTATATTAATTTATAGCATCAGTCAATAACAGTCGGTACCTTATTATTCAATTGTAAATCGATTTCCAATGTCTAAACTTTCTCTCGGTTCGCGCCTTGTACAGTATTTATTATATTATGAGCACCTCTCCCTGCTGTATGGCCACCACGTGTCTTCGAATAAATTAGGTGGGTGAACGGTAAAGCTAGTGCCAAGTTCCAAAAGGTTTTGTTTTCTACATACATTTTTTGATCTAGTTTTTCTTTCTGTTTAAACGACTTCTAAAAGGGAGACGCTCACAATTCGGATTTTTAAAATATGTTTTTTTTTTGTTACAGGTAAATAAATATCCGTGCCGCAACATGCAGAGTGACATTTTACACTAAGGTTTTGAGTGAGTTCAGGACATAAAAACGACTGATAAAAAGACAGCTTTTCAGAATTTTATTGTGTACACAAGACATCTAAAATACGATTACGGAAGAGTACTTAAATCTCATTTTTCAGACGATTCCCACTAAAGTTCGATTTCGAGAATTATTACTCAATTGCCACAGCAGGAGGTGGAATAATACCCATCCCATATATCCTTAAAATTGATTCTTGATAATTAACAAGTCAGCTATAATTTATGTATGTTTTACCTTTGAAATTACCGATCAAAAACCGTTTAATATCGTACATAATTATGCATTTTCGGCTGCATTTATTTCTCCTATTACATTATTACCCATATTGGTCTTCCCTATTAGGGAAAAGTATTGAATTTCTTTATGATGTTCTTTGTACAACACGCTGCACATTATTGGTAACCTAACCAGTACAAGCTGGCCTCTTAATCTCTGGAAATACGAACTACTTCGCTAGACCAGCTCAAATCAAAGCCAAAGATTTGCCACCGACGAACGGTCTACTGAACCGCGACTGAACCAATTCCTTTCGCTAAATCGCTACCATTTATAAACGAGTATTATAGGTATCCACTCATCCTCTATAGCTATTACAGGAAATTAAAACGGTAATTTTGTACAGAACTTGGCTGTTCCCCGTTTTCTATACACCGATTTCTTATAGTTTCATTGCCGTCATCTTTGACACTATTACCCACATTTTATATGTAGCTGTGTTATATATGACATTGTGGGAGGATTATAGCCTATTGGTCTATTCATTTTTAGGGCGACATTTCAATTTATTACGTGGTATTAACGGGTCCCATACTGGTTTGAGGCGAAATACGGTGATTCCGTATTTGGGCTGTTTTAGTTTGATCGTAAAGAATTTTAAAGATTGCTGTTGCATTTCGTTTGTCATAAACTACCTACATAGCTTTTTCGCGGCTTCGCTCGCGTTAATTTAGAATTTGACAATCAATTTGTGTTGTTGTTGTTCGACGACCCGAATGGTGTAGTGGTGGTGAGGCTGCCTTACGTTCTTAGTGTCCCGGGTTCGAGTCCCGGTTGGAGCAAATGTTTGTGTGATGAGCATTGTTGTATTGTTGTGTTGTGAAATGTCCATTTGTTTCCGAGTCATGGATGTTTATATGTATAATAAGTATGTATTTACAAACAAAAAGTATCTATGTAGTATATCAACTATCTGGTGTCCACGACACAAGCCTCGTTGCTTAATGTGGCACCAGATGGCGCTGTGTGTTTATATGTCCAGCGATATTTATTTACTCTGCTTGTAATAATATATTTCAATCATGATTCGAAAGACGCGTGGTGCCATCTATTTATCATAAGAACGTTATTGTTGTTTTCCATAACTTTTTTTCGGGATGAAAGATACCATATGTCCGTTTCTATAAGATTTTCAGGATAATTAGTTCTGTGGTTTAGGCGTGAAAAGGTAACAAACAAACTTACTTTTGCATTTATAATATTAGTAAGGATAGTAAAAATTAAAATAACTGTTTTTTAATGTAAAACAATACCAATACATGTGTTTTTAAGATGAACTGATTGATTGGTAGCAGGAAACATTTTACGAAGTTCTATTTTGATAGAACATGACAGCCGGAAATGTCTAATCTACTAATAGCTAGGGGTCCCCTATAAACAGTCAGTGAAGAGATCCGAATAAACAAAGAATATAACTTTACAGATGGAACTGACACATCTCTACCGCAAATGAAATATGACCTTTGTCACCCTTTGTAAAATGTCTACTTTTTCATACCTGTATTTTGTATGGTGTACATAATAAAGAGCAACTATTCTATACAGGGTGTAAAAGACCTCATCACGAAGCCGTCCACCAAGCATTCTGTACATCAAACTAAGTAACTTTACGCAAAAATTATTGCTGGGAAACGACTTTTTGGGGTGAAAAATCATGTTTTGTGGTATAACTCAATGTAACGCACTCAAATCATAGTGCTGATGGATGGATTGTGGATTGAATATGAATTGTACGGGGGGTCGTGGAGGTGTTTAAAGTAAAAATATTACATTAAAAACTTGTATTTAAAAAAAAAACTTGTCAAAAAGTTGGGACTTTGACCCCCTATATCTCCGTAACTAGAAGGTTCCCAGGTATGGTGAAGAACAAAAAAAAAATATCTCAATGACGGTAAGAACAAGTAACTTTCGGCTTCGTTAAGAGGTTTTTTACACCCTTTACAGTACTCATAGGCCATAAACATAGCATAGTCTATAACTCGTTTATACCCTGTAGTGCAGTCCATCAGGCCAATGGCCAACGTTACTGAGATTGGATTAAAATTCCAAGTACCAGTAATCAGACTTTTATATAGATGCGTTTGGACTGAAAGAAAAAGCCACAGTTTCAACGCCCATTACGACTTTTATGATAGCCTGTTCATTTTATGGTTTATTTCAGGAGTTAGTGAGTTAGGATTCTGTTAAGTAAGATGCATAGGGGCTATCCATAAATTACGTCACGCGTTAAGGGGGAGGGAGGGGGTCGACGAAGTGTGACAAGGGGGTGGGAGCCGTGGGAGGGGTCCTAAATTTCGTGACGTCACATTTCAAAATCTTTATAAGTCTGAATCTTTAATAAAAATAATTTAGTTTTGTAAAATTTTTAAAATGTTTTATTTGATGTTAATTTTATTAAAAAAAAAAAAAATCTAAATAAAACTAATTTCGGAACTGCTTTTTTAACTTCAATAATTTGTAGATGTAAAATTTCAAAATATGTAACGTCACACTAGGGCCGTGACAAGGACCGGGGGGGGGGCAATAGACACGTGGCGCCATCTATTATCATAAGAACATTATTGTCGTTTTCCTCGAGAACAGTTCTTTTTTTCGGGATGAAAGGCACCCTAAATCCGTTTCTGTACACCTGACAACGTATATGCTTAATTTCAGGATGATAGGTTCAGTGGTTTAGGCGTGAAAAGGTGACAAACAAACTTACTTCGCTTTTTATAATATTACTTGCGGACGTCACGCGGTTTCACCCGCGTACTTCCCTTTCCCGTGGGAGTACGGGGAATATAGCAGCTCCGGCCCATCTCGTAACTTTCCCATTTCGACAACTAAACAAATTAGCATCACAAAAGTCCCATATCGTAACTATTTTGATCTTCATACATTGAATCCCATTTGGTAAACTTTTTGTTCGGCAAGTACAGTAAGCACTCAGGAGAACTACTAAGAAAAATCACAATTACTGTTCGGTATTATTTATTTATTTCTAACTTATCATAAATACTAAAGAAAAAAAAAAGTAATTAGACATACAACTAAGAAAACAAATAGTTCCAATAATACTTAACCAAACTACACTTTCAGAAAAAATAATAACATTGAAGAAATAAAAACTTACAAATCGTAACAGAACTGATCTCCACAATAATCCATTAAATGATATCCCGATCCCCTTTTGTAAACCTAGTAGTCGGTAGTACTGTAAACGGCGGAACTAACATCTTCTTCACGATATTGTTCTCCTAGTACTTATTGTTGGGTATTCACTAAAAAGACGATTTCAGCGGCACCAACATCTCCTTCTTGATTCTGTTCTCCTAGTACTTTCTGTTCAAATTCAAAATTGAGTTCTCTCGTAACAAACCTTAGTGTGCCAGAGAAAGACAAAATATAGCAACATCAACAAATGGTTTCCTTTTAACTTTGGGAGCTGACTGTATTGTACAAAAATCAGTTGAAATTTATGGTTGACGAAATGAGATTTAATGCATGAAGATTAAAATAGTTACGAGTTGGCACACTTTTTCACTTATTTCGCACGTCTTTTGTTTAGTTGTCGAAATGGGAAAGTTACGAGATGGGCCGGAGCCAATATAGCCTATATTACTCGCTGATATTGTAGCTATCCATTGCTGAAAGAATTTTTCAAATCAGTCCAGGAGTTTTTAAGTTTATTCGTTACATACAAAAATACAAATCTGTCCTCTTTATAATATTAAGTTTAGAGAGAGGATTATTTTTCTTCTGATTAGTGTTGTTTTAATTGGCCTCTAACTCTTATTACTTACGCGTCTAGGGTTTCTGATAGTTTATTCTGCCTCATTGGTCCAGTGGTCGCAATCGCGACTGCACAGCATGAAGTCCTGGGTTTGATTCCCGGGTCGCGCAAAATGTTATTGGGTTTTCCCATCTGGATTTTTCAGTAACAGTCACAGAGCCTGGATCTGTGCCCGGTTGATGGCTATTGGCTCGCTCCCTATTACGTGGGACTTAAACAGAACTGGCGAAATGTGAGTGTACCATTAGGTACACTTCTGCCTGCCTAACCTTTGGGGGATTACAGGCGTGATGTTATGTTACGTGTTCATTCTATTTATTGTTGTCAAATCTGACGTCAATTGCTCTGAAATCTGACCGAACTACTGAATATTTCTACTTTGGCTTGTGTAATAGAGTTTCTCCTTTACGACGCGTTTTTAATACTCAAAGGTATTTCTATTAAATCTCATGTTAACTTCAGTGATTCATCAGTCAAGTTCCCGAACACATCATTGTTTCGGTTTCAGCAACCGGGGTTACGTCTACCCAATTTCCCGAGACTGTTTTCTAGTCTGCAGCCACAATTTGCACGGTTGACAGATGACTTACGTAAATTCCTTCCAGAGCGGCTCTGGTATGTAAAATTGCATTTTGATTGCATTGTCGCGTGACGCTGTGAGTCACTTTATTGTTTTCTGTTCAAAACGTAGTGAAATATTTCCACCTATACAATCACGAGCAGTAACATACAACGCAACAATAACCAACAACAAACACCAACAACAACTTGCAACAACAACGTAACTTTTAAACTAGGTACTCCTTTTCCCCCTTGATTTCGATATTATACTCGTATTATCACGAACATTGAAAATAGTACTCATTTTAAAACTCATGCAGTTACTATGAGAATTGTAGATCTTTGACAGTCGTTACATGTGGCCCGAAAATCTGACAACCAGTCCTACCAATGGGTATCGTATTACCCAGTACTAACTGGGTTGTGGAGGTCAGATAGGCAGTCGCTCCATGTAAAATACTGGTATTCAGCTGCATTTGGTTAGACTGGTGGAAGGTGATTGATTACCTACATAATAGCCATACAGCCTACTTCAAAATTTCAATTTTAGTGAATTTTATCACTAAAATTATAATTTGTAAACATGTGTGAGTTTTGTCCCTGTGAGAAGCATGCAAACAAGCATACACCGGGCATGCAGCATGCAAACAAGCATACTCCATGCATGCTGCAAGCACGCAGCATGCGAACATGTAAACAAGCATACACCATGCATGTAGCAAGCATACACTATGCATGCAGCAAGCATGCAGTATGTAACATGCAGCAGGCATGGTTTCTGTCACGGCTCCGGCGCTGCGGGGCTCCGGCGGTCCCACGCGAGCTTATCGTCGCAGATGTGTTTTACGCTCACCAACGCAGCTTCGGCTTTCACGGCTGGCTTAAACGGCCAGCCTCAACTGTGGCGGCGAGCGTTAAAACCACCTGCTCCTCAGCTTGCGGGCCGCCTCGCCCCTCCGCGCCTACGCGGGCTTAGATTACACTCTAGGGGTAGGGCAGACAAGACTACGTGGAGTCGGTTTTGCAGCGATTCGTTTCTGACACTAAGTTTTGTAGCACAACTTAATGAATTTTTAATTCAAAATACTTAAAAATAACTCAAATTTGATTCCGTTGTTTCTATTAATTGTATGCCTGAATATTATTATACTAATAGCCATTACGCCTAGTAACATTATGCGAATTCAATTTATGCCGAAACAAATTAGCCTTCAAGATCATTATGCCAACATGAACTGTATGGCAAAAAAAATATGGCAAAGTATTATTATGGCAAAACAAATTATGCCAAAACAGTTACGCCAAAGTAAAAAGGAAAAAGAACATTATGCAAAAAGAAGGGATCCCAATTGAAAATGCTCTGTTTACTCGCATATAATTTGCAGTTAGGTACTATAACTTAACTTTGTAGGGTTAATTCTATTATGCACTAGTGTGTAATATTATTATGCACGTGTGTGTTATAGTTCGGTTTATGGCCCTAAGAATGATGTAATAAGGCTCACTTTACGAGCAAGTGTGTTGAAAAAATATTAGTGCTAATGACTTGTGATTGTACTACGCATGCAAATATTGACCTGTTAGGGCCTAAGTACTGGACAATGTTAGGAATTCTACCACTTGATTTCCCTGTAGTACACTATATATAGTGTTTTCCTGTTGTTCATTAAATGACATGTCATTTTAATTAAGTGCTCGTTTGTTGTTCGTCGGATCTTAATTAGAATTAATGCAAATAGTGATTTGTTTGATTGGAAGGCCGGTGGTGGCACGTTTTTCGTATCTCTCATGCGCGGTACATGAAGGTAGGGCTAAGGAAAATTACGAAGGAAGCTTAATTTAAAATCCTTTTGTATTTCCTACCTTGTGCTCTGGCTGGTAAACCTACTTAGGAACATGAAATCTCGCGAAAAGATTGGTGAACAGTTCCCGTTGGTCGTTTCTAATGAAGAAAAACCAGCAAGAAACTCTATGGTTATATATTAATGCAGTCTGTGCCTTGTTTTTCGTCACAAGTGAAAAAACATTTGTAAGCAAGACACAACAAGACTTTTTAAAAAAAAAATTGTTATGTGCAAGCACGTACGATTTTCGTCACAGTGCATCCAAATTGGGCTTATCGCACATCGCATGCGCAACTCGCGGCAATGAACTTGCTCGCTGCGCCCGCGCAGGCCTTTGTTTTTGATACGACGAGCATGCCTGTGTGCGCATACCCTTTTTCATGTATACCACTATTTATTTATGTAATCTTAATAAACTGATAAAGTGATGTATTTTCTTATTTATTTATTGTAATGTTGATTTATTTTCTCTTTGATGTGCCGATGGAATAATCGTCATGCAATCCAAGAAAAACAACAATTGTTTTCAATGTAATAAATAACAAGGAAGTGTTTTTGTGCCATTATTAAATTGGCATTGTTGTGTTTTAGACACAAAAGAATATAAAAGGTCAGAGTGTAGTTAATAAATTGACTAATAAATCGTATCTAGTCATTTACTTCCTGTTTAACCGCTGAATGTGCTGATTGATTGACGTATTGGTTCATTGGAAGACCAGCGTCAGACAGCATCTCTTGCTTTAAGCATGAATGTTGAAATGGACCGTTTTGGCCAAGCCGTGAGGCTCCGCAGCACATAGGTACCTACAGTGTATTTTTTTTTAGTTCTTCATTTATTTTGTATTTTTTTTTATTCTGTTGCTTAATGAACTGACGTCAAATAAAATTTGTTATTTTTTTCTATTGATCTAAAAGATAATTATTTCGTCATACCTCGCATCTAAACAAGAATTTCTGTCACAACTGACCGTCTATGTAATTTACAAGTGCTTTTGCTGCTTTTCCACCTAATTCTGCACCAGTTCCTTCTACAGCGCTCTAGGTGTTTTTAATCCTTCACTCATTTTAAATGTTAGCATCGATCCGATACGTGTGATCTCTACGGGACGTCAACCAATAAAAGGATTACTCAACTTCATGCGCAAAGCCATTGAACTTATCCCTGTCTTAGACCTGAGTTATGAAAAAAATAATCCATCTAGTCTTCAAGTAGAGCAAGTTTTCTACAATCCACTCTGATAGACTAAGATCTAGTATTTATATGGAAAATATTTATCTGTTTTCAATTATAAAATGCTGTGAGTCTAGGAGCTTATGCTGGCTGTTTAATTACTTATATGCTGGAGAATATACTGGTTATGTACTACAAGGTTAAAATTCATGCGATACAATCTCACTGTAATATTTTTCTCGAACAAAAATATCTTCGATCTCTACTCCAAATGAATTCCAGTAACTATTAAATTCATTACCATAAAAAGAGCATGTAATCTCTAATTTGATGCCTATGTCATGCCTTATTTAAAAACAGAACTCCATTCAAAGCCCACCCACGGTTCCAATTTCAAAAAGCAAAAAAACGTTATTAAAAAACAAATACCCTGCATTCGCACAATCGCAGCGGTAAAACGTTAGTCAACATGTGCGTTTAAAAGTTCCGTTTACTCTTGCAGAGTTTACACGCTCAATATACATCAGAATCGCTGTCGGTATGAAATTTTATCGCAACACAGTTTTTTTCTCTCGCTCTGAAATCGTTTCCGTACCGGAGTGCGTTGACCGGCCCGTTGAACCCAACTCGCGGGTTCACGAACATTTGGACGCGAAAAAATCAAGCTCGTTTGATGAAAATTTGTAGGGGGAGTTGGAAATAAGGTTTTGAAGGGGAGATTGCGGTGCGATGAGGAAGCGAGCAATAAATGATTGGAGTGATTCAATTAGACGGTCAGTTGGCCTAAATTCTCTGTTGTTGCGAAGCTGTTTATTTGTACAGTAAAATAATGTTTTCAGGCTCGTTTATAAGTAAGCTTTTAAGGCCCTTCTAACCCTAAAATTAGCAAGTCTATTTGTGGTGGTTCAAACTTCGTTAGAATAAAGTTGCAGCTTGCACTACAAAGCGGTTGTTACGTCAGTCACTGCGGCCGAATAGTGCGAAATGAGTGGTTTTTTGCGATTTACAAAAAATCTATTGATTGGACTAAAAAAATAAAACACATAAGACCTGCTTTATAGTTAGTTCAGTTAGTATGCAAAGTTTCATGATCTAATTTGAAGTACTTTTTGAATACCAGCGGTTTGTTGTTCGATTTACCTCCAAAACTTTGGATTTTTTTTCTATCGAGAAAATTTATGGAATCGTGTTTTCGTCACACATAGTACTTAGCATTAGTCCTCAAGTTTACCATATAAAATTAATGCTGCAGTATTTTAGGAGTAACGGAGGATCATGCTAAGCCATTTGAGGACCCGGGTATAGGCCCTTACGGAGGCCCTTTTTCGTACAATAAGCATTGATGACTGAGGATTTTTTTCTAGCATCTAATGTCCCATTGATGAGCAAAGGCCTCCTCCATATCATTCCAGGTATTCTTTTCTAGCTCCACCTCGGAATACCTAAACATTTGACTTCCCGATTTAGCTAGCATGAATAAACTTATCAATTTTAGCTCATCATAATGCAAAATGAATATTACTCGATCGGTACACATTGGTGTCGATTCTGTTGTGCACAAACTAAACTTAATTTAGGCTATTGCTATCTTTTACTAAAAAGCAGTGCGAGAAAAGAACGGCTATAGCTATGAACTAAGTTAGAGATGTCAAACTAGTTTATGCCTTGCGCTTCACCGTGTTTTTAGTCGACATGTTTCTACGTGCAGGTGCACCCTTCATTTGTATGGAAATAATTATTAGTTCCAACAAAATTTGCAATTATGCTCTGAATTACGTCCGTCTCTTTCTCGTTTTATTAGAGAGAAAAAGATAGCAATAGCCTAAATTAAGTTTGTTTACTTTGTGCACAACAGAATCGACACCATTGTTCAATTTAGTTAAAAGTACCTCGACCGAATTATCGTAGTCGTTACAGGTAGTCAGTGGCCCAAAAAATCTGACAACCAGTCTTACCAAGGGCTATCGTATTACCCAGTACTAACTGTGTTGTGGAAGTCAGATAAGCAGTCGCTCCATGTTTAATACTGGTATTCGGCTGCATCCGGTTAGACTGGAAGCCGACCCCAACATAGTTGGGAAAAGGCTAGCCAGATGATGATGCCTCGACCGAATAATTCCGAGAATTCGTGTACGACCATAAAAACAACTACCACGTAGGTACCTAGTCTACGTCCCGTTGAAGTATCAAACACGATTGATTAGTTTCATACCACATTCCACTGCGTTTTCTATCAGCTATTCTTATTGCCAACACTTCAGAAAAACTGCAATGGATAATAAAATCAGGTCTTGGAACTAAACAGTAGCAGTATACAGTATGATTGTTTGACGTTTAAACAGTTACTGATTAATTTACGTCTTGTGCCAACGCAATCTGATTGAAATATTCATTGTGCGTGTGTTCCAGCAGAAAACAAAAGGCAATATCGGTAAGTTGACGCGTGAATTGGGTTCCGTACGAATTTATTACCTGACTATCGGATTTCAGTTGAAGCCATTGTTTTTGGGTCGCTATCGCCATTACGTGCGATGCTTCGAATAACTGTAATAATCTATACTTCTATACTAATGTTATAAAGAGGTAACATTTTTTTAAGTTTGTTTGTAGAGGTTCAACTCCGGAATTAATGATCCAATCCTAAAAATTCTTTCACTGGCAGAAAGCTACATTATTCGTGGGTGCTCTAGGCTATAAATTATATTTATATCATGCTTAATAGTCGAGCTATCGCATTTTTTGCGGACGAAGAGCGTAGCGGGGATGAGCAGAGTAACAAAATGATTAGAAAATTCCTTGTGTTATGGCCGTTCTTCAAGTCTTCACCATTAAAAACGTCCACCATCCGCATTCTTCAAGAAATTTTCTGTTTTACACCCAACAATTGGGCACCGAAACGGTAAAACACTAATTATAGTCTGTTGGGCATGTAAACGACGGCGTAATGACACATGCGGAGCGATGGAGCTACACGTGCGCGTGCGCCGATGAAACAAGCGATTGGATGATCGCGAATTGATAATATAGGGTTTATTGTTAGTTAATGACTGGCACACGTGTATAGAGATGAGGTTTTTTGTAGGATTATTGATTTTAATATAGCAGCGGGACTTATCACAACTAAAGCTTCAAGATGTAGGAGAATTAAGGTATTATATTGCGAAAATGAAAGTGGAAAGTTAATTAAGAAAAAAAACATTATTGATTGATAAAATAGGACTATTTATCATCATCATTTCAGTCCGGAATCACCTATTGTTGGTTATAGGCCCCACCTTTCTTCTGCCATTTTTCTCTGTTCTGCGCGGTCTGTCAAAATCGCGGGAAACAGATGGCTAAGGGACACATCCCTTAGCCATCTGTTTCCCGCGATTTTGACGATATCGGAAAGTTATATCGCGGGAACCCAACTCGCTTTTGGACGTTTCTAAAGCCCAACCTCGGCTACCATACTATAGGACTATTGATGGGAACAAAACTAAGAACATCAGATGGAAAACACAATCCTCATGATCAATATTACTACTAAGTTTGGATTTTTGGATTTCGTTGGATAATCATAGCGCCTATTACTCATCTCCAGGAAATAGCGCACCCACTCAATGATAAGCTAATCAATTACTTATCAAAATCTATCACTATTCCTCATCTATTATTCGTCATCCGCATAATCTTATCGTTCGCGCCACGCGTTCGGGCGTCGTTGGGCGAAGTCGTCGCGCCGCGCGCCGGCGCCTGCGCAACTCATGCAATATTTATGCCCTACCAACCATCGCTTATTACTTACCGATCGACTAATTAAAAACCTATTGCTCTGAGGAAAAAATATTGTCTAGACAACCGTAGAAACTGATACGGACGTGTTGTGTTTCTAAGAGTTCGTTTTTCTTCTGATGAAAGAGATTACGGATGCTGTTGAGTCGAATAGAAATTGTACGAGGAGGTGGACGTGTTTCGTTGACGCAAAAAGCAACAAAAGTGTTCTATTCCAGTGTTTGAAATCCTCAACGCTGTTTGATGGTTAATAGCATTTTCGTATCATGTTACGTAGTTAAAAAAAGGAGCTCTTGGTTAAATAATAACAGCTCGGATCAATCTTCAGGTTAAGCCGCGCTTGCCTAGGTTGGTCTGTGAATGGATGACCACCCATTACATACCGAGTTACCTCCGACACCCTCCGTGTCTCGGAAAGCACGTTAAGCCGTTTGGACCAAGCTGTCATTTGTAGATCTTTGACAGTCGATATAGGTAGTCAGTGGCCGAAAAGTCTGACAACCAGTCCTACCATCGTACCACCCAGTACTAACTGGATTGTGGAGGTCAGATAGGCAGTCGTAAAAGGCTAGGCCGATGGTGATATGTAGTTAAAAATTATGCAATCTTTAAAAGATTTTAAGTTTGATCTGGTAGAGCAGTGATTCCCAAAGTGTCCACCAGGGGTCCACGGGAGACCCGTCGGGGGACTACGTTGGCGTGAAAAAAAATAGGGGGTTCACAAGTTGTAAGTGAAACTAACAAAAATGTTGGCTTGGCTTTATCTATCAATGTAGGCAGATAATAATAATCTTTATTTTTCGGATAACAGTGATCCATAATGAAAAAGCCACCATAATATAAGCTCCATAGTAAATAAGCTACTCGAAAAAGTAATGTTCCGGTGTTGACATTGACAGGTTGTATTTCGGTGAAACTGGTCGTATTTAAAAAAGCATTTCGAAGCTATAAGATTCTTATTTTCAGATTTTAACCAAAAAAAATTCTTAGAGGCTACGGTCCTCACGCAATCATAACTATAGCGCGAAAAAAATTTTGCAAATTTTCTTGCTTTGTCTTTTTTGGTCCACGGGCTTGAAACATCGAAACCAGAAAATTTAGAAAGACCAAAAAAAAGTTTGGGAACCTCTGTGTTAGAGCAATAAAACTTGATAATAATAAAATAAGGGAAAGACCCTTACTCCAATATTTCCCTTTATCTTCCGCGACCATTATCAAAGTAACAAGTGGTTGTAGGGGAGATAAAATATTGCCTCTGGGATCATGAATGTGGTTTCACAACATCAAAACTAATCAAGATGTGATCACTCTAAAAGGAAAGTGGATTTCATATATTTAGGGGACTCTTTTACTCCTACTGATTTTGAGGTGTAACAAGTTCAGTGCAAAGAAATAGGGTGAATACTAGTAAAGAGTCTCTACATGTTGAATAAATGAAGGTCCTAAATAAGCTGAAAGAATGTAAAATAAGTAAGACAGAAGCGGTAGAAGCTTAATGATTCTTCTCAAAAAGCTTTACTGCTGCTATTGATTTACGCACAAGTTCTGATGATGCAAATAACACATTCGCACACGACATAGCAACAATGAGATAACGAGTTATAGTGATTTGTGCAAACAAATAGATAATAATTCCCCACGTATCGATGCAATTACTGCTCGCTATTGTCAGCCGTCGCCGCTCCAGGGCTGACAATATGCACTCGACTCAAGTGGACTTCAGAAAGGATGTGGCTGTAGATAGGATTGTTTGTTTGTGTTCTTATGGATGGTAATTGAGCTAGTAGATTGTGTATAACATTGTATTAAGAAACATGAAGATCCATGACAGATAAGGAAATCCATTGTCTAATCGCTTCACAGTTTCCGTTGTAGCTGAATCTAAGATGGCGTAATAGAATTTTGATAATGATGCTTCTTCCCGGTCTACAAAACAGGAAACAATTTAGAATTCCGTCGACATGCCACCTCAACTCAACGGGGCAACATGTCACATAAAATATTAGGCTATCCGACACCCCTAATATCTCACCACGTCGCCGCCTGTCACCCTGTCGACGTAGACATAAATATATGTCACCACTTATCATTATCTTCATTACGAAGCTATGTAGTCAGCAATTGATTATCTGTGCCGCCAACCACGCGGATAAAAATGTTGCCTTCTCATATTTATGGGAAATTTATGCCATGTTATCTTGTGTTACTAACCACTTAGCATATTTATATAATAAAGAAAAGTTATGTTGTTTCTTTGTTGGAGATTGACACGAGAGGTTATATGTTGTGATTCAATCAGATTACTTGCTGTACCTTTATGCTTAATTGTCTTTCCTTACCTGGTCCACAAGCTTAAATTGCAAATCCATCTCGAGAAGCCATTTTAGTTAATTTTACAACAAGAAATAGCAAAGGCAACGTAGCATAAGATATGAAGATATCACTGAGAAAAGCAATTTGTTTAACTACATCCAAACAAAAGGTTTTAACAGAGACCGCAGAGCTCCACAATCCAACTCAGACGCACAATGTATTTGTGTAGTCATTGTCTATAGGCGTGAGAAGCGGGCTGTTAACGGACCCCGCAGACACGGCAAATTGACCCTAGACCGGTTACCGACCCGGCAAACTGCCACCTCTAGCTATTTAGTCATAGATGCTGGTGAGAGACCGAGAAGTGGTTACTCTGAAGCTTTGCATATTTTCGGGGCAAAAGTGTTGGCCGTGATAAGATAAGATCGATCGATAGCTGAACGAGCTAGTACTTTGGAATGTAGTTCTAATAAAAGACTGTTATTGCAGTCAAAACCTTCCACCTTTGTATTCAGCGACCACCAATCACCATCTAATTTTGGCTGTGCAGGCCTCAGAATTAGAACTATCGCATTACGTAATAGACTAGATTCTGGTAGCTCTTTCTCCAACTTTAAGTGAGGCCCAATTAACAAACATCGTAAGCTCCTGGTCATTTACAGTTTAATTAATAAGTTTAATAAGTTTGGTCATGCCGTTTGCCGTGCTTACCCGCGCCAAGTCACATCACATCGTACGATGCGGTGACGTTGCACTTGCGTCGTACGGGAATCCTGCGGTTTTTCCGATGAAATTTAATAATATTTGTTAAAGGCACATGAAATAATTATAAACTCGGTCTAAATCTAAAGAAGAAGCTAGCTTCGTTGTAGAACTGGAAGATCAGAAAACTCACTCATGTTTTATTTAAAACCCGAATTATGGCTGTTTTAGAACGATTTTTGTCCCAATATTAAAGGTAAGTCCTTCATAGGGCACGCCACAATAGTGGCGGTAAGTCCCCTCTTTGAGGAGTGGCTTGAGAGACGCCACGGCGTCCTCACCTTCCGCCTGACGCAGGTCCTCACCGGACACGGTGTTTTCGGGAGGTTCCTGCACCGAATCGGGCGGGAGGAAACGCCCGGGTGTTTCCACTGCGAGGATCGACCGGAGGACACGGTGGAGCACACGGTGGAGGTGTGCCCCGCGTGGGCGGAGCACCGCCGTGTCCTCGAAGCGGCGATTGGCGGCGGCGACCTCTCGCGTCCGGCCCTGGTGCAAGCCATGGTCCGGAGCGAGACGGAATGGGACGCCGTCACCTCCTTCTGCGAAGCAGTAATGCTAGAGAAGGAGGTGGCGGAACGTGAGAGGGAGAGAACCTCACAGCGTCCCGGCCGCCGCGGGAGACGCCCCGGGCGTCGGGGGCCACCACGTGGCCCCCGGCCACCGTAGGCGCGGGCCTGTGGACGGTGGGCTATGGGCTAGCTCGCCGTCCGAAAATGGATGGGTTTTAGTCAGTAAAAGTCTGACACTCCCTCCTGCTCCGCCCAGAGCGGGAGAAGTCATTTGATGATTTCCCATCCGAAAAAAAAAAAAAAAAAAAAAAAAAAAAAAAAAAAAAAAAGTCCTTCATTGTAATGTAAGCAAAGCCACAAAAGATGTAAAATTTCAACGGCTTCGACATAACTTCCAAATATTAATTTGTTAATTTTCACACTAGCGTGTGAAATCTTTAACCATATTCATGCGTCCATAAACATCGAAATCTGACCATGAACCACCTTCATCTCGTCAATGATTTCGAAGAATATTAATGCTATCATTTTGCCCTGTACTTGAAGTCTTGAATCAAAATTGAATTAAAACAATTTATTTAAATAAAATTCTTTTGTTGTTGTTGCGGTTTTTGACAGTCCAATTACAACACTTCCTATTATGCTCGATGTTGTTAATGATTAATATCAATCAGGGAGTGACCCTGGTGATTGGTTGCAAGGCTGTCTCGGAGACGATGATGCAGCACATTCTGGTGTAAGTAAACGACTCTTGAGAGTTGACATGCTCTGTAGTGTTCTGAGTTCCTGGTACCAGGTTCAGTAGAGGTCAGGTTGTTCTTGGAACGTTGTTTCTCACTCAAATCGACTACTGTCTTCAAAGTTTTATTTTGACCAAGAAAATTGGCTGTAATCATATTTGTTTAAAAATTTTAATTTACGTTCTTATTCTAATGCTGTGGCATTCTTATAGATATTGAAAAATCATTGAAAAGTTGAGATCCAATTTGAAAGACCCTCAACTTCTTTTAAATTTATGTGTTTCTTTGTATTCCTCATTAATGAGCTTGTTATTGGAGTTGCTTATTTACTCTGACCGCATCTCTATCAAAAGCGTTCAATTGAATTGATCCATAATCGATTCCTTTGTAAACACACTTACTATAAGTACAGTAATCATTTTCTTGATACTTAACTTACGAAATCCCATTACGATTAAGCAATCCCCTTGACCCAATCAATTTGTCTGTAATCGTCCAAAAATCTCGTATAATTACAATTGTAATACACTTGTAATAGAAATTACGGTGTAATTGTATTGGGTTCCCGCGATTCGTGAACAACTCTCATTGTTCGTCGGTTTCCGCGTTTGGCTTTCCCATGGCCCGATGTTCTAGGTTAGTGGAAATTGTTCAATGGTGTTGTATTGGTAGTTTCTTTCATTTTTTCTTTTGAGTCATGGTGTGGTTTGCGTGTCAAGGGCTTTGATGGTAGTTCCGGGTGTATCGTGTCGTGTTCATTAATCTCATGGTTGTGAGTGTTAGTTTCTACTGTGTCGTTCTGTTACTCGTGTATTACTAGAATTTGTAGGTTTCGTGGTTCGTGAATTAGTGAATTTACTTTATGTACTGAATTGAATATTGAACTAGCGGTTACTTTCTAAGGGCTTGCTACTTACTACAAAATAGATAGCACTGAATTCATTGTATTTAAATCATTGTAAATTTCGTCCTTACTTACAATTTCATCTTGTCAACCACATTATGTCTCATTCAAATCTGTAATAGATTTATCATTAATCGATTCTCTATTGGCAAAGCATGAACTATCTAAAGGTAGATGCAACACGTCCACTGGTATTTTTAGCCAGTACTATGGCCAGGTCACCAGAGTCACACACGGCATGCGTGGGTCGCCTGAATGGCCGTCTTTAACAGCCGAGCTCGATGAATGGCCGGCCCATTCACGGCGGTGACAGAGGGACTTTATTTGTGATCGCCCCAGGTCAAATAGACCTCGTACGATTAAGTGTGCATATGGAATTTGTTTTAAGTGGTAAAATACTCTTAGTTCTGCATTTTTGTGTGTATTTGAACAAAGTGTAATAAAGCGGTCGACAGGAAGCGATAAATTAGGTTAATGTTCAGGAATCGTAAAATTTTGCATTCACGCAGAATTAATTAGCAATTTTAAACGATAATTTGTATTTATTATGACCAGCATTTATCTATTCTTAAATGTCAAACCTATAAAAGAAAATGCTATAACGACATCCATTAAACACCGCCTACACTCTGAATAAAATTGACCGATTTTTTTGTCCACGATTTAAGATGTAATCATCTTGAAATCTTGACTAATCGCAAGTTTGTCGCCAAGTTTAATTACGTATACGGTCAATAAATCTCTGGATAGTTTTACAGTAAGTACGGTGTCACAATCACTAACATTCACGCCATAATATGTGTCACGTGTAGTGATGTTTCATGACAGCTTACCATTTATGGTGTTATTGCTATCAATACATTTAATTGGTCGGCTGGCGTCGCGACGCGGCGGCGCACCGCTATTAAATTTCCATATCTGCTGAGAAATATGCATGCCGAATATAGAAAAGCTTAGTGCGGCGGAATAAGAATGTCAGTTTGTCATTATAATGTAAAAATATTGGACGTGAATTCTTTTTAATAAAGTTATTTTTGCAAAATGCCTAAACTTTGGCTATAAGAGTAGATGAAGTGTAAAGAAACGACGGATGGTCTGTGTAAACGACAATATGACGAGAAAGGAGGTGACTGCTAAGATGACGCGTAAAAGAGAAGTACGGAAGAAGAAAACATGCTGCGCTGAACTAAAATATATTGGGATAAGGGATGACTGATGGTGATGCGTAAACTTTGAAAGCCTCGGAATCATAAATATGAATACTGCACTGGCTACGATTTTTTACAGAACCTGTTAAATAAATTCAGATGATGATTGAAGAAAACGAATCAGTCCTCGCGGACTTTGCCCAGTGCATCGTTTTAATCTGAAACTCATAACAGCTGCTACCCCAGAAACCGTAACTTTATTTCCTGCTTACACGATAAGCTCTCACCTCGTTCAAGAGCTTATATTTATGAAAATTAATCAGAATGAAGAGATTACACAGGCATGGCTCGCAATAATTAATAACTACAACAAAACTGTGATTAAACATGCTAAGACCATTACTCCAGATGTAAAGCCCACCTCTGCGATAGCACTGTAATTGTGAGGAGAACACATTAATAAAGCTAACTATGAAGTATGGACTCAATCAGTGCGCAATGGCGGCTAATTGAGAAGACGTGCGTTTGCGCAAGCTGTATGAATCAGTTAGGTACTGCACTTCTTGCCATATGTTCTTGACGAGGAGACCTCAATTCATGCCCTAGAAGCGAATCCATGTGATAGACCACCGATCAAAGAAGACCTAAATTTTTTATTAATGCAGTAATCTTACAAGATGGCGATAATTAGCTCAAATAGCTGCTCATCAAAAGCAGTAGACCACCCACTAGATTATTTCTTGCCACAATTTTGTATAAGTATGCCTTTTTCTATGGAATTTATGCTCACTCTTAAAAACTATGTAGTAATTTTAAAGAACACGCATGGGTAAACTCAAGTCAAAGAAAGGGCTATTCAATGATTTCTGAGTATGTTTGAAGCGTGTAATTTCTTTTGTCACTAAATCATTTGGGTGATTCAATTAGTGCTTCCAAGATTCTGTGTGAACGTAGTCTTTGAAGTTTCCGAATGCTTGCGGAAGCATGGCTCCTAAATCAAGGATCCTAAATCAGAAGAATAAATCCGCTTTAGTAATGTAGTTTGTCCTTTTATACACTCTTTGAACATAGTACAACCCTTCAATATTAGTTGTTTGACTACTAGATAAAGCAATTATAATTTCTAAGGAACCTTAATAACTCAATCTTCATTCACACGATAAAGTAAGTAAAGTAGTAAATAATACGATTATTATAGTGCGTGAATCGGTTCAACACGGAGTCAACGAGATCAATATGAACGTACGCAGTCGCGACGCTGTGGGGTCGTAGTCGCGAATAAATTGCTGCCCGTCTGTCGGGGTTTGTCTAGACCTACGCCCTGGTGGTCTTAGGATACGGACACACTAGGTTCTAAATCAATTTTCCTGGAGTAGTAGCTGAGGGTTTAGTGCCAAGAACTATAGCTGTAGATAAAATAGAGGAACTGTGCCCAACTAAAGGATTATATCCCAAGTTTAAATGCAACGCCGTCTGCAACACAGCACTCCTAAAAGTTTAATGGATAATACTATAGACTCAGACCATGTAAATGTCATTCAGGGAATAGTTTTCAACGAGGATCCCATTTGCTAAGCTCCTTAGCAAGTTTCGGTCACAGATATAGAAACTGCGCCAGACGTCTTTATTGCACAAAGTTTGGCACAACACTGTACTTAATATTTTGCTGTTTTAAGGATTGAGCTGGACAGCTTCCAAGATTTTGCATTCATACGCGAATGAAAGCAGTTATTGTGGGAGTTGGAAACTGGATAATATACCAAAAATATTGTAAATAGTGGATATTGGCAGTAACAAGAAAGGAAACGAACCCTGAAGAACCCATTTGCATTGTTTAACGTGAAAACCTGACTCAACAAGCCATCTGTGATTTCAACGAACAAGATCGTAACGGTCAAAAAGGGAAAATACGAGGCAGACTTGTGGCCACTTCCTTAGATAACAGACCCAAGGATCTCTTACTACTAAATGAAGTGGACATTTAAGTTAATGAAGTAGCGACTATCAATGGGACCGCGTTTAAAAATGTGCTTGTACTATTTGTAGATACATAAAAACGACCATATTATGTGGTAGAAAATGTGATTTCATTTTAATATGAATAGGCTTAAACGGCCCTCAGATCCTTAGGTTGATAAGCCTTCATAAATTATGTCGAAATTGAATTGCAGGAAAAAATATACAGTTTATATTTTTGGAAGTTCCATTTCTTTTCAATGAATCATGTTAGTACTCTTGATAGAATCTGGGTCAAGCTTAGCTATAATAGCTATTCAGTCATCGTCCCTGCAAGGTTAATCCAGATAAAGGCATGGCTCGTTGAATAAAATAGATAAAATCTGATTAAAACCTTCAGCTCATTAACGTACGATTCGAAAAATGTTTCAACAATTACGATAAATTCAATACAATCTTTCAAGAATTTACTATTGAACGAATTCAATGAGCGACCTTTCAAATAGCGTCGGCGTTTATTTAAATTTTAACGTTCAATGGACACCTCATTTATATAAATATCATAATTTCTTGGTTAAATTATTTATTAAATTACTATCTGATTCTGTCGTATGTACATGGTCGACCTTTATCGTTGACAGCCAAATTCAATTACAGACTCGTCATTACATCTTGTTATATTCAAGTTAATATAAACATCACTCAATCGAAAATTGAAATCCTTCCATGTTTATGTAATTACATACAATGTAAGTCTGTCTGAAAAATTGTAATTACCATTTCGTTTATGCAAATCTTCACTTTACGTACCTATTCACCATCGTTAATAACTAACTGGTAGTTAGTTTCCCAGATAAACAACATCATCTGAATATTTGCTTTGCATTTGTGATCATGATTTCTATTGAGTTATCGACTTTCCATCATTACATTTTCTAGTCAAGACTTTTATTTTTCTAGCTCTCAATTTCTATTCTGTTCAATTGACTCTAACTTTTAGCTAAGTTTCCAATTCAACATCTACTTTCCTTCAATTATCATCCTTTGCAATGACCTCGCCGCCGCGCTGTCTTCAAAATCTACATTTCGCAAGTTTTCGAGTACTGTGGCAGTTAACGCTTTACCTATGTCTTCAGACATGCGTGGGTGTGGAGTAGTGACCAGTGACCGTTGCACCGTCCCACGCATAGGTTGCGACATGTCTGCATCAACCACACTGAGCACTGCGATGGTTTTTATTAACACTACAACGTTGTTTGCGCTCGCTTGCCCATCATCATGTGTGAACTTGATTTCTCTGTTTTGTGGGAGAGATTGAGGTTTATATCAATATTGAAGTTTCGTTGCATCGTCTTGATAGCTTGGTTATACATTTGTTCTTATTTGTGTACTAAGTCGAGCAACTAGACTGTGCTTTCTAACTTTTCATTATCTCTGGGTTTTCTAAGATATTTCCATTTGGAAATATTTGAGGATGAGGTTATTTACCGTGACAAGAAAAACGAATTCAAGCGTTATAAATATACTCTTAAAAATGTCACCTCCTTTTAAATGTGGCGAACAATGTGTCACAAAGTTTCAAATGTGGCCAGTTGCTCTTTGGAGGTTCACATAAATTTTAAATATGGGTTACAACAATGATTACTTTAGGAACGGGTCTAACGTTTAACGATCTCTTCCCACGACCGTTTTGATTTACACACTCGCTTTTTGTGTGTTAAAATCTTGTTTAACAGGTCCAATTTCGCGACTCCTGCGCAGGCATGGAGATTTGTTTTAGTGCTTTTAACTAATTCTTGTTTTTTTGTTTGTTGCAGGTGAGTCATAGACAGACGAGGTTTTACCTGAAGATTTGAGAGTATGAATGCTCATTCAGGTTTGTTTAGTGTAAGATTTGAATGACGAATAACGGTTATTATCAGAGATGTGGCGCTTAGTACAGGAAAAGTCGATAACAACACAATATCACCTACTTTCAGTTCCATGTATAAATGTGTGAATTCAATTTTAAGTAAACGGCCAAAACAGCTCAAACCAAACTAGTCATCCATACAAAATGATAGTAGAACCATACAGACAGGACCCACGGGAATCCATACAATATTATAATGACCAGTGTGGTGCATAAACAAAGACGTAGTCAGGACACGTGCTCAATTGAGCGCCACTGGGAATTAATTGGTAAAGCAATGCAAAGTACGGTGTTAATTAATATTGTAAACAGTTCGCAACGGAAATGCCATTGTCTGACATGTTTTAATTTTCGTATTTACGAGTACTTGCTTTGAGTACGGTTTGTTTGGGTTGCAATTGGTCCTATTTCAGTACCTCAAGTTCTTTCTTCTGCTTTTTCTCTTACTTTAATATTTTTATGACGTTTAGTTTTATCAGTTGAAAAAATTGTGTTTTCTTCTTTTACTGCCCGATCAATTCTAAAGAGTACATTAGTATCTATTAGAGTGATATCAATTCTTTGTTTGGATAGTTTTGCTTTTCTTGCTGCTCTTTCCTTACCATAATTGATTACTTCGATATAGTTTACTTCATTATCAGTTGAAAAAATAGTCTTCACCGTTTACTGACTCTTAAATTCCAATGATTACATCAGTATCTTCTTTATATAGACTACTTTTATAATAAATCCGTGGGCTCTCAAAATTTAAATCTTCTGAAAATATTTTCACAAAATATTGTCTGCCCGGAGCTTTTAAGCTCAACTAATATAATTTAACGATCAACTCCTCTTACCACCTGTCAAATATCTCGACCCACTCCTTAAGCTTCATTATTTATGCCAAACATTAAGTGTCAGTATTTGGAGCAAGCTATAATTTAGTCTAAATACCCACTGGCAATTCTTCATTGATCTAGAAATAATCTGAACTGAACCAACCATATAGGCTATATACAAGCAAACCAGTTTTCCCACAATGTACCTGCATACCTATGTGTATGTGTCAATGGCCTGGTGTATGTGTGTATGTGTTTCGTGTTGACTTTTTATACCTAAACAGCGCTGGCCTCCCGGTTGAATGAGTCAGCCCGAACGTCACGCACTACTAGGACTAAAAGTAAAACTTGCCTTGATTTTTATTTTTGTTCGCCTTTTTTATACTTTCTATAAAGCATTTTTACGATGTGTAGGCTAAATGAATTATAGGAAGTAAGCACGCGTTCAATTCTATGTGTAAAAGTCTAAAAGGACTATAAAACAATTTTGTGAAAACATCCCATCGGTAAAAATACTCTTCAGAGACCGGAAAACCAATGAGAGCTGCCATAAAAATAATATTTCTCGTTGGTCGGTAACCCTATAAATATCAGAGGCGCGTGGACTGAAATTCCAATATAAATATTGCCAAATGTTATCCTCGAGCAAACACAAACAGCTTCGCGTTTTTAGGTAACTGGCTATCAAACGTGTTTGGTTTTCACAAATATTTGGGTCTCGACGCTCCCCAAATTCATTTTTAGGAGAAAATTTATGACACGCGGGAAATTGGGGACTTTTATAGCTTCTGGGGTCTTATGTATGTGGCGGCTTTTATGTAAAAGCTGTGTTTTTTTGACCCCATAGGTCCCAGAAACCTAACTAGGTGTAGTTTATTACCCATGTGACAACCACTTTATACCTATTACCAGTCTTAAATCAAGCTCTAACATTTAAAACCTATTCCTAGAAAGTACTAAACCTGACTGCAACAAGATTTGCATGCGACTAACAAAATTATCGCCGGAGCTTTCTTAAGACATTTTTAACACGCAAAACGCATTTATATGAACAACAACATTTCCAAGACGTCGCACATAAAAACCCGGGTCCTGATGTTTGTAAAGTGCGTTTTCGAGTTTTCAACGTAAAAGTTAACTTTTAACATGCACGTGACACAAGACAAGGTAATGACTTCTCGGATAGAATCTCAACAACGGCTCACCACGGCATTAGAATAAAATCAAATACTTAATGAGCCCCATTCTATCTAACTTCTTAATGCGCCAACTGTACAATAAATACATTATTTTAATGCTCCGCCACGAGTTGGTGCGGCAAATAATCCTTGCGCGGTACTATCACTGAAAATATTAATGGTTCTTTGTCTCGAGCACTACGAAACACTTCATTTTCTAGAGAAATTGCTTGATTTAGAGATATTGCCGGTACGGTCTGGTCGGTCTGCAAGGCATTATGAAGGGGGACTACGGAAACGGACAACGTATTATATTAATCGATTGTTGGAGCGTCGTGTGATGTTAACACGAATAGTTTGAATGGCTTCCAATCCTGTGGGGCGCATTCCTTCCGCTCATGTTACCGCGGTTGTGACACGTGCCACGTGCCGAGGAATTTGTCACTAACGCACTACCCGCCGCTTTCACTCTCCATATTAGAACGGAGCACGCATGACGCAGTCATGTTTATTCTGGCGCAGTTCGACGAACCGAAATTATGTTTATTTAACAAATCGCAAGCCGTCAGCGCCGCAGCCAGGAATGCTCCTCCACGCGTACACGGCTTAATGAACCATAAATCCATTCGATATTATTGAGTGTCCGCGCCTGAACTGAAAGCGGCCCGCGGCTGAACGTTGACCGTCGGCCCGACGTGCGGCATCCCATTCATGCGAAGGCCGAGGGGAAAATAAACGAGAAAACGCAACTCCGCCGACGAGCGCCGCGCCGCGGTTTCCGTTATTCTAAAATTAAAATCACACACGGCGTCCAGACGCACCGGATTCACCGCGCATGATACCGAAAGTGAACTCTCAGCTGGAGAAATTAAGAATAAAATCGCATCCACCAAAAAGAAAAAAGCTTCTCAGCGGGAGTCGTCATCACAATGGACGCGACTCCATTCCGCGGCGTACTATGTGGCGGTGATGATTCACTGCATGCGCGCAGATTCAGCTACGATCCCGTCAGACTTACTACAGACGCCACTACAGCATCTTGAAATTTTGCCAATGGTAGTTTCGCAAGCGATTATCGTAAAATTCAACGGTGCTCTGGCAATGACCCATATTGAGGTAGGTCACGGCAGGGATAGACTGCTAATAGACGAGTGCTGAGCTCACCATTGAACTGTGCCGACACATCCGCGGCTACTCTGCGTTCAGATAAACATGTAATTTACTGCGCCTTTAATGTGAGGCGGCAGACCGTGCCCGGAATACTGAGTGTCGCTCTGAGCCATTGTGCGCATGCAGTTAGCATGGCTGCACTGCCGCCACTGGACAAAGCTCTGCTAATGCAGGTTCCTTGTCCAGCAGCGCCACAATGCGGAAATGAAGGTTCACCGTTGTGCCGCTGATAAAACCCCGCTTCAGTCATATTATCATTCGATGCAGCTATCGCGCGCTGCACCCAAAGATGGACTCAAGTTGGCAGCCGATATCGACTACGAAATGCACTCGGTCCAGTTAGCCTGCAGCTGTAATAGGCTAGCTATCAATAAAATTTCAATATTTATGAAGTCAAATGCTAAGACAGTCGTTGTCGTTCAACTGCGCCGGATAAAGGGATTGAATCGGACTATACATTACAATAACAAAGACAGAAATATGATTTCAACATGTAAGAGCTTTTAAACTTCAGGCAAATCAGAAATGTTCAACTATGCCTTTGTTTATACAAGCGCCAATGAATTTAAAATGTACGACTCAATCGAGTCTCTTTAGCATACATTACCGACCCTCGCATTATTGCAAATGGCACGCTAACCCCGCAGCCGCAGCGCACACGGCGAGCTGCGCGGGCGCATCGTTATCATAATATCCATTTCCGCCGATATCGTTCGCCCTCCATCCCGGTGCGTCAACCTCGGAGATGATTTATTACATCTCATTACCAGTCGCCATTAGATATTATATACCTAATCGAGATCTCGATGTTTATGTCGATATAGCAATTAGCTCGGCGCGTAAGATACCAATCGCGGTCACCAATTAAACGCTACAACATCAATCATCGCTTGTCATAAGTGAATTAACAAACTCTTTAAATGAACAAATGAGTTTATACTAGCCTTGAATGTTAAGTATTTGTCATTTTTCATCAAGTCATCGTCAGTATGTTGCACAGTAGCTGAGTAGTAAATTGGTCAGTCCTAGCGAGCGCTTGGGGCGTAATTACTTGTTGACAAAACATTAATTGTAGCGATCGTCTATCGGTCGTCGACAATGTCGAACACGGAGCAGGGAACGGTAATTGCTTGTCCTTTGGGTAACTAGCGGTAGACTCAGATATCGTGTGAAAAGTCCTTAACGACTATCATTATGTGGCAGGGAAAGTGGTGTTGTTCCACGAAGCAGCGACGCAACGGCAGGCATCAGACGTCTAGACGAAGGCGTGGCGATGTGTGTTCGCACACTAATTGCTCCTGTAGGCAACATTTCAAGCGCTAGCGCCCAACCCACGCCGTCAAGAAAAGCGTTTCCCTTATTCGCTTACAGAAAAACGTACGAATCTTTTGCTAAGTGCTACTGACAAGTTATACAGAGCCAGCTTTGCATGAATTATTACACCATTCATTCAAGTTTATGAAACTTATTGTCAATACATAAGTCAATGTTACAAGTATGATTGAATCAACATCACTTACAAAGCCATCTTCGGCGTAAGTGAAAATGACCCACATGAGAGCTCCAAATGTAATTCCAAATAATATCTAATTAAATATCAATACCGTGCAAAAAACAATAACTGCCAACTGTGTTGATACAACAATGGCGGCGCACGCGCACAATGCGCGACCTTGCGCTCTTTCCGATCGTTTGGTATCGATCGATAGCTCAGTACTCGGTAGATGGTATCTATGCATCGGTTTCGTGTTTTTGTCGTGTCTGTGCAGTGTGCGGAACTGTGCTACTTGTGCTATCAGGTTCAGCTTATATTGTTCGTAGGTTGTACCTTGTAGGGCTGACAACACTACTTTCTTAATGACGATGTAAAATGGCTGCTGAATAAAAGACATTTTCTGGCAGTATCTTCCAATATCCTCTAAATATTGGAGATTCTTCAATAGCTAACTTCCAAATACCCTTCTATTTTAAAACGCAAGGTATTACAATTTTTTAACAAACGATTTAATCTCATACCAGAACTTCTAATTAAGGTCACAACCCATAAATTAACTCTCATTTTCAGTCCAAATCCCGCCAACCCTAAACGCGACACGACAAACAAACGCCCCGGCTATCAGATCGCAAGTCGCAACACATTTGGAGTAGAATAGAATAGAAAACGAGCAACCGCGTACGGACTGCAAAGAACTCGTCGTGAGGTCAAGCGATACAAGATCGGTTCGAGAGTAAACGAAAGGTTATCGGGAGAAAGTTGAATACGAACAACCAACAACGCATCTCTTTGTATAGACTGCAGAGGTAACTCGTCAGGCGGGATTGACGAGTTATTGGGATTGTGATTGGTGCATTCATGTGCAATGGAATTAGTGTGGCTATCTTTCATTTTGTTATTAGACTTATAAATTGTATGTAGTTTATGAGGAACAAGTTCTTACATAAAATAACATCACGCCTGTAATCCCCGAAGGGTCAAGTAGAGCTGTACCAAATGGAGAAAAATGTGAAAGAGGTGTGCAAAATGTGAGTGTGAGACCCACATTTTGCCAGTTTAAGTCCCATGAAATAGAGGGCGAGCCTATTGCCATCAATCGGGTACAAATCCAGCCTCCGTGACTGCTACTTACTGACAAATTCCTGATGGAAAAAACGGGGAATCGAACCAAATACTGCTTTATTTTATTTTATTTTCGGATGGGAAATCATCAAATGACTTCTCCCGCTCTGGGCGGAGCGGGAGGGAGTGTCAGACTTTTACTGACTAAAACCCATCCATGTTGATGGGTTTTAGTCAGTAAAAGTCTTCATCGCCCTTTGTGTTCCGGGGTCACGGTATCTCTTTCGAACAGTCCCGCAACCCCGGGCCAAATACTGCTCAGCTGCTTATCAATACTTTGGCTTCTTAGCATGGCTTAGTTAGCGATGGTTAGAGCTGCTGCTGCAATACCGATCGAGCAGTAATTAGGAATTCAGCATGAATAAATAATGGTCACACGGCCAGGGCCATTGGCTTTAGTAACACCAGTTGCGTCGACTATCGTCACTTAGCTTGACAAGATCTACAATTTGTCCAAGATACTCGTATCACTTGTTGAAAACCCGTTTTCAACTATCATGACGAGATATATGCCCTGCTATTAGACCAAAATCAAACCAAAACATGACTTTTATTTATTTATTTATTGACACACCAACGACTTATTCACTAAATCATTTACATTGATTAGTTTCTATTTCAACGGCTATGCGGTGAATTCGTCACTTATAGGTGTGCACAGCACTTGTATAATCAATAATGACTTGACAACTTGGTTTGACATGACTTGTCCAAATCATGACTCTATCTCCAAAGACAGGCACATTGTCCCAAGAATTACATTGTAAGCTCGCAGTCGGCAACTGGGCTCAATGTGCTAAACTGGGCGATCTATATGTGGGTCCGGCCTTGAGTCTTGACGCTTTCTTTCTGCGCAGACGGCGGTACAAGTTCTAAGTTAAGCAGTATCTTGTACTAAGTATTGTCGGAGCAGTTTTTGAAGTGCCTTTTTAGATGTAGAGCAGTATATTGTGTGGTTAAGTGTTTTAATCTGATATTGTGATAGTAGATTCCACATTGCTTTTCCTTCGTGTCTACAACTAGGTTTATTTTGCTGAAGGGGGAAGCGTTTTTTTGTAAGTAGTTTGTAGTAAGTCTTGTACATTGATTAAAATATGATTCGCAACTGTAACAAATATGGCTTTTTCATCAAATAGTCATTCAATGGTATTAAATGAATAAAGAGGGTTCATTTTAATGATTAAAATTTTGTAAATACATAAGTTTTTCGGTCGCGTTTCATACATTTTTCAGCATACAGCCGGACACTAACTTGCAATTTTAATTTCGCGACTCATGTATTGCTGTACAGAGTGAATTGATGATGACTCTTTCTTCATAGTAATATGCATTAATTACTTCCATTTATCATTTCAGTGGTTTTTGAGCGAAAGAAAGAAAAAGCATTTATTAGCCCGCATAGGACAAAACAACCTACTAACCAACCAATCATGCCTACAAACAACTATTTGACATAAGTCTTGTATAGTCATGGTTTCAACTCAAGGTTCCCAACTTAGTAATTTTCCTCCCCAAACTTGGGAGGTAAATAGGTGAGTTGGGACTTCTAAAGGGGCTCTATATTTTAAATTCAAATATTAAATAATTTATACAGGGTGTAAGTGTAAACAACCTCATCACGAAGCCGTCAACCAAGCATTCTGTACATCAAACTAAGTAACTTTACGCAAAAATTATTGCTGGGAAACGACTTTTTTTTTTTTGGCGTGAAAAATCATGTTTTGTGTTACAACTCAATGTAACGCACTCAAAATAGGTTGAATATGAATAGTACGTGGAGGTGTTTCAAGTAAAAATCTTACAATAAAAACTTGTGTATAAAAAAAAAATGACAAAAAGTTGGAACTTTGACCCTTAATATCTCCGTAACTAAAAGGTTCCCAGGTATTGTGTAGAACAAAAAATGACGGGGAGAACAAGTGCCTTTCGGCTTCGTTAAGAGGTTTTTTACACCCTTTATATGGAGAATGTTACAAAACATAAAGTATATTTTTATAGGATTTACCAAGTCACTGTGCCGATTTAAGGTAACCTTGTTTCAATCAATATTCCAAATCTATATTGCTGCTGTTGCAAAGACATTATGCAACTAGGAAGGTCCTATCCTGCAACTATAACTTAATTAGTAACGGCTTTGTCTAGCTCTAGGTAATTACAAACATGTGCCCCGCTTCCGCTTTGCTTACTAGAGATTCTCTCGAATAATCGACTAATCATTCGAATACAAAAAAATAAATCGAATATAAATAATAATCGAATAAATTAATGACATATTAAATGAAACATTAATTAATCAAGGTAACGATTATTGAAATGAGTGGCACACAATCAAATCGATTTAGTTACCGAACTAATTTCGTGCTAATGATGAATAGTTTATTAATTGAGTAGATGATTTAACTCTTGATGTGGTCGTTTAATGAAACATCCTGTATAGTGCAATATTTAATCATAATTATTTTTCATTAAATTAGCCAAGGGCAAGATTGCCTTTTCTATATCGAAAATCAATATAAAACATAAGTAATAAATATTAATTTCCATTCTGTATCGTAAACATACATACTCGAACACTGTCGCGCCATAATTAAAAACCAAAAAATACGAGAATTGTATAAACCTTTGTATTTTACGAACCCTTTTTTTATTTTTATTAAGAAAAATTTAACGATTAGAAAACACACTGAAATGTATCTTTGGCAATTTTCATCGCTATTTATCATGACTGAACGGTTCAGTCATGTCACCGTAAAATAAAAATACCATTAGATTACAATCTCGCAAGATTGTAAACTGTCGAATGATTGTGTACCGTAACATATTATACTGGTTGAAATTTAACGTACAATTTATTCTGTGGTTCAGTACAATATTCGGGACACGGCTAGACCATGACCTGAGTTAGGTCATAGGATAACTTTTATCCCGGTAAAATTTGCCGGATATTTTTAACCTCCACGATGGTGAATCCGCGGGTCATGGTCATCTGCCTAGCCTTTTCCAACTATGTTGGGGACGGTTTCCAGTCTAACCGGATGCAGCTCAATACTAGTATTTTACATTTAGCGACTGCTTATCTGACCTCCAAAACCCAGTTAGTACTGGAGTTACGATACAAATCCAATAGACGGTAAATACGTAGGTAAAAGATAGCTTTTAGCTCTGCAATATCTCATTATTAGATCTTTATCTCAACGGATTAACAAGCTGTGACAATACGCCGACAATTACACCTAAAACCGGTTCCTAAGACCATAGGTAATTGAATTACTTAGCACGTACATAAAGCAGCAATATGTATGATTTTTATATATTTTAATATTCATATACATGTTAATGCAGCCATAATGCAGATAGCAATCTGTCTGGCATAGTTCCGTATAGCGAAGACATGACCGGCACGATTTCAGGAATGGCAGTAACTCCAAGTCACAATAACCACTTAATATCGGTCGCGTCAGTTTACTTATAATGTTGCAAATTGATTATTAATTACTGATTACTCTACTATTTACAAGAGAAAAAAAAAGTATAAAGATGTGTTGGTGGTGTAGCATGTTTTTAATCATCGTAAACATTTGCCATTCTGAAAAATCATCCTTCCGAAATTGTGCTTGATCCCCAAAGTAAACACGTTACATACTAAATCAGAGGATGTTACTATTTTGAAATCTTTGAGCATTATTCCTATCATTGCTTACAAAATGATCCTCACCACTCACAATACTGCACTCTTGCGCAGAAGCGATCTATCACAGCTCGCCGATACTCAGCTGCCATCTTATCGGAGCAAAGTGATCTTAATGGTGAGCGACAATGTACCGGTCAATTAGACCTGCGGACCGGTTCCCATCGATGCAAATACAATGATACACTCGTGCGCAACTATCTATACTGTGTTCGCGATTTAGTTGCCAAGCTTGTAAACAAATGTGTGATTTTGTAATAAACAACTTTAAGACCCACACAAGAAGTTCAGTTTGCACTTTAACATCATACACTTTTTCAACTCTATCTAATTGTCTCTTTCTTGTCCTTTGTTTATTCTGAAAAAATCAACCTAGTTGCCACTAGTATAAAGTTGATATATGTGCAAGTGGAAAACCATCAATTGAAAATAAGTATTTGAATAAACTTTACACGAGGAAGCTTTAGAATTTGTCCAGCATTGGACTGGATTGCGTGTTCAGGGACTGTTAGGTTTAATTTTGTACCTTTCGGAATATGCGGGTTTAAATATATAAATAAATGATTTATAATAAGGAAAATATTGAAATAATATATTTGATCGTTTGGATGTCATCCATCAATTTTGTATAGGGTTTTTTGTGGATGCATCAGTTTGAAGAGGGTCTTGATATCTGGTGCCACAATGTTTACTTTCATAAGTTCTTATTTCCCATAAAGGCGAAGTCGAGGTGGTTACACCATTAGCCAAAATTCTCTTCGATGTTTATTCCCAATTGATTCGTGCATCCGTCGAATTGGACACAGCGATTGACCGCCTGTTTAAAGTCATATTGATCAAGCATCCATAAAAATGTATTTGCACGCTGACAATAAAAATATCTGCTCCCACAATTATAACACCTCATAAAAAACGATGGTGAAAGAGAGCCAGACGGTTTTTATTTATTTATTTACCGCACTTGACATCAATAAGAACCTGTTTGCTGTTTACTCTTTTTAGTCTTGAACTTCAAAACCGTACAATTATTTGCTCGTAAACGTCAGGTGACGGCGTATCAAAGGCGATGGGCGGTGATGCGTGGGCGCACCTATTAATAATTGTTCGTACGTCGCTTCCGCGGCGCCCGCGCTTGTGAGACCGTTTTAGCGCACTGATAATGACTTATTGAGGAGACTCGGCTGATGCTAATGACTATATTAGTCGCGAATCACTAAGCTATGTCATAAAACACCTTTGATTACACTCAGTCGCCTTGGAGGTCTGATCTGGTGGCAAGGACAGCCAGGACAGTTACTATGCCATCATATAGCCATCAGAACGTTATTTTTAAACGAAACAACAGTTATTTGTGAATTAGAGACTGCTGATTTGTGTTATTTTAATGTCATGCCATGGAAAGGTTATTATATTATATTTACCTAGATTTGGATATAGTAAATTACGCATAGTTTGAGGAAAATATAATTACGTTTGTCTATACTTTGGTGTCAATGTCTGTCATTTATCCTCATTAAATTCCTTTAAAACTAGTTAGGTCAAAACCATACAACCGCAACGGTTTCGCAAGTAAAATATTGCAAAAATATCATAAGTGGAAATACTCCACGAACTCGATATTTAAATTAGTAAAGCATCTGGCACGAAGGTTCGTTATCTGCGAACCTTGATTAATTAAACCATCATTTTAATTCTGTTAACGAACAAAATTCCTATATTCAATTAAAAAGTTGCCTTCATCCGAGATTAACAAGCGGTCGTCGGTAATTGGTAATGCAAACGCTTCATCACGCTGCGTCACCCACTACTTGCGCCCTAATTAGCTGTTACGCTAATACACCATTGTTAGTGTTATTGATGGGTCTAGTCTAGGTAGCTATCGGTATCTCAGCAGCACTCTTCCGTGATTGTTTCTGAGCATACAATGTGGTCGTGGGCGTATGATTGCTAGGCGGCAGCTCTATACTTGTATAGAAAAATGTAATTGCTTTATGAATCATTTAACGGATTATGGAGAACTACCTTTTATCAGTGATGTTGTCTGTGGTTATAAAACCTTAACGTTGTTTCGTAAATAATACATAAATAAGTAAGTGTACGATTGTTTTGAACAACTGAATCAAATTAATGCAAAATGTCGTCGGTAACAAGGATTCCACCTGGCCTTTATTATCAGGGCAACTTTCGACGAAAATTTTCGAGAGAAACAAAATAACAAGGAACAGTCATCAAAATTCCACTGAACCTTCTTTCAAATCGTTTCACTGAATCGATAACCCGGCTGCACCTGGTATACAAAACAAACGCCACAATCAAAATTTCATAAGGTGCCCTTGCTATAAATTCCCAATTTCCATATTTCAAGCGTCAGCTGCGCACGCGCTGGCCCTGCAGGTGCTCGCGTACCGATTTCCCCGCCCTCCCAGCATTCCCCTCGCTTGTTTCGTGTTAGGGCTACTACGCTAATGGCATTTTGCTGCCATAATATTTGGGCGGATAGACAAGATTGATATGATAAAAGGGCATTCTTTAGAAAGATCTGTATGTCAATCAATACCAACAGGCTTCGTTCACATGGCGTTGAGCTGTACGATATTTTGCAGTATTATTTTGGGATCACATGGCAACTATACTTCATTTGTTTTTAACCATTTGGGTTATTTACGTGTGGTGTGATTCCAATTATTATTTTTATCCGACTACGGCGAAGCCAAAAGGATGGGTCATGATTTTAGCAGTCTATGCATGTTTGTATTTACGTATGACGGGTTTATAATTGTAGTTATACCACACAAATTATTGTTAACTGTGAAATATCGGAAAGGACCCGACCGCCGTGTAAACGGCCGTAAGTATAGTCTTGGATTTTCATCAACTCGTCCCAAATGGGCCGTAGGCATGTAGGACGAGTTGCTGACTTACTCGATTTTGTATTCGATTGATAGAACCAAAAGATCAGTTTAGGAATCAGAAAATTATATTCATGGCAATAAATTAAATCTTTAGTCTATCCATATTATAAAAGTGTGCAAACACTGCATTGTTACGTATTTGGCACGACCATCCCACCACAGCTTGACCGAAGTGGCGACAATACCAGGAAATTTGATAACATCAATAAATTCAATCTGTCTTCTATGTTTTATAACCTTCAATAAAAACTAATAATTTGTCACATACTTGGTGTGTATTCAGCCGCATTTATTTATAAGTACTAGGAAACGTACCGTAACCTAAGTACTGGGAGTTGAATTTATTTAGGAAGAGGTTCTATACAGTATGAATAAAATTAATCGCAGTTTATATAAGAGAAAAAAAACTTGGGTGAGCTCAGTTTTTCCGAGAAATAATGAAAGACTGGACACAGTGGGCCACCCACCAAAGCGGAGGGGAGTGGAGACCATTCACACTGAAATCGACATCCGTCGCGTGACTTGTTCTCCTGTGATTGGTCGAATCTTGCACATCTCCCCTGCACTCTGCTCGTCTCCGTTCAGGTGGTGTCCGGGCCTTTAACAAATGAACTGCTTTCAGTCCCACTAAAGGAGATAGTGTCAGAGAACTCCACAAGATTCATTAAGTTTGCCATGTTACACGATAAGTCGCAGATGATGAAGGTGGTGGAACCTTTGTTGTCAAAGGGCCAACCCTGGCGCTTATACAAGGAATTTTAATTAATCTAATTTGCATGTTTGGCCGCGACACGCCCGGTGCGCAATAAAATTTACATTTTGTTTCTAACATAGCGCACGCTGCGGCGGCGCCGGCGCAGCATTGCAGTTTTAGGACAAAGAAACTAAGATTTTAGCTCAACGGCGTAGAAACAAAAGAAAAATCGGGAAACTCACGTAATACAGCAACATGACTATGCCACAAATTGTAGCATGCATTTGTACCTGCTAACATGCAAAACACACCCAAAGCTTAAAAGTATATATATTTTTTTATAAATGAAAGATTTTGCATTTTTTTTAGCTTCCTATAATAAAGGACTTATAAAATTGGGTCATAAACCAAATACAAATTCAGCGCCCTACAAATAAAAATTAATAACTTATAACTAGTAACAATAATATTTTACAGCTTGGCGTGTAAACCCGTGTCTCTATTTGCGCGCCACGCCCCTGCGACTTGAGAGCGGCGCGGGCGCACGACGACGCTCCAATAACATTAATAACCGACTTGATGTTATCCCACTTAGGATGTAGCTGGGAAATACACGAGTAGCTAGTAAAAATAATCTGCCTAGCCTTTTCCCAACAATGTTGGGGTCGGTTTCCAGTCTAACCGGATGCAGCTGAATACCAGTAATATGCAGTTAGTACTGGGTAATACGATACCCCTTGGTAGGACTGGTTGGCAGACTTTTTGGGCCACTGACTACCTGTAACGACTGTCAAAGCTCTACAAATTACAGCCGGGACCAACGGCTCAACGTGCTTTCCGAGGCACGGACCAACAGACCAACCTAGGCAAACACGGCTTAACCTAAAGACTGACCCGAGCGGCAGTTATTATTTAGCCACGAGCTCCTCCCGCGAGTAGCTAGTAGCTAGTACCTAGTAGTATTCGGTATTTCAGAAATCCTGCTGGAGTTAGGAGAGGCTTCAATAAGACTTCTTTTGGAGATAGGTGTAGGATTGGGGATGATAGAAGGTGGAGACTTCGAGGACCCGAAAAATATGCATAATTTTCTTGCTGAAATTATAGACAGTAAAATACTTTCTTATGAGAAATGGGTCATGGGGCTGTCAACATGAAGGTTTCTGCTTATAGATATCCTAATATTTTTGATGGGGATCCTGGTTTTGTAAATGCGATGTAAAAATAGGTCATCGCGTAAAGTCGAAACTGGAAAATATAATTAAAAATCCCAAGACACGATGTGAAGATCGTAATTAAGATACTCTGATCTTAGAACTGTCTACTATACATGAATGAGGCTTTGGAGACAAAGAAAAACGCTATGTAACCTCTCTAGCCAGCGTGTTTCTTAGCCCAATCAAACAAGTCAAAACCCCACTTATATTCTCCCTAACCGTTTACTAATACTTTTCGCAATACTAAAAGCTCACACAAACACAATTTATTATTCATTAAATTCGATTTTAACGATCGCCGTTCACATTTAGTATAATTATGTTATTCTTTGCACAATATGTAACTTTTTGTCTTATATGGAGGTGGTTAGGACATCGTCTCCATAAAATATTCATAGTTATGGGCATTTAACATCTTTGGTTCTGTCGCAGAATCAAACGCAAAATCTTTATTGTTTATCTTAATATATAAAAGAAGAAACTGACTGACTGACTGACTGATTCACATGTCAACGCACAGCCCAACCGCTGGGTTTACAGATTTCAAATTTGGCAAGTAGGTTCCTTATGTGGTATAGGGGTGCACTAAGAAAGGGTTTTTCAAAATTCCAAAGTTTGTATGGGGAAACAAGATTATTTAGACTATTTTATTCGAAACTTGATTATGATTGTGATTACGATGATGATGATGATTGTGATAATGATGATGATGATTGTGATGATGATGATTGTGAAAACGATGATAATGATCGTGATTACGATGAAAATGCGCGTGATAACGATGATGGTGATTATAATGATTGTGATTACGATGATAATGAGTGTGATAACGATAATGGTGATTACGATGATGATGATTGTGAAAACGATGATGGTGATTGTGATGGTGATAGCGATGGTGATGGTTATTGTGATAGTAGTGATTGTGACGGAGATTGTGATGTTGATAGCGATGGTGATGGTTATTGTGATGGTGATAGTGATAGTAATGGTGATTGTGATAATGATGATAATTGTGATTATGATGGTGATTGTGATAATGATGGTGGTTGTGATAGTGATGGTGATTGTGATGAAATTAATTATGATAAATATGAAATTTGTCACATAGATAGTTTATAACCTGGATTAACATGTAATACACTATTTATTCCTTTAGTATATCCAGTGGGACAGTTACCGAACTTCACGCGGGCGAAGCCGCGGGCAACAGCTAGTTTATATTATAAAGGTCTTTCTTCGTATTTGCTTTGTAAAAGCTTTTAATTTCACAGTTCTAAAACTTTAAAGATCCGTATTAAGCGACTCCGAGTATCATATTTCCGGCTGTGGTTGACGGTCTCATATACATTTCAAATCTTCTATGGATAGCCAAAATGAGCCATAGTCTTAATGGTTCATGATTTTAGAAATGCTCTAATGGATCCTTAAGCAATAACTGCCACACTCATAAAATAGCAACACGTTAAACTCCTTACGATCTATCTCACCTCACCGCTATCAGCATTGCGAGACCGACGTCGCGGTGCCCCGATAAGAGCGAGTACTCAGCTCATTGTTACTGAGCCCCATCAATCTAACGTTGCGCAAACTGCAGTAGATGGCATCGGGGTGAGGCAACCGGTACTCCCAAACTGTCCGTAATACCACCGTACACGCCCAGATAAGACCTCATCACTTAACAAAAAGATAATAACTGCAATCCACTTTATTATACTTCTGATTGGGGCTATTTCTTAAGTTGTTCCGAAATCATGGCAACCTTCGTGCAAGGCTGATTAAACATCTAGCCGTCTAGATTTTCATCATCTCATTTATTTTTGAACAGAAACTTTAGAGAAAAATGTGTTATATTTTACGACACATTCATTTTGATTTCTAATTCAGCCCCATAAAGCATAGGCCATTACTGCCACAAATCCTTGTTACTATACAATACAATGAAAATTCGATCTCTAAACTAATTAACTCCCCAACTAGGGGTGTAATTCATTTCTATTGACGCACAATACTACTGTACACATTTCTAATTTAAAATTTGATTGCATCTCGTCGGAGCACCCCTTCGCATTGTCTGCCCGAGTGCGAGTCACGCTGACTGGTGTGTTGACCCCTGCTACTGCTGCCATTTGCGTGTACTGCCTGGTGCCTGCACAAGGGAGCAGTAAAGCTTTCTATAAACCTAATCGAGGGCCGGCGACAACAGTTGTAAAATTTTACGACTTCCGTCGATCGCGGGCTGCTGTCGCCGTTTGCTCGCCTTTACACACGCGAGCGTCCGAGATACACATCACATTGTCACATGCATACTCGTCCCAGTGATGCTGTCTGTGCATCTCGCGCTCCTTATAGTAATTAACTAGTCGCAAGGTCACCGCGTTTTGTCATTCTCCATATTTATGCGACAGCAATCCTCCTTGGGACACAGTTAGACGTCCGCGGCCCTAATCACAACCAAATCGGGCTCGCGACCGTCCACACCGCGCCGCCGCCGCCGCGCCGTTCGTCCATCCACGCTTGACCGTAACCGCTTCTAGATCGAACCTTTTTAGTACAGCAGCTAGACGCCGGCGCTGCGAGGGCACCTGTCCGCCGAGCCTTATTTATAAACGCTGACATACCAGCGCGCGAATCTAAAACTTTTATGACATTCGCGGCAGCTGAGTCATGATTCAATCGGCTCGCGAGTCGCGCTCCGATGTACGATTTAACGCATTATCTATAAGATGCGATTAAGAAATACGATGGAGATGATGGATGGTGCTGGAGGCATCCTATTACGCTGAACGCGCTCGATGGAGCGTGCGATAGCCATCGGCGCGGAGTATCGGGCGCTCATCGATCGCTGGCGCGGCCGTCGGTTGTGCAACGCTTATGAATAATTACCGGCCGGTGAGGCGGCGGACGCACTCGATTCAATGCCAAGGACGCCTTTTCGCTTTTAGTCGGTCATCGATCGGAGCGTTGCGCAAGGCGACGGGGGTTTCGCTGTCAGGCCCACTGCGCCCGTTTCGCCTGTTGCGCCACGCACCGTGAGAAGTGCACGCGACTAATGACGCGTTGCTCAAGCGGCGCAACTCGCCCACAAATCGCTTTATTATGCAGAAAGTGAGTCGGAACAAATGGACGTGCCGCGCGGCACCCGGTCTGCATTTATTACGGAACCCCGGCGGAAAGTGAACGCCGAGTATGATGAACGGATTCATATCAACCTGATTGTGATTTATAACGTCGCACCACCACTCTCGGCGACGTTTTATATGAAAAAATGAGCGTTTTATCGGTGCACTACCCGCGGCTCGCATATTCATAAAGCTGACGGGCCCTCATAATTTATATTTGTTGCAGACCAGCTTTATCAATGTGATAGGGAGCGATAAATAACTAAATAACAAAGATCAGATGCACGGATCGCTTGTAACTGATTACCTATGACATTTTTAATAAGACGTTGTTCGATCCATAAAACGCGAGATGTTGCATCAAACTCGTAATCTTGTGATCTAAAATGTTATCGCCTCCTATCGTAGTTCGATTCATCATAGCTATTACTAGGAGGGGCAGTAACTGCGGCTGGTAATGTAGTTCATTTTGATTACGCTTTCTGCATCATCGATCTTCCGATCCACTCCCATGTTACTTTCCTATTTGATGATGATATTGAATTTCAAGGGGAATGAACTTTATTTCGTAACCGCGACCGAACTGACGACGTTACTACAATTCGAAAGAGTTTCTCATGATTTTTTGCAAAAGCTGAACACAAACAAGCTTTTTAATTACCCGAACATTTTATTTGATTTACAACGGCATGTGGCATGGCAACCAGCTTCGCAAGTAAGTGTGTATTTCCTTTCACACTATTATCGTGTCTCGAATTAGAGTTTCCTAAAAAAACAAGCTCTGCGTCCGTTCGGTGCGGGTTGCGTTTTTGCCACTCCTGCGCAGCTGTCGCTGTTGTCGGGCAGGTGCGTGTGTTTTCGCCGAATTTCGTCGGCGTCCGTTGCTTCACAGATTTCTTGCCCGACAGACGTAATCACTGAAATTCCGACTTTAAATGGGCAAAAAGATTTGATGCTATTTCGGGCATCCTGTGAGTAAGTGCTGAGAAATGATTTATAATAACTAAGTCTGGTGGGAATTTAAAAAAAAGACCCAAATTTGCTCAAAATCATGAGCAAACGACCTTTTGACGTCACTGCTAACGTTAAAAGGTCGTTTGCTCATGATTTTGAGTAAATTTGGGTCTTATTTCTGCGAATGTATGTCTATCAAGGGAAATATAAATAGATAATATTAATAAATAATGCGAATGTATGTAATAGTTATTTTTAGGGACGGTTTTATAAGACTCGCTAAAAAAAACATTGCAAACTTAGTGAAGTACTACACTTTTCTATAAAATAATAATCAATAGTAAGTTCGCTTTCTATCTATATCTTTAAAAACTAAAAAAGGGAGTGCGACAAGGAGATCCCCTTTCACCTAAATTGTTTTTAGCGGTATTGGAATACATATTTAGAAAAAATAATTGGGATACATTTGGAATAAATATAAACGGTGAGAAGCTTAACCACCTTAGATTCGCAGACGACCTGATTCTGCTCAACGAAAACCAAGAAGGATTAGAAATAATGCTCACTCAACTGGAAAGAGAAAGTAAGACTGTAGGGCTGACTATGAACTGAGACAAAACAAAAGTAATGACAAATCACATAAGAACACCTATCTTTATAAATTCTAATCAGCTAGAGTATGTAGAAGAATATACATATTTAGGACAAACTATTGCACCGGAAAATCACATGCAGAAAAAAATAAGTATCCGAATAAGTAAGGCTTGGAAAAGATTCTGGTCCCTCAAAGAAATTATGAAGAACCCACACATACCCCTTTTTTTTTTTCGGATGGGAAGTCATCATATGACTTCTTCCGCTCTGGGCGGAGCAGGAGGGAGTGTCAGACTTTTACTGACTAAAACCCATCCATGTTCCTTCATCGCCCTTTGTGTTCCGGGGCCACGGTATCTCTTTCGAACAGTCCCGCAACCCCGGCAGGCATCGGTCCTTGCGGACCTCTTCCTTTTTGCTGACTCTCTCTGAGGCGCGCGTGGAACACGAACGCGCCGTCGACACGGCCTGTCGTCATGAGACGGACGGCGAGCATACAACAACATACCCCTAAAAGACAAAACTACAGTATTCAACTCATGCATACTACCATGTTTAACCAATGGAGCACAAACCTGGGCCCTCACTAAGAAGCAGAGTAGAGCACTAAGAGTGTGCCAAAACAAAATGGAAAGAAGCATTCTAAACATAAAGCTACGGGACAAAATCAACTTAACTATATGAGCAGGACAAAAGTTATAGATGTCACATACACAGTGAAAAAACTTAAGTGGAAAGGACGTCAAAAAATAAGGTGGGAGGATGGAAATATGGGAAACTCGGAGAGGCCTATGCCGAAGGGCAAGCTGATAATAACGTTACCGATGTCGTGGATTAAACTGTTACTAAGAAATAAATTTTAAAATAAAAAATATATATAAAATTAGTAATTATTTAAATTAGTAGCATGTTAAATTGAAGTCATATTAAAAGTGGGTAAGAAGAATGAAATAAAAAAAAAAAGAAGATAAATGTAATAATAACTATAATAAAATGTAATATTAATAGAATCTAATGTAATACAATTAAAATTATCTTTATAAAGTAATAAGTAATATTTCTTAAGGGCCTATACTACCTCAAATGGCTTAGCATGATCCTCCGTTACGACTAAAATACTGCAGCATTAATTTTGAAATAAATATATGGTAAAGTTGAGGATTAATGTTAAGTCCTATATTTGGCGAAAACACGATTCCATAAAATTTTCTCGATAGAAAAAAAACCCAAAGTTACCTCTAAACCAGGGGTTCCCAAACTTATTTTGTCTACTGCCCACTTTGAGAATAAATTATTTTTTAGCGCCTCCATTTTTTCACCTACTTAAAAACCAAACTTCAAATAAAATATAGTTTTTGTGAGCTTTATTAGCGGAGATTACACATTCATTCTAAACGAGACTTTTACTCAACAAGAGTTAACTTGAGACCTAAGCGCAGTAGGTAGTACACAACGGCGCTCTCGTCTCAAGTTAACTCTTACAGGCTGCCAATGAGGATAATTATTGAAACGCAACTTAATAGTATTCAGACAGAGTATCTTTTATTCAAAATAAAACAAACAAAATCGATTCTAATATAAAAAAGTAATGTGACGGATGAATCTGATGCTGTTCACAAGTTGTAGTCGAGAGCCGAGAGCTCAGTCGGTGTTTAGGAGTCCTCCTAGATTAAATTACTAATCGCTCCCTAAGCCTCAACACAACGCCCTCATTTTTTTTCTGGGTCTCTTACTGCCCCCCTTTAGGCCTGCAGCGCCCACAAGGGGGCGTTATCGCCCACTTTGGGAAAGGCTGCTCTAAACTGAACAATAAACCGCTGGCAATCATAAAATACTTCAAATTAGATCATGAAACTTTTTATACTAACTGAACTAACTATATAGCAGGTCTAATATTATTTATTTTTTTAGTCAAATCAATAGATTTTTTGTAAATCGCTAAAAACCACAAATTTCGCACTATTCGGCCCGCAGTGACTGACGTAACAACCACTTTGTAGTGCAAGCTGATTAGAACTTTATTCTAACAGCATTTCAAAGGAAGTTTGAACTACCAAATATAGAGTTGCTAATTTGAGGTAGTATAGGCTCTTAAATTAATAGCATGATAATATAGTGAAGTGATGTTATAGCATGCACAACAAAATTATAAAACGATGTACTTATTATAGAATGGTCATATGTATTTATGTATCAGAAATAAAAGCTATTTGAATTTGAAGTTCGCTTTCTACATTTCTCAGTAGTTCTGCCTACGCTACGTGGTTGCACTGCGCGTCTGCGCAACAGTGTGCGGAATGCGCACGCGCATCTCAGGTCAACGCGCGACTTGATCACTTGACACACTGACACGGTGTCAACTGTGTTTTCTTATGTTTTACACGATAGATAAACTGTTCAGTTCTTGCGTAGGCAATGTACAAGTGTCTGTTTCTTACTATTTTGACAGAAGATTTTCTAGGTTTAGTTAATTTTGAACCATCATTCTTGTCCAAGTCATCCATGTTGCATTATTAGGATTGGTGATTATTTACGTATAAAATTACTAAGTTATTTGCTCGTGTATCTTTCAAATATTTCAGTAATTTTGTCGCAAATATTTCAACATAAGTTTTTCCTTGCAACGGAACTTCCTTGAACAATGCACATGAAGCGCTTGATATGAAACATTTGTATTCCATAGTAAAAGTCCCAGTAAAAAGTAAAAATCATAACAAAGCAACGTGCTCCACAATTTCTAGACACCCCAATCTGGGGTGAACAACCCTAAACGTAAACAAAGCAACGATATTATGATTTCCTTCCCTAAATCCGGATAAGTGTCATTGAATTAATGTCAATTTTACACGCGATGAACGCTGTGCAGGGAGCGTCATCCCCTTTCACGGCCTATTTATTTTATTTGGGTTATGAAGGCGGGGTGCATCGATCCGGGCCGTCACGCCCTTAGATAGCAAAGTGTAGCTACAGCTAACTATGTAGGTACGTGCGACGAACAACTGAGCTATGCAAAACCTAATATAGCTGATCTCTTATTGTACGGGAAGGTCATACAAAGCGAGGTCATGTTATATTATATTGGAAATATATAGTTTGATGTGTCGCCGGTTACTGCTGGTTAGCGTAAGGTTTTCAGGACCAGTTCTAGGGATGTACCAATTTTATTTTATTTCACCATCATTTGCCTAGCCTTTTCTTAACTATATTGGGGTCGGCTTCCAGTCTAACTGGATGTAGCTGAATACCAGTATTTTACATGGAACGACTGCCGATCTGACGAATTTAATCTATTTCTTTTAATCCAATTTCAGACTAACAAACTCAATTATTACTATTACTATTTACTAGAAAACATCTAGTAAATAGTAATAGTAATAATTGAGTTTGAGCATACAAAGGACTAAGAAACTGACTGACTGCCCTGCCAACTGCCACTTAAGTTTGGCAATTCTTCGGACTAACCTTGGTGGTCGGTAACCTTGGTTCTCTTGCTCGTCTTCAATTCTGATTCGATCGCGCAAGGAAACTCCGAGCATAGCCCTCTCCCTATTCATTTACAAACATAATTTACACAACACAACCAAACCATTAGGAGAATCTAAATCTGTCTTCCTGTTTCCCATTTTCCAATAAGATCTAAAAATAGCCCGTCTCGCCGGCCACCCCAGCCATGACCCGCCCGAGGTCACTCGGCCACAGGGAGGCAATACGCCCTCTACCCGCCCCCGATTGCCCTCTGCTGCCCTCACTACGTCCTTCACGTGCCGACATTGGCCTCAATACCCAATTGTTTTACGTTTACGTTACGGTTCGGTTTACGTAACCCGCCCTGGTTTTGCGTACGCTACGGTCTACGGTAATAATTCATGATACAATGAATTCGCTAGTAATGTTTTTGTTAATTAGTATAAAATAGTCATTTACCCACGTAACGACATTGAACTAGATACGTGGGAAATTTTCTGTAGGTATGTACTGGGTTTATTGTATGTTTTATTGTTTGATTCTAGATAGTTGTCCCTTTTTTGGTGACTGTGTGATGTTGAGATTTTTTTTTGGAATCAACAAGGATTCATCGCATGAGTTAGATTGCGCAGAATTTTAACGAGCTTTTGATTCATCAGTGTATGTTCATTCAATAAGGCCCATCTTTAATTGTTCTTCATTCAATGTAAGTCTTTAACTTGGAATAAACATTAAGCCCATAAATGTAACTTAGCTGCAATCTACAATCCACATCGTTCAGCATTCATTCTTTTTTTCCAAGCTTTGGACAGCATCACAGCACATTTACTTTAGCTTCCTATTGAAATTTATGAGCAAGACAAGACGTATAAAGGTCTCTTTCTATTTAACCATTAATTTTATACTTATACAATTCTAGCAACAATGGTGATATTCCAAAACACCGATATTTCTGAGCCAGTGCAATATTCAATCGTGGTTCATTAAAGTTTGAGTCCACTGCGCCTGTCAACTGTAAGACAGAATGTGTGTATTCCATACAGATTTCAACCAAGATTTTAGTGACAAATCCCACCACCACAGCATCCCACCCAAATACAATACCTACCACGAAATATTTCACACAGGCGATCTCTCGTTTAGCCAGCAGTAAATCTTGAATCATACACGCGTACATTCCGGGGAACGGTGTTGGTGGCAACCATGAAGTAATACTAGACAGAAAATTCACCACCAAAAGTTGCCAGTATAACACAGAGCTCCGGCGTAAAAACTTTTGCATACAGTCAGCAGTTTAGCGTCTGGATAATAAATAAGTGCACCATCGACTCGAAAAGGAGAATAGGCATGACGACAGTATCAAAAAATTGCAAATCTATTTAGTCCGTAATGGACACGTATTTTTTGTTATTGTAAATCAATGAATATTGACAAAGATAAAACGCATCAAAACTCGGGACTCGTGACGTCAGAACTAGCCAAAAATTATACCTAGGCGTGACGTATTGAGAATTTTAAAAGCGTCATATCTTCGTCAATTTTGATTTACGTAACAAAAGAAAAAACACGGGTCAAATATTTTCTGATAATCTAACTGACGGACTAATTAGTTTTTTTTTATCGTCTCGCCTATTAAAAGAATGAGATAAGCATGGCAATGATAATAAAGTGGGCATAGGATTGCAGTAAAATTATAGTAACGACCACCAGATAAAGTGATCCTTCTGTTCCCACCTCATGTTGTGGTCGGCGCCGGCGCTCCCTTCACGCAGCTAATTACGAACTGCGCGCGCGCAATCATACCACAGATTTATGCGTTACTTATAATTAGCCGCTAACCCAAACACCTCGCTTTCCCACTCATTGTTGGTATCTAAATTACATAATATGTGGTGTATAGTGCAAATAAACCTTTGTCCCGCGGCATAACTGCATCGTTTGCGGTCCTAATGAGCACTATTCTAGGAAATTTAGTGCTTGCTCCGGCAACTAGTTTTGGGAAATGGGTTCGTTATGCGCGAAGGAGAAAGTCTAAATAACGACCTATGCTAATTATACTATGCTAATGTAGATTGGTACACAATATTATAAGAATCCGATCAGGAACCTTTACGGTGCAGAAATATATTTCGATACCCTTCCATGAACCGAAGTACAATTTTTGTATCTGCGCCGTTCCGATATATTTCAGCTGTCTCATAAAAATAGTTCGGGACCAATTCCCATAAATCGTAAATGTACGGCGTCTCCATAGATCACCTGTAAGGATCCCCTCACGATCTGGGCGGCTGCGCGCGCGCCGCTGCTCTCGGCCTGGTACCTAATTATTCCGAATAATACCGCCTAATGGCCTCCCCTGATGTGTTTACGAGCAACACTTCGTCTTAAACGGCGACAGTGTAATGAAATCAACCGATTACAATGACGGTAATATCACATTTGCCTTCAAACCTGATTTAAGGGGTTTTAGTCAATTTCGTAGTCTGTAAGACTTTCTATTGCGTTAGCTTTCGAGCCGGCACTTGATTTTATGTCGTCCGTTTTGCTATCGCACTGGGAACTAATTTTAGATTTGCAATTACATAAATTTGTTTTAGCCCTTCCTACTGGCCTAAATGTTGGGAATAATTGTAGCCATAACCTTATTGATATTCGTGAGAATTATTCGCAATGTTTTGCATTTGAGGTTTTCAATTGCGCAACATTTTAGGGACTTGACGCGTTTTATCCACATCGATATTTATTCTATCCTTTCTCTTTTCCAGGGGGAAGTTCGCATCAGTCCGCAAGATTCGCCACCTAGTTTCCGGAGAAGAGTACGCGGCAAAGATCATACGCAAAAGGAGACGCGCGGCAGACACGACGCGAGAGATCCTGCACGAAGTTGCCGTGCTCGACCTGTGCGCAGAGTGCACGCGAGTCGTCAGGCTACACGAGGTAAGATGGCATTCAATTAATTACACATTACTAATTTTTTAAAGTTTTTTTTTTTAGTTTTCTAGCTAAACTAAGGTGAAAAAAAAATTAAATGCTATCTTGGATCATTATAGATTCATATACATGGCTTTGGGAAGATAACACATGGATGTTATAGCAGAATTGTTTTATAAACCCTACCCTTGGCGTTACTCCAAACTTTTTCGTTAATAAAGACGCTGTCTTAAATTCTTGTCTTCATTCATTTGACAATTCACCTTCAACTTTCCAGGTATACGAAACCCGTTCAGAAGTGGCGATTGTCCTAGAATTATGCGCTGGCGGTGAACTGCAGCGTCTCCTAGACGAAGAAGACCGCCTATCCGAGGGCGCAGCCCGGCGAGCCCTACGCCACGTACTTGAAGGTCTAGCACATCTACACGCACGAAGGGTGGCTCACCTGGACCTTAAACCACAGAACCTGCTCCTCACAGCCGGCGGCGAAGAGCTGCTCATATGTGACTTCGGTATAAGTCGCGCTATACAGCCCGGAGCGCATGTCCGGGAAATATTAGGCACAAGGGACTATGTTGGTGAGTAGTTTTGGAGTTATCCCTATTACGAAGTTGTGTTTACCGGATGATGGTTTTTATTGGATTATTTATCTATGAGAATGTTGAAGTCTATTTCCATGGATCCGGAATCCCAGATGCAAAACTCATATGACAGTCGCTTCTTATAAAATACTGCTAATTGGTCGTCTCTGGACAATTCGAGTCAAACAACCAACTCCATTTTATATCGAAAACGACTTAGCATAGCAACTGTCTATGCGTTAATGAATTCTAATACAAAGCCTAAGTGAAAGTCTAGACCTCAAATTAGAAATCACATTACAACATTTAAAGAGCTGCCATCGAAATTTAATGAGTAAGGAGTGACTTGTTCTATAAATTTTGGAAAGTCTTCATCGGCACTCCTTTAGAAACCCCTCGTGATCGAAAAGCTGTAGCTTAAAGTAGCTATACGTGTCCAAAGTGGGTCAGACGAAATTGGTTCGTCGCTACGCCAAGAAAGTCCTATAAAATTCAACTTTTAGACCTCATGAAAATACGTGTTTTTGCTAAGTGTTGTAAAAGTAACGGTTCGAAAGGAAATGGATGCTAAGATAACACGTATCCATCGGTTAATTTTATAGGTGAAACATATGTAGAAACACAACTCTTTTTTGTTTTAATTGCATCGTTTCACACACAGGTTTCATAAAGAATCCAAACAAGAACAGCCATAAGCTGCAGCTAGTTAACGTACATTTGCTTTTAGTTTACAATTGACCACTAAACTTAGACTAAAGCGTGAGGTAACCATATTCTTCCACAGCCCCAGAAATCCTATCCTACGAGCCCCTGTCACTGGCGGCCGATATCTGGTCAGTCGGCGTCCTAGCCTACGTACTCCTCAGCGGCTACTCGCCGTTCGCGGGCGAGACCAAGCAGGAGACGTACCTCAACATAGCGCAGTGCACGCTCAGCTTCCCCAAGGACCTGTTCCGAGGGGTCTCGCAAGGGGCCATACAGTTTATTAAGGAGACGCTGGTTGTTGATCCTAAGTGAGTATCTGATCGGACTATTGTTACTTAATGTGATTACTACTACTTCTCTAAAATCCCAGGCACATTCAATGCCCACACAAGCTCTAGTTCGAAATAGCTAGAAGCCTTGCGGTAGGCCTTTTCCCATCTGTGGGATGATGCAGGTTGATCGTGACTAGAGATAGGAAATCGTTAATCTAAGTGCACGATGCAAATAGCAATATTGTTGACAGCTGGAAAACTAACCGTAGCTTGGTCTAATCTTATTCAATTGAAACTTGTATCCTTGTTCGAACAGACCCGAGGATTTAAGATCCAAAGATGCATTTTGTTGTACCTGATCCCTTATTTATTAATTTCTTGTTTTTTCAGGGGTCGTCTTACAGTGGAAGAGTGCCTGGAGCACCCCTGGTTGAAAGACGAGGCGGATATGCCGCGGATGATCGTCGGTGTCGGCTTTGACGCTACCGAGCTTGCCAGCGATGCCGATGATGACGCTGCCGAGGACAGCGTCAATGGAACTAATGGAGTTAACGGAACCAACGGAGTTAATGGTGTTAACGGAGTTAATGGTGTTAACGGAGTTAATGGCGTTAACGGAGTTAATGGTGTTAACGGAGTTAATGGCGTTAACGGAGTTAATGGTCACAACGGCGTCAACGGATGCAATGGGACCAATGGGACCAACGGGTCACATGATGATGAAAAAGGTGAGTTAATGTACGTTATCATCATCATTCATACTATCACTTACTGACTTTCTTATTACTAACTTTAATTTAAATAATTGGTTATGGGGCAGGAGGATATTGCAATGGAAAATTTTATTTTATTTAAGAGGATACCTGTTCATAATGTTAATGCTAAACGTTATGGATACGCTTTCTTTGATGACAAGACAATTTTTAAAGATTTTTTAAATACTGTTTAAATACAATATGATACTACGTACAGATACCCAATCCCACACAAAGAAATCTCACCTCCCCAAGTCTGGCTATTGCGCTGGCTATTTTCTTTCCTCCATTTTTTTAACAGATGGCAGCATGAACGACGCACTAATTGTCAGAGACTAGTTTTACAACGCCATCTAGTAGTCGGGCAAGATACTAGGTGGCATCGATACTACTATGATAATGATCATTTTGGTATATTTATATTGCAAAAACATGAGTATGTATGTATACAGGTCTTATACATATATGGTAAACTGAATTCATTTGAAATTTAAAAAAAGTTAATAACAGGCGTGATGTTATGTTTAGTCTACAGAGTAAACCCCAGTGGCCAAAAAGTCGCGCAAAAGTCCAGCGCGTTAATGTCCGTTCTCGCAAAAGTCCATTCGCGCAAATGTCCATGCGCGCAAAAGTCAATCGCGCAAAAGTCCGTTCCCGCAATTGTCCATGCGCGCAAGTGTTCATTCGCGCAAGTGTCCATGCGTACAAGTGTCCGTTCGCGCAAAAGTCCAATCGCGCAAAACTCCATGCGCGCATATGTCTTTTCGCGCAAGTGTCCTGATACCATTGCAAAGAGCTCTAAAGTGATGGCTACTTTTAACTACTTAATCAATCTATGGGTTCGAATTGAAGTGATAGGCCTCTTTTATCTTTTTTGTTGAAATTACGTGATTTATAGTGTAAATAAATAAATCAGCATTCAGTTTTTATTTTTATTTATCTAAGATTTTTTTTTTCAAGACTAATTATATAATTTTTTTTTGAATGACGCGAATCACAAACCATTAACACCTATCAATCAACACACATCGTACACGTAGTTTTTCAACCCATTTATTTCTTCTTTGCTTTTTCTTGTCTTACTCAGCAAAAACTTATAATGAATTCTCGTTCCAGAATCATCCGAGTCCCGTCCATCATCACCGCTGGGTCGCGAGGAGTGCGAGGAGCGCGACAAGCCGCTGAAGCATGCGCACGCGCGCGATGTGTCTCCCCCCTTCCCCGACGCTCCCTCCACGCCTAAGGTGAGACGCGGCCATGCCAGCCATGCGAGCCCTTCGCCTCTGTGAGCGCCCTAAGGAACACACACACACGCCCACTCACTGGCGGTCAGGTTAGAAGTACCTACTCTAGTGTGGATGTAGTTGTGCTTCTTGAATGTCCGAGATGCAAGGCTGCGCGGGAGTTTGTCTCGGCTGATTGTGGCACTGCTAGAAAAGAATACTCGTGTTTGTGTTGTGACTTGCGGCAAAAGCTTGCATGTCTGAGTGAGGCTTCGGGTACCGCTAGTGTAGTCGTGATGTAGTTAGGTTGGAGACGAGATGAACGCGGTACTAATGTTATTTTTGCAACAGGTGTCTCGCAAATCCCACCCGCACGCGCCCTCCGTGCTGGCGTTGTGCAAGAAGTTCCAGCCAGACTACGAGAAGCCTGCCAAGCTGCACCACGTGGGGCACGGCGAGTGTACGGCGGAGTGCTCGTGCCGCGCGCTGCGCTCGGGCCGCGCGCCGCCCGAGCGCGCCGTGCTGTGCTAGCGCGCGCTGAGCTGTGCTAGCGCGCTGTGCTGCGTGCGCTAGCATAGGGCCGCGCGCCGCCCGAGCGCGCCGTTGTGTGCTAGCGCGCGCTGCGCTGCGTGCGTCGCAGCCGGTAGCACGCACACTGTGTTGCACGTGCAACACCCTGTACATATAGACTAAGTGTCGCCAGACAGTTGTATATTTTTTTAGCGAACGCCCCGATCGCGCGGACTGTACGTTCGCCGACGATCGCGGCGCTTCCACGACGGTACAAAATGCATAATGATGCGCCTGCGCACAGCTAGCGCTTGTAAATGTGTAAGAGAACGCGTTGTGCACACGCTGAGCTTGCACTGCCGACATGTACGCGAGAAATGTTCAGTTCAAACTCTTGTAGTATTGGTTTACGTTCGCGCTGCTGAAGACACGTTGTAATATAACAAGTGTAGAGACATGTCATCTGTAACTGAAGTATCAGAGACGGCTGCTACCCAGGAACTTGTGTATTCTCGGTGCTGACGTATTGTCGACGAAATATTTTGAGGCATGTTGCGATGCTTGTGTTTTTAGCGTCTCGACATGCTGCATGCGAGGTGCAAGCTGCAGCCGATGTGCGGCTGTACATATAGGTCGCGTCGCGTCGCCGTTATATTTATTAGGACGCCGGCGCCGCGCCGCTATTACTTACTTAGATAATTAAATTGTTGATGTGTCGATCACATTTATATTGTAGTATCTAAGTGTTCAAATGGTTTAACAGATGATGTACGTTGTATGTTAGCCGAGCGGTATAGATATATTACCGATATGTTCGAGTGTTGGGACCAAAATTTCGTAAAGTAGGAGACGATTCCATATCGGTGTAGTTGTTGTCTTGTACGATATTAAAATTTTATCACCGTGTGTGACCGTTTACGGGATGTTGCTTAGGTAGGTAAATTGTTTATGATTGTCATGAGCTCAAATCTTGCGACTTAATTTTCTTTGTAAATGTGCTTAGATAAACCTTCATCGAGTGTTTAGTTAATTCATTCTTCATACTGAAATATTTTCATATATTGTATACTTTTGTTTTTCGTCCATTTCGAATTCATTTTAACCATTTTGTTCAACTTAACTCGAAGATCCATTACCTTTGAAAGCTGTTGTGATCAATAACTCATTTGTAAAAAAATAAATTATTGTGATATAAAATACTTCTTGTTTAATTTACGTGTCCCGCTGATGGGCAAAGGCGCCCTTTTTCTTCTTCCAAACTTCTCTATCTTGTGCGATCAGTGGCCATGTTCGCCCTGCAAACTAGATCAGATTGTAACTCCACTTTCGCCGCGGGCCTCCTCGCCTTGGCGGCTATTACCTCCATCAAGTGAGTGACGATCTGTGCCCACCCCTCCGGGTGCAACCGCGCTACGTACCCAGCCCTCTCCCACTAGCTTGGCTGTTCTTCCCCAACATCTGCAACCTTAGTTATGGAGCGCAAGAGTAGGCAGTTATGGAGACAGGAATTAAAAGACTAAATTGGAATTATTTCTAAAACTACAAAAGTCTTGCTGTGAAGTTGGTATGTTGGATCGTATACGCAACAATAAAATATGCAAGTTAAGTAAACACAAAGGGATTTTTATTTTTTTGTCGCGAGTTAATATATTCGACAAAATAAATGGGACAGGTGTTTTTTTTTTTGTGTTATCAGTTTTGATCCTACAGTAACAACAGCTGTTCATAATGACACAGTTAATATAATACTACGTAAAGATACCCAATCCCATACAAAGAAGTGACACCTCCCTAAGTCTGGCTATTGCTCTGGCTATTTTCTTTCCTCCATTTTTCAACAGATTGCAGCATGAGCGACGCACTTATTGCCAAGGACTGTAATTCTACAACGCCATCTAGTAGTCGGCCAAGATACTAGGTGGCATCGATGGTAGGTGGCTTCGATACTACTATGATAAGTTATGATCATTTTGGTACTCGTAAACATATTTAAATTGCAAAAACATGAGTATGTATTTATACAGGTCTGAAACATACATATAGGGTGAACTAAATTAATTTGCGGTTCATACCTAAAGACTTTTTAAGCTGTTTTTTAAAGATTTTTAGTTTGTTATTCTTCAATAATTTGGGGATTTTATTATAAATTATTGGTGCCAAATAGAATAGTATTCTATTTTGCATCAGCACTGCTCGAGTGCTCGGCTTAACAATTCTAGCCTGTATTATCACGACGACTGCGAATCGTAATTTTAACTGTCAAACTGTATTTATTTTAATAATTTATGATTCGTTTGAACAAAGTTATCTAGGTACTTCATATATAAAAACTAGCTGATGCCCGCGGCTTCGCCTGCCCGCAAATTATTTACTATAACCTTCCTCTTGAATCACTCTATCTATTAAAAAAACCAGCATCAAAATCCGTTGCGTAGTTTTAAAGATCTAAGCATACATAGGGACAGACAGACGCGGGCGACTTAGTTATATAATATGTATATATAGTGATAAGGCAAACGTAGAGCATTTTGCTCAATAAAATATGGTATTTGATATTTGATTTTGAAATTTCTTTATTTTAACTTATACAACAGATAAAATAATGACATTCAGATCTTATTCTAAAAGCATTACACATTAAGATTTCTTGTTTTGTGCAGACTATGGCGCCTATTTATAACAATATAAAAATATGGTTTGCAGTTATCGATTAGACCGAACTAAATTAGCCCTAACGCACCTTTTTTTGGGACTTAAATAACATTCGCTTATTGATAGAGTTTCCCCAGAATACAACGCCAAAACCATAATGGTAGCCCCAAAGAGGTTAACAAAAAAAAAAGAGACGAGACGACAAAAAAAAACTAATTAGTCTATCAGTTAGATTATCAAAAAATATTTAACCCGTGTTTTTTCTTTTGTTTCGTAAACCAAAATTGACGAAGATATGATGCTTTTAAAATTCTCAATACGTCACGCCTAGGCATAATTTTTACCTAGTTCTGACGAGTTTTGATACGTTTTATTTTTGTCAATATTCATTGATTTACAAAAACAAAAAATACGTATCCATTAATTTCCAATACTCTAACTGACGGACTAGATCAACGCTAGAGCGCAGGGAGAGACACAAGTGATTTCTAAAATGAGTAAGAAGCGACACCATCTACGACAGCGGTGTCATCGAGTGGCTACGGTTAGCTATAGAGTCAGTTCAGACAGAACGGATAATCCTTCCGATTTTCTTTAATCAATAGATACCTCGAACCAGAAGTCATATCCTAGATTTTATCCTTCTCAAAAAATTATAAACTTTCATCTCGTGCGGTGGCGGTTAGAATGCGCATGACCTTTAGACCTTTTCGTCAATGTGTCCTTTTTGACCTGACATCAATAGAATAGATTAAATCTTTGCCTACCAATTATATCATTTTGTATATTATATTTGTCTCTGTCGAACTTCTACAAATACTGAAGATAATCGTTTCGCACCAGCGAGAAAGTTTACACCGTGCGCAGCAGCGGTAAGCACCATATCATAAATGAATATGCACAAGATCACTTTAGGTAGCACCATATTAAACGGGCACAGTGGAACTCAGTCTGAGGACTATACAGAGCGATTCCTTTATGTTGGGCAACGGAGGGAATCAAAGTTAGATTATCATGTTCATTACAACATTGATTTTATTAACCACGCATTAAAACAGCATTAACCTATGTTAGTGTAATTAACTAAAACACAATAAATAACAACTAAAACAATTATCAACGCTAAAATTTAACTAATAATACTTACTTCCATCACCTCTTAGACTCTCTTCATACACCTGGCAACAGTACATGCACTCGAGACAGGTGCCCCATTAGGTGATGGCCTTCAGTCTTGCTAGCCACAATGCTCAGAAGACTTGTCGCTGCCCCGCATCCGACGCAGTAGTAAACCGGATCTTTTACGTATAGCAAAGTCAAGTATTGCCTCAGTAGAAAACCTAGCAAAACTTTTAAAAAAGGAAACGTATATCGACGTACGGTCGAACCTTTTTGCATAAAAAATAGTGCATGTCCAAATGCATGGCTGCTTCGTTTGATGCCTTCAAAATTCAGAAAATGAATTCCCAAATTCATGACACACAGTTTTTGGCAACTGTTAAATTGAAAACATTTCGAAAGCAAAATTATACAGTTTATCGTTAAATTCCCGAAATGTTAGGTTTTAAAAGGCATTTAAATTAGATACTTGTCAAGTCAACGTAGGTATATACCTACTAAAATAATTCAAAATGGTTCTTACGGATACACGGTGGTAGAATTGAAAACCTTTGTAAATTGCAGCAGGTTTTGCATTTAAAGGTGAATTTGCAGATGTATTTAGTGTTTATCTGAAAGATCCCAATATACTAGAACGGTTCTCATCAAAGCATACCCCGGCCAATGATAAAAAACGTGAAAAGTGAAGAGCAGAAAAAGCGTCGAGCATGTGTCAACAACGCCTACAGTGCAGACGGGGCAAACTGTCTTATTTGCGATTAATATCGACACTCTGATAACAAACATGAAGCAGTACCCCTTGGAGATGTCGCTGTGGGGTAAGGATGTACCAGACTATAAAATAGGATTGACCCAGATTCCATGGAGTGAGCCGTATTTAGAATATTTGAATATGCTCTACACGGAGCAAGGTCAGGAGCATAAGAGGCGATTACGCTATATTTGAAGAGGCTACTTCGAAACGTATGGTTATCATTAAACGGAGCACATAAAGTGCGTGTTCTTTGGATATAACTAGAAGAGCTGCACCTCTAATGACAGTGCGAAAATGTTCTGACGTGAAATGTACCTACTTTTGATAATGTGAGGGAACTTTCCACACCACCAGATGATCACATTTTGAGAGATCTGAGTTCTCGGAGACCAGACTGCTGCGAACGCACCGCTGGAATGGTGGCGGAGATGAAAGCAAAGATGACATTTGGCAGCCACCCTTTTTATTGTGAATGCAAATGTACGAAAAGTTTGGTGAAGACTATGGAAACCTTTTCTCTGTCCTATCTTCCACAAAATAAAGATGAGTTCGTCTAAAGAAGGAAGCGACACTAAGAAGAGAACAACAGCAGCAGAAAAAGAGTCGAAGGCAAGGCTAAGTGCGAGGGAAGAAGGAGAACAATAAAAAAAAAGTGAGCCGTCACGGGACGCCTGGCAGATGTAAAACATCGAAATTATTTTTCACAAGTAATATGCTTAAAAAAAGTCAATATAAAAAACAAACACAAAATAAAATGAAAGAAATTAAAAAGAAAATGACTCGATTCGCAAAAAGAAAATGCTTATGCTGGGATCGAACTTGAAGTCACGAGATTGTAACCCAGCGCTGTGCCCCGAGACCAGCTGGCTTATTGAAAACCGTGGCGAATATGTTGATCTCATGCTGCTTCAACAGGTCGGTAATGTTCAGGCCGGGTTGACAACTTGACAGTTGGTATGGCTATTTTTTGGTTTTACCCGCGCCTATAGATGTTTCACATCAAAAGGGAAAAGGTAAAAAACTGATGACATTTAAGTTTGACTACGGCTAAGTATAGCAAAAAAATAAAACATTAAAGATAGAAATAATAATTAGAAGATAAAAAAAAAACACGTACGTTTACCAGTAGGTAAACGTACGTGTTTTTTTTATCATTTTTATCTTCTCGGTACTTTACTGTTTTTTTGTTAAAAAAATATTTTGTCATATTATCGTTTTATTTATAGCGCCTCATATTGGCCACGGTCGCTGCGCACTGCCTTGTGTTGGCGATATAAGTGCGGTCCCAAGAGCATGGGTTGGAGGACTTGTGAGAACGTACCTGGCTTGAACGTACGTTCCGTCCGTCGTATAAGCCTGGTGCAACTAATTAACATGTGGTGAGATTATATAAGATTGCCAATAATCCCGATGAAGTGTTGGTCAGTGGGTCGTCTTAGTTTGCTAAAAAGAGAAACAAAGTTGCCGGAAACCCAAAGAGAACGCTGAGGCAGCCGTTACTTATTTTGCATAGGAAAGATGGTGAATATACCTACTGTGACTATGGAAACTAGGAGAAATTTTACAAAAACGAGGACTTATCATAAATACCCGTATGAAGTCAAGCCTGTGGTGATTTACACGATTTCTTACACGGTTCTCTTCAGATGTCGGGAGGACATCTGAAGAGAACCTACAAACAAAGGTAAAGAAATAACATGCGAAAAGACGGCTGGAGAGACTTCAACGCGATTTCGTTCAGAGCACCAGGATGTGCCCGGAGATCTGTCCGAAGACATATCAACAAGCGCTTGGTTTGCTGCCCGACACTGAGAAGCCCGTCTGTACCTGTCTCCCAGCACTCCCTGGTCCTGATGACGTAGTTCTGGATCACTCCTGCTCATGTGAGGCAGAGGAGAGTTTGTCTGAATCTGACACTGACTCCGATGAATTTACTCCCCCCTACAGCTAGGTTTGACCCATCGTTCAGATCTAAGAAATTAGTAACTATAGACAATGCTCAATATACGTACTTGGACTACAGAGTAGAACGTAAACCACGGTAATCTCTAGCCATTAACGGTCTGCGCTCCAAAATCCTCCCAAATCGCTGCATTCTTGTTATCATCAGGACCTTTAAAGAATCTTGGCACGGGATTTCCTGACCTATCTATAGGTTTTACTCTGTAGTCCAAAGTACGTATATTGAGTTGCATTGCCTGTAGTTACTAATTTATTAGATTTGAACGATGGATCAAACCTAGCTGTAGATGGAGTAAATTCTACAATCCATTCATCGTAGTCAGTGTCAGATTCAGACAAAACTCGTTGTCTTCCTCATGAGCAGGAGTGATCCAGGTCTACCTCATCAGGACCAGGGAGTGCTGGGAGACAGGCTCAGTCGCATTTCTCAGCAGATCTCCTGGAACATAACAAAAAATTCAAAATTAAAAGACTTGAAGGCGCGTGGAGAAAATGTAAACATTCCGGAACCTTCAACAGTACCGCGGTCAAACAGGCCAAAAGGAAAACGACGCACCTCTCGAACACGCTCTTTTATTTAGAGATAAGAGTGTAAACACGCTATACGCCTTCTGATAAAAGAATTGTGGCTGTAGATCGGGCTGGGAATAAGAAATACTTTACAAAGAAAGATTATGAAAACAGGAGCCCCCAAGAACGGATCAGCTCGGTTACAGGTCAGGGTATTAGTGTAAGCTTATTCCATGTGCCATGGTCCATGTTACCATATTACCGCCTGGAAGCGCTTACTGAAGCCAGGGGGGGAGGGAGGTGACACTCCTAGCCCAAGCAGCAGGGGCCGAAGCACTCCGTCTGGGTGTCTACGTACCAGTATAAATAACTCCCGGTTCTGAGTGTATGTATGTAAAACAATTTGGTGTAAGAATTTGTAACGTTATGGTGACTTGAAAGATAAATAAATAATTTATTTGTATTGTGTTCTAATTTTTATGATTAACGTTTTTAAGACTTAGGTAATATGCACTCAACACAACCAACCTAATGTTTTCTTACTACAAATATTCAGGCATTTTCTACTACGATTGGAAAGGGGGTCAAAGGGCGTACTTCTATGCCCCTTTTGGAAATATAAATATTACGCTTCGGACTTTATGACCGTATTATTTCAATTATATGAATTTCATCATTATTCTCCTGCCAATATCCCAATTTTTTTGGGGTTGGCGCATCAACATCATGTCTTCTTCCATACTATATTACTCGTCATCTCAGCAGTCACCTCCCCGTACCTCTTTGAAAGTTGTTTATATAAAGTAAACTAACCCCCGAATACTGAAACGAGCCCGAGCCTGCACGAGCCTGCTAAGTCATAAGTACTAACATATATACATTGTAGTCTTTGACTAACATAACTTAACACCACATTGTACACTTGGTTCGCAATAAATGTTTTGACTTTGACTTTGACTTAACGTCACTCAAAATATAAGGGCTGCTTAACATTTGAGCAGCTTCTAAATTTTAAATTTCGTATGGCCAAACGTCACTTTTGAGTTTCTGTTAAATGTAAGTACTACTTAAATTTTGAGTGACGTTTCAGTATTCGGGGGTAAGTATTTTATTAATTTCCTTTATCCATTTTGTTACATATTTATTATATTCTTAAATATTCCTTTAAAAAAAACAACTATCTTTTGCCCGCGGCTTCGTTCGCGTTAATTTTGGATTTGAAAGACACGTGGCGCCATCTATTATGATAAGAACGTTATTGTTGTTTTTCTCGGAAACAGTACTTATTTCGGGATAAAAAATAGTAGCCCATCAGCATCGAGAACAGGGTCCGAGCTACCAGCGCCGATAAGCAGGTCGGCATTTGTCGGCGACGTTCGGCGCTGGTTCGGTACAAAGTATAGACTGACTGCGCCGTCTACCTGCGCGGACCGGATCCGATAAGCGCTGGAAGATCGGCGCCGGTAGCCAGATTTCTACGTGTATACGCCCTAATAATGCTTCCGACATACCCAAATACTTGTAGGTTTCTGTTGAGGAAAGGGATCTAAGGTGTATGGAATCCGAGAGTTGTTATTTATTTTATTGTTTTCATTCGGTGAAAATGTGAGTACAATTACAGACTTGAACTGTTATGCATATCGTTTTTTTTCCTAAAATCTAAACCTAAATTTCAATCGTAGAGAGTTTAATTACATTGATATTTTTTTCTAATTGCACGCGTCTAAGGGTTGGTGAATTCTGGTGTGATTATATCCGACCGTCTTCTTAAGCAATTGAACAAATCGAAACGGCAATCGCGGCCAGACGGCCAGAGCAAGGAGTTAAGGTGAAAGCGTCAGGGTAGCCCGCGAAATTTAAATTTTCTTACGTTTTTTGCAATTTGCAGGCCAGTGATAGGTTGTAAATATTGTTAAGTTGTATATATGTGTAAATATTGTTCGCAGCTGTAAGACGTATGTAGTTACAGAATTATAATCATCAATACAACCCTCGAAGTTCATAAAGGGTCGAGAAATGACTTTGCACGTAAGAAAATTTGAATTTCGCGGGCTACCCTGGAGCATCCACCTTAAACTAAAAAAGAAGACAAATAAGAAGAGGGTTGAGGGTAAACCAACCCTCATCATTTGCAATAAGAACGGGGAATACCGTGTCGAGATGCAGATTTCTCCTGAGGACAGTGACGTCAATATAGACCAGTGCGATCCGATCCACAAGATCACTAGAGAAGACAATGAGAAAAAGACTCAAAGACGGTTGAGGAAACGCCATCGACTTGTCAAAGAAGCCGTCGACAAAGTTCGGGTGGATCCCTATCATCCCGAAATTTGCGAGAATATATACATGTCTTAGAGCTTATAAAGAGACTGTAGCGCTGGCCGACCCTAACAATCCCAAGTGCACATGTACCGTAGAGGAAGAAGATACAGTATGTAGTTGTTGTAGGGGCGAAGAGGAGGACGATGACAGCACTGAATGTAGCTCCATGGATCTCGAATGGGAGATACACTTTTCTCCACCAATGACGTCTCAAGCTTGCTATTTTTGTTTTGCAGTCCTTTGTTCCTTGTTTTTTAAACAGTTTTAAAGTGAAATAAAACAAGAGTTTTAAACGACGACTTTACTGTCAATTTTACTTTTGGCCAGGAGGTTGTTGAGCATGTCCCATATGACGAGTGAGAGAGTAGTGTGAGGTGCTATCCTCAGGTAGAGTGGTCCTAATCCTTTATAGAGACCGTGGAGGCCTTCGGTCCTGTATATTTTGCTCAGGCAGTCGAGTACTCCAGTGTACAGGACGGCACCGGTAGCTGCAGATCCTGAAAATTGAGTAAGAAGTTAAAGTAGCCGTAATAGATTATTATGTTATTCTAAAGATGACGGAAAAAGCTACTAACGGCCATTTTCAATAACTTACTGTTCGGTTTCGGTAGGTTGCTATCTCTGTCTGTTTGACATTTAGAAACCGTTAGAAACAAAACGTCACAAAAAGCTTTCTTTGATTTTTCTATGAATCAAGTGACAGGTAGGTGACGCGGATAGGATATTTCAAGCTAACTTTGTTTATAGAAACACCGATAGCTGCGAGACGTGGCATATATTCAGTCAAAAAAGTATCGGGAATGGATGATTTGTTTATGGTTCCAAATTCAAATTTTTGTTTTTTTGTAGTTGTTAGATTGGCACAACTGTTTTCCATTTTGGCGCGGAGTTTGAGTTGCATCTGTTATTTATATTAAATACAGTGCTGGTTTTAGTAATATCATATATAGTGTGTATTGCGAATTTCATAATGGACAAAAATATCGAACAAAGAGTTTGTCTTAAATTTTGCATCGCCAATGGAATTTCGTGTTCGGAGTCACTGAAAATGTTACAGAAGGCTTACGGTGAATCGACTTTATCAAAAACTCGTGCTTATGAGTGGTTCAAAGCGTTCAAAAGCGGTCGAGATGTGATGGAAGATTTGCCTCGCTCTGGTAGGCCGTCAACGTCTGCAACTGAAGTTAACATCGCAAAAGTGAAGAAAATAGTGACTGAAAATCCCCATTCAACTCTGAGAGAGATAGCCGCCGAACTTTCTGTATCTCACGAGTCGATCCGTACCATTTTTACTAATCATTTGGGTATGAAACATGTTGCTGCTCGGCTAGTCCCAAAAGATCTGAATTTTCTCAAACTCAATCGCATGAAAGTCGCTGAGGACATGCTAGAACGAGTCAGTTCGGACCCAACATTCATGAAACGCATTGTTACTGGTGACGAGACGTGGGTTTACGAGTTTGACATGCAAACTAGTCAACAAGCTTCGGAGTGGCGCCTTCCAACTGAACCGAAACCGAAAAAACCACGCCAAAGTCGATCAAAAGTCAAAGTCATGTTGACTGTTTTCTTTGACTATCGCGGTGTTGTGCACTCTGAATTCTTACCGGAAGTTCTAACGGTAAATAAAGAATATTATTTGAGCGTTATGCGGCGTTTAAGAGAGCAAATTCGACGAAAAAGGCCAGATTTGTGGAAAGCACCACGACAATGCGCCTTCGCACAAGGCTATCATTGTGAACGAATTTTTGACCAAACACTCAACAAATACCATCCAGCAACCACCATATTCACCAGATATGGCTCCTGCTGACTTTTTTTTTTTTCCTAAACTCAAATTACCACTTCGTGGCACCCGTTTTCAATCGATAGAAGACATAAAGGAGAATTCGCGGCGAGAACTGAACTCAATTCCGGAAGCAGCGTTTAAAAAATGTTTTGATGAATGGATTATTCGTTGGCGCAAGTGTATCGTTTCTAAAGGAGCATACTTTGAAGGTGATAAAATAAATTTGGATGAATAACAGACATTTTGTGTATTATTGATCTTTTCCCGGTACTTTCTTGACAGAGTAGTATTAACTGACAGTTATACTTAAGTAAGTTAAAGAAAACGGGCCTTAGAGGAGGGTAGTAATAGAAAAGTAGTTATCGAAGATTTTCAATAACTAATAACTAGATCAGTGGTTCTTAACGTTTTAGTAACGAGGGGCCATTTGACAAAATTTCTGTCTTGCCATGGACCACCTAGTTGGTTTATTGGTTTGCAATGAGGAGGCAATTTACAGTACTTTAATATTAATAAACAAAGGGTTGTCCTATCTACTTATAAATAAAACACGCATAAAATAATTCAAAGCCCTCAGTATTTTTTTACGATAAATTTATCGTAAAAAAAAACTATAATTACTGTGGGCTGAGATAGCAACAGATTTTAATGAGATTTTTATGATTGCGCATTGCTCGCATCGCGCGTGGTTCGCGCTGTATCGACTCTGTCATTTATTTTACTTATTTAGGCGTGGTCCGCGGACCACCGGTTAATAAACGAGATCCTAATAATGACTACTTTGTCTTTACTAAAAATTATTTATAGACGAAAGAGAGGAAAATAAATGACACTGAAATACATAATACTAAACAGACAAACATAGGCCGGACTGAAGTATTACCGGAAGATCGTCCATCTACACCTTATGCCTAAAACCAAATACATTAACCTAGAGACAAGAAACATTGAAAGCATTTCACTTGACCATAAGCTTGATCATGCACCAGAGAGCACCCGACCACCAATAAGCAGCGACGTTACCCTGGTTATAAAGCCGCGTATTCACAACATCCATCGGCGTTTCGATAAACACAACGATCACACCGCACACGAGGCTCGCGACGAAAGACAAACTCAATGGCGAATCTTCAAAGTACCCTCGAGCAAGCAGACTTTCCTTGAATCTGAAAAAAACTTGAGAATGTAGTGTACGAACCCTGGTTGTATAAACGGACGGTGGTGACATCGAAGGGGCAAATGGCCAGGGCTACTACCACCCCGCTTACGGCGCTGGCTCCGAAGGCAACTCCAAGCGGAGAGTTTGTGAAAAAACCGTGGGACAGCAACTCTTCTTTTGCTCTGCAGTGGAAAATATTCGTTGAGTGTTTGAGTTTAATATTTTCCCCCGTCTATTAAATTTTGGCAGTGTTTTAAACACTGGCTGTGAGTTGACGACATGTTACTTGGTATGTTTAATACTTTAGTATTCATTCTTGGTTCATATCTTAACGATTATATTTAACAATGAATAAGTCATTGTCCTCAAATCACGACAAAATAAATTGCAGACATGCAAATGTCGTCTTTTGACTAGCAAGCTGGTGAACCAAAAGATTGGTAATTCTTTTTAAAGTATTTTTGTCCAGATACGTAAATTCCGATTAATATTAGTTTCAAAGGTACTTGGTTCTTTTCTATCGGCCTGCCCAAACTGCTTTCCATAAAAAGAGGCTTCTCCTGCAGTTAGACATAAGCGGTAAAACTCTCTTACTTGGAAAATGTGGTGAGTTGTGCAGCACTGCCTATTGCCAACCTCGTGCAGGTCGCGGAGACTCCTGCGAAGAACCCTCGAATACCTTCGGTCTTGTAGATTCTGACGACGCCGTCACACATTCCTGAAACGTTTGGAAAAAGTGCTGAAACGATTGTCTTTCTTGGTCAGGGCGTTCAATTTAGGTCCCGATATTTTGGAAGGGAAATGGGTCATTGCATCGTCATTTTCCTATCCTTGTCCCATCTTAATTGGGGTCAGCAGAAAAGGTATTGTTCGTTTTCTGCCTACATTTCCCTCTGTCAACCGTCACACTATCATTCACTCCCGCTCAATCTCTAGAGATTGGTCGAATTTCGGTGATCATTTATTAACAATAACATCAGACCTTTCTGAACCTTGATTAATTGTAAACTAGGACATTCAAAGCAATCTTGGATTTCCCCAGTTTTGTTCTATTCATTTCGGGGGTCTGTCTAAATCATAAAGATCTTTATTGGCGTTAAGATAAGGTTGCAGGTAGGTTGCTGCTGCCAGACGAAAACTAACCAAAAAGACCTGATATTACCTTTGTACTTATGTTGCCTTCCAACAGCTATGCTAGGGTGCGCGCCCGCCTGGATCCTGGTCTTCACCACGGACGCAGGATTGCCAGTAACACCGCTCATGACACCACTCACACTTGACCAGAATATCGCCTTCTCTATGCTTATTTCGCCATCTTTATTTTTAGTCCAGCCATTGACCTCTGCAACGTGGTACATGCCTAGCCTGAAAGATGAGATGGTGTTTTTTTAGGAAGGTATAATTGGCCATTGAAAGTATATAAGAAACAACTGTTGGAAGGATGGTTGTTCATCATCACGTTGTGGGTAGTCCTGTCCTCATCACTGAACAGTTCTAGCGATGCCTTGTCGTATCCTCCTGCCCATGTTATTGTTTGGAGTCAATGCAGCATGTCCTCTTTTTCCCAATATCTCTTTTAGCTAACGTTTTCATTGCTCTGCCCCTAAGTTTTGCCATACTAGAAGCTACTCTTGTAGAAAATGGGTCTTGAAAATCGCATGGAAGGCTTTTCAAATGTTATGGCAATCCTAGGAGAAATAAGGTGGTATAAAAAGGCCTACCTCACAGAGTTCATAGTAAACCCCAGCACCATAGCCGGCGCCAGGCCTTTCTGTAGCGCCATCGCGCCGTCGGCCCTGGCTATCACATACAGCGCGTGAAAGATCCCTCTGTACCGCGTGTTGGCCTCCGTGCGCGCGCGCAACTCCCCCTGCAACTGCAGCCGAGTCTTGACCACGTCCATTGGGTTTGTGAAAATGGTTGCACCGGCGCCGGCAAGACCGCCGATTATGAAGTCCATTATTAAGATACTGTAAAAGGCAGAAATAGGCGTTTCGTTAAGATTTTTTATTATACGTGGAAAGTAGTGTGAGATACCTAACAATTAGGAGCATTAAATATTAAATAAGCGCATTAAATAATAATAACCTTAAATCTCAGAGACCATGGTTCAAAAGGCACAACATTATTTCTGCTAAACATGATCCTGTGATGGTCGGTGGGGAAACATGGCCCATGAGCATGATATGTTGCGCGTTTGTTGCTCTATGTTGTTTCCCATTTACAGGTTTTATAGTCTCTCAATTTTTTAAATTTGCCTAAAAAATCGCCGCACCTCTCTTTTTTTTCACTAGGTAAGATGTTGGATGGTGGTCCGATAGGGCATCGAAAACTGGTCATTATTCAGAACCGGTTTTACGGTTTCTGGATTTTTTTTCAAAACCGGGTACCCGGGATTTTCGGGTGTTTTCATTAATATAAAATGCTCTTGCTCTATTTATTAATGAATAATTACAAAGGTTATAATATTGACCAGGCGCTCGAGTCCGCTCGACCAAATGTTGGAAATCTTCAGAGAGGAAGCTCTAGACGCGTTTTGCAAAATGCGGCGTACGGGCAGAAAGTCCAAACTTTCGGAGTAGACTGGAGCTTATGACGGAACTACGTGAAAACCCACTCATCACTTCGACAGAACTACAGGCACTCAGCAAAATAATTAGAAAATTGGTAAGGTCTTCGATGCTTCAGCACACGCTCAATAGAAAAAGCAATTGAGCAAAAGTAGGGGTCGAATGTGTCCGTCTAATTACTTAGGAGAAGCCACCTGAGGACGAAGTTGACTAAATCTAGTGGGGAATGGGGATATCGTCGTTTCGAAGACGGAGATTCTTTCGGAAGTCAAAAACTTATACGGCCAGTTTTACGCATCGTATGCATAGGGACTTGATCCCGAAAATAAGAATTCCAGAGAAACCTTAACCCGCCATTTCACAGAAGACCTGCCGGGAGTCAGCCAAGATGAAATCAAGGCGGCTCTTAGACAGCTTAAGAATCGAAAAGCCCCTGGTGAGGCTGCAGAAGAGCTGCAGAAGCGTGGAGAAGGAGCGTGGTCGTTCTTTTATTTAAAAAGGGGAACAAGACCATTTAAAGAATTACATATCCATTTCGCTCCTTAGCCACGTGTTCAAGCTGGTTTCAAGAGCCGTCACGAATCGATTAGCGCGAATACACAGATTTATCTTTTGTTTCGGTACACGATGTTAACAATAAGGACAATACCTAGAAACTGTCGTACGTTTACGCTACGTATAAAAATCTGGCACGTCGCCATCTGATCTCATCATCGTTAATGGATAGATGCTATTATTTAATTACTCACAAATATACATAAAAAACGTTTATATTATCACACGCGGCGTGGCGTGGAGTTTTTCTTTATGTGACTTTATTTTATTTTTTCTTTTGTCTAATCTAAATAGTCTCTAGTCTCGCATTTGGCCGCAACTCTCCTGATGTGAAGGAATGATGCATTGATGCGGACTAGGATGGAGCACGCTTATCTTAAAGAAACCGATTCACCCGAATTTTAAATAGATCCAGAATATAATGATCAGAAAACAGAGCAGCCGGCAGTGAATTTCACAGACTGGCGGTTCGCACAATAAATGAAGCTTGGTGCTTTGTTCTTGTCAGTAGAACTTCAACCATGCATAAAACGGTGACGCTTCGCCGTAATTATCTCTGCTTGTCCGATGATAGAATGGGGATGGGGGAATTAGATTGTGCCAATTCCAAACCACACTCCCCGAAATAAAACCGATAGGCTGGCAACTTTGCGGCGATGATCAAGGTTTTGGAGCTTACTTTTGCTAGAGGAGTCGTTGTCAAAGCTTAGACTTTTGTTTCTGCCTTTTGAGGCTAACAATTTAATGTATTATTACTACAACACTATTGCATATCGTAATTTCGGTAGCCACACGTTTCAAACGGGTTTAAAAACACTATAGATACATAGGTACCTACTTGTATAAAATAGAGAAGTAAACCTTGAAATCGTGTTTGTATGTCGTGTATGAATCTTATTTTCTTGGGTATTTTATTCAAAGTATTTTGTACCTATTTTTTGTTTTAGCTTCATTAAATGAAGCCAAGGAGGCTTCATTCGCCTGGAATAATCATCAGGATTTTAAAAGTACAGGCTATTTTAATGTTTGCATAACATTTAACTTAACGTAAATATCATTTGTAGATTTGTAGCGGCATTACAAAAAGTACTACAGCGCCATCTGTGTTACAAATCTTCTTCTTAGCGTGTCGATGGCAATCTAAATGGTGTCGGCCCAGAACTGAGCCACTAGTTTGGCGCTTTCGGTAGCGTCCATCAGTTCCTGTAGTGAACAAACAACAGGACACGTGGGGCATGTTACAAATGAAGAACTAACATCAAATTCCTAAATTACGCAGTTATCTTGTAGAACCCGACAACAACTGTCGGGCAGCCAGTAGCCTACCAGCCAGACACAACACCCGTCTGGTCGCAGGATGCTCCCTTATCTATGGGGGATAAAGAACTTAACACCCTGTTCTTCATACCTACATTCTAAAGATTAAACAAATGAGATTTGTAATTACCTCGTCGTCTAGTGGTCCAGGCGTGGATACAGGGGGAGGGCAATGGGTGCAATTGCACCGCCTGAACCGGACCGAATACGTCGTTAGCCAAGCTTGAACTAGTTTGACGGAATTGAAACGAAATATTCTAGTTGTATATCTTGTTATGGGCGTCGCGTCGCCAGGAAGAGGCAGCTGCCCCTAGAGGGTCAGGATTTTTAAAAGTTATAGCTTTTCCTGCCTGATGCTATATAATGATATTTTACGTAATAAATTGTAGCGTAAAATGGAATCACTCAAATTAAAATATTGTTAAGCCCTGAGGAAAAACATTTGCCAAAAAGGCTCAGATTTTCTACCTCTGGTTTGGCACTCCTATTGGATTTTTGCATGATCGACCGGTATAAACAGAGCCTGAAATAAATTAGGAGCCCCTTGTCCAGAGGCCTTTTATGCAATTATAGAATAATTATTATCTTAGGCAATGATGTAAAAAAATTGGGAGCTCGCTTCGCTCGCTCTTGCAGCCTAGTTTTTCTTGAATCTTGACTTTGTTAATAAGAGGCCCAGGTTACTACAGTAGGTCGAAACAATTCTAACCTGTCCAAGGCAAGGTGTCATAAACAATTCGAGCTCGCTGCGCTCGCTCTCAGGCAAGTTCCTCTTGAATGTTTCTTTTGTCTGAGGGTCGATCTAGTTACTCCTGGGGTCTTAACAATTGTAACCTGCCCAAGGTAGTGTTGAAATTTTCGAGCTCGTTTCGCTCGTTCTTGGAGCATTAGTACATTTTCTTGTTAAATTTGACGCCTTATGTCGATTAAGTAAAATCATTTTTTTTTATGAATTTTCCGTAAGATAGGTAAAATCAAACAAACATTGCCTGACAAGGAAATCCTGTATCCGCGCCTGTAGTGGTCGTAACTCGCAAGCGCGAATGCTGAGCATGAGTCCTGGAGAATTTATCACTTGCAGCCACGGAGTCTGGATTTGTGCCCTATTGATAGCAACAGGTTCGCCCCCTATTATAAGGAAATTAGACATAACTGGCCTATTAGATACACCTCTGCCTTACCTTTCGGGGATTACAGTCGTGATGTTCTGTTAATTCAAAAGATTGAAAACTCTCATGTAAATAAACATGTACCTATTAAATTAACAATACTAATGTTACACATTGGAAATTAAACAAACTGTCCAATGACATATCCTCATAAAGCTCAAGTGCATTATCTCTGCGTGACTACAATAGAGTACCTCCATTGCTGACGCGCTGTGATTACTTATCGTGGACAATATGGCATTATTCATTATCATGACATCTCGTTTAGAGCCTACAATTGAAAATGTCGTGAGGACAGTTATTATGGTGACATGCAATCAATTTGATGACCGTAAAGACGCAAACACACCGCGGTGCACGCTGTGCACGGGCGCAGCGCATTTTAGCTGCGTGAATTCATTTGTTTGACAACCTAGGTCTACGTTTCCACTGTAGTACACGTGAGTGGCCGGAGAGGCTACACACGTTTTTGTACCAAGACTTTACGTGTAGCGTGTACCCCATATGGTACCGCTACCACGCGGGTCTACGATTCGATTTCGTGTGAGGATTGAGTTCATACAAAATCCCTGTATTTTAGGAGACTGGATTTATTTAATCCATGAAACAGTTAATAGGCGAGACGACAAAAAAAAATCTAATTAGCCCGTCAGTTAGATTATCAAGAAATATTTGACCCTTGTTTTTTCTTTTGTTATGTAAACCAAAATTGTCGAAGATATGACGCTTTTAAAATTCTCAACACGTCATGCCTTGGTATAATGTTTAGCTAGTTCTGACGTCACGATATTCATTGATTTACAAAAACAAAAAATACGTGTCGATTAATTTCCAATACTCTGACGGACTAACTAGATTTGCAATTTTTTGATACTGTCGTCATGCATAATATTGTTGCAGTTTATTATAAGCTTATAATTACTAGCAGACGTCACGCCGCTTCACCCGCGTAGTTCCCATTCCCGTGGGACTACGGGAATAAAATCGCGTAGTTCATAGTGGATAAAATATAGCCTATGTTACTCGCTGATAATGTAGCTATCCATTGCTGAAAGATTTTTTCAAATCGGTCCAGTAGTTTTTAAGTTTATTCGTTACATACAAAAATACAAATCAATACTAAATAGATTAATAGATAGATAAATAAATGATGACGATTGATAGATAGATTAATCTTGTTTAAAACAGCCTTGTCCATGTTTTCTATTCATCATAAATAATAATAATAATAATAAGCCCCCCAAACAACCACTCGTCCTGATTGAACATCTAATCACGTTGGGGGCGGACACACGAAATTGAAATTACTGGCGTGGCTAATCGTGGCTCTGGAAACCCATCAAAAATGGAGACTCGTTCAAAAAGTAAACGTATAGGGCCGCTGCCCGGGGGCGATCGCCGGGGCGCACCTGGAGCTGACGCTGGGTGTCACAGCATGCGATCCGTCAGCGGTGAGGAGTTGAACAGGCGGGCTCCCACTGACAAAGATACTACAGCCGAACTCATTGACGATGGTGACAGACTGACAGACAGGACAGACACCCCTGTAGAACGGTATAGTCCAAGCACAGTATCATACACACCTTCTAGGCGATCATCACCATCCATACCATCGTCACCAACACTTTCATCACCCCCCATTATTAGTATAAATTCAGTTTCACCCACTCCGACCTTGACTGCTGCGCGGGGGGTATCTACCTTTTTACCCGCGTCCACCAAGGCTGGAAAAGCAAGAGTTCGCATGAGATGGAGCAAAGAAGTTAATCTATTTATCATGCGAACCTACTTTTATATCACCAAATTAGAGACCGACATGACCACCTATAGACAACAATTACATGAGCTTTTTACACGACACTACCCCGAGATAACCGTATCAGAACAAAGAATTTCAGATCAGAGAAGAGCTATAGTTAGAAATAAGCTTTTATCTCAAGAAATATTAGACCAATTAAAAGAAGAGACACGAATACAACTACAAGCAGATGTCAATGCTACCCCACTATTACAAAATATAACCGAAATTACCCAACAACCACAAACACAACCACATATCCAATTACAACCTAGTATTCAATCTCAACTATACAATCAATCGCAAGCTAACACGCAAACATCACACACGTCCACACAAACTGAATATATAACCCTTACGCTAGAAAATGATATTGAGACAATAATCGTCGAAAATCATAACCTAACCACAGATACATACATTCAAGAAATACATGATAAATTCAGAACAACTCTTGCACAATACTCTGGGATGGACCCAGCAATTCGACCAAGGCTACCTAAACTCCGATATAGCCCTAATCTTTTCCGTTTAGTTAACTTATTTAATGAAAACATTTTAAACCAATTTATTTCCGACGAAACACAACTTAATGATATACACACACTTATATATTGCACAGCAGTAGTCATATCTGAAGAACTTAACTTTAAAATCACACAAAACACGGGAAACACAAGACCAAAACAGAATATCAAGCCAGCATGGCAACAGAGGTTAGAAAAAGACATAGAAAAATTAAGAGCAGATATTGGTAGACTTACACAATACATTAACAACAACAGATCAAGTAAAGTAGTTAGGAGAGTTGAGGCAATTTTTAGAAGCCATTTGATCCATACGAGGCACGAGAATAACAACAAAAAACCAGAGGAGTTCTTAGACACTATAAAACAAAAGTTGGCGCTTAAAGTTCATAGGCTCGGAAGATACAAAAAAGCACAACAGCGCAAAAATGATAACGCCATATTTGCCACCAATGAAAAAATATTCTACAGAAACCTAAATAAACCAAACACTGACACAAATCACGACACTAACACAGACACACCTGACCAACCTACAAAAGAACAATTAGAAACATATTGGTCTAGTATTTGGGAAGAACAAGCACGACACAATGAAGAAGCGACATGGATAACAGAGGAAGAAACAAAATGGAGAGCGATAGATGAAATGGAGTTCGTAGAGATTACAGAGGCCGATATCACACATATAACAGGCAGATTACATAATTGGAAATCTCCTGGTATAGACAAAGTACACAATTTTTGGTTCAAAAAGTTAACTTCATTATACAAACCAATAGCAAGAAACTTGACACAAATCATATTAGGAGAACAAAATACACCAGAATTTATTGCAACGGGCATAACATACATGCTGCCTAAAACTAAAAATTCACCACACCCTTCCCAGTACAGACCAATCACATGTCTACCTACAATATATAAAATATTAACATCAGCAATAACAATGACAATCAACACACACATTGAACACCACAACATAATGGCGGAGGAGCAGAAGGGCTGCAGACGGGGCCAAATGGGATGTAAAGAACAGTTAATAATAGACTCCACTATACATAAACATGCGACTGTAAAGAATAGAAACCTTCATTGCACCTATATTGACTATAAAAAAGCCTTTGACAGTGTTCCTCACTCTTGGTTGATACAGATACTAAAAATTTATAAAGTAAATTCAAAAATAATAGAATTCCTATCCAACATAATGACACAGTGGAAAACCACACTTCAAATAAATTGTAATCAAAGTAATGTTACTACGCGACAAACATTTATCAGGAAAGGTATCTACCAAGGTGACTCTCTTAGTCCCCTGTGGTTCTGCCTCGCACTTAACCCTGTCTCATCTGCTGCAGCATTGCGGGGCCGGATATTGTCTCAAACACACCACAGAACAAACAACAATCTCACATCTCATTTACATGGACGATATTAAACTATATGCACAAACCGAAAAAGATATGAAGAAACTAGTAGAAGCTACAGCAGAGTTCAGCCAAGATATTAATATGCAATTTGGTCTGGATAAATGTAAAACACTTCACATTATACGCGGCAAAATACGACCCGGCAACTATGCAGTAAATAACACAGACACCATAACAGCAATGGAACCCTCCGACTTATACAAATATTTAGGGTACACACAATTGAAGGGACTAGATCACGTCAGGATTAAAGAGATAGTTACTGCAGAATTCAAGAGGAGACTCAACGCTGTATGTAAAACCCAATTGTCTGGAAAAAATCTCATCAAAGCCTTAAATACATTTGCCATCCCCATATTAACATATTCATTCGGAGTTATTAAATGGACAAAAACAGACACAGAACAATTAGAACGAACCACACGCACCACTCTTACAAAACATAATAATTTGCATCCTAAATCTGCCATAGAGAGACTTACCATAAAAAGACAAAACGGAGGGAGAGGCCTAATAGACATCCAGTACCTATGGTGGAAACAAGTTTGTAGATTAAAAACTTTCTTTCACACAAAATCTCTAACTAGTAACATCCATAAAGCCATAGCCCAAAATGATCATAATTACACTCCACTAAACTTATATGAACAATCAGACACTTCACACATTATTAACGAAGACCCGCAGACACAAAAAATTTATGACTGGAAGAAAAAAGTTCTTCATGGCCGACATCCCCATGACCTAGAACAATCACACGTCAACGCAGTGGCCTCAAATAGATGGCTCAAAATAGGTAATTTATTCCCAGAAACTGAAGGATTTATCATCGCTATACAAGACCAGATTATTTACACCAAAAACTACAGAAAATTCATTATCAAAGATCCTTCAGTAACAAATGATAAATGTCGCAAGTGTCACACGCAGCCAGAAACCATCCAGCACATAACAGGAGCATGCACAACTCTGACGCAGACAGACTACACACACAGGCATAATCAGGTAGCAAATGTTATTCACCAAAGATTGGCAGTTCAATACTCACTCATACAAGACACAAACACTCCATACTACAATTACACACCACAAGCGACGCTCGAAAATGATAGTCATAAACTTTACTACGACCGCGCCATTCTTACCGACAGGACAATTCACTATAATAGACCAGATATTATACTACAAGATAAAATAAATAAAGTCACTTACCTAATAGATATCGCAGTTCCCAACACTCACAACATACAAAAAACAATCACCGAAAAGATTAGTAAATACGCAGAACTCAAACAGGAAGTAACAAGAATATGGCGACAGGAGAAAGTTTATGTCGTCCCTATAGTTCTCTCTACAACTGGTGTTATTCCGAATCACCTTCTCCATAGCCTTAAATTACTTAGTCTAAAAGAAACGCTCTACATTACCCTACAAAAAGCCGTAATTTTAAATACATGCAGAATTGTCAGAAAGTTCATGCAAATAGAAGAAAACGAAATAGGTCCTCATCACAACACATTCTCAACATAACAAACCACACGCTGCATTTACTTTGGTCTCGACCCGTAAATGTAGTTGGAAGTACCAGTAAGCTGAGAAGCAAAAGCACATTCCAAAAATAATAATAAATATCGCTGGACATGAACACACAGCGCCATCTAGTGCCACAGTAAGCAACGAGGCTTGTGTCGTGGACACCAGATAGTTGATATACTAAATAGATACTTTTTGTTTGTAAATACATACTTATTATACATATAAACATCCATGACTCGGAATGCTACTGCATTGCGGACAAGCAGTGGTCTTATTACATAGTACCTAGGTACATACTCGTCATAATAATACCTATTAAGATTGATTTTTAAACGTTGCCCTCAATATCCCTGGAATGGCTAGAATGCACGAAACGGAAGTTATGGGGAGAAGGGAGAAACCATAAACCTGTTGTAGCCTGCTACTGGCTAACAGTACCTATAATCAGGTATTTCATTGTTTTGAACTTGTATATATATTGATCTATTTAATAAAATTCTTCTTAGCGTGTCGATGGCAATTTTTTATTAAATAAGTATGTTTGCCCCAAAATTAAGCTATGGAAATAAACTAAGGCGAGAACAAATGTTTTTTCAATACAATTCCTCGAAAACTGGTTCTTTTCGCACTACGATTAGGCTCAACATGCAATGTATTTCACACGCGTGCGTTTTTTCTCATTTTCCAACACGTGTGCGGGAATGAAAATTGCCACAGATAGGTATAGTTATAACTATACTTAGTCCAAATTGGTTCAATGCCTATAGTCGGCCTGTAGTAGGTGATTGTTTTTTTTTTAATCTCGGCAAAGAGTTAAGAGTCTTTACGGCGTTAATATTTTTTGAATATTTATAATGATGTTTATAAATAGAATATCATCAAAAACCATAATTATTCAAATAAAATAAACGTTTATGAACAAATTAAAATTTATTTGTGTTCTAAACTCAAAAAAAATTGAATTAAAAAATTTCATATTAGGCAGTTTAGCGGCTTTATACCTTTGCTTCTCCTTCAACCTGGCGAAAGCAAAACGCGGAAAAAAAAGAAAATTTAAACCATAGTTTCATAATAATTCATGACAAAAATATTTGTCGTTTTTTTTTTTTATTTCTTCTAAAGTGTATTGAAAAACGTCGTTTGATACACGTGGACATTTGTTATTGCAGTTCTCGGCTCAATAACAACTCTCACCTGCGGCTCGAGTGTTAATTCCGCCTCGAATACCTACAATAACAAACTTTCTTCACTTGTATCAAAATGTACTATATATTAATCAGCAACAGTAATCAAGCAATAGAATTGCCAATTGTATCTTAAACCCTTAATTGGTCGCGTGGGGTGTTGTATCTTAAACCCTTAATTGGTCGCGTGGGGTGTTACACACCTCAGCGCATCCATAAAGGTTCAGAACTTTTTAAATTCTGAATTTTGAGCGCTGAAGTTCCCGTTTGTTTCTTAGAAAAGTTGTTGTGTTGTCCTCTAGGATCAAGTATCGAGCATAATCGTGATTTTGTATGGATTTCGTATTTGAATGATATGATCGGGGTATCACACACCTCATGTGACCGTTTACGTAACTTTTTAGGCGCAACCAATTAAGGGTATTATTTATGATTACCTACTAATAATTGAAAGGTAGAAATACCTATTCAAAAAAAATCAAAACTCACCTTCTACTAAAATAATAAGCGTTATTTTATATCACAATCAATAAATTAATTACTAAATTAAATTAAAACAGGCACCACATGAATATTACATCGTCCAAAACACTATCACAGTATAAAATAAAGCGAAACGAGACACGAAACGTTATCAATCACGCATGACATTGAAAAATACAGGTACCTATAGGCGTAAGATACACTCGTATTTTAACAACAAGCGATTATAGCTACTATGTTTATGGTTTTAAAGTAACAAATCAAATTAAAACCATTTGACAGTTGAAGGACCACGTGTCTTGTCTATGTCGTGTCAGTGAATGACGTATAGCTGACGTAACAAATTATTTTGGCGCGCGAATGCGGAAGTTTCTCGAGTTACGTAAGTCAGTCGACGGCTCGACGGATGGGCGAATACTGGCGAATTGGCGAGATTGCACGGGTTATCATGGCCAAGTTCGAGCGTAGTTGAATGAACGATTTTTTTGCCAGAAACGGCAAGTTCCTGAATGGGGAAATTCCCTTTGTTTATGAATGACATTAAATGAATCAAGTAATTACTTGTATTGAATCAGCAATGCGTAGAGACATTGACTTATCCGACTAGAAGGACCAAAAACGAAAAAACTACAAAATAAAGGCCTTCATTACATAATTAGCCTGTAAGAGGCATATAACGTTACCTACTCAATCAATAGACACATAAACTTACTCCTTTTTCTTATGGGGGTTGGCAGAAACTACAGACAGAACGCCACAAGCTAATATCTTAATAGTTCGTCCATGTTGCCTGTACAACTCAATTACATTACATTATCGTTATAATAAACGTTATAAATTTTAGCATAATCACTACTAGTATAAAAACAAAGTCAGTTCTCGCTGTCTGTCTCTCCCTATGTATGCTTAAATCTTTAAAACTACGCAACGGATTTTGATGCGGGATTTTTTTAATAGATAGAGTGATTCAAGAGGAAAGTTTATATGTACTACTCTGTCAAGAAAGTACCGGGAAAAGATCAATAATACACAAAATGTCTGTTATTCATCCAAATTTATTTTATCACCTTCAAAGTATGCTCCTTTAGAAACGATACACTTGCGCCAACGAATAATCCATTCATCAAAACATTTTTTAAACGCTGCTTCCGGAATTGAGTTCAGTTCTCGCCGCGAATTCTCCTTTATGTCTTCTATCGATTGAAAACGGGTGCCACGAAGTGGTAATTTGAGTTTAGGAAAAAGAAAAAAGTCAGCAGGAGCCATATCTGGTGAATATGGTGGTTGCTGGATGGTATTTGTTGAGTGTTTGGTCAAAAATTCGTTCACAATGATAGCCTTGTGCGAAGGCGCATTGTCGTGGTGCAAAATCCAAGAATTTTCTTTCCACAAATCTGGCCTTTTTCGTCGAATTTGCTCTCTTAAACGCCGCATAACGCTCAAATAATATTCTTTATTTACCGTTTGACCTTCCGGCAAGATTGTCAGTCACTATTTCCTTCACTTTTGCGATGTTAACTTCAGTTGCAGACGTTGACGGCCTACCAGAGCGAGGCAAATCTTCCATCACATCTCGACCGCTTTTGAACGCTTTGAACCACTCATAAGCACGAGTTTTTGATAAAGTCGATTCACCGTAAGCCTTCTGTAACATTTTCAGTTACTCCGAACACGAAATTCCATTGGCGATGCAAAATTTAAGACAAACTCTTTGTTCGATATTTTTGTCCATTATGAAATTCGCAATACACACTATATATGATATTACTAAAACCAGCACTGTATTTAATATAAATAACAGATGCAACTCAAACTCCGCGCCAAAATGGAAAACAGTTGTGCCAATCTAACAACTACAAAAAAAACAAAAATTTGAATTTGGAACCATAAACAAATCATCCATTCCCGATACTTTTTTGACTGAATGTATATAACATGCATAATGTAGTAGAGAAACACTGATAATTTCAGAGGTTTCTAATGTGATGTCTTAAATAAACACATTGTTTTGCGCTTACATTGCAAACGCTGGCTGAACCCTACCCTACAGTATTGTACACCTTAAAAAGGTCTACAATAAAGTCCACGATGGTATATGTCTATCTCTTAGGAATAACCCACAATAACCATTTTTTATCCTTTACTTTTTACGAGAAATAATGGCTTATTTACGAAGCAATTTTAAGCAATACAGTATTAATCCTTATCCAATTCAGTACCTTAAATACATTGTGCATTTAATATATATAGATCAAATGGCCCTTTACAGTATATCATTCAAATGAATAATTTAGAAGATATCACAGAATTAATATTACGCGCGACTGAAAATATCATTCTCAGCGAAACAAATGGGGTCGCAGCAATGATATGGTCGCAGTGTAACAGTTACAGTTGGTCACTTTAACCATTTTCATCTTTTAAGTTTTGCGTAAAAAGTAATGCATTATTTTAGAAGCTTATTTATGGTGTATGGTGTAAATCTATATAGATTATCTTCAATATCTATTTTAGAACGTATTTAGATACCCTAAACACTATTCAATTTAAATGAATATCTTAGGAGTTATCGTAACTGCCGGGGTCGCAGGACTGTCTAAACAGGGTACCGGGGCCCTGGAACCCAAGGGCAACCGAAAGAACAGGGTGTCTTAGTCAGTGTGTTTTAGTCATCAGTAAGTCTGACAGTCCCATCTGCTCCACCCAGGGCGGGAGGACTCATTTAATGATTTAATACCGAAAAAAAAAAATGGAATTATTGGAAAATAAGCACGTGCAAGTAAGCGCACTTCTTTTTTTGTTCTAAATTGGTCCCGAGCGAAGCCGGGGCAGGTCGCTAGTTATAACATATTCTGCAATATAAGTTTACTTTCTTACATACTACAACAGCCCATAACGTCCACTGCTGGACATAAGCCTCTCCCATGATGGGAGGAATTTGTCGTAATCTCCGCGCTTGGCAGGCGGATTGGAGATCGCAGTGATGAAAGACTAACAGAAAACGCTGCTGCCCATTCTCTGGTCTACGGAGGCGCAAGGTATTCTGCCTCAGATATTAGTCGCCTTATACGACACCCGTAAGTGTAATGGGTTGGTTCTATTCTACTCTGCCGGATACCACACGGCTAACTATTTCTTACATAATAACAAGTTAATTCATCCCGTTCTCTGTCGATTTAAGGAAATCAGGCCACTGCCTTTCTGGGTCACTAAATTCTTGATAAAATAGGTTAGTAGGTCAATCGTCTTAGAAGGTCGTTCAATCGTTGCGTTGGCAAGAGACGGAAAATGTTCGTTTTTCCTTGTTTTGTGGCAAACGGTTATACCGGGTGGTTGGAACCGCCATAGCAAAGTCGCTTAAAGAGGACGTCATTTGCTAATTAATTATTAGATCTACGTTCAAAGATTTTATTTGTTTTATTTTAAGTGTAAATACTATCTTATTTTTTAACCCTAGTTTGAGGGAAGTTCCGAGGTATATTTAATTTAAAAAAAACCGGCCAAGAGCGAGTAGGACTCGCGCACCGGGGGTTCCGTACAAACTTTTAAAAGGACAAACTTAACTTTGCTGTTCGATCCCTAGAAATGGCTATTGCACCAACCGCAAATAATAAGTTTGTAACAGTAAAACCTCTTAACGAAGCCGAAAGGCACTCTTTAACCCCGCGTCATTGCGATAATTTTTTTGCTCTACACCATACCTGGGAACCTTCTAGTTACGGAGATTTTGGGGGTCAAAGTTCCAACTTTTTGACAAGTTTTTTTTAAATACAAGATTTTAATGTAATATTTTTACTTTAAACACTTCCACGACCCCGGTACTATTCAATCCATCCATCAGCACAATGTTTTGAGTGCGTTACATTGAGTTCTACCACAAAACATGATTTTTCACCCCAAAAAAGAAGTTGTTTCTCAGTAATAACTTTGCGTAAAGTTAATTACTTAGATGAAGAATGCTTGGTCGGCTTCGTGACGAGGTCTTTTACTCCCTGTATTTACGGTTTTCAGACTTTTCCCTTTACATGTGCTGTAAGACCTTGCTTTTTGCCAAATTTCGTGATTCTTTTCTAGGTGAACGGGAACTACCATATAGGTTTTTGACTCAAAACCTATAGGGTACTTCCGGTTGACCTAGAATTGTAAATTTTGGTTAAAAGCAAGGTCTTAGAGAACAAGTAAAGAGAAAAGTCCTAAAAATACAAAAAGTTGAAAATTAAGGTAAATTTATGTACTTACAAGTTTTCGCGAAAATCTAAATTTGCCCATATCTTTTTATCGTGTTGACTCAGGACCTTGATTTTTATACACCTAATAGGGACTATAGACCTCAGTATATGGTATAAATTTTATTGGTTAATTTTAATGGTGACAGACGGACAGATGGACAACTAAAGTGATCTTATAAGGGTTCCGTTTTTTCCTTTTGTAGTACGGAACCCTAAAAACTACTAATATGTATATAAGGCAAAAAAGTTATGAATGCTTGAAGGTAAAGTTTTGGAATAATCTCAATAAAGTAAAAATTGTCTTTTTTAAACTTTCACGATCACAACACATTATAAGACATAAAGTTCATATTCGCGATAAATACCTGTTTCCATGTTTTATAAAGTAAAAATTTACATATCTCTCAAACTATAAAACTTTAGGGAAATTAAGGTTCAATAATTAGTAAATTACCTCCTCTATATGCGAATTTATGCAGTCACCCTGTCGAAGCAATGGAGATTTTGTTAAATGATGCAGATTTTTAAATTTAATTATTTTCTTGCGACATTATTTAAAAGCAAAACGAGCGGGCTGAAAATCTTCTGAAAGTGAAAACTGTGCGAATAGACGGCGTGGACTGTTCGAAAAACAGACCTGCAACACAGTTGCTTGGATATTCGCGCATCAAACAACTGGCCGAGCCGTTGTTTCGTTTTGTTGGGTTCGATTCCCTTAGATCAGAGGTTCCCAAGCTATTTTCTGGTAGACTGGCTGCATTTTTTTCAAGCCCGTAGAACAAAAAATATTGTTTTTTGCGCTAGATTGCATGAGGACCGGAGGATTTTTTTTTGACAAAAAAAATTAAAATTTAGAATCTTATAGCTTCGAAATGCTTTTTTTAAAGTCAACACCGGAACATTTGTTTTTTTTTTTTTACTTTTTCGAGTAGCTTATTATCTGCCTACATTAATAGATAAAGCCAAGCCATCAGTTTTGTTCTTTAATATCGAAACCAGATAAATATTGTCGTGGACCCCCACTTACATTTGCCTGCCCCATTTGTTTTTCACGCCAACGTAGACCCCCGACGGGTCTCCTGTGGACACTTGGGGGTCCACCTGGACCTTGACTATCCACCGTCACGTTGCCTGCCTGACAAAGACGTGATACAGAGTGTTGGTGAGAACGAGTAAAGGCGTGGTATATCCGGTTAGTCGTTACCATTTTATAAACACCTACCAAGGAATGTTTCTTTGATGAAACATTATTTCATGGTTTCGTACAATGTGGTTTTGTTTTTTAAAGCAGCCACGTACGGTCGAACAAGCTATTTGGTTTACATTTTACAATGTAATTTGTGGGTTAAACTGTAAACCAAATAGCTTGTTCGACCGTACTTTGCCTTCTTGTTTTGATCATGCTTTGTTGTGATCTCCCTTTTAGCCCGTTGGGTTATCGTAGTCACGACTGCGACTGCTGGACGGAACTGGGTTCGATTCCCAGGTTGGGCGGAGTGTTGGGTGTATCTCTGCCTGACCCTTGCTTTTGCAGGTGTGATGATTGTCATAATGCAACTTAACTTTGTTTGGTACTGGGTGAAGCGGTGCACCTTGGTGGGGCAGCTTGCGGACTGTCGAGCCACTGACTGTCGGTGGCGACAGTCGGGGGTCGGGGGTCGGCTAAAAAGCCCGTCACACTATTCCCAAACCGGCGCATTTCCTGAAAGTCAGAATCAACAGTGGCAACCACCAGAAAAGCGCCGAGACAATGAAGCTCAATTGGGACTGGCGGCTTAGCATTCTTTCCGAAGCACGGAGGGGGCTCGGTGGGTGATGAATGGGCCCCCATCTACCCCATCCAGCCCATCTCTGGTCTGGATTGATTGCTAATCAAAAGACAAGATTAGCAACGGTTATAGCAGAGAAACGAGCATCCGACTGTTTGGAGATTCAAGTTAGCAGTAGCATAATAGGTATGACGAGTTGAGCTCCGGCGATATTGTATTTAAGATTGTGGTTTGGTCTTAATTTCCTACATCGTCGAAATTCTCATCCATTATAAAACTCAGGCGCCAAGTGGTTTCAAATAAAAGAAAATTTATTTGAATGCTTTTGGCCGAGAAAGTCTTATTGTGACATGTACAATGTAGATCTGTAAAAAGTTTAAACTCTTAGCTTTGTTTTCTTTGACAGTTCTTAAGTACTTCGTTTAAAATTTCGTCTATTGAATAAAAATGTTTGCATAAGTAATTACTTCAACTTAACTTCCCTGTCTGCGTCGGTGTTCCCAAGTTCATATCACCCCAATCTATTTAAGTCGCGAGTTAATAGACTTCTCTTGGGTTAGCTTGTTCCATCATCGACCTCATCTCTGTCCTGGAATAGATTGAGGTCAAGAGTAGGCCCATTTAATATAAAAAAACTTGACTAAAGTATAGATACGGGTGTCAACTGTCAATGTCGTAACGGTAACTCAGTTACCCGAAAGTTACAGTCTTACCAAAGGTTATTGTGTTCCTCAGTTATTGAAGGAGATTATTGTAGGGGGTCAGATACGCTCCATGTATATTACTGGTAATCAGCTTCATCCGGTAGGCAGATGATAAAACAAACGGTATTTAGTAACAATTGAATAGATTTTTATTGCACCAACAAGCCAAAAAAAAAACTTGACTTATAATATTCATACAGATTTAAAATTAAGTTAACTCTGAACTTGATGACTCTTCTTATGCAACTTCTAAAGTGGTAATGATCTTATAACACAGAGGTTTATTTTTACGCTAATAACTGTATAGGTTGCTTCGCTGGTCGGACAAAATAAATAAATAAATATCGCTGGACATTACACACAGCGCCATCTAGTGCCACATTAAGCAACGAGGCTTGTGTCGTGGACACCAGATAGTTGATATACTACATAGATACTTTTTGTTTGTAAATACATACTTATTATACATATAAACATCCATGACTCGGAAACAAATGTCCATGCTCATCACACAAACATTTGCTTCTACCGGGATTCGAACCCGGGACCCTAAGAACGTAAGGCAGCCTCAGTACCGTTGCGCTATTCAGGTCGTCAAAAGCTGAATCATCGATAATAATAGGTAATAATAAGGGTAATAATCTCACAAAAAAAAATAGGTTATAGTGGAATGATTTAGTGCCATCAATACATAGATATAGATTTTTCAATAACTGCCATCATGAGAAGCTAATTCCATATCTCGCGCGTGAGACACTGATTTGACGCAATAAAACCACAGACAGTCCAAAAAACTAAACAAAGATTAATAAAATAGTCACTACACCCCGAATCAGTGAAATAATATTAAAGACAATAAAATTTTACAAAAAAAAAAACTTAAGTAAACAAAAGTAATATTTAAAAAAGTACGCTTAATTAGTCCACGACGTCGATATAATAACTTTCAAGATATTATGCGTATAACGTGGACATAAGGTTTAAATTTCAATAATCGTCGCGCATTCGTATATCAACATTTTTTAACAAGTAAGCAAGACTATTTCTGCGCTGTTCCTAATTAAATTTAATTAAACCCAAAGTTTTTGATTTAATGGGGTCAGCTGCGGATGTACTCGTCTATTTCCTTTAGTTTGTCCCAACAAACAAGTAAGAGTACCGTATGTGGTCCTAGCCTTAAGTAGTTGGCTCCTACGCCTTTGTATAAGGATAGCGGTCCTTCGAGCCGGATCATTTTGAAACCGCAGTCTATCATGCCTTTGTAGAGTTTTCCTTTGTTTTGGGCGTCGACAGCTAAAATATAAATAATTGAATTAGTTTATTGTCTGATTGTAGCGTCTAGGTAAACAAAATAATGTTTGCCATCGGCCGGATTTCTTTTAAGACTGTCTCATTGGCTTTGTAGTCGCAAGTCACAAGCGCTACTATAGAGCATGAGGACCTGGGTTCAATTCCTAAGTTAGACACTAGACAATGTTATTGGGTTTTTCCATCAGGAATTTCTTGGTAATAGACAGCCCGTAACCTACGGTTGTTGAATAGGACTTAACATGACTGGTGGGTGTAGCTCTGCTTTATCCTTCGGGAGATTATAGGTAGGTAGGGTTGGTAGGTAGGTTCGGTTATCCTCAAAGTGGGCTCTTACTAAATCCATCTATTGGTTTTCCAAACAAGAAATGGCAAGCTTGCATTTAAGGATATTGATACTTTGTAGTTACGAGTAAGTCTACTTACGTTGATTACACAGCCTAGTCGCGATAACATCGAAGGGGTTTAAGCACAGCGTCATGACAATTCCTCCAAGGTTGGCGCCGAAGAACGACAGCAGAAGAGGGTATCCGGTGAACCAGCCGTTTGAACGCAGCCAGTCTTTAGCGTAAGTGAAGCTTAGGATCTGGGAGGCGCTGCCTGCCATACCGCGCGGGATCTGAGGACCCACGCCTCGGAACAGACCTGGAACAGACCAGTAAAGTGATTAGAAAAATATGAGAAGTTTGAATCAGATTGAATATGACTCAAATCGGTGTGACAATCAATCGAATCATTTGATTTTGATACGTTTGATTGAAAATTTTGAGTTGAGCTTTCTAGTATTCAAATATAGATAGATATGGTTGGACAATTTTTGCGATTAGAATCAACCTATGACATCGGCGAAATTTATTTGTATGGTCCATTTCAATAGTGCAACGAGTGGCCTTCAAAGTCAGGTCGTTGTGGTGCCTAAGCCGTTTTATTTTTACTATGGTCCACTATTAAGTAAATGCTTCTCTCCATTTTATGATATTCCTGTCAAAAACAAATAAATACGTTTTCTTTCTTTCTTTCTTTGCTGTGCTACGTCTTTCCCATATTTTTACTAGTGTTCATCAATATCGTACCTTTAACACCTTCGTTCCTAAATATTTCAATGAGTGCGCTCATGGTGCCTTTGCATTTATGCTGGTGTCCTACAGCTATAGCCTTGGCGGCCTGGGACTGCAGCCTGACCTTCACCAGGTAGAATGGAGTCCCCGCTATTGAGCCCAAGGCCCCGCCAACGCCCGCGACGCCTGCGCCCCTTAACAACGATGTGGTGCCCGTTGAATCTTTTAGAATGCCTCTTCTTTCGGCTATTCTGAAGGAGCCTAATCTGTAAAATTGATAAAAGAACATCATTTCTTACATTCTGTGACTGAAATCGGCTCCCTTTTTAAGCCATGCTTGATTTTGGTTCTTCGAGCCGGATTGATAGTAAAAAACACTAATCCGGCTCGAAGGACCCAAAATAATGAAGGGTGTTGATAGACAGATTACGTTTTTTTAAAGCAATCTATATACTCTTAAAATATGATCCATCTTACCTAAAAATATTTAAAAAGAACTGAAACCCAAGCATAGCGGTCAGTCCACTCTGTAGAGCTCGTATTCCTTCGTTCTTGCCCACAACATAGAGGCCATGGGGTACATTCTTATAGAAGACAGCGTGTTGTCCCCGCGCCTTTAACTCCCCTTGCAATTGGAGCCTGACCTTCACGACTTCTATAGGGTTTGTGAAGAGGGATGCAAACATTGCTGATACACCACCCATCAGCAAGTCGGTCATGTCACGACCAAACCCATGTTTTTTAAATCGCGGCTCTTTTGTATTCTTCATCTTGTCTTAAATTCTGTGGAAGATCAGACATTTTTGTTGGTTTGTCTCTCAAATTATAACTTTTAAGAAAGATAGGTATTGCTTAATTATGTCTGGAAATCATTACTACATTGTCTCACTCAGTTTTATTTTGCGGCTGGCATCAGTACAAACAAATTTTGTATGAGACCAAGTCTTTTATAGCGTCACATTTAAGAGATTTAGCCATCAAAGTTACAATCTTCGCTTCGCTTGGATGTAGCGCTCGCCGGCCGCTGCCGAGGCGCCGCGCCACTCGCGCGTTTGTTCACAGTTCTAACCCAACCCATTTGTTAAGTCAGTTTTTTTTTGGTAAGGAACCGAACTAGTGTACAACACCACAAGCTATGGCTAGACCATGGCGAGTGCAGGCAGGCCTGGAAGCACTACCTACTATCGACGGCCGCCTCACCAAACGCGTGCTTCGGTTGACCAAATCGCAGCTGCGCACAGTTACAGCCACCATTACTGGACACGGCTCTTTTAATAAACACCTCTTTGTCATAAGAGTCACGGACAGCCCCCTGTGCCGTGCCTGCATGGAGGAAGACGAGACAGCAGCCCACGTGCTTCTGCACTGCCCAGTGGTTGCAACATACAGGGCAAAGTACTTCGGTAACCCAGGTACTCTCCGCAAGATTGTCAGCAACACCAAGGCGCTGCTGGCCTTTCTCGGGGAGTTAGGGTGGATCGAATAAAGTTCCCACCCATACGCAAAATACGCGCTTTGACGTGGAGTTGCGGACACCAGCCCGCTATACAATACAATACAATACAATAAGTCAGTTTAGTATTACAGTCGCATCACCAGTTGGCAGATGTTTAATAAATAGTCATTGTTTTATTTCTAAAACCAGCGTTTACCAACTCGTGTTGTAAATCCTAAGATTTACCAATATGCGGGCTATTACAGTTTAATAAACATAAGAGAATGCCTATGGCATTAAGCCCGCCTCTGTACTTTGTGCTTGAAGTATTAAATGAATAAATAAATTATATAAAAATAACAAGTGAGCAGATTTTGTCAAATCAAACATGAAACTATATTTTTTATACCTAACCATCTTGTGGTCGAAAGCGTGACTGCTGAGCACGAGGTCCTGGGTTCGATTCCCGGGTCGGGTAGTGTTATTGGGTTTGGCTTTATATTGATTAAAACCAAGATTTTTGAGCATATAATCTATTAATTTATTGCCAAAAGCCCCTCAAAAAGGCAAACGTGTGTATAAGCAAATGAAACACCGCAATCAATTTAAAACTTTATTGCCACTCGTATAAAGCTCAACTTTCAATAGCACTATTCAACATGATTGTACATTTTACCAATACCTATTTATCTACACAAAAAATTAAAAAACACTTTTTATTAAAAGGCTCTGAGATTTATGTAACGAAGGAGATTTCAACATTGTAGGTAAAGGATATTTTAGTAGCAGATGATTTTTCTGGGAGAAAAACGTACCCATACTTTTTATCCGATTATGAAATAGAATCTAGTATCTAGTCTTTGGTTCCATACAAGTAGTAGCTTACACAATCAAGAAATAATGTGGATTTTAATTTAAATATCAACAACAATGTTTTGTAAAAATAACAATTTAACTAATAAACTAGACAAAAATATAATAACATGTTAACACAATTATTAGTCAGATTGCTTTGGCTAAGATTTCAATTAATGTAAGGGTCCCCGTATAAAATAATATTAATCAGTTGAATTGAGGAAAACACAGAAAATGGTACTTATAATTCTATTAAAATACGGTGCTACACGATTCTTTTTGACATAGACAAGAGACCGCTTTTGATAAACATTTGTGAAAGGAGTTTGAATGTTCTGCCAGCCGACTGTCCGCCATTTTTTTTTCGAAATTGCGAAAGTCGCTTTAGAAGATTTTGTCTCAGGCAATACTTGTATTGATATTAGTTATTGGTTAATACAGGTTTTATGCGTGTTTGCTATTTTTAATATAAAATGAAATGGCGAATGGTAGGCTGGCCAGGCTTTATACAAAAATCTTTTCTGTGGATTTTGTATTGAAAAAACAAGATTCCAATAAAAGCCATGCAACACTAAAGTATTTTTATTTCAATTTTCCTACAGTTAAATGCTATTATTTAAAAGAAATACTAATTAATTAAATTAAAATGCTTAGAATAAGGTATTCGTTTGCAATAATACTGAGATGAACACAGGGTTTGGGCGTTAATAATGATAAATGATCAGGTACTAATATGAACGTAAAAACTAATACGTAACAACAGTATTTTTAACTTAAAATTAGTAATAATGGCTGCTTACTGCAGTATATACGGTGTAAAGGTACATTGTCGTGCAATCTTTTCCCATAAATTCATACCATAGTCTAGAACTCTACAATTTTCTTGTCTGTTATTAAAAATAAATCAGTTTTTTTTTGGTACTGAATTCGCTACTTAAATTAAATATAACTAGCGAAATATGAGTGTACTATTAGGTAAGGTAACCTCTACCTAATCCGTCGGGGATTACGGGCGTGATGTTATGTTACGTTATGAATTCATGGTAACAGCCTCACGTCGATGTCCCATACAAGGTATAAAGGTAAAAATAGTTGCCTGTATTTATACCCCTCATACCATTAAAATATAATTTATTTTAGCAAAACAGTTTTATAAAATTGCTATCTTAACGGAAGACTTTTCTGATAAGCTTTTACTTGATTAAATCGGAAGTGTAAACACATGTATTATGTAAATACATACCTATATCCAAGTTAGATAATGTCACAGTGATTAGAAATGATAAAATGTTAACTAAGTCAAAACTAACATCAAATATATCCTCAACTCAAGTCACGTATACTAGGCTCAGTGATGACATTTTCTGAATACAATATCAATATTTTATCAAACGTGTTTTCGCGTTATCATCTTGATTTACTACATTCGAGATATATTTATATAACATTTAGTTAAACGTTGTAACATTGTTTCAGTGCTTGCACTAAAAGAGTTTAAAAAAAGTGAGATAAAAAAACAATTTTTAATAAATCTTCTACCTACTTATAAACTAAATAAAAAGTAAAAAAACAACGTCGAACACACAGTAAAGACGTTCTTAGATCAGAATAAATATTAATCTCATTTTTCTATGACACCTCGAATTTAGGCACACGCCTTTCCGCAAGGCATAAAAAATGACACCTACAAATTATATAATAATAAAACTACGTGTGCAATTCAATACTTTTTTGCAGATCTTTGAGCATATCCCAGAACACTAATAGGAGAACAGTGTGGGGTGCTTGTCGCAAATAGGACGGGCCCATGCCTTTTGCAAAGGCTAAGAGGCCTTCTGCCTTGACGATTTTTCTTGCGCAGTCGCCAATGCCGGTGTACATTATGCCTTTGCCGTTTGCGTCAACAGCTGAAACAGATAATTTGGGACTTAGATATATTGATATTTTTATTGAGATGACTTTTTAAAATGTTACAGGAAATGAAAACAAGACAACAGATTTTTTCCCAAAAAGATACATTTCAGTCTTCTTTATGAGTTACTAGCTTTTCCCGCGGCTTCGCTCCGGTTAATTTAGAATTTCACAATTAATTGGGGTTGTACTCTGCTTGTAATAATATTATTCAACCATGATTCGAATAATATCAAAAGAACGTTTTTGTTGTATTCCTCGGAAACAGTACCTACTTTTTTTCGGGATGGTCCGTTTCTGTACACCTGACAACGTATATGCAAAATTTCAGGATGATTGGTTCAGTGGTATAGGCGTGGAAAGGGTAAAAACAAACAAACTTACTTTCGCATTTAAAATATTAGTTAGGATTAGGATTTGTTTGTTAGGCAAATAGCTGATAAACTACTCAATTGTCGCGTGCAGATCGGTATTTTCCTATAAAGCTTAAATAAACAGTATTGATAAGACATATTATGTTATTCGGAGCCTCGGGGGTCTTAAGCGCTTATGCTATAAGAGGCTTACTTCAGTTGCTAAGGCACATTTACATAGTCATACAAAAGAGGTCCATAATGTTCCCATAGCTGGGACATTAGACTCTGTGATAGAAAGTGCATAGGGATACACAGCGTTAGTTCTCAATGACCAGCCAAAATTTAAAATTAAGATATATCAACCCAAAAGTGCATTTTAAATATTATTGTCGAAAAATATAAAATAAAATAATAGCATTCATTTGAAAGTGTCCTAAAAAGTTCTTAAATCATAAGTCTAGTGGGAATTAATGCACTTTGTGCGTGCATGCACCGCCAAATGTATGTGTGTGCTAACTGCTACCTATCTAGGCTGTTGAACTGAATTGTGCTGTTGTAATATCCATACTTTTGCTTTTTAATGGTGGACAGGAATGAAATTTTATTTAAAATGTTTTTTTTTTATTAAATCGAAAATAATATCGATTCTAAATTATTTCTGAAAATTTGGCCGGTCATTGAAAACTAACCCTGTATATGCATTTTGTCGATTTAATGATAGACGAAGAAAACATGTGTCGATTCTTTCTTCTAAGAAACCCATTTCTACGGTGGTCATGCTACGCGGGCTGTTTAGAAAGGAACCTATACGCAGAAGCTTATAGAAAAATGTTTCCTACCTTGGTTATAAAGCCTTGTCATAATGACATCCATGGGGTTCAGGAATACAGTCTTCACCAGCGCTCCAATGTTGCTAGCTATGAACGCAGACAAATACTTGGATTGTTGGAAAACGTCGTTGTTGTCCATCCATTCCTTACACCTGAAAAACATAAAACCAGTAGGTTATAGGCTCTACGAGTTTGAGCACCAGTTCTGGGTTTCAATTTATTTTGCCGTCAGATTTTCAAAAGAACTTGGTAATGATTGGTTAGTGTTAGTAGATGGCCTGCTAAGTGAGAGAAAAGATCTTTGCTAAAGGGATTTACCTATTAGTACATATGCTAGTACCTACATCAAGCTACCCGAAACTGTCAAAGAGCTTGGAGGATTTTTGTATGAAGCGTGGCTGGCCTAACGTGCGCCCTTTTTTTTATTTCAATGTTGCGGCCACGCTTAAAACCTATATGAATGAATATATGCCTTTATCTCAGAAACGTGACACTTTACAACATTTTGTCTCATACAAAACTTGTTTGTATTGATGCCAGCTATCGATTGATACAGGTTTTATGCGTGACTGATCAAATCAAACTTGTGCTGAAGATTCACTGAATGGACTTTAACTTTGATAGCTGATATCTCGGAAACGTGACGTGACACTTTAGAACATTTTGTCTCATTCAAAACTGGTTTGTATTGATACTAGCTGTCGATTACTATTGGTTTTGAACGTGGCCGCACATTGAAATAAAAAAAATAGGGGAAGTTAGGCCGGCCATTAAATTTAAACCCCTTTCCCCAATCAACCTTGAACCTAATGCTTTAGCGATAAAGTTGAAAACCTATTTAATAAATTTGACAGATTGTAGTAGGTTGATGTGCTGGCGTCTGTACATATTCAAAATTGGATGTAAGTATACTTTGATCTGCTGTCGAGACGTACTCATAAAAAAACTGGTTGTTGAACTAAAAGATTTCAACTACGTGATGAAATAGAAATTTTGACATGTCTTACGCGAATGTTTCCAGCTGGTAAGGACTTGTGGACTGTGGACCTGTGTATGGATGAATGTGTGTATTACATGAAATGACTGATGTTTATTATAGGTCTATAGTTTGATAGCAGAGGTCAGTGTAACATTATATGCCAATAACCGGTCTTGTTGCTAAGTTATCGCTAACAAGTACTACCTAAGCCCGTGACTTCGCCCGCAAAAATTGAGGAGTGCGTGCAAAGCAACCATGCAACTTTAATTGTTTATCGTTCCTTCGTTATCATGATGGATGAGATAACAACCACGTTATGGCCAGGGGGCCTAAAAGGGCCGCTTCAGCATAATCAGACAGAATAGGATAACACTACAATAACATCAATCACATCAAATTAACTGTGTCTCCGACCATTTTACGAATTGTAACGTAATATGCTAGTTTCCACCATCAATAAATTGCAAATCTATTTAGTCCGTCACAGTATTGGAAAATAATGGACACGTATTTTTTTGTTTTTGTAAATCAATGAATATTGACAAAGATAAAACGCATCAAAACAAAACTCGGGAGTCGCTCGTGACGTCACAACGCACTAAAAATTATAGCACTGCGTGACGTATTGAGAATTTTAAAAGCGTCGTATCTTCGTCAATTTTGGTTTACGTAACAAAAGAAAAAATACGTGTCTAATATTTTTTGATAATCTAACTGACGGACTAATTAGATTATTTCAGGACACAAGCCTATTCATATTAGCCCCCAGGCCCCAGGTTCAAACTTATTGGAAAAACCTGACCTAGTCTATTGATACGAAAAGAAGACATTACCGGTAGTAAGGCTTCAGTTTTTGACCAATATTTTTTATTCACTAACGCGAACGTAATGCGGCTATCTCTGACTCTCTGACGCAAGAAGAAGGCGTTGTCTAGCGGTTACACAGCGATAGGTCGAGATGATAAATTATACGCTATTCAAAAAGCATCAGTTTCATCAGCAACAACATACTACGTATTTCTTTCTTATCATTGTTTTTTTTTTTAACTAAGTTACTTTTAACTTTGGTCAAGGAAATTTTTGGAACACCGGCCTTTTTGGGAGGTGGTCCATTGGTTGCCATCAACTTAGGATGATTTATCTCCAATAAGCAATAAAATCGTTTCATATAAGTTGATATTGAAATTCTACTCAGGGAGTGCCATCTGACTTTGGACACAATTACTGGGAAACCTGTATTACATCCTAAGAAAAGAATATAATTATGTTAAGATTAGCATAAATATTTAAGCATCTCAGGGTCATCGAAACCACATATACAGGGTGTAAACAACCTCAAAACGAAGCCGTCAACCAAGCATTCTATACATAAAATATTAAGTAACTTTACGCAAAAAATATTGCTGAGAAACGACTTTTTTTTTGTGGTAAAACTCAATGTAACGCAAAACATTGTGCTGATGGATGGATTGACTAATGCAGGGCTCGTGGAGGTGTATAAAGTAAAAATCTTACATTAAAAACTAGTATTTAAAAAAAAACTTGTCATAAAGTTGGAACTTTGACCCCCTAATATCTCCTTAACTAGAAGGTCTCCCAGGGTTCAGAACAAAAAAATGATCGCAGTGACGGGGAGAACAAGTGCCTTTCGGCTTCGTTATGAGGTTTTTTACACCCTCTATAATATGATATACAAAATAAGCGAAAAAAAAACAACTTACACAGCAAAGGAAGCTATTTGCGCCGCAGACCCAATGGAGTTCCTCATCATCATGCCATGAGCACCTCTCCACAATCCTAAAATACCATTTTTGGTGTAAATCTTCTGTATTGCATCTATCATTCCTGGATGTGCATGCTGGGTCCCCACGGCTATCTTCTGTGAGGAGTATGACATAAGCTGGGTCTTCACCAACTGAAGGGGACTCCCGCAAAGACCTCCACACATCCCTGATATGCAGCCGAAAAAAAGACTATTTGTGAATTTAGTTTTATTGTCCTTGTCTCGCAGGAGGCCATAGTCATCCGCATGCTGGTAGATACCTAACCTACAATGAAATTACTTATATTATGTGAAATATTTGTAAAATTTAATTTAAAATATTCTTGATGTTTTTTTTTTTTTTGTAGGTCCCGTCCACAGTGTTATGGTTTTTAGTTTTACATCTTTTAAAAACAGCATCTATCTCTTACTATTGTACAGCACATATTGTTTATAAGTACTAAAACACCAATGCAAAACAAAGAATTAAAAAAACAGCAAACAATTCTGTTACCAAATATGATCATGCTTTAAACTCTTAGAGATTTTCAATAGGAAATAACCAGCAGTTCAAATTAAACTAAACCAAAGATAAAAACACACCAATTAACAAAACCAAAAATAGCTTACCTTACCCCATTTACAACAAGTTGGAACCACAACGCAGGTGCAAGTCCCTTCTGCAATGCAGCAACTCCATCATGCTTCACAATGTTCACCATCGCATGGGGCACGTTTTTATAGTGGACAGCGTGCTGTCCTCGAGCCCGAAGCTCCCCTTGCAACTGCATGCGGGTCTTGACAACGTCGAATGGGTTGCTGAAGAACCCAGCACCCACACCCGCCAAACCTCCCACCATGAAGTCCATTGTACTACGGAAACTACGGTTTTTTTCAGCACACAATTTTGGGTAAAACTACTGTAATGTGTGTCCAAATTCTAAGGCAGACTCAATTCTTAAGATAACATTCTTTTTAAAACAATATTTTAAAGACCATGCAATATTTTGTTTCACAAGTGTTCAAAACAATATAAATTCAGCAAATAGGATGGTGTCATAATGACACATCTAAAACATAGTCATTTGACGTTCACTCTCGTTTCTATTTTCAAATTGATATCTCCCTCGTCACATAAAACATAGCTTCAAAGAGTGTCATAGTTATTTGATGAATCAATCAAAATGTTTTGTTGATATATGTTATCACTTCACGCAGGGTTCTTAATGTTACATCATGCCTGCATCCCAGAAGGGTTGCTCTATGTCAAAGTGCATATTACACATATGGCACTGAAGGGTTAATAGAATATTTGTTTTTCAAAAAATGGAAAGAGTAAAAAATCTAATTTAAATCTTTATAATTTAATTAGGTTCAATTGTAGAGATTTGGAGAGCATTAACTTGTAGGTACTTTTAATTTTAAAATGTTTTCTGATCAAACTTTTGTAGCAACATTTACAAAAAAATAATTATAGTTTGTTTAAAACTACCTTTTATTCCCAAGACATTATACTGTTTATATTATGAGTAATGATCAATTTTAATTAATTTACGAGGAAGTTTCCGATTTTCACATGGAATGATGGAACCTTGTAGGACCTTCTATTGTGGTGGTACTTCTTCTATTAGTCACGTGTGAATTGGATCGCGAAAATTCACCAACTATTATATAATAACAGTTAATTTACTCTATTTTATCAGACATGCGTCACTCAAAACACAACGAGACAAATTATCAATATTTTATAAAAAACAAAACGTGGATTTCTAACACCTACCTTTGTATTCAGTGTCGGTGGAAATATGTTGAAGTCATCTATTGTATTCTATTAGTGATATATGGGTCAACATCATGGGCCGCCGTAAAGTCGATTACGCCACGGAAAACTTATGGGAAAATGTTTTATTTATATTTGATTTCGTAATACAAAAAGATTTTTCGTATGTCAAAATTGTCAAACAAATGCTGAGACAGCTGACAGCCTTGTCAAATCTGAAATTGACAGACTTGACAGCAGGAAATCAGCTGACAAAAAAGTGCGTTCATAATAATATATTTCTCATTCACAGCATTTGCCATAAATAAAAATAGAATAGAATAAGTTATAAAGTTTAGTTTGTGCACAACAGAATCGACACCATTATCTTATTTTAGTCCGACATCATGGCAACGCCGTATAGCTGATTGGTCGCGTGCGTACCTTGTGGTTTTTGCACTACAGGCGCAAAAGCCGAGATTTGCACCCGCAGAACGTAGAAAATAATTTTGCACAGACCTCATAATGTATGGCTTTGAGTAGTTTTATTTCCAAATGACAGGCACCCCTTTGCAATCCCTTCCCAGCACCAATGGCATTGTTCCTCTATACTGGGCGAGAGCTGCTCTCCTCGAAGAGCTTGAACATTAATAAAAAATAAGAATTTATTATTTTTTAGCTCATGCTCAAAATAAAAAAAAGGCAGGTTACAAGAGCGTGCTAGAGAATGGGAAAGGCTGGTCAAAGCTCATTGTAAATGGCGCGTCCATAGCTTAGACCCAATCTGGCCAATGAGGTCAATCTATTTTGAAATATAAAATGACATTGACAGATTTTCAACCAATGACGATGTTTGGTTCATGCACTGCTAGCGCCATTAGTTCCACCAGTTGCCCACCCCATTTTAACACTCAGTCTGAATCAGAAAGATTTGTCAAACATATAGGTAACCTTTAGGCGCCAGGCATTGTGGCTACTCGAATCGGGTGCGTGCTCTTCGTTACTGGCACCCTAGGCGGTCCCCCAACTACTCCTGACATTCAGGAGCCAGTGGCGCGAAATTTGAATCGCTCACTCTTGCATCCGACTCGAGGGAGTCCCGGTCAACGGAGTCCCGCTTTGCAGGGCTCCTACTTCTGAATGGTTTATAAAAAATATAATATGAAATATGTAATTAATATTAAAATTAAACACAAAATAAAAGAAAATAAAAACAAAATGACTCGATGCACATTAAGAAGATCCAAGCTAGAATCGAGCTCGACTCATGAGATTGTAATCCAGCGCTCTGTGCCCCGACACTAGCTAACTTGTTGAAAATCGTGGCGAATATATGTAATAATATGTATATAATATATCTTATGCTGCTTCAACAAGGCCGGTAATGTTCGGGATTGTTCAGGATGTCAGGAGCCAAAGGCCAACTGTCGCGAGCGGGTTGCGAGTCGGTCCTGTCAAGCGGGTGTTTTATTGCGGCTGCCGCATTAGGCTCCCACGTACTCTTTGGCTCCCACACACAGGCGCGTTATTATCTCACGATAATATCGGATGTGTTATTACGATAATGCGTCTCTATTCCTTGCATACGGGCGCGATATTATCGTCGTATTATGACTACGTCTACTCCCTGTATCTTACTTGGTGCATCATGTATTGAAAATCTTCGATAACTATTTTCCTAGTCTATTCCTACCCTCCTCTTAGCTTTTACTGTCATCTTTAGAATAACATATCTATTACGGGTACTTTAATTTCTTACCTTACTAAATTTCCAGGATCGGCAGCTACCGGTACTATCCTGAACACTGGAGTACTCGACTGCCTGACCAAAATATACAGGACCGAAGGCCTCCACGGTCTTTATAAAGGATTAGGACCTCTACCTGAGGATAGCACCTCACACTACTCTCTCACTCGTCATATGGGACATGCTCAACAACCTCCTGGCCAAAAGTAAAATTGACAGTAAACGACAGAACGTCGTATAAACTTTTGTTTTATTTCACCTCAAAACTCTTAAAAAACACGATATAAAGGGCTGCAAAAAAATAGCAAGCTTGAGACGCCATTGGTGTAGAAAAGTGTATCTCCCATTCGAGATCCATGGAGCTACATTCAGTGCTGTCATCGTCCTCCTCTTCGCCCCTACAACAACTACATACTGTATCTTCTTCCTCTACGGTACATGTGCACTTGGGATTGTTAGGGTCGGCCAGCACTACAGTCTCTTTATAAGCTCTAAGACATGTGTTCTCGCAAATTTCGGAATGATAGGGATCCACCCAAACTTTGTCGACAGCTTCTTTGACAAGTCGTGTTAGCCCCAGACCTCGTCGCCCCATCGCGCCCCCCCCTAACGCCGTCGCTAAAGAAGACTCGTAAAGTTCCGAGTTTACTTAAATTAAAAATGCGTCAATTTACTGTTGCACTGCTTGTTGTTGCAAATAATGAGTACCCGGATTAACCTTTTGAACGCCAGAGCGTAAACGGATCGGCGCTCCTTCCATATCTATCCAGACTGTTAATCTACATCACGTGGACACTGGACGTGTCATCATCACTATGTTGGGGTCGGCTTCTAGTCTAACCGGATGCAGCTGAATACTAATATTTTACATGGAGCGACTGCCTATCTGACCTCCACAACCAAGTTAGTACTGGGTAGTACGTCACCCCTTGGTAAGACTGGTTGTCTAGGGTAAAGATCGCCCCGAGCGGCTGTGTGAAAAAAAATACACAAATAAAATAATGGTACTTCAACGTTTATTGTAAAAATGCACGATAAAATATGCTGTAGTCATACAATTGGAGTTTACATTCCCTAAAACTTATAGTTAGTTAAACAAATTATTTAATTAGAAAAAAAAAAAAACAAAATAATTCTTTTCACTCTAATTACTATTATTTACAAATAGCTAAAAGTGATATTCTATTAAAATTTGTAAAAATATTCGAAGACATGTTGATGGACGTATTATGGAAGTATTCAGTGCCTACAAAAAAGATTTGTGCGATATTGAAGACACGTTGATACTCGATATAAATATTTGAATAAAAAACTTCCGTACTAAAGTCTAACTAGCAAATTGTAGGTTCCGTACTAATGTGAATAATATCTTAAGACTAGGTAAACGAAGAATGAATTTATCACAACAGTATGCTTTAAGGTTGAACTGCGCAACATATTTTCCATACAAATTTCGGGGGGCTATTACTCCACTGTTTGACATGGTACATCTAAAGTTAAACATGATATCGTTTTGTCTCATTATTAATTGTGTCTGTGCGGAATCAGAATAGTAAAATAAAAAGCCATTCAAAAGTTACGAGCTACCAAAGATTCATTTTTATTGCCAATTTTAACGTAACTTTGGGCGTAAATTAGTAATAAAAGAAGTGTCAAATTTCCAAAACAAAGTCCGTACCGACACAGCACAATTATCGAAGAATTCAATAAATTTTATTTGATAATGATTTATGCAGTGGTTTTTTCATAAAATTCTATTTCCCAAAAGCTTTTTCATATTTTTTTACGCGCGCCTTTTACTATGAATTTTCGTGCATCTCACTGAATAATGTTTCCCCCGGTGCGGTGCGGGAGGGGGACACGCGATATTGACATGTACTTCGTTTGATAGAAGAACAAGACCTATATTTCTGTCCTTGTCATTTCATGCATGACGTCAGTGACGTGTCATTTGTTTTTCGCTGAAGTTGAAGGGCCTGTGCATTTTTATTGCACTCCTATAATGTGTGTTTCGATGGCGCGACTACGGCATTTTTTTTTTTAAACAATGGCAAGATTTTGAAAAAAAAATAATTTAAAATTAAATTAATTCATTTCAATTTTAAATTTCACATTCAGAACATTTTGATGGTTATAAGCGATACCGTACGTGCTCCTGAAATATAAACCTAGGATTTTTTATATTTTTTTTACAAATTCAATCTGTTATTTACCTAAATTTCAGGTCTCTGCAACGCTTAGTTTTTAAGATTTCCGTGGCCGCGCGGTTCTCCGCGTTTCGATGGGGTGGCCACGTTCAAACCCTTATAACTTTTTAACCATAACTTTGACAAATTTAAGGTTTTGGGAAATTTGAACCACATACATACATATTTTTACAAAATCTTGGCATAAGTAGTTATTTAAAAAAAAAAACGCCGTGGTCGCGCCATCGAAACGCACACCCTATAATATGGTGTAGCGACCTACTTATTTAGAAACTTTATATACATAAAACCTTCACGATATAATTTTTACTTTTCTTCTGATCTGTCACTTCTCTGTCTTGTGTTGATTAAATTTATATAGAATTATGAAAAATTTTAATTTAATTTAGATAGTGTACAACAACCACTAAATTGGTGACCCCGACTTGATACGCCCTGAAAAGGAAATCCAGGCCAAGGAAATCCCGGGGTTGCGGGACTGTTCGAAAGAGATACCGTGACCCCGGAACACAAAGGGCGATGAAGGAACATGGATGGGTTTTAGTCAGTAAAAGTCTGACACTCCCTCCTGCTCCGCCCAGAGCGGGAGAAGTCATTTGATGATTTCCCATCCGAAAAAAAAAAAAAAAGTCCAAGGAAATCCACAGTACCACGATGACAATATAAAGCAGTCGTCTGCCGACCAACGTCCAGACTCTGCTGGCTTCACAGCCATTTATTTCTCTCGAGGGATATTATAACAAACAATACAGTTATACAATTTTATTATTACCACTAATCTCGCGAATTGTGTAGTGACGATGACGTTATAAGTTGATAGTAAAAGTTTTAAAGAAAAAGTTTATTTTATTCTTTTTAGCGCATAAATAAAAGGTCAGACAAAAGTATTATATAACTTCGTTTTTGTTCGGAACGGTTCGGAACGCTGAGTGTGTGCGTACGAACTAGACGCGCGTGAAGACTAGCGCCTAACTGCTCATCACTGATACTATCTCTGTCGGGCACGATGCCAGGTGAGACAGCGTGCTTTTTGGCCACGCCCACCAATGAGTTCGAGCCCGTGTGATGTGTCACCTTAATAGCCCAAGACTCAAGGCAGATGTCATAAAACGTGCGAGCAGGACAGAGATATACTACAGGATTCCTAATATAACGATATCTCTAATTTTGATTTAAATTTAAATTTTAATACACTTTAATTTTAATACGTATGATTTCTTGTCATCAAATGCTTTTTATTATTATTTTGGCTTTTGTATTGTTTTTCTAATTATTCATATTTTTTTAATTTTTATTTTGTGTAGTTTTACCACAGCATGCACATAAACACTGTGGTCTCCTGTAACTGAAGGAACACACTTAAAATCCAAATAAATAAATAAATCTCGGGCCCATGTTACATGACCGCGCATGCTGAAGTTTAAAGTATGGTAGATAATGACCTAGCATACTAAAAAGTTAATTACAATAGGAATGATGACTGACTAAAAAAAAATATGATTCTGTCAGTTAGATTATCGAAAAATATTGGATACGTGTATTTTGTTTTATCAAATTAATAAAAAATTACGAAAATAAAACGGATCAAAGATCATGAGTAGCTTGTGACGTCACTTTATGGCAAAAAATGTACCAAAATGTGACGTCACACGAGTTTTCGACGCACTGTATCGTCTTAATTTTTTGTTTACGTGAAAATAGAAAACGTGTGTCCAATATTTTTTGGGAATCTGTCTGACAGACTATTTAGTTCTTTTTTGTCATCTACCCTATTTGCCATGGAAGATCTGTAATTCTAAATTCAAATCTTACAAAGTTGGTACGGAACCTTTTTGTACTTTAAAACGTCTTAAAGACTGACACCGTCCCGAAGCTTGTGTGATACATCACGTCTCTGAAGGGGTAAGCTGGGACGTATACCTACTCACATTTTATGATATCTTATTTTTATTATTACACACCCAGGCACTAAGAATTCGGACTACGGTCCGCTGAGAATTTCTTTATGGAAAAACCAATGACAACTTTTGTGACTCGGAGTTGAAACTCTGGACCTTATATTTCGGTAATCGGACTTCGGTCGGCATAAAACATGCAAGCACCCAACAGTATGGATCAGTGAATCTCTGAGATACTTGAACTAAGAGGTAACTTTTACAACTATTTCCTTCAAACTTATAGCTAATTTGTTCATAGTTTTTAGCTCTGGGCACACTGAGCCGAAACGCGCGCGGGTCACTCGAAAAAATTGCACATTTTGATAAGGAAAACGCGGATCTTTGCGTGAGTTTGCACGAGTAACTTTTGTCTCAAATCCCGCGCGTGAGCATAAGCCTATGTTCCCACTGCTGGGACACAGGCCTCGTCTCTATGAGAGGGAATAGGCTATAATCCACCACGCGGGCCCAGTGCGGGTCGGTAGATGTCACATGTCTTCTAATTTTTGGTTCTACTCTAGGACATAAAATTACACAAAGTAATGCGCCTGTCTGAGTTTGAACCCACGACTTACTGCTCGTAAGTCGAATACCACCACCACCACTGTACCACCGCTGCTCATACCGCGCATGCTTCGCTTCAATTTGTCCAAAGCTTTATAATGTTGCATTTACATCAGCGAAGGCAGACGAAGACCATTCAAATCACTTTTTGCGGTCATTAATGTAAATGTAACATTATTGATCAAAATACAAAACCGCTGAAAGTTTTCTCAAGTCTTGGTATACTATAGAAAATAGTTAAAAAGTGCACTTAGACTATACATTAAATGATACTATAATTGATAATAATACCAATGCTATTGACTTAAGTGTGTTCACACTTAAGTCAATAGCAGTTTGGCCCAGCCCGAGCGGTTAGTTTAATATTGTTTTTTTTTATCGGTTAAAGCTTGGCCGCAAGTCGTAGCGATTTATCTGAGTGATATGTTTACTGTGCCTACGCACGGTTATTATGTTTAGATAATTAAACCTAACTAAAATATACAAGCTTAGGTTTTGTTTACCCTAAACTTTTTTTAAGGATTCATTGTGCACATAAAAATTACAATCAGCAACCACATACATTTGTATTAGCGTAATTTGTCAAAATAACGGGAATAACTGATTTTTTTTATCGTTTTGAGGATTTTTTTTCATAGTAAGTGTTCATAATGGAGGTTTAACCGCTCACTACCCACTAACCTAACCGCGGAGCTAGAACACGCTCAATACGCCGCTCGATAAAAATTCAAAATGGCTGCGCCCACTGCGGCTAATGTTTTTGTATTTCTTCATATAAATCCTTGATACAATATGAATTCAATGGAAGTTAATGTGTACCTGGGTACTGTAGCATCCAAAGTGTAGTGAACGGTTTAGGTAAACAAGAAATAAGGTTGTATAGTTTAAATTTGTAGCTATACAGTAAGGCCCGGTTTCTACCAAAGCGGAGAGGAGCCGAGCGGAGAGAAGTGTGCAAACCGACTAATCACTTTGGTTGAAATCTAAATCGCGGCTCTCGTCTCTACAGTGATTGGTCGAATATTACACATCTCTCCGCTCTTCTCCGCTTTGGTGGAAACCGGGCCTAACGCTGTTAAAAAAGTAACAAATTGGAATGGCTCTAAAATTAGTTCAGATAAATCGCTACAGTTTAATATACACATTGAGCTTTCCACGCATACACTATTCCTTATCACACACAAACGAACGTACAGAAGTCATAAAAAAACAAAAATTCATATAACAAAAAATTCATATAACAAAAAATTCATATAAATGAAAAATCAAACATATTGCGATTCTAGAAATTCCACCAAAATGAAATACGAATTCGATTCTCTTTGCCGACTAGTATACAAATAGAATTGGATATTTGGCTAAATATCTAAGTTACAAAGATGGGAAATTGATAAGCAACCTAACTTTAAAAAAGTTTCTTTAAACTACAAAATGTTCTGGATCTGAACCAATAAAAACTAATAATAATTCGAGTATCACTCATAAAAGAAATAATAATTGTAATTAAGAAGATATAACGTGTTTTTTTTATTATTTTACAAATATAGGGTGTAACGGACAACCCTTCGCAAACTGCATTGAGCTCCTTATGTAAACCAATATTCTAAAGAGGAAAGATTTGATTTTTTGTTTGTTACGATTTAACTCAAGAACTTCTCAACCGATTTCAAAAATTGTTTCACCATTACAAAGCTATATCTTTACCGAGTAACATAGGCTATAAATTATATTGATATCGTGCAAATTAGTAGAGCTATCACAATTATCGCGGACGGAGTTGCGAGCGAAGTGCTAGTTTTAAATCATATTCCACCGGATGTTTTCTCAGGAAAATTTACATTTTTCTTCAGTTTTATTCCTATATTAATGTAATATCATATTTAATATAAAATTACATTCTCTGTACGCAGCATCTGCTGTACACTTTCTTCATGCACGCGCGACGACGAGTTCATCGAACTCGTCGTCGCGCTTGCCGTTCGCTATGTGCTTTTTGCCACGGTAACGGTACAATGCGTATGAAGAAATAAAACAAATTGGATTCTCGTGACATTCCTAATATAATTTCTTGCACTGGTTATTCTAGTATGATATACTGAATTTACCTCATCTCATCAGTCTGCGGAGGCCTGACCCTTACACCCTGTATAATTATATCAAACAGATCTATTTTCAATTATCCGTCTGCTGGAACTTACCGTCATTTCTCTATAGTATTTCCCACCAGCAATATTAACAATTTGAGCTCATTTATCAGTTTGGTCGGCCGTAGAAGTGAGAACATTGACAGCGCCGAAATATCGGGAACTCAAAATGAATAGTAAACATGGTAAATGTCCCGTTTTTAGTGTTCATGATCGTGTTAGTAACCATGTCAGTGTAAAAGCTTACGATAGCATATTATTGTACACTTTTTAGACAATTTACAGTTGTTTTAACTCTCAAGTTCTCACTTTCAAACCGACCACTAAATCAAACAGCAGTCAACTTACACATAAGGCTTAAAAATCATAACTTGTATAGTCGTCATACGTTGGAGAGGTCGGGAGTGGAGAGAGGTCTCGAGCTCAGACCACGGCTGCATATCTGGGTCACTTGCGTGGGCGTCTTACCTCTCGTTTCTGGGAAGTAGATCCTGTCGAAGAAAAACTGGGGATTAAAGTAGGAAAAGAATGTGGGTGGGGGTGGAAGGGGGTGGGGTGTGTGTGGGGGGGGGGGCGAGGGTTCTTTCATGCCAAGTGCGAGTCGGACTCGCGCACGAAGGGTTCCGTACCATTAAAACATTAGACAAAACAGCAAAAAAAAAAAACATGATATTTATTTTAATTAAATTAATTATTTTTAAAGTGAATATGCAACTAAATATTCAACAGAAAAAAAACATGATTGTTGTATGGGAGAAACTTAAATATTTATTTTATTCTGTCAGTATTAGTTGCTATAGTGGCAACAGAAATACATCATCTGTGAAAATTTCAACTGTCTAGCTATCACGGCTCATTAGATACAGCCTGGTGACAGACAGACAGACGGACAGTGGAGTCTTAGTAATAGGATCCCGTTTTTACCCTTTGGGTACGGAACCCTAACAAAACATGATGCCTATTATTTCCTAAGGGTTAAGTAGAGGTCTACCTAATAGTACACACTGCGACAAGCTATAGATTTGTAGTATAAAATGGCCTCGCTTTGTATAGATTTCTCGTACAATAAAAGAACCGCATAAGTTGGTTTTGTATATAGTTGATACCAGTGAAGATGAGAATAGCGGTCATTGCCCTTTCCCTAATATCTCTTCGTACAAACCAAAACAAATAAACTATGTATCGTTTTTCATTACAAAAAATTTTGAAAATCACGATAGATGACGATTCCAGACTTGAACAGGCTTATTTTGGGTTTTCAAGGTTAAGAAGTTTAATAAATGTAGGTGGGTCAATGACCGCTATTCTCATCTTAACTGGCACCAAGTATAGATTCGTTTAATCATTAGTCGTCGTGTTTAGACCACTATTTCGCCAATAAGAAGCGACGCAATTGCCATCAACCCCAGATTCCATAGCTGTTACTGAGAAACCCCCAAATTGAAAAAACCAGCAGCACCGGACCAAACAATTTACGCGTTTATCGTATCAGGTTATTGGGGTTAGCATATTAACCCCAATAAAGCAACTACATTGTGTCAAACTAGATGTCCCGCTCACGGAACGCTATTTAGTTGAGGTGCCCAATGATCGACTTTTGCGATTTAAGACTGTTTATACAGAAAATGGGTAACGTCGTAAATAGAAAATATTTCGCTGTTTTGATTAATTTGGCAATATTACTGTATGGAAATAAGAAATATGGCTAACTAGAGAACTAAAATATTGATATTTATTAATATACGATATTAATTAATTTCATAAATGCAATAATTAATATCGGAACACCGAATAATCAGTTTTAGGGCCTGCGCAGACGACAGACTTTTTGTGCGGATGAGTCGTACAAAATCTCTGTATGGCTCAAAAGTCTGCATGGCATACAAAAAGTCCGTCGCGGATTTAACGGACTTAACGCACACGACACACATTTTCATCGTACCTAACTAACGAGTGCAGATTGCATACTAAAAGTGTGCGCCGTCTGCCTTAGCACGCTTTGAAGCAAACGTTCTATTTTTTCGCGCGCTATAGTGCGGCGCGGTCTGCCAGAATGACACGGATTTTTTGGCCGCCGGACTTTTTGCGCATCGTATGTGTTTACTGCATATAATTGCTTGGGTTCTATTTTCATAGACTTAAAAGTGCGTCACGGATAGGCTGTCGTCTGTGCAGGCCCTTAGATGTTAAAAAGTATTTGGAAAATACCTTTTCTACACCTCAAAAGTTTACAACATCAAATTCAGTGTTTTCATTGCAATTCACTATTATTATTCTAGTTCACTAGTTAGCCATTTTTCTTATTTATAGTAATATTGCTAAATTAATTAAAATAGGTGAATATTTGATAGCTTTTTGCGACGTTGCCAATTTTTTGCTAGCATGGTTTCTTTGGCCTGAAATCGGGTTTTGACGATAATAAATACAATACTTGTGTTGTCTACTTACTTCTGGAAGACAAACAATGCAGCAGTGACAACTGAGAAAACTAAGAAGGAGTAGGGCCCGATGGAGTCCCGCATGGTCGGGAAGGACATGCCCACCAGGAAGTTCCCGCCCCAGTTGGCCAGCGAGCCCCACGCCATGCCGGCCGGACGCGGACCCACCTCGAACATCTCTGTGGACCACATATCATTCATTAATCTAAGCTGTACTTGCACTGTGAAAGTGTTTTGGAGTTCTAAAGTGTGTAAAAAGACCCTGAACGAAGCCGAAAGGTACTGGTTCTCCCCGTCATTGCGATTTTTTTTTTTGTTCTGGACCATACCTGGGAACCCACTAGTTACGGAGATATTGGAGGTCAAAGTTCCAACGTTTTCACAAGTTTTTTTTTCAAATACTAGTTTTTAAGGTCCTAAATTTACTTTAAATACCTCCATAACCCGTTTACTATTAAATGCGTCCATAACCACAATGTTTTCAGTGCGTTACAATGAGTTTTACCGTAAAACGTTATTTTTCATCAAAAAAAAAGTCGATTCCCAGCAATAATTTTTGCGTAGAGTTACTTAGTTTATTGTACAGACGAGATGCTTGGTTGACGGCTTTGTGAAGGATCCGTTTACATCCTGTATAAAGCTATTGCAAGTATTGAACTCACCCGAGGCAATAAAGTAAGGTATCGGGCCGAGTCCGAACCCGTAGACTAGAACATACGACAGCACCGCTATCATACACACGTAAGGCATCCACGACACCAGGTCCTGGAAACACGAAAAAAGCCTTATTCATGCAAAACTAGTGAAATCTATAGAACCAGATCCCAAACCCCCAAATGAAAAAAAAAAAAAATATCACTGGACATTACACACACCGCCGTCTAGTGCCACTCTAAGCAACGAGAAAATCGATCAATGATCTGTCGATTGTCTATTTTTGACAGTTTTTGTGGACGGATAATTGTGAGCGGAACATAATCTCAATGTGAATACTTTAGTCAGGATGCTTTAGCCCCATATTCTATACAAATAAATAAAATTTAAGTGTCTGTTTGTAATATCAAAATAGCAGGTCTTTACTAAATGCATATGAAAAGTATACTATACGAGTATATAGACACGCTATCGTAGCCGAACGTACGCTGCGACGCGCGATTGGCTCCGTTCGCCTGTCGTCGTATTCGACACGGTAGCAATGAAACTATTTGACTAGGCGCAGAAACGGATACGTCCGCAAGCGACGGTAAGGAGCCGATCGTATGCATCGACATCCTGCCGGGCGCGATTAGCTGTCGTATCCTTTCCGATAGGATGCGATGCGAGACGTTTGGTGGAAATCATCTTTTAAGTGTCAATTTAAGAGTTATGGATGTTGTTTATATGTATAATAAGTATGTATTTACAAACAAAAAGTATCTATGTAGTATATCAACTATCTGGTGTCCACGACACAAGCCTCGTTCCTTAGTTTGGCACTAGATGGTGCTGTATGTAATGTCCAGCGATTTTTATTTTATTTTATTAATGACTGGTATGAAGATCTGTGGGTGTGCAGAGAAGGAAGACTGACCATAAAGAGCATGCAAGCCGCCAGCGCGGCCAGGATGAGCGCGGCGCTGGCGACGGACGCGAGCAGCAAGGGGCGGCGCCCCACGCGCGGCAGCAGCTGCAGCATCAGCACCGCCGTGCACACGTTGATGAAACCGCAGCCGATCGTCGCCAACTGAGAGTTCTTCTCCGTCAGACCCGCTTGCTTGAAGATCGTCTGGGAGTAGTAGAATACCTGGACAGAAATAACGGATTCATTTAGATAAAAATCGTAATTATATAGTTTAGTTTTTTGATTTTTGACTTTTCTAGTAAGTACTCAAACCTCAGTTGGTTAAATAATTTTACGGCCATTTTTAATAACTTACTAACAGGTAACGGAAGGTTGCTATCTCTAACTGTTTGACATTTAGCTTACGGACCGTTAGAACAAAACGTCACATAAAGCTTTTTGTTTTTTTTTATTAATCACAGTCCTCTGAGTGACAGGTAGGTGACGCGGATAGAATATTTCAAGCTAACTTTGTTTATAGAAATACCGATAGCTGCGAGACGTGGCATATTAACTATGTTAGTAAGTTATAGAGTAAGTAATAGAATGTTAGATCCTTATTAGAAACAGGATGGAATGGCATACGATTTTTTTCATTGACAATGTTCTTGCTGACTGTAATCATCGATTGATATTTGCAACAACTTTAGCCAAAATAATCAATTGCAAAAAAAAACGTAAGAAAAGGGAAATGCTTATTTGATGAAGAGAAATCAACCATAAATTGGGTTGACATCACAGATGAAGAAATAAACACTATTTTGTACATAGAACTCGGTTGGACTTTTTTTTTTTTTTTTTTTAGGATTAACAACGACCCCTTATTGTTAGATGGGCAATAAACGATTGAGTTTCTTGATTAATTCCGGAGGTTTCATTGCAAATAAGTCATAGCAATATTTTAGTTAAAAAAGGGTATCTTTTTTGTACTTAACACATTGGTGGGCAAAACGTGGCCAAGAATGGGCGTTTCCCTTTGGGTTTCGCAGGCTACCTCAGTAACTACAACTTACAGCATTGATCCCGCTGGTCTGCTGCCCCGCTTGCATCGAGCAGGTAAGCAATAACGGCAGTCGCAGACGCTTATCCTTCAGCACTCGGAGCATGGACCAGGAGTCTCCATTCACAGCTGACTCCCCGCAACGGACTTCCTCGCGAAGGAGTTCCACGTCGTCAGTGAGTAGGCTCGGGGATAGGCCGCGGAGGCGACTCAGTTCTGGAAACGATAGTCGTCTTTACGTTTAACTTTTTCAACGTCAGAGCATAAAAGCACGCGCGTACCTTCCACGTCAAGCCACAATTTCATCTACCATTTTTACATTTGTGTCGTTTGGCGTACACGGCATGCGCTTGCTTGCTACGTATATGTGACAATGGCGTTCAAAAGGTTAATAAAGAGCAAAATGTTTAATGTTCGTGGTCATAAAAGGAGAGAGCGAGTCGACGCGTGTCTAACTATCCAAGTTCAAATTAAATTAGCTAACGGAACTCTGCAGACGTGATAGGTTCTGAATACGATCAAACAAAAAATACTGATGAAACTACAGTCGAGTGGTCGCGAGCGCAATTGCTAAGCATGAGGTCCTAGGTTCGATTCCCAGGTCGGGCAAAGTGTTATTGAGTTTCGTTCATCAGAAATTTCAGTAGCAGCCACGGAGTCTGGATTTGTCCCAGTTGATGGCAATAGGCTCGCCCCCCTATTACATGGAACTGAAAACATAACATAACCGTGGCTGCTAGCTACTACTAAAAAAATCCTTTTAGAAAAACCTAAAAACACTTTCAAATTTAAAAGATTTCTAATAAGTACGAAATGTTTCTGATAAAATTGAATCATTGAGTATTTTTCTGAAAAGTAAATTTTCTTACCATTTAAAGCTCTCTCCTCATTTTTCTTAACTACGAATAAGTACTTAGGGCTCTCTGGCAATAAAAATAACAACGGTAAACAAATAATGACTAGCAACACGTAGACGGACAGAAGGTAGGGCCAATCGACATCACGACCTGGAACAATACAACACATATTTTAATCACAAAAACAGGAGATTTGTTGTTTTTGGCCAAAAAATAATAAATAAATATCACTGGACATTACACACACCGGCATCTAGTACCACACTAAGCAACGAGGCTTGAATAAACAAAGAAAAGAATACGCGACCTTACTCTATTTTGTTTTTTTTTAAAGACAAGCCCGCCACACTGTTCCCAAACCGTACTGCAACTCTTGAAAGTCAGAATCAACAGTCGCGACCATCAGAAAAGCGCCGGGACAATGAAGCTCGACGAAGTCCCAGAGAAAGAATTTAACTGTTGTAGATCCCGCAACGAAATTAATCAGAAAAAACCGGCTAAGTAAATTAAGGGTCGGACTCCCGCATGAAGGGTTCCGTACCATCGTAGCCCCCTTTAATTTTTAATTAATCTTTACTTTTATTATTTGTTGTTTTAACGGCAACAGAAATACATCATCTGTGAAAATTTCAACTGTCTAGCTATCACGGTTCATGAGATACAGCCTGGTAACAGACAGACGGACGGTGTTATAGAGTCCCGTTTTTACCCTTTGGGTACGGAACCCTAAAAATAGGCCAATAGGCACAAAGGGACGTTTACAAGTTGGATAAGTCCAGGCACTACTTACCCAATATAAAATCTAAACCCATGACCTGTCCCACGAGCACGCCCACGTTGACGCCCATGGGACACGCCACCCCCATGGCTCCCGTCAGCCGCGCCGGCGCCAGCTCCGTCAGGTACATGGGCACTATGCTGGTGGTCAGACCTGGGAACAACCAAATGTCATCATCATCTGCCGAGCCTTTTCCCACTATGTTGGGGTCGGCTTCCAGTCTAACCGGATGCAGCTGAATACCAGTATTATACATGGAGCGACTGCCTATCTGACATCCACAACCCAGTCAGTACTGAGTAATACGATACCCCTTGGTAATACTGGTTGTCAGACTTTAAACAACCAAACGTATGTATGAAAAACAACCGGTCCTGGGTTTGATTGATTCCCGGAACCAGCAAATTGTATTTGGGTTTTTCTATCAAGAATTTCTCAGTAGCGGCCACGGAGTCTGGATTTGTGCCCGGTTAAAGGTAATATGCTCCCTCCTATTACATGGGACTTAAACATAACTGGCGAAATATGGGTGTTCTAGTCCAGGTAAGTAGGCCTACTCATAACAGAAGAAACTTTGTGCGCCAAGAAACTTTTACTGGTTACTTATGTGGGTTCTTAGGCAATGTTTTAGTACAGTTAATGGTTCTCTTTTTAATCAAAGAACAATAATAAATTATTTCGGTTGACTGGTAGAGAATGTCTTGTGGCATCAAGTCCGCCAATGTACCACTATTGTACATGAAGTTTAAATAAATAAATTTCGTTAATTTTATCACATTTTTAAAGGTTGGCTTTGCTATCTTTTTTATGGGATACGTCCTATATCAGTGTGCAAAATAGAGTAATAAAAAATAAAAGTAATACGTTCCTAAGTTGAATGTAACTAACCTCCAGACAAGCCGACTAGTAATCTTCCTAAAATTAGCATTTCTACGGAGTTAGCTTTTTGGCACAAGAAAAACAATACTCCTCCGGCGATGGACAGCACATTCGTTACTACTGTAGCCATTTTTCTGAAACAAACAAAACACAATGTTAATAAGCAGTTTTAAGAATTTAGCGATGCTGATAATCCCAAAGTTCTGACACCAGCTGGCTGGATCGAGAAATGCAATATGTTACAGCCACACTGATATGAAAAATGCAAGGCCAACAACCGCAAGTGTCCTGCAATAGAGAATGGATCCACACATTATATTTTTCTTCAACTCCCTATAAATATTGGAATACCTATCGTTTCAGAATACCTTGTATTGAATATCAATAGTGAATGTTATGCAAAACTAACCTGAGACTTATCATTGTAGGTCTAACTAGTATGATCTGATCCTTGTTTGTGTCAAATAAAGTATATGACACAAACAAGATCTTGTCTATGTCTTCATAATACGCGTCCTGAATGTGTAAATAGCAGGGCTAAACCTTTGTTTTGAGAGTAGTCTATGTTGGGACTTGGGAGTGCTGCAGTAGTTCGTTGGGACAGGATCGATTCGGCACGGTTGAATCACAATGCCGACTGAAGCATTTTCTACACATATTCGGTTTTTATTAGGTACAATATTCAATAAAAATGTATACGCAGAGTCCAGTCCAGCGTAGTATATTTTCGTCGGTTTAAAAAATCCCTCTGTGACAATAGACTTAGTTATTTGGGTCTTATTTGGTTTTTTGTATGGAAAATGTATTTTTTTTATTAATGGAAAAATATGAAGCGTCTGGCTTACCATAGTCACGAGGTTGTAAATACCAATTTCTGCACGTGTGTCATACAATGTTTTTCAACACAGTCATTTGCGAGAAAACAGTACAATATGTAATTAAACAAACTTTCATTAGACTATTATTAATAGCAAATAAGAAATTCTAGTTATGTCACTACTCTTGGAAATTAATAGTATTTGAACAATTATTACAAGAGACCATTTTCTGCAATTTGCGCCTCATTTAAAATATCAGGTGGAGTAGATTCCATAATATCAGATTCCTCGCTTGAATTCATATTATTATTTTGTTTACAAATATCAGTCGGAAAGTCGCAACAATCTTTGACGTTTCTAAAATGTAAATGGTTCGAATTAACGAATTTGCAAATGGCGCCACATGCACGTGGTGAAAAATAGAACTACATCTTTCACCTCATTTACTCTATAATATTAAAGTGAGACAAACGTATTGAGCAAAAGCACTTCCAAGGTGGTAATCTGAAACTCCTTGGTGGAATTCTTATACTATTTTTTATGGAAATTAAAAAAAAACCGTACAAAATTCGCACGGTGTTATACAACGGGGTATGCGGTAAAATAGGTACTTAGCTGAGAGTAACTCAAAAAATGCACTTACGGAGTCTTTATGTACATTGTTCGAAAGTAAAAAATTACGCACCATACAACGGAACGAGCGATAAAATAAATACTCTCACCTAAGGACCTATTTTACCGCATGCATACCCCGTTGTATAGCACCGTGCGTATTCTTTACAGAATCAAAATACGGTTTTTATTTAATTAGGTTAAAATGAAAATCCAAGATGGCGCCGACGAAAATTTTCGGTTTATTCCTCATGGGTGTCGTTTTCGTGGTTATTGGGGTCGCTGATAATGAAAATGAGGTCAAAATGAAAATCCAAGATGGCGCCGAACAAAATTTTCGTATTTTTCTTCATGGGTGTCGTTTTTGTGGTTTTTGGGGTCGCTGATAATGAAAATGAGGTCAAAATAAAAATCCAAGATGGCGGCGACGAAAATTTTCGGTTACTTCTTCATGGGTGTCGTTTTCGTGGTTACTGGGGTCGCTGATAATGAAAATGAGGTCAAAATGAAAATCCAAGATTGCGCCGATAAATATTTTCGGATTTTTCTTCAAGGGTGGTATTTTCGTGGTTTTTGGGGTCGCTGATAATGAAAATGTGGTCAAAATGAAAATCCAAGATGGCGCCGATGAATATTTTCAGTTTTTTCTTCATGGGTGTCGGTTTTGTGGTTTTTGGGGTCGCTGTTTGTTTCATTACATATTGTACTGTTTTCTCGCAAATATGTAGAAAAACATTGTATGACACACGTGCAGATATTGGTATTTACAAACTCGTGACTATGGTAAGCCCTCGACATCGTCTCGGGCTTACATTCGTCTACTCGTTTGTAAAAACCAATTTACCGCACTAGTATCATAATTAACTATGACACGTATTTTTTCTTTTGTTACGTAAACCAAAATTGACAAAGATACGACGCTTTTAAAATTCTCAATACGTCACGCCGTGCTATAATCTTAGTGCGTTGTGACGTCACGAGCCCCCACTCCCGAGTTTTAATGCGTTTTATCTTTGTCAATATTCATTGATTTACAAAAACATAAAAATCGTGTCCATTATTTTCCAATACTCGTAACTGACGGACTAAATATATTTGCAATTTATTGATGGTGGAAACTAGCCTATTCGTGATGTTCTTACCTGCCCAAACTGTTGGCGAGTACAGCACCGAGGATAGACCCGGTGCATCCCCCGACTATGAAGATCGACACCACGGAAGACCACAGTACGTTCAGCCATTTTTCGTCGAGGACAACGTCGTATCGGGTTATGAAACTCTCGTTGCAGAAGCTTTTTATTACCTGGAAGACGTTACAAATAAATAGTAGATTATTCACCAAGGGTGTAAAGCAGTGTCTTAAGTCAGGGGCGCTACTTTGAACCTCAAACGCATCGAGGAATTCCAGGGCTCCCAACCGGAGCGAGAGAGCTTCGAGCTAACTCCTTAGTGTAGTGAGGGATTTTAGAAAAATGGCGTCGCGCAACCCCCATTTTACCGCGGGAGAGCCTCGGCGATTAGTTGTCGCGATGACTTGCTGCCATTACCGCTACAGATAAAAAACAAGCTTAGGGTAAATCAATTAATCAATCATTTTGCAAAAATTAATTTACATTATTGTTTCCGTGATAAGAAGCATAATGCCCGTTATGAGTAAGAAGTTATAGTACTTATCAGTTTTTTTATTGTTTGTTTATTCTATTAGAGAACAAAGTTCTCATTTTAAACAAAGGCAAGAGTCGATTGAGTGTTTTCATTCGATTTGTTTTAAATCGTATTGTTTTTAAAGTAAAGTAGATGTGGTTGGTTTGTGGTTGGTTGGCTGGTTGATTGCGGAGTTATTTATATTTGACCCAGAGCAGAAAACATAATTATGAGAAATTCTGGTATTTTTTTAAGTGGTTCATCCACTTACTTACATGTTTTTATAAAAAGTAGAGAGCTACAAAAATAAAATTATAACAAACAACTCCAGCTCCATACTTGTATTTTTAAAGACAGACCATAAAATGGCTTTTTCTTTAAAACAAATATTATGAGTAGAATAAAAACAAAATATTTAAGTGCCAGCGTAAACGAAAGGCGGTGAAATTACCGGTATCGGAGTTCAGGGTCAAGTGTTGACTCTGGCAGCAAGAAATAAACATTCATGACCTCAACAGAATTGATGTTTATTCAATCAAATGTTGTTACAAGTAAGTAGCATTCGAATGAAATTAGAAATGGTTTATTTTGTACAATGCCGCGGTAAAGTTTTACGTCACGCGATTGTCGATTTCAATGCAGTTTTTTTATCACTCTTTTTGTCATTGGTAGCCAGGACTCGGACTTGATTAATGAATAGTTTCGTTTAAGTCTTGCAATCGTAATGCCTGTAAGTCGGAACCAAATATATACATTCAATTTACGATTTCTACAGGCGAGTCGCAAGAAAAAGATAGTTTTGGAGACGTAGATTTAATTAGACAAACTTTACATGAATATTAAACATAAAAATTAAGTTATACAAGTGACCATGATCGAAGTTTGATTCATAATGAGAATCACACAGGTGTTCCTCAATTCGGAGAGGTGACCGTGAGAAGATGTCGCCGTGAAGAGCTGACGTTGCGTTGCCGGGTGGTCCATATGCACAGCCGCGCTGGGTACAGTGCAAGCGATGCGATGCGATAGTTAGCTTAGCGTAACACCTCCCCCCGTAGAACAGCGACTATTGAAGACAGAAGTCGTAAATTGAGCTGGAGGTTGATTTGTGTCTACTCTGGTAGCTGGTACAGTGAAGACTCTTTGAAGTTCCATCTGGTTGCTTGCAGGTTCAGCAGGTGTTATCATTGCTTTTCGTCGTAGAAAGTATTTTCGATAGAGCAGGACACTGACGATTGCACAGGCGATGATCACTATCACGTACATCGGTATAGTGGTGTGATATACGCTGGAGTTGCTGTCTTCAATGAGGGTAATTGGTGACTGCATGGACAACTTCCTACTAGTCTCGTGTAAATGGTCCAACTTGATTGAGTTTAACTTAAAGATTGGGGCTGAAGATGTCGTCTGCTGCCAAAAAGTCAAATTATCGGCTGGGATATCGATGATTTTCAACGCTTGTCCCTTGAGGCGGTCTTTGAAGTTGTAGATCTTAAAGTGCGGTGTTTCAAGAGAGCATCTCTGAGGTATTATAGCGAGGTAGCTGCCTTTTAAGGTGTCATACAGGTCACGTCCGCAGGATAAATGCACTTTCGTAGGCGTGGGAAAGCTGATACCGTAGTGTCTGTCATCGAGCTCTTCATAAGCAGGTTTCTTCAGGGATACTGTCTTAGGATTGCATGAAGTTGTTCGTTGTTGAGTGGTGATCAAATGCTGGATACAATCTGGTGCTGTCTGATTGTGCATAGTTTTCAACTCGTTGCATAGATACCATTTGCTCGTCTTCGGACATTCTGTCTCTATATACTTGAAGTCTTTCTTATGTAAGGCAAGAAAAGGATGTGGGGGTGATATGACTTGATTTAATTTATTAGGAATCATACATAATTTATAAAAATCATAGGTTAAGGGGATGAGGATCGGAATTTTATATACTATAACTATTTTATTTCCTGTATAGTAGGAGCCTAGTCTGATTACATCATATATTTCCCTTACATCTAAATCTACTATATTATCTTTGTTATATATTCTAGTTAAGTTTTTAATTATATCCTTAATAGTAATTAAATCTACAACTGCATGATGAGCAGTAGATATTCTTATAAATGCAAGAACATTTTCTAATTTATTAAGTTCTTGCGATATATAATCTATGTTATCGCTAAGAATAGTAAAAACTTGGAAAAGATGAGCATATTTAATTAAATCATTTTCTCTGGTAGCTTCTGTTTCACTAATCTTTTTTACTAATAGTTCTATCTTGTTCTGATTATCTATTATATTATCCAAAATTTTTGAATGTTCAGCTATCCAGTCTTTTGATAAACTAACGTGTGCATTAAGTTCTGAAGCTATCCTATTTTCATTATCTTGCAGGGATTTAATAGCCTGATTATAGTGCAATGCATCTGTGTAATCCAAATTTCCAGTAATACTTTTTATAACAGACCCGAGACCATCTACGAGTCCTCTTTTATTACGAGATAACTCAAAAGTTTCTAACTGTCTAAGTACATTATTAAGCTTACTTTTCAGATAAGTCATATGGGGCTCGAATAAGAATCTCGTACGATTATTCAGTTCAGGGCTTACTGAATTTAACTGATTATTAATAGATTTAACTATTTCGTGTATATCGCCAAAGTCAACATAACGTAGGAAAGAATGATAATGGGAAACGATTTTGGCAGGCCCGAGTTTAAAAGGTAAGATACCTGGTCCACTGTCAAGGCTTTCAAGTTTTATCTCCTGCAGCATTGCTGGAGTCAGTAGAAAGAGGAACATCAGCATCGTCCTGCAACAATTGTGCGGTTTTAGGGACTCTCTTAAGTCTAGTTTTGGCAACTGGACCTCTCTTTTTCTTCGTATAAATGTGAATAGGGAGGCCAGTCTCAACTACGTCGTGGGTATATCGGGGAGCTAACTTTTGCCTCGAAGCAATCGGATTTTTCACGAAAATCTGTTGTTCGGGTGGATAGTTTACCTCCGGTTCACGGGTTCTATTACGAGCATTCATCAGATCGGAACGAGAAGCGTTGCAAAGATCTTCGATAGTATTATAAGCGAGGATCATCTTGTCTTTATGATTATGCATATACTGCTGTAATAAATGCGAAGTTAAATCTATGTCAAAAGGATCTCTGGGGTCAAAGTGACCCGTAATTACATCTAAGGGTTTGCATTTAGTAAAACTATGAATACTACTATTGTAAGCCATAAGGGCATACGGCATTAGGTTATTGACTGATTCAGATTTTTCAGATATTTTTAATATACGTAGGTGCTCTAGTATCGTTGAGTGGAACCGCTCAACAATACCATTTTCATTAGGAGCATGGGGGGCTACTCTATGATGTTGGATTTTATGAATCCTTACAAATTCAGCTAGCAATTGATTGGTGAATTCTGTACCATTGTCAGTTACGATAGTGATAGGCATGCCGTGATGAGTACAGAAATTTAATAAGGCTTGAATGACGCTAACTGCAGTTCCGTCGCGTAAGTAATATGCTTGACCATACTTGGAGAAAGCATCTACTATGGTTAAGAACTTTTCATTTTGAATAGTTAGTAGATCTAAATGTACCAATTCAAAAGGTCTTGAAGATGAAGGGACTACTTTTAGTTGTGGTCTCACAGGATTGCGGTCATACTTTGCCTGTCCGCAAATTACGCATTCATTTATAAATTTAGTTATTTGTTCGCGCATTTTTGGCCAAAAGTACCTATGCGATAGAGCAAGATAGCACTCATTGATGCCCCGATGGTTCGTTTTCCCATCATGATACTTGTTAATGATTTCCTGCTGTTTAAGATATTCCCTGACGTTATCTAATTCTCTTTTTGTTAAAAATAGGTTCATAGATGAATTCTTAAATGTTCTTTGTATTATAGGTATTATATTATACATTTCTAAATAAGGATTGATTAAAATTCCAGTTTTAATTTTAGGTTGTACATATTCTTTAATAGCGTTAATAAGGTCGTTTTCTAGGTTAGATTTAGAGATTTGCATCGATACACGTGTATAGTTATCAAATGGTTTAGTTATAACTGGTCTACTTTTTATATCGCCTACAACATTAAACATAATTTGCTTAGAGAACTTATTTAAGGGTTCATCTGTGATAGGTATTTCTAAAATAGGATTTTCGTTATCAGTATGTACAGTAGCGGTATTAGAGTTACTACAATTATCTGAAGCGGTTAGGGTTCTTGAACTAGTGTCATCTATAGTAGGAGTCTTATCCGATGCATTAGCAATAACGGATATGAGTTCTTCATTGTGCAACTCAATGCGAGAAAGGGCATCTGCATTTGTGTTAAACTTTCCCTGCTTATATATTACCGTAAAGTCATATTCACTGAGCTTAAGTCGCCATCGCGTGAGCCGGGAATTGGGCTCCTTAAGACTCATGACCCACTGTAGTGGCTTATGGTCGGTCAAAATTTTGAACTTTCTGCCAAAGATGTATGGTCTAAAATACTTGCATGCCCAAACTATAGCAAGAAGCTCTTTCTCGATTGTACTATAGTTAAGTTCACTAGAGTTCAATGTCCGAGATGCATACGCAATGGGCTTGTCAGAACCAATTATACCCTGGGATAGTACTGCACCAATGGCCACGTTGGAGGCATCCGTGGTTAAAATGAACTCTTTACTGAAATCTGGATATTGAAGGATAGGATCGTTAGTAAGGAGGGTTTTGCAATGGTTAAAACAATTGGTATAATTTTGATCTAAGGTTATTTTAGAACCCTTTTTGAGGCACTGTGTAAGTGGTTTGGTAAGATTTGCAAAATTGGGGATAAATTTACGATAGTAGCCTAGAAGACCAAGAAAACGTTTAATTTCAGTGGGAGTTTTGGGTAAGGGGTAGTTTTCTATTGCATTAATTTTATTAGGATTAGGTTTCACACCGTCCTTACAGATAACATGTCCCAAAAATTCGGTTTCTAACTTCAAGAATTCGGATTTATCCATTTGAATCTTGAAATTAGATTCCCGAAGTCTTTTGAAGACTTTTTCAAGATTAAGGATATGTTCCTGCAAGGAAGTACTGAACACTATAATATCGTCTAAATAGACGAGACAGATACTTTGTAGATCTTTAAGAAGGTTATCCATCACCCTCTGGAAGGTAGATGGCGAATTTTTAAGTCCCATGGGCATCCTTAGAAATTCATAATGGCCGTTTTCAACATTAAAAGCAGTTTTATGAATATCTGCGCTGTCCATTTCGACTTGATAAAATCCAGATGCCAAATCTAGGGTAGTAAAATATTGGCACCTGCCGAGTTTGTCTAAGACATCTGTAATATTAGGTATAGGGTATTTGTCGTCGATCGTTTTTTCATTAACCTTTCGGAAGTCTACCACGAGACGCCACTTAATTTTTCCTGAAGCATCAGGTTTTTTGGGTACTATCCAAATGGGAGAACTCCATGCAGAGTCGGATGGTCTAACAATGTTCTGTTCAAGCATCTTGTTAATTTGGTCCCTAACTTCCTGACGATGAACGTACGGATATCGGTAGCTTTTGGTATGTACTGGAATTTCATCTGTAGTTCTTATCCTGTGTTTGATCTTGTTGGTGAAAGTAAGTGCTTCTCCATCAAGGTAAAACACATCTGCATAATTTTCACAGAGCTGTTCTAAATTAATACGTTCTTCTTCATTTAAATGTTCGGTACGGAGACGCGATAAAACTTCAGCTGTACGATTTGATGAAATTTCAGTACTGTTACTATTAACTTCAAATATTACAGCTTCTACCGGCCTATCCATTGAAAATATGACATCATTAGATGAAGAATTGCTCAATTCAACCCAACCTCTATTGTTCTCTACTTTGGTAAAACAATCAGAAATAAAGCAATTACAGATTATCTGACTTTCAACAAATACCTCACCATCTTTTGCATTAACTGGTACTCTTACTAACTTCTTAGAATTTGCTGGTATAATATCCTCATACAAGTTGACATTACGAGAATCGTACATCTGAATAGGTACTGTACTATTTCGTGTAATAAGTATTTTATTTTTTAGGTCAATAGTAGAATTCCATTCATCTAGTAAGTCTATTCCTAAAAGGCCATCAAAATAGTCGTGAAATTTATAGATGAAAAGCGTAATATCCTGAGACTCATTAAACTCTGAGAAGCAAGGCAAAGATATAGAGTAATCATTTTTACTAGTTGCATGAACCGTAGTAATTTGAAAAGGTTCATAGTTAAGGGGTAGATGATTGAAGTATTTTTGCACGGCCTCAGGGCTTATGAAAGACTGATTAGCCCCAGTGTCAATTAAAAGCTTAAGTGGAGGATTACTTATCTGGACATAGACTAACTGTCTTTGAATATGAAAATTTAGTTCTATTTTGGCTTGACACTTTTCGAAACCTTCTGAAAATTTTCATCATTAGTAGAAGATGGCGTTTGATTAATTTCCTCCATTACAGGTACCTCTGAGCGATAGTCTATTTCATTTTCACAGCTGTACTCATTGACATGTTCATAGTCATAGCACTCATAGTCCGGATAGTTATAATCATTGTCATAGAAATCAAATTCATTAAAATTAGTCTCACGCGATTTGAAATAATTGTTCGGTGGCGGATTTCCAAATCTACGCCAATCGTGCCCACTAGGCGGTAAAACTTTAGGATTAAAATGGCTTACTCCACTCATTGGACGAGGGGTATTACCGGCACCATGTGGCTGATGAGCTTGTGCTCTATTCGGCAATCTAAAGACATTGCTTTGAGGGTTGTAATTAGGAGGGTATGTGCGCATGACCTGTTGAGTTCGTGTCAGACAATGAGGGGGTAAAGCTTGCGAAGGAAAGTTAGGTCTCCAGCCTTGAGCAAGTTGTGGTCGGCTACCATATTGAGGAGCTGACCCAAAGTTGTTAAATCCATATGGTTTTGATGGTCCAGGCATACTAAGCGGCATAGGTCTAGGTGCGAAATTATTCAAGGGTAGATGCGTGCCATGTAGAGTAGGACGTAACAAATCTTTCCTATTAGAGCCACCATCAGTACGTTGTTGCATGTAAAGCGTGTTAAGTTCATCCTGAACATACTCGAGAGCTTTCTCAATACTATCAGGACGCATGCAACGGATCCTGGATCCTAGAGGATCCTTAAGTCCACGTAAATAGGCCTGAAGAGTAAGCTTTTTATAAAGAGAGCGCTTTGCCTCTATTGTAGTATTCACAGACTCGTGTAAAGACACATAGGTCATAATCATGCTGAATAAATTTTGACATCGCTCATAAAATTCTTGCGGCGTGCTAGAGCCTTGTGTCTGCAATGATAGATCACTATATAGCGCGGTCTCGTCACGATGGTCTGCGAAGTTGTTGATTAGCGCACTTCTAATTCCTTGCCAATTTTCCGGTATCCCATTAGAATTGATAAGCCTAGCTGCAGATCCAGAAATTTTATTTAAAATGCCATTAATTAGGGCTAGGTTAGTTAATTCGTGCCCAGGCTCAGTTCTAAAATGCGCAAGTACCAATTGATCGCATAAATTTATGAAACGGGTTAATATATGAGAATTTCCATCAAAATCTGGAACAAGTCTAAGTGACTTATAGATTAAATCTACTGGATTACTATTATTATTTGCCATATTTTCTTCCAAATTCGCGTCTAATTCACTATCCTCTAAAATATCTCCTAGATCCCTGCGTTGATCTATCGATCTATTTCTATTGCTATTCCTATCACTAGCTAACCTATTATTCCGTGATTCTCCCGGATGGAAAATCTTGACGGCTATACGTTAAACTAACACCAAAAAATCACTCGCGAAATATTAAAACGCACACTTAAAATAGATATATAATATACTAGGAAGGACTAATGTAGGAAAGCAAGGACTAAGAAAGATTCAAAGTACTTACTGCATAATGCTCCAGTATCTTTCTCCTGCACAATCAATGTTCAGATCACTCACTGCAAAAATCAATGTAGGTTCGGTAACTTGTCTATGATGTTCTAGTTTTTACAAGTATCCTACCGGCTGCGCCATTTACGATTTCTACAGGCGAGTCGCAAGAAAAAGATAGTTTTGGAGACGTAGATTTAATTAGACAAACTTTACATGAATATTAAACATAAAAATTAAGTTATACAAGTGACCATGATCGAAGTTTGATTCATAATGAGAATCACACAGGTGTTCCTCAATTCGGAGAGGTGACCGTGAGAAGATGTCGCCGTGAAGAGCTGACGTTGCGTTGCCGGGTGGTCCATATGCACAGCCGCGCTGGGTACAGTGCAAGCGATGCGATGCGATAGTTAGCTTAGCGTAACATTCAGTCAAAAAAGTATCGGGAATGGATGATTTGTTTATGGTTCCAAATTCAAATTTTTGTTTTTTTGTAGTTGTTAGATTGGCACAACTGTTTTCCATTTTGGCGCGGAGTTTGAGTTGCATCTGTTATTTATATTAAATACAGTGCTGGTTTTAGTAATATCATATATAGTGTGTATTGCGAATTTCATAATGGACAAAAATATCAAACAAAGAGTTTGTCTTAAATTTTGCATCGCCAATGGAATTTCGTGTTCGGAGTCACTGAAAAATTTATCAAAAACTCGTGCTTATGAGTGGTTCAAAGCGTTCAAAAGCGGTCGAGATGTGATGGAAGATTTGCCTCGCTCTGGTAGGCCGTCAACGTCTGCAACTGAAGTTAACATCGCAAAAGTGAAGAAAATAGTGACTGAAAATCCCCATTCAACTCTGAGAGAAATAGTCGCCGAACTTTCTGTATCTCACGAGTCGATCCGTACCATTTTAACTAAACATTTGGGTATGAAACATGTTGCTGTTCGGCTAGTCCCAAAAGATCTGAATTTTCTCCAAAAACTCAATCGCATGAAAGTCGCTGAGGACATGCTAGAACGAGTCAAATCGGACCCAACATTCATGAAACGCATTGTTACTGGTGACGAGAGTTTACGAGGTTTACGAGTTTGACATGCAAACTAGTCAACAAGCTTCGGAGTGGCGCCTTCCAACTGAACCGAAACCGAAAAAACCACGCCAAAGTCGATCAAAAGTCAAAGTCATGTTGACTGTTTTCTTTGACTATCGCGGTGTTGTGCACTCTGAATTCTTACGGGAAGGTCTAACGGTAAATAAAGAATATTATTTGAGCGTTATGCGGCGTTTAAGAGAGCAAATTCGACGAAAAAGGCCAGATTTGTGGAAAGAAAATTCTTGGATTTTGCACCACGACAATGCGCCTTCGCACAAGGCTATCATTGTGAACGAATTTTTGACCAAACACTCAACAAATACCATCCAGCAACCACCATATTCACCAGATATGGCTCCTGCTGACTTTTTTCTTTTTCCTAAACTCAAATTACTACTTCGTGGCACCCGTTTTCAATCGATAGAAGACATAAAGGCGAATTCGCGGCGAGAACTGAACTCAATTCCGGAAGCAGCGTTTAAAAAATGTTTTGATGAATGGATTATTCGTTGGCGCAAGTGTATCGTTTCTAAAGGAGCATACTTTGAAGGTGATAAAATAAATTTGGATGAATAACAGACATTTTATGTATTATTGATCTTTTCCCGGTACTTTCTTGACAGAGTAGTATTTTTTGTACTGAGCCTTCATAAGTTGTGGTCGTTTTTGTAGTGTCTCGGCGATGTTTGCCGACGTACACACTGTCAGCGTTGATGCATAGTGGCGTAAGGAATTTGCCTCGCTACTCCACAGCTTACGTGGCAGATCCAACACTATCCTGCAATCGATAGCTGCCCGAGCAGACAGTCCGCTAGTGTGGGCTCTTAACTAATTGCATCCGAACTGTTTTAGTAATTAAGTATACAGGCTAACTTAAATGAAGCAGTTGGTCCCGACTGTCATTTGTAGATCTTTGACAGTCGTTAACTCGTTACAGGTAGTCAGTGGCACAAAAAGTCTGACAAGCAGACTTACCAACGGGTACTATCGTATTACCCAGTACTAATCGGGTTGTGGAGGTCAGATAGGCAGTTGCTCTTCGTAAAATACTGGTATTCAGCTGAATCCTGTTAGACTGGAAGCCGACCCCAACATAGTTGGGAAAAGGCTAAGGCAAATGATGATAGGCTAAGTTAAATTGTTACTAACAAAGTGGACCTCATTGTGGTCTGGGTAAGACCACAAAGACCAGTCGTATCTAAAAGTTTTTTTTTTTTTTTTCGGATGGGAAATCATCAAATGACTTCTCCCGCTCTGGGCGGAGCAGGAGGGAGTGTCAGACTTTTACTGACTAAAACCCATCCATGTTCTTTCATCGCCCTTTGTGTTCCAGGGCCACGGTATCTCTTTCGAACAGTCCCGCAACCCCGGCTGGCATCGGTCCTTGCGCGCGTGGAACACGAACGCGCCGTCGACACGGCCTGTCGTCATGAGACGGACGGACGGCGAGCTAGCCCATAGCCCACCATCCACAGGCCCGCAATATCTAAAAGGCTTGGCTTTAATTTAATTTATCATCATTGCATCTACCCACTCATCTAATCAGTGAAGTATTGCTAATTTATGTAATTCACCATTGTATTTAAATTCATACTTATTATAAATGCGGAAAATGCGTAGCCGTAGCTTTCAATTTTTTTATAAATTGTTACGGCTTGCACGTGACCATGGTGGGCATAAAAAATACTAACAGAGCATGGAAAATAAACTGATTAAAATCAACTGAAATATTTTGACTAAATCAGACCATTGCTTTTCTTGCTACGCATGTTACAAAAGGCTTTGTCTAGAATTAAAAGAATTTTTCACATTTTTTTTTCACTTTTATTTTAATTTATAAAGTGTGGAAGGGAAACCGACGCAGAAACGGCTACCACGTGTTCAGTACATCATACGAAACCCCCAACATAGAAAAAAAAAACTATCATAAAAAAAAAAAAAACTGCTGGTTGCTACAAAAGTGCAATACCTACATGGTCAAAATGTACCAACCACGCTTTGTAATACGATTCAAAAATTAGATCAATGTTCAGATTTTTAAATTGATTATAAGTCTGGACATATCTGGAACCGATAGACGCTACTGAAGACGCCAAACACGTCGCCAAATTTTTAACTGACTGAATTTAGATTGCCATCGACACGCTAAGATATTGAAATGTTACCGGAAATGTATGAAATCTAGGAATTGTACACAATTCCTAGGAAATGTATACAATTCCTAGGAATTGTGTACACAATTCCTAGGAAATGTATACAATTCCGAGCCTACTTAGGAAAAGTGTAAAATAATGTTTCAAAGATTTCTTAATACACACATTTTCTGGAAAATGTATGCAATTCCTAGGAATTGTATGTAATTCCGAAATGATACTAGGAAATGTATAAAAAGAATGCTCTCTGTGAATAAAATAAATAAAACACGTTTGAGAACTAAAATCAGAATTATAATTAAGATGGTTTCGAAATTTGTATTTTGGTTGGTTTTTTGTTTGTTTGAGGTTGATTGATAGCTAGGTTTTCTGAATGGTTTAAAAAAATCAATAAAGTCGGGGTGCCTCAAGTCGGTATAATTGTTTTTTAAAGCTAAACATTTTAAAGTGTGAATCAAGAATGTAACACATTTCCGATCGCTCTTTAGGAAATGTATAGATATCCTAGGAAAAATGCATATTATAAAATATATCATAATTACATTTTCTATCTATTTTAGGAATTGTATATATTTCCTAGGAATTGTATACAATGATGGATTTCATACATTTCCGGTGACAGATATAAATGGGAATAGTACATTTTGATACAAGTGGAGAAAGTTTGTTATTGTATTCGCGACGGAATTAATACCCAAGCCGCAGGCGAGGGTTGTTATTGAACCGAGAACTGCAATAACAAATGTCCACGTGTATCAAACGACGTTTTTCATCATACATTCGTTTTTTATCATACAGTTTTGAAGAAATAAAATAAACGACAAATATTTTTGTCATAAATTATTAGGAAACTATGATTTAAATTTTCTTTTTTTCCGCGCTTTGCTTTCGCCAGGTTGAAGGAGAAGCAAAGGTATAAAGCCGCTAAACAGCCTAATATGAAAAATATAAAATTCAAATATTTTTGAGTTTAGAACACAAATAAATGTTAATTTGTTCATAAACTTTTTTTTTTTTTTATTGTCATGGTTTTTGATGATATTCTATTTATAAAACATTATTTAAACATTCAAAAAATAATAATAAAAAAAAACTCTGCTGAAATAAAAAAAAAGAAATCACCACGGACTATAGGCATTGAACCAATTTGGACTAAGTATAGTTAAAGTTATATGTGGCAATTTTCATTCCCGCACACGTGTTGGAAAATGAGAAAAAACGCACGCGTGTGAAATACATTGCATGTTGAACCTAGTCGTAGTGCGAAAAGAACTAGTTTTCGAGGCAGTCTATTGAAAAGATAGTAATCATCAGCCTAGCCTTTTCCCAACTATGTTGGGGTCGGATTCCAGTCTAACCGGATGCGCCATGGAGCGACTGCCTATCTGACCTACACAACCCATTAAGTATGAGAAACAGAAAGATAGCAATAAATACAAAATTAAAGATTTCCATGACACTTCTATGGCTATACCAATCTAATAATAAAACATGGGCAATTAAACAAAGAAAAACCAATCAATGAACCCACCGACTGGAGTTGATTGCTTTTCTTCTTACACGTGTTTGTGAAACCATAAAAGTTGACACGACACGTAAATTGTTTACTAAGGTACCTACATCTTGTGTAGCCTTAAAATCTTTAACTGGTGCCATCAATTATCATCATCTGCCTAGCCTTTTCCCAACTATATTGCGGTCGGCTTCCAGTCTAACCGGATGCAGCTCTCTGACTCGGGCTTATCATGAAAGTAATTCTAGGTCTTCAGGTTATCCTAGTTTGAGAGGCAGGGCTCACAATATCTGTATACAGACTTCTGCAGCATAGTTAGCATCTTGTTAATCAGTGTATACTAATGTATGTTTCTTTGTGACTATAAACTATTTTATTATTTATTATTTTATTATAATTAAAATGTAAATTTAACTTGTCTCATCAAGAAAAAGAGCTAAAAAATAAAACTCCGGAATATACCTGTACCAGTCTTTAACAAGGAGAGACTGCCTATCTGACTTCCACAACCCAGTAACCGGGTAATACGATATCCCTTGGTAAGACTGGTTGTCAGACTTTTCGGGCCACTGACTGCTACCAGTAACGGCTGTCAAAGATTTACAAATGGCAGCCGGGACCTACTGTTTAACGGAGTCGTTAAGTGTATGTTAAAAAACGTGCATTAATAACTTAAAACAAGTACTTACGTCAGCAGGCGTATTAACAACGCCTATATTGTAGCCAACAGGTAGCGAAGAGCCCAAGGTCGTGACAATCCCGGCAAGAACCAAGTAGAAGGACCATCCCCCCTTGTAGTCGTGCGATGTGGTTAGGTGTTGGTGCTCGGTGGTTATCTGGAAAACCATGATAAGGTTAAAGGTGTCTGGCGGCTGTCACTACACCTGCCAGAATAATACGGTTTAGTAGGATAGGTCATGTGTCTTTCCGTGGTTGATACGTTCATAGAACGGTCATGGTATGTTACGCATGGCTTGAATTCCTGCTACGCTGATGTCGGTCGCGTACGTAGGTCGTGCGTACGAGTATACACTGTGTTCTATATTGCCCCATGGCCCATACTCTGACGCTGTTTTTCTCGCTGGCGTACGCGACCGACATCAGCGTAGCAGGTATTCAGGCCTTATGGTAGTTTCCTACCTTTAGCCCATTCTACTCTCTTGGGGTCGTCCCAACACGTTCTTCTTCCATTCTTTCCTGTCAGACATTAATTCATTCCTCACACAATCCATCCATCTTTGCTTTAGCCTTCGTCTTCATCTACATCCATCATAGTTAATGGTTATTACGGGACCGTAACTAAAACTCGCGGTAACTACTTGGATGAGGGACGTACAAAACTGGGAGGTGTGACAAAAGAGGGGGGAGGCCTACGAGTATTCCCAGCAGAAAGTGGGTGATTCCGGGCTGTAATGATGAAAAATTAAAACCAGCCAAGTGCGAGTCGAAATCGCGCATGAAGGGTCTATATCGTGTGCATAAAAAATCGCACCGAATCGGGCGGGAGGAAACGCCCGGGTGTTTCCATTGCGAGGATCGACCGGAGGACACGGTGGAGCACACGGTGGAGGTGTGCCCCGCGTGGGCGGAGCACCGCAGTGTCCTCGAAGCGGCGATTGGCGGCGGCGACCTCTCGCGTCCGGCCCTGGTGCAAGCCATGGTCCGAGCGAGACGGAATGGGACGCCGTCACCTCCTTCTGCGAAGCAGTAATGCTAGAGAAGGAGGTGGCGGAACGTGAGAGGGAGAGAACCTCACAGCGTCCCGGCCACCGCGGGAGACGCCCCGGGCGTCGGGGGCCACTGGTGGCCCCCGGCCACCGTAGGCGCGGGCCTGTGGACGGTGGGCTATGGGCTAGCTCGCCGTCCGTCCGTCTCATGACGACAGGCCGTGTCGACGGCGCGTTCATGTTCCACGCGCGCCTCAAAGAGAGGCAGCAAAAAGGAAGGGGTCCGAAAGGACCGATGCCTGCCGGGGTTGCGGGACTATTCGAAAGAGATACCGTGGCCCCGGAACACAAAGGGCGGTGAAGGAACATGGATGGGTTTTAATCAGTAAAAGTCTGACACTCCCTCCTGCTCCGCCCAGAGCGGGAGAAGTCATTTGATGATTTCCCATCGGAAAAAAAAAAAGGGTTTCCCTACTATCGTATAATATATATTTTTTAAATACACATTCTGGGAAAATTTCAACTGTCTAGCTGTCACGGTTCATGAGATAGAGCCTGGTGACAGGCAGACAGACGGACAGTGGAGGCTTATAAGTAATAAGGTCCCGTTTTTACTTTTTGGGTACGGAACCTTAAAAAGGATAATGATACACATACCACACACGCGCGATTTGTCCTTTTTCTACATAACGCTCATTTATCTACAGAGCTGTTTGTGTAATTTTTAAGCTACCCATTTATCATTTATGTTTTATTTTTGTTTAGTCTTTCATGTTTACACTGTCTACATTTCAATTGCATAAAAATGACAAGTGGAAGTGCAGAGTCTCCTAATACAAGCAATTCCTTGCTTAAAAGGTGATCTCCAATAATGTTAAAAAACAACTTTAGGCCCATTTCATTGGCCTCTGTTATTTCGAAAGTGCTTGACAGTTTGCTTAACACTCAGCTGGATAAATACTTAAATCTACATGATAACCAGTTTGGTTTCAAAGCTGGTCACTCTACAGAAACAACTATAATTATTCTGTTTGAAGCACTGTCAAGTATTACACTGATAGAAATACACCTATCTTTGCTTGCTTCCTCGACTTATCGAAGGCATTTGACTTGGTTTGCTATGATCTGCTGTGGAAAAAGCTGCAGCAAGCGTCAGTGCCAGACGAACTGATCCGTGTATTCCAATACTGGTACAACAATCAGGTCAATGTTGTTCGATAGTCAGGGGCTTACTCGACTCCATACAGGTTGGAGTGCGGCGTGAGGCAAGGGGGGCTAACCTCACCGAAGCCTAATGAACCTGGTAATGGCCCTGGTGCACAGGGTGCGGGCCAGCCGCAACAGTATCCTGAAAGCTTTTGCTGAACGTTTCGACTGTCAGTACGTGAACCACTGTTGTATGGTTCACGTACTGACTAATGCTAAGATATTGTTTTAATTTGATTTCATTTTATAATAATTTTAATTTCAATTGTGATATTGATTGTAATTTGATTTAATTTTGTTAATAATTTTAATAGTGATTTTAATTTGATTTGATTTAATTTTGTTAATAATTGTAATAGTGATTTTAATTTTAATTGTGTTGTTGATTTTGTTATTTGTAATTCTGTTTAATTGTACCTACCACACAGTACCATTGTACCTATCCACAGTTGATTGAATTAAATAAATAATAATAATAATATGTATCGAAATGCCTATTGTAATTGAAATAAACGTTATTTTTTTTCTTTATTTTAGCAGCATAGGTGGTCCAGTAGTATCGGCCCCGATGTACTACCACTTTTCAACCTTATTATTTAGGAGATAGGAGTGAAAACTGGCAGACCGTTAGTGAACTCGATCGTACGTGTCGTAGGTTCTAATGGACAGAGCAGGAATGTTACTTTGTATTATTTGTCATCAGTCATCAAAGGTGAAGGAAAATATTGCGAGGAAACCGGTATGACCTAGTTATCCTAGTAATAAAAAATCGAAGATTTGTGACGTCCATTAACCCGTACCGGGCCTAGCGTGGTAAATTAGGGTCCACTTTCTCTCATAGAGGGGAGGCTGGTGGTCCAGCAGTGGAAGCATTTATATGCTTAAGCTTCTTTTAATAATCATTTATCTATCTCTTCGTCCGAGGGCCTGTTAGTGCCCGTTGGGATCGCGGTTGCTTGCAATAGTGTATTATCATCTATGGTTGCTTGCGCGCGCATGCGATACCATTATGGAAAATTGATTTTATCGGAAACGGAATCCCTTCTTTCCCAAGATGCTTGTCCGTAACGACGAAGTAAAAAAGATGATATAAAAAAACATATTTTAGTACCTACGCGTTTGAATAATAATGTTGCTACTGCATCTAGTTTTTATTATGAATTCAAGGTGAAACAACGCAGCGATTTGAATTGTCTGAAGAGGAATTGTGCAATTTCAGTCAGTTTTCACGAGTTTTATTTCTCCTTATTACGTGTTTAAAATCACAAAATATCAAGAAAACCAACTTACGAAAATATTAACAAAATCCTTCAGCTTCATTTTGCAAGCACTAAAAAAACTTATTCTAAAAACACTATTCTAAATGCAGTTCACTCCACTTTCACCACTTCACTGAGCACATAGCCAGGCAGGCTGTGGCCACATCCACGACTGATGGGACCACGCTACAGAAGACAAATATTGGCCAATACCAGTCGCACAGCCAACCGTCTATGACGAAGTATGTGAGTGATATTGAGGCTGCCCCGTGGCCGGCGATCGCTGATATACACCGTCAAGGAGATCATTGTGAACGGGGCCATTTTGTTGTTAGGCCGCTTTCACATTAGGACGTTAGCAGCGCGACAGTAGCACATGCCTTTGCACCCTTCATCTGTGAAGCCCGACCGAATCGGTCTGACACCATTGTTTAACTATTGAATCTACTTCGCTAATAGATGAAGGTTGAACAGCCGCGTCGAAGTTTAATCCAGTGTAGCGCACTTCATTCCAAAAATGGATTCCGACAGGGAAATATTGTTGCTCCAGCGGCTGCGGCGGTAGCGCGTCTGTTGCGCGACTGTCGCGCTGCTAAAGTCGCCTAAATGTGAATGCGGTCTTAAGCTATGTACACTCACCGTACTTAGGTGCGCGTACTAAGATGAGCGAAGTCCCACATCCCGCATGAAACGATAGTTACGTACGATATACAGTATGTGTTAGCGAGACAATACAGTACTATTCAATTTTCATTAGAAACGTGAACGTTGCGGCTAATCTGTATTTAAATTTTTGATTTAAGCTATTTGTTATTCCTGAAGTCTCGTGATTTCGTTTGAGAAGACGGGATTTAGAGGACTAGCGTATGCTTGCAGCTTCACCCGCGTCGAGATTAGCAATTTATCCCACGGAAAAGAATTACCGGCACAAAAAGGATCCTGTTTTAATCCAGATTATAGCGAATCTATACAAATAAATACAATTCAAGTGTCTGTTTGTAATTTCAAAACAACAGCTTTTAACTTATTGCATATGAATGTACTTACGATAGGTAATTACAAAAAAAAAAAAGTTTGTCTGTCTGTCCGGCTCCGAAATGGCTGGACCGATTTTGACTTTTACTGGCAGCTGATGCTGTAAGGAGTAACATAAGCTTTTATTTTAGAAACAAGGATTCGGGTTCGGTGAAAACAAATTAAAACCTTTGAAATTGTTAACAAGATCCTATTCAAAAAAGGGAAGTAATATTTTTATAATAATTTAGTGCGGACGAAGCGGGCAACAGCTAGTTTCATCTAAATTCGTTCAGCCGTTTAGGACAGACCACCAGACAGACAGGTACTTGCGCATTTATTTTAATATATTATGAGTTATTGTGAACGGAGCAATTTTGTAGTTAAGCCGAGTTATTCTTGGAGTCACGTGATTCTGTTTAGAGTCTTTAGAGATAGGATGTTGGTGCCGTTGGATGTTGATGGTCAATGGGGGCTATCGTTTTTGAGCTCACCAGATGGCGCTACTGTCGAGTAAGGTCTTGTCAATAATTCTATTTTATACTCTAAAGTACTGACTGAACTCGACCTGACAATGACGCAACTGGAGGAGGAGATGGCCAGAACAGCGATGGCTGATGCCGACGCTGTGAGGATGCCATCCTCACCACCAGGGTGGACGGAGCAGATGTTCTCATCTTCACCGACACCTAGCGAAGACCAGCACGGGCTGGAAGACAGGGAGGAATCATCCGATGGATCCATCTCCCCCTAATTCCACCTCACCGTCGCCCACATCCCGTCCCCTAAATATCATCCAGACCAACCTCCAGCATAGCCAGACGGCTACCGCTTGCCTGCGCAGGGCACTGGAGATGGAACCCCGAACCATTGCACTCATCCAGGAGCCTTGGATCCGTAATAACAGAATATGCGGCCTTGGTAACATTGGAGGTAAGCTGATCCTCGACACACAAGGCACAGATAAACCACGAACCTGTGCCTATATACCCAAAAATGTACCCACCACCACACTCACGCAATTATGTTCCAGAGATGTAACAGCCGTCAGGCTCAAAACCGACGGCGATGCACCCGATATCGTCCTGGCCTCGGTATACATGCCAGGCGAGGATGAAGACTGCCCACCAAAAGAAATGGCCGACCTGGTAAGGTATTGTGAAGACGCCAACCTGGACCTGGTCATCTGCACGGACTCGAACGCCCATCACCCGCTTTGGGGTTGCGCCAAAGCCAACAATAGAGGTGAGGTACTATGCACATATTTGTTCTCCACTAACCTTAACATCGCAAACCGCGGCTCGGAACCCACTTGGGTCACATCCCGCGGACAAACGATCATTGACCTAACGCTGTCTTCGGAAAGCGCGGCAAAACTTATCTCTGACTGGCACGTATCCAACGAGCCTTCCTGCTCGGACCATAGAAGGATTCGCTTCTCACTAGTAGCTAACCTAAAAAAACCTGATCCTAGACGCAACCCACGCCGCACCAATGTACCCGGCTACAAACGGCTGTTGGCCTCCCTATTAATGCAGCACCAAACGCCCCAAATTATAACAGACCCCAAACAACTTGAAGACACCGTGACAAAACTCTCAGAATTTATAATTGAAGCCTACCACGCCTGCTGCAAACTAAAAGACCCAAACACCAAGAGCAAGGGTAACTCCTGGTGGAATGCGGAACTTAGTAAGCTCAGGCATACCATGCGCAAACAGACCAAAAACTCCAGACTACCAGAAGACTGGGACTCATACAAGAAAACACAATACACCTTCAAAAAACAAGTCAGGAATGCCAGCAGGGCTGCCTGGCGGAAATTCTGCGAAGAAATTGAATCGAACAGCGAAGCCGCTCGTGTGAGAAAGATCCTATCTACCGATCAGGATCGCAATCTCGGGTCGCTGAAAACCCCAGATAACACTTACACTAAGTCGGACCACGAAACAAGTAAAGTCCTTTTGGAAACCCACTTCCCAGACTGCAATCTCTCCGAGGACAGAACCTGGGCAAGTGAGCCAACGCACACACCAAATGACCAAGACTGGGCCAGAGCCCGCACCATAGTAACTGCAGAGAGAATTAAATGGGCAATAAAGGCTTTTAAACCATATAAATCCGCAGGCTTAGACGAAATTTTCCCCGCCCTACTACAATGGGGAGTAGACGTCCTAACGCCGTGGCTGACCGCCATCTACCGAGCCTGCATAGCACAGAAATACATACCACTTGCATGGCGAGAGGTGAAAGTTATTTTCATCCCTAAACCAGGCAAACCTGATTACACACAACCTAAGGCGTATAGACCAATAAGCCTAACATCTTTCCTACTGAAAACCCTCGAGAGACTCTGTGATCGACACATTCGGGACGGACCTCTTCGGGAGCGACCCCTCCACAAACAACAACACGCGTATTCCTCAGGAAAATCAACAGAATCTGCGCTGCACAATGTGATCTCCAAGATCGAATGTGCAGTGGACTACAAATGCTCCTCCCTAGCCGTCTTCATTGACATAGGAGGCGCTTTTGACAAAACCATCTTCCATAGCATCAACGTAGCCCTCGAGGAACACGGTGTGGACTCGACCCTGCGAGGATGGATCACAAATATGCTCCGACTGAGAGCCGTACAAGTCACTGTAAACGACACCACTAGAGCCATAGTGGCGAAGGGCTGCCCCCAAGGTGGTGTCCTTTCGCCACTACTATGGAACCTCATAGTAGACAGCCTCATCAAACGTCTCAACAGCAGAGGCTATTATACGGTGGGCTACGCTGATGATCTGACCATAATAATAAACGGCACAAACGAAAACACACTATGCAACCTTATGCGCCAAGCCCTAAGGATAGTAGAAGACTGGTGCAAGGAATACAGACTAGCAGTGAACCCTACCAAAACCGAACTCGTCCTCTTTACAAAGAAAAGGAAGCTGCCAACGTTACAACTACCAAGCTTCTTTGGGACAACTCTAAGCCTATCGACTGAAACCAAATACCTGGGTATCTTTTTGGACAAACAGCTGAACTGGGCAAAACACACTGACTACATAATCACAAAAGCCAGTATAGCCCTATGGCAGTGTAAGAGACTCCTCGGGAGAAACTGGGGCATAAGCCCCAAAATCACCTACTGGCTATACACCGCAGTTATCCGACCAATCATTACATACGGCTCTTTAGTTTGGTGGCCTAGGACCAACCTAAGTACGACCCAAAAGGATCTCGAGAAACTACAAAGATTTGCCTGCGTAGCAATCACCGGCAGCATGAGAACTTCCCCCACTGCTGCCTTACAGGTGATGCTGGGGCTACCACCCCTACACCTCGTCGTAAGAGAGGAGGCGGCCATAGCGTCTTTCAGACTCGAAGTATCCGGCACCCTAAGCAAGGACTCCAGAATCAAACACACACGCATCAGAGCAGATTCAATCAAAGAACAGCCGATGATGGCATCACCTATCGACAGAATCCTGAAGACCCACTGTTTCCAAAAACACTACAACATAGAGCTCATAGAGGAGTTATGTGACTACTCAGGTACAAAAGAGCTAAGGATTTACACTGACGGATCAAAAACTGATGATGGGACAGGCGTCGGGGTGTTCTCCGACGACCTAAACATTAAGATTTCCAAACCACTTGGAATGCTCAACTCTGTTTACCAAGCAGAGTGTGTAGGTATTATCCAAGCGGCACATGCTATAGAGGCCAGGGAGGTTACAGATACCAATATTCGAATACTCACCGACAGTGCCTCAGTTCTTCAATCCCTAAAGAGTAATCAGATCACGTCGAGACTAACACTAGAATGCCACAAGGCCCTAGAACGCATCACGGTACTAAATCACAACACGGTAACGCTACAATGGATCAAAGGTCACAGTGGATCACTTGGAAACGATGCGGCTGACGAACTTGCCAGAAGAGGATCCAGCACAAGACCTTACGGACCCGAACCCATTGTGCCCATTCCCTTCAAGCAGCTAAGAAGCTGGTTAAAAGATCACACCCGAATACAAGCGGAGAAATGGTGGACCTCGACACCAGGATGCAGGCAATCCAAGGAAGCTATGCCATGCCTGGATACAAAGCTGACCAGGCGCCTTCTGCGCCTGGACAGAGATAGCCTGCGTCTGGTGGCGGGGACCATCACCGGACACTGTTCACTGAATAAACACTTCCACACCCTAGGTATTACTGACAGCCCCCTGTGCAGAGCATGCATGGAGGCGGAGGAAACGGTGGCGCATGTGCTCCTTGAGTGCACAGGCATTACCAAGATTCGCGAGGAGACCCTGGGAACACCAAGATCCCTTGCGGATGCCCTGAGGAGACCGGGAAGTTTAATCTGCTTCTGGAGGGAGGTGGTCCCTAAAATTAGCAAGCATGAAACATTTAAAAATCATTCTACCTCCAAGTACTAACAAATAAGATCCTAAGTTGCTACTTAAAATCTTCAAGTCACAATTAATCAGAAATGGCTCAGTCTAGAATACAATCGTGAGTATTAGTATAAATACGTGATAAAAAAGCACGCAACGCGCGAACACTGTATGACATCTGACATTTCGGAAGACCTTAGTCTACACGAACGCCTCTAGCGGCGAAATTATGCGCGAACAATGGGGGCTTGTTATGACATTTGTATTGTTTGTATATCGTTCGTTCTTTCGTTTGTTGTTTTGTTGTTGTGTCACTGGCGCTCCTGTGCGGTGCCGCTTTTTTTTTCTGTAGGTTTTATGTTTGTATGTACTTACTGTTTGTGTGTACTATGTGTTACTGTATATGTATATGGACTACGTCTGAAATATTCTATTCCATTCTATATCATATTAAGATATGAGTGTACTTGTAATTTCAAACGATTATCTGATTGTGACCCACAGCGGTAAAGTTATAGCAGAGAATTTCATTTAGAGATGAAACGGATAGTTGTTTGGCCGGATACCGAATAACGGATATTCGGCGAACTGCGAGGCCGGATGGCTGGATATCCGGCCGTCGGAGCTCCGGCGGAAAGTAGTTCTCTGAGGCAAGTTGTTACATGTTTGGTTTCGTACAGCTGCGGGCAACGCGATTATGAAATGAAATGAAATGATGTTTATTTTTGCAAGTAGGTTCTTACAAACACTTTTACGTAATTTTTTTTTTAAACTAGATGGGGCCGGTGTTTCGTATCTGACTATTCTGAGAAGACACAGCCGAAACAAACTCAGAGTTCATAGTCTCTTTTGAAGTCCAGACATAATCTTGTTCAATTCAGATGAATGCAGATTAGTGTCTGAGATGGTCTTTTGAAGAAAGAACCACACGGATTTGAGTGGACCTGTCCAGTCAGTGCAAGCATTTGTCAGTTATCGTGTAGCTCGACTTATAACTCAAGGAGCTCAACGAAACGACGAACAATACCAAAGAAAGGACATTTGGGTAGGTCGCTTATAGTACTCAAACTGCCAGACAGTCGTGGGGAAAAAAATAAAATAAAATATGTGACCCACACGGTCCTCACATTCAAAATAATTAAATAAAATTAACAATAATTTACAAAACGAATGTCAAAACCAAATAAATAAAAATAAACATTAAATGTCACAACAATAATAAAAAAGTAAAATACTTGACAAAATAAGTATTCATGTCAAATCAATACACGTCACATAAAATAATGTAAAATAAAGTAAAAAAAAAAAAAAAAATACTGAACTAAGTATTCATGTCAAATCATTCAATGTCAAAGTGTATAGTGTTTATTGTAAGTGTAAAAGAAAGGAATTAATAATAAACAAGCGAAGTCCGAAATTTTGACATTCACAGAGCAAATTTCATTGGAGCAGCTTAATACCAAGCCTTTTTATCTTCGAGATAGTGATTAACATGATAGTAGGCTTTCAGGCATAACTTCCGTTTTATAAACGATTTGAATTTATTTAGGCTTAGTGTTTGAAAATTGATTGCATCATTTCGGGCGGTTTTGGGTCTCACTGGGACTCATCGGGAGTGATTGTGCCACTTATTGATTACAAATATTAATTTTTAAATTGTTAAAAAAAAAAACAAGTTTTAGTGCGGTTCGATATTCGAAACGTTAGAGTACTTACATGTAGTTTTTAATTAAACTTATCATAATTGCTAGCTGTTGTCTTATTTCATGTCCGTTTTAAAGGATTTTTTAGAAAATTTATGCATATCCGGTATCCGCCGGATATTGATTTACTATCCGGTATCCGGCCGGATATTAAAATTTGGGCCGGATACCTACCGAATAGTTACCGGATATCCGTTTCATCTCTAATTTCATTTCACTCGTTAGTAAAGACTTGACGAAAAATTATCTTTTAATTTATTTTGTTTTCGTCAAAATCATGATTATACAGGGTGTAAATAGACCTTTAACGAAGCCGAAAGGCACTTGTTCTTCCGATCATTGCGATTTTTTTTTGTTTTGGACCATACCTGGGAAACTTCTAGTAAGTACGGAGATATTGGAGGTCTAAGTTCCAACTTTTTCTTAAAAATAGTAGTTTATAAGGGGACTTTACTTTAAATACCTCCATAACCCGTTTATTATGCATCCATAAGCACGATGTTTTGAGTGCGTTACTATGAGTTTTACCGTAAAACGTGATTTTTCACCGATCACCGACCCATTTAAAAAACTTCTGTCACCATTAGAAAGCCGCGTCTTTACTGAGTAGCATAGGCTATATTTTATCCCCGTACTCCCACGAGAACGGGAACTACGCGGGTGAAACCGCGTGACGTCCGCTAGTACCAAATGTCAACGCACTCGGCAAACAAAAAGGGTCCACTGTCAAGCCATGGTACATGTGTAAAATGAAGTCAATTTAAAAGCAAATGCTATCGATTACTGATAACCTTATAGCCCACTTTTATACAACGAGCAGTCTTAATTACTGAATTAAATGACTTAATTAATTAATTGGTTAGAATGTAGTACGCTACAATAACGCTACTTAATACCATTGGCACTGTCAAAGTTCCAACTTTGGACCATACCTGTCAAAGTTGGAACTTTGACAAGTATGGTCTAAAACAAAAAAAAAGACACAGACAGAGAAAAAAAAGACACACAAGAACAGATGCCTTTCGGCTTTGTTGAGGGTATTTTTACACCCATTATAAACTCGATGAATAACAAAAAAAAAAACATGTTTTTTTGGGACAACGACCACTTCTATTGTAGTTACAATAATAATTTAAACAAAGGCATATAAGGAGAGCCATAGATGAACATTTCATTCCGACTATTTCTAGTACAAAAACCTCTTGAAATTTAAATTTCATCAACATACAGCCTAGCACTGGCCTGCAAATTGCAAAAATACGTAAGAAAATTTTAATTTCGAAGGCTACCCTGGAGCATCCACCTTAATATCAATTGACCACTTAATTTATCATATCTACCCTGGATCCACCTTAATATCAATTGACTACTTAATTTATCATATCTACCCTGCAGCATCCACCTTAATATCAATTGACCACTTAATTTATCATAATTATTAACATATCTTTTGAAGTCAAAGTCAATGACAGATTTTCAAAGGCAAGAAATACTGCTACTACATCACACGGAGTCAGCTATAAATTACTAGTCTTTCATCTTCTTCAATCATTAACATACTGTATTCTATGACAAATGTTGTTATTCAACCTCTGCTGAATTTATTACGGCTACCTCTGAGTTCTGAGTTTGTTTCGGCTGTTTCTTCTCAGTCAGTCAGAAACACGAAACGCGCGTTTCACGAAACACCAGCCTAGACGACAATGATGATTATTTTACACATCGATCATCGATTTTTACAAAGTGTTTGTAAAAATCTATTTGCAAAATAATCATACCTACTGTTAATTCTTTTGTCGCTAGCCTAGCACCAGTTATAAATAGGTCACTGACTCCAATTTTAAAATGTCATGGCCAATTGAATTTATGAAAGGTCAATTGAATGTTGTCAAATCGAATGGCTATTTTAATGATAAGTTGTTCAATCAAATCAAATCGTTTATTCGTGTGATTTTTGTAAAAGATACAGCGAGGTCTTGTAAAATACAGGGTGTCAACAGACTTCACTAAGCTCCACCTACCAAGCATTCTGTACATCAAATTATGTAACTCTACGCATTTTTTTTTTTTGTTAGAACTCAATGTAACGCACCTAAAACAATATGCTGATGGATGGATTGAATAGAACGTGGTCGTGAAGGTGTAAAAATAAGTTAAGAAGTAAAAATGTACATTAAAAACACACGTATTTCAAAAAAACGTGTGAAAAAGTTGGAACTTTGACCCCCAATATCTCCGTAACTAGAATTTTCCCAGGTATGGTCTAGAACAAAAATAAGATCGCAATGACGGGGAGAACAAGTGCCTTTCGGCTTCGTTAAGGGTCTTTTTACACCCTTTATTGATGTGCTCAAAAATCTACACATTGGGCTTACATTATGTCACAGTTTTTGTGATTTATGGTGGAATCGCCAGGGTAGCCCGCGAAATTATTATTTTTTAAGTTTTTTGCAATTTGCAGGTCAGTCTCAGGTTGTATGTTGATAGAAATATGATTCGTGCTATAGTTGCTGCCAGTTAAGATGCCAATAGCGGTCATTGACCCACCTACATTTATTAAAGTTCTGAACTTTGAAAAACCAAAAATAAGCTTGTTTCAGTCTTGAATAATCTTCAAAAAAAATCTAATGAAAAACGATACAATATGGTTTATTGTTTTGGTTTGTTCGAGGAGATATTAGGGAAAGGGCAATGACCGCTATTGACAAGCTAAAACGCAACAACTATAGTCTATAGTAACACGTATGTAGTTACAGAATTACTTATGTATATTCATTAAAATCATCAATACTTACATTTAACCCCATTGAATGACTTTTTCAAGAAATGCCTTGCTAAAATGTACTTTGTACACGTGATTGGAGATACTGGTCTTTAGGTACTATTTTATACATTTATAAAGGAGTACCACCAGCCCGCTTAGCATGACAAAAGTAGAAACGAAAGAGAATCGATAAATCTTTTGTTCATCTGTCATTGAATCGACAAAATGACAGATGAACAAAAGGTTTGTCGATTCTCTTCCGTTTCTACGGTGGTCATGCTACACGAGCTGACCAGCATTTCGGAGACTCAGACGCGAAAGACCAAAAGTGTTTTGGTCCTTTAGATGTTACCCTTAAACAATACTACCACAACAAAGGAAAGCCAACAAGTATATAAGCAAAACATTAAAGGATACAGATAATACAGGCTGCAGGGGAGAACAGTGTTAGTCCGGACAGGAATGTGAAGTACTCTAGCAGGATAAGGGCTAGCGACAATCCGAAGCCAGCTACCAACCTGTAATCATGCGGCATGCCGTTATACTGAACATAAGGGTATAACTCACTACTTAATTACAACCAATTTAATTAAGTAGTTTATACTTATCATAAAAGCGCCTACTATAAACATAATCCCTAGTCTCTAAAAAAAAAAAACTAAGGAACTACGAATGCAAGCAGGCAGTTTTGCTTTTTAAGCTTTTGAACGCCATTGTCACATATACGTGACAAGCAAGCGCGTGCCCTGTACGCCAACGACACAAAAATGTAACAAAATGTTAGGTGAAGTTGCTTGGCTGGAGGGCACATGCGTGCGTTTATGCTCTGGCGTTCAAAAGACTAATATGGGGTTTTGCGCACAAATGCGTCTTTGAGTTTGCCAACTTCAGTCGCAAATACACATAACTTGAAAAATTCAAGTTACAAACTTAGTACGGCGTATTTTTAAATACTGACAAGAAAAGAATCGACACGTGCTCGAGTAGCTAGTAACATGCTCTGTTATTAATTTATATTTTCTCTCCTGCTTTGCAAATATACTAGGACAACAGAAAGACAAGGAATACAATCGTATGAATGTTTAACTAATACAACAAAGGCCACAGTGACAGTACATACAGTGTCAATCATGCAGTTACAATGAATGAGAAGGTGGATATGTATAAAAGAAAGGTTTACTTCTAAATAAGTACTATCCTACTGTTACTAACGGTATTGTATTGTTTAGCGGGCAGCCCGCTTAGCATGACCACAGTAGAAAAGAAGGAGAATCGACAAATCTTTTGTTCATCTGTCATTTTGCTGTCATTGAATCGACAAAATGACAGATGAACAAAAGATATGTCGATTCTCTTTCGTTTCTTCGGTGGTCATGCTAAGCGGGCTGGCGTCTGCAACTCCACGTCCAAGCGCGTATTTTGTGTACGGGTGGCGAACTGGCGACTCGCCGTGATAACAAAATTAAGTAAGCAGAAATGCTTTTTTAAGCATTGTCTGATGGGGACAAGTCATCCTCTCGCAATATTCCATTATAAGTTCTTGTTGAAAATGGTGGTCAATGGGACTGCCAAGCCAACACCTTAAGAGGTGATTAAAGGTTAGCAAAGATGCTCAACGCGATGTCTTTGTTAGATAGAGGAACCTAAATGTGTGGTTTGATATTGGTACAACGTTTTGGTATATAGCCATGTTCTAAATGTAGCATCTGTGGGGCAATGGTTTCTAAAGCCGGCCAAAGAGTTATTTCGAGATGATAGAGCCGTTTCCTCAGTATGTTCCTGTGCCAGGTAACAATCCGTTTAGCTAAACCGAATATTGCCACCTTGCCACCACCAATAAGGACTGATCTTTGGCAATGTTTCAGAAATTAAAACATTTTTTTTTTTTTAAGTTGCTTTATGCTTCGATGTTGTAGTAATGCGAGCTTATATTAAAAAAAACAGGAAACTCGCATTACTACAACATCGAAGCATAAAGGCAACGCAAATTTTAAAAGAATGAAAATTTTCATAAGAGAGGTCAAAAAAATTGTCTCAATGATCATATAATTATTTTTTATTACTAGTCTCTACTGAAAATATAGTAAGGTTTAAGGTTTAAGAACAACTTTATTTCTCATAAAGAATTTGATACATAATTCACTTACTGAGAAACAATACTAAAACTAAGATTAATAATCAGAGCGCACAGAGGTGCGTATATAAAATAACAAAACAAAATGTTAAGAAGAAAAAAAAAAAAAATAATGTGGGTAAACAGATAACATTAACTCGATCGTAAGTTAGAATAACCAAGCACAACATGGATGTATGAATTTGATTTTTACTAGATGTGGCATTGATGGCTCAGTCTGTTAATAGAAATTTATTTGTAATGTTATGGTTTTATTATTATAAGGCTATTCTTTGTTTTTTTTTCCTTATTTCATAATTCTATTTATATTTTAGGTACATAGGTAAATGGTTTATAAAACATGTTTGTTTTGTTTTTGTTTACTTTAAGAAATTGTTAACGTATATTTTTAATTGAGAGGTTTATACTTAATCAATATATATATATATATATATTGTGTGCGTTTTAATTATGTGTTATATAATATAATATGTATATGTATATATTTCTATTTATGTATATTTTGTATTTTAATTATGTATTATATAATATATGTCATATGTATATATATATAATTATATTGATTAATATACATATTTAGCAAGTTTTTGTTATTATGGCACTTTTTTATATTTTTATTATATATATTATTATTACTTATGTCTATATTTTTTTATTTATTTATTCACTTATTTGTATGTATTAATTGTATGAGTTTTTAGTAGTCTTTTGAACCGGGCATAACTTTGTTCTTTTTTTATTGCTGATGGTAACTTATTATTAATGGTAACACCCTCAAACTCTAAATTTCTTCTTCCATAGTTAGTTCTAGGAGGGCGGGTCACTAAGTAACTAGCACGTCTTAAGTTAATCTTTCGTGTTTGTTGTTTTGTTTCAAATTTTATATTGGAATGCAATTTTCCTTATTTAATATTTTACGTATTAGAATACATGTGTAGTATATGTACGTTTGTTTTATGTTCATAATTTTTGTTTCCTCGTATATCTTTTGTACCTGAATGAAACGTCTCATTTAATCTACTCTTGGGTATTTTCTTTAATGCCGTATATTGGCCTCAATCTGCCCGCGTGGCATGACCACCGTAGAAACGGGCTTCTTCGAAGAAAGAATCGACAAAATCCGTTTCCACGGCGGTCATGCTATACGCGGGCAGATTGAGGCCAATATACGGCATTAAGGGGAAATGCCCATAGAGTAGATTGCCATGGAGTTTAGATTTGCCCGATTGCATGGCCTGCCCCCTATTATATGGGACTGAAACGTATCTGGCGAAATGGGTGTACTATAAGGAACACCTCTGCCTAACCTTTGGGGATCGCAGGCGTGGTGTTATGTTATGTATGTTACCTCGCCTGATGAAAGATGCCTATAGAAGTTGTTTGTTCACTCTTGCTTTGCAGGCTGACCGAATAACCAAAGTCGACAGTTCGACTCTTGTTCGACACCAAAAAATAATCTATTTATGTAATTTTTATGAAGTACGGTAAACAATCGCATTTATTTACGGTCACGTGATTTTAAACAAAGAGCCGATACGGACGTTACACGTGCATTCAAACAAGCGTGTTTACATCACCTGAACAAAGGTAACGTGCACTTGGCAACACGATAAGGTGATCATCAATGGCCGTTACGAAAAATACATCTTTCTTTAATATTATACGAGTCTAATTATATTATATTATAGAGGTTGAGAGGTATAGGGTGAAGTTCCTTATTCTTCATAGAATAGGGAGAATCCTTCGACTACACGTGGTTTGCGTATGGTTTGTCGGGTGAATGTATAAATAAATAATAAATATCGCTGGACATTAACACACAGCGCCATCTAGTGCCACACTAAGCAACGAGGCTTGTGTCGTGGACACCAGATAGTTGATATTCTACATAGATACTTTTTGTTTGTAAATACATACTTATTATACATATAAACATCCATGACTCGGAAACAAATGTCCATGCTCATCACACAAACATTTGCTCCAACCGGGATTCGAACCCCGGACCCTTAGAACGTAAGGCAGCCTCACTACCGCTAGGCCATTCGGGTCGTCAACACCGACCATATTACCACCACTGTATATGCAAATCTCGCAGACAACATTTGCTTGTGCGTTGCCAGACTCAAAAAATAACTGGCCAAATGTGGGTGCACCATAGGATACACCTCTGTCTCTTCGGGGATAACAAGCGTGATCATCTTTATGGAGCTTGGTGGAGCGACGGTTATTTCAGGGTGGCTATTAGCAGTTGGATCGAATCTAACGGTGTACGATTAAAAGAAGCCTTACATACTTAACTAGCTGATGCCGGAATTATATGTCATACTAAAACCTTCCTCTTGAATCACTCTATCTGTTAAAAAAACCCGCATCAAATCGTTGCGTAGTTTTAAAGATCTTTGTTTGATAATATGTAGTGCAGGTGATAATCTGTCCAGTATTACTTAAATTCGATAATCCATCTCAAATGGATCGAATAGATCGGCAGATGGATCGTCTATGCGGAGTGTGATTAAAGAGGTCTACATAACTTTATATCCAGTATAAATACGAAAATCAATCCTAAATTAAGTACTTCAACGCTTGATCGCGTTTAGCGGTATGAGTCCTTTGTACAACTTCATAATCATTGACAAAACCAGTGATCAGTCTTGTAACTCAATTTAGAACAAACCCATGCGTCTTTGCATTCAGCCATATCGACACGATTCAAGACTTCTAAATCGATTGCGTTTAGCATAGATACCATGTGGCCTACCATGACGTCTTAAAGCAGGATCGTTTTAATCTTGTTCCAGTGTGGGAAACAGATGGCGCTAGACGACCCCTATAGCTCCGTCTCTTACCAACTGGAACAAGGTTAAAACGATCCTGCTTTAAGACGTCATGGTAGGCCACCAGGTCATTTGACATTATCTGCATAGTTGGCTGTTTTATGCTAATTTGGAATGCAAAGACGATGTCGATGACAAGATGACTGATGCTCAAGGTGACAATTCAGTACACGAAGAAAAACATGACTCTTAAAAGTTAACAATCGAGTAACCGCTAAAAAGAACGGTCATAGACTTCATATTGTACGACTGTTTATTGACGGAGTGTCGTATTCATCACGTTTAGCGGAATAATTGGCTGTATTGTGCTGTAACATCAGATATATCGATCAGATGCTCTTCAGAATCTTAATTACGACTTTATAATTTCATTTCAACACACAAAGTTACTTGTATGATAATTATTATTCGGGGTAACATTAGAGATAAAGTGATTCGGGGTTCAGGCTTAGTGTTTCGAGAGAGTGTTATTTCAGGGTTTCATTTTGGGAATAGACCGGAATATCCTTTCGTGAGACATTCTGTCGCATTGACAGTACTTGTACTACACTCATAATATTGATAATGACAATCAAATCAATCCGTACGGTTTTCATTCTGAGAATTTAAAGTATTTTTTAACGTATCGGTTACAACATCGGGATTCGATCTTACTCCTAAAGATCGTGTGTTAAAGATTGTCTGAATAGTTGCCTATTTTACGCTAATTTAACGGTCATAGAAATCATATCTTATGACTATATAATGACGGAGTGCCGTATTCATCATTTTTATTTTGCATTGTGCTGTTATTACCAGATATTAATCAATTAGGTGCTCTTCAGAGTCTTCGTAACGACTCTACACCTCAATCCACGAAGTAATGCCCGATTCATTGTAAACTCGTATGGTGTTATTCAGGGTAACATCTTGAGGAGTGATTCAAGTTTTAGGCTAGTGTTTCGAGATAGCGCTCTCAAGGTTTTGTTTTAATAGGGTCATGGATTATAATATGTATATGATACTATCGTGAGAGATCGTGTCGGCTGTCGCATTGACAATACTTGAACTTAACTCATAATATTGATAATACTGCACGTATTCGACCCGGTGTGCTTTTCTGAATTCAAGAATTATATCATAATCTGCGCAGCCGCACCGATTACGAACACATTACGTAGAACTATTAAGTAATGCAATTATAGTTTTATAGTTCTTTTTTTTTATTATTTTTTTTTATGGGTTTGTAAACAACCTCATCACGAAGCCGTCAACTAAGTATTCTGTACATCAAACTAAGTAACTTTATGCAACAATTATTGCTAGGAAACTAGCTAGAATTATAGAACTAGCTTTTTTTTTTACCTACATGAGACTAAATAACTTTAGTTTTTATGATATCACGATTGACTGCAAAGGCTTTTAAATTAAGCTTTCGATCTATTGGGAGTCGGGTGGTGATTTTAGAGTCTATTAGGAATTTAGATTTTTTGGAATAGCAATCTATGGCGAATCAGAAGCTATGAAAAATATCCCTCCTAATGATTTCATTTTTTTTCGTCTGGACACATCTGAGGGGTAACAATTACTTTTATAATCTCCATTGATCTGTTTTGTATCGTCTATAATATTTAGTTTGCTATTAATGTGTACTTATATTATCAAGGCCGGCGATAAAAGGAATTCAGATCAGCAGGCCGCAGCTGCACGAAACTTGTTTTCAATGAGTGTCATCCTGAACTTCGACAGTTAATTATTTCGACACGGTCTCAATTTTGAATAACAAATAAGAGTAGTCTACGATGCACAAACAACTGTAGGGTCCAAAAAATTTGTTATAAACTTATAATAAAGAAAAAAATATATACATATATATAGAAAAAATGAAAATATTTATGTAAGTGTAATATGTTTTATGTATGTATGTATTTATTGTATATATGTAAATCGTACACCACAGGCTACCTGCAGTATTGTCTCTCCTTTCCCCCTTAAATCCATCCAAAGGTTGTCTTTAAAAGATCGCTTTTAGCGATAAGACCGCCCATTGTGTCACCCCTTGTATGTTTTACTTTATTTTGTATCTGTAATTTTAATGGTGTACATAATAAAGAGTATTCTATTCTATTCTAATACGATGTGTTCTGTCTCGTCAAATAGTTTCTAAATGGTCCTTATGCCTACAAAATAACATAACTTTCCCTGTTTATTTTAATTCAGTACGAGGAAGTCAGAAATGATTAACCAAACCTATTTTATATGTTTTATGAAAAAAAATGATTAATTTAACAGTAGCATCGTCAAATGTATATCAAACGACGTTTCTCAATACACTTTCGAAGAAAACAAATAATAAAACGAAAAGTATTTTTGTCATGAAATATTAGGAAACTATTGTTAATTTGTTTTTTTCCGCGCCTTTGCTTCCGCCAGGTTGAAAGATGAGAAGCAAAAGTATAAAGCCGCTAAACAGCCTAATATGAAAAATACAAAAATACAATTATTTTTTTATTTAGAACACAAATAAGTGTTAATTTATTCAAAAGGTAAATACCCAGTTGTTTTAAATAATCATGTTTATCTATGATATTCTATTATAAACACAATTTAAATATTCAAAAAATGTTTACGCCGTAAAGACGCATATCCCTTTGCCGAGATTAAAAAAAAAATAATCACGATAAGAACCAGTTTTCGAGGAAGTGTTTTGAAAAATCATATTTCCATCACCCAAAAAATAACATTCCACACATACTTTTAGTAAAACTGGTAAAACAGCATACGGTACGATACATACCCAACACAGACAATAACCAACCCCACGTTTGGAAATTCCACTTTTAAAAACAGAAATTACTTAAATGAAAACAACACCACAGCCACAAAACACAACTGATCACACAAAACGAAACATAAATATACTCTTTAATTGCCAACCTTTTTCTCCCCATGTTCCCGAACCATGATTATAATATTATAAATGTTAAATATAAACACTACCAAAGTTTACGCGAGACAAATCGTGAATGAGGTAAATAGTCGGACACCGCGTGCGATCGGAGGAACTAACCTTGAACTCTCCCTAACTGTTTGGAGGCGCGTACACACGGCTTAACTTGCAAACAAGTTACGAAACAGCTTATACGAGCGCTCACGGATTTGGGAAAATTTTATAAGAAATATGGCGGATACAGATGTTTCTGAGATGAAGACTGATAGCGATGGAACAAATGGACGTAGCAAGTCGACCCAAAAATAAATTGGAGATAAGGGCAGGAATACTGTTCTGCTAGTAATCCTAGCATCTTAATAGGTTGTTCCATTTGTCAGGCTTGAGTCTTGACGAGATGAGAAAATCACAGAACCGAACTGTTGCATCGGGACAGTTCTTGATTTTTATTTGTTTCACTGTGATGGAAAATGCCTGGTCACCGAAAACCATCCATCCATGAAAGAGCTTATGAAAGGAAATCTTTCTTTGTCACTCAAGCGAAAAATCATGGAAATGTGCATTCTTCTTATTATTTTGACCTATGGATCCCAAACTTGGTTTTTGACAAACATTCAAAAGTCGAAGGTCAAGGTTTGCCAACGTGCAAAGGAGTGCAGTATCCTAGGCGTCAAACTAACCGGCCATGTACGCAACACCACACTGGAGCCTTAACACAGCCAGACGGCGACGCGGCAGACCTCGCAGGAATTGGCCGGACAAGCTGAACAGAACCAATGAATGATCAGTGGTCAATATTGGCCCCGGGTCGAAGGATTTGGAAGTCATGGGGAGCCCAGCAAAGTGGGATGACACAGGCTAACAGTAACAGTTACTGTGGTGGATCTTTGAAGCTTCTAGTCGGTATGATCGAAGACTGACTTTTTTGTTCTACTCGCCATTTTGACTTTTGAGCATAGAAAGAACTATTGTTTATTATTTGCAACAAGAATTTGGGACTAAGCAAATAAACATTGACGTTCAGCGTTCGTTAAATTTATTTATTTATTTGACCGTATCTTCTCGGGGAGAGCCAATGGAGCCTCGACGAGTGACGGTTTCGTCTAGCACATTCTGAACAGCCCAGCTACGTTAAAGACTTGGTGTCTAGTATTTATTACCATGGCATAAGCTTCTCGTGAGTCATACAGCATTTTCGCCGGCACGAGAAAATAAAAAAATCGGTCCTTTTTTTCTTCTTAATGCCGTATAGCAAGATTTGCAAGTCTGAACTAGTGGTCGGTTGCTCAATGGGGTTATCCTGAGGGTGCCTTTGCCTCGAATGTATGGCCTCCAGCCAGGAAAATTTTAAAAACACCAGCACTGACGCCGACGATATGCTAGGTGTTAATAAATAGCGAACACTGAAATGCATTTAGCCCATCATTGTGTGGTGCCGGGCGAGCGTTTCGGAGGTCTGTTTTATGTAATTTTTGACGATGAAATAGTGCAGATTATTAAAAAAAAAATACATACAGTCGAACATAGAACCTCCTGCTTTTTTGAAGTCGGTTAAATTTTTCTATGTGGATTGAATACCAACCACAAGGACCAAAAGCTAACGCTGGCCTTAGCTTAGCTTTTGGTCCTTGTGGGTTAAACAAAGGGGGTATTTAAATGGTTTAGGCGCAAAATGCACAAATGAGTCTTGAGAATAGTACTTTTTTACGCACTTCGCAAGTGAAGTGAAGCTGACGGATTTTGCTTTATCATGTTATGAGCTGATTTGTTGCTAAATATAATGCCATGCGGTGTCAGTTCCTTCGTAGGATTGACGATTGTAAGGTCATACAGTCTGGGTTGAAATTTTTTCGTATCGAGGCGAGTAAAGTTTCACTTCAGTAAGTTGAGAATCATCTTCATTTTCCTTCCCTTATCCCATGTTACTTGTGGTCGGCGCAACACGTTTTTTTCTTTCATTCTTCCCTTTCAACCGTCACGCTATAATTTACACCTTTTTCCTTTATTATCTTCTCACACAATCCATCTATCGTTTCCTTGTAAGGATTCTCAAAGACGAGCAGCACGTTGCCAACGGCAGATAAATTGCAGCCGTGGCCACCTGTCGACGGCTGCAGTGTATGTGCCGTTGGCAACGTGCCGCTCGTCTGTAAGAACCCTTAGTTGAGAATAGTAAGATCTATAACTTCCAGTTCAGGGGCGAGTTTTTTGCATAGGATCTGATTTCGTCCTTTACTGTTTCCAGTCTTCAGGCCATGATAGACTGAGTTCTTTAAGAACCAAAGAGGATGTTTACTATTACTGTTTTATTTTATGTTTACTTAAGGTCCGTCCATTTTCTAGTCTTTGAATTTTGAGACACAATTCGCAGTCGCACCTGAGAGGAACTTTAAATCATTTAGGCGCCAAATGTTCCCCCTATGTTGCATTTTTCAACTATTGAATTTTCTGGCAACTATTTAACTATTAATTATTTATTTTAATTTTTAACAACGGTTGTGAAATCCAAAGCAACACAATTCGATGAGAAGACATATTATCAGTAATTACAACAATAGAGTAGTAAAAGAAAACAAACTTACTTCGCTAGAGGCCGTTGACCCCATATATTTAACTGGGGGACACTTAAAAACTGAAATCTGGCTGATATTAAAATCTGAAGATATAAAACAGATCAATATAGCCAAATTGATTTAAAAAACGAACGATTACACAGTCACTATTCACGTGCACGCTATTGGTCGCCTGACCGCTACGGGGCTGCGCAGGCGCACTACAATCGCAGTGTCGGGCAAAACGAGACTACACCTCGTGTTTTGAAAACTTTGGTTAGCCGGTTATTGTAACCGGTTATAATCGGATGTTGAGACAGGTCAAGACATTCAGGGATGGCACGGAAAGGTAGGATCAAATTTTTACGCCCTTTGAATTGTGAAGCTGGGTAGAGTTCTATTATGAGATTCTGAGAGGCGAGTGGGAGCGAGAAAGAACACAGCAAATAACAACGTCTTACGACGATCGGATCGAATCTGCAGTACGTACAAGAAGTTTATAAAATCCGGGACCTTCCGTGATTACACCTAAGGCCGTTACCGTTACAAAATGTAAGGATCCTTTGAGTTTGAAGGACAATACCGAAATTACCTATATTCACGTCTGTTTCTGTTTACTTTTTCGCTAGATTAAGGATCTCTTTCATCATTGCATATCAAGTTTTTGTGCAATAAAATTAATTGTATGACTAGAAATGATATAACTGTAATTCAATAAGTACTTTGACTATGCAAGTAGCTAGTACAAACACTGATAAAACTGAATAAGTTTACAGAAAGGTAATAACGCATTACCAAGATAAATAAGAAACAATGAGGGCTTATTAAGGTTTTATGCCTTGATTCAATTGTTTAAATATTTGCTTTTTATACTGCTATACTGCTACTAGTGTGTATACAGTTAATTTACAGCCTAGGTACTAATAAAAATATATTTATTGAAGGCTTTGAAGGGAAAATGGAGGGATTCAGGTAAGTGCATAGTGTGTGTGTGTGTGTGTGTGTGTGTGTGTGTGTGGCTGGGTGTTGTGTGTAGTGGTGTGATTGAAGTGGCATCTCATCATCATTTTCATAATTGCTCATGTAAAGTATTTGGAGGTAAAACCTGGCCAAGGTGGCAATATAGGGCCAGCTTTCATACACAAAGTTCAAACCCCTTAGTTTGCTGATAGTTAAGTCGCGATGATGACACGTGATCGCCTTTGGTCACACAGTAGGTGCCAGAACGACTAGTGGTCATGATCAGCCCTACGTCGTCTCAACTACGATTGCGCTCAGTACATCACACACATTAACATAGGTGTTCTACAATGGCCAAACACAGAGGTAGTGTGAACACACATACTCCATTGAACCGGTTCAAGTTGGTTGAACTTCTTACTGTGAAGCGTTTCCCACCTGGAGTTGAATTACATCCAATACTTATTGTTTTCATTTCAGAGACAAGTATAACTGTATGGAAATGAGAAAGAAAATGTGTGTGGAGTTTGTAAATAATATATGATGTTAAGACCACTTTTATTTAAGAATAAAATTATTGCGTTCCATGAAAATAAACCCCTTGAAATTGGTAACAAAATTTGCTTCAAAGGGAAGTAATATTTTTTACAATAATAAGGAAAGAGCTAAAAAGAAAAATTTGAAATATAAAATATTTAAATTCTAATTGCAGCTCAAGCAGCAAACTTAGAGCAGTGAGAATAAAGACCAATTTGATTTTGAGAGGGCTGCCTGATTTTGCAGCCCTCTCAAAATCAAATTGGTCAGCTAAGATAATAACTATGAAAGGTCCAGTAGAGATAATTGTTTACTCTAAATACCCTCCAAAGTAGAACTACCCACTAAAGAATACTGTTCCTGGCAACATTTTTTGTTTTTGTATTCAGTTATTTTTTACCTCTAACAGCTCATAAATGAATGACAATAAAGCTCACTGTGTTATCAAATCAGTGGTAAAATAAATTTGAAATAATAAAGCTAATAAGTATATTAGAAAAATTTATTATTGTATTAGAACTGTGGACCACATAAATGAGTCTTCCATAGCAACTTCAACTTGAAACTACTAAGTACCGATTCAATAACACCATTTTGTTTACAACATAGAGACCTTTATAAACAATAGTGTTTCATAAGTCTTCCATAACAACTAAAACTTTAAAGTATTAAGTATTCAATAACACCATTTTGTTTACTACAGCTACATGGCCAAATTGCACTATGGCCATAGAGACCATAAATTATAAACAATAGTGTTTCATAAGTCTTCCATAGCAACTAGAACTTGAAACTATAATTTTAAGTACTAGCTTCTGCCAGCGGCTTCACCCGAGTGAAGTTTGATAATTGTCCCATGGGATCTTACTACCATTTTATCCAGGTTATAAACTATCTGTGTGCAAAATTTCATCCAAATAAGTTGAGCAGTTTTTGTGTGAAAGAGTAACAAACATCACTTACAAACTTTCACATTTATAATATTATTAGGATTCAATAACACCATTATGTTTACTACAGCTACATGGCCATTGCACTTTGGCAATAGATACCATAAACTATAAACAATAGTGTTTCTCTGTTTGCCTCGTGCTGCTATAAGTACCAGGGAAATATAAACTTCAGGATGTTTACATTGGTTGAGCAGAGCTTCTAACTAATGTTATTACTGCCTTTACTTGAGAGAGACCATTAACTAATTGTTTTCAAAACAAATTGATTAAGTGTTGTTATGGCACTCAAATATTGATTTAACTTGTTGGTATTATTGATTAAATTGGATATATAAAATTATAATTGTGTTATTTATTGTTGAAATTTAAACTCAAGTTGAGTAGCATGTATTTTTATTTATCATAGGTATTCCTAGTCTTTCTGAGTATTTATAGAAATAACAACTAAATGAAAAAGAGTTTGAGGTCATCTTAGGGACAGCAGTAAAGACTAACCCATTGTATCAAACTCGCTATCCCAATTTCATCAGGCGTTGAAAATATAGGGCGCGAACTTGAGAAGGGCCTCAAAAAATTACGGAGTTTACATAAAATACCGCATTTATACCTGCATGAGACTATCTCACTGTCCCAATTTAAATTTTGGCTGAATGCCCTACATAAACCCACCCATATCGTATTGTTTTCGCTAACCGTGTGTACGATGGGACATTGAAATGCAAAATTATGACAAAAAAGTAACATAATTCTAGTAGCTTCTATTAGCAATTACTTTCACAATTCTTATAATAACTGTAGCCTGTAAATCTAGGTAAAGAAAACTTACCGGTTGTGATAAGTTTGGAAATGATCGTCGTGAAAGTGGCTCGGCAAACAGTTTCGAGTGCTCTCTTGGCTCTGCCATAGTAAAGTTGCTACCGCTGATAAATGACTAGTTAAAGTTAAGAATCTAGCGGGTATCAGAGTGTCCGCTCCTCTCATTCCGCTTTTTTTATAAATAGTTCTTTCAATTTCTCAAGAAACAAGCGGGGCACAACCACAAAATTCAAAACGTGCATGCGAATCACAGAACAATGGCGTTCCAATTCATCTTCAAATTCAGTCACCCACTGTCAATGTTGCATTACATTGACATAAGAGTTGTCTCTTTCTTTCGTATAGATTTCGTGCCAGATAAAAAACGATATCTGGAACACGTCCATAGTGCCAACCATTATTTCTGTGGTGCCAACAGTCAACACAACCGAGTTCTTCAACTTCATGGCGACGGGCGCAGCTATCTAAAGCAAAAATAATAAACGCAATGTCACATTCAATACATTTTAAAACGCAATCTTATCAGTTTATTGTACTAACGTTTATAAATATTCAGTTTAAAATTAATTTTATTATTCTATGAGTAAACCTAGATGATTTTTGTGTCGAAGTTAAAAAAGTCGTTCTTTTTCTTTTATGTTTTGCTTTTTTTTTCCTAGTTTCGAAACTAGAGATGGGTAACTAGCCGAAATTTCGATAGCTTAGCTAGCCGGCTATTTGTGGTGGAATAGCCAGCTAGATGGCCAGCTATTTTGGCTACTTGGCTATTGAACAATAACGGCTAGCGCTCGCTAGCGGCTAGCGGCGCAGCGGGAATAACAGTCAACTGCCCTGCGATTCGAGTTCGATCCTCGCCGCGGCAACAAGTCTAGATGTCAATAAGTTAGGTAATGTCATAATTTCGTTTACTTTTTATTTTATTTCATAATCTTTTGAAAAGAATTGACTTCCCCTCGTAGGTCGTACGTATTATTATTTTAGGAAAACGAAAATCTACAGTAGCGTCATCTCTGTTTGTATGAACTAAAAAACTTTTACTTAACGTACTTTAAATCGACTCAGACTTTAGTTATGCAAGTAAAGTATAGATGTCGCGCTTCTGATAATTTAAACGATTTAAACCCATTTCTTGACTGAAATTAGGTTTAAAATCGTATAGTTAATATCAAATTCCTTCACATCTAACTGTAATTAGCTACTACCTTTCTAACTATCGTATTTCGTAAATTCACACACTAACCGAACGAAATTACTAAGATACAATGCCTTCTCTTTCTTTATTCTATTTTGTGACTATTGTGAGAAAGAGATGTGCGTTGTGAATGAAGTTCGCACTCGCGTCTCACATTACGCCACTACCTACTCAGCGCAGTGAGCACGCACACAGCTAGCTAGTTAGCTAACGGCTACTCCGGCTAGCCGGCTACCGAATATCGCGACGGCTGCAAAACGCAGTAGCTAAATTATACTCTGGGGCAGCTATCCGCTGCTGTGCCGTATTCTAGCCAGCCAGTAGCCAATAGCTAGCTATCGTATTGACGGATATCATAGCCGTGGCTATTTCATTAATAGCCGCTATTTGGCTAGTTATTGGAATAGCTACCCATCTCTATTCGAAACGCACACCTCAAATTGCCGGGCGGCGGGCGGTGTTGTGTTGATGCTGTCAGTAGTGTCAGTGTCATTGTACAATAAAATAAATAAAGTGGGAAAATCTTTATTTATTTTGATTATTAGCGGTTATTTTCAGTTTAATTTAATCAACACATCATAAATGAAGCTGTTAAAACCCAGTTGGGTCAATCATGATGGTAACTATTCTTGTTTTTTCTGTTGAAAATTATCGTAAGTTCGTAAGGATTTGTTGAAAAGTCGCATTTTTTTTCAGATAAACCGATATTTTCCGTTGATATACATCCGACTGGGAAGCGCTTTGCGACCGGGGGTCAGGGCGGGGACTCCGGCCGGGTCGTGGTTTGGAACTTGAACCCCGTTTTGTTCGAAGCAGTTGAAGTGGATCCCAATGTTCCCAAGATGCTTTGTCAAATGGATAACCACCTTGGTTCGTAGCTGTGGCATTACCTACTTCAATAACTGAAACTTGTTCATGTTTTCATTCCTATGTTTATTTGGTTTATAAGGTCCTAACTGGAGACCCACCAAAGTATCATTTCAGAACAATTAAAGAGTTATTCTTAAGATTGACTCTATCGATTGATGGCCTAAAAGTACAGGGTGTTATTTTTTGAGTGATTTTTGAGTTAAATCTTATCAAACAAACACATAAACAAACAAAAAATCAAATCAAATCCTCTTTATAATATTAGTTTAGATTTACTTTAACAATTTTCTTTTAGGCACGAAAAAATTAAAAAGAAAAAGAGTTTGTGTACCTTGTGTTTGCATGCAGGGCCACCTTTTTGTGTGAGATGGGAATGTACATGTCGGATGTGTAAGACTTTTCAGGTATTCTTCCAATCCATTCCAATTCTCCCTGTTCCTTGCCTGTCTAGTCTTTTTCAGCTGTCCTCACCAAGTCATCTTCCCATGGTATCCAATGAACTTCCAATAGTGGCCATTAATTTCACCACACAAGTATACTATAACCATTGGAAAAAAATAATAATAAATAATTTTCCAGCCTGCGTAAACTGTGTGCGTTGGAGTAACGGAGGTAAATACCTAGCATCGGGGGGTGATGACCGACTGGTCATGGTGTGGGGGCTCAGTGTAGCTGCTATGGGCACTCCTGGCAAGCACAAGGCAGAGACTTGGCGGTGCTTGGCTACATTGAGAGGACATGCAGGTATGTGTATTTTGGAATTTATATTATGCCCTCATGATGTATTATACCATTAAATAAATTGTGGCCGGGTATGTGTCATTTGACTTTCATGGAATCACAGGTTTTGGAATAACTCGCCTTGTTGATCGAGCGGTGATTGGTCCTGGGTTAGATTCCCTCGTTGGGCAAAGTGTTATTGGGCTTTTCCTTTAGTAATTTCTCAGTAGTACAGATTTGTGTCTGGCTGATTGCAATAGGGATTTAAAACAACTGGCGAAATGTGGGTGTCCTATTAGATCCACCTCTGCCAAATCCCTTGGGGATTACAGGTGTGATGATGTTATTTTATGTTTTAAGTAATAATCATTATGATAAAATATTTTTATTGCGGCTAGTATGTATGTGTATTTTCACACCAATCTTTACGCAAAACATTTAAATAACTATATTTCTTAAGATCGCGTGTTTGTGAATTCGGTAACCTGAATCCTGCATGCACATAAACGGAATTGCAAAAATTACGAACTAAGTCAGTCTTGGAAGTCTAAATAAATTAATTTAGGAGTATTATAGATGAATGCTAAACCAGTTATTTTACTTTACAGGTGATGTGTTAGACCTAGCCTGGTCACCTCTGGACAAGTGGCTCGCCAGCTGTAGTGTGGACAACTCAATCATCATCTGGAATGCAGAGAAGTTTCCGGAGATGGTGTGTGTGTTGAACGGGCACAGCGGACTTGTGAAGGGTGTGGCTTGGGATCCGGTGAGTACCCATTAAGATGCTTTCTCCAAAAATTTCTGATTGAAACCAGAGATATATATAGGTATAACTTTGCATCAAGATATCTCTCATTATCTGGATATAATCTGGACTCAGATGATTGCACACTACAAATTAAAGAATTTAATGTTTGTTGTGTTCATAGACTTCTCATGTCATGACTGATGAACAGTGATCGGAGTTGGTTGATTGATTTTTGGTAAACAGAAAGAATAACATGGATAAGCCATTTTTCCGGAAAGTAATTCCGGTATTTCCAGATTGAATTAAATATTATGAATGTTGGTAGTGATATTATTACTACTTAATTCAAAATTTAAAGGAAGGTATCAAAACTAAATTAATTTATTATTTATCTGTTGAATAATAAAAACAATCGAATTTCGATCAAAGCATTAATATTTTTTTATTTTTAGCCTTTTAAGGCTAATAATAATCAACCAATTCCGAAGGAATTTCCATATTAATATACTACTCTGTCAAGAAAGTACCGGGAAAAGATCAATAAAACACAAAATATTAGTTATTTATCCAAATTTATTTTATCACCTTCAAAGTATGCTCCTTCAGAACCGACACACTTACGCCAACTAATAATCCAATCACAAAAATATTTTTTAAATGCTTATTCCAGAATTGAGTTCAGTTCTCGCCGCGAATTCTCCTTTATGTCTTCTACTGAATGAAAACGGGTGCCACGAAGTGGTAATTTGAGTTTAGGAAAAATAAAGAAGTCGGCTGGAGCCATATCTGGTGAATAAGGTGGTTGCTCGATGGTATTTGTTGAGTTTTGGTCAAAAAATCGTTCACAACTGTGCGAAGGCGCATTATCGTGGTGCAAAATCCAAGAATTTTCTTTCCACAAATCTGGCCCTTTTATCTAATTTGCTCTCTTAAACGCTGCATAACGTCCGAATAATATTTTTTATTTACCGTTTGACCTTCCGGCAAGATTGTCAGTCACTATTTCCTTCACTTTTGCGATGTTAACTTCAGTTGCAGACGTTGATGGCCTACCAGAACGAGGCAAATCTTCCATCACACCTTGACTGCTTTTGAACGCTTTGTACCACTCATAAGCGCGTGTTTTTGATAAAATCGATTCACTGTAAGCCTTCTGTAACATTTTCAGAGACTTCGAACTCGAAATTCCATTGGCGATGCAAAATTTAAGACAAACTTTTTGTCCGATATTTTTGTCCATTAAGAAATTCGCAATACACACTAGATATGATATAACTAAAATCAGTACTGTATTTAATCTAATTAACAGATGTAACTCAAACTCCGCGCCAAAATGGAAAACAGTTGTGCTAATCTAACAACAACAAAAAAAAACAAAAAAACATTTGGAACCATAAACAAATCATCCATTCCCGATACTTTTTTGACTGAATGTATACCCCCAAAGACCAAAATTGACACACAACACACAATACACACAACAGAACACTCACACAACACAACTCACAGTTACACACACAACACAATTCATTATTATCTATAGTAATGATACTTCCTATGAGTAAAATGTAATATCACAGTACTTCTATACAGGGTGGGGGACACTGACACTAAAACAGTTACCACGCATTGGGTTCCAAATGATGTATATGTCACTGTAAAATTGTAAATACAAATATAAACTATCGAAAGATTGTGAACCTGTCCCTGATTGTTCGGTCTTATAGTAGGCCGTTCTGTTTGTTTCAGAGACATTTTTCATTGGTAATTTTTGACGAAATAAACTGTCCTATACATTTTTGCCCATGAAGGTATTGCAATTTTGTAGGAAACAGCGGTTTTTTTTTAAAAAGCTGACGATTAATTTCTGTAGTGTTCAGAATGATGTACTGAATATGTGGTAATCGTTCTTTTAGCGTCGGTGTTCCTTCCGCGCTGTATGTGTGTGTGTGTATAAACACAAAACCTCTCTTTATACTATAAGTAGGTATACAAGTTGTCGCTTTGCATCCTGGTCAAATTCAAGGAGGTATCTCTGCTAATTAGTAATAATAAGTGTCTATGTAGTATATCAACTATCTGGTGTCCACGACACAAGCCTTGTTGCTTAGTGTGGAGCTGTGTGTAATATCCAGCGATAATTATTTATTTATTTAATTAATGATTCTCGATCCGAATCGATAATAAAATGGGTAATTTTTTTTTTCTTGCTTCCGGTAATCGGTACCGTACAGACCTAACTAGCCCTAACCCAACCCCTAACTACCCCTAACAACCCCCAAAGTCCCCCTCCGGTAGTTGTGTTAACTACAATTTGGCCGGCGCTGAGAGAATGCGTTCCTGACAGGTAGCGAGTATTAGTATTATTGGTGATGTTATACAGCGTGGAATTTTGTAATGCCACCTGGAGGGAAAGTACTCTTAATACTGCAGATAGAAAATTTTACTCAAAGAAAACATTCCTTTATTTTTGAATAGAAAGCAAACGCATTCAAAGATTTTCGAAAATTCTCTTCTCCCACACCCGGGAATCGATCCGGCAAAAATCTGAAAAAATTATACCCTGTACTTTTATTGCATCGATCGTTAGGGTCAATTATTAGGATGAAATCTCTCTAACAAACATGATAAATTAAATGAAAGGAAAACCAGGAAATTTGAAGTTACAAATTCAATGAGTCAAGTTAAAGCTCTTTAACTAACATCCATCTTTTGTAATGCAGACTCCTTTGCGACATACTCGTAGCTGCGTGTATGAGGTAATTTAAATATGGAATGTTAGATGTTTCCTTGGAATGTTTCCTTTGAGTAAAATTTTCTATCTGCAGTATTAAGAGTACTTTACCTCCAGGTGGCATTACAAAATTCCATCCTGTATAACTTATAGCTTATATAACTTACCTATTATTACCCTTTTAGCCCTTTTTGCCCTATTAACAAATAATATTATTAAAATCGATATCATTAAATCAATTATCAATAAATGTTATAATTTCGCGCTGAATGTATGTACCAACTGACAGACGTCAGGAACGCATTCTCTGAGCGGCCAAACTGTAGCCCTATGACCGCGCCTTCGCACACAGCGACAAGTCGCGCGATGGGTGGTTCTGTTTATTACTTCCGCGTTTATTCTGAAATACTGTCAAATTTAAACAATTTAAAATAGCAGCTTTATTAATTATTGACCAGGTATCGTAATTTAAATTGATTATTTAGGTCTTTTGTGACAAGCTCCTGAATTTTGACTTAGATGCAAAACTACACCTTGTAGATTGGTGTAAATTTTTTGTTATAATAAATTGCAGGTGGGCAAATATCTAGCTTCACAGTCCGATGATAAGTCACTGAGAGTGTGGAAGACAGCAGACTGGGCGCCGGAGATTGTGATTACAGAGCCATTCGAGGAGTGTGGAGGTATGTATTAACTATTGTACTAGTGGATTTGCTACACGACTTTATAAATCTCGATTTAACAACCCTTAATAGGTTGTATTGGTTCAGACGACGCGCGACGCGGTTCTGGACACCAAACTTGATACAATCATACCGAACCGACTCTTTCATCTTCAACACTCAATCAATACTTTATTAATTTGTTGCATTCCACATGTAGGTATTCCTAGGTGGTAAAACTTATGATTAGATCACATCTATATATTATTAATGTTTCATGAAGAAAGCAAACGAAAGCTTTAGATAAATCGCAAAAAATGCCCAAAGCATCGCATCTGTTCTCCCAGGCATTATTAATGTGTCCTAAAAGTTCAACACCAGTATTTCAACGGGAAAAGATCTCCCGGATCCGTAGTAAGAATGAGGGTACCCCAGGGCTCAATTCTTGGTCCATTTTTGTTTCTTATTTACATAAATGACTTGCCTTACCTCATAAAGGATAATCATGACATAGTATTGTTTGCAGACGTCACTTCTCTTTTATTTAAACTCAAACGTCAGCAGTTCTAGCTACGGATGATGTTAATAGCGTCCTGGCAAAAGTCCTTAATAATTAAACCTATTAATTAATAATTTACTACTAAGACAAGTGGAAACCACTGTACTAATGAAGGATGAAGAGTTGAAACCGGAAGATAGCACAGTGTTCCTAGGCATAACTTTGGATGCCAAGCTTCAGTGGGGCCCGCAAATAGACAAATTGACGAAAAACCTTAGCTCTGCAACATACGCCGTTAGAAGAATTCGTGAGTTAACTGATTTAGAGACAGCCCGTTTAGTTTACTTTAGTTATTTTCATAGCGTGATGTCGTACGGTATTCTCTTACAATGCCGCCGATATTCAGACAATATTTGTTTTGCAAAAAAGGGCAATTCGTTCAATTTATAAATCAAGTCCCAGATACAGAGAAAAATTTAAAGAGATTAATATTCTTATTGTGCCTTCTCAGTTTATTTATGAAAACCTTTTGTACGCACACAAAAATATTAATTTGTTTAAAAAATACAGTGATATCCACAACATAAATACGAGGAACAAACACAAATTTGTTGTTCCTGCAACGAGGCTCAAAAAAAAGGGGGTCCGTTCAGATGACAATGTATACGTTTTTACAATAAACTTCCGAGCCAAATTCAAGCACTAAGCCTAAATAAATTCAAATCGTTTTTAAAACGGAAGCTGTGCTTGAACGCCTACTATCATGTTAATCACTATCTCGAAGATAAAAAGGCTTAGGATTAAGCTGCTCCAATGAAATTTGCTCTGTGAATGGCGAAATTTCGGACTTCGCTTGTTTATTATTTATTCCTTTCTTTTATACACTCTGACATTGAATGATTTGACATGAATACTGAGTTCAGTATTTTATTATTTTTTATTTTATGTTATATTTACCTACTGATGTGACAGGAATATTTACTTTGTTAAGTATTCTACTTCTTTATTATTATTGTGACATTTAATGATTTTTATTGACATTGATCTTGTAAATTATTATTAATTTTATTTGATTATTGTGAATGTGCGGACCATGTGGGTCACATTTTTATTCTTTGTTTGCTTTTTTTCCCACAACTGTCTGACAGTTTGAGTACTATAAGCGACCTACCCAAATGTCCTTTCTTTGGTATTGTTCGTCGTTTCGTTGAGCTCCTTGAGTTATAAGTCGAGCTACACGATAGCCGACAAATGCTTGCACTGACTGGACAGGTCCACTCAAATCTGTGTGGTTCTTTCTTCAAAAAACCATCTCAGACACTAATCTGCATAGTCCACATGTGAATTGAGCAAGATTGTCTGGACTGTTCTTCTCAGAGTAGTCAGATACGAAACACCGGCCCTAACTAGTTTAAAAAAAAAATTACGTGTAAAAGTGTTTGTAAAAACCTACTTGCAAAATAAACATCATTTATCATCGGGCACAGCAAAATAAGTGAGTTAGGAAAGAGGAAGCATTTATAAACTATACAAAATAGTAGGTAGGTATTTTCTGAGATAAACTAATAGTAAGTATAAAATATAAACAGGTATCTATTGAGGGTAAGTAATAATTAATAAATCAAATAATAGGGTATAATACACCTCTCAACGTAGCCGAAAGGCACTTGTTGTCCCCGTCATTGCGATATTTTTTTTGTTCTACACCATACCTGGGAACCTTTTAGTTACTGAGATATTAGGGGTCAAAGTTCCAACTTTTCCACAAATTTTTTATTTTTATTTAGTACCTACATGTTTTTAATGTAGTATTTTTACTATAAACACAACCCTAGTACTATTTAATCAATACATCACCACAATGTTTTGAATGCGGTACATTGAGTTTTACCGTAAAACGTGATTTTTCACCCCAAACAAAAAGTCGTTTCTCAGCAATAATTTTTGCATAAAGTTACTTAGTTTGATGTACAGAATGCTTGGTTGACGTCTTCGTGAAGAGTCTTTAATACACCCTGTATTTTAAGTCTCGAGTACTTAAGGTGACACAAGTCACGGGCTCGAACTCATTGGTGGGCGTGGCCAAAAAGCACGCTGCCTCACCTGGTTTCGTGCCCGACAGAGATAGTATCAGTGATGAGCAGTTAGGCGCTAGTCTTCACGCACGTCTAGTTCGTACGCACGCACACAGCGTTCCGAACCGTTCCGAACAAAAACGAAGTTACACCATGTACACATAATGCTATTCGACGCCGCTCAACACTCGCCAACAATATTATATCTTTACAAATAACTTTTTCTTTTATTACTTTCGTCTTACCTTTTATTTAAATGCGCTAAAAAGAATTAAATAAAACTTTTCCTTTAAAACTTTTACTATCAACTTATAACGTCATTACACAATTCGCGAGATTAGTGGCAACAATAATATTGTATTACTATATTGTTTGTTATTGTTGGCCTGGGGTCGCGATGTCCTGGACGCTTTCCGCCAGGTCTGCTAATCCCTCGAGAGAAATAAATGGGTGTAAAGCCATGCACCACGGCCTGGACGTTGGTCGGCAGACGACTGCTATATATTGACATCGCGGTACTGTGGATTTTCTTGGCATGATAAAATTTAGGATTTCCTTTTCAAGGCGTATCCACGTCGGAGTCACCAATTTAGTGGTTGCTGTACATTAATTAAATTAAATTAAATTTTTTTATCTTTCAATATAAATTTAGTCAACACAAGACAGAGAAGTGACAGATCAGAAGAAAAGTATCATATCGTGCAGGTTTTATGTATATAAAGTTTCTAAATAAGTAGGTCGCGACACCATATTATAGGGTGTGCGTTTCGATAGCGCGACCAAGGCGTTTTTTTTTTTAAATAACTATGTCATGATTTTGTAAAAATATGTCAAATTTTGTTAAAATTTCTCAAAACCTTAAATTTGTCAAAGTTATGGTTAAAAAGTTATAAGGGTTTGAACATGGCTACGCCATCGAAACGCGGAGAACCGCGCGGCCACGGAAATCTTAAAAACTAAGCGTTGCAGAGACCTCAAATTTAGGAAAATAACAGATTGAATTTGCAAAAAAATTGAAAAAAATCTTAGGCTTATAATTTTAGGAGCTGTAAGACTAAAACCCCATGGCCGCGCCATTGAAACGGTGAAAAACACGTTATCGCCGATATCTTGCTGAAAAAGCATCGCAGAGGTCTGAAGTTTTTGTAAAACCTAGATTTGAATTTGTCAAAATACACAAAAAATCCTAGGTTTATATTTCAGGAGCTGTAGTACGGTATCGCTTATAACCTTCAAAACGTTCTGAATGTGAAATTTAAAATTGAAATTAATTAGTTAAATTAATTTATTTTAAATTCAAATTTGTACAAAATCTTGACATAGTTTTTTTTAAAAAAAAACGCTGTGGTCGCGCCATCGAAACGCACACATTATAGGAGTGCAATAAAAATGCACAGGCCCTTCAACTTCAGCGAAAAACAAATGACACGTCATTGACGTCATGCATGAAATGAAAAGGACAGAAATATAGTTCTTGTTCTTCTATCAAACAAAGGACATGTCAATAATATCGCGTTTGACATATTGTTCATGTGTGCGTGAACGTCATCCTCCCCCGCACCGCACCGGGGGAACATTATTCAGTGAGATGAACAAAAATTCATAGTAAAAGGCGCGCGTAAAAAAATACGAAAATACGAATACGCCTTTGGGAAATCGAATTTTATGAAAAAACCACTGCATAAATCATTTACAAATAAAATGTATTGAATTCTTCGATAATTGTGCTGTGTCGGTACGGACTTTGTTTTGGAAATTTGACACTTCTTTTATTACTAATTTACGCCCAAAGTTGCGTTAAAAATGCCAATAAAAACAAATCTTTGGTAGCTCGTAACTTTTGAATGGCTTTTTATTTTACTATTCTGTTTCCGCACAGACACAATTAATAATGAGACAAAACGATATCATGTTTAACTTTAGATGTACCATGTCAAACAGTGAAGTAATAGCCCCCCGAAATTTGTATGGAAAATATGTTAAGTAGTTCAACCTTAAGTTATATATGTTGCCTCTCTTGCAGGAACAACTCACGTGTTACGTCTATCCTGGTCTCCCGACGGCCAGTACGTACTATCTGCGCACGCGATGAACGGGGGCGGTCCTACTGCGCAAGTGGTAGAGCGAGACGGCTGGAGGTGCGACAAGGACTTCGTGGGACACAGGAAGGCGGTCACATGCGCCGTAAGTTTTTAATAGCAAAAGTCTATTATAATAATCTAACATAGCTTATCATCACGCCTGTAAACCTGAAGGGTTAGGCCAGGCACGTATACAGAGGGGGGATAGTTGGGATTTATCCCCCCCCCCCCCCGAAATCTGACCGAAAATAAACGGGATCATAACCACTGCAAAATACGTAAATTATATTATAGTGATTACAGCAATTTTTTGCACAGTTGTCAGGGTTGTTTCAATGTGTGTGTCCCCCGTCCCCCCCCCGAACTAAAAGTTTTGATACGTGCTTGGGCTATGCAGAGGTGTACCTAATAGTAAACCCACATTTCGAAGTCCCATGTAATAGGGGGCGAGCCGATTGACATCAAACGGGCACAAATCCAGACTCCGTGGCTGCTACTGAGAAATTCCTGATGGATGCACGCTTTCTTTCTTTCTAAAGTCAAATGGCCTGATCTATCCGGATTAAATAAGGTCCGTATTTCACGTTTTTAAGCTGTAGAATTAGTTTGATTGGAGCCGAACCGCTTGCGGGTGAAGCCAAAGGCACAGCAAGTAACATCATAACATTAGGGATGATGACCGACTAAATATGATTCTGCTTAGTCCGTCAGTTAGATTATCGAAAAATATTGGATACGTGTTTTTTGTTTTATGAAATTAATAAAAATTGACGAAGATAAAACGTGTCAAAGATGGTTGAGAGAGAAAGGTGGGGGCTTGTGACGTCACATCTAAGTAAAAAATGTACTCAAATGTGACGTCACACGAGTTTTCGATGCGCTGTATTGTCTTCTTTTTTTGTTTACGTGAGAAAAGAAAAAATATTTGTCCAATATTTTTTGGAAATCTATCTGATTGACTAATTAGTTTTTTTTTCCTTATTTCTGCCATGCTCTGCTCCTAGCGCTTCAACAGCAACATATTCGTAAAGGAAGGCAAGAAGTGTTGCTGCGCGGCGGTAGGGTCGCGGGACCGCGCGCTCAGCATCTGGCTGACGTCACTCAAGCGGCCCCTGGTGGTCGTGCACGACCTGTTCAGTGACAGCGTGCTGGATCTGTCCTGGAGCTCGGATGGTGAGTTTTATTTAATTTTTTACAGCTAGACGGATCGACCTTCAAGAATCGCTGCGCTTGCCGCGATTATACACTAAGCATACGAGAAGACATTTATTTGCGTGGATTTAGTGGACATAACATTGTTACTGTAATTTATATTAAACGTCATTTTTCAGGTCTCAACTTACTGGCGTGCAGTTCGGACGGCAGCGTCGCTTGCATTCAGTTCACTAACAAGGAGATCGGAACACCGCTTACTTTTGATGAAAAGGTACGTTTTATCTATGGCTTGTTGTCTATCATCTGCCTAGCCTTTTCCCCAGGATTCGGTCGTGGTCCACCTGCTTAGTTCACCTGGGTCCCAACTATGTTGGGGACGACTTCGAGTCTAACCGAAACCGGATGCAGCTGAATTCCAGTATTTTGAATGGACCGACTGCCTATCTGACGTCCACAACACAACCCAGTTAGTACCCGGTAATACAATACCCCTTGGTAAGATTGGTTGTCAGACTTTTTGGGCCACTGATTACCTGTAACAACTGTCAAAGATCTACAAATGACAGCCGGGACCAACTGCTTAACGTGCTTTCCGAGGCACAGAGGAAACTCGGCATGTTAAAGGTGGTCACCTATCCACAGACCAACCTAGGCAAATACGGCTTAACCTAAAGATCGACCCGAGTGGCTATTATTATTTAGCCATGATCTTCTCATCTATGGCTTGTTGTCTATGCGTCATATAAATGTATTTTACTAAACCGCCTCGCCTTGCAACAGAGTAGTTATTCAATGACGGACTTAAGGTGACACTTGTCGACATTTTTTCCACAGAAATTTCGGGAGGGTATTACAACACTGTTTGACACTGTACATCTAAAGTTAACATGATATCGTTTTGTCTCATTATTAATTGTGTCTGTGCGGAAACAGTAAAATAAAAAGCCATTAAAAAGTTACGAGCTACCAAAGATTCGTTTTTATTGCCAATTTTAACGCAACTTTGGGCGTGAATTAGTAATAAACGAAGTGTCAAATTTTCAAAACAAAGTCGGTACCCACAAAGCACAATTATCGAAGAATTCAATTAATTTATACAGTGGTTTTTTCATAAAACTCGAATTTCGTATTTTTTACGCGCCTTTTACTATGCTATACGTGCTTTTTGGCCACGCCCTCCAGTGAGTTCGTGCTCGCAACTTGTGCTACCTTAAAGATGTGTATCATTCAGTATACAGGGTGAAACGGACTTCAGCGCACAAACGGGCACGTATTCAGTGTACATCATTCCGAACCATATAGACATTTTTCATTGGCAATTAAAAAAAGAAACTACGTTTTCATACATTTTGAGCGTGTAGGTATTGCACTTTTATAGGAATCAGCTGTTTTTTAATAACCTATGAAACATTTCTGTATGGGAGTTAGAACTTAGAACAACATACTTAACATGTGGTAACCGTTTGTACATTGATGTTCCTTCCAATCAAAAACACTTGCCAAACAATTGACAATCGGCGCATAACGATTTAATTCAGAATTTGAGTTACCTGGTACGCACAGACAATATTGTTGCCAGAACGAACGGCGCCATTTTGTTTTTTCATGGCAATATGTCATTTAAGTTTTAAAAAAGAACCATGATGCCACACTATACTACACTATACCCTAGTCCATCAGTCTAACCAAGACCTTTCGTTGCCAGAACGCTTTCTACGAAAAGATCTACGGCAAATGTTTGGCCAACGAGTCGGGTGGCGACTTGTCGGCCAACTTGTTGGTGGAGTGTCCCGAGATCCTGCTGGCTAGGGAGAAACAGGATGCCAAGAAAGAAGCCGCCAAAGAGGAGACCACGCCCAAGAGTGATAAGTCACAGGTAGGGATTGTCGTCATCATCGGCTTTGTTTAGCGTCGTCTCTGTCTATATAAATCAATAAAATTTAAGTGCCTGTTTATAATTCAAAATAACGGGTTTTTACTGAGGAGTTTTAGGGTTCCGTGCAAATAATTGAAAATCCTTTAAATTGTTAACTAAATCCGATTCAAATAGGGAAGTAACATTTTTACGCGGGTAACATTGTATGCCCTTCACGACGTATCGTCTTTAGATTCATGTTAATTATAACTTCATGTATATTAATTATTTTCCAGGCCAAAAGCCTGCTCAGTCCGTCAGCGGGCTCCCTCGGGCCGTCGTCGACCCCGCTGCGGCCGATGGACCGGCAGATCGAGACGCGCACGTCGGACGGCAAGCGACGCATCACGCCCGTCTTCATACCGCTCACACACGCGGATGCCAAGTGAGTACAGCCTAAGATCCAGGTCTTACTAAAAACCATGCTTGCGTCTGTGTAGTAACAGGAAATAAAACCTTGTTTTCTTAAAAAAAAAAAAAATATGTGGGGCAGTCTTTGGGAACTGCTGATAGAAGTGAAAACTAACTTGGCCAGGGCTCCATATAATTTGACACATCTCCCCCTCCCGCCCCATCCGGCCCCGCCCCAGTCGTAGCACTGCTACGGGTTGTGCCCCGCGCACGCCTAAGTGGTGCTACGCCGTAGCAGATCGGCTGCGAGTGCTACGAAGCGTTCGGTGATGATGACGCTTTCGGTTACGATGAGTTCAATGTTTTTCCTTCACCCAAAAAGTGCTCAACGCGCCTAAAGAAGTTTTCACTTCAAAAAACCGTGATTTGTGGCCCATGAAATGCGCTTCAAATGAGTGATGTGAGTTAAATCTTGAGTCTGAGTCAAGATCAAGAAATCCCACCCCTCCTTTCTTCATCAATCCAACAGAACATCTTCGTCTTGAAAGTGAACTGCAGATTGCCATCTGGAAATCTCTTGCAGGCCCAGATTAGCCGCTGTAAATATTCTGGCCGGCTGGGTATTCTCGACATATCCGAAATACAATGCCAGTGTGGAACCTCTCTGCAAGATATACCCCAGCACATTTCCTACCCATCCTGTCATCCACCTGCTTCATATACAGAGCCGGTGTAAGGGATAGCCCTCCACAAACAGATAGGGTGAATTCAGTATATCATACTAAGATGACCGAGACAAGAAATTATTTCAGGACAGTTATGGGAGTCCAATAAATTTCATTTGTTTTATTTCCTCATACGCAATGTACTTTACCGTGGCAAAACTCACATAGCGAATGGCAAGCGCGACGACGAGTTCGATGTTCTCTGTAGCTAGGCAGGAAGTGAACAGCTGATTTCGCGCGTCGTTCGTTAGTGTTTTTCAACGTCCATTGTTGGTTTTTATTTTTATTTTAGCCGTATTATTTACATAATTGGAGTGCTGCGTACAGAGAATGTAATTTTACATTGAAATAAAGGAATAGTAACTGGAAAAACGATTTAAAAAATGGAGAAAAATTCCGGTAGAATATGATTCAGAATAAGTGGCTGAATGCACCCTGTCAGTTTGCAGAAGGCCCTTACACCTCATACGTATGTCTGTAAGATTACTTGAAGAACTTGAAATTATTTTTGTCATATTACTTTGCGTACGTTTCCCCAGTGAATCTCTAGGCTCGCAGCCGGGCGGCACGGAGAACTGCTTCAGCACCTCGTCACAGAGCAAGTCGCGGATCAAGGTGGAGGTGCGCGACGATATCGTCATACATCCCAACGTCAGCAACCACGCCACGTCCACGCAACAGAATAGCTCCAGGACCAGTGATAAGTATGTTTTTATTTATTTTGTTAGAGCTAAATGCAATAATGTATTTATGATAACACCTTTAGGTCCGAAAATTTCGATACGCTTTGCCCTAATAAATGCTTTAATGCTATAATAATATTAATTACTAGTTTCTGCCAGCGGCTTCGCCCGCGTGAAGTTTGATAATTGTCCCATGGGGTCTTACTTCCGGGATAAAAAGTATCCTATGTTATGCAAGCATGCTTTAGTATGCTAGCTTTAGTATATTATTTTGTTGTATGGTTATAAACTAAAAAAAACATACAATTCCGTTCCGTAGTTTTTGCGTGAAAGAGTAACAAACATCCATCCATACTCACAAACGTTAGCGTTTATAATATTAGTAGGCTAGGATACGTGCGGCTCGCGGTATACGCTTAAAGTCGAGCCTGCCGTAGCCGCCATGTCGCGCCTGTCCGCAGCGGGCTGGAGCAGCGCCTGCGCAAGCGCGGCGCGGCGTGCCTGCCCGGGCCGCGCGCCGGCCAGCTGCCGGCCAAGCGCGCGCCCGGCGCCAGCGCGGCGCCCGCCGCCCCGCCGTGCGCGCCCGCTCTGCCTGCGCCCGCGCTGGGTACCGCTGGACCCGTCGTTAGAGCCGCGGGACAGTTGAGACTGCAGGTATAATATTGACCTAACGATATCAGCGTGCTCCCTCCCCGTCCTTCGCTCGTGCCGGCCCGCGTGGCCGAGCCTGTAGCCCAAAATCAGTTCCTAAATAATGACACCACTCAGATCCAGCCTGCCCTCTTGCTGTCATCCCCCGGCGACGCCCTAAGCCGAGGCTCGTACCCCGCAGGGGATGCCCTTAGCGTGTAGTCGGTTAGGCCTTACACTCGAGGCACCCACAGGATGAGGGAGAGAACCTCACGTCCCGGCCGCCGCGGGAGACGCCCCGGGCGTGCACCGTAGGCGCGGGCCTGTGGACGGTGGGCTATGGGCTAGCGAGCCGTCCGGCCGGCTCATGACGACGGGCCGTGTCGACAAGCAGGAGTGTGAGGGGTGCTGCCGGGGCTGCGGGACTGTTCGAAAGAGATACCGTGGCCCCGGAACACAAAGGGCGATGAAGGAACATGGATGGGTTTTAGTCAGTAAAAGTCTGACACTCCCTCCTACTCCGCCCAGAGCGGGAGGAGTCATTTGATGATTTACCATCCAAAAAAAAAAAAAATGGCACCCACAGGATAGTCCGGTTAAGCAGACGACAACCTCTCTAGGTTCAACTGCAAGAAGCTATTTCATAATAAAAACATGTGGCATAGTCTTTGGGTACTGCCGATAGAAGTGAAAACTAAGTAACTTGTGAATTGTATTGTTAAGCTATTAGATTAATATTTTTGGTTTTTGTCACTTATTCATACATTCTAGTTAAACATGAACTTTACTTTCAGGTAGTAAACAAAGCGTGCAACACACAATACGGAACATTATCCCGGTTGCAATTGCTACCTAATAACTCTGCGTCCAGTGATCCAGTATGGGAGACGTATTTGGGTGAGTATCAAACTAGTTCTATTGAAAGAAATCTCTATTTTTACTTCTGATTTATTAATTTCTCATACTTCATAGCCAACTTAGGACTTCTATGTGAAATCAAACGCGAGTGTTAGGGTAATCAACTGCAGGCCTAGCCAAGTTACAAACGTTTTGTATCGATTCTCTTTCTACAATCGTAAACGCCTCGGCGTAAGCGATTGTAAAAAGCGCTAAATTGGTAGCCAAGTTGACACGACTGAGTCGATCGCTCGTTCTCTAATGTCTGTAGAAAAAACCTACACTTTAGTCTATGGTGTGCGTTCCTACCAAAGAGTTTAGCGATCAACATAGTAGAAACGATAACATTCTGTTCTATCATATTGAACGATATAAACTTGTCTACGAATTTTCTATTCGTTTGTGTTGATCACGTGATTTAACGTTGAGATGATGTCATTCCCATTCATTTGAATAGTTTTCTACTAGCGTTAACGATTGTAGATTGTCAACTTGGCTAGGGATGCTGAACTGTTTGTTATGTTGGACTTGTACATAAAACGTAACCACATGTATCGATGCGATAGCCCCGGCTTACTCCGTATCTACGTATAAACAAATCGAAGTGATTACTTCAGTAGAAGTAATTATTGAACATTTTTTTATTATGTACTTTAGTAATTTAGTTATTGCTTGAAATTAGAACTGTTAAAAGTTAAATTTGTTTTCTTTGACGGTTCTTACTTCGTTTAAATTCTTGTTTATTGCATAAAAATGTTTGCATAAGTAATTACTTAAACTTGACTCTAAATACTATGTTCGAACCCACGACTTACTGTTCGTAAGTCGGGGCCGCCACCACTGGGCCACTGCTGCAAAATTGCTTTATGTAATTTATTTCATCACCGCTGCTCTCAAATCGGTGAAGGAAAACATCGTGAGGAAACCGGCATGTCCTAGAACCAAAAAATCGAAGACATGTGACATCTACCAATCCGCACTGGGTCCGCGTGGTGGATTATAGCCCATTCCCTCTCATTGAGAGGAGGCCTGTGTCCCAGCAGTGGGAACATTTATAGGCTGGTGATGATGATGATGATGACTCTATATACGGGTGTAAGAATTCGTGTAAACGTTTTGCAAGTGTGTGTGTGAACCGATTCTGAACATTAAAAAAAAGCCTACTGGGCCTACTCTTGACCTCAAACTAGTCCTGAGGACAGAGGTGAGGTCAAATAGGCGAGACGACAAAAAATCTAATTAGTCCGTCAGTAAGATTATCAAAAAATATTTGACCCGTGTTTTTTCTTTTGTTACGTAAACCAAAATTGACGAAGATATGACGCTTTTAAAATTCTCAATACGTCACGCCGTTGTATAATTTTTAGCTAGTTCTGACGTCACGAGCCCCCGCTCCCGAGTTTTGATGCGTTTAATCTTTGTCAATATTCATTGATTTACATAAACAAAAAATACGTGTCCATTAATTTCCAGTACTCTAACTGACGGACTAAATAGATTTGCAATTTTTTGATACTGTCGTCATTCCTATTGTTTCTTCTTCAAATACTGTAGGGTAAGGCGAAAGCGTCTGGGTAATCCGCTAAATGGTTTTTATTAGATTTTTTGCGCTCTCAAATTCATCAGGGAACGGCCTACTACTGACCGATTACTATAATTCTATTATATATAATACACGGATCTAATAATTTATAAATTCATAATTATACAAACAATAATACACTTATAACAACTTATAATAATTTATTATTAAATTGCTACTTAGCCAACATTAGGAAGGAGGAGGAGGAAGAGGAAGGAGGAGGAGGATTAGGAGAGGAAGGATCTCTCTCCTAATGTTGCTGTGCCCGACAGGGTCCATATTGATTTTTTACTAATTGATTACACCATCTATGTATTGTACATATGGAATGCAATAAAGATTTGAGATTTGACCTGCAAATTCCATAACACTAAGGCCCCGTTCCCACTATGTTGTGACGACAGATAATCGTGATTTAAGTGTCGTGACTTGTGTATTTAAATGGAGGTGTTTTCATATAGGACGACGCTGTAGGGAACTCGTATTATTGAAACAACCGTTACCGATCAATCAGCCTTTAATACTCCTCTTTTTAATACTAATGCAATACATTTTATAACATAGATCTTACCTACTAAGTACGTATTACATACTACACCTCACCTCAGGGGCGAGAGAAAAAAAAAATTGATTATAATTTAATCTTTTTTTTATTTTTTTATAAGGTTACATGATTACGTTCTAAATAGTTTAGTCCTATTTTTATGGACAAGATAAGGTTTGTTGCTTTTTAAAATCTTAACATTAACACCTAAATCTTCTAAAATTACAAACGGCCCATCCCACTGGGAATCTAATTTAGCAGCTGTTTCATTTTTAATAAGAATTAATTGTCCGTTATGGTACGTTACATTATTTACTTTTTTATCGTATGTGCACTTACGATTTTGCTTACTTAAAACAATCATAATTGTGAATGTTTTACCGTATACGTATGGTCTAAAGTACTTCACAGCCCACACAATGGCAACTAATTCTTTTTGAATGGTTGGATAATTAAGTTCAGCTTTATTAAGTGGTCTGCTTGCATATGCTACCGGTTTCATATTTTTATTGCACAAAACTGCTCCTACCGCTGTACCTGATGCATCCGTTTGTATTACAAATTCATTATCCTCTGAAAAATCTGGAAATTCTAAAACTGGTGGTGTTTGCTGATGAATGCTTTTTGGCACTCATCAGTCCACTTAAATATTTCGTATTTTCTGGTTAATTTGTTCAAAGGATAGGTTATTTCCGCGAAATTTTTAATAAATTTTCTGTAATAGTTACAAAATGCTACGAATCTTTTTACTTCATCTGTATTGGACGGTGTGGGATATTTTTGTAATACTTCTATTTTTGCTGGGTCGGGTAAGACTCCATTTTGTGATACTAAGTGACCTAAATAAAGTATTTCTTTTTGTAAGAAGTTACATTTTTCTGGATTCAATTTCAAATTTATTTTTCTCAGTCTTTCTAATACATCCATCATATTTTTGTTATGGATAGCTAAATTTCTACCATAAACTACCAAATCATCCAAATATACAAAACATCGGTCAAAAGTTAATCCTGACATAGCTACTGACATTACCCTGCTGAATGCACTTGGACTTGTCTTGAGTCCCATCGGTAACCTCTTCATTTGGTACTGTCCAGTATTAGTAGTGAACGCAGTGTACTCTCTACTGTTTTTATCCAAAGCTACTTGGTAATAACCCTGATTTAAATCTAAATGTGAGAAATAGACTGAGCCTGATAACGAGTCCAAAATTTCGGTAATATTTGGTAACGGGAATTTATCGTCTACAATGCAATCATTAAGTTTACGATAATCGACTACTAGCCGCCACTTTTTGTCGTTTCCACTTTTTTTTGGTACCAACAAAATAGGACTCGACCACTCACTCTTTGCTTCCTCTATTATATCATTGTCAAGCATGTTTTGTATTTGTTTCTTTACTTCATTTTTCATGGAATGTGGCAACCTATACTGCTTTACATAAACCGGACTAGTATTCGGTTTTAAGGTTATTGATTGCTCATAAACGTCTGTAGTCGTTAATTTGTCGCCCGGTAAAAAGAACACGTCCGAATACTTAGAACATAACTCTTGTATGGATTTCCTTTCCTCCACGTTAAGATGATTTAATTTCAAAATGCCTAATAATGTTTTCGCCCTCTCTAAACTGTTGCAGTTATATTTAAAATCGCATAAATCATAATCTTGTGCCGAAAAAACCTCTGGTTCAAACATTGGTAAAGTAACATCGTGGTCATTGGTGTTTAATATCTTTACTGCTAATCTATTATTTTTAATTGTTCCTATACATCCTGCTAAAAAAACATTTTCCGCCAGTTGCTTGCTATGAATAATACAGTCATTATTTGAGTTATTATTCAAGAGTAAATATTGAATCGATTCACTTCTGGCTGGAATGTGTAACACTTCGTTTGAATAATCTACAGTGTCACGTAGCGTTAAATAATATTCCTTTCCATATTTAGACAAGGTGATGATGTTAGTCTCCAAGTTGATATTCGATGCATGACGACATAGAAAATCTAAACCTAAAATTCCATCAGCCTTTAATGGTATGTTATCGAAAACATGTAGCTTGACTTTAAAGTCAGCGTATTGTTGCTCATCACGATGAGTCAGGCTAAGATTAATTAATCCAGTTGCTTGAGTTTGACCCGCAATACCATTTATGATGGTCTCATCTTTAATTATGGCAATGTTATTTGGTAACGCGACTCTCTTTATTATGGAAATGGATGCTCCCGTATCTATTAACCAAAAGTATTTTCTATTGCCAAAATATAAGGTTATGAATTTTGCTTTGCCTGCCAACGCCAAAATGTTATGTTTTTGATCGAAAAAACTGCATTTCCTCTGATTTAGAAGTCACAGCTTCGCTGTTATTAGATTGATCCGTATAAAACACACGATTACCATTATTATTACCACTACCATGAGTTTCGTAACTCGATTGATTTTTGCTGGATACCTGGTAATTTCGTCCACGATTTGTGTTGAATGAACCTCGAGTTTCTCCACGGGAACGATAAAATGATCGTCCACGCGATTGTCTGAAATTCCTTACGTCATGATTATTGAAGTTCTGATGATAGTATCCTCGCTGTCCTCGTGGTTGACGATTATAGGATTGCCCTCGGCGAAAATTATTAGCTTGGAACTTACCTCTAGCGCGACATGAAAACTGCATGACATTTTCACCTCTGGAAGTTGATGCCACTGTCAACTCCTCGTCCTTTGCCGCCTGGATTGCGTCCTTCAAACTGTAGTAGTTACGTGCAGCAATAATTGTACTGAGCCGGGAATCACTCAACCCATCTGCGAATCGTTTAATTGCTTGCTTTTCGTTTAAAGGTTTTAATATAGCATAATTTTGGGAATTACCATCTGCTTGCGATATTGTAAGATTGGTGAATAGTTTTTCGATTTCCGTGCCGTATTGGTCGATACAACGACGATGCAACCTCGATTGTATTGCAGTGAATGACTTTTTTGGTAACAAGACGGAACGTAAGTCTCTTACAAGATCGTTTGCTGATGTGTAACTGTTGTTCATTCGTAATTTAGCATTTTCTGACAGTCTACTCTTCAAGACAAATGTTATAAGTAATGTCTTCCCTGCTTCTGATAACATATCTGCATACATTTCTACAGAGTCAATGATACTTTTGGTGTTATTTTCTTTACTGTTCATTACAGGAATCAAACTACACGCGGTTTTTAAATCGAATTCCATGGTTACTTCTAGATTTGAGTCTACGTCACAAAAATCACTTCCACTACTACTATCTTCCCTAGTTTCAGAACATAAATCTACTATTTGTAAATAACTCGATTTTATTTCCTCTCTTAATGAAGTTAGTCTTGCCAAAATATCAGTTTTTATTCCCTCCTTAGCAGTCAACAACCGTATTAGTTTATTACTTTTCTCAAATATTATTTCTGTCTCTGTTAATTTATTTTTTATAACATTACCCTTAAATCGAGACTTTCCTTTCTTAACTAGATATTTCCTTATTATAATAAGCTCGTCTAAACATTTAAGTAATTCTTCTTCCATTCCCTGACTCACTATTATATATTATTATTTAAATTACATACCACATTCTCGTAATGAGTTACCGTAGTAGGGGACAAAGTCGTAAGTTGATACATTGGAATGCAATTGCTCGCTATAGTAAACACAACTCAGAAGGTGAAACTGAAACACCATTACACAGTTGGTACTTTAATCATTAAAGTCACTATTGAAATCCTGAAGGTCCTTCTTCTTATATTTTCGTCACTTCTTACTTTGTTTGTAACTGTTTGTATCACTAACGATCATTATTTCACTCACTTTATAATACTGAAACCGCACTACTCATTCACTAAATAAGCACTTGCACTTTTGCTTCCATCTACTTAATTGGGACATGTACTTCTCGATCATCTCCACGATTCCCTCTGGAACGGTTCAACGATCGCCGAAAATTATTTTGTACAATCTGCTCCCTGATCCATGAATGGTGGCATTTTTTATATTGTTTATACACAAAATACGCTGCACCAAGCCCCAAAAGTGTACAAATTACCAGCAGCACAATACTGATAGTTGACATGTGCATCTCCATTTCTTCGACATGGGCATTGTTGGAACCCGCAGCATTCTGGTTTAAGAAGACTGTCTCCTTTTCTACATTATTTGATCGACACATCGTGCACCGATTTTCCCCGAACAAGTATACGATTATGTGTATTACGCCGTAATTATCTTTATTTTTTACATGTTTCGGAGCCGTAACACTAAGCCAACAGTGATCGCGTCACGCGCCCCATAACTGGCAAGGGTCGCCATGTAGGGAACTCGTATTATTGAAACAACCGTTACCGATCAATCAGCCTTTAATACTCCTCTTTTTAATACTAATGCAATACATTTTATAACATAGATCTTACCTACTAAGTACATACATACTACACCTCAACGCGATTACTGTCGTCCACGACTTTTTGCCAACTAAAAACCAAAGATAAATTAATCGTCACGACATCATAGTGGGAACGCGGCGTTAACCCGTGAGAAGGCGTGTTGTTTCTTTAATATGAAAACAAGAGTTTTGATTAAAACTATGAAACGCAATTTTATTTAAGTTTTTGCATTTAATGCAACTTCTACCGTAAATAACTGATTTTGGATCTTTGATTGTCTTCAAAAAAACGACGATAAAAAAAAAAAAAGTTCACTCTTCATGAGATCAGGACAAGTGTGCTTCTCGAAACATATTGAACACGTAAGAAACGAGAAATAAGTTATTATGTATTGCTTACTAACACGATGGTTCACTGTTGTCCGAAAAATAAAGAATATTATTATAATTATACGTTATGTGCTCGGTGTAGAGTAATTGCTTGCACGAAGTGCATGCTTTTTTTAACTGTCTATTCTTACGTCTAGAACATATCGCACAGAATTCGCTTGGCCTAGGCGCTGCAGTAGCCGTAGGAATCGGCACAAACCGCTTCATTAGGAACTTGAGATCTGATGATATGTTCTCCATGCAAATTCGCTGTGAAATATGTGGTGTTATCAGCCCCAATGCCACTTAAAAATACTTACGCTGATGGGCGCGCGATGAGCAAATTGCCGCGCGACAGTGCGGGCTTTCCACAAGTGCTTCACTGCGCAGTCGCAGCGGGACTGAGCAATACGTGAGTTGCGCTAGGTGAATAGTTAGGAAGGTACCTAGGCGCTCGGGAAGTCAGGAACACCAAAAACTTACTTAATAAATTTTTGTGTGAGCAAATTGCTCATAGCGCGCCTTCTTACGAGTTTAGAAAACTTCACCTTGAAAAGGTGGTTAAGGCAGATTGGATGCGGAAGGCAGAGGCCAGGGTGTAGTGACGGAACTAGGACTCTACCTGTATGAGTATGTATGTGTTGCAGGGTCGGCCGTGACGTGCATCGCGTGCGACGTGCGCTGGGCGTGCGTGGCGTGCGCGGACGGCACGCTGCACGTGTGGCGCCTCGTGCGGCACACTGCCGCCCGCGCGCTGCCGCCCATCGGTCAGTATGCTACAGGGGCGGATGGTAACAACTGGATGACTTGCCTAGAATCTAACTAAGTGACGTGCAATTGGAAATGCCTATAGCCAGCAGTGGAATGCTGTAGGCTGATGATGTTGACCGTGCGTATGTGTATTTTTCTACATCATTTTTTTATTTTCTTTTTTTTTTATCGAAAGGGAAATCATTAAATGACTTCTCCCGCTCTGGGCGGAGCAGGAGGGGGTGTCAGACTTTTACTGACTAAAACCTATCCATGTTCCTTCATCGCCCTTTGTGTTCCGGGGCCACGGTATCTCTTTCGAACAGTCCCGCAGCCCCGGCAGCACCCCTTACACTCTTGCTTGTCGACACGGCCTGTCGTCACAAGCCGGAGGGACGGCGAGCGCCCACAGCTCTCCGCCCGCAGGCCCGCGTCAAGGTGGCCGCGCCCGGGGCATCTCCCGCGGCTACATCATCATCTGCCTAGCCTTTTCCCAACAATGTTGGGTTCGGCTTCCAGTCTAACCGGATTCAGCTGAATACAAGTATTTTACATGGAGCGACTACCTATCTGTTCTCAACAACCCAGTTAGAACTGGGTAAAACGATACCCCTCGGTAAGACTGGTTGTCAGACTTTTTGGGCCACTGTCTACATGTAACGCTTGTCAAAGATCTACAAATGACAGCCGCGACCAACTGCTTAACGTGCTTTCCGAGGCACGGAGGAAACTTGGTATATAATGGCTGGTCACCCATCCACAGACCAACCTAGGCAAGCACGGCTTAACCTGTGGCTGTTATTATTTAGCCACGAGCTCGTCTATCTCCTCAATTTTTCTACAGATACGTAAATTTTTAATTTTCTGTTCCGCAGCCCTAATGTCTCAAGCGGCCAAGCTGACACTATCAGGCGACACGCTAGCAGTCGTCAGCACATCAGCTGAGCTGGCCATGTGGGACCTCAGCGCGGCCAGCTGCGTCATACGACCGCTCTGCTTCAGGGCGCTGCTGTCGCACGGCGGTAAGATACTGATTAAACCATCACAAAGAATAGTAATAAAAATAATCTTGTCTAGGTCCGATGTGATGTAGACTATTTTGACATTTGTTGAGAAGAAATGTTTCTACCCCCATTGTCAAAAGTCGAGAAAATATCGTCGTCATGCTTGAGGTTAACTTTTGTCGACTGAAGAATAGGATCATCTCTTTTCGAAATATTTCTACAATCTGTCATTTTGTCGATTCTTCCGTCGACAAAACCCGTATCCACGGTGGTTTGACAGTTTGGTCGCACGACCGGTCGTCCGACCAGTTTAGTTCGAGAAAGAGGCCGCTCATGCGATTTGTCGTGGTCCATGACCGCATAGTGCGCGAGATCCCAAAGGACAGTAACCCATTCCAATGTGTACGTTTTGGAAACAGCCAGATAGATACTGATACTGGTACTAATACTTCTGGTACACTGGTGTACTAAACTTATATTGTCACTTACGGGATATCTTCTGTGATTATTCGTTATTTTGAGCTCCCGATATTTCGACGCTGTTGCAAGCGCCATGATCGCGGGTTAACTGGAGAATGCGGGTGGATGGAAATTAATAATATCGGGAGCTCAAAACAATGAAGGAAGCTCAAAACAATGGAGGATATCCCGTAAGTGACTATATAAGTTTTGTTTTAAACGGTGAAAGCTCAAAACAGGGCACTGGTGTACTGGTAATATTCGTTGAAAATATAAATATGTATTGATATCTTTACAGTAATGGTGACAAACTGTTCTCTGCTGGACGACGGCAATCCCATGATCTCACTGAGTAACGGCAAGAGTTACATCTACAGCAAAGGATTGTGCGCTTGGTATGTCATTTGTTCACTGTTTACTGAAATTGCACGAAAGTCGAAATGCCTAATGTGTTGAACGGAGTTTTATATGCCTAATTGTCTACCCATCGTACAGCGTGCGTTACAGGGAAACCCAAGATACATTTTGCATAATCTTTTAATCATAAAAATGACAGACATTTTCTGAGGTAAAACTATACAAGTCTTCCATATTCTAGTCTGTGTGTCCTTTCACGTTTTAACGGCTGATCGGATTTCGATGAAATTCGATACACTCACGTCGTGACCTGAGGTTAGGGCATATGATTTTTTTGCTTGCAGATAGTACTTTCTCTAGGGAGGAGCTCGTGTCTAAATAATAACAGCCGCTCGGGTCGATCGTTAGGTTAAGCCGTGCTTGCCTAGGTTGGTCTGTGGATGGGTGAACACCCATTAAATACTGAGTTCCTCCGTGCCTCGGAAAGCATGTTAAGCCGTTGGCCCCGGCTGTCATTTGTAGATCTTTGACAGTCGTTAGGTAGTCAGACGCCCAAAAAGTCTGACAACCAGTCTTACTAAACGTATTACCCGGTACTAACTGGGTTGTGAGGTCATATAGGTAGTCGCTCCATATAAAATACTGGTATTCAGCTGCATCCGGTTAGACTGGAAGCCGACCCCAACATAGTTGGGAAAAGGCTAGGTAGATGATGAGATACGTTCTCGTGGGGGGTCATTTGTCGGACTGACAAGTCATAAGTCTTGAGTTCGAACCCAAGACCTCTGATTTTTCGGATTCATGTGCGTATTGTATAATTATCACTTGCTTCGGTGAAGGAAAACATCGTGAGTAAACCAGCAACCTAAGAGATATTTCTCGACGGCATGTAAAGCAAAGTCAGAGGCCTATGGGTGGCATAAAAACTCTTACACCAGCGGGCCTAAAATGGCCGGTTTAGCAGAATCATAATATGAATCTCGTTAAAAAAAAAAACTTAAAATGGACTCTGTGGTCATAATCATAAAGTCCATTTTAAGAATTTATATTTTTAACGTGATTCGATTCTGCTAAAGCGGCCATTTTAGGCCCGCAGATTAGGTACTAACCACACGAGAAAGAAGAAGAATAGGGATGATAACAAATGTCATTCTGTTCAGTCCGTCAGTTAGATTATCGAAAAATATTGGATACGTGTTTTTTTGTTTTATCAAATTATTAAAAATTGATGAAGATATAACGTGTCAAAGATCACGAGTGGAGGCTGGTGACGCGACATTTGAGTAAAAAATGTACTCGAATGTGACATCACACGAGTTTTCGACGCACTGTATCTTCTTAATTTTTTTTTTACGTGAAAAAAAAGAAAAACATGTGTGTCTAATATTTTTTGGAAATCTACCTGACTGACTATTTAGTTGTTTTTTTTGTCATCTACTGTATTGGGGTCATTTCCGTCGTCCACGCTCACAATCGTGCGCTATCGGTAGTTGTAGTTGTAGTGATGTGTCCGGTCGCAGGGTGGTGTGGGCGGACGCGTGCGACCCGGTGTGGCGCTGCAGCGGCGCGGCCAGCAACACGCGCGTGCCCAAGGCCCCGCTCTACCCGCCACGCGCTAGGATGATCAAGAACAGACCCAACTCTTTTGCTAACAGGTAACTAATATACAACATTTCTTCTTAGAGTAGTCAGGTACGAAAAACCGGTCCCATCGAGTTTAAAAAAAAAATGTGTAAAAGTGTTAATAAAAAGCTACTTGATTTTTATAAACACTTCTTTGCCCTAAAAATCTAGACAAAATATATGTTTCGGTATCAAATAGGTACTACATTTTTGTAAAGGCGAATTGAAATTTTAGAGACCTTTTTTTTTTTTTTTTTTTTTTCGGATGGGTAATCATCAAATGACTTCTCCCGCTCTGGGCGGAGCAGGAGGGAGTGTCAGACTTTTACTGACTAAAACCCATCCATGTTCCTTCATCGCCCTTTGTGTTCCGGGGCCACGGTATCTCTTTCGAACAGTCCCGCAACCCCGGCAGGAAATTTTAGAGCCCTTACGTGGAGATTCTAAATGTGGGCAGACATCCTGACATCAGAATGAGTGCCCAATTTTTAAATTCATTTTCTCAGTTATTAATTAGAGGAGGAGCTCGTGGCTAAATATTAACAGCCGCTCGGGTCGATCTTAGGTTAAGCCGTGCTTGCCTGTTGATGTTGATGGGTGACCACCCATTACATACCGAGTTTCCTCCGTGCCCCGGAAAGCATGTTAAGCCGTTTATCCCGGCTGTCATTTGTAGATCTTTGACAGTCGTTACAGGTAGCTGACTACCTGTAACGGCCAGAAAGTCTGACAACCAGTCTTACCGTATTACCCAGTACTAACTAGGTTGTGGAGGTCAGATAGGCAGTCGCTCCATGTAAAATACAGATATTCAGCTGCATCCGGTTAGACTGGAATCCGACCCCAACATAGTTGGGAAAAAGCTAGGCAGATGATGATTTTCTCAGTTATTAATTAGGTACCAATTATTTAAACAAAGGTATCAAATAGTAGCAAATAGGTATTAAATTTTAATAATATTTTAACGCTGATCGGTCATTTTGGCCAATCATTCTGATGTTCACCAATGCTTAACGTATTTGGGGGTATTAAGAACAGGGTGTAAAGTTCTTCATCCCCCATAGTAAAGGGAGCCACGGGTGCCATCTGGTGGGCTGCTGCCCAACAGTTGTTGTCGGATTCCTCTATATACTCTTAAGTCGCGGATAACTTTACATGTGCGATGTAGGACTTTGATGTATTTCGCAGTTTAGTTCATCATCTGTGACATAGATGGCGCTGTAGTACTTTTTGTTCAATGTTGTTTTTAGTAGTCTTTGTATTGTCGCTACACGTATTTGATTTGTTTCGGCAGCAGCTACAGTGCAGGCGCGGCCCGCAGCTGGCTGGAGGCGCAGGTGGCGTCGTGCCTGCACCTGCGGCTCGCGAAGGACTACCGCCACTGGATCACGGCGCTCTTCACGCACCTCGTCAACCATGGTCAGTCATGCTCGTGTGAAAATGTCACCGTGAAAAAAATGGTCACTTTATGTTGCATTATATATGCGTCTATTTTGCAAAACGTCATTTTCACATAATGTCACTTTCGCAAAACGTCCTTTTTGCATAATGTCAATTTCGAAAAAGGTCATTTGCGCAGAATGTCATTCAAGCTATTTTTTTACATGCCTCCTATGACAAATCGAGTAATAAACTTTTCAATGTACTTCCTCGAAAACTGGTTCATTTCGCACCACGATCAGGTACAACATGCAATGTATTTCACACGCGTGCGATTTTTCTCATTTTCCAACACGTGTACGGAAATGAAAATTGCCACAGATGCCTATAGTCGGCGGTGATTGTTTTTTTTTTAATCTCGGTAAAGAGTTAAGCGTCTTTACGGCGTTAACATTTTTGAATATATAAATAATGTTTATAAATAGAATTTCATCAAAAACCATGATTATTAAAATAAAATTTACGTTTATGAACAAATTAACATTTATTTTTGTTCTAAACTCAAAAATATTTGAATTTTCTACTTTTCATATTAGGCTGTTTAGCGGCTTTATACCTTTGCTTCTCCTTCAACCTGGCGAAAGCAAAGCGGGGAAAAAAAAGAAAATTTAAATCATGGTTTCCTAATAATTCATGACAAAAATATTTGTCGTTTTTTTCATTTTATTTCTTCAAAAGTGTATTGAAAAACGTCGTTTGATACACGTGGACATTTGTTATTGCAGTTCTCGGCTCAATAACAACCCTCGCCTGAGGCTCGGGTGTTAATTCCGCCTCGAATACAATAACAAACTTTCTCCACTTGTATCAAAATGTACTATTACAACACGATGGCAAAACAAGTCTTCAAACATAATAGCACCCTTTATTGTATGAATGTTTCGTTGTTCAGGCACAGAAGATCAGTTGCGGTCCATACTAGATGATATGCTGGGACCAAGTCACTGCACGTCCACACCCAAGAAATGGCAGCCCACGATATTGGTAAGAGGCTTATAATAATAATACTCGAGAGGAGCTCGTGGCTTAATAATAACTGTCCTTCGGGGTCGATCTTAAGGCTAAGCTGCGCTTGCCTAGGTTGGTCCGTGGATGGGTGACCGCCCATTACATACCGAGTTTCCTCCGTGCCTCGGGAAGGCACGTTAAGCTGTTGGTCCCGGCTGTCATTTGTAGATCTTTGACAGGCGTTACAGGTAGTCAGTGGCCCGAAAGTCTGACAACAAGTCTTACTAGGGAGTATCGTATTGCTCAGTACTAACTGGGTTGTGGAGGTCAGATAGATGCTCCATGTAAAATACACTGCATTCAGCTGCATCCGGTTAGACTGGAAGGCGACCCCAACATAGTTGGGAAAAGGCTAAGCAGACGATGCCTATGATAATAATACTCGTACTGTCTAGTTTCTAGCGATATTTCTGTTAGACTCTCCATCCCACTATGGTTCAGCTTCCAGTCTTACCAATTGTCGTTACTAGTTCGTAAGGCCTATTGGGGTTTTCCACCAGGAATTTGTTGGTAGCAGTCCGGAGTCTAATTTCGGCCCGGTTGATGGCAAAAGCTCACCCTATTACATGGGACTTAAACATAACTGACGAAATTTCGGTGCATTATACAAGGCGTAAACAGTAACAGATTCTTCACGATGCTGTTAACCAAGCATTTTGTACATCAAACTAAGTAACTTTACGCAAAAATAAATGACGACCCGAATGGCGCAGCAGTAGTTAGGCTGCCTTACGTTCGTTGGGTCCCGGGTTCGAATCCTGGTAGGAGCAAGCATGGACATTTGTTTCCTAGTCATGGATGTTTATAATATGTATAATAAGTATGTATTTACAAAATAAAAGTATCTATGTAGTATATCAACTATCTGGTGTCCATGACACAAGCCTCGTTGCTTAGTGTGGCGCTAGATGGCGCTGTATGTAATGTCCAGTGATATTATTAAGAAATGCTGGGAAACGACTTTTTTTTTGGGTGAAAAAATACAAAACATTGTGCTGATGAATGGATTGAATAGTACGGGGCCCGTGGAGGCGCTCAAAGTAAAAATCTCACATTAAAAAACCACTTTGGAAAAAGTTGGAACTTTGACCTCCAATATCTCCGTAACTAGAAGGTTCCCAGGTATGGTGTAGAACAAAAAAAATATCGCAGTGACGGGGAGAACAAGTGCCTTCCGGCTTCTTGTTACACCCTTTTAGAAACAATACCTCTGGCGGTTTACAGGCATAATAATATTAATTATCTTTTCAGGGTATTGAAAAACACGATCTCCTAGAAGAGATGTTATCTCTTCTCGTTCGTCAGCTGCGCTGGCAGAGAATGTACGCAGAATACAACGATCAGCTGACAGAAATGAAGACACAAGGGACTGTCTCCGTCGTCAACGGACACTGACAAAACGTGTAAAAGAGATGGAAATAGAGTAGGTAGAACACATTATGTATAGGTTAGAGCGAGAGAAGATCTTCAGAGTTGTAAAGATAATGTTTTTAGGTTGTCAATGATTTTTGTATGGAAGTGACCTGAATTTTAAAGTAATGCTTGTGCTCGTTTGTTTTTGGTTGTGAATTAAAGAATTTTAGAATGTCGAAAGAATCAGAATTGCCAAACTTAAGTGGCAGTGGGCAGGGCACATTTCTCGCAGAACGGATGGCCGATGGGGCCGAAAAGTTCTGGAGTGGCGACCGCGAACCGGAAGACGTTGCGTTGGAAGGCCTCCCACTAGATGGATATGTCGCAGCCAATTCGTATAACACGCCGTTTTACATAATGGCGCGCCGGATTGCAAAACGTCGCCGTAATGTAATACGACGTCCTCACGTTCAGCCGGAATGTGGTGTCGATACGTTCGACAAAGCGGCGTCCAACGTTTAGCCGTATTGTCAGCAAGAAGAAACGACCGAATTAAATACTGAAAATTCCGAAAATAAGGCGTAGTCGACGTAGCCCCGCTACGTGAGGCTCCTTTTTTTTGTCTACAGGGTTTAAAGTAACCTAACCAAACCTAACGTCGGGTGCCCTAAGTACCAAGCTCGCTTCACTCGTATCGACGATGCGCCGTTTGTATTTGGGCGGCACGTTTACGCCGCTTTGACGAACGCGAAGTGCTCATTCAATGCGGCGTACTTTATATTACCCGAATTGTAATCCGACTGAACGTGGAGACGCCGCATTACATAACAGCGACGTTTTGCAATCCGGCGCGCCTTAATGTTATTCGGCGTGTTCTACGATATGCCTGCGACAGATAGATGACCTGGTGAAGGTTGTGGGGATTCGCTGGATGCGAGTCGCACGAGACCGGGACATGTGGTGACACTTGGGGGAGGCCTATGTCGTATTTCGGCTGAAATGATGATAATCATGTCGTACATAGAGAGATATATCGGCGTCTCTCTTTTTGTGTTAAAATCACTCTGTGAGTGTAATTTATTCTTAATTCGATTAGAGATTTGTATGATGTATTATAATTTCTTATACAAGACTTATGTGAAATAAGACTTCTGTTAAAATTATATTTGTATTCGTGAATTAAAACAGATGAACACTATTCTAAGCTTTTCTAAAGGTATCTACAAAGCACATCAGTCATTTCATACCCAAAATAAAAGACGGGTTAAATTAAAAGTTTTGGGTACAGACGCCAGTACATGAAGCTACTTTAATCTGTCAAATTTCTTTAATAGATTTTTAACTTTATCGCTAAAGCATTAGGTTCGAGGTTGATTGGGAAAATTTGACAGTTTCGGGTTGCTTGATGTGCTGGAGTCTGTACATGATCATCATTCTCCAATAGATTCCAATTCATTTGTGGCCGGCGCAGCATGTCTTCTTCTTCCATACTTCTCTATTACTCGTCATCTCAGCAGACACCTCTGTCCTGCCCAAATATCATCCTTCATACAGTCCATCCATTGTTTCTCTGGTCTTCCTCTACTCTTATACCTAATTTGTTCAAAACTTGAATGATGTTTTTTTTTTATTCCCTCTAATAATCAATTTTATTTGATTTATCGATTGAGCAAAAAGTGCGATGTTGATCGTCTTTGTGTAAATTCAATCTGCATGTGTTTTTTATGATTGGTAAACACAGTGACATGCATTCATAGCGAAATACCATGTCAACATACAGACAAAAATAAAAAATCATTGCGTTTAATGAGCCCCGTGCGATAATCCATGAGCTTTGTACCGTATTGGCTGACTAAAGAGAGAAAGAGAAGAGATACACTGTATCGGATAATAATTAATTAATCTAATGTAGGTATACACAACACGCCTGTATAGTTGTGTTCATATCATCTTATGAAGTAGATAAATGTAGTTCTAAGAACGTTGTTTATCGTGTTCACATATAAATGTGGTTTGGAGGGTGGTCGGTATTGGCTTATAATAGTTTTATTTGGCCCAGAAGTTGTTCTTGTATCCGGCTCGAAGGACCAAAAATGTACAGGCAGTAGCTCCGAACACTGTGTAGTATGTAGATGGACGAATCACAAGGGATGTGTACAGGAAATAAAATCACTGTTTTGTGTCCGTTAATGATTTATTTTATAAATAATCGGCGAATTAGCAAATGCTTGTTCAGGTAAAAACTAAATCATTTATAAAATGTGGCCATGCTCGTATATTGGTCTAGAGGTCGGAAGCGCGTCAACTGAGCATGAGGACTTGGCTTTACATGCCGTCGAGAAATATCTCTCAGGCATGCTGGTTTCCTCACGATGTTTTTCATCACCGAAGCAATTGATAATTAAACAATACTCATACTTCGGTGAAGAAAAACAAGTGAAATGTCAGTGTAGCATAGGTACACCTCTGCCTAACACTGCGGGGATTACAGTCTTGATATTATGTCATGTACTACATGCAGTTCTGTATACACTGGACTGAAATCTGTAACAAGTCTTGCTTTGAAACGGGTGCATATTATACTATGTCTGCCAACACAACATTAATTAAATTCGGGGCTTACAATGTAAAATCGACTCCTCCTATTGTTGAAGTCGGTTAAAATGTAGCCTATATTTACCCGGGCCATAATGACGAATGGATTGACAACTTATTCATCAAAATCGGATGAATAGTTTAGGCGCTAGACTGCAAAAATAAATAAATATTCCTTTTGGCTTCGTCGTAGTCGGGTAATAAGAATATGTGTTTTCTATGTACCTCCGTCACTCTCCGATCCACACTAGTGATAATAATTGAAACACCAATAGATGTAATCAACTAATCCTATATCTGTAGCACAGTCTACTGAGTATGATAATAAATATATAATATAACAATACTTAGATTTAGGGCTCGTTATTACTGAGAATTAGCAAGCGAATAGGTGTACTATTGTACTGTATACCTCTGCCTGCCCTCTTCGGGAAACAGGCGTGATGTTATGTCTCGATGTTTAATCTTTATTTCAAATACTTGTAAGATATTTGGTTTGTTTTGCTTCATCAAAAATCGCTTCTCCGTAAACGGTCTCAAACATTGCCATAATTATGTTTGAATTATAATTAAACGCGGGCTGCGCTGCACAACGCGCCGCGTCTCCGTAATGGGGAAGGCTGGTCAAAGCGATGAGAGTAGATGGCGTGTCCATAGCTTAGACCTAATCTGACCAATGAGGTCAAACGATTTTGAAATATAAAATGACATTGACAGTTTTTCAACCAATGACGATGTTCGGTTCATGCGATGCTAGCGCCATTAGTTCCACCAGTTGCCCACCCCATTGAGCTCTAACAGTTAATTTTACTCAATGTTACTAAGTTTTCGGATTATCGTTTATTTAATCTAGTCAAATTGGTTCCCTATCGAAAGTATTACGACTTAAATTTAAAGAAGTACCTATTTTAAAACTGTTCTTTCCATTTCAATTCACACTCAATTTTTGAATTGGATTGCTTTATCAACCTTAGGTTAAATGTCACACGACAAAGTCTTTTTTCTATGACAGATATTTATAATCTCAATCTTAGTCAATTTTTAATTTACTAGGTTTTTATTTATACAGGGTGTAAACAGATCCTTCACGAAGCCGTCAACCAAGCATTCTATACATCAAAATAAGTAACTTAACAGAAAAATTATTGCTGGGAAACAGACTTTTTTTGGGGTAAAAAATTACATTTTACGGTAAAACTCAATGTAACGCACTCAAAACATTGTGCTGATGGACGGATTTAATAGTATACGGGCTATGGAAGCATTTAAAATAAAGTTATGACCTTAAAAACTAGTATTTGAAAAAAAACTTGTGAAAAATTTGGAATTTTGACCTCCAATATCTCCGTAATTATTAGATTCCCAGGTATGGTCTAGAAGAAAAACATGATTGCAATGACGGGGAGAATAAGTGCCTTTCAGCTTCATTAAGGGTCTATTTACATCCTTTATAAGTAACTTCACGAAATCAAAGAGTCACGTGACTATAAATATTATGAGCTTTTTAATTTGGCAACAGTTAGAAGAAGTACTTCTTTAATAATACATACATACTAAACTAATTAGAAAATATTATTGTTTTTTTTTTCTGCAAAACTATGATGAATTTCAATTCTTATTGTATGTTTGAATATCTTTTTAATTGTAAAATGTGTATTAAATAGAAGATTGTTTGAATTAACTTTTAATCTTGCATTTTTCGTTTTGAGCCTCGTTGATACGATCAGAGTACGCTTAGAACCGAGTGGACTCGGAAGCAACTCGAATTGTGGCAACCCATAATCCGAGCGCACTCGGAGGACGGCGTCGATCCGAGTAGACTCGGATCACGTCCTACTTTTCTGAGCTAGCTCAGATCCGAGTAGGTTAACTACTCAGTCTTAGATGGTTATTATACGAAACGGGATCTTCCTGTTCAATTTCTCGGAGAAAATTGTTAGATGCCTTATCTTTTTTCCGTCTTACCTCTTTCATTAACATGTCTGCGACAATTCCGATATTATTTCGCACAAAATCCGACATTTCTCTATGTTGACTGTGAAAAATTAATTGTAGAATGAAGAAAACACTCGTATGAAGCTTACTCGTACGAGTCCACTCGGTCGGACTATAATCTGACCGTGTCAACGCGGCTTAAACAAGTTTAATAATCTGTGTTTCTAATCAAGGAATCGGAATAATTTATGTATTTTGTACAATGTTCTTATCGTTAAACTTAATGTAAATAGAGCTAAAAACTGCCAATATAGCATAACAATTGAATAATCCAGTTATGTAATGAATGATTTTTGTAAACAGCAGTTTTATAAGGAACCTTGCGTTCTTGGCGGCCGCTGTGTTGAACAAATCTGGTCGGACGCCCACTTTCTTCCTGCGTGAACAATGAATCGACAAAATTACAGATTTCGTTGGTTCATCTGTCATTTATCTTTTATTTTGTCGATTCTGTCGGTTATCCTCGAAGACTCCCGAAAACGCGCGATGTCCGCGACGATATTCATACAATTTTCTACTTTTTCTACATAAAGTAGAAAATTGTATGAATATCGTTGTCAATGGTAATACGGTCCTATTTTCAATGCCAGTTAGTAAATTTTGCAAGGATTTTCCGTTCTGTCTGAACTGATCCTATAGCTAACCGTAGCCACTCGATGAAACCGCTGTCGTAGATGGTGTCGCTTCTTACTTATTTTAGTAATCACTTCTGTCCCTGCGCTTCAGCAGTGCTATCAGGCGGTTTCGTCGCTGCATTGTACCTCCAAATTAGTGCCAATTTCATACAACCTTATTTTTGTTAAACACCTCAAAAAAAACCTCTTTGGGGTCAACATTATGAACAAACATTGCCCTAGGATCAAAACTGATAACACAAAAAAAAACAACAGTCCCACGTATTTTGTCGAATATTTTTTTGTTGCGATTTCAGGGTTGTCCTCATAGTAAAAATGTTTATAATGCTGATTAGAATAAACCCTTTAGGCCCGGACACACCGGATGCGTAGCGTGACGTGACGTTCGCACGTGCGTGCGAGCCCTGTCACACCGCCCAAGACCGGTGCAGCACACGTCGCGCGCGCACGCATCACGCCACGCAGGTAACTGCAACACGCGCGTACGAGCCACATTGTCAGCAGCCATATTGAGTTGAGAGCATTTAGCGAGAAAAAATACTCATAAACTATATTCTGTTTGTAAATAAATACAACCTGCCATGTGTGCGTACGTGCAGCAATGACCGATGCGTGTGCGTGCATGCCCGGTCTGGCATCTAACAGGGAGCGCCATATAATACAACGACAACACTGCAGGCGCGTGTGCGACGTTGCCGTTCCTCTAAACACGCGCGCGGACTCGGTTTGTCAGTAGATGCGGCTCTGCGTGCGTAAGTGACACACGTGCACGTCACGCATCGGGTCTGGCATCTTTCTTACAGTTTCATACATTACAACTGATGCGTGCACGGGTCACGTCACGCTACGCATCCGGTGTGACCGGGCCTGTGTTTACTAAACTTGTATATTTTATGGTTGTGTAAATGATCTAACATACAATTTATTCACAGCAAGACTGTTTTGTAGTTTTAGAAATAAAACATGTATTTCCAATTTTGTATTTTAATTCCTGTCTCCATAACTGCCTAGTCCTGCGCTCCATAACTCAGGTTGCAGATGTTGAGCAAAAACAGCCAAGCTAGTGGGAGAGGGCTGGGTACGTAGCGCAGTTGCACCCGGAGGGGTGGGCACATCGCCTGGAGCTTGAACCTCGCATGCAGCATGTCGAAACGCTAAAAACACAAGCGTCGCAACATGGTACGTCAGCACTGAAAATACACAAGTTCCTGGGCAGCCGTCTCTGATACTTCAGTTACAGATGACATGTATCTACACATGTTTTATTACGTGTCTTCAGCAGCTCGAACGTAAACCAATAATAAAAAAAAATGAACTAAACCAACCAACCATACCTACTAATAAATAATATTCACCAAGCTATTTGCATTACATTTTAACATGCAAATTACATTGTAAAATGTAAACCAAATACTTTGATCGACCGATGTCGGCAATGCAAGCTCAGCGTGTGCACAAAGCACACATTTACAAGCGCTAGATGTGCGCGGGCGTACCGTTGTGGCACAGTATAAATTTGGACAGTACCGAAACTAAGCTTTGTTGATGCAATAATTACCTACGCTCCATTGAAGACATAGGGTTGTCACTTATAATGTTGTTGATATTGTTTTTTTATTTATTATATTTTTTCTGTTGTGATGAATGAATCGAATTGAAATAACTAACTTACAAATATAATGTAACTAAGTTATCTTATGGCGTCAGTTTATCTCAACAAAAGACGATAGTTTAAACACGTAAAACAGTTCAATATTAACACACAACAATTATAGATCTGTAGCTTTGTCATTACGGCGTAACCTTTTACAAGTTTTGGCGGGAGCGAGCCGCGGTTGGACGATAACCTTTCGTGCGTGCGAGCGTGAGCTAGCTGCCGATGCCGCGCCGCTGCAGCGCAACTAATACGTAACCACTCGTCTCGGCGCGATACGCAATACTGACAGCACCACAGAGTACATTATACTATATTGGACAGCACCGCTAGCTCGCTAGAGTATATATGTTCTGTGACCGCTAGACTGCATAAGGGCCCCGTTCGATGCGCATGTTTGTGTGGTGTGCGTTTCGACCGCGCAGCTAGGGCTGTTTTTAAAAAACTGCCAAGATTTTGTAAAAATTTGTAAAAGTTGATTCCCAAAACCATAAGTTTGTCAAAGTTATGGTTAAAAAGTTATAAGGGTTTGAACGTGGCCGCGCCATCGAAGCGGAGAACCGCGCGGCCACGGAGATCTTTAAAACTAAGCGTTGCAGAGACCTAAAAAGGTAAATAACAGATTGAATTTGTCAAAATTTCTAAAAATATAGAAAAAATCCTAGGTTTATACTTTAGGAGCTGAGAGACTTAAAACCCCATGGCCGCGCCATTGAAACGGTGAAAAATACGTTATCGCCGATATCTCGCTGAAGAAGCATCGCAGAGGTCTGAAGTTTTTTGTAAAACTAGATTTGAATTTGTCAAAACTTGTAAAAATACACAAAAAAATCCTAGGTTTATATTTCAGGAGCTGTAGTACATTATCGCTTATAACCTTTAAAACGTTCTGAATGTTTATATATTACTTACAGAAAACTTCCCACCTATTGCATTAGAAATTATTTCTCAAGGATTTTAAATTAAATTAAAATTATAAGATACAAAAATAGGCAAGACACCGTGATGACAGAATTACAGCCGAATTCCTGAAGGCGGGTGGAAAACCGGTACTTAAGGCCCTTCAGAAGCTGTTTAATTCCGTCAAACTTGAGGGGAAAACCATGGAAGGCAGGCATGGTGCAGTGGTACTCTTCTTCAAGAAGGGCGACAATACAATGCCCGGTTGAAGAATTATAGACCCATCTCTCACTTCTAGAGAGAGTCTTCTCAAGAGTCACCACGAATCGTCTCGCGCGCAGGTTTGACGATTTTCAGCCTCCCGAACAAGCCGGTTTCCGAAAAGGCTTTAGCACCGTGGACCACATACATACGCTGCGGCAGGTTATACTGTTAACCTGCCTCTCTTTTTAGCGTTTGTGGACAACGAGTAAGCCTTCGATTCGATCGAGACCAGGGCTGTACTGCAGTCTCTCCAACGGTGCTAAATCGACTATCGGTACATCGAGGTGTTGAAGTGTTTGTAAAAAAAGGCCACCATGTCAGTCCGACTTCAGGACCAAGCCTCGGAACCTATCGTTCCGCAGCGAGGTGTGAGACAGGAAGACGTCATATCTCCGAGACTGTTCACTGCTGCACTGGAGGATGTCTTCAAGGTTCTGGACTGGAGAGGGCTAGGCATCAACGTCAATGGCGAGTACATCACTCACCTTCGGTTTGCCGACGATATAGTGGTCATGGCTGAGACCATGGAGGACCTCAGTACAATGCTCGATGACCTCAGTAGGGCTTCCGGAAGAATGGGTCATATATTAACATGGACAAAACCAAGGTCATGTTGAATGCCCATGTCACACCCACTCCTATTAAGATCGGAGAATACACTCGAAGTTGTAGACGATTATGTGTACAAACTGGGACAAACGGTCCAGTTAGGTAGGTCTAACTTCGAGAAAGAGATCAATCGTCGAATCCGACGGTCTCGGCTGTTTAGCGTTACAGTACGGAAGTTGCGCGGTATCTTCTCGTCCAACTTACCGCAGTGTCTCAAGACGAAAGTCTATGAGTGTGTGTTGCCAGTGATTACATACGGGACCGAAACGTGGTCGCTCACAATGGGCCTCATCAGAAGGCTTAAAGTCACCCAAAGGGCAATGGAGAAGGCTATTCTCGGACTTCCTTACGTGATCGAGTCAGAAATGAAGACACAGGCAAGAGAACCAAGGTTACCGACGTAGCCTGAAGAATTGCCAACCTTACGTGGCAGTGGGCAGGGCACATTGCTCGCAGAACGGATGGCTGATGGGTCTGAAAAGTTCTGAAGTGGCGGCCGCGAACCGGAAGACGTTGCGTTGGAAGGCCTCTCACTGGTGGACCGATGACCTGGTGAAAGTTGTGGGAATCCGCTGGATGCGAGTCGCACGGGACCGGTCAATGTGGCGACACTTGGGAGGCCTAAATGTCCAGCAGTGGACGTCTTTCGGCTGAAATTATGAAGATTTTTATTTAATTTTTTGCTTATAGTTCCGTCCGTCGCGCATCGTATGAATAAGCCTAGTGCGACTAATAAGCATGTGGTGAGATTACTTAAGATTGCCATGAATCCCGATGAAGTGTTTGGGTAGTTCTTCAAAAAGTATTCTCCGCGTAATTTTCGTGGTAATTTTTTTTTAAAGTAGTCTTCAAATTGACGGCCACACATTTACGACGCTGTAAAAACAATACATTCTATTTTTATTATATGTAAGTCGGTGCATAAAATACAGCGATATTCTTTTTTGAAATTTTGGTGCCCACGAAAGTTACGAAACTTTTTAAGCTTAAGAGGGATACAATTGGCAAAACAGCCCAGTTTGGGGTGGGGTAAACTGTTAAATTGGCTACGAAAAAACATACAAACAAAAACACATTCTACGAGTCGTTACAAGAAAAAAATTGAAACACATGCATGTATATAAATACTTATACAAATACATAACGCCTTTCTTTTGAGCTTGAGACAGCCCCGACACAAGTAGGTAGGTACTATTGTAACTTACTGGGTGTAGCGGATCGTTGCACTGTTGGTTGTGTCAAAAAGGAAACTACGAAAATATTGCTAACACGGGGTAGCTGCGCAGACGTGTACGGTGCGCATACGATTCCGCCCTCACGGCGTCGTGTCTAGCCGGCGACTGTCCGATGTGCGGCGCGTGGCGCGGGCACGAGTCGGATCGCGCTCGATTCTGCCTCGCGCATTTTAAAAATTATTTATTATCTCTATCGCGACGTTGGCAACCACCCCGCCTTTATTATAATAGTATTCAAAAATGTTACCACATCAAATTTATGATTCAGAGGAACACGATAATTATGACATCTAGGTACACATACACAAACACAGACAGTAAAATCAATTATGGATTCTTAATTAAGTTTTAGTTACTTAAATTACTATCTTTCAAAACAATGAGCCGTTCAGCATCGCTAACATCCTGCCCCTCAGTGTCGTCATTACGACACTCATCACCACTCTGAAGTAGAGCTATACGCGATGCTGGACGCTTCATGATACCGTTTTTTGTTCTTATATCTAAGACTCGAACCCGTCCGTCAGGCCCAGGGTATATTGTCTGAACGATGCCCTTCGGCCATACGTTCCGCGGTGAAGTGGGGTCTACCACCACAACAAGATCTCCTACCTTCAATTGCGCGCCTTCGCGATTCCATTTTTTACGCGGAGCTAAGGTAGGTAGGACCTCTTTCATCCACCTAGACCAGAATAAATCGGCCAACCGCTGAGCTATACGCCACTGTTTTCGTAAAAGGAGGTCTTTGTCGTCAAACCTGCCAGGTTGTGGTAGATTTGACGACGAACCTATGAGAAAATGGTTAGGCGTCAATGACTCTGAGTCACGAGGGTCAACGGACACGTGAGTTAATGGACGACTGTTAATCATGTTCTCCACTTCGCATAAGAAAGTGGAGAGCGCCTCTTCCTTAGGAGCGCGTTCTTTTAAAACAATTTTTAAGGCAGTTTTTACACTGCGAATGAGGCGTTCCCATGCTCCTCCCATATGGGGGCTAGCATGGGGAATAAATTGCCAGTGGACTCCTTTATTCAAGGCTTCTGTCACTAGTTGTGGCTGATGGTCAATCACCTCCTGATATGCTTTCTTTAATTCGACATCAGCGCCTCGTAAGTTGGTACCATTATCAGAGAACACTGTGTGTGGCCAACCTCTGCGTGCGGCCATCCGGCGCAGAGCCATTATCATAGAGTCGGTTGTGAGTGACGAAACCAATTCTAAGTGCACAGCACGTACTGTCAGACAAGTAAACAGTACACCGTACCTGCGTACCCTTTGTCGACCAACTACTACTTCCAGGGGACCAAACAAGTCTACACCACACATTGTGAACGGCCTCTGATGATGGGTAAGTCTGCACTCAGGTAAGTCACCAAGGCGTGGAGGGTTAGGTGAAGTTTTTCTAAAACGACAAATCAAACAGTGTTTGGCAACAGTTTTAACAGTAGGCCGTAAATTTACAATCCAGTATTTTTGTCGTAATTCGTTAATAATCATTTCATTACACGAATGTGCAGCATTCACGTGATAATGCAATACTATGAGACGCGCTATATGGTTTTTACCATCTAAAATAATAGGGAATTTAGTCAGCTGATCAACATCTTTCACGTTTCCGATTCGTCCGCCAACACGTAAAAGATTATTTTCGTCAATGATCGGGGTAAGTGTTCGTAAACGACTTTCACGCGTTATCTCTTTATTTGATTTTAACAAATTAATTTCGCTACGAAATGACTGTAACTGTGAATGATGAAGTAACAACATCTCTGCTTTATGCATTAAATCTACGGTAATACAGGTAATTGATCTTTTCTTACATTTTTCGATAAATAATAAAACTGTAGCCGTAGCACGTAATAATCGCAGCCAACGGGAGAATCTACTTGGATCCGGTACAGGTAAGTCACAAATTATTTTATTATTATTATCGCACACAATGTTTATTCTTTCTAATATTTTATCATCACTAGTAATTATTTTTATTTCAGGTTGTCGAGGCCAGCAAGAAGGCGGTTGGTACAAAAACGACGGTCCGGAAAACCACGTGGAATCACTACTAAGCACGTAATCGGTATTTTTCGTTCCCAAGTCAGCTACGTTTAAGTCAGTAGGCACATAGTGCCACTCGTCAACCTTGCTTAACTCATCAATTTCCCCGAGTCTATTTGCAATGAAAACTTTATAGGTTCGACATTGATTCTTAATCCAATACAAAACCGTAGTCGAATCCGTCCAATAGTGTACTGAATTCGGTTGTAAACGGTGTTCCTTTTTTATGCTATTAGCTAATTTACACGCTAACACGGCTCCCTGCAACTCCAATCGCGGCACGGAGACTGGCTTCAGGGGAGTAACTTTGCATTTGCTCGCGATGAACGATACGGTAACGCGTCCGTTGATGCTTTCGCGCCGCCAGTAAGCGACCGCGGCGTACGCACTCGGTGATGCATCGCAAAACATGTGAATTTCCAAACTCGCTAAACTATCACTTGTCGGATCAGTCGAAAAATACCATCGCGGAATTCGAATATTATTAATTTCCTGAGCTTGACTAATCCACTCTCTAAATAAATCATATAAATCATCGCTTAATTTATCATCCCAGTTAAGATTCTATTCCCAAACTTTACGCATTAAAATTTTCCCTTTAATTGTGAATGGACTTAGGTAACCGTGAATGTCATAAATGGACATAACTATGCATAATAGTTCGCGTTTTGTCGGTATCCGTTTCAGAAGTAATACATCTTGCGGTATCCGTTTAAAGGACAAATCAAAGGCTAACATATCGGTACCTGGAAACCATAACAGCCCAAGCGCTCGTTCCGGTTGGTTATCTATATTGAACCTTATTGCCTTATCATTAAGGGTCTCTTTGGGGACTTCACTTAATACGGTCGGTACATTACTTAACCAATTACGCATCTCGAATCCACCTTGTTTGTGAATATAGGAAACGTCTTTTATTGTTTTTGAAGCAATGTTTAAATCTGTAAAACTATCTATATAATCATCCATATACTGGTTAAGTTTAATTGCGTTAACAGCGTCAGGCATTTGCTCTTGAAAAAGAGAAGCATTCTTGTCTTGGTTTATGAATTGTGCTATAAAGGGCGAACAATTAGCACCGAATATGAGTGACGTCATGGCGTATTTATTGACTTGGTCGCTCCCTTTCTCTCTCCATAAAAATCTTAATGCGTTTTGATCATCATTTTTTATTTTAATTCTTAAAAACATATCTTTTATATCGCCAATTACACCTATACAATTCTCTCGAAATCTAAACATTATGCCGAACAAGGAATTTAATAAATCAGGTCCCTGCATTAAAAAATCGTTAAGTGAAAATTCATTAGATTTTGCAGCGGCGTCAAATACTAACCTCAACTTCTTTTTATTTGGGTTATCGACCCCAAAGTGAGGTAAGTACCACGTACGATTAGTGAGCGTGTCCCTACACTCAGACTCGCTAAGTCTTCTGGCGTAATTATTTTCAAACAAATGTGTAATTCGTTCTCGATATCGCGATTCATATTCCGAGTCGGATAACATCTTCCGTTCGACTGATTTTAGTCTTTTCAAGGCAACGGAATACGAATCGGGCATAACGCAAACATCTGATTTCCAGGGAAGACCCACCGTCCATTGACCCCCGATTAACTCAGCTGATTCGTTAAGTATGTTTAGAGCTCTTGTTTCTTCGATATTTTGTCGCGGATTATTACAAATCCCGATAGAGTCAAGCGAGAAAGAACGACGTATTAGTTCGTGTAAATCTATATTATCGTTATTTTGTTTGAAGATAGGAAGATCTCTGTTGTTGGTATTTTGCAGTTTGAATGTGGGCGGCTGACGCTGTGGGGAAGTTGTGCACGCGGGGATGGTAAGTAAATGCGAGTCGCTCGCGCCGCTTGAGAAGCGTGCGCGCGCACGTTGTTTACCATTTTATAAAATAAGGCTCCGTGCACACACCACCCGAGCAACGTTTGTGTAATAAACGGCCCATGAGGTTCAAACTTTTTACAAACAATTGGCGCAATCAAATCATAGTTATCTTGACCTATTAACAATGTAGGTTTTATGATATCACAATTGCAAGGATTAAACTTAATGTTATACAAGTTTTCGTATTCACTAAAGTCCATACAAGAAGTCGATTGCACAGGTAAGTTCAATTCTTTTAATTTGCGAGCACGTAATTTAAACTTAGTACCGTCACTGTTACTAATGTCCAAGTTTAATATTTCAGTTTTACATACCAACTCACTGGAGTCCCATGCACTCGTAGCACGCATCGTGACGCACTCACCGTGTAACCCAGCCTTATCCGCGATATCAGCTGCGATAAGGCTCACCGTCGCGCCGTCGTCTAACAGCGCGTGCGTGTGAACACTTTTTTTGGGTCCGTGTATGGTAACCGGCACTATTTTAAGCACTATTTTTGACACGTTACGCACTTTACACTTTTCAGGGTTATTATTTAAAACGGACACTTCGGAACATCGCGTTTCGATCGTGTGGGCTACGAGTTCGTTGCTGCTAGTGCAGGCGCGCGGCGCCGCGTCCGCGTCGGTCTGCTGAGACTTGGGCGGCTCAGTTGCGGGCGCGGCCTGGCGCGCTGCCTGCGGTTTCACCCAGTGAAGCAAACGATGATGCGGCCCACCACAGGCGTCGACGTCGCAGTTCTCGGCGGTGCACTCCGACTGACTTTCATGTCGATCTCCGAGACACTTGAAGCACAGTTTGTTTATGCGAACATAGCGCCATCGGTCTTTGCGCATAGCGTGTTTGAATCTGCTGCACTCTGTTAGTTTGTGAATAGGTTTTTTACAGTATTTGCATTTATCAGATGTGGAGGGGTTGTTGACCTCCGACTCCGCACACACTAACACTGATTGCTTGTGATTTTTATATTTCTCGGTAATAGATCTCGGTTTTGAATCGATTTGACTGTGCACGTAGCTTACTCCTGTCATTGCAACTTTCTTGGCTTCTTGATGAAGAAACTTGGATAATAATTCTAGTTTTGGTGTGTCGTCTTGATTATCATACTGATATAGGTAATCGGCCCATTTATTAATCAGTTCGGTGGGCAATTTGGAGACAACAATGGTTACTAGTTCGGGACTTCGTAGGTAATCACTTTGTTGCACAGTGCGAGTGGCTGTGACATAATTCTTTACTTTGATGGCAAAGTTTACCATCTCCGTATGATATGCTTGTGGTAGCGGCTGTAATTTTCTTAACTGTTGCGTAACTGTTCTCATTATGTTTTCAGGTCTACCAAAACGAAGTTCCAATGTCTCAAGTATCTCTTGAGGTGATGTGGCGCTCATCAGTAAAGATGACGCTGACTCCTTTGCTTCGCCGCGGAGACACTTACGTAGGCGCCATAAATTCTCGGAATCACTGTAGTTGCAAAGGCGCGTGGACTCGTAGAAGGCTCCTTTGAAATGTAGCCACTCCATCGGATCTCCGGAGTATATGGGCAGGTCTTTGCAGATAGCTAACCTTGACAAGAGTTCACCGTTTGTTGATTTTGAGGTTGAAGCACTGATGGCGTCCTTTATAGCGTTAGTGAGCGCTTCGATTGCAGGTTGAGTACCGGCCGACTGATCTGTGGGTTGCCGTGCGCGGCTGGCGCTGTTTTCACAAACTTCGCCGACCACGTTCCGTTCAAGTGACGACCCTGGTGCGGCAACGGATTGTTCCAGCCACTTTTCTACTTTACTTTTGCATGATATAGACGAAGATTGCTTTGAACATCTGGAATCTTCTAGGTGTGCCAAATCAGCGGCAATTTTTTTCTCTAATAACTCCTTTTCTATGCGAGCTTTAGTCATAGTCATCGTCATTTCGGCTTGAGCTTCTTTCAATTCGATGATGGCTCTGGCTTGAGCTGCTTTATATTCGAGCCGCTTTTGCCTCGTGGCCGATGAGGAGGACGCGTGGCTCGTACACGTGGCGGCTTGTTCGCGGCTATGCTCGCCGCCATCTTGAGTCGCAACGATGTCGGACAGGATCTTTCCAGCGCTTTTCCTGTTGTACTGGACGTCTGAACCCGCTTCTAGCTTCATTTTCGTGTCGTTAGCCATTATTTCTCTCGATTGTGCTCGCGTTCTCCCGGAACGCGGCGTTTGAAATAACGGCATCCTGCCACACAGGGTTTGTGCTTCCTTCCACTGAACACTGCTGATCCGGCTCGAAGGACCACTTTTGTAGCGGATCGTTGCACTGTTGGTTGTGTCAAAAAGGAAACTACGAAAATATTGCTAACACGGGGTAGCTGCGCAGACGTGTACGGTGCGCATACGATTCCGCCCTCACGGCGTCGTGTCTAGCCGGCGACTGTCCGATGTGCGGCGCGTGGCGCGGGCACGAGTCGGATCGCGCTCGATTCTGCCTCGCGCATTTTAAAAATTATTTATTATCTCTATCGCGACGTTGGCAACCACCCCGCCTTTATTATAATAGTATTCAAAAATGTTACCACATCAAATTTATGATTCAGAGGAACACGATAATTATGACATCTAGGTACACATACACAAACACAGACAGTAAATCAATTATGGATTCTTAATTAAGTTTTAGTTACTTAAATTACTATCTTTCAAAACAATGAGCCGTTCAGCATCGCTAACACTGGGGCTGCCTCAATTTATTTATGACACTAGGTTTGAGAAGTAATAAATATTTTTGTATTTTGTAAGTACTTGGGAATAATCTCGAAGATCTATCTTTAATTCAAAATCATTTGGAAAATTATAAACCATTATCCTTCAAAATATACGTACGAAAGTTTCTTGACCGTGGCTACCTGAAAATATTCAAAGAATAACTTACCTCGAATTGTTATTGTTTAGAAGCGAAGTACGTATATGTCTCTCCCATAGACGCCGGGATACAACAGAGTAGCAGGCAGCTAAAACGTGCAGCGACAAGTTGGCGCTTTTGGAAGAGAGGTGCAGTTTTGTTGCGTCCTCGCGAAACTAGCAAAATCGTGTGACAGAGACATAATGATGTCAATTCTGTTGTGCACAAACTTAATTTAGGCTATTGCTATCTTTTCCTCTCTAATAAAACGAGAAAGAGACGGACGTAATTTAGACTGTCAAAATTTGTTGGAACTAATATTTCCATACAAATGAAGGGTGCACGTAAAAACATGTCGACTAAAAACAAAGAAGCGCAAGGCATAAACTAGTTTGACATCTCTAACTTAGTTCATAGCTATAGCCGTCCTTTTCTCGCACTGCCTTTTAGTAAAAGATAGCAATAAGCCTAAATTAAGTTTAGTTTGTGCACAACAGAATCGACACCAAAGTCTACTAATTACCTATTGTAATCTAAGAGATAAAATTAATGTGCTTTACTATTTAAGAGATAAAATTAATGTCCTAAGATGGAATGTTCAATAGGTTAGGAATTAAGACCGTGTGACCGCGTTTTGAGGCACCTCGAAGAATCACCCGTTTGCTAAAAAGGGAAAGAAAGTTTCCGGAAAGCCAAAGAGACCGCTAAGGCGGCCGTTACTTTTGTGCCTATGAAAGATGGTGAATATACTGTGACTGTGGAAACCATGAGAACTTTCACATAAACGAGGACTTATAATCAATACCCGTATGAAGACAAGCTTGTGGTGACTTACACGATCGGGAGGACATCTGAAGAGAACATACAAAGAAAGATAAAGAAAGAACGTGCGAAAAGACGGCTGGAGAGACTTCAACGCGACTTCGTTCAGAGCACATTCAGAGATACGTGCCAGGAGATCTTTTTGAAGACATATCAACAAGCGGTATTTGGTTTGCTGCCCGACGACGCTGAGAAACCCGACTGTACCTGTCTCAAACTGATGGACTTGGTCTTGATGATGAAGACCTGGATAAGTCCTGCTCATGTGAGGAAGACAAGAGTTTGTCTGCATCTGACACTGACTCCGATGAATGGATTGTGGAATTTAGATACTCCCCCTACAGCTAGGTTTGATCCATCGTTCAAATCTAAGACATTATTAACTACGGACAATTCAAGTATGTACGTACAGTACAGTCTAAATACGTACATGGACTACAGAGTAAAACTTATAGATAGGTCAGGAATTCCCGTGCCAAGATTGTTAAAAGATCCTGATGGTAAACAAGAATGCAGTGATTTGGGAGGATTTTGGAGCGCAGACCGTAAATGGCTAGAAATTAACGTGGAAGGGTATAAAGGACCTGACGGGTATATGGGCCCCGCACAACCTTCTAGGACCTAATTCAAACCCAAACTCAAAGCATTTATTTCAATTAGACCATTACGGCACTTTTGAATGTCAAAAATACAAAAAGAAAATCAAAGCTACAGTCCCAGTCACAAGGCATAATAACTTGAGAAAGTACTGTAGTTGATGTGTGTGTTAATGATAAGCCAGTCGATGGTGAGCCTGGTAAATACTAAGCCATGATTGTTAAATGGTTGGTTATTGGAGTTGATGGATATGTTGAACATTTCCACCAATAACCGACCATTTACCAATTTAATTGTTCAACATCTGACTGGGTGCCGCAATGAATCGGTTAAGTGTTTTACGCTAAAAGAACCAAAAAATAATCATCGCGGAACGGACTGACGTTTTCATTGCCTGTACATATGCCTTACCTATCTATCTTAACTTTATTATTAGATTCATTCATATCGGACCACATCGGAATAAATCTCAATCTAAGTAGTCGTAAAATGCTGCCCATATAACCTTTTTCCACTATTAGTCACACTTCCCCACAACAACATCAAAGAGATGCCGATTTCCAGATTACTCCAAAAAGGTGTTACGTTACGCATCACTTTTGCTTATTGTATTTCTATGTAAATTCTTGGATATCTCGGTCTGAAATCGCTAAACGTGACGGAATTACTCAGACTCGTCTCCAGACTACACGCTAAGGTTAGAAGGTAAGCCATTCATGATGAAAGTCAAGGTCAATGTCATAGTTTACCGTTTCAAGGTCAAGTGCTGTTGACTAATACATTTCCTTCCATATTTGAGCACTTGGGTTTGTCGGTTTATCAAGTTCAAGATTTATTAATTAAGTGTAGTGTTAGTGCGTATGAGATATACAAATAACACAACACGTGTGTGTGTTGTCATTGTGTGTTCATAATCAATAGTGTCCGAGCGAAGCATTAGCATCCCCTTCGACTTCGGCCACCTACGTCCGTAAAAACCAGCTTCGCCAAACCTTCGGTTTCGTCTAAACTGGCCGAACTTTTGGCCTGGCCAAAGGTTTCCTGCAAATACCGAAACTGTTACGAATGCGCGATGTAAAAGGCGCTGCGATGGGGGCAGGGGTCACACATTTCGAAGTATTATTATTTTTGACAAGTTACAACTTAAGTGGCAGTGGGCAGGGCACATTGCTCGCAGAACGGATGGCCGATTGGGTCTGAAAAGTTCTTGAGTGGCGGCCGCGAACCGGAAGACGTTACGTTGGATGGCCTCCCTCTAGGTGGACCAATGACCTGGTGAAGGTTGCGGGAATCCGCTGGGCCTCAAATCTGCTATTACAATAGTGTCAAAATGGTCTATCATTGATTTCATAATTGTTGATTTTGACGAGTTTGGTAATCTACTAATATAATGGCGTCATTATGACTTTCCAATGGTCAAACATTGACACTCCATTGAAAGAAATGGCATAGAATGGTAATCTCGTACATATTTATTTATTTAAACTTCATGTACAATAGTGGTACATAGGCGGACTTAATGCCACAAGGCATTCTCTACCAGTCAACCTTTGGGTTAAATAGGAAAACATAGTGATAGGGTACAAAGTAATGTCTAAAAAAAAAACTTTTTACTAATGAGAGTTCAGATTTAGATTGATACTAATACACATATACAGATAAAATAAACTAATAGATATTTTAACAAATACCAAAAATTAAAAAGACAATATCAAGAAACCTAATAATTATTATGACGACTTCAAATTGAGAGCTATCTATTCTGACTTAAATAGTAGTTACGAACTTTTCTTTTGAAAGTGAATTTGTTTTCAGCTCTTTTAATGCCAAAAGGTAGCGCGGTATATTTACATAATGACAAATGAATGTCTGTCTTAGGCGGTGCTACTTACTACTTCAGATTGCATAACACTAATAAATAATGTGTAAAAATATATGTATATAAATGTAATCTGGCATGAATATAATAAAATAATGTCATTTTATCACAATTCTATTACGAGACCATTGATCTACCATTATGAATTTAGCAGATTACGAACTTTTTGCAAAATGACAATGGGATGAGAATGGAATTTAAAATAAAATAAATATAGCAGACTTTGGCCCGGATGCGAGTCGCACGGGACTGGTCACACTTGGGGGAGGCCTATGTCCAGCAGTGGACGTCTTTCGGCTGAAATGATGATGCGATGAAGTCATATGATAATTTTAATCATTTGATTATGTTGTATTTGTATAAAGTCAAAATAAACTAATTTAAAAGTTACTATTAACTAAGCAAAAGTGAAGTTACTCGTAGTAGTTTTAGGGGTTCAATCTACTAATAGTATTGTTACCAGAAATGTACTTAAGGGCCTAACTACCTCAAATGGCTTAGCATGATCCTCCGTTACGTCTAAAATACTGCAGCATTAATTTTGAAATAAATATATGGTAAAGTTGAGGATTAATGCTAAGTACCTAAGTACTATGTGTGACGAAAACACGATTCCATAAACTTTTCGCGATAGATAAAAATTCCAAAGTTACCTCCAAATCGAACAATAAACCGCTAGTATTCAAAAAGGACTTCAAATTAAATCATGAAACTTTGCATACCTACTAACTGAAATAACTATAAAGCAGGTCTTATGTGTTTTATTTTTTTAGTCCAATCAATGGATTTTTTGTAAATCGCAAAAAAAACACTCATTTCGCACTATTCGGCCGCAGTGACTCACGTAACAACCGCTTTGTAGTACAAGCTCATTAGAACTTTATTCTAACAGTAATTCAAACGAAATTTGCACCACCACAAATAGAGTTGCTAATTTTAGGGTTAGAAGGGCCCAGCTCAGTAGATGTTAGCAAACTGTATGAACTGTATCCGTATATATTATACGTAACTTGACCAGAAATTGCGTTCTTTTATCGATTAAGTATTAAGTAAGTAATTGATGGTCTCTATTTAAAAACCTGTCATTTCCACCGTGTTCCACCCCATAACTACCAATAGACACATGGCTAAAGTATTAATTGTAAACACGTAACTATAAACTACCTACTATCCATAGTAATATTACAACTGCGAAAGTAAGGTAAACTTAAGACAAAACTTCAGGCCTAGCCAAGTTTCGTATCGATTCTCTTTCTACAATCGTAAACGCCTCGGCGTAAGCGATTGTAAAAAGCGCTAAATTGGTAGCCAAGTTGACACGACTGAGTCGATCGCTCGTTCTCTAATGTCTGTAGAAAAAACCTACACTTTAGTCTATGGTGAGCGTTCCTACCAAAGAGTTTAGCGATCAACATAGTAGAAACGATAACATTCTGTTCTATCATATTGAACGATGTAAACTTGTCTACGAATTTTCTATTCGTTTGTGTTGATCACGTGATTTAACGTTGAGATGATGTCATTCCCATTCATTTGAATAGTTTTCTATTAGCGTTAACGATTGTAGATTGTCAACTTGGCTAGGGGTGCTGTCTTTTGAGACAGATTATTTCTCTACTAGCGCTAGCGAGAGATAGGAAATAGTCTGTCTCAAGTCAGTTTTGTCTCAAGTGTGCGGTAGCCCTGTCTGTCTGTTAAGGCGCTGTCAACGCCAAAATCGCGCACACTGTCTATTTGTATGGGAGTAAACGAGACGTCACTATAACTGGGCGGCCAGGTTTTAGAAGAAAATAATGAATTAATATTGAAATAAAAAAAAGTGTGGGTTATTTGTGAAATATGACTCGTTAGCGGTTTAGGTATGAATATGTTGACTTCACGTTTTTAATTGCAGACCTATACGTTAAAAAAAATAAAGACAGAACCGTTAATGATGATTTTAAGACCAATCTTTGCAATTATTTTCTATCGAGCCGATTTCGTCCAATTAAGTATCGAGTCCGTCCAAGGTCTTTGAAATATGATGAATATTAACATAAATTTTTTTGATGCGCTAGAACAAATAGTTTTTCTTAAAAAACTGCTTAAGTAACATCAATTTCAACAAATTTGGTGTAGTCAGCCCCTTAAGTGTTACCTTTTTACGAAATGACAGCGTAACGGGTTGGATGTTACCATAACCATAACATAGCATACATAACATACATATAACATACAATAAATTCACGCTTGTTTCCCAAGCGGGGGTAGACAGAAACTAGGTACAGAACGCGACATGCTACGATCCTTTTGCCTCGTCCGCGTTCATACACGCATGTTGGTTACGAGTACTTACGAGTGGTGCGCACCTGTTGTGATATTTCATACATACATACATACATGTCATACCATTTTTACGTAGTACGTTCTTTTTTGGAAATGGTGGTCGTCTGGCGACGAGATGGGCAGAAGACGTTGTTGCCATTGCGGGAATATCCTGGATGAGGCGGCACAAGCAAAAAAGAGAGCCTGCAGTGGATGAACTGTGGCTGTATAATAGAGTAGATGACATCATAAAAGAATAGTTCCAAGACACCAATCTCTAAAAAAACTCTTTATTTTGGACCTGAAAACCCGATTTATTTTCAATTAATTACCAAATTCGATTTTTAGTTGCTTTGAAATCAATAAACAGTTGAGTCATTGAGTTGAAAAAACAGTGACGTCACAGTTGGCTATTGCTATACTAAATCTATGAGAGAACCGCGTTTTGACAGCTCTTAAAAAGTATCTCAATTGATTGGTGTGTCATCTACCCTATTATGATGATAATAATGTTGTTTTGGGGTAATTTTTAACCGCCATGTCGGCGAAGCCACGGGGGCTAAGGCTAATAAACTATTATAGATTTAGAATCAGTGTAAAGGGATCATCATCATCTGCCCAGCCTGTTCCCAACTATGATGGGGTCAGCTTCCAGTCTAACCGGATGCAGCTAAATACCAGTATTTTACGCGCGACTGCCTATCTGACCTCCACAATACGAAATCCTTTGGTAAGACTGGTTGTCAGACTGTGATTGGGCCACTGACGTAACGACTGTCAAAGATCTACAAATGATAGCCTGGACCAACGGCTTATACGTGCTTTCCGTGACACGGGGGAAATTCGGTATGTACCTAATGGGTGGTCACCCATCCACGGACCATCCTAGGTAAGTGAGGCTTAACCTAAAGATCGAACCAAGCGGCTGTTATTATTTAGCCACGAGCTACTCCGTGTGTAAAGGATCCAATACATTTTTGATTCGGAACGTAACCCGTCCTCGACATGTTACCCGAACTTGACCCAAATTGGACGTATCTACTATCTATGGCCGATTTCATTGAGTTTTCTAACCATTACATGCATTAGCGAGGTCAAAAAAGGTTTGTCCCTGTTACTAAATAATTAATTACTTTTACTAAGATTCCTTGCGTGATAAAATCATTTTTTAAGGGGGACTAAAGTATTGCTCGCAGTTTCGATCGTGGGGATGTTGGTAAATTATTCCACGAGGACGCGCTACCGGAAAAATACGTTTACTAATTTCCTCGTTCAGTCGTTTACAGGTAACAGACGGTTCCCCAATCCCACTGCTGGTATACATAGGTCTCTTCTGTCAGAGAGACTGGGCTATAAGTGTACCTAATCTCCAACGTGGGTTCAGTGCGGGTTGGTTGATACTTATTGCTATCAAATGACAACAAGAAGTGCATAGTGGGAATCCTTTTAAACATGACATAGCATAAAATCACGCCTGTAATCCCCGTAGGGTTAAGCAGAGGTTTACATAATAGTAGGTAATCATTTCTCCAGGTAAACCTATGTTTAAGTCCGATGTAATAGCGGGTGGAGTTGTTTTGAGTGCTTGATTGTACTTCAGCTATTTTGGGAATATCATATGTATTTAACGAATCTGAAATTTTGAGCTTATTGCCATAATGGGCACAAATTCAAACCCCATAGCTGCTACTGGGATTTTTTTATGGGAAAACCCAATAAAACATTGCGACCTCATGGTCTGTACTACCACTAGACTAACGAGGCCGCCTATTGCTTTCATTGCAGTTTACCGACGTGCGTGTATGACCAGATGTATGAACGTTGACGAGGCAAAAGGAGTAGGTATGGATCGTAGCGGGTGGCGTTCTGTGGATTCTGCAACAGATAAATAAATAAATATCGCTGGACGTTACACACAGTGCCATCTAGTCCCACACTAAGCATCGAGGCTTGTGTCGTGGACACTAGATAGTTGATATACAACATAGATACTTTTTGTTTGTAAATACATATACATATAACCATCCATGACTCGGAAACAAATGTCCATGCTCATCACACAAACATTTGCTTCTACCGGGATTCGAATCCCTAAGAACGTAAGGTAGTCACTACCGCTGCGCCATTATGGCCGTCAAAACTTTTTGTCCATCCATATAACTTTTTGTCCTTGGCAATGATTATTGACTATACCCACCCATTTATAATTCAGTATAATTTTTATCGAAGAAAACTGCGCATTAGCTGCAATTTGTAAAACTGCGCATTAGCTGCAATTTGTGACCAATCATTCACTTTAGCAGTAGGGTAGTTTCCCACCGACTATAGGACTTTTTTCCACATGAAAATAAGAAATAGCTTGGGTCATAAAGTTGACTATAGACGCCAATGTAGATATAAATACAATTTGCTCTAGCTACATTGATAACTATCCTATTTTTCTATAAAACAGTAGAAAAAATGCTTCTACAAATCTTGTTTATTAATTCTAGTTAGCCAGCTGCTACTCTTTCCTCATTGAACTGTATTCTGAAAAGGTAGCCTCATCATCTTCCTGCCCAGAAATTTTCAAGCTCGCTTTTCGAATCCTACTTTTTTTTATTGATGGGATTTTCTGGATAGATCGGCCAAGTTAATCCTTTAATCTAACATAATATCCGAGTCGGAGTGCAAACAAATTCGAGCTTTTTTTATGGAATTAAAAGTGCAGGTGAAAAAAATCTGTCGCGCCCATCTACAGTTCTCATAGTTGTTTCAATGTTTGTCCCCCCGGAACCAAAAGTTTGGAGGATAGGTGCTTGTCTGCCCTGGTCCCATGTTAATTGTGGTCGGCGCAACCTGCATTTGTCTTCCATTCTCCCCTGTAAACCGTCCCGCTATCATTTACTCCTTTTTCCTTCATATCATTCCTCACACAATCCATCCATCGTTTCTTTGGTCTTCCTCTCCCTCTCCATCCATCAAAATTTATTTTCATCACCCTTTTAGTCACATGCGATTCATCTCTCCTCATCACATGTATGTTAGTTAATAGAGAATGTTTTAACTATATAAGTCATTCGATGCCGATACCAAGTTTACACAAATCCTACTCAGAAATTTTAAAAGGAATTTCTCCTCCACAGGTTTGGAGTTTGATGCCTGCTTAGCAACGTAATCAACAGAATACATTTTTATGACGTCTCATTAAGGAAGTTAACATAACATAACTTCATGCCTGTAATCCCCGAAGAAAAAGAGAAAGTACTGTAGTTGCCCATTCCCTAGCGTAGATCTCTATGAAGATTTAGAGAAGAACGGGCAAGAAACTCCATGGACACTCTTTTAAATCAAAATATTGTTACAAAATCTTGGATACATCATTCATGTTGAGATTATAAATATATGTGAGAACGATGTAGAAGGACGTGCACATTAAGAGCGTCCAGAGTAAAATATTAAATCAACAATCTAAAAATAAAGTAATTAAAATGAACCGTGGCAGCTAAGAGATGACTAGTCGCAACCGACAGCGCCCGTTCACGAACTATTTCATTTCTATTGTGAGAAATTTGCACCCATATGGGTTATAAGTGCCATCCATTACAGGTCTGATGATGGAAACGAAATTCCTCAACGATTTACAGCAGTTACCTTTTGTTGGGCTTACTCCAAATTGAAGTTTGCATAGCAAATATTTGTATAGGATACATTACAACTAAAAATGGAAAAATAAAAAAACTATTTTGCAAAAAATAAAACAGACTTAAAAAAAACAACAACAAAAATGGGAAAAATAACTTCTGAAGTTTTTTTTGAAGTCGGTTTTATTTTGTATTTGTGACATTCAAAAGTGCCGTAATGGTCTAATTGAAATAAATGCTTCGAGTTTGAGTTTGAATAATGTGGCCAAATTGGGTATCACAGATTCACCGACCCGTCTTAAGTATAATGCCAGTGTGGGGCCCCCCTGCAGGATATGCCCCTACCTCCTTTCTTACCAATCCTGCGCAGCCACCTGCACCTTCCAAGATTTAAACGCAGCCAACGAAAGAGCTGTGCAGTGGCTATATACTTGTAGTCGGGTATTATTTGAGTCCATTGACACGCAAAGAAGAAGAAGAATTACAAATATACTTAAAATACTTTATTATAAATTATATAGATACTGTATTCTTCATAATAAAGTATGTATTACTATGTGATGGCTTGCATGGAAAATAAGGAATAAAGTACTACTTACTACGTCTAACTTTAATTTATGGAAAACGAGTATGATCAAATTGTGGTCATCAGTGGACAAATATCGACGAAGTTTCAAGGGCAACAACATTGTATTCCATTCGTTGACCTTAGATACTTTACGTGTACGACTAATGATGACAGAAAATTATACCCTTTTTATGTTAGAGGCGGTGTTATAGCTTCCTTCAATATGATGGAAGGTCATCATCATCATCATCATCATTTCAGCCGAAAGACGTCCACTGCTGGACATAGGCCTCTCCTAAGTGTCGCCACATTGACCGGTCCCGTGCGACTCGCATCCAGCGGATTCCCGCAACCTTTACCAGGTCATCGGTCCACCTAGTGGGAGGCCTTCCAACGCAACGTCTTCCGGTTCGCGGTCGCCACTCCAGAACTTTTCGGCCCCATCGGCCATCCGTTTATGTGTTTAGCTGTTCTTCAGCTTAAAATCATTGTGTCATCCTACCAGTGTCATTAACTATCTGTTGCGTGTCCAACTCCCACAACCACATTTTTATTTACCACCTTCAATAATTTCCATACGATTTGTCCCTATCAATTCCAAATCAATTACAATGAAAGCTGTTTGTACACACGCGTGTGGCAGAACTGGCAGGTGACAAACATAACTTTTTCCGACCTGTCTGTCCGAAGGTCATCGCAGTGGATCGATGGTGGTAATAATGGCCATTACCCTTCGTCCCGCCGTCCTGTCAGCCCGCTGGCCCGCCCAGTGTGACGACGTTAAGGCGTGACAGGTCGTAAGTACCCTTATAGTAATCCTTATTTGTCATGCTAGCTGCTGAAGTTTCAGCAGTAAGAAGAAATGGACTGATGTCACGATTGTGTATGGATTTTTAAAGATCCTTGATTTTTTGTCTTGGGAACTTCCTCGTTAGTGTTCTCGCTAGTCTCGGTAGCAGGTTATGCAAGCTGGATTGCTGAGTTATGAAGTCTTAGGATCAATCCCCGGGTCGAACAATGTGTGATGCAATTTTTCTATCACGATGTTTTTATTAGCCTATTCGCCTGGTCTGGTAATGTGCCCATAAAGTTGCATTTGATTCATTCATTTCACTTTTGTTGAAACGGAATATAATTATGAAATTGAACTTTTCCGAATTGTAACGTGTTTTTTTACCGTCATGCGGACAATTTAGTTTTTGTTATTTTATACCCAAGGCTAGAAAACTGATCTAGAATTGGATAGTGCGTAATTTTACTTATTTTTAGTACAAGAGCTCAAGAAGAAGGGCTTACACAAAAAAAATACTGGCCACTTTCAAACTCCCGTGACATTAACTTTGACAATTAATTTCGGAAAAATACTCGTCATGAAACAATCATTGAAATGTCAATAAATTAATAATATTCTCGAAAATTGGGAAACTGCAGCGGTCTCGGACCGTTGAGGAGTACGGTTACATGCAGGTGCGTCCAGTGCGTTTTCGCAGTGGGGTGGTTGTGTGCGCACGTGGTCAAGCGAGGGGCAGCGCGCGTGAGGGGGCACAGGGAGGGGCGACGGCCCCCAAGGTCGTCCGCGGCTGTCGGCGGCCAGGCTCGCGCGCCTCCGCACGCCCCATGCTGCCTGCTCCACTTGCGCCTCTCGACCCGCACAAAACGCGCGCGCTTACTACGATCTACGCGCCGCGGAAATTCAACTCGCGGAAGAACAAAACGGCACAAATGAGAATGCTCGACAACGATATTCAAATCAAACCGTCGCTGTCCCCCTTCCATCCTCTCCCAGCTATCGGACAGAAACTGGAGAGGTCCAAAACAAAAGTGATCCTGTTCGACCTAAACAAGAATGAATCCGGCACTTTTGACCGTTCTGTCAAAATCCGAGATGTGCTAAAACCTCTGACTCCGCTGCGGATACACGGGTTTACGAGGAAGAGTTCCCTGGACCAGCTGGACGCGCAGAAGCCGCAACAGTTACTCAGAGAGAACACATACGATGTTATAAAGCCGATATTCGTGACTGCAGAAAATGTTAAAGTGAGTAAGGATGACATGTCCATTACAAAGGAGACGCAGTTGAAACAGTTGGCGCCAAATTCAGAGGATACGATAAAAAAGGTAGAAGAGTCGAAAGTTTCGCCGAAGACGAGGTTTAAGAAGGCAGCTCTGCAAGTAGCGAAGATGTCAACGATGCCGGAGACGGGAAAGCTGCTGTGTATGAGAGAGAGACAGACGTACAGGGTCTGTAGAGTTGAAGAGGACAAGACTATATGCAAACTGCAGGAGCTGCCGCAGAGTCCGGCGCAGAACCTGGACAAGCTATCGGAGATATTCAAGAGCCTAGAAATGAAAGGTCGTCACAGAGATAAGATGAAAAAGGAGAACAGTTGGTTCTAACACTAACTTAGGTTAAGAGAGTGTAATCGTTTACTTGAATATGTGAACTTACGTTGACAATTCTGTGTTCATCAGTTACCGTGTTAAAAGTAAGAGTTTATTTTTGTTAACTTTGAATGTATACGAAGATGTTGCTCAAGTGTAGTGTTGTGTCCGTCTTGATATTTTATTAAAGTGTGTCGAACTTTCTAATGGAGGGTCTTATTCACCTTTGGAAGAGTAATTTCTATAATTTTTCCAGCATCAATAATAGATATGTGTGGGAAAGATCATGTGTACCGTAGATTCAATGTCGTGACCTTGAATGGGTTTGTCAACAAGTGGGTGGCTTGCGTGTTTTTCCGCCAGTTCTTAATGAACCACTAACACAATTTCACGAAAGTTGGCTCTTCTTCGACATCCATTGAAGAATTATTAACAGGTTTGATCAAGCTGTTGTAAACAAACCCAGCGATGGATATCAAATTGACAAACAATGTGGGTGTATGTAGGTACAGAAAGGTCGATGTTATCGGTTCTTTATGTGCTGAATCATTTTTCCAGCAAATTATTCATACCTGTGGTTATTTGTCGAATAGGAATGATCGATGTGGAAATGGAATGGAAAAAAAAGTCACTAGGGTACTCATCTCATAGTTCTTATAAGGCATAGTTCACAAGCACAACACATAAAGGTGGATACTCCAAGGTTGCCCGCGAAATTAAAATTTTCTTACGATTTTGCAATTTGCAGGCCAGTGCTAGGTTGCATGTTGGTGAAAATATGATTCGCGGGTGTAAGACGTATGTAGTTACTGAATTATCATCATCAAAATCATCAATACAACTCTCCAAGTTCATGTAACTGTCAAGAATGAGTATTTCATGTATGATGCAAAGACATTCAAATATATCACGAGCTAAGTCTTTTAAATCTCTTTGTATTGATGATTATAATTCTGTAACTACATACGTCTTACAGCCGCGAATCAAATTCTCATCAACATCACCGTAAGAAAAATTAAATTTAGAGGGCTATCCTGGAGGATCCACCTTAAACAATAGAAGAAGAGAACAATATAGTTAGATGAGCACATGTGTGTGTGTGTGTGTCACAATAGTCACAGACAAGATACAGATACGTCTGCGGAGGATCCTCCCTTGGAGATGAAGATCTTTACACCCTGTTCTTCATTTATCCCTATACTGGTGATCCCGTCGTGATCTGCCAGACCAGCCAATGCTTCCAGGGCGCTGTGCCAAGGATTTATTTTATTTTATCCCTGTAAGCATATCTTGTTCGAGGCTAAATAATAACAGACGTCCGGGTCGATAGTCAGGTTAAGCTGTGCTTGCCTAGGTTGGTCTGTGGATAAGTGACCACCCATTACATACCGAGTTTGAGTCGTTACAGTTAGTCAGTGACCCGAAAGTCCGACAACCAAATCGACCAAGGGTTTTCGTTTACCCAGTACTAACTGGTTTGTGGAGGTCAGATAAGCGGTCGCGCCATGTAAAACACATGTACAAAGTATTGCTGCATCCGGTAAGACTGGAAGCCGAGCCTAACATCACAGCTAACATTATGTAGTTGGGAAAAGGCTAGGCAGATGATGATATCCCTATAAGCATAATTCTAACTGCAAAAGCAAGTTTTTTTCAAAGCAACAGTGGGACTCTATCCTATCTATGGTGTCACAGAAAATTGGGATCAATAAATTGTGACTTGGAATCAGAAAGGTGTAGTCCCTCGTAGGTTTTGCCTCGTGGTCTCAATCGTAGCATCTTGCGTAGCCCGTAGCACTCCACGTCCCGTAGCATCTCATGTGTAGCGTCTCAATCGTAGCATCTGCGTAGCCCGTAGCACTCCATGTCCCGTAGCATCTCATGTGTAGCGTCTCAATCGTAGCATCTTGCGTAGCCCGTAGCACTCCACGTCCCGTAGCATCTCATGTGTAGCGTCTCAATCGTAGCATCTTGCATAGCCCGTAGCACACCACGTCCCGTAGCATTTCATGTGTAGCGTCTCAATCGTAGCATCTTGCATAGCCCGTAGCACACCACGTCCCGTAGCATTTCATGTGTAGCGTCTCAATCGTAGCATCTTGCATAGCCCGTAGCACACCACGTCCCGTAGCATTTCATGTGTAGCGTCTCAATCGTAGCATCTTGCATAGCCCGTAGCACACCACGTCCCGTAGCATTTCATGTGTAGCGTCTCAATCGTAGCATCTTGCATAGCCCGTAGCACACCACGTCCCGTAGCATTTCATGTGTAGCGTCTCAATCGTAGCATCTTGCATAGCCCGTAGCACACCACGTCCCGTAGCATTTCATGTGTAGCGTCTCAATCGTAGCATCTTGCATAGCCCGTAGCACACCACGTCCCGTAGCATTTCATGTGTAGCGTCTCAATCGTAGCATCTTGCATAGCCCGTAGCACACCACGTCCCGTAGCATTTCATGTGTAGCGTCTCAATCGTAGCATCTTGCATAGCCCGTAGCACACCACGTCCCGTAGCATTTCATGTGTAGCGTCTCAATCGTAGCATCTTGCATAGCCCGTAGCACACCACGTCCCGTAGCATTTCATGTGTAGCGTCTCAATCGTAGCATCTTGCATAGCCCGTAGCACACCACGTCCCGTAGCATTTCATGTGTAGCGTCTCAATCGTAGCATCTTGCATAGCCCGTAGCACACCACGTCCCGTAGCATTTCATGGGTAGCGTCTCAATCGTAGCATCTTGCATAGCCCGTAGCACACCACGTCCCGTAGCATTTCATGTGTAGCGTCTCAATCGTAGCATCTTGCATAGCCCGTAGCACACCACGTCCCGTAGCATTTCATGTGTAGCGTCTCAATCGTAGATGCCAGTCTTCAAATAATAACAGGACTTTTCATTACTTTGACTGTGATCTTAAAATTATGTCATTCATCATTTTTCTGTCCTCATCCCAATTTATTTGGGGTCGGCTCAGCATGTCCACTTTTTTCGTAATCCTATATTACTCGTATTAATACTCGTCATATCATCAGACACCGCTTTTTTAGTCACGACATCCTTCACACATTCCAGCCATCGTTTCTTTGGTCTTCCTCTACTCTTATAGAATTCGTACTCAAACCCGCCTACTTAAAGTATGTCATTCTCATGATTATTTATGTACTTTTGTTTTTCTTGTTTTATAATCCAATCAACAAATTGAACATTATAACATGAAGGTTAAAAGATAAGACCTGTGGATAAACGTATGTTTGTCAAACATAGAAGGTATTTAGGCAAGTGCCCTTGCGTCAGCCTTGGTATCCCTACATAGCGCTGGACTGTAAATTGGCTACATTAACATCAAGCAGGCATGCGGGCGATAAGTTAACATTTCACCTTGTTACACTTGTTCTGAAGCAGATAACTTATTTTGTTTACACAATATCTGGGTAATTGAAATGTTTCGCGTAACGGCCATTTTTTTTTAAATCATTTCCCATTCTTGGAATTTCACTTGTATCGTAGGTGCGTTTACAAACATTTAAACTCACATATGACACAAACAGTCATACTCGTAGTTTTTAAAAATATTTGTTCCGTGCGAGGATCGAACCCGTGACACGTAGCGCAGCAGCCAATCGCTTAACCACTGAGCTAACTGTGCCGACAAATATTCGTTGTGGCATCTTGCGAAAAGTTAGTACTTATGCATAGGAACCGTGGTTTCATGATAATGTTTTAATTCCGAAAGCATCTCTCTATGTGGTTCTCTGCTTACCTCACTTTTTGAGAACCAACGGATTTTTATATTTGATGCAGTTGTAAATCGAGACTTGGGTTAGGAAACTAGGATCTAGAATTTTTACGTTGCTACCACGTTCATCATCAGCCTTTTCCCAACTAGGCTTGAGTCGGCTACCTCTAATCAGATGCAGCTGAATACTAGTATTTAACTTAGAGCGACTGCCTATCTGACCTCCACGAACCAGTTAGTACTGGGTACCTAATACGATACTCTTTGTTAAGAGTGGTTGTCAAACTTTCGAGTCACTGACCTGGGCTCTTTAGTAAATTGATCCCGCTCACTTGGATCCCGCGATCAGTGTACTAAATTATTATTTTTGTGTCATTTTCTTTAGTAGATTGGTCCCGGTAGGCTGTAACAAATGACTGTCTCAGATCTACAAATGACAGCCCCAAAGTGCTTTCCGAGGCACAGAGGAAACTCGGTATGTAATGTGTGGTCACCCATCCACGGACCAGCCTAGGCAAGCACGGCTTAACGTAAACCTCCCTTATTATTATTATACTCTTTGACGTAAACTATACCCGTGTTGCTATACCCCCACTCTGTTGAAATCGCGGACAAAATTTAATTTGTTATTTAACGATAAATGCAAGCTGATACAAATTTGTTGTTCCTGCAACGAGGCTCAAAAAAATAGGGGGTACGTTCAGATGTCAATGTATACGTTTTTACAATAAACTTCCGAGCCAAATTCAAGCACTAAGCCTAAATAAATTAAAATCGTTATAAAACGGAAGCACTGCCTGAAAGCCTACTATCATTATCTTGTTAATCACTATCTCGAAGATAAAAAGTGCTCCAATTAAATTCACTCTGTGAATATCGAAATTTCGGACTTCGCTTGTTTTATTATTAAATCCTTTCTTTTATACACTCTGACATTGAATGATTTGACATGACTAAGTATTCATTCAGTATTTTATTATTTTAATTTTTTGTTTTATTTTTTTTTATGATTTTATGTTGTGACATTTACTGATTTGACGTGAATACTTATTTTATTATGTATTTTTTAAATATCATTGTGATATTTAAATGTCTCTTGTGATTTTTATTTACATTCATTTTGAAAAGTACTTTCAAAATGAATGTAAAAAAAAAAAGTTATAAATTTCATTTGATTATTGTGAATGTGGGACCATGTGGGTCACATTTTTTTTTTTTTTTCCACAACTGTCTGCATGGCAGTTTGAGTACTATAAGCGACCTACCCAAATGGTACAATGGTACAATAGTGTCTTTGGTATTGTTCGTCATTTCGTTGAGATCCTTGAGTTATAAGTCGAGCTACACGATAACTGACAAATGCTTGCACTGACTGGACAGGTCCATTCAAATCTGTGTGGTTCTTTCTTCAAAAGACCATCTCAGACACTAATCTGCATAGTCCTCATGTGAATTGAGCAAGATTATGTCTGGACTTCAAAAGAGAGATGACTCTGAGTTTGCTTCGGCTGTTTCTTCTCAGAGTAGTCAGGTACGAAACACCGGCCCCATCTAGTTTAAAAAAATGACGTGTAAAAGTGTTTGTAACTTGCAAAATAAACATCATTTATCAGATATGTGACCCTTTTACCTCTGACTGGCTATATTAAAACCTGACTAACAAAATACCTTCACATTTTAAAATGATGTTCTTACCTACTTAGATTCGATTTTTAAATGTGAAGGTTTCATAACAATCGTTGAGTGAAGGCCTAGATAGACTGGCTTTGAAATTTGGGTTTAAGGTTTAATAAAAAGTTTACTTTGATTGACCTTTAAAATTGGAGTGTAAATTAAATAGGACAAAATCGGTTGAATCTATTAGTTAGGAATGTCCATCGGCTCTTTTTGTTTATGCCAAAGCTTCGTCTTATTTACTTGAATAAAGGTCTGAGTTGTTGTTTATTGGGCTACTCCACAACAGTTACTAATATTGTCGGGTCTCTATGGCCGATCAGACAGAACGGAAAAATCCTCGAAAATAGGACCGTGTTACCATATGAATAACGACGCTGTCATCAAGCCTCTTACTAATGTCGCACCGTCTCGAAGCGCGTTTCTGCTCTTGGTGTGGATTGCGACAAGAGTCGCACGGCTGCGGAGGTTTTTTTCATTCTGTTTGAAGTGGCCTAACTTTCGCTAGGTTGGATCTTGGATGACGTCAGGTCTAATGCGTAGTCCAATTCGCTTCTTGGTAAAACAAGAATTTGTGTGGTAGTAAAAAACCCGACCACTGAAAAATCACGCTCTTATTAAAATCGGGGTACCTACCTATACAAGGTAAAATCGACTCCTCCTATTGTTACAGTCGGTTAAAATGTAGCCTTATACACACATCAACACGGTCTAGGGATATTTTTAAAAAAGCGAATTACTATCAATGTGTTAATTATTTATATGACATGTATATATTTAAAAGATACGTTATTTAATATTCTACCATTTTTTAATAATGGTTAAGGTATAGATTACAATTTCAGGATTTTATGGAAAAAAAATGAAGCATAGACGGAAACCATATATGAATGAACTTTTAATTTGTGAGTAAAAACTGAAAAAAATAGAAAAATCATTTAATTTGTGTTTATAAACTTGAAGTTAGTAGTCTGAGAAAGCGCCCATGATGTTCATAACACATCGGCAACGATTCGGCATGCTCAGAACAAGGTTGTCAATGTCTTGCGGCGGAATATTGTCCCATGTCCTTCTGAGGTGCGCAAAAAGTTGATCTTCTGTAGCCAGATTTTCAGGAACTTCCTTCAGAGCTCTTCTTTGCAGCATATCCCACGCATGCTCAATGGGATTTAGATCTGGCGATTGAGCAGGCCAGTCTAAGGTCCTAACATTATGTGTATGTAACCAAGCTGCTACCGTTCTCGCCGTGTGTGCCCGGGCATTGTCGTGCATGAGCAGGAAATCTTGCCCCATTTGTGTTCTGTGAGGCAAGATTACGGGCCCCAGCACCTGTTGGACGTATCGTTCTGCCGTCATATTGCCCCGCACCCAAACGAGACCCGTCCGTCCTCCAAGACGAATTCCTGCCCAAACCATAATTGTTCCTCCTTGGTATGGGTGAACTTCCTGAGGGTTCTGGAGACGGCTCCATCGTCCAGGAACTCGCCAAACACGCGTCCTTCGTGAATCTGGATGGAAGCCGAACCTGGATTCATCCGTGAACAGCACATTGGACCATTGGTCACGGCCCCAGTCCACGTGGTTCCGAACCCATTCTAATCGTCGTCCACGATTGCCTCTCCGTAAAGGTGGGACCCGGAGTGGTCTACGAGAGCGTAGATTGCTTTCATGCAGTCGCCTTCTTACAGTTTGGTCACTCACAAGCACTTGGTGTTCCACTCGCAGCCTTTGGACCAATTGAGTCGCCGTTGCATTTGGTTGTGCTCGCGCAGTAATTTGCAAAAATCGGTCTTGTCTGGGGGTAGTGATGCGACTTGGCCCCCGGTGCCTCTCCGCTACTTCACCTGTGGCACGATAGCGTGTCCACAATCTTGAAATTACATTTTGATGGGTCCCTATGGCCTCAGCAACATTACGCTGAACAGATCCAGCTTCCAGCATTCCCACAGCTCGTAACATCTCCGCCCTCGTCAAATGTCGGCGTTGCATGGCTACAATACCTCAATTTTAACTTTATCTTTCGTTTAAAAATGAAAAAAAAACTGTAACTAAACGTAATTCGTATTGTTTTCTAAATTTCGCACAAATGAAAATTCCCTCTCCTATACATCAAGACATTTTTATGCCACCGAAACAAAAGAATTTTCAAAAATTTGAATTTGGAATTAGTCTGAGATAAATTACAAACAAATCGGTGTATAAAAGATTCCAATGCGGCCAGTACTTTTCGAGTTATTTAATTGAGTATGAAATATCCCTAGACCGTGTTGATGTGTGTATGTTACCCGGGCCATAATTTTAACGAATCGATTGACACCTTATTAATTAAAATCCGATTAATAGTTTAAGCGCTACGGTGGAACATACGTAAATACAAACAAACATACAATACCTACATACATAGACTGCTAAAATCATAACCCTTCCTTTTGGCTGCGCCGGTAGTCGGGTAAAAATGTGTCGATCGTGTAACAATTTAATCAACAATACGTGTTGCTACCATCAGTACCATCTGATTTCCCTGAATAAAATTTAGGTAAATTATAAAATATACTCTGATCATTTAATACGACTAACTAGGCCTCGTTTTAACTGCAACAATTTAACACCATATCCCTAGAATTTCGTCTACTACACGAGCTAATAACTATCGTGATGGCCATACCATAGATAAGTGCATGTGTTCATGTCAGCCCGTTCACGCGATCTGTCGAACGAAGCTCTTTACATAACCTAGATTGGCGTTTGTTGACCAAATAAAATGGTTTAAATACTCCTTTGTTCGGGAACTTTTGAAAATCGATGGTTAATTGGTAGAACAACGGTCAAGTTTGCGCACTCCACTGAATTAAATACAGGGTGTAACAGACCTTTCACGAATCCGTCAACCAAGCAATCTGTACATCAAAGTAAGTAACTCTATGCAAAAATGTTCTAACGACTTTTTAAAAAACAACAACTTTTTAAAACTCAATGTAATGCACTCAAAACATTGTGCTCATAGATTCTTTGAATACTTAATGAGTCATGGAGGTAATTAAAGTTATAACCTTAGAAAGTAGTATTTAAAAAATAAAATTGTCAACAAGTTGGAACTTTGATAATATTTTATCTACTGTTAAGGTAGGTATAGGTCCCAGTTACGTACCAAATTATCCTCATAACACCTGTACTTTAGAGGACTGCCTCGTTGATGATCTAGTGGTCCCAATCGCCACTGCTGAGCACGAGGTCCCGGTTTCGATTCCCGGGTCGTGCAAAGGGTTATTGGGTTTTTCCATTTCCATTGCCACGGAGTCTGGATCTGTGCCCGGTTGATGACAAGGCTCGCCCCTTGTTACAGGGGACTTAAACATAACTGGCGAAATGTGTATGTAATTATTTCCTTGCCTCTCCCTTCGGTTATTACAGGCTTGGTATAATATTTTAGAGGATTTAAAAATAGCTACTGACCCTGTGATTAACGTAGTCACTAGGGCCCAAATAATTTGACAAGACGAAGGAAGAAGTTAGAAACTGTCGAGATGAGCGAGACCACATGGTATACCTACCTAGCATTCGCAAGCTTGATTGTTGAGCATGGCATACCGGGTTAGACTCCCAGATCGAGCAGTATTAAAAGCATCAATCAACCTCACCCCCCTGTTGAAAAACAACTTAAAATAACTGCCAATGGCTGGTTCACAATGGAATTGGGTAGGTAGGGTACACTTCTGCCTAGCCCTATGGAAATTACAGACGTGATGATAATAGTTACAAATCACCAAATAGCCGTAGAATGCTACTTCAGTTGTGTTGCTAAACTGACGGAAAAGGTCCATTAATGTAATAACTCTTTTGTCGTGTCTTCGTATTTGAATGCATCGCGGAATGTTTTCATCGATGTGGGTCAATTTTGTGCCAATGACTATTGAATTAGGTAGTTCAATGTTCTGAGGTTTTAAATCAATATAGGTTTCTAAAATTAGCTTGTTTTTACCTGACTTCTGAAAAAAGGAGTAGGTTCTCAATTCGGTTTTTTTTTTTGTTTGTAACCTCGTAACTCCGTTATTACTTTTCCGATTTACGTGATTTTTCATTTGGTAGAGTGAGCTCGCACGATGGCTCTTATAGGAGCTCAATTTTATTCACATTGCTGGGATAGTTTGTGAGTTTACTTCTCTAGTACATATTTTATATTTTCTTCTGTCTTTATCTGTTAATAACTTTACGTAACAATGGAAAATGAATACAATTAATTTTCCATTGTTTAGGTAAGATACCATCATTCATACAAACTAAACAGGCTAAAAAAAAAAAACTGTTTTTCAAATAAAATAACTGGCTTCCAATAGCTTCCACTTTTTACCCGACAACGGCAAAACCAAAAGGAAGGGTTATGATTTAGCAGTCTATGTCTGTATGTATGTTTGTATTTACGTTTTTATTTTTTTGTTACGTATGTTCCACCGTAGCGCCTAAACTATCCATTAGATTTTGATGAATAAGGTGTCAATCTATCCGTTATTATGGCCCGGGTAGCATCGGCCACATTTTAACCGACTTCAACAATAAGAGGAGTCGATTTTACCTTGTAAACAGGGGCCAGGGATGTGCCATAGTGCCATAACAGGCGTTGCAGAGGGTGCTCCGGACAGGTCTTTTAAGGAAAACGCGGGGGCCTCTTCTCATGTGCAGATGGTAGGTAACCACCGAGGTGGTTTTAGTTATGTAGAAATCCCACACTCCCCGGTCTTACCTACCCCAAAAGACCGGTCGCCTTTTGAAGGTTTACCCCCGTGAACGAAAAAAAGGTACTTAGAGTATATTTATTAGAGTGCCGTTTTGACGACACAGCAACACTACAATTAGATTTAGGTAGGTACTTTAACCTACGTCCTTAAAGGCCTATTTCTACCTTTAAAATTCATTATAGTAATCATAGTCATATCAAATAATCGCCGTAAATTCAGTCTGAGTGAAGCTCATAACCGCTGAAGTACCAATTATTTAGCAAGTGCGGCAAAGGCCAGGCGTGGGAGTACCTAACCACGACCTGCAATATATGAGTAACTAAGGGCTTTGAATGTGAAGGACGAAAGCCCCGGAATAGCAGAGTGCATGATTCATCGCAAGTAAAACTGGGCTTCATTTATGAATCATGCACATAAAGAACCAAACTAGAAAATCTAGAAATGTTGGCAGATAGCATAACCTCTCGGCGGTATTTCGCGAACAATTAGCAATTCTATTATAAGATATTGTGGAACATTTCACCAGCGAAGACCATTATGGTAGCTAAGTTTCATTTACTACCTACCCAATAGAGGGTATCCAGATTCCGGGCAACTACTTAAAACTTTATTCGGGGTAGGAATCGAACCCAAGCCCGCCATGCTTAGCAGTGCTTGCAGCCACTAAAACTGTGGGGCAATCGGTCCAACAATCTTGGAACTCTTGTAATAAATTAAATATGTAGGTATATAAATACAATGAACTGAAGGCATAGAATAGCAGAATTAATTTTTGCGACGTAGGACTTCAGCGACACTGGTAATCGATACGAGTATCTATTACCTATTATAAAGAACAGCTAAACCACTTGGAGAAGACATACCTAGTCTAGTTTACAACATTGAAGTACTAGGTATGAATTCGTTTTCCAAATATTATTTTGTTCACCTATAAGTACCAACCTATATCTATTTTTTTTTTCCCGAAGGCAGGAGCGTGTATTAGGCCGTATAATAATCAAAGGGATCGTCGCGGTTGCGAGATCACGAGACCTCTGCGTTCATTTTGTTTGTCGAACGTCGTCGTCGTGGCGTCAAAGGCCATCTTCAAATTTTTTATCCTGCATTTGTTCAATCAATCAATCAATCAATAGTCTTTATTTGTAAACACAGGTAACAACAGTGTGCAGGATGGTACAATACATTTTAAAGTTTCTCCATGTTTTGCCATTTGGCGTACAAATTTTGCCAATTATGTAGTAAATTGATCTATAGGTAATAATATTATAAAGAAGTAAAAGTTTAATTAGCAGAATCAATATCAATTTTAATAAAATGCCTAGGTAATGTCCGGCAATGTCAATATTAAATTAAATACGATATTGTCAATAATTTAAAATAGCAATGATGTCATTATGTTGTTACGAAAAATGTTAAAAATTTATATTGTCTAGAACTGTTAGAGTCGTCATGCTTTTATCATCTTTTATATTCTTTTATCGTCATGTTACAAATATCATTATGTCAAAGAGCTGTCATCAAAGTAGTCCCATAGACAATAGTAACATTTCTGTATTAATATAGTACATAATTTACGCTTGAAATTGACCAAATTTAGATTTCTTATTGAGCAAGGTAACTTGTTAAATATTCTTTGGGCCATACAAAAAAAGCTTTTTTGTTTTTTTTTTTGTTACATCATCATCATCATTTCAGCCGAAAGACGTCCACTGCTGGACATAGGCCTCCCACAAGTGTCGCCACATTGACCGGTCCCATGCGTCTCGCATCCAGCGGATCCCCGCAACCTTCACCAAGTCATTGGTCCACCTAGTGGAAGGTCTTCGCAACGCAACGCAACATTTTTCGGTTCGCTTTTGCCACTCCAGAACTTTTCGGCTTTTGTTTGAATGGATTATAATAACTCAGCAAAAATTCTGTTCATTTTGAACCTTTTTTTGCAAGGAAGCTTCGCTTGTTTTTGCTTTCCAGCATCTCTTAAAATCGTTTTAGGAGTCTTGTTTTGTATAATGTTAATGGACAAACAAGAACCAGACACATCCGGGGTGAAGTCCAAGAAGAAATTCTACTCCTTGGTGGCTCAAAACTTAGCATAGACCGCTATCTAACTGGACTGGCTACCCCACTTTCAGAAAAACAAACCCATTCCAGTGAGGTAACTCATAACTATAGTTTCGCGAGAAGACAATAGAGGAAGAACGATTTTGTTATTTAATTAAAATTAAAAAAAAAAAAAACAAATTGTGGCCTGTCCTGACTGAAAATTGATTATTTCCACCCCATGTTATAGAATCGAGCCTTTGGCCGTTCAACGGGCTCAGTATAAAACTCCTAGAAACTAGGGACTTACCTACCTGCCTGACTAAGGAATCCAACTCAAAACCTTACGCTCACAGCAATCAAACATGCGACCACTAAACCAACGAAGCGGTTATTTTGAAACAAAGAAATTACATTACCTCATCCATCGCTTTCCATAAGGCGTGATCGGTCAAGAGCAGGCCCATTTTGTAATAAAAAAATAACCATTCATATCTCCTTTGACGTAATAACGTTTAATAATGACGTTTGACATCCCTATTTGATACATTACCTACCATTGTGAGTGAGTGTGGATCGATAATAGGTGTAGCAAAACAAACTAATTGTATTGTATTGTAGCTAAAAATAGCGTTATGTAGTCTCTGTGACGACTGGTTTATGATGGCCAGTGGATTAGAGGTTAAGTTGTAAAGGACAGCGTCATTAAGGTGGATGCTCCAGGGTAGCCCGCGAAATTCAAATTTTCTTACGTTTTTTGCAATTTGCAGGCCAGTACTAGGGTCAATGTTGATAACAATATTATTTGCGGCTGCAAGACGTATGTAGTTACAGAATTATAATCATCAAAATCATCAATACAACCCTCCAAGTTCATAAAGGTGTAGAAATTACTTTTTCTGCTTTTTTTTGTTTCCTACACCTTTATGAACTTGGAGGGTTGTATTGATGATAATAATTCTATAACTACATACGTCTTACAGCCGCGAATAATATTATAATCAACATACAACCTAGCACTGGCCTGAAAATTGCAAAAAACGTAAGAAATTTTGAATTTCGCGGGTTACCATGGAGCATCAGCCTTAACTAACATACGTCCTAATAGAAAAAACCGTGACTTTGTTTTGCTTTTATTTATTAATTTGTTTAGTATCTCCAACAAAGGATGTACACAAACACATTAAATAAATAATGAGCGACAAAAGTATCACGTAGGTGTACTCCTTCACTTACAGGAGACCACAGCATGCAATAATTGGAAAAAAAGAATTAATAGTACATTACGATATTAGTGCGTTAAGATGGTTATAACATGCGAGGCGGAATTTCAGCCCGAGCCGAAGGCGAGGGCGTAATTGAGCCGAGCATGTTATAACCAATACGCACGTATATCGTACGACGTTTTTTAACACATTTGCGAGGAAACAGAAAAAAAAAGATATTCACAATAAAAGTACAAAGAAAAGAAAATTTGAGAAAAATGGCGCGAGGATTATTTTCTGCCGTGGCTGCGTGAAAATGTTGGCAAAGACGCTAGAGCATGCAACCAAGTTTTTAAATTACCGAATAAACTGTTTTTTATTTTATTTTAAATAAACTCAATCTGTGAATGCACACTGTTGCTTTCCCGCCATTTCAACAGCGCGCTAGCGCTGCCTACTGACTGGCGCCAGTTCGAAATTTGAATAGCAACAGCGCGCTGCTCACTAGCTGGAGTCGTGCGGCGGCGATCAGTTCCATATTTGAAATGGCAAATAATACTGTTATGGAATTTGTATGGACTATAACTTAACTATTTGCTTTGGTAACACACGCGTTTTTTATGACCCGCTTTACATATTTAAAACCGGTGGAATTACATCAGCTTTACGAGCAAGGGTGTTAAAAAATAATTTAACAACCGTCGGGCTGCCAAGTCATAGGTCTCGAGTTCGAAACCAAGACACGCACCTCTGATTTTTCGGTTTCATGTGCGTATTGTATAATTATCACTTGCTTCGGTAAAGGAAAACATCGTGAGGATCAGCATGCCTGCATGAGAGATATTTCTTGACGGCATGTAAAGCCAAATCAGGCCCATTAGGGCGTCATAAGAACTCTGTCACGAAGGTAGGCACTAACCACACGAGAAAGAAAGCTAAATAAATACTCCAGCATTTATAAATGGCAGGTTTTTTGTTTAATCCATATTTCATGGAGTTTTAGGGTTAAACCTCATCTGGCATAACGCTTTTTTCATGATTTTCCATGCTTTTAAGTCGCACAGAACCGTTATTTGCTAGAGCGAGAAACAGAGCGGCAGCACGTTCATCCCTGCTAGGAGTGTTAGGTTACGTTAGTGCTTTTCTGTTTTTGATTTGGTGTTTTTGTCACCGACTTAAGCTTGACCTTTGTTTGATTGATTTGGTGTTTTTGTCACCGACTTAAGCTTGACCTTTGTTTGATTGATTTGGTGTTTTTGTCACCGGCTTTTGAAGCTAAAGTTATTTTTTAACTTTTTTGGTTTTTGAAGTCGGTTTTTATTTATTTAAACTATATGCCCTTAGTGTACAAAGGCGTTTTATTCGATTTATTCTAGTAATGAACCTAGGACGGAAAGCAGTTAGGAATAAAACAATGCTGATTATGTTCACATCTAACTTTATTTATCATAAATGTAATCATCACATAAGTACGAGTAATATAATAATATAATCATTATACAACTTCAGTCCCTCATATTCATTCCAGCACCTGATGTAAACTTTCAAAACCTTACAATTCTTACCTTACACCCATTTTTTGGATACAAAACTTATATTTCCTTTAGATACATATGAACCTGATGTTTATTTTACCCCTTTTCAGTCTTCTTTCCAGTCAATTTCGACGTATACAAGTTGATACTTTACAAAATTCGAGCTCACATAATTGTATTATGCAAATAAGGTACAATTTCGAGGGCGACGGCAGACCGCAAGCTTCGGCAAGTTTGCGACAATGTCGGACATGCGGGTCGCTGCTTTTTAGGGTTCCGTACCTGAAGGGTAACCAACGGGACCCTATTACTAAGCCTCCGCTGTCCGTCTGTGTCTGTCACCGGGCTGTATCACATGATCCGTAACAGGTAGACAGTTGGAATTTTCACAGAATGTGTATTTCTGTAGGCGCTATAATAATTTGGGCACCTTTCTCTAAAATTTGCTGCTGCGGTCAAAAGTGTACCTTTACAATTATTTTTATGTCAAACACACCTTACATCTAAGGTCGTTCAGATACCTATATTAATAATTGTTAAATGAGCATAAAAGTGTTTTTCATCAGAACTCACTAAAAGCTTGTGATAATAATTAAAGGATATGCATTTCTACAGTTTACATGAAAGACCTAAACTAAAGGCCTGAACTATATTTGTCAGTATTTACGATATGCTTATCGAAATTATGAATATCAAATAGATTGTTAAATAAATCGCTAAAACCACATTAGACTTAATTAATGCATTGTAGCTGTGGAGCCAATCTTCTACGAGTACTACAAGACTACCCCCTTAATTGAGACGGTGTCTGAGGTAACTTGCGCGGGCGAGAAGGATGTGAGATCTCTGTCATAGTAAGAATAGTATTAAAGTCCAATATTTCAACTAAGAACAAATTGTCGGAATAGATAGCCTCACCCGCATCCGCATGCAAATCGAATTCTGAGCATGCTTCAGGCAACAAGTTAGTCGTGAGTAATGCTTTTAATTATGAACAATGCATCGTTTTAGATTGTTATCCAGTTTACAGAATAAGCGAGACGACAAAAAAACTAATTAGTCGTCAGTTAGATTATCAAAAAATATTTGACCCGTGTTTTTTCTTTTGTTACGTAAACCAAAATTGACGAAGAAACGACGCTTTTAAAATTCTCAATACGTCACGCCTAGGTATAATTTTTACCTAGTTCTGACGTCACTAGCCCCCACTCCCGAGTTTTGATACGTTTTATCTTTGTCAATATTCATTTATTTACAAAAACAAAAAATACGTTCCATTAATTTCCAATACTCTACTGACGGACTAAATAGATTTGCAATTTTTTGATACTGTCGTCATGCCTATTTCTTAAATTATTAATCGGTTTGTTATCTTGGCATGAATATCTTGCTAGCTTCAAAGCCTCCCAGCAACAATCTTTCATTCTCTTATGTACTCATTTCTTATTTTATCCATTCTCGTAACACTACACATCCACCATTGCATTCTCATCTCAGCACATGCAAATGCCTTTCATTCATCCCTTTTGTAGATTAGCATATTGTACATTCTGAGCTATACAAGTCAGCAGGTGGTTTCGTTTTGATTTCACAAAAATGACCTAATGTTAGTTTACTTGTAATCTTAACACTTTGACACTGTAAAACCCCTCCCGCATCACGCTGCTACTTCAGCAACCGTCTCAATTACACTTATAATAAATTCACAATTAAATCATATATATTAATACAGTTTTATATTATTAATTCTTACTTAAAATAACTTATATCCCGGTCAACATACTGCCGCTTGCGCTGTTCTGTAGCTTGGCAATTTCGTCCTTGAACTTGGAGATGGTTTCTTTAGCCAAGTGCAGCTTGTCCTTAAGGTCTGATATCTCTGAGCGTACCTTGGTCTGCGCTGCCACTATCGTTTGTAAAGTTTTATCTTTTTTGTTTTCGACTGTAAAAAAAAAAATTGGATGAATTTGATGACCTTAACCCTAGGCGTGATGTTATGTGTTAAAAGATTTTATACAGGGTGTAAATCAGCCGTTCCCAAAGTGGGCGATAACGCCCCCTTGTGGGCGCTGCAGGCTTAAAGGAGGGCAGTGAGAGACCCAGAAAAAAAATGGGCGTTGTGTAGAGGCTCAGGGGTGATTTGTAATTTCATCTTGACTCTCGACTACAACTTGTGAACATCAACTAATATTAATCAGATCTAGATCGAGAGAAGAAGAATGTTTGTTTTATTTTGAATAAAAGATACTCTGTCTGAATACTATAAAGTTGCGTTTCAACAATCATTATCATTGGCAGGTGTAGCCCGTAAGAGTTAACTTGAGACATGAGCGCCGCTGTTTACTACTTCTAATTTGCGTGTCGATAGACTCAAATACTACCCGACCAGTATGTTGCCACCTACACTTTTTTTTTTATTGTAAATTCCCAGTTTTAGCAAAATTTTGTATGAATTTGTATTGCTTTGCTGTGAAAGAGCGGGGCTTCCCAACACAGGCATTACTTGCTTAACGGGAAGCTTCAAACACTAAACTTTTTGTAAACTTATGAAGCAATAAACTAAACTATTATTATATAATTAATATATAATTATTATATTATAGCTGTTGTGTACCACTGCACTCAGGTCTCAAGTTAACTCTTGCGGGTTATAGTAAGTCTCGTTTAGAATGAAGGTTTAATCTCCGCTTAAATAGCTCACAATAATTAATTTAATTTGAAGTTATAGTGGTTTTTATGTAGGTGAAAAAATGGGGTCGCTAAAAATAATTTATTCTCAAAGTGGGCAGTAGACAAAATAAGTTTGGGAACCCCTGGTGTAAATGGACCCATCAACCAAACATTCTGGAAATCAAACTAAAGGTACGTTTAGACTACGACAGAAATTCCGACATAAATGTCTGTACTGTTTACACTTGTGCGGATTTTTTTTGTCTGAGTAGTGTCTATTTGTAAGTGTATGGAAATTGTGTCCGAGTTGTTCACACGCAAACTAGTTAGTGATGCTCGGTCAGCATGGATAAACGTCATGCATACGCTATTGCTACTATTGTGATAAAAAATCGCAAAAGGCGAAAACGCAAAAAAGAAAGTATTTGGGTACACCAGTGCATTAAAAAAAGGCTCTATTTTTACTCTATTACTCTAATTTTGTACTACTCTATTTTTATTTATATTATATTTACTCTATTTGTATAATCACTGGATAAAACATTCCAAAGCTCTGGTAGCCCTTCTACAAAAATGATAAGGCTCTTTGTGGTCTTCTTGTTCCACGTAAAGCTCATTTTGTGCACTCAAACGCGGTGCGTGGTATTGAAAATTTCAAACCTGTTCGAAAAGTTTTCAACTACACTAGACACTTGGACACAACGTTCACACAGCGGCTGATGCGACACTTATTATCGTGTCACAATAAATTTTGCAATTAGAGACACTCGTGTTCATACAGAGACACTCGATGTATACACTGAGTGTATCGTGTATAGTGTCGTAGTCTAAACGTACCTTAAGTAACTTTACGCAAAAATTATCGCTGGGAAACTACTTTTTTTTGGGATGCAAAATCACGTTTTACGGTAAAACTCAATGTACGCACTCAAAACATTGTGCTAATGGATTAAAAAGTACTGAGGTCGTGGAGGTGTTTAAAGTAAATAAAAAATTTACATTAAAATATGTATTAAAAAAAACTTCTGAAAAAGTAGGAACTTTGACTCCCAATATCTCCGTAACTAGAAGGTTCCCAGGTATGATCTAGAACAAAAACATGATCGCAATGACGGGGATAACAAGTGCCTTTCGGCTTCGTTAAGGGTCTTTTTACACTCTTTATGAACTTACAATCAGTATCATGGTTCCAGGGTCCATTGGTGATGGGCTTCACATTGTTGAGCAGATGCTGCATCAGCTGCGTGGGTTCTTGGAAGACTATCTCCTCATAGGACTCGCTGACGAGGTTCCGGCCCACTGTGGGCTGAGCGCTAGCGCCCTCTGTTGCAGGTGATTGGAACAGCTTCAGAATGTGGTAGAGGGTTACCTGTAATAAGCGGTTTTATTAGTTATGATAACACAAGCCTGTATTTGGCTGATTAGCAAACAAATCCAAGACAGTTAAATTGTTTCTCTGGTACTTCATTGAGGTTCATTGTCCCGGCGCTTTTCTGGTGGTCACCACTGTTGATTGTGGCTTTCAGGAGTTACAGTGGTTTGGGAACAGTGTGGCGGGCTTGATTGGCGAGCAAACCATTTCTAACAGTTCTAATTTATCAAAGAAGAGAAATATTTTGGTTTCTTTTATGTCAACCCAACATGGGCAAAGTATTGAATAAATTACTTTTGTTTAAAATCCTTGTGAAAGTAATAAAACTAAATGATAAATGATGAAAAATAAATGATTTACCAAGTAAGTCTGTCACAGTTAAGTCTTATACTTATTGCTAGAGGGCAAAAATTCTTTGTACATCAATACTGAGTATTATCAGACTAAAAATGATGACATTAGAAATAAAATTTTAAATTGAAAAAAATATTATAAATTATTTTATTACTGATTTTACTGTAAAGTGGAAAATTCCGTGAAAATTGAATTTATTTTAATTTTTTAGGCACAGCCAAGGAGTCAATTTTCCTGCCTGAATTTGTGTTCCCAAGTTTATATAACCCCAATCTATTTAAGTCGCGAGTTAATAGGCTTCTCTTGGGTTAGCTTGTTCCATCTTCAACCTCATCTCTGTCCTCATTTTATATAAAATAGGTAGATTGATTTTCCCTATGAGAAAAAAGTGTGAGTTTATGTATGGAACTGGTTCGAATTGAAAAATTCTTATAGAGTTGCATAGCCCATTTATTGAGAAAGGCTAGATTGAGATAACATAACATCACGCTACGATAAAAAGGAGCAAAGCATCAATGAAAAATGTTGTAAAAACAGGGAAAATTCCATGAAGTGGCACGGGTCAGCTAGTATAAGTATATTTTAAAAGATACTCACAGGCCTCTCATTTGAATCATGGAAATATATTTTGATGACAATCTCAAACTCCCCCCAACCAGTCTCCGTCAACTCATATGGAGGCTTCGTTATTATCCTATTGGGGTTAGCATAGCTCTCGTGAAGTTTGAAGTGGATCTTCTTGACATACGCTGACATGTCTTCATTGGCATATGGCTTCACGTAGACTGTCCATTGATGGGTATGGCCATCCTCTTCGCGCTTCTTGCCGAAGTATCTTGCTATGTTCCCAAATACAATGGGTTTTACGAGCACCAGTCCCTGTTTTTTGTGAAGTATATTTGTTAGATTATGCTGTAGTAATCTTTAAATACTTTTCTTTGGTTTATTAGGCATGTTGGTGTAGCTAAGTAACCTTTTGAACGCCGCGTAGAATTAATGTTATACTTTATCTAATTAATTTTAATTAAATCATAAATAATATTTGTAAATTGTAAAAATGTGTAAAATAAAATGAATACAGGATGTATTCATTTTATTTTACACATTGATTTTATACTTTTTGCTGTGCCGTACAGGGTCTGTAAACATTATGGAATGCCAATAAAGAATGTGAAATTATGATGGTTGTTTCGGTACATTTTAAACTCTATCGTACGTATACTGTGATTACAGAAATATAAGAATCAATTCAGGTTTCTTCGATTTATTGTAGCGACATACGGGATATTCATATATTCAGCAAGGAAACCGGCTTTTTTCTATCATGATTTACATAATGTGAATGTCAACAAGAGTTCTTGGAAAAACTATATCATGTAACATACCTTGACTCTTCCACCTGAGTCGGGGCCAAAGTCTGTTTGCAAGCTCATATCCAAATTTATTTTGGCCGACAGCTTGGATACGATAATTTTTGCTATTCTCGGTCTACGATTTTAGCTCTTTTTTTGTATATAAATATAACCTCACTTTTGTGGGAACTTCGAACAACTGTCAGTTATTCAATACGTTTTTTTTTAATTGCTTGAATACGTGTATTTTAATCACCAGTATTGATTTTTTTAGGACCGGAATAAAACACTGGTACTACTCAGCATCTTCAGTCTGATATGCTTTACTGTTTTTCTACCATTATTGTAACAAAAGATTTAATTGTGTTGCTAAATGTACTATAATTAACCCTCTGTTCATGTTGTACTGTGCGGCGTCATTGCCACGTAGAAAGGATAATTTTAACTAGCTTATTTGCCATCTACTAAGATGGCAGCAGCAGCAGCTAAGATGACGACAAATTATAATGGTCAAGACAAAGTTACTTTGTAGAAGCTAATCACAGAGATACGCTTCCTCGTAACATTTTATTTAAAAAGCAGGAATATTTATACCTACCCGCTCTGGGCGGAGCGGAAGGAAGTGTCAGACTTTTACTGACTATAGCTCATCCATGTTTCTTCTTAGCCCTTTGTGTTCCAGGGCTGCGGTATCTCTTTCGATCAGTCCCGCAGCCCCGGCTGGCATCGGCACTTGCGGACCGCTTCGTTTTTTGCTGACATCTCTTTGAGGCGCGAGTGGAATACACATGACAAGGCCTGTCGTCATAAGACGAACGGACAGCGAGCTAGCTCATAGCTGACTGGCCACCACGTGGCCCCCGACAACCGGTGCGTCTCCCGCGGCGGCTGGGACGCGACGTTCTCTCCCTCTCACGTTCCGCTACCTCCTTCGCTAGCATGACAGCTTAGCAGAAGGAGGTGACCGCTTCCCATTCCCTATCGCTCCGGACCATGGATTGAACCAGGGCCAGACGCGAGAGGTCGCGCCGGCGCCGACGATAGCCGTTGGCGTTTACCCTTGCAATAAGATCATTTGCACGTCCTTAAGTCTCTTGGATTAAAAAATATTAGCGTTTCATTGAACATACCCTAGCCATTTGCGGCGTGTGGGAGTATTTAAAAACATGTATTTGTTGATAGAACTAGAAGTGAGTACCTATAGATCAAACACACGAGCGGGCTCTATGAGCTCATTTAAATCTACTAGCTAGTGGTTAGCATTACACTTCACATTGTTTTTGTAAATAATATTGCCTAGTACCTAAATATTGATAAAGTTTATAAAATAAAACACGCGGTTTATTTCTCATAATTAGTATTACATCTTATTAGAAGGCAAGTGAACAATGGTCCAACAAGCTCTTTTCTTAATTGCGATATTATAATTGAATAATTAACATTAAAACTAACTAAGTACTTACATAATTGCATAGGCTCTAAGATATAATGAGCACAGTAAACAATCACAACATTAAGAATTGAATTTGTTGTCGTCACACGCCGGCTACGGTGGGGGTTCGCTGTAGGCCGTTTGGCAAAAAGAACACCAGTATTAAAATCTTACGCTAATACATGCATGTATTTAATAACATCGACGGGACCACAAGGGTCTGATTAGAGCACATTTATATGTCTAAAGTAAAATCATAAGCAATCATTTAGCCTTGTGTGATATTTAAAACTTGTGGTCCGTGCGTGTGTTTTCTAAATCTGCCAACAGTGGATCGCTCTCCTCTTCGAACTTTGACGATCTTGAGCCATGTCGCGATGCTGATACCCTCTGTGTGAACGTGAGGAGAGTAGGCACAAGAGAACTGCACGGTGTGGCCGGTGCAGAGCGCGATGAAGTTCGAGTTCCGGGTGAAATTCGTGAAGTCCTAACGGGGTAAGCGACCGATAATGGCATGTATAAGCTCGTTTTTCTTTGCCTTGGCGTTTTTTTTACGCATTCAAGGCGTCTATGACGACGTTCATCGCTTGTCCTCCTCAACGTAGAATCCCTGGATGTCTGTGTGGGGCTGGTTGGCTGCGGCGGCGACTCGGGTGTCTCAGGTTTACCGGTGTAGTATTGCCGCAAGCTGCCGTATGCCTCGTGCATGTACATATTGTTGTCTTCGTCTTCATCATGGTTCTGTTGGATTGGTGGAGATGAACCGAGTCTTGGTTTGCACCCTCCATCGCAGTACATCTCGCAGTCAATAAGCTCCAATTCAAGGTCAAAGTTAGACTCCTGAAAAGATTGATAAATATTTGACTTTACAATGTGACAGTTTGATAATATTACTTCTTTAGAGGGAAGCCATCTTCCGAATACTGTTTGAAGATCGTCTAATCTTTCCAAATTAAATTATCAGTAGCTACGGTGGGCTTCATCAATTGGAAACCCCAGTTGGGTACCAGTACTCCGGGTTCGGACGTAGGTGCTTTCAAGAGGGTACCCACATCGTGAAGCTGACTAGGTACCTACAAGTCGCACTCATGGTTGCTGCTAGGTATACTTTTATCACAAAAATTGAACAGGAAACGCCAGTTAGGCGATCACTAACCAAGGGTTGGACTGGCGACGTGATAAGGTTGTCCCGGAAGGCGGCGGGTGGTTCACGGGGTCTGGTGGGTGTGGGTTCGGTGCGGGAGCGCTGCGGGGCGGCGGCGGTGGTGGCGCGCTGCTCCGTCAGCGAGGACAGCGATCGTAGCAGCGGTCCGCACCCCACGCCGCACTCCTCGTAGTTGTTCGCGCACGAGTACGGTGGTGGAATGATTGAATTTGCCTGAAGATAGATCATATAATTCCATTATTTTGGTCATTGTGCCTTTAAGCATTCACAGTGATGTTCACGTTCTATTCAAATAAGAAGGTTCGTTCGTTTTTAAATAAAAAATGTATTTATTCACAAGGGCACAATAAAACGTTAGAAATTGTGTCGGTGGTTAGAATTAAATTGATTGTTACGGAGAAGAACTCCATGCTAAATTCAATGTTTATCAGCAAAATATCACAGCCGCACATTGTTTAGTTTTCCAGTTCATTTCAAGATGTCATAAGTTGGGTGAGCCATGGAAGGCCATGCTCCTTTGAAGGCCAACTATTAAAAAGTCGTAGTTATTGACATGTTAGGACATATTCCTTCTATACACACTAAGATCCATCAAACTCGCCCACAGACGCGGCGGCGAGTCGCTCGCGTCGCTATTTTGGCAGTGCGAGCTCACGCTTCGTAGACTTCGGTCGTCGACGTTAGAATTGTAATTCGCGCGCATAGCAAAACGTATGTTTTTAGTTCATTAAGAGCAGGAAGAGCTTTATAAAACTTAAGTTTAATAAATAGTGATTAAAGCTAGGTTATAAAAAGTGATTTATATCGTACACAATAAAACAAAGTATTACTTAATCATTTGTTTCCTTCATTTATCCACTAAATAAACGAATTAATAGTGTTTATTCGTTAGCGTGTCCTTCCATGGTCCACCCACCTTATGTAACATTTTGGTAGATGAAGACTGAAGCCCCACTATGCCAACAACTAGTTTGTATGCAACTAGATTACCTAACCCACTAACAAGTTTTTTTTTTAGTTTCTGTGACACACTTAAGCTAATGGGGTAGGCAGCACACCCTGAGACTTTGCAGATGGATGAATATAAATAACTTGTCTAAAATTGATGCGCATTAAAACCTGGTCGAATATTAATGGAGATCTTTTAGCATTAAGTATATCACAATGAAATGCGTAATGGGCTATCAATTCAACATGCATTCGGTCCAGGTGTGTTAGGTCCCAAGTAATGTATGTATTGTATGTATTAAATATATTGTATGAATTAAGGATTCAATAAGTACCTCATTTGCCGCGTTGCATATGCAACTGGAGTTGAGAGATTCTGCAGTACTCGTCGCTGATAGAGAGCCTGAAATAATATAAATAACAATATTTAAAACACACGTGCTCTTTTGATTTTGTAATGCTTCGAATTTGGTCAATCTTATATAGTATACTGACTGTAGTTACGTTGAGTTTGGCAAGTCTCAACGCCCCTTCACGTTTTTTAAATGCTTTTTTGACGGGGTCCAACATTTTTTAACATTGCTACCGTTTTAACCGATACACGACTTAACAGCCACTGTTTAGACTGCAGCGAAGCTACGACACATTAATAAGTAAACGTCTAATTCAATTAGGTTGAAAACCTGGTTGCGCTCTCCGTCTCGTCGGTATAAGCTCCCAAGCCGATTAGATGCAGATCGCTTGGGAGGACATTTTATTATTTATTGGTACGAAAAATAATATTTGACTGACTAGGTACTGTACTGACTAAAAATAATATTTGACTGACTAGGTACTGTACTGACTAAAAATAATATTTGACTGACTAGGTACTGTACTGACTAAAAATAATATTTGACCGACTAGGTACTGTACTGACTAAAAATAATATTTGACTGAATATGTACTGTACTCACTAAAAATAATATTTGACTGACTAGGTACTGTACTGACTAAAAATAATATTTGACTGACTAGGTACTGTACTGACTAATAATAATATCTGACTGACTAGGTACTGTACTGACTAAAAATAATATCTGACTGACGAGGTACTGTACTGACTAAAAATAATATCTGACTGACTAGATACTGTACTGACTAAAAATTGCTACGAAATCATCATCTCATCATCTTTTTCATCAGCCTTTTCCCAACTATGTTGTGGGATCGGCTTCCAGTTTAACCGGATGCAGCTGAATACCTATTCTACATAGAGCGATTGCCTATAGATCTGACCTCCACAACCCAGTTAGTGCTGGGTAATACGATACACGGTAAGACTGGTTGTCAGACTTTTAGGGCCACTGACTACCTGTAACGACTGTCAAAGATCTACAAATGACAGCCGGGACCAACTGCTTAACTAATAAATAGCTACGAAATCAATGAAGGAAATTAAATTTACCTTAATTATATAGCTACTGTGTGGTTTAGGTATTAACAAAAGGTAGTACAAGAATGTCGGGTCCTTGTTGGTCGAGTGCGCGTGACTGCTAACCATGAGGTTCTGGGTTTAATTCCCGGGTCGGGTAAAGTGTTATTCGGTTTTTTCTTCAGGAAGTCTCAGTAGCAGCCACGGAGTCTGGATTTGTGCCCAGTTGATGGCAATAGGCTCGCCCCCTACTACATGGGACTTAAACACAACTGGCGAAATGTATGTGTGTATGGATTATATAGGGTACACGTCCTCTGCCTAACCATTCTGTTTACAAGAATGTGTTTAAATCCTCGAATCATTCCCTGTTCATTATATATAATTATCCTGTCTGTATGGTTACCTGTAGGCGCCCGAATTACGTAGTTCCTGAAGTAGTGAACCATGAGATAGTTCCCGGCTTTACCGTCGCCTTCCCCGCAAGTGATAACCAGCGGGTAAAGATCAGGCTTCGATGCAACCTGCGACAACAGAAGAAAACGTTAAAATAATAAATAAATAAAGTTAAAAATATACTATAAACTACTGAAAAAAGCGTTTTATCCTCATATCATTCTCATTATTGAAGAATTTACAACATCAACACAAATTAGCATTAAAACATGCAAACATCGAAAACAACAAGCAGATCAAAATATATTTTCAAAAAATGATAAGTCGAGTTGGTTCATTAAAAAATAAAAACTGGCGAAAACAAATAAACCTCCGACTGTAGTAGTTTCACAATAAATCACTTCAGAATAGGGCGGTGGTGCCTGATGGAATGATCCACAGCGGCTGTAGCGAGGCGGCGGGTACACCGAGCCTGCTGAGTCGTGCTCAGAGGTCGGCCGACGAACGCAGCACGCCATCGAACACATGTACACCCTTTGACCGGTCCTCTTGAAGGCCAGACACCAGATGCAGCACATCAAAATACCTCCCAAGGTTCCCAGAAGAAAGAGCACGGGCCTGTGAAATTATTATATACAATATATATTACAATTACTATTAGACCAGGCCGTTATAACATGGGAACACTTAAGCATGATTTTCCGAAGGATTTGGCTCAAAAGAAGCATGGGATATAACTGCTATCAATACTATCATTGTAACTCCAATAGATCTTCTCTCTTGCATTGTTCATTCAACCCAAAGCTATTGAAGCTATTCTTCTATTGTGGGCGTTAGCTCGTTGGATTTATCCAGCTACACAAACAGCCATCACAAAAATAATATTCTAAAAATTATTCATTAGAAACCCTCACCATTGCGTATACCAAGCATTTGAGTATAGTGGGCTATACTCCTTGAGCGGCGGGTCGTCAGCATCTCGCGGTAGCGGCGCGTTCGGCGTGTTGTTGAGGTGCAACTGCGTTACGTTGTAGCGCCGCGCCTGCTTCATGCCTGTGCTGACGTCGCAGCAGCCGTACTCGCAGCAGATCCAGTGTTCCGGACATAGTTGCTGCCCCCTGCATTCCGCTTCTGATACACACTAGAATGAAACATGCTTGTTAGACCTTCCTTTATGATTCGTTGAAATGTGGCTCTGGGAGAAGTAACGTAGTTAGGGGCCTCGACTTGCGAGGTAAGCATTACTTTGTGTAATTTCATCACCACTGTTTTGAAACGGTGAAAGAAAACATCGTTAGGAATCGAATAGGCATGTCCTAGTACGAAAAATTCGAACACACGTGACACTGTGTTCCCGCATTAGGAACATTACCTATAAACTGATTATGCTATGGTTCTCTTAAAATTATTTGGGTGTACTAGTCTTCGGTGCAAACTTATGGCGTGGTTTCACCTCATTATTGTATATATATTCAAGCAAGTTTTTACCATCAGTACAATAATAATTCCGTTTGTATTCAAATAATACGCATTACCTGGTGCCAAACTATGGTTAGACGTAGCTGCAATTATATGCTACGAGTGGCCCGTCCCGGCTTCGCATATTTCCCTACTGCCTATGTTCCTCAGGGAAATTGTAGCATTCTAATGGTAAAAGAATTTTTGAAATGGTTTAGTAGTTTTAAGTGAATGAATGAATGAATGAATGATACATTTATTTGCAAGAATATAGGTAGTTACATAAGTTCTTAATCTCTATTGGTTCCACTATATTCGGCATTTCGGCCATACAAATATTGAGATTTTACATCTTGGTATATTCGAGTTTACTCGAGTTAATTCGTAACAAATATGCACATTTTTCTTCTTTATAATGTTAGTATAGATTTAAATCAAAACCAATAACATGGTATATACTTCTCGAAAATTCCAGCGGGAACCTTTAATAAAGCACTAACCGTTAAAACCTGCGACCCTGTGCCCAAAAGCCAGACACGCTGCGTCGTTCAATTTTCGAACAGACGATCCAAGTTACAAATTGTATCAAAATCAAAATAAATTACGCCCTAAACGCATTTCAGAAAAACTGAATTTATGTTATCTGTTTATCCCAATTTCCCGCTCCATTTTTATTTCATTGCAATGTCGATCTTTTAACGGAAACGAGTTGGAAAACGCGGCGAACCCTCTTTCATTGATACGAAGCTGACTTCACTGAAAAGTAGGCCCTTACATCATGTGAATGTGGCCTATAAATACGACATATTGCAGACTGGCTTTCCGTATTGAAAGCTATGCATTTTCTAAACGATGCTTCAAGAGGCTGACTTCTTTTTGAGAGGCGCTCTTCGTGTGAGCTAAAAGATTGTGTTCGTTTTCTCATCTGGGCCTTGTTTACTTTTCTTGGTTCTATTGTTACCTATTTCTTTTTGACGTGAATACGTTTTTAAAAATTACTTCCATAGTGGGAGGTAAGTCAAAAAAAGTACCTAATGATAACAAAATTGGGGTCCACACAACGTGGAATTGGGGTGGAGATACGTAGCTGCTATGTAGCTGCAACACCAAGCTACATAGTTATCATCTCCATCCAAAATTTATTTACACCACTGGATAGATAAAATATTTAAGAATTTGATACGCTAAGTGAGGACTGTGATGCTACGCGCGCGGTGGAGGGGAAAGTGCCACCATTTTGAGGTAATTTTGCTGCGTTTCGAGATTTCCATTATTTAGGAAGACTTCACTCTAGGTATACCTTCAATGTAGCGGTTATTTAACGTGGAATAGTAGAAACTTGTTACATGTTGTCCGAATGAGAACGTCATTCAGCAGTTTGAGAAAATAACAGGTGTTAAAAGACGCTTTTTTAACTAAGCCGAGAGTGGGTATTTTTAATGCTCTAACTAAAGTGCTACCATACCTGGTAAAAACTGAGAACCATCTGGTTACGGAGATAGTCTATTGCCATCAACCGGGTACAAATCTAGACTCTGTGGCTGCTACTTAGAAATTCCTGATGTATATAGCCAATTTATAACAGTTCCCCGACCTGGGAATCGAACCAAGGACTTCATATGCACTTTCAACTAGACCGAGCTTAGGTTACCATGAATTACCATGAAAATTCGGTAGTTGTGCAGCAATAAACATCACTGGCTCAAATAACATCATCAAAGACATATGAAGATATAGGCAGAAGCGAAACCCAACAGAATCGTCTGACCATATAGAACTTACTGCGCAGTAGTTCCTCTGCTTACACCCACTGACCCACCCTAACGCGCGTTATGTCTTTGTTTCTTCTAGCTTCTATGGTGAAAAGCTGCTAAACTCGATAGACCATTTAATTATTATTTAAACGTTTATAAAAAGGTGATACCTAATACTACGATAGAAAATAGGGTTTTTTTTTTAACTTTTAAATCAATGAAACTTGGTTAGAAAGTGCAGTTTCTATTTTATCAGTTATATGTCGCTTCTTTTGACATTAATTCAGCCCACCCTTTGCCTAGCCTCTTCAAAACTACTTAGCGTCGACTCCCAATGTAAGCGGCGTCAGTAGAATGTACCTACAGTATTTTAAACAGTGTAGTGACTGAGGTATCCATTATTAATGTAATGTTCTTAGATAATCGAAATAACCCAAAACAAAATAAGGGACTTAAAAAAATAGGGAACATTATAATTATTAGCAGGGGGCGATTACGGTTGCCATGGCAACGCCTGTTTGTTTATACTTAGTAACAATGGCCATTGTATAGTTAAAACATTTACCTTATCGTAGATGCCTAAATTAAAATTAAACGTAATAAGACCATCTAAGATCGTGAGTCGAATTGCATGATGCTCATTCTAAGAGACAGGTAGGTACATGAAGTCTAGTTTTCATCTAGAATGTTCGGTACGCCCAAGTTTAAGTCTCGCACACAGTAAAGGGCACAGTTCAGCAGCCAATCAATAGTCCGTTGCATCCTTGTTAATAATACAGGTGACCAGTGATGAAAATAGATTGGACGTGGGTAGTTTTAGCGGGAAACCGGACGGGCTGCAACGCGCATGATTTCCACGGATCGATCCGACTATCACCCCGGCCGCAGACAGAGCTACAAGTGCTTCTATACAACCTTGTTACCTAGATCTGAGCTAAAATTAGTTTCTATTTCATTTATTATGTATTGTGAGGAAATATGTTGGTTTAGCAACTGTCTTTGGTTGAGGAAAAATGGTAAAAATGTATGCTTGGAGAATCTGTTTCATGATTTTGTTAGAAAGTGTAAAATCTTGAATATACTGCGCTCAAAACAGTGTTACATTTATGGTAGTACACTTAAAATTACATTCCTAACAACTGAGTTTACTGATGACTTACAAAAAAACAGGTAAGAATAGAAAAATCGAAATAAGTACTTACAGGAGCAGGTCTTGTCATAAATAACCCGAGCACAGCAAAAGCATAAAAGACGAAAATCATTGTCAATACGGTGAATACAATGAAAAACAATTTTCGGGTCGACATGGGGTTATAAATCACATCATTCGTTAAAATAAACGAAAGTGCAGTGTGCACTGTGTCCTACGTCACGGGGCTGGTATAGAGACTATGTTTTGGCAGCCATTTTGACATCTGCTCACAACGATGGCGCGCGTGCCACTGGCGTGCTCTCTCTGTCGCTATACCGACGCCAGAACATCTTAAATGCAGAGGTGGAGAAGGCTAAGTCTAACCAAATGTTTGCCTGTTTTGTTTCTAGACTTATCTTTGTAGATCTGCAATTATAACTAGGTACAGCATGCATCACACAGGACACAGCAGAACAGAATTAATAAATGATGTTCTTTAAAAATACTTCTCCTAATTAAAACTGATTTGCTAAATCAAGTGATTACTGCTTGAGTTTAAATTTATTTGATGAAATAACTCGTTAACTGACTGTGACGGAATTAAAATAAGTTCCAAACGACAAACCATCGCAAATTACCCATCAATTCACTTTCCGGGGTAATGAGCACGTTTCTCTATTAGTTGCCCTTCTGTTTCCATTTACGTGAGGTTCGTAACACCCCCTTCCACCCCCGTTGTATATAGATGCTACCGCGAACAAGCTCGGATCTCTTGCACTGGACATTTGGTTTGTTTCGACCAACATACATTTGCGGCTGAGTAAGAGAAAAGTTTACTCAGAGGGGAGGAGAAATTGTTAGGAACATGTCTGATAAATGTACGAGTGAGTGAGATGGTTATTCGGGCTGTATATGACTTTGAAAGTACCAGGCATCCAGAAAATGGTAGGCAATAAAATGGTGTGTTCAGTACTAATACTTAATACGGCGTAAGGAGGTTTTGGAAGGTATAAAGGTCGAAGGAGGACGCATTACGAGAGTCAAAAGGGATAATAACATACAAACAAAGTACTCAAATTGCAATGTATGCGGTATTTTGTTTTTATCGTGTTATAAGATACAATACGTGGAGATTTTTTTTTATTAGGTAAGATTCTTTAAGGGAAAAAATCATAAAGCTTATATTTATTTCCTTAAAGCGTATTAAATATTATCTATTCTGAGAAAAATATACATAAAAAAACTTACATAATATTTGCGACCAGTGGTCCACAAACAACCGGAAGTCATGGGGAGAGGCCTTTGTCCAGCAGTGGGATGACGCAGGCTAACAGTATCAGTTTCTTTGAAGTTTTAATACATTTATTTTTTTATTTTTTTTTGTTTTACATTTATTTTATTTTGTAAATTTTATAAATTTGTACGCCATATTGGTGAAACATGGACGTACAAAATATTAATATTATGTCATCCTGCGTGCTTAATTTGCATGTATACGCATGTTTTAACAAATAAATTATCTTTAACTTTATCTTTACATCTTCTTAAAATTTTCGAGTATTCTTTGTAGTGTTTTTTAAATGCGGCGCTTATGATTTTTTTATTTTATTTGTTTGACTTCGTGGCTTTAGCCGCTCCAGTCGATCTTTGGGTTAAGCTGCACTTGCCTGGGTTGGTTCGCGGATGGGTGATCACCCATTACATACCGAGTTTCGTCCGTGCCTCGTAAAGTACGTTAAGCCGTTGATCCCGGCTGTCAGATCTTTGAATACGTTACAGGTAACCCGATAGTGTGACCAGTCTTAACAAAGGGCTATCGTATTACAGGGCACTAACTGGTTTGTGGAGGTCAGATAGGCAGTTGCTCCATGTAAAATACTGGTATTCAGCTGCATCCGGTTAGACTGGAAGCCGACCCCAACGTAGTTGGGGAAAAGGCTAGGCAGTTAATGAATTTGTTTATGGGGCTACTGATAATATATCTAACACATATTCTTCAGTTATGCGATTAGATAAACCAAAACCAGTCAGTTTTTTGAACATACGAAAATGAAACAATCACTAAATAACACACAGAAACATACACAATGGCTCTACAAAATATACATAAATTCACTTTCCATGTATACTGTCATATTAATGTCCTCGTGCTATCCCAGTTGTCTGCAAACTTAGCCTTGACCCCTGCCAGACCCAGATTAAATTTGGCGCAATGAAAGTCGTCTAAAATACATAAAATATATTATTGAGACGCCGCGCTGGCTACGGCGTAGCGATGTCGTAGCTCGTAGCACCGTAGGCCTGTTCCGTAACACCGTAGTAAACATACTGAATAAGTTATTCAATCAGTAGTTTGTAGGAAAAAATATGTCCAAAGTAGGATTGGCAATTCCCTAGAGACGTAAGGTTGGGTTGGTAGAGGAAATTGGGGGTTTTCTATGTATTTTATTTCTAGGTTACGAGTTGTATAGGTCGTAAGTTCGAACACAGGCGCCTCACTTTACTTTTGTAAATTACTTCATTACCATTGCTGTCAACACGGTAAAGGAAAACATTTTCTAACAAACTTTCAATACAAAATAATGTATAACTATTGTCAAATTATTGATTAAATGACTTACAAAACAGGCTCATTTATTCATCGCGATTTACTGCAATTGGCACCTTCTCAGTTCGTTGGCCGCACCCACATCAGTCTTGTCTAGGTAGGGCTCGGGCTGCTCCATCATCAAAGGTAAAGGAAAAAATTGTGAAGAATGAACCGCAGAGAACAGAAAAAAAAATCTAGATCTAAAAATTTGAAGAATCTAAAAATTAAGATCTAAAAATTTGAATACTTAAACTTATGTATAATAATGTCATCCACTAACTGGGCCCGCGTGGAGCACAGCAGCGTACTCGCTCTCCGAGAGAAGGCCTGTGTCCCAGCAGTGGGAAACATTATAGGCTGGTTATACTTATTATACGTATATACGTATACGTATTTAAAGCAAGGCCAAAGTCGTTTCTCTTAGAAAAGTGCTATTATAGTATTCAAGAATTTATGGAAGATAAAATGTTAAAATAGAATTTAAAAATATTAGGTTCTTTTTTATGTAAAAACTATTTTTTTATTATTTATTATTTTATATGACATGTTTTCGTTTATGATTGGTGTTTGATTTTAATTTTTGACATTCGATATAGATACGACATTTTAAATGTCGAATGGTGTATTTTTATTACATTTTATTTTTTATCATGTAGATATTGTATATTTGTGATTTGATTAATTTGATTTGACATAGTGATGATATATTTTTCTATTTATTAATCATGTTAAGTTTTTTGTTTATTTAACTAATTTGATTTAATTAATTTAAACTTTAACACACTCAGATCATTGTTATTAAGTAAATCAAATGAAATGTTAGATATAAATTTAATTAATATAATATTTAATTCCTAATGATATGTAAGTGATATTGGATAAATCTAGATAGATACCCTATTCTCAATATTAGTTTTAAGTTATCTTGCTGCGCCCTAACACGGTCATGTACTGACTAGTTTAAGCTTAACGTGTAAAATTGGTTGTGTACATTGTGCATTAAATTAAATAAATAAATAAATACTTGTGCAATCTTAATAATTTTATCTCTACGTCAAAGATAACAAAATATTTGTTTGTGATAGATAGCCACGTCGCAGCCGACCTCGAAGAATTGGGGCGGGAATGATTGGATTAGTTGGATCAAATCGACGACCACTGACCGTCACATTAGCCCGACATCGAAACCCGAAGCCATGGGGAGAAGCCTTTGCCCAGCAGTGGGATGATACAGTTTCGGTATCAGATAGTTGTTGACTACACAGGCTTGGTATGATGTCCTACCAAGCTACCAAGAAACCTCTCGGAATCGTGACACTTTAGAAAACTTGCAACTAGCAAAATAATCCAATAAAAAATAATTAGTCTATCATTACTAATAACGTTCTTATAACGTTCAATAAAAATTGCGGTAAACTATTTTGGCGACCCGAATGGCGCAGCGGTAGTAAAGCTGCCTTTTTTTTTTTTTTTTTTTTTTTTTTCGGATGGGAAATCATCAAATGACTTCTCCCGCTCTAGGCGGAGCAGGAGGGAGTGTCAGACTTTTACTGACTAAAACCCATCCATGTTCCTTCATCGCCCTTTGTGTTCCGGGGCCGCGGTATCTCTTTCGAACAGTCCCGCAACCCCGGCAGGCTAGTAAAGCTGCCTTACGTTCTTAGGGTCCCGGGTTCGAGTCCCGGTAGAAGTAAATGTTTGTGTGATGAGCATGGACATTTGTTTTCGAGTCATGGATGTTTATATGTTTTAAGTATGTATTTACAAACAAAAAGTATCTATGTAGTATATCAACTATCTGGTGTCCACGACACAAGCCTCGTTGCTTAGTGTAGTACTAGATGGCGCTGTGTGCAATGTCCAGCGACAAAAAAAAAACAAAAAAAAAATTAACTTATAATGGAATTTGCCAAGCCTTGACTTACTCAAGCGCATTCGTTTTTACATCTCGGTCTTATAAGCTACAAGACTTACCTATAAAACATGTATAGGACGCTTTTACTAGTAATAGCATTTCACAAGCGTAGATATTCTCAAGTGCATTTTTGCTTTTATGGAAGGGGCTTTTAGGAATAAGTCTCAGTAAAACTAAATAATACAGAATAACATTTTGATCCTATAGTAGCATTTTGTGTGTGAACAATATATTACAACATACTTAGCTGAGATCACTATAAGTATGCGCCGTTATAGCATTGCTCAAGACTCTTTTAAATCTAATAGTATTTGATAAGAGCACTTTATGATCAAAACCGCTTATAAGCTACCTAGATCAATAACTTTATTAGACAACTTACATGATCAGGAAGTAAATCAAGCGCGTCAAGTGCGAACGCAGGTGAAGTAAATGAGGGTCCCGCGACCAAAAATAATTTTCACCCCTAGCCCTCCACTCAGAAAGTGAAGAAGTTGAAAATTGGGAAGAAGAATACGATTTACACATCGAAGAAACCGCTGAATATGAAAAGATTTTGAATTGCTTAAAGATATGAAAAGCTGGGCTATAAAATTTTATATACCTCACCTAGCCCTGATGGAACTATCTACTATTTTGAACAAAAGATTAAGTAATGTTACCCCCCCACTTAAAGAAATACTTGACAACCATCTTGTTAATTAAATCCTAAAAAAAAAAGAAATCAAACATTAGCAGGCCATATCCCAAGGGAACCCTATTCTTTTAAAATGGTGGCAGGTTATCTGGACTGAAACTGCTACAAGTACTAATTTACCTATAAAGTACTTACTTGCTTCAAGTACTAATGTACTTATAAAGTTCTACAAAGTACTTAATGAAGAGCAATTTAAAATTATGGCAAATATTCATAAGAATTGATGCAATATTATTATATTTACAACAATATACCAATGTGCTATTTTTCGGAGGGGATTGTAAAAACTAACTAAATTGCGATACATATTTTCAGTAAAAATGACTTCCCCACGAGTACAATTTACGATATATATTTTGTAATTAATTTTCTAATAGAAACTTATGTTTTTATTAAGTATTTACCACAAAACATTTTGTTACCACAAAACAACGTGAACGAAAAAAAATACTTCTATCTAATAACTAAGTACGTTACTAGTGCATTATAAACAACCCCGAAACTTAAAAGTTTCACAGAAAAATCAAACCCACATTTCACCCTCTTAGGGTAGAATTTCGTCAAACCCTTTCTTAGTGAATACCTACTCTTTAAAAAGAACACACCCTCCAAATTGTCATATATCTAGGACCTGCAGTTGCCGTGCGTTGATATATCAATCAGTCAGCCAGGACTTTGAATTTTATATATTGTATAGAAAATACTAAAGTAACATAAACATTAAATACTCACGTATTTAAATAAATGTAACACGTAGGTAATTCAGGTCTACGTTCTTCGGATCATAAATTCCGGCGTTCCCTCGCAATTTTTCCCAAAGGGATGACTCGCTTATCAGCGTCTTCTAACTCATTACCTTTTACGAGCTAAGCAGCTATCGACATCTGCTCAACATCGCTTGGGTTGAATGTTTAGAATTTATTTACAAAATTTAACAAGATTGAGCATTTAGAAAAGAGTTTTATTTATTTATTTTATTTATTTATTTATTTAGTACAGTATTTAAAACCATTAAATTAAATTAAATTTAACTATACCTACTGGTTCGCAAGCTACTGGTTACGTTAAGTACATCAAGTTTAACCGAGACTGTATTTCCCAATCAACCTTGAATCCAACGCTTCAGCGATAAAGTTGAAAATCTATAAAATAAATTAGACAGATACGAGCTTGATGTGCTGGCGTCTGTGCTACTTTATTATTTTGCACATTTCAGGGCATTTTTTTTAAATCCGTATAATGGTTGTAATTAAATTCTATCAAATACAGGACTTGTCTTAAAAACCATACCCATTTCACTTGCCAACGCGCTAGCTAGATACTATCATCTAGCGTTATATTTAACGCTAGATGGAGTATCTAACTAGCGTGTGCGGTGTAGGGTATAATCCTTCCTTTTTGGCTTCGCCGTAGTCGGTAAAAAACAAAAATAGTCAATATTTCCTAATGCTATAATAGGTATGATGTAGCAGCTGTGCTTCAACGATATATTAATTTTACAAGTTAATATAGGCTAAGTGTTGCCAAACAATATGGCAAAGCCGCCAGTCTTATGGGCACATTACCAGCTGACAGCGTTGAGAAGGATTTTTTTAAAAGTCTTACGTAATCATCGATCAGAAGAGCAAGCTCAACCGATGTCTCTTTGCTACGCATCTCGTACCACCAGCGCTACGCATCTCGAAGCACCAGCGCTACGCATCTCGAAGCACCAGCGCTGCGCATCTCGTAGCACCAGCACAGCGCATCTCGTAGCATCAGAGCTACGCATATCGTAGCATCCGCGCTACGCATTTCGTAGCACCAGCGCTACGCATCTCGTAGCACCAGTAATTACCAACAAAATATTTTCCAAATTCCATAATTATACAGGATAATTCTCTCTATTCAGTACAACATTTTGATGAAAAAGATAGTGGGCAAATGTGGTCCAAGCGTCACCAAGGATGAATCATATACCAAATGAAAGGGTACAATGTACTGTTCTTCAAACATGCAGAATCTATATTATTAAAAAAAAAAAACTAATAATATTGACAATGAAACAAAATAATAAAAATCAGTAGAAACTTCTAAGACAAAAATAAGCTATAATTTCTCTAAAAATCTCTCGGACAGATTTTGATGCCCTTCTGCATGTTTAAACAATACTACGTAACCTTTCATTTGGTTTATGCTTCATCCTTGGCGACGCTTGGACCAACTCCCATACATTTTTGCCCACAGTCTTTTATATTTCCGAATGAGGCATTGGATACGTGGTAAGCACTCTTTTTGCATGTCCCTAAATACCGTAATTGGTGTTCAAAAAAGCTAGCACAATCAAATTAGTCTGTACAACGTAGCAACGTTGTGCGTTGTGTTTGTATCGTTGTTTGTTATTTGTCTGTATTTTATTCAATTGAACATTCTTGAATTGTCTTCAAGGTTTACAAGAATCGTGAATTACTTTTGGTAACAGTCAATTGGACTCATAAAGAAAGGGGTAAAATAAAACAACATTGTTTTTTGTGTACTTTAGTGAGATCAAAAAATTCTTCAAATACTGTTATGTAATAAATTATAAGTAAATATTCTGCACTTAATAATTAAACTTCATTTTGACACTGATTTCCTAGATCTTAAACGATTTTCAACGAGATTGGTAGTTCGATAATTACGGTACATCGATATTACTTAAATCTAAACATTCATACTTTCAAAATGCCTGTTGGCTTACCTATTACTATTTTTAAATTGAGTTATAATTAGTGAGCGATTTAAATAATTATATCTTAAACATATTTTAATAAAAACACACAAGTTTTGTATAGAGCTGACCCGAAGCTACAATATTTAGGAAGTAAGTTATTAAATTAACATTTAATTGATTAAACACATTTATGAAATTACGATTCCATGAGTTACTTATCTTCTAAGAACTTTGATAATGAATTGCTGATTATTCTCTAACACCGATAATAATAATAAGGTGATTAAAAATGCGATTAAATGTATTTGGCTTGCACCCCCTGTATATAACCAACATCATTCAGCATTCCATCTCATTCACACATACGGTTCGGTCCAACAGGCACGGCAAAAATGTGGACTCAGTTCCGGACATGGACACCTTCATGGAAGTAGTCAATGTCCGGTGCCGCAGCCGGTACGTAATTTGACAATACCAGTGTAACTGATCATCAACACACATTCAATGTGATTCAATCTGCATTATAAACAGTTTTTTTATCATACTTATCCGCCCTGACCATCCACCCTGATCATTCCGAAACATCCATCTTCATCCTCCCTCATACACCCTCATCCAACCCCATCCATCCATCAACCGCTTAGTTGTCGCCACAGCGGTGCTTCCAAAGGTCCTTGATCATGTGGATGCGGCTCTGAATGGTGGAGATGTGTTCCTCGAGTTCGCGGGACACCACCTGGAGACGATCCAGGATCTGCTTCTGCGGCTCTCCATCCTCTGTAGATAGATAATGATGCTTGGTACGTGATTAAGTTATATAATTATGTATAAACGTTAAGGAGATGTTCAAAGCTTCGGGTAGATCTATGTAAATTGCGTCACTCTCGCGTCACGGTGAGTCGTAGCATGCTCTAAACCAGGGATTCCCAAAGTGGTCGTTATCGACCCCTTTACCAACTGCTTTTTTTTTTTTAGTATTTTGTATCGAAAAAAAAGTAGAGTAATTTGGCTAGGTTTCTGAGGTATCAATCATTTTGGAAAAGGGGTCTTTTGGCCAAAATAGTTTGGGAATCCCTGCTCTAAACCAAGGCTACTCAACTGTTTTTGAGGGTGGGCCAAAATTTTGCTTCGGTGTCAACCAACGGGCCATCTTGTAAATAATAATACTTGCCGAAAGTTTTGTGGTAGGTACTGTAGGTCTAGGTACCTACTCATAGTTTAACAAATCTGAGGTGGATAGTAGATTGACTTTATGTCGTCTACTTAAGATAAGACTTAAGTCACCTATTTGAGTGTGAGTTGCCAGTTGCTAGCAGTGGCCGTAGAGACGTCTCCATATTCTTTGGTTCCGACTGTCATTTAGATCATTGGCAGTTATTGCGCCAGTCAAAGGTCAGAAAGTTTGACCACCAGATTTATCAACTCCAACATACTTGGAAAAAAGGTAGTAGTTTTGTACTCACCCAAATTCTGATCAAAGATGATCTTGAGTTTCTTTGTAACGTCAGCTGGATCTGAAACCAAAAAAAAAAATAGTCATCAGCTTTGAATTTCATCATTCTTTTAAAAGTAATAGCATGACATGAGTTTCAATTGCTTTGAGGGCATTTTGAGGAGATCAATTTCAAATTTTGTCACTTTTGCATAACTGTCAAACTACAATTAATAGACAAAGTCGGTAACATACAGAAAGGGTATAAAAAACCGCTTAACGAAGCCGAAACGCACTTGTTCTCCCCATCATTGCAATCATTTTTTTGTTCTACACCATACTTATGGGATATTGGGGGTTAAAGTTCCAACTTTTTGACAAGTTTTTGTTTTATATACAAGTTTTTAATGTAAGATTTTTACTTTAAACACCTCCACGACCCCGTACATCAGAGTTCTACCCCAAAACATGATTGCGTAAAGTTACTTAGTTTGATGTACAGAATGCTTAGTTGACGGCTTCGTGAAGGGTCTGTTTACGCCCTGTATCAATCTCACAACAGGTCAGTCTTACCAATAGGATCATCATACTTCACATGAATGATCCTCTTTTTAGGCCCATCAGGACTGGCGTTCTCGTCATTAGTAGCCTTAGACTCGGAGACATTCATCAGCTGAACCTTCACCTTCACACTATTATTTGAGGCACCGAGGATGTCGCTCTTGGGCTGTTCTACGCCGAAATTACCGGTGTACGTCACATCCTGGAAAAAATAATACTATGGTTAAAAGGTAAAATAGAATTTGATCAATTTCAGGGCTTATTAATATTTTTAAAACTGTGAATTCCAAATTGGCAGGTGTCCATTTGGAATTCACAGTTTTTAAAATATTAATACATTTCACGAAGAGCGGCCAACCCGTCGTACTTTTCATACAAACGCTCGTACGTGATTATGCCGTTGTTACACATGTATTCTTCGATTTTTTTTTATTTAATAAATAGGCTAATAAGAATTTTGGCCGTTCATAATGTTCTCAAAAATGGTAAAAGTGTAGAAAACATCCTGTTGCCTTGCACATGTAATGGAGATTCTAAATGACAAATATTTATTTCACTAATTTGTGACTTATTCAAAAACACGTATTTCCTGGAACAAGTTTAAGAAATTTTCGAACACTATTTTTCGTTCAATGTTATCGCATTAGTCGGTATGAGGTGCTCGGGAGACGAGTCGGGGTCGGGGCTAGGTAAGACAGGGGAGTTAAAAAAAAAAGTCGCCGCCATGGCTCCTTTTCGACCATGCTCGCGTTGACGATGCTCAGAAGGTGCGTGTTCAATCTTGCTTAAAAGTCTGACGGGTTATTATATAGGTACTTACAACAATCTCCTTGGCCTCTTCCTTCTTCAAGAACTTGTAGAAACGCCTCTCCAGGCGAGTCAGATTCTTCGCTTCCTTTACGGTTAGAGCTGGGTTCGACTTGTTATGTGCAAGCCGTTCTTTGGACATAACATCCGGCCCTTTCTTTATATTTGTAGCCCAGTAACGCAAGATCTGTGGTACAATATGATTTACGATTTTAGGCTAAGTACTCTCATTATACGACACGACCGGAGAGAGGTCAGGCAAGGGCAGAGAGGAAAGGAGAGCTGCGGGAATCGACTAATCACAATTAACACGTCTTTCATCTCTCCTGAGATTGGTCCGCTCCTCTCCACTTTGGAGGAAATCGGGACTAATAAAGGATTAAATGGCTAATATCCTCGCAACGAAAATAACTGTTGCGACTTGTATAACAGCACGTCTCAAAACTAACGTTTCATAGCAACAACAGAATAAAAACTCACGTATTTCCAGCTCTGCGTATTCATCATGGCGCCCTCGTAGCATCCGTTCAGTGTATCCATAAGTTTGAGCCATTTCTCGATGTTTAGGAATGTCATCATTTCAGAGTTCGCCACATTGTAGAGCGACGGGTCCTTCTCGATTGCCATTAGGAGTATCCGTAGCTGAGTCACCGTTACTCGCACTCTCGCCTTGGCGCGGCGGCCCGCTGGTCTAGTGGCCACCCTTGTCTTTTGATAAGACAGATTCCTTTATTAATATTATACCATATTTATGCGAAAGTACGCGCTTCCAATATATTGCTTAGATATCTAAACAATCCACTCCTCTCCATTTCAGTTCAGTAGGTACGGAGTATAGCTGTGTAAAGCGGTGTGATTCTCACCTCTTTTAACAACTCCGGTCCGTTCATCCCTGCTCGTACCTATCCTCTTTAGTGGATACGCACCCTAAGACTGGAGCGTTTAGGTAGGTAGGAGTCCTAATTAATATCTAATAGTACTAATTCGTAAGTTGTTATTAGGGTACCTACTGACTTTGGCCTACGTAGGTACCTACTGTATTAGTACAACCAGCAAGCAACGAAATTCAGTATATACCTAGGTAATATGTTTTTAAAGAGGTGTGAATATTTTAGGCACCATTTTTTTCACAAACATATATGTATTTATTTGTAAGTAGGTAAATCTTAGGTTATCACATTCAAAGTTACAGATGGCGTAAAACACATTATAAAAATAACATACATAAAAGCCATCAAAGTTAAACTGAACTTTGATGGCTTTTATGTATTTCTGTAACATAAAATACCTACAGTACTGGTTTGTTACCGCTACTTATTGCAAAATACAGGTTGTATGCCTGGCTGATATTAACAAATAAAATGATTGACAGCAGACAAGGCTTTTAAAATATTAAATCGCGTTTGGTCAAATCTGAACCCTATAATACGTAAAAAACTAAAAAGATTTAGATACAGCACATTCATATAAATCCCTGAACTGAAAAAAACCCCTCTTACAACCACGAAATAAAGTTGAATTTACACCATGTGTGTGCGATTGATACCGACTTCCATTAAATAGGTAGGTACTTAATAATCACTGTACTTATCTTGACTTTAACTTCGTAAATTACCTACCTACGTTTAAAACGTCGTTGTTGACTGCAACCCAATATCTAACCACATAGGTACCGATAGTTCTGCGACCTACAGGTAGCCTAGAACTAAATAGCTTTGAGTTGAACTATGTTCGTAATCAACAAAGGAAGTCCGCGGCACAGCATTAAATTATAACGTATTTTAAACCTCCTTAAATACCTGGCATAAAATGTTTTATCCATCAAAACTATTCGGCGAACACGTTTATATATTCTAAAGCAACAATAAGCAACAGCCGTATCGCTTTTTTCGAAAATATGATAGCTCTAGTCTGTTACACTAGCAAATGGCCGGCCGCCCGCCGTACAAATATTAACAAGGGTGGGGGCGGGCGGCTAAATAATTTCACCCTATAAAATAAGAGTTATCGAAATCTCACGAAGGTCCTAATAAAGTTGTCTGTAATAAAATTATAAAGCGCTGAGCAGGTTCAACTTATAAAAAATCATAAAATAATGGTACATATACCAGAAGGTACAATATGTAAACATGGGGCATCAATAATAAAGGAGGAAGATAAAATAGTAGAAGAGTAAAAACGTAGGTAAATATTTAGGTCTAAAGTAAAGGAAAACACGAGTTTATTGACATTCAAATAAAGAAATATTGAAAGTAATTAACTTAATAATTACCTTAAACATTTTCGAGGTGCAACGCGATGCAAAGGGCAGCAGGGAAAGGAAATCTATCGGAGATTTATCGATCCGAAAGTGAAGGGACAGTGCACTAAATTTTTATTTATTGCTAATCTTTTGATATCTAAATATTGGAATAGCTTGTTTTACTGATTACCCCATAAGGATAAAAACCGAAAAGAAGATATTGAACCATGGTATTGTCATTTGTGACGAAGTTTGTGACAAACGAGCAAGAAAATTGTAGGAAAAGTTATGCAAGTAAAATGTCAAACTGTAAAAGTACTTTTGTTAATTTGTTTAATTATCAATCTGAAAATGAAAAATTAACTTACAATTTTTGCTATAGAGCAAAACGCTTTTGAGTTCTAAAATAATAATCTAAGAACGATTTAGGATCAACATTCTGCAAGGACCCAGTTAGTTGATTAATCGTACTAAAAACTTACTAACGTTTTATATTGAGAACAACATTACGGTCCACTCAGCTGGTGAGTTGTCATTGTCAAATTCATGTGTAGTTAACCTGTCAAAATTTGGAAACGCGAGAATTTTCCCAATGTTGCACAAAGTAACATGATTTTTAAATTAAAAATAGATTGAATTATGCTGTCTAGTATGCGGTGGTGTTTATTCATTTTGTGTACGTTAATTTTGGGCACTAAAGCGTGGGATGACGGTGACTTGGAAGTGTTCGACGTGGTCGAAGAAGTTAATCAGAACTTTTACGAATTGTTAGGTGTTAACCAGGTAAGAGCCAAATTTAGATAGACCAGAGTAACTACAGAGCTTCATTTTACATAGTATCAACTCCTCAAACAGAACAATTGAACAGCTATAACTGCTAGCTCAGCCGAGTCTGGCACTTGGCAACTTTCATCTTCTTTCGGAAGACTATGGTCGTTATCATGAAATATAGATAATATTCTTGTTTATGATAATTGAAATCTTAATCCAAGTATAATTCAGAGTTTAGTGATTTTTTCGGTACCCAAAACACAGTTGATTTAGGAATGATTCATACCTAATATTGTTTAGTTAGCTGCTACACTTTGTACTATTGTTTCACAATACGATTGTCATATCATGTTAAATTTTTTGCTACAAACTAAACGGACATCTGTATAGTCTTCTCATACAGCACCCTTGTATGTCCTATGTTATAGGGTTAGGGGATAGTATAAGTATGAAAAGATATTAAAATTTACATAATTATTTTGTCATCTTAAAACAATCGTCGAAAACAGACCAGGTATTTTAAATAATTATGTTTAGCACTTCGTGATTTCTGTTGAAAGTGGGGCCTAAATGTGTCAATTACTTTATTTCATTAATATTCTATCTTGTTTCAAGGATGCAACCCCAGCTGAAGTCAAGTCTGCATTTAAGAAGCTCACACTGAAACTCCACCCGGATAAGAATGACTCTCCCGATGCAGATGTACAGTTTAGGAACCTGGTGTCGGTACACAACATACTTAAGGATCCTGGGAAAAGAGAAAAGTATGTTTTTTTTATGTATTTTTGGAATCCACCAGATAATTACAGTGTGCATGTATGATGTATGAACATGGATGAGACGAAATGTATATATGTACATATGTACTTTATTTACTTAACACTTCAAGCATAAAGTACGGACTCAATGCCATAGGCAATTTTTTTTGCTTTATGGGTACATAGAGAAAAAAAAAAGAAAGAAAAAGAAAGGATAAATAGGTATATTTGTCCTTTCTTTCTTTGGTAGTTTTCGTGACGTTGAGCTCCTTAAGTTCGAAGTTGAGCTTCGACACGATTACTGAAATATGCTTGCACTGACTTCAGGTTCACTCAAATCGATGTGGTACTTTCTTCAAAAGGCCATCTCAGATGAGAACCGTCAAACGAACCGGTTATCGTCATCACATGATCTGACCAAGACAATATCTAGACTTTAAAAGTGATTCGAAGTCTCGAATCTCTTTTAAAGTAGTAGACAATATCTAGATTGTCTAATGATAAGATAGAAAACTAACCTCATCTAATTTGTAACAAAAATTAATGTGTAAAAGTGTTTTTAATAACAAACAAAATGTTCAAAAAAATAATTTGCATGTATGGTCTAATTTGTGTAGTCATAGTTTTTATAGTTTCAAAGGCTTGTAATACAATAAATGTTAAAATATGCTTGTGAAAATTTGTGAGCTTGTATACTCCTGTATTTATTTTGCATTCTACCATGTTTTTATGCTGTTTCTAAGCGATTAAACATTATTCTATTCTAATCTAATTTGGTGTTTGTTTTGCAATTGAGAGGCAACAATGATTTTATAAAGCATTTCTTATTAATTGTACTTGAACTTGAAATGCAGTTGGCCAATTACATTAGTTAAAGTTATGTGTTTATGAAAACAATAAAATATGGCATAAGAAATGAGAATACATGTCATCATGAACACTTCAGGTACAATGAGGTGCTCAAGAATGGTCTTCCAAACTGGCGCTCAGCCATATACTACTACCGTCACGTGAGGAAGATGGGCCTGGCAGAGGGTGCCATCATCCTGTTCGTCATTATCACCTTCGGGCAGTATGCTGTAGGCTGGGCTGCATATGCTGAGAAGAGGTTTACTGCCGTAAGTTCTGTCTGCTGTAAGATTTTTCTCTTAACTAGTGACCGGACACTGCAGAAGATTTAATTCGCAAGAGGTCGTTTTTTTTCCTTAAAAATTTGAGATACTGAATCCAATTCTGGGAACTATCGGGTAGTGCGAATTGGATTTTTGTTCAGGAATTTATCAGCAGCAGCTTGGAGTCCAGACTAATCCACAGGCGGATTAGTCCAGTAATCCAGGGGCGGATTAGTCTAGTACATGGGACCTAAAAATATCTAGAGGTCTAACATCTGGTGAATCTGTAATAATATAACGTACACTTCTGCCTTTTGAGGAAATACTGGCTGCACGCTATGATATGTTACTGGGAAAAGGCCGTTCTTTCCATTTCTCTCGAGGCTGTGCTTCTCAACAATCCTTGTTATATTTTAATACTAAATTTTCCAGGAACAAATACTCACAAGTAGAGGCAAGAAACACTCCAAGCGGGCCGGTTTTGACCAAGGCTTGTCAGACATTTTGGATCAGCTGCCCAAACCCAGTGTTAAAGATACTTTGCCGTTCCAAATACCGAGGTTTACCTGGTGGCTGGTGACTGCCATACCTTACGGTATCATAGAGCTTAGGAGAAGGATGAAGGAGCAGGAAGAAGAAGCTAAGAGACAGAAAAAGAGGTATGTAAAATTTTGTAGGTGGAAAGTCAGGGACGTTGATACTTTATACACCCTTTCGCATCGACGTGACAAGGAATGAGCCCATACCAGCTCTTTTTGTATATAACAAATTCATGGCAAATATTTGTTTGGGAACAACTAAAAATGGAAACAAAAAACTATTTTATATATCTCCGAAGATCAGCATTAGATCTTCACCAAATTAAATGGGACCACACGGGAAGCACCAGCTTTCAAATAAAAAAAGAATCGTCAAAATCGGTTCACCCAGTCGAAAGTACTGAGGTAACAAACGTAAAAAAAAAACAGTCGAATTGAAAACCTCCTCCTTTTTTGAAGTCGGTTAAAAACGGCGAGCACCGTCGAACAATGTCGTCTTCGTCGTCGTCTCTTAATTATTATCGCACTGTAGCACCGCTCGACTCAATGCCGGTAGTCAAATTTCAAAACTCGCGTTTTTATTAAGGGATTAATTTAGGTGTTCTTAGAATTTGTGAAAACGCGCACTCACAATATAAGCTGTCAAAGTCCAATCAGTCCTGGACATCATTTACATTCCTAAAATGTTGTTTTGCGAAGAGAGAACTTTTTTTTTAGACTCTACCTGCGTTTTCCATTAGTAAGTTCATGTTATAACTACCAAGCCTCAATTCCAGCAAAATGACAATGAGGAAATTGAAATCCAACTGTTGGTAAATCTGTAAAATGACTCAACATTGTTCAATGGTACCGCTGCAATAGTTTCCATAGTGACGCTTGAACGACTTTGCTATTTCAGACAATCAAATCAATATTATGTAAGAGAGACTTTCAATAGTCTTGTATAAACAAGAGCCACGCAATGGTAGGTGCGATTGGCAATTTGCTGAATAGTCAAGGGTGAAATACAGTAATTGTGATATTAATACCGTAATGTGTAACTAAGCGTATCACGAGCAGGACGGATTTGCTCAAGTTTTGCGTTAAAGTAACTAAATATAGTAGAAATGTTTATTTTCGCTTATCACTAAGTAGATAAAAGCGTATTTTTGCTGTTTTTTAATATACCAACAATCAATCAATCAATTTTCTATCAATCTTCGGGTTAAGCCGCGCTTGCTTAGATTGGCCTGTGGATGGGTGACCACCCATTACATACCGAGTTTCCGTTAAGCCGTTGGTCACGGCTGTTATTTGTAGACCTTTGACAGTCGTTACAGGTAGTGAGTGGCCCAAAAGCAACTTACCAAGCAGGTTTTATCATATTACTGACTCAGTTGTGGAGGTCAGATAGATAGTCACTAGTCTCTCCATGTAAAGTACTAGTACCTAGACAGCCGCATCCGGTTAGACTTGAAGCCGGCCCCAACGTGATTGGGAAAAGGCTAGGCAGATGATCATCATCATCATTTCAGCCGAAAGACGTCCACTGCTGGACATAGGCCTCCCCCAAGTGTCGCCACATTGACCGATCCCGTGCGACTCGCATCCAGCGGATTCCCGCAACCTTCACCAGGTCATCGGTCCACCTAGTTGGAGGTCTTCCAACGCAACGTCTTCCGGTTCGCGGTCGCCACTCCAGAACTTTTCGGCCCCATCGGCCATCCGTTCTGCGAGCAATGTGCCCTGCCCACTGCCACATAAGTTTGGCAATTCTTCGGGCTACGTCGGTAACCTTGGTTCTCTGGCAGATGATGATGCATTGAAAAAACAAGACGGTGGCTTTCGTTCGGGCTATGGCTGCTCAACACCACATCTCTATTGATCACTTGGCCCAATTTCATTTACTAAAACAAGTCCCCAACTCCCCATTATAATCATCAGGGAAGAGGAAGACAGAGCGCGCGCAGACCGCGAGGCGGCGGCAGCGGCGGAGTACAAGGCGGCCGGCGTGCGCAAGCGGCGAGGGTTCGTGCCGCCCGTGCGGGACGCCGACTGTCTGCTGGACCCGGCGGACGAGCCCGACGGAGGACCTGTGGTGGTGGCTGTTAGACAGGTAGGACTTAGTCCCGATTCTAACATTAGCGCTATTAGTCAATGTTACATGCAGCAAACGGGGAATGCAGGGGTACTAAAATGGCTATAAAAGGAACATAATATTAATCACATTGAAAAATTTAAATTCTTAACATGGTCTCACCGTTTGCAGAAGTCCACCTCATTTTGACTTCAGATTAAAATCGACTATGTATTACCATCCATGTTTGTTTCTAGCAAGCTTAAGGAAGATGAAGCTTAAGGAAAGTCTTATTTATTTCACAATCTACTATGTAGTTTTATATAATATTACCTTTTAGTTTTTTTTTAATATAATTTCTAATTTTTTTAGGCCGTTTTATGTTGTTTTTATGTTCCAGTCCGCCGCCCCAGTAATAACAGGCGGTCTCTGGACAGACGACGACCTGGCGGAGCTGGTGCGTCTCGTGAAGAAGTACCCGGGGGGCTCCGCTGAGCGCTGGGAGCGCATCGCGGAGGCCATGTGCCGCAGTGTGCCGGAAGTGACGCACATGGCCGCCAAAATGAAGGAGAACTGCTACAAGGTACCCGGACAGGAGCCGGAGCAGCCTGTGCTCGTGGAGCCGCCTAAGAAGGTCAGTTATATAATTTTACATAGCTTCTTTTGGACTAGGTCGGCTGATGAAATACCACTCCGCAACAGATCAGTGTTAAATGGCAAATATTGCGTTGCTGCGTTTTGTAAAATGACTAACGAATAGCAGACGACGTTCTCTTTAAGTGAAATTCTTGTTCTTAATTTTTTAACTGTTTGCAATACGTCAAAGTATGTTATGAGTTGCGTTGAACTTGAACTTAAAAAAAAATAATTGTCATGGCTTTTGCCAGCATTCTTTGATGGAAGAAGATGACTCTATTTTACATTCCAAATACGGCTGTCATGTCTATGAACTTAATAAATTAAATTGGTGTGGTGTGTGTTTATGTAAAAGATATTATGGACCTCATGGTAAATCGTTTAACATGATATTTGCAGGTAAAAACGCGCAAGGCAGAGGAGACGAGTAGCGGCAACTGGTCGCAGACGCAGCAGAAGGCGCTGGAGAACGCGCTCGCCAAGCATCCCAAGGGCGGCGCCGGCGACCGCTGGCACAAGATAGCTAACACTGTGCCCGGGAAGACCAAAGTACGTAGCGATTTATATTTAGCGTAAAAATGGTCTTAACGAAGCCGAAAGGCACTTGTTTTCCCCGTCGTTGCGATATTTTTTTTGTTCTGGACTATTCTGGGAACCTAGTTACGGAGATATGGGGGTCAAAGTTCCAACTTTTTCACAAGTTTTTTTTTTTCAATACTCATGTTCTTAATGTAAGATTTTTACTTTAAACACCTTCACGGCCCCCGTACTATTCAATACATCAATTAGCACAATATTTTAAGTGCGTCACATTGAGTCCTACTTAGTTTCATTTACAGAATGTTTGGTTAACGGCTTTATGAAGGGTCTGTTTACACCCTGTATTTATAAACTTAGACAAATTCATAGAAAAAAATCTCCTCAATCATTGACTGGAATTGTATGCTTTTACGAACAAGTTTTTTTTGTGGTATTACGCGAGAAAATTGTTTTGGATTTTACTAAGTGTATGTCACAGTCAAAACTCTTAATCAGTCAAAACTACTTTTGACCGTTGAAAACTATTTTAACAAAAACTAACATTTACTTAGAAACTTATTAGGTTGTTAAGTTTTTTTGTGACCCTTTAGAAAACATCATTTAATTTTAGGACTAGGTAATTACAACTGAGCCGTTCTAAAACAACATATTTTTAATGCAGACGCATTAAAAATATGTTACGCAACGCATTTTGACTTCATAAGGGTTTTGACTGGAACCAGCCGAAAGTGGTTTTGACCGATTACCAGTTTTGACTGTAACATAAATAAGATCGCGTGACTATAATCTACGAATGAGGAGCCAGGCATATTACAAATTTCACCTGCTTTTCAATCTATGTGACACTGTCCTTCATAGTGAAAACTCATGTCAAATTTAGCTGATCACTTATTTCTTTCGTTTATTGTTCATTTGAAGAGCCTGCATGAGTGACGACATTAAAGTACGCCCAATAAAAAATATAGAACAAAACAGCAGAACCCGAAATATTCTAAGACAAAATACAGTGCATTTTGCCTTTACTTATAGATTACAGATAACACATTTTTCTCTTAGCTATAAGAAATATTTTAGCCTCTCGAAAAAACTAGCCATACAGGGTGTAAACAACCTCATCACGAAGCCGTCAACCAAGCATTCTGTACATCAAATTAAGTAACTTTACGCAAAAATTATTGCTGGGAAACCGACTTTTTTTTTTGGGGTGTAAATCATGTTTTGTGGTAGAACTCGATGTAGTATTTAGAACACACTTAAAACATTGTGCTGATAGATGGATTGAATAGTACGGGGGTTGTAGAGGTGATTAAAAAAAAATCTTACAATAAAAACTTGTATTTAAGAGGGCCCTTCCCGGCCCGTCTATCGTCAACGCGAGCATGGTCGAAAAGCTTGTTGGTTCATCCATAGCCATCGCGGCGATATTTTTTCAACTGCCCTGTCATACATAGCCCCGACCCCGCACTACTCGTCACCCGCGCACCTCATACCGACTAACGCGACGACTTTGAACGAAAAATAGTGTTCGAAAATTTATAAAACTTGTTCAAGGAAAACGTATTTTTGAATAAGTCTTACAAGTTTGTGAAAAAAATATTTTGTATTTAGAATCTCCACTACATTTGCAAGGCTTCTATCAGAATGTTTTCTTTACTTTTACAATTTATGAGTACATTATGTACGGCCAAAGTTGAGGTAAAATTTGTGCAAAACAGCAATTTTTGGAGGCTTATACTGAATTTGTTCCTGCAAATTTTATTTTTTGCTTTGATAGAAGCCTAGATATAGTGCACAAGATACCTATCAGTTCAAACAAATTAAGAATATATGTGTAACAACGGCATAATCACGCACGAGCGTTTGTCAAAATTCTCGCGAAAAGAATGGCGGGTTAGCCGCTCTTAAAAAAAAAAGTCAAAGAGTTGTAACTTCGACCCCAATATCTCCGTAACTAGAAGGTTCCCAGGTATGATGTAGAACAGAAAAATGATCGCAACGACGGGGAGAACAAGTGCCTTTTGGCTTCGTTAAGCGGTTTTCTTACACTCTTTATGATTAAAAAAACAGGAACCGTGCTTTATTAAAGTATATAATTTTCAATTACAGGAGGAATGCATGCAAAGGTGTAAATACCTATCAGATATGGTCAGAAAACAGAAGCAGAAGGAAGAAGAAGAAGCACAGCAGAACGCAGAAGTTGATGTTGTCACAGAAGATCAACAAGACGAACAGTGATATAGGAATAGGCACTAATTGAAACGCGACACACAATTTACATCTTTAAAACGTTAGGCATAAGGTTCCATTTATAAGTTATATGAAATTAAACCAGTTTTGTACGTTATGTCATGGTATCCGGTTTTTGTTTTGGTACCGCTTAATAAAGTATTCAAATTATGAAAGTTTTTGTTTTTTGAACTGTCTGACTTTCTTCTTCTACAAGTTTCTAGCTACACCCAAGAGGTCGACTGGCAGAAAATAGCTATGGCATAAGGGTTGCGCCTCATCTAACAGCACGGAATCGCATTATGATCCCTGTTCTATTCTGATGCGCAAAACCATTTTTTCCCCCTCTATGAATTTCTCCTGTATCGTGGGTGCGTTTGCAAACAATTGAACACGTTCACATACACAAACAGGCAGACCCAGAACAACTACCGGTTGGCCATACAAATATTCGGGAATCAAACCCGTGACACACGCAGCGCGCCAGTCAGTCGCTCAACCACTGCGCCAACTATGCCGTTAAATTAGCTACAGCAGGGGACAGAGCGAGATGCTGAGCGTCTGGTCCAAGCTGCCGCGTCTGATAGCACTCCCGTTCTGTTAGATGGGTTGGGCGAGATGGGCAGACGAAATTGTTGCCATTGCGAGAATATCCTGGATGAGGCATGCACAAGAGCGTGGACTAGAACTGTTATTTATTGTTTGTTATATCACAGGAAAAACATACAACACAATTTGAGAACCGCCTCCTTTTTTAAAATCGTTTAAATGTAAAGGTGCACAAAATAACTAAACACTAATAGTACATTACTGTAGCAGCCAGCAACAGAGGCATCGATGGACGAACGTGTAAATGTGGGCCGAGGCGAGGCACACATCCGTAAGTCCATCAATGCCTAGTTGTGGCCAAGGCTTGTATAGTACTTTTCTCAAATAATGCGAGAAAATTAAAACTCCCGCGTTGAAGTTTTTTTTTTTTTTTTTTTTTCAATAAACTGCTTTCTATTTGCAAGTCAATTCGAAATTTAAATAAAAGCTTTGATAAGTTACCTCCTTGGTTGTCATGTTTCAGAGTAAAAGATCGTTCCATTTTTAAATAACACGACAGATATGAGTTTACTATGTAATTTATTTGGCCGCTAAACACGACAGATATGGATTTTCATACAACTTTTGCCGGCCGCTGGTCGCATGTATCTGGCCAGTACAGCAATTTCGATTCACTACTGGTCAGCCTTTTGTGCTATTGTAAAATATTAGTGTTTAGTTTTAGTTAATGTAGTTTAGTTCGTTATATTGATGGAAAAGTACCTAGAGTAGTGGTAACATAAAAGCAGAATGTTTTATATGGGAGCTACATCTGCCAACAAACTGCTTTACAGTTTGGCAGAAGTAACATGTTATGTATTAATACGATGTCATCACGAATAAACGCTTTTTCATTTATCTCTAAGAAGGTTGTCAAAATAATGCTCAAATTTCCAAGCATGTTTGAGAAAACAGAATTTATTGATCAATTAATTTGTACATTAGGTACTCCACTTTTTTTAAATAAAAATAACTGGCTCCTATCTTCGAATTTGTTTTAGGGGAATTTAATGACATACGATAGATGAGTGTTTATTTATTTATTTATTTAAATAACATGGGAGACTTACAGCTAAAACAAACAGATCAAGAACAGTACAATAGACTGAAAGCCAATTACAGGTCTCCACTTATAAAATACAGAGAAAAAAAAAAGTAAATTCTACGGACATTCACACCAAGTTACTATACATATACTACAGCATAATTACTATGTTGCTCACACTGCATAACAACCATCATAACAAAATGAACTACTTGCAAATAATTTGATTATTATAGGCTTTAGGTACCTAACATTATTATTCGTGTGAAGCTAAATAATAACAGCCACGCTTGCTGGTCTGTAGATGGGTGACCACCCATAACATACCGAGTTTCCTTCGTGCCTCGGGAAGCACGTTAAGCAGTTGGTCCCGGCTGTCATTTGTAGAACTTTGACAGTCGTTACAGGTAGTCAGTGGCCGGAAAGTCTGACAACCAGTCTTACTAAGGAGTATCGTATTACGCAGTACTAACTGGGTTGTGGAGGTCAAACAGACAGTCGCTCTATGTAAAATACTGGTATTCAGATGCATTCGGTTAGAGTGAAAGCCCAACATACTTGGGAAAAGATTGAGTTTAAGGTTTGGGTTTATTATTATTAGTCTGACATTTTTTATGAGGAAGTCTAGCAGTAGAACTAGTAGAACTACATATCCTATAGCGCTCAGCCAATACTAGTATGACCCAGTGCACACCGCTGGAGGCGCAGCGCAGCGCATTTGAAGACAACAATTTAATATAAACCTTAATTACCTTGATATACGGTCAATATAAGAATAAATTCGCACGCGGTACTCGGAGCGCCCTCCGCGCTACCGTATATCAAGGTAGAGGATCTGCCCGATATAGAACTTCGGCGACGGTACCGGTTTGACAAGGAGACTGTCCAATTTATTCTCGCTACAACATATCGCGCACTCCGACATGTCTCCACCATCCAGCTTCATTCCGTGAACAAAGGTTTATATTAAATTGTTGTCTTCAAATGCGCTCCGCTGCGCCTCCAGCGGTGTGCGCTGGGCCTATCTCAGCAATCTAAATTAAGACCAGGGTTTTTCTTTTTTGAAATCAGAAATTTTGGAGAGTCCTACATCTAAATTTACAAACTGAATCTTTACATTTTTAGTGTAAAAAGGCGATAACACACTTGGGAAATGACCATAAATTAAACAAGACTTATTTTTCAATCTTTGCTGTATTTCTTATTGACAAAAACATAATAAGTGATTCGAATACATACATCACAGAATAGTCGAGTAAACTACTTGAGCAAAGTATTTATGATTACATATTATAATTTGAACTTTATTCGGTTGTGTTAAGGCGTATTATCGTTTATCGTATCGGGCGGGGGGACGTTCCAAATCTTTGATATATTTCAGGTATGACGTCTTCTTCGTAATTCTGCGGTCTTGGAGGTGATTTGACGCCGGCGTAACCTGTAATAAAAAAATTTAGTTAGCACTTACTTTCAAAACAGAGGACAAACGTGTGAGGGGTGCACGCGGAAGCCTGGTGCGGCACACGTGGAATCGGGCTGACCCGAACATATAGACCCGACCCATTACATAGTTTCCTCCGTGCCTCAGGAAGCACGTTAAGCAGTTGGTCCCGGCTGTCATTCGCAGTTCATTGACAGTCGTTACAGGTATTCTGTGGCCCGAAAGTGACAACCAGTGTTTCCATGGGGTATATTATTACCCAGTACTAACATGGGCTGTGGAGGTCAGATAGGCAGTCGCGCTCCATGTAAAATACTCGTATGCAGCTGCATTTGGTTAGACTGGAAGCCGACCCCAACATAGTTGGGAAAAGGCTAGGCAGGTGATGATGATGATGGAAATATGCACCAGGTATATTTTAATCACAATTACTCTGTATTAAGGGGTTTTTAATAGAAAAACTGCCTAACCAAACATAGTTGGGAATTCTAAAATGTGGACGTTACCTGGTTTAGTTTTAGTGGGCCACAGCGGTCGGTCGGGTCCTCCGCAGGCGGCGCAGGCGCAGGTGAGCGGCGAGGCCACGCGGTGCGTCTGCTTGTTCCCGTCCTCACAGTGCAGTAACACGTCTACCGGAGCGTACTTTATGGCCTGACAACATTCGCATTTCGAGTCGTGGACGCCGGTTTCTGCAAAATATATATAGTCTTAAAATTTTTGTTTCCGATTCCTGTTATTTCTATTTTTTTTAAATCTTTGTTTCACTTTAAGAATTTGTCCTGTATCGTGTGGGTGCGTTAACAATCTTTGAACTCGCATACACAAATAGCCAGGCCCGGAGCAACTATCTGTAGGCTATACGAATATTTGTTTCGTCCGGGAATCGAACATCAATTTATTTTAATTTTAGAATTACTGTTACAATTGAGAAAGTCCGTAAAAATGTTGGATAGAGATAATGCTGTAGGTGTAGCAGAAACAAAACTATTTGCGTGGCCATTAAAGTGTTTTTTTTGTAAAACCATTATTGCATTTTTTTTTTCTGGAAACTAAATTACGAATACAGTATATAAAATGTATAGATTTTGAAACTTGAAAACAGAAAGTAGATTTCATATTTAATTAATTTATTCAAATAGCCGAACGTATTAAAACTCAAAATGTCATGAATCATACGAGTAAACAGTAAATTTATAAAAAGTTGTCAGCTAAATAGTTCAATCGGAACTTATTTATTACACTAAATAAGTTTAACTATTTATAATGTTGACAGGCCTATCATTATGATACTTTGGATTATATGATAATTTAAGAAAAGAAGGCATTTCATAGCACCTATATCCAATTAAATGGGTGAAAAAAGCAAGCTATAAAAAAATGACTTGAGTCATCGAAAATGAAGCAGTAATGATATACTTACGGTTATTATAAAGAGTGCCGGAGTCGCAAGTCCCGCGGCACTCCTTGAAGCCCCTGAGCGGCTCCTTGTTGACGCACAGCCGCCCGCCCACGTGCACTCGGATGAGCCCGACCGACGCCGCCGGAGACACGCTAGTGGGGACGCATTTACCTGAAACAGGAGTTATAATAGAGTTAGCTATGAAATAGGTGCAGTTACATTCTAGGTATATTCTGCGGGAATGGTATACTGCAAAGCAAATACAAAATACAGCGTGTAAGGGATAGCCATCCACAAGCTGATAGGGTGAATTCAGTATATCATACTAAGATGACCGGGACAATAAATTATTTCAGGAAAGTTATGGGAGTCCAATAAATTTGTTTTGTTTTATTTCCTCATACGCAATGTATCGTTACCGTGGCAAAATGCACGTAGCCAACGGCAAGCGCGACGACGAGTCTGATGAACTCTGTAGCTAGGCAGGAAGTAAACAGCTGATTTCACGCGTCGTTCGTTAGAATTTTTCAACATCCATTGTTGTTTTTGTTTTTTTTTATTTTAACCGTAATATTTACATAAATGGAGTGCTGCGTACAGATAATGTAATTTAACATTAAAATAAAGGAAGAGTAACTGAAAAACGATAAAAATAATATGTAAATTTTCCAGAGAAAAATTCCGGTGGAATATGATTCAGAATAAGGAGTTGAATGCACCCTGTCAGTTTGCGGAAGACTGTCTCATGTAATCACATGAGCAGGATATTGTCCGTATGTCACCGTTCCTAAATTATCCTAGGCTAAGGTCGGCTCTCCAGTACTAAGATGTAGTTCGCAGTTTGTTTCCTTTAGGAACTTACTAAAGCTTTATTTCATGATTTTCTGTTGGGTTACGTACGATAACCTAGGGCTCTAGGGCTCGTGTTATCCGTGAGGAAGATAGGTAATGATGGTTGACCACTTTCAACTGTAATACTCAGGGCATAAGACTGAAAAGTGGTCAACCGTCCGTGAACTCGGTCGTACCTAAACAACATGAAATAGGGTTGATGACAAAAAAATATCTTAATTGTCCGTCAGATAGATTTCCAGAAAAAATTGGACACATTTTTTTTTTTTCACGTAAACAAAAAATTAAGACGATACAGTGCGTTGAAAACTCGTGTGACGTCACGTTTAAGTACATTTTTTACCGGAAAGCGACGTCACAAGCACTCATGATCTTTGACGCGTTAATTTTTATGAATTTGATAAAACAAAAAACACGTATCCAATATTTTTCGATAATCTAACTGGCGGACTACAAACAGAATCATATTTTTTTTAGTTAAGAATCATTTCTATTTTATGTCCGGTTTCGTGAAGGGTCCTCCTATACCCTGCAGGTTGTCCACTTACTCAAAGCTTCAGGCTTCTCTTCGCAGATCTGGCAGCAGGTGTGGTTGACGATGTTGTCGGGCGCGCACGACGAGATGTCGGGACAGGACTCGCTCGATGACATCACGTACACCTCGTCGCCGCTCTTCTCGCACGAGTACGTCGTGCAGTTGTCCTCGGAGTGCCACGTGGTACCTGGAGAGATTAAAGTTTAACTCTTGATTTCTGAAACATTTGGCGACATTTTTCTGAAATGTGTCACCCCACTCAATGGTGAGCGCTCCACGGAAAGACTAAGTGGCGAGGTAGTACATCCTTACCAATCCCATTCGTTCCACCTGCTGAAAATCTCCCACCTGGATATGAGTTGCCATGGCTGACCTGGAAGTCCTTAAATAGAGTCCGGACCCAGGTTGGCCGCAGCAAGGAAAACCTGCTCAACTGGAGATGCATTAATGACTCTGCCCTGGAGTGTAAATGTGGTGCTGTTCCACAAACGAAGGGGCACTTAATATCTTGTCCTGCGTGTTCTGTCGTGTGTTTTGTTCACTACAGGAACAGATGGACGCTACCGGAAACGCTAAACTAGTAGCTTAGTTCTGGGCCGACACAATTTAGATTGCCAACGACACGCGACGAATAAGAATACTGCATGTCTACCGTAATTCTTACCAGGCTCTAGCAGCTTGTCGTCCAGCACACAGGCAGTCTGCTGGCAGTGGCCGCAGCAGGCCCCTGCAGGCGGCAGCTGGTAGGTCCAGCCTGTCTTGCAGTCGCGGCTGCAGGTGGCCACTCGCTCGCTGTGAGACAGGCGCCCGTTGAAGTCGCGGCTGCAGGTTATGTTCTTGCAGGGATCGTCTGGGGATGGCCAGGTTTGTCCTTCCTGGAGAGTAACAGGTCGGTTACAAGAGTCTTCGTGGTAAAAAGTGTTGGTGAAAGTTTGTATTTCTCAAGATAAAATAAATAAATAAATGTAAATATCGCTAAGACATTACACACAGCGCCATCTAGTGCCACACTAAGCAACGAGGCTTGTGTCGTGGACACCAGATAGTTGATAATTATACTGCATAGATACTTTTTGTTTGTAAATACATACTCATAAACATCCATGACTCGGAAGCAAATGTCCATGCTCATCACACAAACATTTGCTCCTACCGAGATTCGAACCCGGGACCCTAAGAACGTAAGGCAGCCTTCCTACCGCTGCGCCATTCGGGTCGTCATGATGTTCAAACGACAACTTTTCTACTTTCTGTGTGTGTGTGTAGAATGCGTGTTTTACCTGATAGATCTTGTTGCCGACTCTGCAGGCGATGGGTTCCTCGTTGGGACAGCACTTGCCGGGCACCTTCTCGTTGTTCAGCACGAACTGCTTCTTGGTAGCGTCCGACACTTCATCGCACGTCTCATTTGAGCATTGTACTTGTAACTAGAAACGAGGAATACGACGGTGACAATTTTGTAGTATTGAGGGAAAACAGTTGAAAATTGCCATTTTATTAAACAACGACTTCCCTAGTAGCCACACAGACCAAGCTTGTGTTGATTGGGAACCGAATACGCATGACGCACTTAGCCGCAACGATCAACTGGTTGCACGAAGGGACGTTTCACTGTTTGCGGCCAAACTGGGTATTTTTAGGTTTCAACAAGTTTGCGTCCACGGAAACAGTTAGTCGTGGTCTTGGCTGCGTAGTGCGCGAGCTCCGTGTGCTAAATGTGTTGTTTGACCAAATATTGTTTATGGATGAGAGTACCTAACTTTAGTTGACACAGAAAGTCATCGATTTTTAGGCCTCCGTTCTTTATCACTCCTTGCTAGCTGTACCATCATCATCATTTCAGTCGAAAGACGTCCACTGCTGAACATAGGCCAAGTGCCGCGACATTGACCGGTCCCGTGAAACTAGCTATATCACTGGCTTCTATTTGAAGTTCATCCAAAAAGTTGGTAACGTCGCAAACTGCTGTCAAATATTTTCCTATTTTAATTAATTTGGCAATATTACTATAGGGAAATAAGAAAAATGGCTAACTAGTGAATTAAAATATTAATAGTGAATTGCAAATAAAACACTGAATTTGATGTTGTAACCGTTTTAGGTGTAGAAAAGGCATTTGGAAAGTTTCCAAATATTTTTTTACATCTAAAACTGATTATTCGGTGTTACGATATTAATTATTCCATTTCATAATTAATATTTTAGTTTTCTAGCTAAGCATATTTCTTATTTCCATGATATTGCCAAATTAATTAAAACAGCGAAATATTTGACAGCTTTTTGCGACTTTCTGTATAAACGCTCTTTATATATAAGTTACAGAAGACTATGTTTACTCACCGTCCCATCCAAGTTGACACAGGTATAGTTGGCACAGAAATCTGAAGAGGTCCACTTCTCCCCGATGGCTCGCTCCTTGCCGTCCACGACACAAGCGACCGGCTTGCAGTTCCCGCAGCACTCGTTACTCTCAGGAGTTGCTGGGAAATACTTCGAACCCTGAGGGAGAAGAACACATTGGTGATATTGCAGGTTGTTACTGGGAATTAATAGCTTGCCAGAATCCTTTCATATACTTTTTTTGTTTTAAGAAGAATTTGGTGTTCTGTTTGATGGTTAGAAGAATGCTTACAGAAGATTGGAACAAGAATCTATCCGACAAAAAGCTTACAGGAAATCAGCAAGCCTGTCACTAATACAATTCTTTCTTTGTCGTGTGGTTACTGCCTAACCTGGTGTCAGAGTTTTATGCCGCTCATGGGCCTCTGACTTGGCTTTACATGCCGTCGAGAAATATCTCTTAAGCATGTTGGTCCCCTCACGATGTTTCCTTCACCGAAGCAAGAGATAATTATACAATACGCACATGAATCCAAAAAATCTGAGGTGTGTTTCTTGGGTTCGAACTCGAGACCTATAACTTGGGAGTCCCACGATTCCACCACCAGGCTATGACTACCGCCACTAATACAATATAATACAACTACTATCTGATCGATGCCTTTGCGTAACCCTAATGTAAGTCTTTGAGTCTTGTTATCGTGTATAAACTCACCAGCTGACATTCAGTGTGGCATTGCTGCAGTGTGGTGATCTTCTCTAGCTTGCCGCCTGAGTCCGTCTGTTCGCACTTGTAGCTCTCGCATGGGTTCGTAGGGGATGTCCAGTTCTCGCCGACCTGTTTTAATATCATGGTTAATTTCATCAATTAAAATTAAATAACAGGGCTGATTTCTGACAAAAAGAAATATAATTCTGTTTAGTCCGTCAGTTTGATTATCGAAAAATATTGGATACGTGTTTTTTGTTTTATCAAATTAATAAAAATTTATGAAGATAAAACGTGTCAAAGATATCTGTGGTGGCTTGGGACGTCACTTTCTGGTAAAAAATTTACTCAAATGTGACGTCACACGAGTTTTCGACGCACTGTATCGTATAGTTTTATGTTTACGTGAAAAAAAAATATATGTGTCCAATATTTTTTGGAGATCTATCTGACGGACTAATTAGATTTTTTTTGTCATCTACCCTGTTGAAATGGAGTACTTAGGCACCGTCTTCGATCAAGTCTAGAATATGCCATCAGTGAGCTGATACGTCCAGGGAGGTTGATTCATTGCTTTGGAAATCAAAAGATAATTTGCATTTCCTTTGTTAGTAATGAAACTTCATTCTTACGTTTATTTTTTTAAACTATACATATAAAATCGCAAAAACAAATCAGCTGTTTCATACATTTTGACGAGTTAATGCGAACTTAATGTAGGGAACAGCTGATTTACTTTTCGCGATTCAGGGTTTGCCCCCAAAGTAAAAGTAGTAGTTGTTCATAATAATTAGTATGAGTATGACCCCTTAAAAGATTTCGTGTATGAATAGATACACTTTATATAGGCTTGTGTTGCCTAGACCGCGTCATCGGTTCACATCACTTTCATTCGAGTTGCTTCGAACTCGCTTATGATGTTCTAATGGTCGGGAAGCAAAGTAGCCGGCAGTGAATTCCACAGACTGGCGGTTAGCACAATATGGAAGCATAGCGCTTTTCGGGTCCGCCATACGAAGGTGCGGCGTCGCTGTGAGCTGACGATATTCTCACCTTGTATATGTTGTCGCCGTCCCTGCAGGCCACGTGCACGGGCTGCGGGCAGCACTGGAAGGGCACAGGCCGGGGCTCCAGCACGAACTGCGAGGTGCTCACTGCGGCCGGACACTCCGCCAGCCTGCAGCCTGCTGACGGACCCAGGGGAGTGGACTCGCAGCGGCACGAGCGGCACGGGCCGTCCAGCCACACCGCGTCGATCTAACAACAGATTAAACGTCTTAGCCCAGTTACATGACTCCGCTACTACCAGCAAAAAGAATATAATTCAAATATGGGCTTTAAGTATTTCTCTTTATAGTCTCCGCCAGATAAAAAAGAATTAAAGGTCATTGCTCTTTCCTAAATTTCTCTGAGTAGGTAACCCGACAACACATTACGAATCGTTTTTTATTACTAGAAAACCCAACTAGCAAAGTAATCCTATAAAAAAGACTATAAGTCTATCATTACTAATAGCGTTCTTATAAAGGCATTGCGCAAGACTCTTTAACTTATAATAGAATTTACCAAGCCTTAACAAGCACATTTGTTTTTATATCTGGTCTTATAGTTAACCACGAGACTTACTTATAAGACATGTATAGGACACGTTGACTAGTAATCGCATTTCACAAGGATTCTCAAGTGCATTTGCTCTTATATCTCAGTCTTGTAGTTAGCTGCAACATTATCTTATTAGACACTTTTAGGAATAAGTCTCATAGAATTGTCTACAGTAAAACTAAATAACCTAGAATAACATTTTGATCCTATAGTAGCATTTTGTGATTGAACAAGATATTATAACATACTTAGCTGAGATCACTATAAATTTGCGCCGTTATAGTTAAATTCAAGACTTTTTTAAATCTAATAGTACTTGATAAGAACGCTTCTTGATCAGAGAAGCTTATAAGCTACTAGATCAATAACTTTATCAGTAAACCTACAAGATCAGGAAGTAAATCAAGCGCGTCAAGTGCGAACGCAGGTGAAGTAAATGAGGGTTTCGCGACCAAAAATTACTTGCTACAAGTACTAATTTACTTATAAAGTTCTACAAAGTACTTAATGAAGAGCAATTTCTAATTATGGCGAATATTCACAAGAATTGATGAAATATTTTATTTATAAATAAAATAAAATATATACTAATGTGCTATTTTTCGGAAGGGATTGTAAAAACTAACTAAACTGCGGTACATATTTACAGTAAAAATGACTTCCCCACGAGTTCATACACTAGTTACGATATATTATATTTTGTAATTATTATTCTACAATAATATATTTATGATATGGATATTTGGAAAGAGGGAAGGGAGGCCTTTGCCCTGCAGTGGGACACAAATGGCTAATAATAAATAATAATAATTATACAAAATGATATTAATAGAAACTTAAGTTTTTATTAAGTATTTACCACAAAACATTTTGTAACTACAAAACAACCCGAATAAAAAAATATACAACTAATAACTAAGTACGTTATTAGTGCATTATAAACAAGATTGCTATAGTAAGATACTTATGTCAGATACTAACAAGAGCGTTTGTGCTTGTAATTGTGTAGACTCAGATCATTATAGAAGCTATTGCGCTTCGTCAAGTATATTATAGGGCTCAGTAACATTTAATAAGTTGATTATAAGATAGTTATTGAAATAAACGCTCCTATAACTGCCCCTAAATCCAGGCTTGTAGCGTATTATAAAGAATCTATAAGTATAAATAAAAGTAGTCTTGAGAGTGTTATAAGTACTGATTTTGCTAGTAGGGAAGTCAAGGATCACGATAAAGGTCGTTTCGGGACAAGTTTATGTCATTATTTCTGTTTTCGTTATTATTTATTCGAATAAATGACCTGTAATTCTTACTTATCTGGCGGAGACTATAGATATACTTTACATTGGCATTGACGACAGCCTGCTAATTTATGTTACCAATGTAAAGTAGAATTATATTATTTTTGCCGGGTGGAAGCGGAGTCGTTTATGTGGGCTAAGAACTACAGGGTTAGCTTTACTTCTTAGTATTCCCACTGCTGGAACACAGGCCTCCTCTCTATGAGAGGGAATGGGGGAATCTATAATCAACCACGCGGGCCCAGTACACTAGGTAGATGTCACATGTCTTCGAATTTTTGGTTGTAGGACATGCCGGTTTCCTCGCGATGTTTTCCTTCACTGTTTTGAGGGCAGTGGTGATGAAATAAATTACACAAATTAATGTGCCTGTCTGGGTTTGACCCCACGACCTAACTGCTCGTAAGTGGGGCCGACCACCACTGGGCCACGGCTGCTCTCCGGTTAAAAAAAGTTAAGAGTGATGTATGTTGTAATACTCACGTCTTTCAGAACAGTTTGCGGTGTGGTGCGCGACTTTTCACCGCCCTTAGACGCTGCTTCCCATTCCAACTTAACAACACATTTATCCTTGGGCAGTTCTATAACAAAATAATTTATGTCAAATTGATAAAATCATTAGTAACATAGTGAATAATATAATTATAAATCTTCTATGAAGATTTTAGAGAACCTCAAAAAACGAGAGAAAAAGTCTACAAAAAATGGATTAGATAAAACATCTTCCAGGGAAGAATACCTCTAGATTTAGACTCGGATCTACATTACTACATAACTTGTAAACTCGGAAAAACATTACTACATCACTTGTAGACTCGGATCAACATTACTACATCACTTGTAGACTCGGATCTTCATTACTACATCACTTGTAGACTCGGATCTACATTACTACATCACTTGTAAACTCGGATCAACATTACTACATCACTTGCAGACTCGGATCTTCATGAGTACATCACTTACCACACTTATACTCCGGGCAACACTTCCCAGTAACATTGCTGGTCTTCAGCTGCTCGAACTTGGGACAGGCAGGTGGCCGGGGACAGGTCTCCAGGCGACAGATGTACTGCACGCGAGGACAGCAGCCACTCTTGTCGACCACTCGTTCCATACCAGGCTCAAATACTTCTACGTCTTTGTCGTTGAGGGAAGCGCATTGGTCGGCTGGCATGCATTCTAGAACAAAGAACGGTCATTAAAACCTGCACAGATTTTCACGGACGTCGTGGTTGTGGGTTCAAATCCGAGCAAATGCCAATGTGTCTTTTTCAATGTACCTACTTTCTCAAACCTACATCGAAAAAAATATGGGACAGCAGAATTTTTAAACTAAATTGATCCCGGTCTTTAAGTTTTTATAACAGCTTACCACAAGCAAATTCTGTGCATCCATCAGGCGTCGTCTTTTGTTTCAGAACTTGTCCAAAACCACAGTCCATCTTCTTGGCTTCAGTGCAGTTCTTCTTAGGTTTTAGAACTAGAAGAAAAAAAATACATTACCATTAGACAGTATACCTAATATCCTAATATCTAGATATTAGGTAGTCAGTGGCCCAAAAAGTCTGTCAGTTAGTCGCTCCATGTAAAATACTGGTATTCAGCTGCATCCGGTTAGACTGGAAGCCGACCCCAACATATTTGGGAAAAGGCTAGGCAGATGATGATCTAGATATTGTTTGTTGATTTCATAAGTTTTAGTTTTTACAAAGGTTCTTTTTAGAGTTCCTTACAAGGTAAAAAAAGGAACCCTTATAAGATCACTTTCTTGTCCGTCTGTCTGCCCGTCTGTCACTACCGACTTTCTCAGGAACGGGTGGACCTAGCAAGTTGGAATTTATACCAGATACTGAGGTCTATAGTCCCTATTAGGTGTATAAAATCAAGGTCCTGAGTCAACACGATTAAAAGATGGGTAAATTTAGATTTTCGCGAAAACTTGTAAGTACCAAAATTTACCTTAATTTTCAAAATTTTTCGCCGTTTCTAGGGATCGAACAGCAAAGTTAAGTTTGTCCTTTAAAAAGTTTGTACGGAACCCTCGGTCCGCGAGTCCGACTCACTCCTGGGCGGTTTTTTTTGTTGGAACAACGGGCATGGCACTTTATATATCATAACCATAGTGTAAAACACTCTAGGTACGGCCTGAAAAGGCTGCTGAAATAGCACTTGCCTTAAGGTCTTTCTATAACTATTTTACATGTCAGTTATTATGCCTACGTCTCGTAGCTATCGGTGTTTCAATAAGCAAAGTTAGTTTGAAACATCCTATCCGCGTCACCTACCTGTCACTTTATTTATAGAAAAATCATAGAAAGCTTTTCTGTGACGTTTTGTTTATCGGTCGGTAAAATAATTAATGTCAAACAGACAGATAGTAACCTACCGATACCTGTTAGTAAGTTAATGAAAATGGCCTTTAGCAAACTTGGGAGAAAACTAGTATGTTCGTCAGTGTATTGTAAATAATAGCCTAATAGTAATAGACGTAATAATAGACCTGAGCGATAATTTCATATGAACCAAACTTATCGCAGTTCTCCATGTAAAATACTGGCATTCAGCTACATTATTTTGGAAGCTGATCCCACCATAGTTTGGAAAACGTTGATGTTGATGATGAATTTCTGGTATTAAAAAGGTACTAACCGCACAGGTAGTCAGCGCAGCAGTCTCCAGGTCTGGGCGGCGTGGTGATGAGGTCCTGTGTCTGCGAGCACACGGGCGCCACACACGTCTGCGTCGTGCACGACACGTGCGCGCTGTTCTCGCCCGACAGCTTGCTGCACGTGCATTTTGTGCATGCGTCCTCCTACAAGTACACAAATATCTAAACGCAAGTTTAACCTTTTGAACGCCACGGTCGGATATAGCCGACAAATGAAAAAGTGCTCAACCGCGCGTCGTCGTCGGCTAAAACTGACAAGAAAACGATTTTTTTTTTACTTTTTAATGATAGTATATTACGAAATAGTGTTAAATTAAATAAAAGAATGATGTTACGAGTGATATTTTATTTCAAAAATAAGGGACGAACAGCAATGATTAATATGGTTATCGATAAGATGTTAGTTTTTTTTGTGTAGGTATTTGCGCTGTATTTGTGGCTTGGCGTGTGAGCGGACGCCGATGCGTTTACGCTCTGGAGTTCAAAAGTTTAACCAAATGTGTTAATTATTTATTGGGGACCTCCTTTTGTTGCAGGAGTACGCGAAGTAAGAAATGCACTCTTTAAATTGTATATCGAACTGTGAAAACAACAACAACATGCTGGACAAAAAATCGCGGTTGTTATACCTAATAGCTTAAGGTTGATACTTGTTTTATTGTTGGTAGGACGTAGGACTACCTCGTTAGTCTAGTGGTCGCAAGCGCGACTGCTGAGCATGACGCCCTGGGTTCGATTCCCGAGTCTGGCAAAGTGTTATTGGATTTTTCCATCAGAAATTGGAATTTCTCAGTAGCAGCCACGGAGTCTAGACTTGTACCTAACTGATGGCCGACGGTAATAAGCACGCCCCCTATTACATGGGCCTTAAAACATAACTGGCGAAATATGGGTGTACTATTAGGTTCACTTCTGCCTAACTCTTCGGCGATTACAGTCGTGATGTTATGTATATTGAAGGCGATAGAATATTATCAATTGACGAGGATAATGTCGTCTGTTTGGGTGTTAGGGTTAAAATTACTTTGATGTTGATTTTGATAATAAAACACATGTGTACTATGCAAAGCTGTATTTGAGACTGTCTCTTTAAGTTATGGAACCAACGAGTACAGATAAATATAAACATAACCCTTACTTTTGGTTTTGCCGTAGTCGAGTAAAAGAGTTTAGTCGAAACTCGAACATAAATCGAATAATAAATAATTTATCTTACCTGCCATTCGTCGCCAGCGTAGTGTTCCTTATTCGCGTCACATGGGAAGCATTTGGTTGGCTCGATACATGTGTTGTTCACTCGCACCTGAAAATTAGACATCTCATCATTTGATGCAGACCCTTTCTTTATCAGTTAAAAAACACAAAAAGTCTACTCCCATAAAGAAATCCTTAAATAAGAACAAAGGAACTCAAACAGAACCTTTAATTAAATCGAATCAGGAAAAAAATACGTCATCACCCTCTCGCATACAAAATAAAAGTAGCAGTGTCGAGACAAAAGTGCAAGAAATCCCACAACAGAAAAATGACAGTAAGATCTGTATCCTGAGTCCTGTCCTGTATCATTGTAAATATTGCCAAGCAAACCCTTCACAAACATTCAGGAAATATATGCCATTACATAAAGACACACTGCAATACACAGCAACTGGTACATGACATAGAAACCAAATTAGAATCGTTTACAATGAAAGACTTCTGCATAATTCTAATAGGAGAGGAAGATTTTAAGACAACATGTGACTACCTCTAACTGACTCTTCACTTACGAGCTACTTTACAAAAAGTGAACTTTACGAACATCATTGTTTGCACACCGACATTTAACTGCAGTTGCCAAAGAAATATGTATAATTGGAGAGTAGAGCATTTAAATAATTTACTGTATCTTGACATATTGACATATAAGCATGCATATCTTTTGGACTCCAACAAAAATCTAGCAATTGATTCAACAATGTTTACCAAACGGATCAGTAAATAATCATGGAATGCAGACAATTTTCAAAGATATTGACGAGTATAACGACGGTATTAAAAAATACGACTTATTCATGACAGAGGACGACATAATACCCCATAGTCAACAATTGGACACACAGTTTTTTCTATGATACCTATCTAAACATACTACATCAAAACATTGCAGGACTTTTAAATAAAGCTGATGCATTATCTGTATGTTTAGAAGAATTCGTGGTCAAAAATGTTGACGTTGATGTTATTTGCATAACGGAACATTTTATGATGGCTGGTTATGAGCAGTATCTCTCAATCCCGAACTATAATCTAGCTACTTGTTTTAGCAGGAAAGATACTAAAAGAGGGGGTTCGTGTATCTTGATAAAAAAGGGACACCATTGGAAAGAAATTCCTGAAGTTCGGAACATAGCAATAAGTAGCACATTCGAATGTTGTGGTATAGAATTGACTCATACAGGTACCATTGTAATCTGCGTCTACAGAGTTCCAAATGCAAGTAATTTGACCTGTTTTTTTGAGCAACTGTACAAATTATGCCAATTAATAACAAAGAAGAATAAGCGAAATGTTGTAATATGTGGTGATCTTAACATTAATATTTTGAAGCGTAGTAATATCACATTAGAACTAGAATGTGTTTTACTCAATTTTAATTTCAAATTGACAACTAATAAGCCGACTAGACTTTCTAGTAACACATGCATAGACCTTTTTGCGCATAATCTGGGTAAGAAATGTAATTACTGTTTTTGTTCATAATCGGTACTCATTGACATAGCATATCTTTAATTAAGTTCAATTCCACTTGATATTTTTGACATTTTTGCACGTGACATTCTGTATTATTTATTTTTTTTATTTTTTTTATTTTGTTATACATTTTTTCAATTTTGACGTAGTAAAGCTTCACTTACTTTTGACATTTATATATTTTTCTTTGTTTTTATTTTTTGTTAAAATCAATTAATACTTGCATTCCACTAATATAATTTTAAAGGTTATCAATTTTAATGTCAATGACCTCCATGAATATTTGTACGCCTTCGGGCATAACATAGCGCGCTTGTAATCTTTTGTAACAACTATTTATTGTACCTGTGGTAACAAATGATTAAATGACTTATGACTTATGACTGGAGCCCTGACTACCGGTAGCTTGGACCCTTTTCCCGATACCGGTGGGCTACTATTTTTAATATTTTATTTAAATGTGTTTTTTTTTTTAATTTTTAGATACATATTTTTTTCAATGTAATCAATTTGTGAAAAGATGAAAAAAGGAAATAATAGTAACAAGAGTACCTTGCCCTCCGGACAGAAGCATCCCTCCACAGCTAGCTTGTCGCACTTGTCGGGGTTCTTAGTCAGCTCGTCACTGTTCTCACACGTCATGTCGCACTTCACACACGGCCGGTACACTAGGGGCTCCTCGCTATCAAAACAAAACACATATTAATTTTCCCAACTATGTTGGGGTCCAGTCTAACCTGATGCAGCTGAATACCTGTATTTTAAATAGAGCGACTGCCGATCTGACCTCCACAACCCAGTTAGCACTGGGTAATACGATGCAACTTGGTAAGACTGGTTGTCAGACTTTTTGGGCCACTGACTTCCTGTAACGACTTTCAGATCTACAAATGACAGCCGGGACAAACTGCTTAACGTGCTTTCCGAGGCACGGAGGAAACTCGGTATGTGGTGTGGTGGTCACTCATCCACAGACCAACCTAGGCAAGCGCGGCTTAACCTAAAGATTGATCTGAGCGGCTGTTATTATTTAGCCACGAGCTCCACAAAATCAACGTCAAGTTAAATGTCAAAATGTTGGAATAATGCGTTGTCCTATTTCTGTCTGCAGGGTTTAAAGTAACCTAACACGAAAGGGATGGCGGGGTCTTTTTGAGAGATCACTTCGCTCGCTCTCAAAACCCCGCCATTCCCTTCGAACCTAACCTGGGCCGGCAGACTCGACATAGATGACGACAAAATGGCACACTTTCGATCGCTAATTACTCACGAAAGAATTCGGTTGCAATAACAATGCTTGCGGGAAATGCAAGTCTTTACAACCAAGATGCGATTCTCGCAAGCATCATTATTGATATTATACGTAATTCATAAATGGCTCTGATGGCTCTTTTCTGCAGAATAAATATAGACTCGATGTCTGCAGCCCGTTCCCATAGTAAAATACCGTATGACATAATACTATAAAAATAACTAAAATAGACTAGCCTCGCGGTATCAATATCAGTAAATTGACGGATTTTTCTAACAGCATATGCTGCTGAGTTCAGCCGTCCTGCAAGAGATGTTAAATGAGTATTGTAACCTTGAATCGAGCGTGATTCCCAAGAAAACCGTTTTATCGACAAATTCTAGTTTCTCTTGATTCAATATTATGTCACAATCACTACTTTTACTTTTTTTTTACTTTTGACATTTGGTAGAGCAAATCTAATGCACTTAGTTTTTTCCCATTTAGTACTAAATTATTGGCGGTAAACCAATTGTGGACCTGCAGTAGGGCGTTATTTACGTCGTCAAGATTAGTGGCACGTCTGTTTATCCTAAATATTAAAGAAGTATCGTCAGCAAACAACACCATATGCGGATGGTTGTTAAATAAATGGGGTAGGTCATTAATATACACTAAAAAGAGGAAGGGACCCAATATCGAACCTTGTGGTACACCCATTTTTACTTTTAAACCCATTGAGTTGACTCCATTTATTTGTACCTGCTGCTGTCTATCCTTCAAATACGATTTTACTAAACTGAGCGCAAGTTTACCTAAACCGTAATGCTCAAGTTTCAAGATCAGGGTTTCGTGATTTACGCAATCAAATGCCTTCGAAAGGTCACAGAAGATTCCTATGGCTTCTTGTGCCTCTTCCCACGCAGTAAATATGTGTTTTAAGTGACAACGGCGTCAGTTGTACAACGTCCTTTGGTGAAACCATACTGTTGCTCGTGTAATATTTTATTGGTGTTAAAATGGTTAAGCATTTGATTGAGCATTATCTTTTCAAACACCTTGCTGAAAACCGGCAACACACGTTTTCAACTGAATTAAATAACAAAAACCATTTTGTCGTTTACGCCTTTAGTTATAAGCTAGCAATTCTCGCCCCCCTTAGACGCTCAGTCCCGTTGCGGGCGTGCCTGGTTTTAGGACGATGCGTCACCTTAACGATAGTGTCGTTATTTATGTCGAGACTGCCAGCCCTGTCCGGAGTCGGGGCGGCTATTATTATTTAGCCACGAGCTCCTCCCATACACTGTCTACCTGTGTAACTCACCAAGGGAAGGGGCAGAGGTCCCTCCTCCAGTCGTGCAGACACACTCCCTGGCGCCTGCACTCGGCGGCGTAACGTTCCGCCGCGACGCAGAAGTCCGTGGCGTTGGCACACAGGTCGGCTTCGCAGGCCTCCACGAATGATTGCGGTTCTACTAGCGCGTGGCACTAAATAAACAAATTATTTCTTCAATTGAACTGTTACACAAATTGTCATTACTGTTGTGTGTTCCCACAGGCGAAATATTCGCGTAAAACATGTTGGAATCTCTATTTCTCTTCTTTTACTTAATATTTTTCTTATTTTATCAGTCAATGGTGTCGATTCTGTTGTGCACAAACCAAACTTAATTTAGGCTATTGCTATCTTTTACTAAAAAGGCAGTGCGAGAAAAGGACGGCTATAGCTATGAACTAAGTTAGAGATGTCAAACTAGTTTATGCCTTGCGCTTCACCGTGTTTTTAGTCGACATGTTTTTACGTGCACCCTTCATTTGTATGGAAATATTAGTTCCAACTAAATTTGACAGCTCTAAATTACGTCCGTCTCTTTCTCGTTTTATTAGAGAGAAAAAGATAACAATAGCCTAAATTAAGTTTAGTTTGTGCACAACAGAATCGACATAAATGTTTTTTTATCTGAATGGTTCAGTCAGAGGTACATAATCAGCCTATAATGTACCCACTGCTGGGACGCAGGCCTCCTCTCTATGAGAGGGAATGAGCTATAATCCACCATGTGGGTCCAGTGCGGGTTCGGTAGTGTGCACGCACAATAATAACTTTGTTACTCGTACAACATAGCTGATCAATAAGATTGGAACACAAAGCGAAATCAAACTTTTTTATAGGTACTTTATATGGGTAACAGAAACTAAATTTATGTTTCCATGATTAGACTTTAGATTCAGAAACACGATAATTACCGAAGCTTAAACCTTTTCTGGCTTAACTGAACTTGTTGGTTTATGTCAAGCACCGCATATTGCAGCTACAAGAACATTTATGTCTAATTACAGGCATCTGTGTCTGAAATAGCAACTGCACTTACAATGCGTTTTATATTGCAGATACCCATAGTGCTGTCTTAGCATCAGGTAAATGAGGAGCAAAATCAAAATATTTAATTTCACATAGGCCTAGATGGGGACGTAAAAAAAAGTGAGCCGTCGCGGATGAGAAACATCGAAATAATTTTGTACAAAACATGAAACAAAAAATAAAACAAAATGGCTCGATTCACAAAAAGAAAATGCTTGGGCTGGGATCGAACTCGAAGTCACGAGATTGTAACCCAGCGATGTGCCCGAGACCAGCTGGCTTGTTGTAAATCGTGCCGAATATGTAGATCTTATGCTGCTTCAACAGGTCAGTAATGTTCGGGATTGTTCGGGCCGGGTTCGATCGCCACGCTCGCCACGCATTTTTCATTTGTTTTTTTTTGGTTTACCCCCACTAACAGATGTTTCACATCAAAACGTCGAAAAAGGAGCACGGTTCGGTTTGGTCGTTCCTTTTGGAGAAGAACCGGCAAGAAACTCCATGGTTACTCTTTTCAAATCATGGTGCTTGTTTGCTATCAAATAACATAGTATTAAAGTATACTCACAGCTCCAAACCTATCGGCGTTATAGAGGTTGTAGCAAGGGTTGGTCTCGGGCGGCGGCAGCACACAGTCCGGTACGACGGGCTGCTCGCACTGCGCTTGGTCAGAGATGTGCAGGCTGGTCAGCGTGGCCGGGCTGGCTTGCCAAGACTTGCCGTACTGTTGGGGAAGGAACGGATTATTATTTATAGTAAGGAGGAGCTCGTGGCTAAATAATAACAGCCGCTAGTGTCGATCTTCAGGTTAAGCCGCACTTACCTAGGATGGTCCGTGGATGAATGACCTATTACATACCATTTACATTTAAATTTTCTCCGTGCCTCGGTAAACACGTTAGGCGTATAGATACGTGCTCGGTTGACGGCATAATAAGCTCGCTTTTTATTACATGTCTGGCGAAATTTGGTGTACGGTCGAACAAGCTATTTGGTTAACATTTTACAATGTAATTTGTTGGTTAACCTGTAAAATAAATAACTTGTTCGACCGTACCTACCCCACTACCGTCAGGGTAGCCGGCGAAATTTAAATTTTATTAGGTTTTTTTGTAATTTGCAGGCCAGTGCTAGGTTGTATGTTGATTTGAATATTGTTCGCGGCTGTAAGACGTATGTAGTTACAGAATACATAAATCATCAATACAACCCTCCATGTTCATAAAGGTCGATTGAATAACTTTTTCAGAAATAGTCATTCAATCGACCCTGGAGCATCCATTTTAAATTAAAATGATATTGTATTCCAATGGTTGACTATGTTACCTCTTCAAAGTCGTCAGTCTCGGTGCCGTTGCTGGTGAGCAGTATGTCCTGGTAGCCTGCGCACACGCCGCACAGCCCCTCCGTCCTGTTCGCGAACACGTACGAGGGCACGCGCACACGGAACTCCAGCTTGGACTGCAGGACTGTTAGCTGTTGGGTGGAAGGATAAAATATTGTGTCACACTGGGTAGACAAAAAAATATAATTAGTCCGTCAGTTAGATTTTCAAAAAATATTGGCCACATATTTTTTCTTTTTTAACGTAAACAAAAAATGAAGACGATACAGTGCGTCCAAAACTCGTGTGACGTCACATTTTTTACCGGAAAGTGACGTCTCAAGCGTCCACTCATGATCTTTGACGCGTTTTATCTTCGTCAATTTTTAATAATAATTATGATCAATTAAAAAACACGTATTTAATATATTTCGTTAATCTAACTGACGGACTAAACAGAATCATATTCTTTTTAGTCAGAAATCATCTCTATTATATACAGAGGGATACAGAACTGACTTCCTCGTTGGTCTAGCAGTCGCAAGCGCGACTACTAAACATGTGGTCCGGGGTTCAATTCCCGGCTCGGGTAAAGTGTTATTGGGATTTTTGATCAGGAATTTCTCAGTAGCAGCCACGATTCTGGATTTGTGCACGGTTGATGGCAATAGGCTCGCCCCCTATTACATGGGACTTAAACATAACAGTCTGAACGTGGGTTTACTATTAGGTACACCTCTGGCTATCCCTTCAGAGATTATAGGCGGTATTTGGTCGGTTTCAGGGGGCATTGCCCCCCTCTGTATCGCGCCTGAAAACACTAGATGAGTTGTATCGCTCCCCATATTAAGTTGCCATTATAATAAGACATTTTCTTTGCCAAGCTTTTTAAGTCGTTCCATGAAACTCACCTCAACATGTATATCCGGTAACAGTATGGTGACATCCTGTCCATTGTCTTGGCTGATGGTAACCCAATCTTTCTTCACTGGGTACTTGAACAGAGCCTCATCGTCAATCGTTGTCAGCAACTGTCGAATGAGTCAACAACAACGATGAGTCAACTGTCGTTTCATTCATTTTTCATCATTTTTGTTCATTTTTTAGTTTACATGTGACTGAAGTTTTATGGTTAGATAAACGAATATTTTTGATCCTTCGCAACTACATCGTACAAAATAGTTGTTTAAAGCAAAACCACATTTCTATGATTTATGAACTTCCCACGCCAAGACGATATTTAAGTACTTAAAGCCGTTAGTCCTACGTCTGAACTCTCTCATCGCACTATGACAATTAGGGAAAACAGCATAAATAAAATAGATAAACATAAATATCGCTGGACATAACACACAGCGCCATCTAGTGCCACACGACGCTTGAGGCTTGTGTCGTGTACACCAGATAGTTGATATACTACATAGACACTTTTGCATGCACCTTTTCTTCTCCATAGAGATCTACGCTAGGGAATGGGCAACTACATTACTTAAACAGTTTTTATGTCTTGTGACTGAGACTGTAGACTTTTCAAACTTTTCATATTTTTTTTTCGGTTTTGTTTGATTTTGATTTTTGAGTTTGATTCGCCGTCACGAACAAAAACGGTTAGGACGCCTTATTTTTACTTGATGTACACTCTAGAAAGACAGCCCCGTTAATTACATCTTCGAATAACCTTTTTACCGCCACAGTAAATAGCTCGTGCCGACACAGAAAAAAAAAATACCCCACCTTCTTAGTGTCAGCATTCTTGGTAACATGTATGACCTTCTTCTCATAGATCAGATGCACGGCCTGCGTACACACGACAGCGCCGTTGTCCTCACAGGGTCCGTTCGTGGAGTAGACCTCGTACTTGTGCTGGCCGGTCTGGTTCCTGTCGCGTGAGGCCAGGTAGGTGCAGTTCCCGAGGAAAGGCAGGTCGTCGCCTTCGAAGGTCACGTACTTGGCTGGGGTTCCTACGCCGTTGCAGGTGCCTGGTGGGAGATTATTGTGGTTTTAGTTTATTGTGTAGCATGGAAATATGCACCAGGTATATTTAAATCACATTTACTCTGTATTAAGGGGTTTTTAATAGAAAACAGCCTGTACTTTCTTAATAAAACGTTGAAATACATAGTCTAATATGCATATTTAACTAGATTCTGCTCGCGGCTTCGTCCGCGTGAAATTCGATCACTGCTCCATGGGATCTTACTACCGGGATAAAAAGTAGTATGTGTTAATCGTATGGGTTATAAACTATCTGTGTGCAAAATTTTATCCAAATCCGTTAAGTAGTTTTTGCGTGAAAGAGTAACAAACATACACACATACAAACTTTATAATATTAGGTGTGAAAACCACTTGTGTTTTAAAAAGTTGGAACTTTGACCCCCAATATCTCCGTAACTAGAAGGTTCCAAGGTATGGTGTAGTAGAACAAAATAAAAATTGTAATGACTGGGAGAACAAGTGCCTTTCGGCTTCGTTAAGGGTTTTTTCACACCCTATACAATACTCACAGTCCAGACAATCGGTAGGCAGTATGCAGTCGTCCTGCATCCTTAGCTTGCCCTCAGGGCAGTAGCAGCCGGGGTAGCACTGCCCGTCCTCAGCGGGACAGCTGCGCGACAGCGCGCCGTACTGCGAGCAGCTCGGCTCGCACTGCTTGCGGTAGCAGTCGTAGTGCACCAGGGGAGCGGGGCAATCCGCAGCTGGGAAAATAAAGGGGTCAAATTTATAACAGTAGATTAAACATCAAATGAAAAAAGAAAGGGAATTTAATTTGAGGGACTAAGTTGGATCCCGAGCGGAGCGAGGGATACAAGAACCGAGATGACTTTTTTTTCACGAGTTGTGTACTCTACTTTTTACCATTGACTGCGAGAAAATAAATAGAAGTATAAGTATTTATTTTTCTCGTGGGTTAATAATAACAGCCAATCGGGTCGATCTTAATTCACCACTGGGTGACCACTAATTTATTACATACCGAGTTTTTCTCCGCGCGCCGGAAAGTATGTAAATCCCTTGGTCGAACTCTCAAAGTAATTTTCGAAATTCAGTACGACACGTTCGTACATCGTTCGGCACGTTTTATTGTCCCAAATGCAAAATGTTTCTATTCACTCAGGATTCTACTGTAGGATCTCTTGCTATACTCGGGATTTTACTCTAGAATCCTTCGCTGCTCTCGGGATCCAGCTTAGTCCCTCGAACTAAAATTTCCTTTTTATTCACTTGTTGCATAATCTACTATTATAAAAAGTATTGTAAGAACTTTTGCGCAACCAGAAATTAGACCCTATAATATGGATACTTGCACTTTAAGGCCTTACATGGCAACGCTTACAAACCGCGCACGCAATGAATACGACACGGATATGCGAATTGCAAGAGCAGTTCGAGATATATCAGTTGATTAAAATCTTTTATTTATTAGTGTATGACACAAAATAGCCCAGAAAATGCCGAGTAGCCGCCGCCAGACGACGTAGAGTTTCTTAGGGGAATGGTAGAAGTAAATTTTTTTGTAATACTTAGGATGTCACCACAAATAAACGCTTTTTTATTTTGTTATTACCCACTCTTCAAGATGCTCTACATCATGGTATACTCACGGCAATCCATCAACATCCTCCAGTTGGACAGGTCCACGTTCTTATCAGCAGCGAGACACTCGGCCACCAGCTGTTCTAGCAGGAGACAGCGACACTCCTCCTCCGTACGATGGGTTCCGTTTACGATGAGTTGGGAACACTCGCAGATCTTCTCTAAGCAGATGTTGCGCCATTTGTGCAGGTTGAGGATATGTCCGCATTGGGATAGCGGCTCTTTCCTGGAGCATTCGATGGAGATTTGGTTAAGAGACTTTGTACAGAAAGTCAAATATTTCGCTGTTTTGATTAATTGGCAATGTTACTTAAAGGAATTATGAAATATGGCTAACTAGATAACTAAAATATTAATTATGAAATGCAATAATTAATATCGTAACACCGAACAATCAGTTTTATATGTAAACTAGCTGATGTCCGCGGCTTCGCCCGCCCGCAAATTATATACTAAAACCTTCCTCTTGAATACTTAATACTCAATTGTTTATTGCGTTCCATAAGGTATTACAAGGATGGTGTTATAAAATAAAATAAAAAGATCATTATGGACCCTGTCGGGCACAGCAACATTAGGAAAGAGGAAGACAGAGGAAGAGGGCTTAGTAGCAATTCAATATGTAGTTTTATTATAAATTATTAGATGTATTATTCATTATTCATAGATTAAATCGGGTGTATATTTATGAATATTTATACATATTTAAATAATTAATTAGATCTGTGTTTAAAGGTATAATATAATTATATTAGTATTTTTTATTTATGTAATGCAGTAATGTAGAATGATCAAGACAATTCTTATAAAATTATTTAAACTATTTTCATTATTATTAAATTATATTATTGTTTATGTATTTATAATTTTATATTTATATTTGGTTTATTATTAGTAAGTATTTTTTATTTATGTAATGCAGTACCTAATGTAGAATAATCAAGACAATTCTTATAAAAGTATTTAAACTATTTTCATTATTATTAAATTATATTATTGTTTATGTAAATTTTATATTTATATTTGGTTTCCTACATTCTATATTATAATTATTATGTATATTTCGTAATGTTTGGTATATAAGAGAGCGAATAACTTTATTTTGCAACCGATTTGTCATCTAAAAACTCCTTTACTGAGTAGTATGCCTTTGATTGTAGAAATTGTTACAATTTATTTAAAAATATATTTGTCTTTTCTACTTCTCGAATGTCGTTTGGCAATTTATTATAAATTTTTGTGGACATAACTAAAGGGCCGGTTGAGTGCATTTTAAGTCGGGATTGGGGTATATTTATTTTGTTTTTGTTGTGTCGAAAAGTGTATTTTGTTTGTGTTTCTTCACAAGTAGTGTAAAAATCTGGGTGTTTTCTGACAAATTTACATAGTTCAAAAATATATAAACAGGGAAGTGTGAGTATTTTGTGTTTTCTAAAGTGTGGTTTGCACCTATCTGTTTGTTCTATGTTGGTTAATATTCGAATTAACTTCTTTTGTAAAATCAATATCGTCTGCGAGTCAGTACTGTTTCCCCACAGTATGACCCCATAGCTGAGCCATGCCTGAGCGTATGCATAGTAAGTCACAAGTGCAGTTTGAAGGTTGGTAGTTTTTTTAATTTCGCGTAGGGCGTAGGAAAATTTTTATAGCTTTGCTCTTATTTTCTGTATATGGGATTTCCAATTTATGTGGGGAATCACTCCGTCTATTAAAAAACTCGCATCAAAATCAATCAATATCAATTTTAAAGATCTAAGCATACACAGGGACAGACGCGGCGGAGGACTTCAACTTTTTGGTCTCGCTCTTAAGGGTCGCAACATAAAATACGGGTGGCAGAGACATCGACGCAAAGCGGTACCACGTATTTACTACATCATTTCCTCAGCTCAGCTTTAACGTTCTCAATACCAAAAAAAAAAACAGAAAAGACGAAAACACTTATAAAGTGAAAAGTTATTTTACTTTCGGAAGTCGGCTTAAAAAAATAAAAAAATCAATGAAACAAACTAATGCACGGTGCACAAGATTTTGATTAGGTAATAGTGTATGTTTAAAGAGAAGCAAAACAAAAAGATCGTTCTTGATCATTTCGATTTAAAAAAATAATTATTATTGTGAATTTATGTTGACATACTTAACAAATTAAATACCAAACTATGTAGGCCTATGTACCTACGCCGTCCGGTAAACATGAACTGTTCATAATTGAATGCAAATAATATATAAACTTGGTTATCTTACCCTATTCCCTTCCATTTAATCGAAGAACTTGCTTTACTTACGCACGTATTTAAATAAATGCATGTAGCAAGTAAAACTAATAAGTGCTTGCAGACACTTGAATCATTTTAATTTAAGGGTTGTACACCAGTTAGCACAACCCTCTACAAAAATTGGCATGTAATTTGTGCATGGTTAAGTCGCCGAGCTCCCATCTTGGGTCGCGCTCGTAACTGCGTAGTAAATTAGGACAAGCCCGCGTTCGGACTATACACCACGGCCGGTAACGAAACCATAGCGCGATTCAGACGTGGACATCTTTCCTACCAACGCCATCTATCGAGCCATGGTTCCTACTTCGTGACATTGAGTTCAGTCAGTTTTGAAAGCAAACAGGTGAAAATCTATCAATGCCGAATTATTAAGACCCTGAATTTTAGTCCTTAGTCCCTGAGCAATAATATTGTACTTTTCGTTAAAGAAACATTGAATATCGGTGATAATAATCAACAAAAGTATTATCCGACTAATTCGCCGAATCTATCATGCTAAAGTTTATTTTAAGTCGGTGGGGTGGGGCCTAACGGCCTAATGCCTATTAATAGCGGAAAACCAACAAAATAATATAAAAAAAAAACAATTATTTCGCAGTTTTGAGTATTGTAGTCTTTATGTCGGTTTTTTTAATCTTTTTTTTTGCTTGTATTTATTTGACATAAAAAACGGTGTTTTTTTTTCAACATAGAAGTTCGTATTCTGTCAATTGATCCACTACGACTATACTCACGTAATAACTTCACACAGCTCCCAAGCCTTCTTCTGCTTCTGATCGGATATGATCTTCGTCTGGCAGGCATTAGCGGGCAGGCCAGGCTTGGCCCAAGCTCGCCCAAACTCGTCGATGCTGGTCGCCAGTCTGCCGTCGGGGAGGCGTCGGTCGTTGTAAGGTTCGCCGTCGAAAGCGCCGCAGAGGCCATCTACGGCTCCCATGTAGCTTTTGAATACCTGGTCACCATTTGAGATTATGATTTTGTGTTTTAAACGTAATGGGCACTTATGTACCTACTGATTTTGGATCATAGGCGAAGATTTATCTTAGTTGATGCTTAACGGGTATCTACTAAGTCACCCAAAGGGCAATGGAGAGGGCTATGCTCGGAGTTTCTTTGCGTGATCGAATCAGAAATGAAGACATCCGCAAGAGAACCAGGGTCACCGACGTAGCCCGAAGAATTGGCAAACTTAAGTGGCAGTGGGCAGGGCACATTGCTCGCAGAACGGATGGCCGATGGGGCCGAAAAGTTCTGGCGTGGCGACCGCGAACCGGAAGACGAAGTGTTGGAAGACCAGGTCATCGATTCACCTAGTGGGCTAGGGCTAGGTAGGCTAGGCCAAGAAGATGGACTGTGGTTTTGGACAAGTTCTGAAACAAAAGACAACGCCTTCCATCCATCCATCCATCCGCCATCATTTCAGCCGAAAGACGTCCACTGCTGGACATAGTCTTCCCCTATGTGTCGCCACATGTCCCGGTCCCGTGCGACTCGCATCCAGCGGATTCCCGCAATCTTCACCAGGTCGTCACTCCACATTAAAACTCACCCCAATCTTAATATCTCCCTCGGAATTGTAGAGCACCGTGAAGTTATACTTCCTGGACTTGACAGCGATGCCGTTACCCAGCCGGTCCACATTGTAGCTGTTCTTCTGGAAGCAGATCTTGCTGGTTTGTTCCACCGTGTACTCATAGTTGTCGTACTCGATCATCATGTTCGGCTTCACTAGGATGAGCTGGTCATCTTGCAGGATTAGGAGCTCGTTCTGACAGCCGTCGAGGCGGCATTTCTTGCGGACTGTGGGGAAACATGATGTTATTTTAATGATTCACCATCTACATTCGATTTCACCATCTACGACAGTGTTTCCATAGAGAAACATAGTAATCAGTGATCTCGCTGTGGTCTGTCGCTGCGATTGCGCGAGATAATGTTGATCTAAAGTGATCGCTTACCCAGTATGGTCCAGGCGTCGAACCTGTTCTCCCGGGCGAGGATGTGGAAGCAGGCGTCGTACTTGTACTCGGCGCCGTCGAACGTGTTGAACGTGCGACCTGTCACGTTACAGAACACGGGCCGCTCGGGGGGCGGGACGCACGAGTATCTGATGGTGGAAAGAATAATTTTATTGATTACATTGTTACAGACAAAAATAAGGGCCAAAAAATACAGGGTGTTAGTGTGAACACCGTTATCCTTGAAACCCGTGGTTTGGTTTCATCAGTGGAACCTTCGATCAACAATTAGCCTAAAACCAATGAAAGACCAGCCATCGATTCTTCCCTTGACCAGAGGGTCACGGGAAGAGTCGACTCCGCTTGGCCATAACCTAACAGACTTGCTGGGCGCTCGGACCTCATGCCCCTGGTGTAATTTGGATTACTCATCTATACTAATATTGTAAAAAGAAAAGATTTTTTTGTTTGTACCGAATAAACTCCGAAACTACTGGACCGATTTTAACAATTTTTTTTCACAAATAGAAAACTAAATTATCAGGAAGTAACATAGGCTATAATTTATTTTCAAAACAAATAGAGATCGAAACTAACCCGGATGAAACCGCAGGGCACAGCTAGTTTATCATAAACATAATAATAGTGGTACGCCATATGTATTTTCGATTCTTCAAATCACGGAGCGTATCCTTATAGATCGATGTCGGGCCATATTAGGGCAAAAAATGGGCAGTACTTACTGAGGGCACTTGTTGTATCCTTTGGCAGCAGTATCCAGCCTCAGTGAGTAGCCAGGCGGGCAGGTGGTCACAGAACAGATGGGTGGAAGAGTCACACCACCTCCAGGTTTGTAGGGCGGAAGCTTAGGGATGCACTTAAACTGCTGGCATATTTCTTTGGGAGTCTGTGGTGTGGTGTTCAGTGTGTCTGGCTTGTCAAGCGAGAACGCCTGGTTCGGACGAGATGGTGGTTGGAAACCTGAAAGGAAATCGTGTTTAAATGTCTGCAATTGTTGTTATATCTGTAGACGAGCAAAAAACCAGGGTCTATAATGTCCCCAATTGATCCGACTGAATGTTTTTGTAGTAAAGATTTCAAAAAATCTTATGGATCTTTAAAAAACATCTCTACTTAAGGACTAACTAAGTAACTAGCTGTTCCCCGCAATTTTACTCGCTTCCAAATGAACTACTTCATGAATAATAATAATAATTCATTAATTATGAATAATGAAATTTAACTGATTTGCATGTGTTAATACAATCCTAATATGGTACTCTAATACTTTCATAATTTTATTTTAGTTTAATTTAATGTAATAATTTAGTATATTATATAATCGTTGTTTTATTTTTGTTATAATAATTTGTATGTCAATTGGCAAAACATAGTGCACTACCTAATTTTTTAAGATCTTGTTGTAATTGTTACCTATGTTTACGAATAAATGATTCTGATTCTGATTCTAAACCCAACAAAAAGCCGGGTTTCTTTTTAGATTTTATATAAAATTGTAGATATGGTTATTTTTGGAGGGTTTCTTTTAGTTGTTAAAAAGACAAGACAACAAAGAAACACTTACACTTTTGGCTTTATACACGGTGTAGTTTTGCATCCTAGTCAAAATTCAGGAGCTTGTCACAAAATACATAAATAATCAATTTAAATTACGATACCCGGTCAAATAATTATTAAAGCTGCTATTTTAAATTGTTTAAATTTGACAGTATGATAGAAGAATCACCCATCGCGCGACATGTCTCTGTGCGTTTATTTGTGTGTGAATGCGCGGTTACAGGGCCAGTTACAGACGGTCTGCGTTTTATTACGGGTGGTTTACACTTACCGATTTCCGTAAATAAGAAAGAAAAACCTACCCATTTTAATATCGATTCGGGTCGAGAATCATTAGCATAGATACTCTCCTTGAATTAGAATGCAAAGCGACACCTTGTATAACTAGGATGAATTTAACATGTCTCTTTTTTATTAAATGCGTAAGTACCTTTAAGTATAAAAAATATTGCTTACCGTATCCGCCTTTGGAGTAACCGCCTTTGGAGAATCCTCCTTTCGAATATCCTCCCTTAGAGTAACCTCCTTTAGAATACCCTCCTCTCTGGTAGCGCTGGTAGGAGTACCTGGGTCTTGGCGGGGGGAGTTCAGTAGCGGAACCGTATGAGGGTCGAGAGGAACTAGATTCGGTAGTGGTGTAGTGGACGGTGTACCCAGGAGGACATTCCACCTTCGGACAGACTAGGGCTGAAAGAATTTGATGGTTAGGATTTTGTTGGTCTGGTTTGTCGTGGTAAAAATGTTGTGTGTAAAAAAGTCATAGATTTTAAGTCAATTTGCCAATCATAAGTCATTTTAGTTCGTCTTTCCATTAATTAATGCAGTTAGTCATTGTTCCACGCATATGGTTTTATTCACAGGTGTAAATTACTCTATTAGTGCGTCTCATACAAAATTATAAGATAATAGGCAAGACGACAAAAAAAACCTAATTTGTCCGTCAGATAGATTTAAAAAAAATATTGGACACATTTTAACGCAAACAAACAAAAATTGAAGACGATATAGTGCGCCGAAAACTCGTGTGACGTCACACTTCGGTACATATTTTACCTAAACACACAAGCACCCACTCATGATCTTTGCTGCGTTTTATCTTTGTCATTTTTTATTAATTTGATAAAACAAAAAACACGTATCCTATATTTTTCGATAATCTAACTAACGGACTATACAGAATCAAATTTTTTTTAGTCAGTCGTCATCCCTATTCTAGGTACGAACTTGAGACAATTATCAGTTCATAACTGTAAGCAACTGTTTATGCAAATAAATTTGGCTCTTTTTTCTTTCAATATTTTAACTAAGTCCGCCACGTGCAATGGTTTGCTTGGCAAATTCGTGGACAATTTAAGATTGCAAGGGCTCAAATTCAATTCATGGTAATAATCAATTCTTACCACGTAGTTTAGTATTATATTTGTGGTACAATTTAGAATGCCCTTTGCTTTTGAGGAGGCGAGGTCGGGCTCTCTTTCTTGAGGATGCTAACATTCTTGTTTTGGTCCGAAATCGGCCAGCGAAACGGTACCCTAAAACCATATACACATCATTGTTTTTCGTCCAATTTCATCAGTCAAGTCAAGTTGTCCATGTGTTCAAACGGTGTTCAGTGTAACTCATGCGTAAAAAACATGCGAATTTCTTTTGTCTTATACCAAAAAAAGGAAATTCTAGAATTCGTTTTTTTTTTTCTATTGTTTTTAACTGTACTATGATGGCCCGCCAACCATATTTTTTTGTTTCAACAGAAAATATCGTAAGTGTATGACTAATGGCCGTTTTCTATAACTTACTTACGTATAACTGTTAGTTAATATGCCTACTCTCGTCGCTATCGGTGTTACTATAAACAAAGTTAGTTATATCCGCGTCACCTACCAGAAAAATCAAAGAAAGCTTTTCTGTGACGTTTTGTTTCTATCGGTCGGTAAACAAAATGTCAAACAGACAGAGATAGCAACCTATCGATATTTGTTGGTAAGTTATTGAAAATTGCCGTTAGGGAGTGCATAATACGGATCCTGGATTATCGAAGTATTTTCCATTACTTTCCTTGTAACTTAAAATTCGCTCAGTTAAATGTTTTATAAAACCAGATACACACAGTTATTCTAATTCGATATTATGAACGTTCGATTATTTAGACGTTCGATTTATAGTGGGTGATCAATATTCATATTCGATTACTTGGCATTCGATATGACATAGTACACCCCTATCCCACACTACTCACGTTTCACCGTAGTTACAGCTGCACCAACCGTAGCCGGGGTTTGAGTGGTAACCACCAATACTTCAGCGACCGTCGTCCTAGGAGTGGTGACCGTGGTGGTGGTACAGTCCTTCTCATCATCAGGGCAGTCCTGCAGGCCGTCGCACCACTTGTCCAGGGACAGGCAGAGCTTGCTTGTGGGACAGATGTTGGTGCCAGCAGGGCAGGCTGCGCAGGTGCATTCGCAGGTCGATGGAGACAGTTTTGGTACTAGGTCCTATAGTAAAAAGTGAATTTTGTTATGCTAGCCGCCCAAAGGATAAAAACGGGACCCTATTACTAAGACTCCACTGTCCGTCTGTCTGTTTGTTCCCAGCCTGTATCTCACAAACTATGTTAGCTAAACAGATGATGTATTTCTGTTGCGCAATAACAACAAATAATAAAAATAAAATTAAAATTAAAAGGGGGCTCCCTACTACGATGGTACGGAACCCTTCTACGCGAGTCCAATTCACACTTGGCCGGTTTTTATTCGAGTTTTACTCGCACGCTGGAGTAACTATTTTCAGTATCCAAATGAAATCCAATGTCCTTCTATGTGTCATATTTAAGTGTTGTGCTTAATCACAATGCTGCTGCAAGTTAGAAGCCGTTACTCACAAAACTTCGAAGACGAGTATCGATCCTTAGTCGAACAGAAATAAGGTCCAACTCCCAGCAGTGGACACATAAATAAGCTTATAGTTTTATATCAGTTGTGCAAAGACAATGACTTCCTGTTTTTAACTTCAAGAGGACATTTTAACAGAGGACCTAAACCGAGCGCGCGGTTTAAACGAAATGTAAGTACCTACGTAGATTGTAAAATTCAAAACACTCGTTTCACGTTTTCCCTCTTCATAGAGAGGAGGCCTATGTGAGTGTCCCAGCAGTGGGAACATTAATAGGCTGATGATGATGATGTTCCACATAGGTACAATATTTTCAACATTTAAAGAATTTAGAATGATACTGTTTGTGCTTGTTGCAAACAATATAACTAAAATGCTAAAAGATAATTGAATTTTCGATAAAAAAAATCAACATGATATATTTACGTTACGTTTACGCCGCGCGCTCGTGCTCGTGCCTCTGATCGGAGACACTTCTAAAACGTTTTATTTGCAGTCTATTTAAGTATCTTTGCGTAACACTTACCGGTGCACATTTGCACTCTTTAACAGGCTCACAGGCAGTGACACCTCCGAGCTTGCACACGCACTCGTCGCAGTTCGCGCCGCGGAACGTGGACCCTACTGGGTACCTGTTGAATAGAACATGTTAATGTCAGTTTATAGCAAGTTCTGTTCGGGTGAAAATAGAGAAAGCCAATTTTCCCAGATATGAGACCTAGAGAGATTTTTGCCCCTCTTACTGAACAACAAAAGTTCAAGCTTAAGATTTGTCAGCGAGCGATGGAGCGCAGCATAATAGGTGCCAAGCGATCAGAGGGCTAATTCACGTAATTTTATGATGCGCCGATGAAGTTGTAGTGCAGTTGCAGTAGTTCAAGTTCGAGTGATAAACGGTATTCTTGTAATCTTTGAACTGCGCGTAAGCTGCGCGTGAACTGCACGTCAACTGTACGACAACCAAACTCTACCAAGCTTACTTATGGTGTGGCCATATGAGAAAAAACATATTACTCACTAAATAATCGAATAGAATCGAATACATTTCAATGAATATGACGTTATTAAAATAATACCCCATCACAGATTTTAGTGCATTTTGTTACTTAGTAGAATACCGATCATGGTGCTTTCTGAAACACGCACCAAAGACGCGCAATAGTAGAATGCCGTTATTGCGGTCGCGTGACGCGAACTTGACGCGAGAGTGTCTGACAACTGGCAACTGCACTGTAACTGCACTTCTTTAGTTACGTGAATTAGCCTACTGATCGCGTTAAAAACACCACCCTGCGCTTCATGAAAGTGTCATTCAACTTGACACTTTAGAACATTTTGTCACAGAAAAATCTTGTTTGTATTAATGCCAGCTATCGATTGATACACGTTTTATGCGTGTCTGATCAAATCAAAGTTGTGCTGAAGATGCCATCAGTGAATTTACTTTAACTTTGATAGCTTACATCTCGGAAATGTGACACTTTAGAACATTTTGCCTCATAAAATACTTGTTTGTATTGTTACCAGCTATCAATTGATATAGGTCTTATACGTGGCCATTACTTTGAAAAAAAAAAAAAAAACAAAATGGCGGAAAAAAATCCGGCCACGCTTCATACAAACATCTTCCAAGCCCTTTAAATTCGACCACCTCAGCCTCAGGTGTACACTCATTTTAAAATCGGTCCCCAAATAGGGGAGAAATCGGTGAACACACATGAAAAAAAAATACATACCTTCGAACATAGAACCTCCTCCTTTTTCGAAGTCGGTTAAAAAAGACATTAATTAGTTGTTTTATGACCTCTTTAAAACAACTAATTAATGTCTTTTTTATATATTAGATAGCAGTTTCATTCGATGAACGTTATACTCACGACATAAACGACTCGACACAGGGGCACTGGTCCCTAGTGACGCAGTTCTCTCCGTCGTAGTACAGTGCGGGTGCCCTGCAGTCGCACGTCGTGTCGTCCTCAGTCCTCTGTACTCCGGGACAGAGCTCGCAGGTCGTACGCTCTGTGATCGTAGGCTCTCGGTACCGGGATGTCGTTACTTCTGGTAGCTTTTCGGTTACGGCTACAGAAAAATCGTTTTCTTTTAATAATCGTATTGTAAATTTTGGGCGCCGTATACTAGGTGCTAAATTTACGGATCGTGTTCGAAACACAATACTGCGCTCCAAAACAAATATAGCTGAAGTGGCTCAAAAGGTCATAAAGACATGTCCTGCCTGGTCCCATTTGAGTTGGGTAACCTACTCTAATGGGACGGGGCAGGACATGTCTGCCGGATACAAACAAACAACCAAACACAGCAAAAAACACAACAAAACAAACAAACTGTGAGCCAAAATACATTTAACAAAACTGGATCCAAGTATTTATAGTCGCGAAATGATAACGTGAAGCATAATAAACACGTGTTTGGGTCGTTCTTATTCAACAGAGCCGAGTGGCAAAATATGTTTGAGATTTTTATCAAGGAAGCAGGCCGACTCATACATGTCTTTAGCACCATTTGAGCTTGTAAAAGTAAATCTAGTATTAACTGCTTAACCGTTTCAATCCCCGGTTGTACGGACCGCATTAGTGATTGCATACTCAGGGTCAAAGCGGACGAAGATTTTTAACGCGTCGTGCTAATAGTTATTTATGCAACTGTTGTATAATGAGGGGTATTAAAACACGAATGTGGGTTTAATAGTATCACATGAGTGTTTTAATACCTAATTATGTACAGTTGCATACAAGACTTTATCTACATCCATGATATGAATCGTCCATAAAAGGTTCTGAAACCATAGGTTGTTGTAGTGTTGTAAGAAGTCTATGTAAATTCATGGAAAGTTGAATTGCTGAGTATTTAATACAAACAAACCATGTAATAATATAATTATTTACATTTTGGATTGTACAATTATTAAAATACACAAAGCTTATATCACTCATTTTTGTAAACAACAAAGTAATGCAATACTAATACCGAACAAAAATGGCGGGATTCGACTTGAATTAGAATTTACCTATAAGTTTTTTTTAAATTACATCGCTGTGGTAGTGAATCGCACGTGCTAGAATGTTCTTTTTTTAAAACGAGTTGCATAATGAAATTTAGTACAACATTATAACACCCGTTTGGATGTTATAATGATTATTATGACACTGGCTGTTTTAATGTTGGCCATAAGCTAACTGTTTCAGATTCTTTTATAGAGGATTTATAGCATGGGTGTAGATAATGAATAAGACATAGTTGAAAAAAAATGCATATGGATCTTAGTCAGCTAACAGTAACACTGTTATTTGAAATCCACTCATATAAAAAAAATACTATAACTAACTTACGGTATGGCTCAAAGCATCCAATAGGTTCAATCCTCATTTCAATATTATCCTTCCACGTCAGAGGCAGCACCTTCAAATACTGCGCGTGTATTGGGGGCCAAAACTCAGCAAAATCTGTTGTGTCCTTGTCGAAGTTTCCTGGGAACACCTTCTCTGCTCCTTTCGCGTCCACTACAGGGTTGAAGGTGGACAGATCTGAGGTGTACATGATCTTGTAGGTGGACACCCATCCGTACGGACCTCCTTTAGTTTTGATGCCTGTTATGTTGCGTGGTGAGGTGAAGTTGAACTGTGGAGAAGTTATTTTTGATTTTTATAAACGTTTTAAGGACTTAGTGATTAACTGGGCAATATTCATACCCGGCAATTTGATTATAATTGTTGAAATTTTCAAATTGAATAATCAAACTTATTGATTAAAGGGATTGATAAGTCCTCAACTTTTCTGAATTGGTAAATATTTGTTTCACCCCCAAAAATCATTATGTTCTACAACCCGGTTACATTATCTGTGGACCTGGCGTCAATGACTTTTATAACAATGAAATGTTCAAAAACAAGCACTTTCGTTGCCGATACATGTCGTGATATTTTCGTGCTATCACTGCTTTATTTTGTGTTTCGTTTGGACTTTTATTGTTATAAAAGTCTTCGACGCCAGGTCCAGAGATAATGTAACAGGGTTGTACACCTGTGTCGAATACACAGGGTGGAAAGGATTACCATCCTAATCCTAAATAAAATTCCCATTGGTAATAAAAAAAGAAAAAATCTCCATAGCATATTTTTCAAAAAATTACCGATGTTCAAAATAATTAAATATCTGATTTGAGGTAGATACCGAAATAACTAGGTCAATTTTGAAGTCCAAACGTATTATTTTGATATTATGCAAGCTTAACAAGGCAGGACTATGTCTGGACGGGTCTTTTGAAGGAAGATCCATTTTACCTGTCCCGAGAGATGATACAAGTAGCAGAAACGTTAATGATGACTTTTGTATGACGCTCAGCTTAGTTTATTTATTAATAATTATCAAGAATTACAGGTCCGATTTAGAAAAAAGTAAAAACATTAATCATTAAACATTAAAAAGAACATCAAACACACATTAAAAAAATTAAAATCAATTAAAAATAAATTAAATTTGGTATCATAGATTAACGCAATGTAAAAAAAAAATAAGAACACGCAATGAACAGAATAATAGGAACACATACATAATAATCACATCAAATTACTTAAAACCATTATTTTAGGTCATATATTGCCATTATCAGGTTTAAAAGATGGCTCACCATGATCCACTCCCCAGGAGTACTGTAGAGTGGCCTCCAGCCTCTATCGCCGTCCAGCTTGAAGTACCGCCGCGCGTCGTTGTTGGAGCTGACTTCGATCATCTCCACTGGAAGCTCAGCACCCAGGCCGAGGGCATCCGTGCAGGGCTCCGGTGGAGGCTAAGGGAACATGAGACGAATTACTGACTAATGTAACACTAGATTGGAGAACAATGCAGCAATGATAGTGATGTGACCATAGTGGTGTCATAGTTATGTGACCGTCGGACTGCCAAGTCATAGGTCTCAAGTTCTAACCCAAGACACGAATCAATAATTTTTCAGATTCATCATGTGCGTATTATAAAGGGTGTAATTAGTGTTAATGTTTGTATTTTTTCTCACATGACAACACCTTTACTTTTAGATGTTATTTTTAAATGTATATGTTGCAACACCTTTCTTATTATCTGTCATGAGTGACGTTCCGCGTAATGTTCAGCTTGTATTTTATAATTTGGAAATTATCTGTCTTTTTAATATTCATCATCAAATTGGTATTATTTATTGTGATCAATAAATTCATAAAAATTAGTCTGACACAGTTCGGTGTTTACACTACATGACATAGATCTACCTAATAAAAACGTAGTAAATTTATCACGTTCGGCTCAGAGCTGCGAGTTTGAATTTCAACAGTGCTATGATACTTAGGCATTCATTAAGGTGTAGCTTAGAATTGGTGAAAACGCACAATAGCCTTTCTCAACTATGTTGGAGAAGGCTTCTAATTTAACCAGATGCAGATGAGTACCAATTTTACGTGTAGCGGTTGCCTATCTGACTTTCGGAACCCAGATTACTTAAATAGGGTTTCTCTCGAACTTACTCAAATCTTTATTGCATTCCATATGTATTACATAGATGATGTAATGAAATGGTAAAAGATCAATTTGGACCCTGTCGGCACAGCAACATTTAGCAGAGAGGAAGAGGGCTAAGTAGCAATTATAGGCGAGACGACAAAAAAATCTAATTAGTCCGTCAGATAGATTTCCAAAACGTATTAAACACATATTTTTTAATTTTTCACGTAAACAAAAAATGAAGACGATACAGTGCGTCGAAAACTCGTGTGACGTCACATTTTGGTACATTTTTTACCATAAAGTGACGTCACAAGCCCCTACTCATGAACTTTGATGCGTTTTATTTTCGTAATTTTTTATTTGATAAAACAAAAAACACGTATCCAATATTTTTCGATAATCTAACTGACGGACTAAACAGAATCATATTTTTTTCAGTCAGGAATCAACCCTATTTACTTACTTGAATAGTAGTGGTAGTGGTCTCCAAACTGGAAGGTTCCCTGCATCCAATCAGCTCGAACCTGACGGCGATCGCTTCGTGCCACGTCAGGGGCTGCACGCGGTACACCTTGGCTTCTATTGGAGGCTCTATCATCTGCTTCGATGGGGTCTTGTTGTCTACTGGACCGCGGAAAACCTGGGGAGAGAAAATAGGGATTTGTATATTAAAAAAAAAAAAAAGATACACTAGGTAGTAATTTAGCACGTCATTGGAATGTCTAACGTCATATAAGCCAGCCCGCAAAACTTCCTTCATTACCTTTTCCCCAGTTATGTATAAGTTCCCAGTAAAAACGGAGGAGCCTATTTATGTATTATTTATTTATATAGTGTTAATGGTTTGCTGTACTAAACAGCAAACCATTAACACTAAATTAAATAATCCTTTCACTCTGTCTTCTCACAGAACCACAAACATTCTAACATGATCGTCTACTACATAAACTCAATGTTTTTCCCATGTGGGTAGACAGAAACCACAGAACGTCACCTAGTACGATCCTTACATACTCCTTTTGCCTCGTCCACGTTCATACATCTGGTTATACGAGGGCGACAGTAAAAGTTTGTAGAACTGGCCACTTGTAAACGATATAATAAAAAAATAAGTTCAAATTTTGAAAATGGAACTCTTTGCCAATATTATTGTGTATGTATTTTATTAATTTGTCATTGTTTACGATGAAAAATTTTTGAAGATCACGATAGATCACATTTTGCATGCTTAAATTGGCACAATACTGTGGACTGCAGATTCACTTGACATCTGGAAATGTATAAAATGTACTGTGTTGAGCAATACATATTTGTATTTGAATAGATGACGATTCAAGACTTGAACGGGTTTATTTTTGGTTTTCAAAGTTAATAACTTTAATAAATGTACGTGGGTCAATGACCGCTATTGTCATCCTAACTGGCAGCAACTTCAACACTTATTACTTAAATCGATTCCAAAGATCCTACAAATAAACAAAGTACAGTTTACTTAGGTCTGCAAGTTCTAGAAACATTTTATGTCCAATAATAGTTACTTCTCACCTTCGGCTTCCCATCGGGTCCATTAACCGTGGAGAAGGTATGTCCATCGTTTCCGTACAGCAAATGGTAGCTGGTGACGTACTGCTCGAAGAGAGGGCTGCCCTGCATCACCACGCCGTACACCGGCTCCCGGCGAGGGAACTGCACTTGGATGTACTGGTTCGTGTCTTGGATGGCTGGGTTCCAGCTGCCCGCTAGAAGGTAGGGACAGTTAAAGAAATTAGTAATTAAAAAAAAACAGTAATTATTACTATTTTTTTATTACTAAATTACTATTTTTATTTTTATAATATTTTTTGAATGATGATGATGAATTTAATAAATCCTAATTTTAAATAGAGAGGAAATCGTGGCTAAATAATAACAGCCCCTCGAATCGATTGCCTAGGTTGGTCTGTGGATGGGTGACCACCCATTACATTCCGAGCTTCCTTTATAGCAGTATTAATACTCGTTTACCTGTGACATCGAGTGGGTGTCCATTCAGCTTGGCGTACTGCGGCTCGTACAGTCCGCTGGCGACGGAACTGGCGCTGAACGAGGACTCCGCCAGGGGCTGGTCTCCCCACATCAGATCTATGTAACTGTATGCAAAATGGTAAAGGGTGGTGTTATATGTCGTACCGAAAATGTCTATAGTTGCTGCCAGTTAAGAAGTCAATAGCGGTCATTGAACCACCTACATTTATTAAAAAAAATTAAACCAAGAATAAGCCCATTCAAGTCTAGCCACGATAGTCGTGATCTTCAACATTTTTTCTAATGAAAAACGATACATGGTTAATTTGTTTTGGTTCATACGAAGAGATATTAGGTAAAGGGCAATGACCTATTGTCATCTTAACTGGTAGCGACTATAGTAGTAGTAGGTATTCCTATCAACTTCTCAATATCCATCAAATAAGGATTGATCCAGGGGCGGCTTCACATGAGTTACAACGGACAGTTCTTCAAATCAAAGTACTGTTGCCAGCGTATCGAGTTAGCACAAACTGTTCAATTTTCTCGTTCAATTTTGCCATCACCATTTTATGGTTTAACTTTACCATCAACATTTTATGGTTTAATATCATTTGGAGAAAGGACAATGCTAAAAATGCAAACACCCTGCGCTATCATTTGAAAACGTTTTTTAGACCTAGAAAACCAATAAATAAATGATCATTTGATTCTGTTTACCTACATTGTTTTTTTTTACGCTAAGTAAGAACTTAACATTATTTTTCCTGGTGCTTATGAAGTCGAAGAGAACTCAAAACTAGTATCCAGTAAGTAAATCAATTGTAACTATTTTAAGTACCCTTTAGAGTTATTGCCCATAAAAAAATGCATATTTTCACATTAAGCCATAGGTTTCAATGTAAAGTTGAAACGTTGCTTTTTGTTATCTAGTATATGCTAATAGTAAATATTTTAATTAAATTTTGGAATACCTGAATGTTAACCCTGCCACTAAACAAATAGCAATTTCTTACATTTAGCCATCGATTTCAATGATGCTACGTGGCATTTTATTACACGCTTATACAAAAAATCTGAGGTACGTTTCATTTGCGCCAAGCCTGGGTTTTTCTTTTCGTACTTCGTTAGCATTCTCCTTTGACGGTTTGTGGTAACTTGATGTGCTGGCGACGGTACTTTTAGGTATTAAAATAGTCATAAAATCATTTTAGGTTCAAATAAAAATGTTAGCATATAAAGGGTGTAAAAAACCTGTTAACGAAGCCGAAAGGCACTTGTTCTCTCCTTTTTTAAATACAAGTTTTTAACTATAGATTTTTAAACACCCTCCACGACCCCCTATTCGATCCATCCATCGGCACAATGTGTTGAGTGCGTTACATTGAGTTCAACCACAAAGCATGATTTTTCACCCCAAAAAAAAGTAATTTCCGAGCAATAATTTTTGCGTAAAGTTACTTAGTTTGATGTACAGAATGCTTGGTTGACGGCTTCGTGATGAGGTTGTTTACAACCTGTATTTTGCTTGCCAATCCGATACAGTAACTCGAGTGTTGTGGCCTGGGGGAGGAGCGCTACCTATTGGAATGTTTTCAAACTTATCTTTGAATTCAATTTTAGTTATAAGTAAAAAAAATACAAAACGCCTAATTGGAGCTTCCCGTGACCCAAAGGCTGGCTTTTACCTTGGCCAGAGGCAAAGTGTTGCCATACAACGTGGCAACGCCGCCAGTCTCTCGGGCACATTACCAGCTGACAGCGTTGAGGACGAGTTTTTCGATGCACTTTTATAGTTTGTTGTTAGTTTATTTATTTTAGTTTATCTAATAGTTTTTAATTAATTATGTATGTCGTTAGTTTATGTGTTATTATAAAAAGATGAAGTTACTTATTCTGAAATAAAAAAAGAGTAAGCAAATAAGTTTTTGAAGTGAATAAACAATAAACTTACTTAACCGGGTTACAGTTAGGAGGCGGAGAAACAGTACTCGTTATGATTAACGGAGCAGCGATTGTAGTTCTCGGCGTTGTTGGGGTTGTCGGCGAAGTGAGCTCCTCCGGCGGCGTTGGCGTAGTGACTGTTGTGGACTCCGTAGTCGGAGGTGGGTATGTTGATGGTGAAGTCTCTTCTGCCACGGTCGTCGATGCTAGGAAGATAGAAAATATAGAAAAAACTTTATTGCTGAATAAAGAATAAGAAAGGACTGTCAGGCGTGCTATACACACCTTCGGGTGTGTTTCACCAACAAATTGAAAGAGACCCTGTATACTTTAGAATAAAACATATACTTACTTGGTTCTTTACATCCAATCAGCTCGAACCTGACGGCGATCTCTTCGTGCCACGTCAGAGGACGGATGCGCAAGACCTTGGCCTCTATCGGAGGCTCAATCATCTGCTTCTTTGGAGTAGTTTTGTTTGACGGCCCCTCGAATACCTAACAGAAAATTTGTAATCTTCAGTTTAATTATCTTATACTTTTATAACCTCCAAAATAGTCTAGTTAGACCATTCATTTCTGTGGTTATTATAAAGGTATCAGACGTTCAAGCTTACTTATCTATCAAGAATCATTTACCAGTTAAAGCGTCGCGCAGAATAGTCTGCTAGAAAGGTCTCAAATAAAGTAGTGGTTTTTTTATAAACATTTAGGGACACTAGGTTTAAACTTTTGGGAAGTGAAATTTCCCGACACGACAGCATTTACTTTAATCGATAAAATTGGTCATAAGCACAGTCTTCTTCAATATTTTGACTTTTTAGGACCAAACCGTCCATCAACTCATCATCTGCCTAGCCTTTTCTCAACTAAGTCGAGGTCGGCTTCCAGTTTTACCGAATGCAGCTGAATACCAGTATTTTACATGGAGCGACTGCCTATCTGACCCCCGCAACCCAGTTAGTACTGGGTAATACGATACCCCTTGGTAAGACTGGTTGTCAGACTTTTTGGGCCACTGACTACCTGTAACGACTGTCAAAGATCTACAAATGACAGCCGGGACCAACAACTTAACGTGCTTTCTGAGGCACGGAGGAAACTAGGTATGTAACGTATGGTCACCCATCCACCAGACCAATCTAGGCAATCACGGTTTAACCTTAAGATCGACCCGAGCGGCTGTTATTATTTAGCCACGGGCTCCTCAAACCGTCCATCAACTACAACTTCTAAACTTCTTCCTACCTTTGGTTTCCCATCAGGTCCTTTAACCTGGTTCAAGGTATCAGGACTGTCTCCATACAAGACTTCGTAGCTGGTGACGTACTGGTCGAAGAGTGGGCTGCCCTGCATCACCACGCCGAAGATAGGCTCAGGGTGGGGAAGCTCCACCTGGATGTACTGGTTTGTGTCTTGAGTTGCTGGGTTCCAACTTCCGGCTGGTGACAAGTGTTATGGTCAAAGTAAATTATCCAAATTATGAGTTAGAGCATAATCATGAGGGACTGATCTCCAAGGAAAAATAAAGGCGCTTCGGGAATTATCGTCTATCGTTGGTAAATACTAACGCGTGATGATGTCTTGTTTAGAGCTTAAACAACCATGGAAGTACTTACCTTTTTTTTAAATGACTACTCGTATCAATGATCATATTTATAGAATAAAACTTTTTTCAACTTTTGTGTAACAGACGATGATACGAGGCGCGGTAGGACAAAAGATAGAATTTTTGCCTCTTTTGACCGAGCGACGGTCGTACGAATTCTGAAAGACTAAAATTAGCCGATCTTTTCTGGCTAAGCTGTATCACGAAACTGTCTCATGAAAGTGACTAAGTTTTAAAAAGAGCTCTATATGTTTTTATTTATTATTTGTTAAAAATTACCTGTGACATCAAGGGGATGTCCGTTAAGTTTGGCATACTGCGGTTCAAACAGTCCGTTTGCGATCGAACTGGCGGAGAACGCGGAATCAGGCAGTGGTTGGTCTCCCCACATGAGATCCATGTAGCTGTGTGTAGAAATAAGAGATTGAATTGATATAGGATGTTGATAACGATGAATCTGGATTCTGATTTGGCTTTGGCTACCTAGTAGTACCAAGGTTTTTTCCTTTTTATTTTATGTTGATACATAAGCTAATAAGTGAGAAACCTCACGATAAAAAAAAAACCTAGGACCTGATTAAGTTTGAAATGTTCTTCTTATTTCCAATTCAATGACACTTTAAAAAAAAACGTCTCCTGTAACAGATCACGTCAGTTGCAATGTCACGGATTTGGACATCTTTTATTATGAAAAATACGCCTTAGCCTCTCAGCCGATTGATTTACAGGCTAAAATAAAGGGTGTAAAAAGACGCATTTATTCTCCCCATCATAACGATTTTTTGTTCTAGACCATACCTGGGAACCTTCTAGTTACGGAGATGTTGGGGGTCAAAGTTCCAACTTATTCTCAAGTTTTTTTTTTAAATACATGTGTTTAATGTATGATTTTTACTTTAAACACCTTCACGACCCCCGTACTATTCAATCCATCCATTAGCACAATGCTTTAAGTGCGTTACATTAAGTTCTGCCGAAAAACGTGATGTTTCACCCCAAAAAAAAGTAAATTAAAAAAAAATTGCATAGTGTTAGTTAGTTTGATGTACAGAATGCTTGGTTGACGAAGCCTCGTGAAGAGTCTGTTTACACCATGTAGATAAAAATTAATGTAAAAGTTCCTTACTCATCAGGACTACATTCAGGTGGCTTCGATGTGGACACCGGCGCCACCGTTGTGGTGGTAGTGGTACGTGTGGTCGGCGGCCTGCTGGTGGGCGGCGAGGGCAGGATGTGCGGCTCGATGATGGGCTGGTGCGTGGAGCCCTCCAGCGGAGTGCTGATGACCACGCACTCGCTGGAGTCGCAGTGGAACTCGTTGTTGAGGCACTGGCACTTGATGCAGCCGTCTACTACCACGCCTCCGGGCTGTTGGGGGAAACGATTTTTGAGTATCGGTCGGTCGGTGTAGACAGAAGATTCATACCCATCCTAGCCTATTAAATGAGCAATATTTCATGTTCTCAAAAACGGCCCTAACGATTTCGATGAAAGTTGCAGTAAAGGACTTTACGGGGGCGAAAAATTTATCTAGCTAGGTCATATATCTGGAAAATTCGCTTTCTCAATTTTCAACCGAGCAGAGATCGAACGCCCAGATAATGACAAAAAAATTGTGAGCCGTCACGGGACGCCTGGCAGATGTGAAACATCGAAATTATTTTGTACAAGTAATATGCTTAAAAGAACAGATTACGATAGGAACTAAATGGCTTAATGAAAAAATAAAATATTACAAATTTTTCCCTAAAAAAAACCCTTCTAACTTAACCTGACCGAGTCAGGGTGCCCCAAGTCGGTATAAAAAAGTAAATATAAAAAACAAACACACAAAATAAAATAAACGAAAATATAACAAAATAACTCGATTCACAAAAAGAAAAGCCTTATTCTGGAATCGAACTCGAAGTCACGAGATTGTAACCCAGCGCTGTGCCCCGAGACCAGCTGGCTTGTTGTAAACCGAGGTGAATATGTAGATCTTATGCTGCTTCAACAGGTCGGTAATGTTCGGGATTGTTTGGGCCGGGTTCCACGCCATTTATTATGTTTCACATCAAAAATTGCACATAACTCTTTCACAAAGACTGAGGACTGTCATTAACAAAATATTTGAAAAAAAAAAGGAAATAATTATATTATATTGTATGTATATGGTGTTTGGTTAAAATGAATATTATCATGTCTACATACATACAACTCGACTAAAAAGGCAGTGACAAGCCAATGACATTGCCGATTTTGACAGAAAACCTGGCATTGCCAGGTAGGAAATATGTAGCTCCGCGTTTCGCCACCATGTTAACTTTTTGTCGGGCTGTATCTTAGTTGGCAAACAGCTACATGATATTTTTGAGTCACAACAGCCTGATCGCAGGTTAAACTAGACTTTAAATACCAGTCAGTAGTTTCCGTATTACTACGTACCTTAATGATCTTTTCATCAGCAAAGCAGGTACAGTCCTTCTTAGACACGCAGGTCTTCTCGTCACGCCAGTAAGAGTCAAAATCGCATGGCTTCCCTACGCAGCCTTCTACGCACATCTGTAGAAGAAAACCATCATAATAAATATTGATGTCACGGTTGGCTTAAAATATTTTCTTTATTTACCATTGTATATACTTGAAAAAAATCAGTATTTTAATTGTAAATAACTTGTACCCAAACTGACTGACAAGCTGTAAATGGGCTTTGTTAACCGTTTGACCAAATGGGGTATCATCGATCGACTCGTCCCAAATACAATGCCAGTGTGGGTCCTCCCAAACTTTAGCTAAAGCTCAATGTGTCAAGTGAATGCCCGTTTACTCTACATGAAGTTCTAGATATCCTTACCTCTCCGATGCATCTTCCTTTAGCTACAAGAATCCTTCGGAAGTAGTCGCACAGTCTGTCACAGCGGTATGCGCACGCGCTGTACTCTTGTCCGGGAGGACAACGTGACGTCGTAGCCGTAGGACTGGTGTAATCCGGTGATGATCCTAGACGGAGAGGAGGAATGAGACGGTGAACTTATGAGACGAAGAGGTGGTACTTCTGCACACGGACGCATAGTGAGCAGGTACCTCTCCCTGGAGCCCTGACCACCGAAAGTCTGGACCTTGTTTCTGATGCCGTTAGGATACATTTTTTTAAATATTTTTTTTTTAGTATCTGTCATCATCTTCCTGCCCGTATCCCATGTTACTTGTGGTCGGCGCAACACGTTTTTTTCTTCCATTCTCCCCTGTCAACCGTCACACAATTATTTACACCCAAAAGGGTGTATGATGGATTGTGTGAGGAATGATATGAAGGTTTTCTTTCATATCAATCCATCCATCGTTTCTTTGGTCTTCTCTCCATCCATCAACATTTATATTCATCACTCTTTTAGTCACATGCGATTCTTCCCTCCTCATCACATGCCCATACCAAGACATTTTGTTTAATAAGTGTACAGAAAATAAATGAAGGAGAATAAATATTAAGTTTATTTTCTCCACCTTTTTTTCAATAATACATTGATGTTGTGGAGACTGGAGCCTGTACTAAGATACCAGTGTTACATATGTTTCTAGGATTCGAGACAAAGTAAATATATACACATACCTTGAGGTGCGACTGTTGTAGGTGTAGTTGAGATGGTCGTGTTCACAGCTCCTAAAAATGTAATATTGGTGATATAACATAACATCACGCCTGTAACACCCGAAGGGTGAGGCAGAGGTGAACCTAATAGCACACACACATTTCACCAGTTGTGTTTAAGTCCCATGTTATAAGGAGTTGCTGATGGCAATAGGCTACTGGGCACGAATACCATGGATGCTACTAAGAAATTCCTGATGGAAAAACATCCATCGTTCCTTTGATCTTCCCCACTCTTATAGCTTACAGAGAGTTTTTTATCTTGTAGTATAGTGCCTAACCTGGTGTCAGGGTTATTTTTAAGCCGCTCATGGGCCTCTGACTTGGTTTTACATGCCGTCAAGAAATATCTCTCAGGCTAACTAATTACCTCGCGATGGTTTCCTTCACCGAAGCAAGTAAATTATACAATACGCACAACAATCCGAAAAATCAGAGGTGCTCAGGCGTGCCTTGGGTTCGAACTCAAGACCTATGCCTTGGCTGTCTCTAGAGATAAATATAAATAAATAAATATTGCTGGACATTATACACAGCGCCAACTAGTGCCACACTAAGCAACGAGGTTTGTGTCGTAGACACCAGATAGTTGATATACTAATAGATACTTTTTGTTTGTAAATGCATACTCATTATACATATAAACATCCATGACTCGGAATCAAATTTCTATGCTCATTACACAAACATTTGCTCCTACCGGGATTCGAACCCGGGACCCTAAGAACGTGAGGCAGCCTCACTATCGCTGCGCCATTCGGGTCGTCAGATGATTCTGTATGATAAGGGAAGCGTAAAATAATCAAGTCCACTGACCAGGCGTAGTCCCTCCACATTCCGGCCTGACCTGGGCCACACTGTCGGGCCAGTCGCACACCATGCTCACGTTGTTGTACATAGTGCCGGGCCCACACGACTTCAGCACGGGCCCGTCCGGCGCGCACTCGTAGAACTTCGTGCAGTCGTGAGGGTGCGGCTCGTTCAGACGCACCGAGTTCTCGCAGAGAGACGGCTCTGTATCAGGATGAAGACGTCATGTAACATCATGCGTGTTACCAAAAGCAGTAGGTCGTTTTTTGTTCCACAACAGCATAGCCATTCTCAAACGCTTCGATTCGGAAAGTCGTATGTCTATCTCGCGCACTCTTTCGCAATGCCAAAAAAGATAAATAAAAAATAAACGCTGGACATTACACACAGCGCCATCTAGTGCCGCACTAAGCCGTTGCTTAGTGCGGCACTAGATGGCCGATGATGATGGATGGATGGAGAGGCTTGTGTCGTGGACACCAGATAGTTGATATACTACATAGATACTTTTTGTTTGTAAATACATACTTATAATACATAAAAATCCAACATAGACTTACGACTTGTCGAATCGAAGCGTTTGTGAATAGCTATGCAGGACTGTGAGGAAACTGTGAGGTTTAACTGTGAGGAAGCGAGCCTGTTCAGTAATCGTTCGCAAATTTAGACTCCAGGTATCCCCTGTAAATTTCCATAAATTTCCCAAAAATCACTTTACTATACCCAGATCAATACCAACACCACTCAGATTACAAAAAACAGTAACTTTTCCAGGAAATATAAGGAAAAATAATTAAACTGTGTGGAGATGCAATTTGGGAGGCCTCTCTCTAACCATTGGCTGCGATACACTGCGATCAAAACTCTCGGTTTGAATGAACTCTATGAATCCAGAAAGGGTACTCACCTTCACACTCGCAGTACACTCTGATCTCGAAGTCTGCACACTCCTTGCCGAGCTCCTTGCAGTACAGTCCTCGTTGCAGACTACATTCCACATCAAGTCCTGTCTCTTTAGGAGTCTTGTGGTCGCCCACTGTGCGGCATTCTATCTTCTTCATCATGCTCTCTTTGCACATTGGTGTGCCGATTGCCTGTTTTTGTAAAAAAAAATACATAAAAACCGGCCAAGTGCGAGTCGGACTCGCGCATGAAGGGTTCTGTACCATCGTAGTAGGGCAAGCACTAATAATAATAAGATAGAATTAAAGGGGGAGCCCCCTTTAAATTTTGAAGTGAAAACTTCTTTAGGCGCGTTGAGCACTTTTTGGGTGAAGGAAAAACATTGAACTCATCGTCACTTGACGTAACGTGTGGTCACGCTTCGTAGCACTCGTAGGCGATCCGCTACGGCGTAGCACCAAATAGGCATGCGCGGGGCACAACACAACCAGTGCTACGACTGGGGCGGGGCCTGTGTACTTTTTGTTTTCATTTTTATTAGCAGTCCCCAAAGACTGCCCCGATTGTTTTTTTTAATTATTTGTTGTTATAGCGGCAAGAGCAGTACACATTCTGTCTACTTATTACGGATTATGAGACACAACCCGCTGACACAGACAGACGGACGGACGAAAAGCGGAGGCTTAATAATAAGGTCCCGTTGATTTCCCTTCGGGTGCGGAACCCTAAAAACTAACATCACTACAGACTGTATTCACGTCTAATTTGCATCAGACGCTGCGCAGACTCTTTTTAAATTAATTTCAATTCATGACTAGGATATGAGATTTCAAATATAACCTCCTCTCTTGAAGTCGTCTAATAAATGTTTATGTTTACTTCACTGACAGTATAGTGTATTCTGAAGTATGTTACCAGTTCGTTAGGTCGTGGTAGCGGCTCGTTGTCAATAGATTCTCCGTGGGCTCCTGTCTCGGGCGCTCCTCTGTTGATCCAAGAGGTCCAGCCGGTCACGCACTTCAGTGGTTCGTCGTGAGGTTTCGGTGACGTCACTTCTTGCGACTGGGGGGAAGAACATTAGAATTTATTTTTTTGTAAATATAGAGACCTGTGACTCCGCTCTGTGAGAGACAGTGAGCAATTATCTACCACGAGGGCCATACCTTACGGAGATATTGGGGGTCAAAGTTCCAACTTTTTACAAGTTTTTTTTTTTAAATAAGTAGGTACATGTTTTTAATGTTAGAACTTTACTTTAAGCACCTCCGCGACCCCCACACTGTTCAATCCACCCACCAGCACAATTTTTAAAGTGTGTTACATTGAGTTTTGCTGTAAAACATGATTCTCACCCCAAAAAAAAAGTCGTTTCCCAGCAATAATTTTTGCGTAAAGTTACTTAGTTTGATGTACATAATGCTTGGTTGACAGCTTCGTTAAGTGTCTGTTTACACCCTGTATAGATACTTGTGTCTCTATAAAGGGTGTCACAGGTGTCACAGGTGTCACAGGTCACAGGTCTCCTCTCTGTGAGAGAATTTATCAATAGGGAATATGCATGTAATTTTTTTTTACTTAGATCAATAAAATACAGTATTATCAACCCAAGAAAAGTATTAAAAGTTAAGTTCAACTACTGCTTGTCCTTTAAAAAATAATATTAAACTTATGCAATTTTCTATAACAGTTCAAACGTCCGTGACTGTCACGGCCATGATGTGACGTCATTTACCTCTATCTGCCTTGTTTACATCCATTTTTTTTGGCGTTAACAAAGTAATTAAACTAATTGTATGTGCTATTACAATAAAACTTTATGAAACTTTAGGCACTTTTTAAATGAAAGTGTTTTTTTTGACACAGACTTTGACTTCACTACCGGCGTTATCGAGGACGACGCGTTTTGAGAGTGCGTTCCGTTTCACCAAAAACTTGCTCCATAAAACAATTAATTATAAAATAAGTGATGTTTTAGAAACTTAAAAAAGTGTACCACAATCATTTTATGCGCCAATACAAGGCATTTTTAATAAATAAAAACAGTTTTGTATTTCTTGCATATTCCCTATTATCTACCACGAGATCCTAGCGCGAGTTGGTGAATATTACACGCCTATGATTTTTGCATTTCACAACATAAATCGAAAACTCACCGGGTGTATAGTAGTACAAGGCTGCCCCGTACAGATCTTCTGGTTCTTGGAGCAGCGACAGGTATGGCAGTCGTCCTCCTCCAGGAGCTCTCCCTCCGCGACGTCTCTGCCCGCCAGGCTCATGCACACCGGCTTGCACTTAGCGCGAGGCACGCACTCCGCGTGGGAACTGTTCTTGTATACTTGACCTTCGGGGCACGACTTTTTCGGTTTGCAACCTGTGGGTTGGCCAGACGGGATACGAAAATTGTTTACTACTTAAAAATAATGTAATATTTAATATGACATAGTAACACATACCAATTAAACAATATTTTATAAGACCTTACCGTACCTATTCCTAAATTATATTAATTAAGATTAGCACGAATTTATCTAACAATTTGATACAAACAGTGCTATATATTACTTTAAACCTTGAGAAAACGTCTGCTGTTACGAGTCAAACTTAGAGAAAACTGGAGTGCACGTAGCTAAGCATAGGGATTTTTGCAAAGCACACATTTTTTAACGCGGAATGAAACTTTTTCGTAGGAAATCGAAGCTAATGTTATCAATTTTTTAAGGAAATCTTTAAAACTGAATTGTGCCAATGACGTTTTAGAATAAATTTCGTCAGTGGATAAAACCTTACCTTCCACACAAGTATCTTGTTCACAGTTGGTCTTCATTTCAAGGTAGTACAGGGTGTTGTCACACGTCTCCAGCGGGCAAGCAGATAGGCACGCGTCGTAGTTGGAGCATTCCTCGTCACATTGCATAGCTAGTGAAAAATAAACAGTTAGTTTCAGAATAAAAGTATTTATTTTGTTTCTGAACAGATTTTTAGGTTGTTATGTTCCAGGCATAAATCCACGAGAAATGTAAATGTATACCTGACATAGAGTCGATGTAGTATGTAGTCGATGTAGTGACCTAGATATTGGTGTAGGCTACCACAGCAAACAATCTTGACGGGAGGACTATAATATACTAATCTCTAAAATAGATACTCACGACAAATCGCCTGCGTCCTCCACTTGAAAGTAACTCCTCTGTTAGCACAAGCGTGCGCATACGCCGCCAGCGCCGTGCAGGCGCACTCGCAGTCGGCGCCCGCGTCGCATGCGCAGGCGTCGCGCGTGCAGCGCGAGATGTAGGCCGAGGGCGATACCTCCGCGTGGCACAGCGTGAAGGGGAACTGTTTCATCGTGCTGCAGATTGAAGACGCCCATTCTTTGCGTTCGGGACGTTGTTTGCAGTGGTCCTGTATGAGAAGATGATTCTTAAAATATCTTAAATGAGGCTGATAATCAGCAAGTCAAAATTTACAAGAGACAATCCCCCAAAAGAAACGCGGAAAAAACTTCCCAGCAACACATCTGTGTGATAGGTTAGAAGAACCTAATTTTTAACAATAGTATGTAAAGTTAATATAAACAAAGATCTAGATCTATTAAATTAAATTATTGTTGTTGTCAGCTAGCAGACGCCAAAAACCAAAAGTAACAGAAAATATCTCGGTTTGATACCTTGCCACCTGGTTTCATTGTCATTGACTTGTGACCAATAGAAGGCTTGTTTCACAAACCGGCCTGGGCATTTTAAAGACGGTCGGCCCTCAAGTGTCAAGAGAAAGGAAAAGTGCTAATATAAATTTTGAATCAGCCGAAAAAAACATCCTAAAACAGAATATTAGGCTGTGACTTTCATAAAGTAGAGATGTGAAACTAAAAGAATACCGACGCTGTCGAACAAGGGCGTCGCCTGCTTTTGAGCCAAGGAGGGGGGGGGGGGGGGCAGTAAAGTGCGTGTAACAACGGAATTGTAAGGGTTAAGTTTACTAGTTGTCTTGTCTTCTAAGAATCTAAAATTAATTGAGCTCTCAAATTGATTCAGAAATAGATGTTACATAATCGACTAGGGAGACAATTCTAAAATCAAAAGGAAGTAGTAAGGTTCCAAAAGCGAGCGAAGCGAGCTCGGAAATTTGAATACCCTACCTTGCACAGGTTAGAATTGTTTCGAGCCATTATACAAGAGTTACTTGGTCGACTTGCAGGCAAAGCCAAGGGTCAAAGGGAAGTAGCCTGCAAAAGCAGCTCAAAAAAAGCTGCAACTGCAAAAGCAGCTCAAAAATTTTCGACACCTTGCCTTGGAACGTTTAGAATTGTTTCGACTTATTGTGAGTAACTTGGTCGACTCATAATAGACAATGTTAAGATCCAAGGGAAAGTAGGAGCAAGAGCGAGCGAAGCGAGCTCGAAAATTTTCGACACCTTGCCTTGGACAGGTTAGAATTGTTTCGACTTATTGGAGTATCTTGGTCGACTTATAATGTATTACTTTAATTAATGACTTTAATGTTAAGATCCAAGAGACAATAGGAGCAAGAGCAAAGGGAGGTCGAAAAATTTTACATTTTACCTCTAAAAAATTCAGATATTAATAATATGTAATTTGAGATCACAGATACAATCTAAAGGCAGAAAATAGGAACCTTTGTTTTAATTTTTTTTTCCCTGGGTTCAAAGTACGAACCGCGCGCATTGGTTTAAAGAAAATATAAAATAAATATAAATATATAAATATCGCTGACGGACATTACACACAGCGCCATCTAGTGCCACACTAAGCAACGAGGCTTGTGTCGTGGACACCAGATAGTTGATATACTACATAGATACTTTTTGTTTGTAAATACATACTTATTATACATATAAACATCCATGACTCGGAAACAAATGTCCATGCTCATCACACAAACATTTGCTTCTACCGGGACTCTAAGAACGTAAGGCAGCCTCAGTATCGCTGCGCCATTCGGGTCGTCAAATGTGTAAGTTTCTAGCGGTAGTTCGAGTTCTCAGAGGCTCATTTTTAGCCTTAAAAGTATTTTATTTTTAGATTGATTTTACTGATCCATCTGTGGAACCAATTCTGTGGCATCAGGCACGAAAATTAAAAACTTTTAAAAATCCTGAGTCTCAAGGACCCTTACCAATACTACAGATAGAGTCCAAAAGTAAATTGAATTAGGTGCTTGGCTTGACTGAAGAGGCCGTTATTTTAATTGATGTATTGCGATATTATTGTTTAATAGCAAAAGAAAGTCGACCGCTAAACGGCCACACTGACCCATCAGGCATCTGACCCGAATTGCTCGTATGGCCAGTCCGGGCCTGGCTTGCTCTCTGAATAGAACTGTAATATATTGACTATAAGACGCATTAACAAATCTGGATCAGTAGAGCGCATAAGAGCCAACAAAACTGCAAGCTCTTATGGCAAGCAGACTGTTCCGAAAACCCGAACCTCATGAAGAGTAGTCTGTTTTAAGGGCAAGCCAAGCTTTTAGGTTTGTATGAAAGTACTGCTACTAGTCTGGATATGACTAGGTATATTCAAAATACTACAAATTGGTATCATGTTCGTGTATTTAAAAAAAACAGCAAGACTAAATCTGTTGCGATTCAGCTTGTATAGTGCTTTAAAACCATTTCATTAAATGCAAAATACTTAAAATTCAATTTTAGTAGTTTTACTTGGACTGTACTTAAGGCCCTTCTAACCCAGGGGTCCGAAAGGACCGATGCCTGCCGGGGTTGCGGGACTATTCGAAAGAGATACCGTGGCCCCGGAACACAAAGGGCGATGAAGGAACATGGATGGGTTTTAGTCAGTAAAAGTCTGACACTCCCTCCTGCAAGTCATTTGATGATTTCCCATCCGAAAAAAAAAAAAAAAAAAAAAAAAGGCCCTTCTAACCCTAAAAAAAAAACTGAACAGAAACACTGTTATAATAAAGTTCTAATCAGCTTGCACTACAAAGCGGTTGTTACGTCAGTCACTGCGGCCGAAAAAAATGAGTGATTTTTTGCGATTTACAAAAATCCAATGATTGGACTAAAAAAAATAAAACACATAAGACCTGCTTTATAGTTACTTCAGTTAGTATGCAAAGTTTCATGATCTAATTTGAAGTACTTTTTGAATACCAGCGGTTTATTGTTCGATTTGGAGGTAACTTTGGATTTTTTTTCTATCGAGAAAAGTTATGGAATCGTGTTTTCGTCACACATAGTACCTAGCATTGATCCTCAACTTTACCATATATTTATTTCAAAATTAATGCTGCAGTGTTTTAGGCGTAACGGGGGATTATGCTAAGCCATTTGAGGCATGGTTATGATTGCATGAAGGTAAATTAGATTCTTAAGAAAAGACATCATCAACAACTCACCAACAGCCGCTGCGGCTTAGGACACGTAGACTTGAGTTTCCAGGAGTCGGCAAAGATGAGCGCTGAAGATTCAGCCATTCCACCGCCAGACGGCGTTTGGAAGTCGTCGCGTCTGTCGCTGTTATAGTTACCGCATAGACCTTTCACCTGCAACAAGCAGTTGGTTAGTTAACAAGTCAAGACAAGAGGCAAGTAAAACTTCCTTAGAGTGTTGGGTGTGGACTGTATGTTGGATTATTTCAAATAACAACTTCGGACTTGATTCTTCAGAGTTCTATTTATTCTTCAGGGCTAGTCGGTTGCTTCCAAGACTAACTGACTTAATAGAAGATTAAATACACTTATACGCTGCCTTGATTTTATGAGTCGTAGTACATATTTCAATCGTACAAGCTATTTTAATACCGTCAATAAAATCAATAATGTTAAAAAAAACCGGCTAAGTGCGAGTCGGACTTGCGCATGAAGAGTTCCGTACCATCGTAGTAGCGGAGCCCCCTATAATGCCCCCTGTCTAGCTATCACGGTTCATGAGATACAACCTGGTGACTGACAGACAGACGGACAGTGGAGTCTCAGTAACAGGGTCCCGTTTTTACCCTTTGGGTACAGAACCCTAAAAAAAGATATATTTACGAGTTTAAAATACAATGGTACTCATTAGAGCCCATGCATTCGATGAAATAAATTATTAAATATTGAAATACCAGAAATATTGTGTAAAAGAACTGCTTTTATAACAAAAAAAAAAAAAATTGCGATCCGCTCCGTCTTCACACGGGTCCAATTTACTAACAACAGCGCCACCTACCGGATCCAAAACTATCCTATCTTTCAAGCTGGAACCAAGCATAGACATTTACGTAGTTTCGGAGACGGAAACGCGATAGACACGTCATCATCTGCCGAGCCTTTTCCCAACTATGTAGGTGTCGGCTTCCAGTCTAACCATATCAGGAATTTTACATGGAGCGACTGCCTATCTGACCTCCACAGACTTGTAGTCAGACTTTTGGGCCACTGTCTACTTAACTACTACTACGTCGAAGATGTACAATTGACAGCCGGCAGCAACTGCTTAACGTGTTTTCCGAGGCACGGGGGAAACTCGGTGTGTAACGGGTGGTCCCATCCACAGACCAACAACGGCGACTGAATATCGACCCGAGCGGCTGTTATTGTTTAGCCTTTAGCTCTGCGATAGACACGTGATTTCTATGCAGGGTGACTGAATCTAGAATTAGTAAATGACCTCCTATACAGGTGTCTTTTTTTACAATTAAAAAAAAAATGGGTATAATAGTGACTGGGTCACTGAGGACTTAAAAGACAATGTAGACATAGACAGGGAGCGCAGGTCGCTGGCTGTCCGCTGCAACATGCTGGCCCGCAGGTTTGCACGCTGTACTGAACCGATAAAGATAACGCTTTTTAAGGCATACTGCCAGTCGTTTTACACGTGCAGCCTGTGGACCAAATATACCCAGCGGGCAATACAGCGACCTGCGCGTTCAGTACAACAACGCGTTCAGGGTGCTGTTGGGGTTGCCGTGGCGATGTAGCGCGTCAGGGATGTTTGCGGAAGAGATGCGCTTCCATGTTGACGCGCTTGCGCTCCTCCTCCAATGGCATCCTGAATGTGTTTTCAGACCGGTGGGACTCTCCTCTCCTACGAAGGTGGATAAGTGTTCAGACACTCTTATCCAAATAAACTGTTGTTCCATTGAACGAACAGTTCATTGTTATTCTTGGTGTTTATTATTGTAAATTTAATTTAATACTAATATTAGGCTAAGTTATACTACTACTAACAATATATGGATGTAATTCTGAAATAAATATTTGAATTGAATTGAATAGGTGAACGGAGTAGAAGCAAATGGCATTCTTAGCTTTTTTTTTTTATTCGAAAAAAAAAAACGAAATTCAAATCATACGTGTATTGCGTATGATTTGAAATTCGTTTTTAATCATATTTTTTTTCAAAACTTCTTTATCTATGTTCGTTCGTGTAGCGTTTTTTGACTATAGATCAATATTTTTCTAAGCTGTGGAAATAAAAACCTAGGTACGCCTTAAGCTTCTACTCCGTTCACCCATTTTTTTTGGAAAGTGATAAAAATGTCATCTGGTATTTGCGGTCCTATCTTCCAGTCAGCCTGTATATTAAAGAAAGTTTCTGATGAAGAAGAATACTTACTCTTCCTTGCCAAATGGAGTCGACTTTGACGTAGACTCTCATGCCGCGGTCCCATTGCAGACTCATTCCAAGAGATGGCACATCCAGGAATACGTAAGCACCCGCCATTCGCATCTTGATCCTAGGACGAAACAATGTTTCAAAGTAAGAAACTTTTTAAGCTTTCACAGTTTATAACTAAACTTACACTGTGACTTTCGGGATATCTTCCGTGATTATCAAATGATAGCTTATGCCCGCGGTTTCACTCGCGTAGAGTTCGATAATTGTCCCACGGGATTACACTACCGGGATAAAAAGTCTCCTATGCGTTAATCCAGGTTTTAAACTATCTGTTTGCTAAATTTCATCCAAATCCGTTTAGTAGTTTTTGCGTGAAAGAGTAACAAACATACACTCATCCATCCTCACAAACTTTCGCATTTATAATATTAGTAAGATTCTGAGCTCCCGATTTTGGAAGATATGCCGATAGTGTAAATTTAGTAAGATACTTAAACAATTTTAATGGGTACTCGTAAAACTATTCTTCTTCTTCTTTATCGATTAGTGCCTAACCTGGTGAAACCAGCCTGGCCTGGTGGTAAAACTATTGAAAAAAAACCCTCCATTTGGGAACGTGGGAATCTAGTGATCTAATTTGTAATCAAGTGTTTTTACATAAACATAACCAGACACAATACCGGACTCGGGCCTGCTACTGACAAAATTCTTGATGAAAACACTCAGTGACACCCCGGGGATCGAACCTTAAACCTCCTGCAGCATAGCAGTGCCGCTTGCGTTCACTAGAGCTACACAATTAAAGCTTTTATCTTACTACTACATATTTTAAGTTTGTGAGGATGAATTAATGTATGTGATGTTTAGTACTCTTTCACGCGAAACTACTGAACAAATTTGTATGAAATTGAACACACAGATAGTTTATAACCTGGATTAACACATAGGGTACTTTGTTCCGGTAGTAGGATCCCGTCGAGACGGAATGGGACGCCGTCACCTCCTTCTGCGAAGCAGTAATGCTAGAGAAGGAGGTGGCGGAACGTGAGAGGGAGAGAACCTCACAGCGTCCCGGCCGCCGCGGGAGACGCCCCGGGCGTGCACCGTAGGCGCGGGCCTGTGGACGGTGGGCTATGGGCTAGCGAGCCGTCCGGCCGGCTCATGACGACGGGCCGTGTCGACAAGCAGGAGTGTGAGGGGTGCTGCCGGGGCTGCGGGACTGTTCGAAAGAGATACCGTGGCCCCGGAACACAAAGGGCGATGAAGGAACATGGATGGGTTTTAGTCAGTAAAAGTCTGACACTCCCTCCTGCTCCGCCCAGAGCGGGAGAAGTCATTTGATGATTTCCCACCCGAAAAAAAAAAAAAAAAAAAAAAAGTAAGATCCCGTGGAACAATTTCCAAACTACGCGGGCGAGGCCGCGGGCTTAAGCTAGTGATTTCATAAACGACAAACGATTTTAACATTTTAAGCAAATAGTTTATTAATCAGTTCTCTAACGTGGACGTATGAAGGATGTAAGGATCGTACCAGGTGACGTTCTGTGGTTTCTACCTACCCCCATGGGAAAAACCGTGAGTTTGTTACGTATGTGTATTAATTTAACGACCCGAATGGTGCAGAGGTAGTGCAAGGCAGCCTGCCTTACGTTCTTAGGGTCCCGGGTTCGAAACTCGGTAGGAGCAAATATTTGTGTGATGAGCATGGACATTTGTTTCCGAGTCATGGATGTTTATATGTATAATAAGTATGTATTTACAAACAAAAAGTAACTATGTATCAACTATATGATGTCCACGACACAAGCCTCGTTGCTTAGTGTGGCACTAGATGGCGGTGTGTGTAATGTCCAGCAATATGTATTTATTTACCTCTTTAGCTTCGAAATGTCTGGAATAGGTGTATCCTTGGTAAGAGAGACAATTTCTTCGTTACCACCGCTGCCAACCTTCAGGGTCACGGACTTGGAGCAGGTGGCACCAGTTGTGCCGCATGGTACGTTCTAGAGGAAAACGGGAAGTTTTTAGTTTTGTAAACAAAGTTTGCATAACCAACAATTCCTAGTTGACTGATGAGTAGGGGACCCCAGGGGGGTTTTCAACAAGGATACTCAGAATTCAATCTTGATAGCTGAGTAGGTAGGGTGTGATGAGAGAATGCGCTTTTCATCTCATCGTGTGGAGCCTGAATCAAAACGACTTACGGCTATTTTCAATAACTTATTAATACTCTCTGTCTGTTTGACATTTAGCATACGGACGGTTAGAAACAAAACTTCACAAAAAGCTTTCTTTGATTTTTCTATGATTCAAGTGACAGGTAGGTGACGCGGAAAGGATATTTCAAGCTAACTTTGTTTGTAGAAACATCGATAGCTACGAGACGTGGCATATTAACAGTTATACGTAAGTTAGTTATAGGAAACGGCCGTTAAACAGGCAAAACTTCTCGAAGAAGTTTGTGGCTTTTTACTAAATCTGAAATAACATGATTCGAAACTATATTGCATCCACTTATTCCCGTTGTTATATGAGATTATAAAACAGATAAGAGCAGTATTTAATGGGTTTAGAATTATACTTTTTAAACCTGATCCTCTCCTGGGTATAGGCTACCTTGAAGGCCTCTATTCTTGGGCCAAACCAATACTCGTAATTTTACGCAAAAGTGATCTGTCATGCACGTATTCCTATAATCACCGTTTTTGACCAACCTCACCTTACCTCAACTGCGTACAATCTACGTAACACCCTACATTTGTACCTTATCAGTGTAGCGAACATAAAATAATTTGACAAAAAGAAGCTAGCGACATCTATGAAGCAAAATGAAGAACTAACATCATAATCCTGAATCGCGACACTAAAGTTATTCGCGAGTTAACCGAGATGACCATATAGAAAAACTGACTATAATAGGTTAGTTTCCACCATCAATAAATTGCAAATCTATTTATTCCGTCAGTTAGAATATTGGAAAATAATGGACACGCATCAAAACTCGGGAGTACTCGGGGCACGTCAGCAGAACGCACTAAAAAATATACCACGGCGTGACGTATTGAGAATTTTAAAAGCGTCTTATCTTCGTCAATTTTAGTTTACGTAACAAAAGAAAAAATAGGGTTCAAATATTTTTTGATAATCTAACTGATGGACTAATTAGATTTTTACAGTTGACAAGCCTATCCTACTGTCGGGCATTCCATCAGATACAACACCCGTCCGTTCAGAAGGATTCTCCCTTTTCAACGGAGAACCTTTGTACCTCTAAAACAGAGTCAACCACTCCTCACCTGAATCTCCACATCGAAACCATCCTTGCTGTCCATGACGCCCTTGGCCAGGAGATAGGTGCAGACCCCTTCGAAGTCGTAGTCTGTTCCGTCGAAGGTGACCACGTGGGAGTCTCCCCATGCGGAACACACGCCGGCGCATTTACGTTGACTGCACGACCAGTTGCCGCTCTTGCATTCGCTGTGTAGACAAATAAATTATAATATTAGAATAATTTTTAATATGATGTTGTCTTGGCTAATTCTTAGGGCCATACATAAATTCAAAGTGTAACATGGTGTGACAAGAGGTGGAAAAGGTTCTAAATTTCGTGACGTCATATTATTGTCGTATATGAGCTGCGACAAGAAAGAGAGGGGGGGGGAGCTAAATATTATATTGTTACTGTAGATCCTATCAACTCATCAATTAAATTGGGATAATAAACATTTATTATATTTTTTAATTTATTTATTTGAAAAGCATCTCCATTCCTTTTTAAAGGAATACACCTTGAATAATACGATTATATTTTTTCAATTAATTTATTTGTCGGAGGGCAAATTTTTATTATAAACCCGTTTGAGTCAGCTGTCTGTGCAATTGTGTGTCAATGCTGACCAAGCAGTATCGATATCGCCTTGGCTCGCGTCGTACAAAGAAAGTGAAAGGCACGTAATACGTACGCATAATAAATACAAATATACGCAGTGTCCACAAAGTATTGTTTAATTTAGATTCAAGTAATAACGGGGGCGTAGCTCAGATGGTAGAGCGCTCGCTTAGCATGCGAGAGGTACCGGGATCGATACCCGGCGCCTCCAAACAGATTTTTTCTTTTCGGTGATTTTTTTATACATGTTTCGGGAAAAAAACCTATGAAGCAATCAAGTAATCTACAACTATCATCTGCAACGCACACTAATAAGCACCTTATAGAAATGGCCTCGTATTGGAATTAGCCGAAGCTTTTGGCTGCATTAATGCAACTATAGCATGTCCTATTTATTGGGTCAACAAGTGACTCTGTGTAAGTTAGGTAACGTAGTTAGAACTAGATGACAATCTATTGATTGCCGTCTAATCGTCTATCGAGGATTGATCAGCGGTGGCCCAGTCGTGGGTTCGAACCCAGGCACGCGTTTTACTTTGTGTTATTTATTTCATCACCACTGCAGTAAAAACGGGGAAGGAAAACATCGTGAGGGAACCGGCATGTCTTAAAACGAAAAATTCAAAGACATGTGACATCTACCAACCCGTGCTAGGCCCACGAGGTGGATTATAGCCCATTCCCTCTCATAGAGAGAAGGCCTGTATTCCAGCAGTGGGAACATTATAGGCTGATTATTCCATGCTATGAAGATTTTTATAAGGAATCATACACCGGCGACCCCATTACGCGATTTTACATTTCGAAAGTTTTTTTTGTGTGTTCGGGAAGAATCAGTCTTATAATCAAAGCTACAAGGCATGTTGGGGTCGGCTTCCAGTCTAACTGGATGAGCTGAATACCAGTATTTGACATGGAGCGACTGCCGATCTGACCTTCACAACCCAGTTAGTACTGGGTAATCACGAGTACTAACCATTTATTACATTCCTCTTGCATGGTGTGACCGTCAGAGTAGCTCCTGCCGCCGTGGTGACAGGGGCACCGAGCTGGTGGGACACACTTCTTGGACATGGTGTCAAGGACGAATCCTTTCTTGCACTGGCAGCCGGGACGACATTCTGCGGTTGTTGATGTTGGCGGGAGGTGCATGTTCTGTAGGAAAATGATAATTATTATATTATGTACTCATCACAAATTGATTTTTTAATAAAACCAAAATCTGACTGAAATCTACAATAAATTTTTCAACCTCATACAGTGTCTAGCCATACGCCATTTTAGATAGCAAATAACTGATGAAAATAAGCTAACAGTAGCTTGAAATAGTGGATTGTATGGCAAGGGAGCAAAATAATTTTATAGAATCCTAAGCGTAGCGAGGGATTCAAATTACATCGCCCGAGGAAAAAATATTTTTGCTCTGGATTCATATACTCTACTTTTTATCTCCTTCTATCTTCATCACCAATGGTCAATAATAGAGGCATGTTTTCTCTGGAACATACCTTGCAGGTCAGCGGCTCAGCAATTTCACAGGTAGTAAACTCCATGTTGTTTGTCGCGCTACAGTTACTGCGCAGGTCCTCAGCGGGAGGGTAGTTCTGTATCTCCATGGGGGTGGCGGGCTTGCAGTCCCAGCGGGCGCCCACGCATGTGCTAGGTAAATACAGGGCAACAGTTAGTAGGAATTAGTGTCCGACCTAAGTTTCGGTTTCAGCCGGTTTCGCCCTAAAAATCATGTTTCAAAAGCTTCGGTTTCGGCCAAACAACATCCGAATCTTTCGGCAGCGTCGAAAATTACAACATCGTATTTTCGGGTCACGTTCGGCTAACGTTAGGTATGCCCTGCACGGCTGGCAAGTTTTACGATTCACTTAATCATAAAAGTGAAACGTAGATTCCTGTAATATTATATTGAAAGAACGGCCCACTGACATTTTATTCACGTTTATAAAAGGCTCGGTTTCGGCCGAAACTATACTCAAAACCGAACCTTCGGTTTCAGTTTCGGAAAAAAAAATTATTAGAAAGGACAATAGTAGGAATCCAGGAATGTACGTGAGGGAAACTTATTGGTAATTAAATTGACCTTCATTAATTTGTCGTGTTTTTTGTCTAACTATAAATGCTTTCCTTTGTCCAGCAGTGGGACAACCGTCCACAACATCTTTCCAAGAGCTCTTTGCCGTGTTACAGTGATTTTATACAATTGTCGAATAAATATAGTCCTGATTTGAATATACAGAGAATTATTATGTTACGTTAAGTGTGGGGTCAAATTGCTTAACTATTCATCTTCCTGAATTTTAATGCATGTGTTACGGGGCAAAATTTTTGTTATCTCGAAAACAATTAAGAATCTTGAACACAGCAACATAGAAAAATCTGCCAATGTCCTCACAGCTATCAAACGGGCCTCCTCTTTAAGAGGCATTGGGACATCGTTCATTGTATTTAACAGGACAAATAAAAAATCAAATGAGAACACTAGCAAGCCAAATCTGTAACAAACTTTCTATCAACACAACAACAACAACAGCCCATAACATCCACTGCTGGACATAAGCCTCTCCACGATGGGAGGAATTTGCCGTAATCCCCACGCTTGGCAGGCGGATTGGAGATCGCAATGATGAAAGACTAACAGAAAACGCTGCTGCCCATTCTCTGGTCTACGGAGGCGCAAGATGTTCTGCCTCAGACATTAGTCGCCTTATACGACACCCGTGAGTGTAATGGGTTGGTTCTATTCTACTCTGCCGGATACCACACGGCTTTTGTCTGAATGGCAAGGTAGGTGGGATAATTCCATCGAGGGCCGACACCTCCACCAGTTCTTTCCATCCGTTCGTGAGCGGCTGGCCAGGACATGGTTGGATGTTGATCACTGTGTTGCCCAATTTCTCACCGGTCATGGTAACTTTAAGAGTAAATTATTTTCCTTCAAGCTTGTTGACTCGCCTTTTTGTCAATGTTCCACATCTGACTGCGAATATGAACAATCAGCACATCACATTTTATGGGAGTGCAGTCTTTGGAAGAATGAACGCAACATTATGTTGGATAGTGTACAGGTTACATCCGGAGTTATTTACTATACAGACCTTGTGGAAACTAGAACAAATTTCCGTGCGTTCAAGCGTTTTTGCCATACCTATTATTGGAATCAAATATAACAGCTCACAACTTAGGACCCATTAATGTTAATATTTATCCGTGGTGCTAGGCAACTGGGCCTATCCCAGTTGTAAACGTCCCTTTGTGCCTATTGGCCTTGTTTCGTTCTGTCTCCTGCTGAAATGGAGGGAAGTGGAAATTACGGTTTTTTCCTACTCCTCCACTATACTTTTCTGATTAATTTCGTTGCGGGATCCAAGACAGTTAAATTCATTCTCTGGGACTTCGTCGAGCTTCATTGTCTCGGCGCTTTTCTGGTGGTCGCCACTGTTGATTCTGGCTTTCAGGAGTTACAGTGGTTTGAGAACAGTGTGGCGGGCTTGTCCCAAAAAAAAAAAAAAAAAATACCACACGGCTTGTTGCTTCTATCAACATCCGAAGATATCTATTGCTTTTAATTTATTATTATGTTCGAAAAATCGTCTGATTTGCTCATTATTGCGACTGTTAACCAATTATAAGTGTAGTACAGTCAGCAACAAAAATAGGTTAACACTATCCATGATCTATTTTAATATGTATCACATTCAGACACAATGTAAATTGTTATTGAATAAATGAAATGAAAAAAATGATCAGTGAGTTTTGTCGGTGTCTCTACCATTAACATTCAAACACGTTTCGCGGTTTGCGGGCATGAATGAAATTGGTGTCGATTCTGTTGTGCACAAACTAAACTTAATTTAGGCTATTGCTATCTTTTACTTAAAGGCAGTGCGAGAAAAGAACGGCTATAGCTATGAACTAAGTTAGAGATGTCAAACTAGTTTATGTCTTGCGCTTCACCGTGTTTTTAGTAGACATGTTTTTACGTGCACCCTTCATTTGTATGGAAATATTTTTTCCAATTAAATTTGACAGCTCTAAATTACGTCCGTCTCATTTTCATTTTATTAGAGAGAAAAAGATAGCAATAGCCTAAATTAAGTTTAGTTTGTGCACAACAGAATCGACACCATTATGTAATTCTGCATTACTACGCCAAGTGAAAGGACAGCAAGGTTTACGCACTCGGGTACTTTACGTAATGTCCACTATAGTGGAGTTTAAATTGAATGTAGTTCACAACGGGGGCGTAGCTCAGATGGTAGAGCGCTCGCTTAGCATGCGAGAGGTACCGGGATCGATACCCGGCGCCTCCAATATATCTTTTAAGTTTTTGTTTTAAATATACAGTTTTGGGTGATGTTTGCAAGAAAAGACTAGGTTTACGTGGTCCGTAGTCTCTCCAGAATACATACACTGAACTCTCTGCTAGATAAGTTTAACCATCACTTATCAGAAACTTGACAAATAAGTCAAGAACTAAAAAACTAAAAGTACATGGATTAAAACAAAGCGGCTTCGCCCGCTGTCATATTATATACTAAAACTTTCCTCGAGAACCCCTCTATACATTAGCGAAAACAGCATGAAAATCGGTGGAGTAGTTTTTAAGTTTATCGCGAACAGACAGACAGATAGACGCGGCGACGCGGCGGAGGACTTTGTTTTATAATATGTAGTGATTTATGCATTTATGTCATATCTATTTTTTATTAGGTACTTAATAAGTAACTTACCATAGTTCTCTCTCTCGCCTGCCCGCCCTGACCTCCTTGTATCCAGCTTTGAACTGCAGTCCCTTGTGGAAGCACGGACATAGACCGGTCGGCACGCATACGTTGTTGTCATCTAGGAGCTATAAACAAACGTAAAGAACATCAGAAAAATAAAAACACAACATGGGTGTAAAAGTACCCTTAAAAAAGCCAAAATGCGATTGTTCTCACCGTAATTGCGATTTTTTTTCTGTTCTAGACCATACCTGGGAACTGTCTAGTTCCGGATATATTAGGGGTCAAAATGTGGTTTTAAATGCATGTTTTTCATGTTGTAACTTTACTTCAAATACCTTCTCGAGCACCGTACTATTAAATGCATGCCATCAGTACAATGTTTGAGTGTGTTACATCGAGTCCAACCGTAAAAATAAATTTTTCACCCAAAAAAAAAAAGTCATTTCGCAGCAACAATTTTTGCGTAAAGTTACTTAAGTTTGATTTACAGAATGCTTGGTTGACGGCTTTGTGAAGGGACCGCTACATTGAAAAACACGACAAGGTTCTATCCATTCTGCCAATGAGGGATGACGGACATTTTGTATGAATGTCTTCACAAAATGAACGACCTTGAGACATACATAACATACTCTGACACAGTAACCCTGGATGTCAAACAGCTCGGAAGGAGCCCCACCCTAAGCCGTGTAAGAGTGGGTGTTCCTGGGGACTGTTTTACATAATATTGGTGTTCTAAATGTTGTGATGATTCTCAGCGTAATTTGAATAAATAACTTTCATATTTTTAAGTAACCTCACAGCTGAACACTTTCCTAGGATACTAGTTTGAAAGACAGGGCTCACAATATCTGTAAACAGACTTCTGCAGCGTAGTTGGCATTTTGTTAATCAGTGTATAGTGTATAATAATGTTTCTTTGTGACAATAAACTAAGTATTTATTATTATTTTAGTGGGTTTTATTAATAATAATAATCATCATCATAACAGCCCGGAATCACCTACTGCTGGGTGTAAGCCTCCCCTTTCTGCCACACTTCCCTGTTCTGTGCGTCCTTTCAGTTGTTTCGCGCGAGATTGACGATATCGTCGACCCAACGAGCTTTAGGACGGCCCTGAGGCCCTACTCCCTAACGCTTCGTCCGTATATTCGGATCTATCCGTCTCTCTCGCTCGCACTCATCTGCAGACGTGCGCGAGAGAGACGGATAGATCCGAATATACGCACGAAACGTTTGACAGTAGGGCCCCTGTAGGGCTATTACGTATCTCTGTTGACAGCTCGAAATGATAGTAACTGGGCTCAGTGTCCATCAATTAACTGTCAAAAGGTTAGTTTTGTATTATGTATGACCAGTCGCGATCAAATATGACGTTATTGGTTATCATCGTGGCTGATAGTCACCGTAACTAATTTTGACCGACGCTTTCGTATCGATACTTATATTATTTCGACTAAGTAAGCATAGTGGACCACAAATTGATGACAACTGAGTTTGAAGTGGCTTTCGTGAAAGACGTTACACCGTACCCGGGCTGTTAGTCACCGTAAAGTGATATCCACTCAGTGAGATACGTAATACCAATATTATGACATTCTCGGTTGTCATCAAAGTTCGGTGTACAACCGAAGCTTGATAGACACTGGATATCAGAAAGATACGTAATAGGCTTACTGGTGTCTTTGGCCTAACCTTGGCCACCACCCGATCAAAGCCTTGCTCCAATAATAAAAATAAAAAGAGTTAAACCATTCGTATCCAAGCGAGACACAATAGACATTTTCTGCGTCTGCAATTGACCGCTGTAAAAGGACATCGGGAAACAGTCTACATCTCCAAGACGTTGTATTGCAAGCAGGTTACGTCCATACGTACCTGTCCGGGCGGACACGCGCAGCCCTCGACGCAGCACGGCTTGCACGTGCCGCTGGAGGCCAGCGACATGTCGGCGCACTTACGGAGACAGCTGTCCGCACACACTGTGTACTCCTGACCTCCCGTGCATTGAAGTTCTGGTGGAAATGTACATGGTTTTAGTTAGACAGCTCGACAATCACACACACCGCCATCTAGTGCCACACTAAGCAACGAGACTTGTGTCGTGCACTGAGGAGTTGATATACTACATAGATACTTTTTTTTTGTAAATACAGACTTATTATAAACATCCATGACTCGGAAACAAATGTCCATGCTCATCACACAATCATTTGCCCTTACCGTGATTCGAGCCCGGGACCCTAAGAACGTAAAGCAGCCTCTCTACCGCTGGGCTATTCGTGTCGTCAATTTGACGTCGCTGGATTTAAATTCATAAACACTGTAATACTGTAGAAATTTTAATTTTTTCCTAGCTTCGTTGTGGACGCACATTACTCCACAAAAAGTTATTTCAGTCTGGATGCATATTTACGAAGCATTTTAAGAGTTAGAAAGAATGCAATGTTTTAATTTCCAATCCTATTTCAGGCATTACAGGTCGTTGACAATAGGTCACCATAATGAGTGTTAACGTTCATTGTGTTTGTAATGCCTGTTTTTCACTGCAATCTCAAATCTTTGGAAAATCTTAGCGATCAAGGATCTTCATTGAATCCTTAGTCCTGTTGAAGAGACACAAGTATCAAAGTTGTTTGTAGAGATACATACCACACTCCTGCACGTTGTAGCGCCACTGTATGACGACGCCCGCCTTGGCGCAGGTCATGGCGTAGTCGCCCAGCACGGGGCACAGGCAGCGCGTGACGTCAGAGCCGCACGCGCACATGTCGTACACGCAGGCTTCGTAGTACGGCTCTACGTCCACGTACCAGTGGCAAGCTACACGAGGGATCAAAGGTGGGTAATAAAATCCAAACATGGTAGATACAGGTGCATCAGAGCAACAACTTGTCAAATAAATTTTATGAACGTCGTTTGATACACTTGGGCATTTGTAGTGATTAGAATGTATATCGATAACATCTTTGCCATTTCACAATGATCAAGCTGACGTCGAGAAACGTACGTGAGATTTCGAAGGTTATTTTAAAATGTCTTGAATGTAGTGTATAATTCTAAAATGTGTAACAACGGGGGCGTAGCTCAGATGGTAGAGCGCTCGCTTAGCATGCGAGAGGTACCGGGATCGATACCCGGCGCCTCCAAAATGTCTTTATGGACCCCTGTCACTGAAAGCAGTTTTTATTTCGAAAAAAATTACAATTTTGATAGCACAAACGGCGAAAATTTTACTTTATTATCAAGGGTAAATAGACATTTATGTTTTGTCAAACTAACATCTTTTCATAATGTCTGATTGCAACCTAGTTGCAGACGTTTACCCTAATTCTGATAGATTGTATTGTATTGTATTGTATTGTATTGTATAACGTGCTGGTGTCCGCAACTCCACGTCAAAGCGCGTATTTTGCGTATGGGCTATAATCTACCACACGGGCCCAGTGCGGCTTGGTAGATGTCACATGTCTTCGAATTTTTGGTTCTAGGACATGCCGGTTTCCTCACGATGTTTTCCTTCACCGTTTTGAAAGCAGTGGTGATGAAATATATTACACAAAGTAATGCCGCCTGCCTGGGTTTGAACCCACGACTTACTGTTCGTAAGTCGGGGCCGCCACCACTGAGCTACCGCTGCTCTCAATTCTGATAGATATAGATATTCCACAGGATGGAATGAGCGAAAATAGGATCAAACATTTATATCGATAATATCAGAGACATTTCACAGTAGCCAACCTGACGTCAAGAAACGTACGTGATTTTTCGAAGGTTATTTTAAAATGTCTTGAAAGCAGTGTTTAATTCTCAAATGTTTAATAACGGGGGCGTAGCTCAGATGGTAGAGCGCTCGCTTAGCATGCGAGAGGTACCGGGATCGATACCCGGCGCCTCCAAAATGTAATCTTTTATAATCTTATTTTTAGTAAAAAAAAGTTCTTGAAATCTTGTACATAACAAAACTATGAAACTACCAAACTTTATAAAAAAAAAAAAAAAAAATGGATACCTACAGGTCAGGTAGCCGCCCGGTCCATATTATACCCCATACAAATACTTGTATTATTTGTGGGTGATAAGTGCTGATAACCCACAAATACTCGTATTATTTGTGGGTGATAACCCACAAATATGGGTTTTTGAATAATCAGTATAAACCCTAAACAATTCAGCATTTATTGCTGCAAGATTGTACCAATAATTATTGCTTTGACATGAATGGTTTTTATCCTCTTTTGGTATACGTATCGATAGAAAAGGACTGTCTAATGCCCCAATAGTAATTTTGCATGTGTACCAAAACTATAACTGGTATAGGTCTTACCTTCAAACACCTTACTTTTCAGCTTGCTACAATACTTTTCAGCGGCCTCCTTGTTCTCGATATTCGCCTTACAAGGATGCTCGGGCTCCTTGGTGTCTATGTCCGAACACATCTCTCTGGTCTTCCACTTGTTGGCGAAGGCCAGGGCTGATTGTTCTATGTCGTTCTCAGGGGTAAGGAAGTCGTCTTTTTGGTTTAAGTTGAAGGTACCGCAAAGACCCTGGAGGAAAAACAGTTTTAAAAAAAAAGATCCAGGTCTGGATGCAGCACCAATATTTTGAGTATTAAGGGTATAATTATCCTCCCTCCCGGTCATTGAGATCATTTTTTTGTTCTAGACTATACCTGGGAACCTTCTAGTTATGGAGATATGGGGTCAAAGTTCCAACTTTTTCGCAAGTTTTGGTTTAAATACCTACAAGTTTTTAATGTGATAACTTTACTTTAACTACCTCCATGACACGTTTACTACTCAATGCATCCATCAGCACAATATGTAGAATGCGTTTCGTTGAGTTTTACCGTAAAATGTGATTTTTTATCCCAAAAAAGTAAGTAGTTACCCAGCCAAAACCCGCCGCCGCTTGACGTGCAGGTCTCGTCCCGGGGGTAGGGGAGGGGGAGGTGAAGTGGAGGGGAGTGGGGGAAGGGGAGGGGGAGGGGAAAGGGGAGCGAGGAAGGGGGAGATAAGTGTATACTCTCCCCGTTACGTGTAAGTGAGGCGCGCGTGGATAACTACGGTCAACCGTCTCGGGTCCATACTGTTTCAAGCTGATGTAACTGATCGCCGTCCCTACCTTGGTTTGTCCTTGGAATTCAGCTGGCACGTCAATGAAGACGCGAGTGTTGCCGTCCCACCACAAGTCCACTTTGTTGGGTAGTTGCACTAGAATAAAGAATAACAAATTAAAGTGACAATATCATAATATCCAAACAAAGAAGTTGTCTAGGAATTTTTACAAGCTTTTATTTAACTAGCAATTTTTGTATATTTGTGTAGGTCAAATCATGGCAACTGAATTTTAAAACAGATATCCCCCAACCGATTAAGCTGAAATTTTGCATACACGTTTAGTTTGGGTGACAATGTATGGTTAGCTAAGTGACTTAAATTTAATCCAATATGGCGGACTCCCAAAGATGGCGGACTAGTTAAATTTTATGCACCCAATGAAATGAGGTTCGAACTTGAGACCTATGATTTGAGGGTCCGAAGGAAGAAAGAAAGGTCCTATAATTGGTATTTTTACTTACCAATAATAAACATAGAGGAAGCAGCTCTGATCCTAATATCGCCCGCCATGACAGGTAGCGTAGACACCTCCTTGCCGTTCACGAGTATGAAGCCTCCTTGCTTCATGTGAACGTTCGCGCCATCGTAGTTCAGGTTGACAGCTTTAGTGCAGGATGGCTTGCCTTCACCTTTGTAGGGGCTAAGGTCCATTGCCTAGGGGAGAAACATGTGTTAAAACGTTCATCTGATTTGGAAAGGAAGGCGTTAAAATATTCGCATATTCTTTGGTAAAAGATTCATGGAGGAATATGTGAAAAATTTAATTCCAGTAAAGCAACCGATTCGATTAAAAGTCTACTTTTATTCAAGAGCTTTATGGCTGAAAATTATTTAACATAAATGATCCGAAATTCCAAATAAATGAAAAAAAAACATATACATATATATCTCATATAGACGCGCATCACGAAGTCTGGTCCGTGGTGACGCAGTACCTGGAAGGATATGGGGGAGGCCTTTGCCCAACAGTAGAAAATTCAAGACTACAAAAAAAAAATATTTTGTCAAACATGCTTGGAAATTTGAGCATTATTTTCACAACATTCTTCGAGATAGGTCGAAATTGCTGTACTGGCCAGATACATGCGACCAGCGGCCGGCAAAAGTTGTATGAAAATTCATATCTGTCGTGTTTAGCGGCCAAATAAATTACATAGTAAACTCATATCTGTCGTGTTATTTAAAAATGGAACGATCTTTTACTCTGAAACATGGCAACCAAGGAGGTAACTTATCAAAGGTTTTATTTTAATTTCGAATTGGCTAGCAAATACAAAAAAAAAAACAAATGCTAAACAAAATGCAATGCTAATGCAAAAATGAAAATAATAATGAAAAAATAATGAAATAATAATGTAATGTAATGTAAATGTAATGCTAATGCTTCAACGCGAAAGTTTTAATTTCCTCGCAATATTTGAGAATAGTACTATACAAGCCTTGGCTACAACAAGGCATTGATGGACTTACGTATGTGTAACACGTTCGTCCATCAATGCCTCTGTTGCGGGGCGCTGCAGTAATGTACTGTAGATGTGATACCTCAGTGATAGCTCCGGAACAAGCCACATTCTCGACCTCCACAGTGAGGTTGGCGGCCTGCAGCATGGTGTAGGTGCAGTGGCCCATGAAGTCGTACCGCAGCCCGTCGAACGTGGAGTAGTGCGGGTCACCTATGGCCCCGCATCGGGCACCACACGCCACTTTAGTGCACGTCCATTCGCCGGATTGGCATGTGCTGGAGAGTCAAAGGGATGGTATAGGTTAATTTGTTTTGTACTATGACTAGATCTTCAATACTATAGGAAAACTTAGAACACTCTTATAGTTGCTGCCAGTTAACATGACAATAGCGGTCACTGACCCACCTACATTTATTAAAGTTATTAACTTTGAAAACCAAAAATAAGCATGTTCAAGTCTTGAATCGTCATCTATCGTAATCTTCAACATTTTTCTAATAAAAAACGATACATGGTTCATTTGTTTTGATTCGTACGAAGAAATATTAGGGAAAGGGCAATGACCGCTATTGTCATCTTAACTGGCACCAACTGTGAGATAAATAAACTGTCATGTGTCTAACTTAACAGCTTCCAATCATTGGCGATCAGGTAACTGGTACTTTTTAAATACAAAGAACCAACAACACAGAGCAAAATAGTATTTCTTTTACACTAATAAGTGTAAAAGAAATACTATTTTGCTCTGTGTAGAGATCAGTGACGTCTTCTAAAACGCACATTTAAAGCACTTATAATAAGTCTAAGTATTTGGCACTAGTGTTTATTGACCGGCATACAAGTTTCAATAACATAACATCACGCCTGAAATCTCAAAAGGGTAGGTTGCAGAGGTGAATATAGTATCCACACATATTACGCCAGTTATGTTTAAGTCCCATGTAATAGGAGCGAGCCTGTTGCCATCAACTGGGACTTAACCAGACTCCGTGGCTGCTACTTAGAAATTCCTCATGGAAAAACCCAATAACATTTTGCCCGACCTGGGAATCGAGCCCAGGACCTCATGGTCAGCAGTCGTGCTTGCGACCACTCGACCAACGAGGCAGTGTTTATGTTGAGTCAGTATTTTTTAATATAACGAAGATGTAAGACAGCAGCTCTGGATGGCTTGCTTCTACAAAATAATAAGTACATGGCAGTATCACACTATAATAATATAAATGCGAAAGTTTGTATGTGTGTTTGTTTGTTACTGTTCTGTTTCACGCAAAAACTACTGAACGGATTTGGATGAAATTCTGCACAAAGATAGTTTATAACCTGGATTAACACGTAAGATACTTTTTATCCCGGTAGTAATATCCCATGAGATAATAGAGGAGGGAATATGCATGAAATACAAAACTCTTTTTATTTATTAAAAATGCCTTGTATTGGCCCATAAAAACATTGTGGTACACTTGTTGAAGTTGCTAATACATTACAATTTACTGTTTTATGTAGCATGTTTTTGGTGAAACGGAACGCACTCTCAAAACGCGTCGTCCTCGATAACGTCGACAGTGACGTCAAAGTCTATGTATCAAAAAAACACTTATTTGAAAAGTGCTTCAAGTTTTACTAAGATTTTATTATAATATTGTTATTACAATTTTTACTTGACTAGAGCACATACAATTAGTAAAATTATCAAACCAAATTTTGCACACAGATAGTTTATAACCTGGCTTAACACATAGGATACTTTTTATCTCGGTAGTAAGATCCCATGGGACCATTATCAAACTTCACGCGGGCTAAGCCACTGGCAGAAACTTTACCCATAAAAGAAATATATTGACTCACCAAGTATTACAATCCTTCCTTATCGTAGAGCCAGGCTTAAAGTTCTTGTTTCTCAGCCGGCATGGGCAGTCGGTCTTGGGCACACACTTGCCGCCTTCCAGCAGCAGACCTTCGGGACAGAAGCATCCCTCCACGCAGGAGCTGTTTCCGGTCTTCGCAGGGACCAGCGGGAAGGCACAGCTGGGCTGGGAGTCTGACCCGCAGGACTTGTAAATCTTGCCTTCGGGGCACTTCATTGCTGTTGAGAAGAGGATTGGTAATAAGATGAGGGTACAGAGTTACAGACGTACAGAACGGGTGTAAATAGACCCTTAACGAAGCCGAAAGGTACTTGTTCTCCTCGTCATTGCGATGTTTTTGTTCTGGACCATACCTGGGAACCTTCTATAGTCTCCGCCAGATAAGTAGGAATTAAAGGTCATTGCCCTTTCCTTAATTTCTCTGTGTAGGTACCCCGACAATTCATTAAGAAACGTTTTTTATTACTAGAAAAAGTAAATAATCACCAAAAAGGTAGTTTCGGGACAAGTTTATGACGTTATTTTTGTCATTAATTATGTATTTCAATAAATGTATGTGGGTTAATGACCTTTTATTCCTAATTATCTGGCGCAGACTATAGTTACGGAGATATTGGAGGTCAAACTTTTCCAACTTTTTCACAAGTTTTTTTTAAATACTAGTTTTTAAGGTCTTAACTTTACTTTAAATACCTCCATAGCCCGTTTACTATTTAATAAATCCATTGTTTTGAGTTCGTTACATTGAGTCTTCGTAAAACGTGATTTTTGAATTTTTGCGTAGAGTTACTTAGTTCGATGCAGAAGGCTTGGTGAATGGCCTATTTACACCCTGTATTGCATTGCTGGAATAAAATGAAAACTCTTTCAGAAAATGAAAGTTCGGTGTCAAATAAACACACTTAAGAGGACGAAAGTCACGGACGTAGATGCCTGGCATTATAAAAGTCCAAACAATTTATTTTGTTGAACTTTTGCTTTGGTATTTAATTTTCTGCCTGTCTGTCTTACTATTAAGTCCGTATGCATGTACAGACGGCGCACAATAATCTACCCAAAACTTTGCAAATCAACCTAGAACCTAATACAATAGAGTTGAAAATTTTTTAAAGAAATTTTAGAATATGTAATAACTACGAATACTATTTCTTTCGTTCTTTCCAATCTTCTGTTACATAGTGGAACAATTCCATAGATCTTATTTATGTAGGTACTTACGACAAGTATCGGCATCCCGCCAATCCTTCATCTCTTCGACTCCATGTCTCAAACATTCCTTAGCGTACACAGAAACTGTGCTGCAAGCACACTCCTCAGGACCTGTACATGCCATGAGTTAGTTATCATTAAGACTTTCTACTCTTGAATATTGTCACAGTATCATACATGGTAGAACGGTCAACGACGCGCAAACGTCGAATAAATATAAAATATCGCTGGACATTACACACAGCGCCATCTAGTGCCACACCAAGCAACGAGGCTTGTGTCGTGGACACCAGATAGTTGATATACTACATAGATACTTTTTTTTGTAAATACGTAACGCCATTCGGGTCGTCAATGAAACGAAATTCATTCAATACCTTGAAATTTTTTGTAGGTTATTATAACAAGGCGGTGTTTCATACAAAAGAGCAATCTGCTTTGCCGAAATTTATTAAACTTTGATTCTATTATTTTATTTAGGAGGAGCTCGTGGTTAAATAATAACAGCCGCTCAGATCAAGCTCCAGGTTAAGCCGCGCTTGCCTAGGTTGGTCTGTGGATGGGTGACCACCTATTTACCGAGTTTCCTCCTTGCCTCGGAAAGCACGTTAGGCAGTTGGTCCCGGCTGTCATTTGTAGATCTTTGACAGGCGTCACAGGTAGCCAGTGACCCGAAAATCTAACAACCAGTTTTACTACTACTAGTCAAGGCGTATCGTATTACCCAGTACTAACTGGGTTGTGGAGGTCAGATAGGCAGTCGCTCCATGTAAAATACTGGTATTCAGCTGCATCCGGTTAGACTGGAAGCCGACCATACGCTAACATAGTTGAAAAAGGCTAGGCATTATGATGACGATTGTAATTTAAGAAGATTATATTATTTTATATAATAACCGACAAAATATTTCAACGCTGACGGGTTCTAAAAACATTTGCTAAATTGACAGTAGTTTGCATGTCGATGTTCGTTACCACGTGTATAAATTTAAAAATTATGACAGAAGTTCTTACTCAAGCTGGTGGTACAAGCGCAGAAGTCCCATTGACAAGCGTCAAGTAACAGCGAGACGTCCATAGCCTACAGAGGAAGAAAAAAGGAAGTTGCAAGTCAACAGTCATGAAAAAGAAAATTAGGAAAAAATAGAGTGCAATGTTTTGAGTAAAAATAAAAGATGGAAGTTGCAAGTCATGAAAAAGAAAATTAGGATAAAATAGAATGCAAAGTTGTGAGTAAAAATAAAAGATAAAATCAATTTTATTTTAATTGACTCGCAGGATATTTCAATTAACAATTTTACCCTTGTTAGTTGAAATATCATTTTTTCAAAAACTTTATAAAGTCAATGAATCAAACAAAGTCATCGACTTCCGAAAGTAAAGCTTCGTTTCAAATTTTTTGAGTTTTTTTTAAGTCGGTTATTTTTCATAAGTCCTATTTTAACCTTCCCGACTACGGCGAAGCCAAAAGGAAGGGTTATTATTTTAGCAGTCTCTGTATGTATGTATGTTTTTACGTATGTCCCACCGTAGTGCCTAAACTATTCATCCAATTTTGAGGTGTCAATCGATTCGTTATTATGACCAGGGTAACATAGGCTACGTTTTAACCGACTTTAACAAAAGGAGGAGTCGATTTTACCTTGTAAACCACGAATTTAATTAGAGCGTGATTTGTCAGTAATCGGGGTTTTTAGTGAGTGGTAGTATAACCAAATAAATTTTTGTTCGAGCTCATTGTTACGAAGAACTCACCTTAGAGCATTTCCTGAATTTCTCTTTAGCGAAGATCTTGATGCAGAACTGCTGAGCCTTTTTCATGTCATCATCAGATTTAGAAGCGCAGGCGCTGGTCTCCGTTGGTTTACTGTCGCATACATCTGAAAAATTATCCTTGATTTGAAATTGTTCGACTACAGCCACTTCGCGGTCAAAAGATCTTCAAGGTTGATCAGGTAAATAAAGGGAGCAAATAGACCCTTAAGGAAGCCGAAAGGCACTTGTTCTCCCTGGGAACCTTCCAGTTACGGAGATATTGGAGATCAAAATTCCAACTTTTTCACAAGTTTTTTTTTCAAATACAACTAGTATTTGAAAAAAAAAACTTGTGAAAAAGTTGGAATTTTGATCTCCTGATCTAAGGTCATAACTTTACTAAAACTCGTTTACTATTAAATGCGTCCATCAGCACAATGTTTTGAGTGCGTTACATTGAGTTTTACCGTAAAACGTGATTTTTCACCAGAAAAAATTAAGTCCTTAAGCAATAATTTTTGCGTAGAGTTATAAGTAACTCTACGCAAAAATGTAAAAATTCTGTACTACCAAACTAAGGTTTGGTAGTACAGAATGCTCGGTTGACGGCTTCGTGAAAGGTCAGTTTAGACACTGTATAGGTGGAGTAGCGACACCGTGCACAAACGGTTACCTCTTATTTCGTACACCATTCTGAAGATAGATTCACATAGATTTTTCATAAGAAATTTAAAAAAAAAAACAGCAGTTTCCTACACGGTCAAAATGTATAAAACAATACAATACAATGTCTTTATTTTTTCTATTCACAAAGGTTCACATAGTTTTCTTAAATATAGTTGTAACAATGACTTCTTAACAAAATGCATAATATATGTTCCTTTGTGAGAGACCTTTGTGGGAGGCTTCCATACTAGGATACTCTGTGTGACGGATCCCTAGGCTCTCACCTCGAATTAAATGTATGGAAAAACTGGTTTTGTTTTCATTACCCAATGAACAATTTCGATGTGATATGAGGGTTTAGAATGATGTACTGAATCCCTGTTAATCGTTTGTGCGCTACTTTCCTGTTAACGAGGTCAAATTATCATTTTTGATTGTCGTGATTGAGTAAGAAAGTCATCGGGAGATATTGGCTACAGAAATATGTTAAAAAGGGGTTTGAATTTAATAGCCGGCCGAACTTCCGACATTTTTTTTTTCAAAGTTGCGGCACCGCTTAAATTCCTCCCCCCTCTCCCCATTAATCGATAGCTGGTATCAATACCAACCAGTTTTGTATGAGTTAAAGTTTAGTTTAAGTTAAAGTATATTCACTGATGGCATCTTCAGCACAACTTAGGAAGTTAGGCCGGCCAGGCTTCATACAAAAATCTTCCAAACCCTTTGGTTAATTCAAAGTACAAAAACAAAAAAACTTTTGGCTTACCTCCGATCTTATGAACCTGCCACGAAGACGCGAGTACCGACTTCGTCTTCGCGATAGTCCTGTCTCTGGTCATGAAGTCATTCTCCGGGTTCCCGTCCAGGGTCCCACATAAACCTTCAGTATTGTTCCACAGCTGCACTGACCCTTCTACTAGGATTATGTTCTGAAATAATGTCTCAATGAGAATTAATGATGTTACAATGGGAATAGGGATGATTCCTGAGTAAAAAATATATGATTCTGTTTAGTCCGTCAGTCAGATTATCGAAAAATATTGAAAAACTAAATATTATAAGCTAAACTTTTAATTTTTAAACTAAATATTTTCTTTATATTTTGTAAAACTAAATATTTACAAAAAAAAAAGCTTAATTTATATAAAATAAACAAACTAACTAAATAAACATCAGGACGCTTAGGCGTCTAAGTACTCCTGTACATCGCTGTCATCCGGAAACGTGCCCAGAAGACTGGCAGCAATGCCACGTTGAATGGCAATGCTAATTATTCGGCCAGTTACTTTTTTTTTTTTAAATCTTGATTGACTTGATTTGCCAAAGCTTGGTTATAGATGCAAAATTAGTAATTTTAAGGAGTTTTCTAAAAAAATCTCTTAGAGAAGAACAACCGGACGTTAACTTTTTTTTTTATTGATAGTATCTTGTCCAGTGTGCATGTACATTTTTCGGAAGGAAATCGTCGTGTTATCCCTAAATTTTATTAAAGATATATTTATAAAAGAGTTAGTTATTTTAGTTAGTTTATTCTAGGTTAGACCTTTATTTATTAACACTACAATAATAAAACAAAATTATCACAAAGGATGCAGACAGAACGGATGCAGGTTAGCCAGGATCATACGAACGGATGTTCGATAGCCCGAATGTCCCGAAAATGAACTAGATTAATGTCATTGACACTGACTTACACTGTAGGTATGTCATTTTAAACTTTTACGAACAGGATGGCCCCTATAAACGTGCAGTCCAGGTGGCGCTGTTTGTCAAGAACTAATCATAAATATGATACACCTTTACCAATTACTATTATGATAAGAAAATTCATTAAAAAAATATATATGATGCAAATAACAAATAGATACAACAGAAGTAGCTGAGAACCTTAAACTAGAGTATATATAAAATTATCATTATAATTAAATACAAAATCTTATGAAGCACGACGGTTTTTCAAAATTTTTAATTCTTGCTGAGTGTTAAACTTGCCCTTATGATTTACATTTAGAGTTTAGTTAGACCATTACCTTTTCACAAATCGATCTCCAAAGAAAAGTTTTCGCTTCGGAAATAAAAGAGGGCTGTTATTAGCATATTTTTATGCACGTAACAATCCTGTTTAGTTTGCCTATTTTATATAATTAATTAATTATCATGGTTACAATATTATAGATTAACAACTCCTCACTTTCTAAAACCTTTTCAGCGACAGATGTCCACCCGCGAGCGAATTATAAGTAACTTGACAAAGAGAACACATACAAAACAAACGCGCCATTACAGGTGCACTATTTTTAGTAGTGGCACAAAAGTAAAAGTTTTGGTTCCTGGGTTACTCTCTGGCGCGATGTTCATGTTAATATTCGGAAACACGAATCTTTTCGAAGCGCTTACCTTTTCTAGTTTAACTGTACCTTTAATTTACCGTCAAATATTCTATCGACAAACTTGAACAAGCAACACCAATCTAACCAAAACTAATAAAGTAAAGTATATCCTTACATTGGTATCCCATTTGATGGTGACTCCCACTGCATCCAGGTTGACCTGAACGTAGTCACTCGGCATTGCCACGCGGATGCCGGGAAGGGATGCCGGGATCGGGATCAGCCGTTTGGTGTTACGGAAGAGTACGGAGCCGTCCTCTGTTGAAAGTAGAACACATTTTGAAGATGACCGAAATGACGAAGTATAGTCACACATCAAGCTACCCGAAACTTTACCCGAAAAATTTCCTAATCAACTTTGAACCTAATGCTCTAAAATCTACTATAGGACAGATTGTAGTACCTTGATGTGCTGGCGTACCTAGTAATGTATTGAAAACGTAAACGAACTATTAAAAAATGCAGATCAAAAGAAATGCTTTTTAAATTGGTTTAAATTTGGGTAGTTTGTACAAGATCAATAATTATGAAAGCTGAGCTGCAGTTTCATGCTACCACAACTGCAATAGTGCGTATACACGTAGAACGCTGGCTACCGCCGCAGCGCCGTTAAGGGCCAGCAGCCAGCGTTCTACGTGTCTACGCCCACAATAAAATCATTGAATTTAATCAAACAAACGTAAGAATAAGTTCTATTTTACACTTCATAGGTGTTACTTTCCCTAATTCTGATTTTCACACTTTAAAAACTATGACTCACCTCCCACAGCCAGCACGTAGAACTTCTCGTCAAGGTAGACGGTCAGCTCACTGGGGCAGTACGCTGCGTTCTTGCAGACGCCGTGTTTGACCTCTACTGAGTACGAGTGTTCCTTTGCGTCGCGGACCAGGATGTGTTGGCAAGGGGATTGGAAACTAAGAAAAAATTGTGTTATATAATTTTAAAAAATAGGAATATAAGACATGATTGTTTTGATATAGGTTCGACATGATGTTTGAGAACTTTTAGATAACATTCTTTCTTTGAGAATATTTAATCAGATTTAAATAATTATAAAGGGTGTAAAACACCTCTTAACGAAGCCGAAAGGCACTTGTTCTCCCCGTCATTGCGATCATTTTTTTGTTCCACACCATACCTGGGAACCTTTTAGTTACGGAGATATTGGGGGTCAAAGTTCCAACTTTTTGACAGGTTTTTTTTTTCAATACAAGTTTTTAATGTAGGATTTTTACTTTAAACATCTCCACGACCCCCGTACTATTCAATACATCCATCAGCACAATGTTTTAAGTGCGTTACATTGAGTTCTACCACAAAACATGATTTTTCACCCCAAAAAAAAGTCGTTTCCCAGCAATAATTTTTGCGTAAAGTTACTTAGTTTGATGTACAGAATGCTTGGTTGACGGCTTCGTGATGAGGTCTTTAACACCCTGTATAGATGAAAGTATGACCAACAAAACAAAAATTAGACAATGTACGCATAATCTCTCTGGAGACGGATTTTTTACTGAATAACCCGGTCGATGTAGATGGCGGGACGCCTTGGATAGCTTTCTCGTTAATTGGCGAGGAGAAGCATCGAGAAAACTAGAAGGAATGGGGGGAAACCGGGACACTTAAGGCTAACAAAAACAACGGACAGTCTCTAAGATGAACATACCTATAAATCTTCCCATCAAAGGTTTTATAATGCACACCAGCCCAGCTAAGACAAGTCCCTCCTTTGGGGGTCAAATCTTGCACAACCACAATAGGCCGTCCCGTGCCGTATGTGGACAGCGAGCCGTGTATGCCGTGCGAACTGTGCGCTTCCTGCACGTTCTCGCCGTGCGTACTGCCCGACATGGAGTGGTGGGTGTGACTCTCGCTGACCAGCTCTTGGTGGCCGTGGGATTCACTTGAAGTTTCCGAGTAGTACGTGTACGTCTGTAGGGAAAGATTACTTTAAGGCACTTCATGGTCACAAGGCCACAGTAAATTCCAGAATGCATATTACTTAAGTTAATCTAGTGTAACTTTCAAATATAACAAGGGCCCAGGCAAGACCCTAGCGTATATTAAGAACATGGCGTCGTCGACTTGTACAGTTCAAATTATAGGTATTATTTCAAATAACTTACACTGTTGTATCTATGACTGCCAGGCGTGATAACGACGATTTCGGCTGCAATAAGGAAAAAGATATTTTAGTTAGTCAAAAGAATATTTTCGGAAACCTATAGTTAGGCTCGCAAAGTGGAATTACGCTGCAAGCGGGCATAGCAGGCCTATGAAATGGTTCGGGAGGCGCATGAGAAACTTCGGGAGGGTTATTTTATGCTTCGGGATGCCTATGAGATTGTTCGGGAGGTACATTTAAGATGATTCGAGAAGACTATGAAATGGTTCGGTAGGTGAATAAAACACTTCGAGAAGACTATGAGATGCTTCGGGAGGTGCATAAGACGATTCCAGAAGGCTTTGAGATGCTTCGGGAGGTGCATAAGACGCTCCCGCCTATGAGATGTTTCGGGAGTCCTATAAGATGCTACGAAAGGCGTACGTCCACCAATAATGATGCTAAAACTCACGGTAAACGCAGTGCGGAATCGGCTGCGGCTCGAACACTCCTGTAGAGTACTTGCAGGTGTACATCTCGGCCGGTGGTGAGCTGTAAGTGCTGCCCGATGGACACGACAAACTGCAGCTTGACGTCTCGCTGTCGCCGAAACAATCGTAGGCACCGTTGAAAGCTAGCTTGCGGACGTCGCATTCGCTAACGGCTGTAAGAAATTGATGAAGTTAGCATTTTCACATCTTCTATAAGAAATCCTAACTGAGGTTAACTAGTATCGTATAGTTTATGGTCATCTTGTGAAAACAAACTATAATTGTTATCAGTTATCTTCTTACATGGGCAAAAGGTTGCAAAACTGTTAAGTTACTATTTGTTAACTTCTTTGGTTTAAATTAGTAGATATCACTTAACTAACAGGTAAACTAGCTGTTACTGGGAATTGAAGCCGCGTTACAGCGCTGTAGAATAGTGCAAAATTGGTTAGTTATTGGTTGTGGTTGATTGGTTGTTTGGTTTTGTATTTATATTTTTAAATTATTATTGTATGTGTATCTCAATGAACTGACATCAAATAAACACTTTTCTTTCTTTTCTTTGGTCAGTCAATGCGTTACCCAAATTTCGTTCGCATAATAATATTATACGAAAACTAAAAAGAAAGAAAACACACACACATCAGGCGGGAAAATACTTCTTCATACAATTGCTGGCCACACAAAACTCTTTTCTTGAATCTCCTTGCTCTATAAAATTCTAGATATACTTACAATACTGGCACTGGTTCCCTCTAAACTCAGCAGGACACTCGCACATGTTCACAGCTAAACAAACTCCTCCGTTCGTACAAGGCGGGCTACATTCAGGCATGCAGTCAGGAATGGTGGAGAAATCAGCGCGGGTTGGCAGCCATTGACCATCAGTGCATTTCATGTTGGCTATGGTGGACCCGTCGATGAATTTGTGCCCTTCAATGCAGGTTATTGTGCACGTTCTGGAGAGGTAACATTGATTATGCAATGTGTTACTTATTCCATTCAAGGGCATTCAACATTGCCATGTAGAGGGAGCGAGGGAGATATCATATGTGCAAAAAGCACTCGTAAGAATCTATAAGTGTCTGTTTGTATGTCAAAATAACAACTTTTACTGAATACATATAAATGTATAATATACGGTACTTATAAAAACAAAACATTTATTTTAAATTTTTGTCTGTATGTTTGAGTAAACCCTCTTTTCGGACGTTAGCCGGAACAAACTACTTACTCTGACGAGCATTTCCTCTGTGAGTTCATGGGCAGCGGTGGGTAGGAGAGGCAGGGCTTCTTCTCGAACTCGCAGTACTGCCCGTGGAAGTTCGGCGGACACTCGCACGTGTTCGTGTGCACACAGATGCCTGAATTCTTGCAGCCAGGCTCGCATTTTGCTGTTGGAAATTAAGGGGGTAACTAATGAGTTAGTTTTAGACTAACTAGTCTCGAGCTCGAACCCCAGATATGCACCTCTGAGTTTTCGGATTCATGTGCGTATTGTATAATTATCATTTGCTTCGGTGAAGGAAAACCATCGTGAGGAAACCAGCATGCCTGAGACTTGAGAGATATTTCTCGACGGCATGTAAAGTCAAGTCAGAGGTCCATAGGTGGCTTCAAAACTCTGACACCAGGTTAGGCACTAACCACACGATAAAGAAAAGAAAGAACTTTAAGGAATTCTTTGACTAGTTTTGAAGTAGGTTCCTCTCTAATACTCTTGGTACACAATGTATAATACCATTAGACCGATTTTTTTTTAATTCTATGTTTAACTGTAATAAGTTGAAATTAGCCGTTAAGATTCTATCATTTATGTAGTATAGATTATCATTAATCTACACAGAAAGCACATAAGGCATCACTACTAGATTCTTTAAATAATTAAACAACCTACAGTGCAAGTACGTAGCACTCGATTCGATACGATTCGATAAATCTGACAGTTATTCTCGATAAAATGAGTTTTTAACCAATCGAAAAGTCGGATTTATCGACTCGTATCGATTCGATCGTTATCGATTGCTACGTACTTGCAGTGCTGATTTGGCAATCTTATAGTATTAACAGTTCATACTATAAGATTGCTAAATCAAGTCGTTTAAAAAACTAGATAGTGACTAACATTTTAAGTTCTCTGCCCCAAATGAAATACCACGAATAATGAGATCATGAGGATTGAATGCTATTTTCTGTTACCAAAAGGATACACACCTACACCAAAAGTGGTGTGATGAGCAAAGATCGGAGGGTCGGTATAGTTTATTGCCTTAAAACCTCAAGGAAGTAAGTAAATAACAACTGAATAATATTTCCCTATTTAAAACCCGGAATTATTTAATTCTGGTTGATTTATGGCCGTTTTCTATAACTTTCTTACGTATACCTAACTGTTAGTTAATGCACCTACATCTCGTAGCTATCGGTGTTTCTTTAAACAAAGTTAGCTCGAAATATCCTATCCGTGTCACCTACCTGTCACTTGATTCATAGAAAAATCAAAGAAAGCTTTTCTGTGACGTTGTGTTTCTAACGGTCCGTAAGCTAAATGTCAAACAGACAGAGATAGCAAACTTCCGTTAACCGTTAGTAAGTTATTGAAAATGGCAGTTAGAAGACAAAGTTCCTTATTTGGCGCTAAATTTTTGTTATTTCATTCAGCTGCCAAGAAGTTCTTTACTGAAAACAAACAGATGGAGCAAAGTGTTGCGTCTTGCCGCTTGGTCGTTTTTTTGGCAGAAGACCAGAGACTTCGATTCCATTCACGGCGAAAGTCCAAACTATAATACTCCATTGTTACCTACATTTCTTTGCACAAAAACAAGCCCATTATCCGCATGAACTCCTTGAGCTTTACTCAAACCGTTAAACTGGATCTAGGACACAACCCTGACCTGAACTGCATCAGCTCCATGCATTATCACTGACATTGGCAACTATTTAGGTCGTAGTTTTAAAACTGACAAATTAGTGGCATAGTTGGCCCTAATTTTTATTATTTACTCTCTTTCTGCTACTTTGAAGTTCCTTGCTGAAAACCTTCAAAAGAAAGAAGACCAGTGGCAAACACTCAGCGTTCTCTCATGGCAACACTTCCAGCTTTCAGACTTCCAGCATACAACTAAACTTTTGTAAAACAAGCCAGCTAATTTTCCTCATAAAATCCTTGAGCTCTCCTGGAGCCGATAATCAAAGTAGGACCTAGGACACAACCCTGACCTAAACTGCACCAGCCATGCATTATCACTGACATTGGCGATTATTTAGGTCGTAGTTCGTTATTTGCAAATCGGACGGACGACAACGCCGGGCGCGGCGCCGGCTTAGATTTGTGACGCTTCCGCTAAGGCTGATAGTGCCCACGCGCATTTGATAATCGCTCATACCTACTTCAGTAGGTATTGTGTCTATTTTGATCTTATCAAGACTGTTGTTTAGTTTGATTTTGGTTTAAAGTTCGTCGAGGTTTGTCCAGCAAACCTGTAATACCCGAAGGGTTAGGCAGAAGTGTACCCAATAGTCCCATGTAATAGGGGGTGAGCTTATTGCCATCAAGAGAGCACAAAACCAGACTCGGTGGCTGCTACTGATTTTCTGAAGGAAAGACCCAATACCATTTTGCACCTTGAAATCGAACTCGGAACTTCGTGCTCAACAGTAGCACTATCGCGACCATTAGACCAACGAGGCAATTTCAACGCGGTTTGGGTTTGAACCAATTAAAAAGAGCTTTATGTACAGTCGTGGTATTTTCCGCCTGATCAGTTAATTTTTTTTTCGCTTGAATCATGCGGAGGCGCCGAGCCACGCCCCCTTAAAGTTTAGGCCTATTAGGAAAGCGTCAACTTTGGCGCGCAAAATAACAATACCTCTCGTTTGACGTGCGTCGTCAGTGCGCTCGGCCTATCCGTATCTTTTCATTCATTATTTCTATACAAAGACAACAGGGCGGGCTAGAGAGCGTTTCTATGTTGTAAGTGCAAGCAAAAATTAGCTAGTGGTGATCAGGCGGGAGTGTCCTTGATCGTACTTGCGAAAAAGTCGTAATTCGCCTTGTTCCGGTTCAAACGACGTTGCTTGGCATTATGCCGAACTAAATCAAATACTGGTAAACTTTAGATATAGGGGATAATCTTCGGAACTACTGATCCGATTCCGAAAATTCTTTCACTAATGGGAAGCTACATTATGCCGAGTGTGTCACAGGCTGTAAATAAAGCGTTCCCATGGGATAATTTTCGACCATAACGTGAGCGAAACCGCGGGCAAACTTTAATGCATAAAATTATGGTGATACGAGATCGGCTCAAGCCAATTCCATGTCGATAAGTGTGGTCATTCCCGTAACTGGAAGTGTTTTACCTAGCTTGAGTAACTAGGTTCTTGGCTGGAGGAGCTCGTGGCTAAATAATAACGGGCGCTCGGGTCGATCTTTAGGTTAAGTCGTGCTTGCCTAAGTTGGTCTATGGATGGGTGACCACACTTACCTACCGAGTTTCCTCCGTGCCTCGGAAAGCACGTTAAGTTGTTGGTCCCGGCTGTCATTTGTAGATCTTTGACAGTCGTTACAGGTAGTCAGTGGCCCAAAAAGTATGACAACCAGTCTTACCGAGGGGTATCGTATTACCCGGTACTAACTGGGTTGTGGAGGTCAGACAGGCAGTCGGTCCATGTAAAATACTGGTATTCAGCTGCATCCGGTTAGACTGGAAGCCGACCCCAACATAGTTGGGAAAAGGCTAGGCAGATAAAAGATACTAACTAGGTTCCTGGCAACAGTCTCAGATCAGATATGTGAGAGTACAGGCTATCTAAATAGTACCTATTCATACTTCTTATTACACACACCGTGACATCGTGTGGAAACCAGCATGCCTGAGAGATATTTCTCGACGGCATCCCGCATCGGCATGTCAAGCCAAGTCAGAGGCCCATACCGCCCATGGGCGGCATAAAACTCTGACACCAGGTTAGGTACTAACCGACCAGGTGACGATAAAGAAAGAAAGATCTCCATTCTTCTGGGATAACATTATAATTCCCTTTTAAACATTATAGGACGTCACAATAATACACCAAATTGTACATATTACGGAATGCTAACGCTGCGATGACTAAATTGCTTATTCATCTAAAATCTCGAGTAACCTGAGCATAAAGAATCAATCTTTTTGAGGAAAATCAATTACGAGGCAATATGATTCAAAACAGTTAGGTAGGTACCTAATCCTAATTACATCAGGTTAGGACAATGTTGACTTGACATTGACACAGATTTACTCACCCCTACTTCTGAAAATCTACGTAGGTAGGTACTTAGATTTACGATTTAAATTGTGGCGAAAAACACGTCACCTGTTTTATACTGGTGATGATTTGTAATTTTTGTCAGATATTCTTACTAATATATAAAAATAATAATAATGCTGAAGTTTGTGAGGATGGATGAATAGATGTTTGTTACTCTTTCACGCAAAAACTACTGAACGGATGTCGATGAAATTTATCACACAGATAGTTTATAACAAAAAAAAAATATCTGTGATTTTGACACTGAAGTCATAGGTGAGATAAGCTTTTAGTTACTGGTTAGCCTACGTCATCCCAATGCTGGGTAGAGGCCTCTCCTCGTGATTACTTCAGTGCTTTCAGAGACGGTGGCTTTTTTTTCTTTATTCACTAACTGCCATTTTCAATAACTTACTAACAGGTAACGACTGTTTGACATTTAGCTTACGGGCCGTTAGAAACAAAAGCTTTCTTTGTTTTTTCTATGAATCACAGTCCTCCGACAGGTAGGTGACGCGGACAGAATATTCCAAGCTAACTTTGTTTATAGAAACACCGATAGCTTTGAGTTGAGACGTAGGCATATTAACTAACAATTATACGTAAGTAAGTTATAAGGCCGTAAGGATTGTGATAGGTACGGTACAGACGCCAATACATCAAGCTACTATACAATCTGTCAAAATCTTTAATAGATTTTCTACTTTTTCGATAAAGCATTAGGTTCAAGGTTGATTGGGAAAATTTGTAGTTTCTTTCTTTTGATGTGCTATCGTCTGAATTCGTCTGTACTTAAAGATGTTACTTACGCAAGAATGGCTGGTTTGCGTTGTTCTGGAATTCGTTATAGTTGGGCCTGAAACAATAAATGGTAGATAAATTACGTTTGTTTCAAATTGTAAATGAGTCTCTTTTTTCACACAGAGAGAGCTAATGAAACAGAAAATAAATGATCCGAAATGTTTCTCCTTTCCATACAAAGATTGTCTGAGGAAGATAGAACCTATAGTATCTCGAGAGATAAGACCGCTCATTGTAGGTATAGCTTTAGTGTAAAAAGACTCTTAATGAAGTTGAAAGACACTTATTCTGCCCGTCATTGCGATCATTTTTTTGATCTTGAATCTAGACCATACCTGAAAACCTTCTAGTTACGGAGATATTGGGGGTCAATTTTTAATGTAAGATTTTTACTTTAAACATCTTCACGACTCCCGTACTATTCAATCCATCTATCAGCACAATGTTTTAAGTGCGTTACATTGAGGCCTACCGAAAAACGTGATTTTTCACCCCAAAATAAAAAAATCATTTCCCAGCAAATTTGTTTGCGTAGGGTTTCTTAGTTTAATGTACCTACAGAATGCTTGGTTGACGGCTTCGTGAAGAGTCTGTTTACCCCTGTACAAGCTGGAAGGGACATCGATCACAAACTATTACCAGTTATTCAGTATAACATTCCTAAATTTCTCAAAAAAGGGGTTTGCATATAATCGACAGCTGGTATCAATACAAACAAGGTTTGTATGCGCTATATCGCTTATCTCCACAACCAAAGGAAATTCACATCGATTGCTTTCCATTTCACGATGTAAATGTTTCGCGCCAAGACAAAATTTGACATCAGCGCGGTTTTTAGATATTGTTTATTTAGTTATTAACGGCAAAAAAAATTTTGTTAACAAGATTTGTAATTCTGGAAAAGGTACTACCAGGGGACTGTTTTTTGAGGTGTTTGAGGTTCATTTCTTCAAATACTACGTTATTAAACTACTAACTAAGCTGTGGCGTGGCAAGATACGTAAGTAATACTTTGTCGGTATTGATACAAAAAACTGAGAAATATTAAAATTTACTACATAAAATTAGCTTGGAACAGCGATTTTCCATTTAGTGGAGAATTGCCCATATTCAAGCAAATATAATAAAATAAGGTACTTACACGGCTCCGTTATTTGAATACCAAGTTTTACTCTCTGAGTATTTGGACTTAGTTCCATATGCATTCTTGGTACCCGAATACCCGGTCTTAGTTCCACTATAACCGGTTTTAGTTCCACTGTACCCGGTTTTAGTTCCGCTGTAACCGGTTTTAGATCCGCTGTAACCGGTTTTAGTACCATACCGTTGGTTCTTCAAGTACGGCGGTACGTAAGCCGGGGCTTGTACGTCCGATTGTCTGTGAAAGTTAAATGATTTGTAATTAAACCTGTTATTTCTTGTTAAATTTACTAATACTGTTACGGTAAGCCTGCATCATCCCACTGCTGGGCAAAGGCCTTCCCCTATGAATTCCAGTTGTTTCGATCCTTGTTAAATATGTCATACTTACTTTAAAAAAAAATGAAAAGCTGTGCCGTGATTAGGTAATAATTATGTAAACTCGGTTATCAAATACGGAGGGATCTTGCAGCTTTGGTCCTTACCAGCGTTGCAAAATATTGGAAGCATAAAAGAACCACATCATAAAAATTGTTTTATGTTCTTAATTTATTGATGGAATATGATGTGATGCTTTCTGTTAGCGACCGACTTGGCAAAAAGTCCAGTGAACACCAATAGTCCTTGATATTCATTACACCAATTACGCATCCGTTAAAGAAACGGTAGAAATATATTATGATGGGTCCTAAGTTCTAACCTGGGTAAGTATATCAACGTTATTTCTCTATCGTACGGCTACCTTTATTATATTTTTTATTAAAAGAAGAAATACTCGTAACCTATGAAAAGAAGAAAGTTTGAAATGGTGCCAACCTATAACATTATTTTGTTCCTATACCTACTTAATTTTGCTATTTCCTAGTGTAGCTACTCAATGGTGTGAAACCATACAGCCTATATTTAAAAATATACCAAATGGCGCGAAAATAAATTGTGTGCCGCAGCCCAATTTTTTACTAATTAAAGAAACTTACCCATATTGATCGCCAGATGACGCCGGAATCCCATAGCCAGCATTGCTGAGATATGTTGCTAGTAGCAAAATGATTGCTTGAGTTACCAAATACATTTTTATTGTAATGAATTATCCATGAATTAAAGTTGTAATAGACCACAGTTGTCGTGTCCGATGACACGAGCAAACTGACTCCCGAGAATGGTTTTGCGGTATATTCACTTCAGTTTATATAACACAGGATACACAGAAATCATCCTCCTGTTATCTGAAAAGTTATCAATAATTGCAGGATTTGCGTTAAAATGGAAACAGATTTGAGTTTCATGCTATATTATTATGCATCACCAATTTCTTAGCCAAGAAAAATTAAAAAAAGAATCTATTCAGCTAGGCAGCAGCGTTTGTTTTTTTTTTTAAAAACTAAGAATTTAATAGCTATTGCTTTCTTTTTTCAAAAAGAGTGCCAAACTGAGTTCGTGACCAACCAATTTTACTGCGTAGAAATTAACAAAATGCCTAAAAAAAGGAATAACTCTTGGTCCCGAAATAAGAAAGAGGTAATGGAAACTGGTGCATATTTTAAAAATCTTGAAAAGCAATCTGAGCTAAGCTTAGGCGGTAGGTAAAGCTAGTGAAGGAAAGTTCTTTCTTATTTTAAAAACATTATTTCAATACTAACATGTTATGTTGGTACACATTGAAATCATGTTTTTGCCTGTCCAAGGCATCCTCTTGTTGGAGCAGATATATTCGCTTAGTAACGACTGTTAGGTACAAAAACCATGACCACTGACCACAGTCTGTGCCCTTTGCCACCACAAACCTATTTAAAACAAGCATAGGTTGTTTTATCCCTCAGATTTTAAGGATCACGAACAAAAACTCATCGCTCAGTTAAGTATTGTAAGTTAAAGCTAGTTGCTAAAGTTATGTATTGGTGATATAGAATATCCACTTACTCGAACATACATTTTTATTAGCACTGTACCTACGTCTGCGTTAGTTAGAGAAATTATGGAAACAAATTAATTGCAGCCGTTTTTGAAGTAAGTAGGTACCTACCTCTTACTTATGTATTAATTCTGAATCCCTACATCTCAATTTATTTACAAAATTGTTTCAGAAACAAATCATAACTGCAAGACTGATGGAAATAAGTCTGAAAGTGGAAGATTACATTTATAAACTTATGCCGATCTCAGAAAGTGAAGCAGAACAATATGTAAGAGAGGTCTCCTCGTATAAAGTACAATGTAGCGGAGATGAGCGGTCCTTGCAGGTAGGAATACTTTTTCTACTAAGTTTTTTTTGCCTAGATAATAACAGCCGCACGGGTTAAGCCGCCGTTGTCAAGGTCGGTCTGTGGATGGGTGACCATCCATTACATACCGAGTTTTCTCCGTGCTTCGAAAGGAACGTTAAGCAGTTGGTCCCGGCTTACATTTGTAAATCCTTGACAGTCGTTACAGGTGGTCAGTGGCCCGAAAATCTGACAACCAATGTTACCAAGAGGTATCGTATTACCTACCCAGTACCAACTGTGTTGTAGGGGTCAAGTAGGCAGTCGCTCTATGTAAAATTTTGGCACTAAGCTACCGGTTAGACTGGAAGCCAACCCCAACACAGTTGGGAAAAAGCTACGAAGATGAAGTTAATTTATTTGCCTACTGTAGTGGTGGAACAATGATAATGGAGTTTCTTGCCGGTTCTTCTCCATGGAAACGACCAATGCGAACACCACCACCTTTTTCGACGTTTTATAAGTGCCCATCTAGGCCTATGTGAAATAGTTCAGCAGTGGGGAAGAAGTCGAAATAAAATAAGTATTTTCAGTTTTATTTTAATTTTTGAATGGTGAATAAACCGAAGAAACAGGCATGTACCTAGGTACTGCATGAACCACAAATTACCCGCTTTGGGTCTAAGTCTGCGCCCACAGGACAAAGGCCTGAGCCCCAGGTTCCTAGAAGGGGCCACGTTATGCTATGTAAAAAAAAAAGGCTTGACTACACTCTTGCCACTATCTCTTTATCTGGGGCTACTAGGAACTTTATTAATAGATCCTTCCTAATAACATTATTGGCCTAATAAAGGATTTAAAAACTAAAGAACGCCACCTGCTACGATTCTCCTTTTGCGCGTCCATGGTCATACATAGCACGCACGCCGAACCTACATACGTGGGTATACTTAAATGTAATCCATGGGTGTTGTAGTCCCCAGTAGCAGAGCTAAGAAGCCGGTCTAAATAAGTCTTACTAACACACCCATCTTTTGGGCTGTCAAGAAGCTTGCACTAAGGATATGTATACCGGAGCCTGGTGCGATTACAAGCACATGAGATACGATAGCTTAGCCTCTGAGGTGTTTGCTCACCTGTGATCTCTCTACATTGAAGATTATCATATAACCGGACCCGGACCACTACCATCGAGTTGTCAGGATGTGGTAACTGACCAGGAGTACACAAGTGCTGTAGTGTCGTGTAGTACCGCAACCATAAATAGTTGAAGAATGCCGTGTGATTTTAGTCAGTAAGAGTCTGACGAGTAACTCCGCCTCCCATTGCGGGGGGCTTCCATGAGTATTTCCAAAACGGTACCTTACAACCCTGTTAGGTAATTGCAAATCGACCACTTTTCAACCTTATTTCTTAGGACTTCATCATCTTCCTGCCCTTGACCCATGTTACTTGGGGTCGGCGCATATTCATCACTCCTTTAGTCACATGCGATTCATCCCTCTTCATCACATGTCCATAACACTTATTACTTAGAGCTTAATGGTGAAAAGTGGTTCGCCGTCGATAAACTCGGTAGCACCTGAGGGCCTCCGCCTTATCTTACACCAACACCACCTGTCCAGTAAAGGAGACTCTCCAATCCGGGGTAAGCGGTGGCACCCTACAAGACGATCCTGCCCCTGATTGCTACTAATAACATAAAATATACTCAATTGTTAATAAATTCAGTAGGTATTAAGCACAGTAAACATTTATTTGTGTCCAGTTTTTTTTTAACTTATCAAATAAGCCACCTTAAACTACATCCGTTACAAAGTACTAAAAATAAATTATAATTTGAGCTTAGCAAAACTGCCGGGTAAGAGATAACCAGCGGTGACATAGAGCGGCTGTTTGTCTGTAATGGTACATTTGTCCCTGAAAAACCTACCAAACATCGCTTTCATGCTAATAATCCTTAGGTACTGTAAGCGCCTAAATACTTTTCAAAGATTATTTTACATAGGTTTGGTTAAATACCTTTAAAGGGTTTTCGTTTATTATGATGTCTATGGCATGCATTAAATTTTATCAGCTATGTACTAATAAAATCTCTAATATAACCTCTATACTACCTACAGTCATCATGAAAACATAAATAATAAACTGCGAAAAACATGCCCTTTTGACTTCAGAATCATCCTTTTCACATAGGACATGGATGTGATACCCACAAGCGCCGGCGCTGTTTCCGAACGGAAACTCAGGGGCGTACATATCTAGATCTTCTTGGAATTATGCATTAAATTAATTTTCCCTATTCATTTGTAGCTAAATTGCGTTTGTTGATAATAATTGTCGAGTTTTTCTACGTATTTTAATAGTTTTTATGACGCTTTGTTTACCCATAGGACTGATAAGGCTACCGATTGTAAAAACATACTATAACTGTTTGTGCTTCTGCTTTTTATTTCAGATTGAACTTTAAACTATTAGACCGTCTACCATTGTTCATTCATCTTTAAATAAATACTTCTTCAACTACCAAATAACTTTTAATAAAAAACTTTATCATCGGCATCTCCTTTCTTGCAGGTTATTGAAAAGCTAACTCGCTGCATGAAAGCAATAATTCTAGATCACCAAGAACTAGGAACTGTAAATCTCACCATGAAAAATGCCACTTCCATTCAAGAGGCTGGTGACCTTACACGTTCCATATCACCAGTATACTCAATACCGGATGAAGATAGGACTCAATTTACTCAAATAGCAGAAGTAAGGCCTTTGAATGTCGCAGTAGCCAATCAAGATGTTGCAATAATAGACCTTTCCAATATTGATGATGATGATTTAATGTATAATGATACCAGGACTACTACAACAGATTTTGTAAGTTCTAGAATAACTGTTGAAGCCGATATACATAGGGAAATGTATAATCTGTCTCTGAGAGATGCTGGACATGTACTTAATATATCAGCTTCTGATGTGAATTGTTCCCAAGGCATACTTCATAACTTTAAAGGTGTTGAGCAAATTCAGCAGAATGAGATAAGTATGGTTTCTCATGGAGCTGTTACTGGTGAATTAGTGGGTAATGTAAGCGACAAAGAAAAATCTATAGACATAAAGAAGGCTGGTGGTCGCGATAAAATACCAAACATTAAGACCACTTCTATTACTGAGCCTAACAAAACCGTGAAAACTAGTAGTGTCCAAAACAAACCAGCAGTGTTTACTCTTGCTTATACTAACAAAATAATTGAAATAGTCCAAAATAATGAGCCTTTAAAAGAAATCAATACTTACAACAATCCGTTAATGACTTCCAATAAAAAAGATAATACCGTCTCATCTCAAACATTTTATGTTTCTACCAAAAACATTCCTGAAACTCAAAGACAGTGGTACGATTCGAATAGAACATGCACAATCAATGATTCCAGCCATACATTGAAAGACGTTAATTACATAACACAAGCTTCCCAGATTCCTAAAGTTGTGAACCCAGTCACAGTTAAAAATAAAGCTAACTTTAACTCGGCACCAACCATAAAATTGAACGCAGTTGAGAAAGAAAATCAACCATTTACCGTTACTAAAAATTCAAAACTACTCATAAATAACACAGCTATTGAACCAGAAAATTCTATAATTAATAAAAAGAAAAGAGGTCCACGGAAGAAGAAAATTATAGATGAAAATGAAACCAAAACTAAAAGAGTATATCGAGCTCCCAAAAGTATTAAAGAAAATACTTCTGCCAATACGGAGAAAAACAAATTATTACCGATATACAATGAAAATGTGGTCAATGATCTATCGTGGATGGAAAATATAAGATTCGTCAGGGAAATTAGAGTAGATGAAAATGATCCAAAACTTAATTTAGAAGAATCTTTCTGGAATAATTGTTATTTACCCGCCAACTGGAGTGAGAACGAGTTTCTGTAATGTTTTGATATTATGTTACATTAAGTTGGAAACGCCAGGGCAGCACGCGAAAGTCAAAGATCTGCCGGAGGAACACACCCTTGATACATTTTTGGGCTATTTTTAAAAGTGCCTTTCATATGTGTTTTATATTGTGTTTGTTGTTGTTATTTGTGATTGTTATTCTCCTAATCTCACAAAATTAAATTATCCTCTAATCTAAACCTTCCGCGGAAATGTCAATAACAAGCAAAAGCCTTGTGTACCCCATATGCCACACAATGCACATTACATGGGAGCAGCAGCCGATGGTTCTTCTGCCATAACGCAGGTGCATAATAGCTTGTCGATCCTCGGAGGTGGTACAAATGCCGATATGAACATTTATCGATTGGATTCGACCTCTAAGTTGTTTTTCTTACACTTCCTGTTTTCAATTTTTGTTTTTGTTTTTCATCTTTTATTATTCAAAAAACACTGACATAACATTGAGTTCTCCTACGGTGTTAGTCGATCATCAAAGGTGAGCTTGAATTTTTCTTTCTTAGAAAAAGTATTCGTTTCGGCTGCCATCCTGTATCTTTGGATAATTTTGTACGCGCGATGATGAAATTCAATAAAGAGTTTTTACGATCACGAAAGTATGCCATTTTGTTTTATCAGGGTTATACAAATTGTTTCATATCTCTATACAATTCTAAAGAGTTCTAATGGGTGACCGGTGTAGGTACCTACTGAAGCAGAAAGTGAGCTTCATACAAACGGGCAATGATGGTGCACTACCTACTAGTCTACTACAAAGCGCAGTACGTACAGACGCCAGCACATGACATCAAGGTACCCGAAACTGCCAAATTTTCCCAATCAACCTTGAGACTAATACTTTAGCGATAAAGTTGCAAATTTATTAACCCTTAACCCTTAACCGGTTGTGACGCAACAGGGTAGTTATACTGAAGTTTCTTGTGAAATGGAGTTATGAGTGTCATAATTAACCCAAATGTAATAAAACTATCTAATGGAAATTATGTGCTGGCGTCTGTACAAATTTGAGGAGTTTTGCCTCCGTTAGTACTAATTCAGGAACTCAAGGATTGCGAAGCTTAAATAACTTTTCTGGTTTAACTGTTGCTGTCTAAATATACTACTACTAGATACTGTGATTTCCAATCGAAATATAGTAATCCTTCCCATGCTTTCCAAACTACTTCTATTTATATTCTCTTGGTGACGTTGATGTGTGTGATGTAAATAAAACTACATACCGTTGTGATTCAAATATTTAATAGTTAAAGGTAATAAGACAAACTTCAATGACACGAAGGTCAAACCTTACGAGTAGGTACACAAACAGCAACGTATATAATTTGTATATTATTATAATATATACTATATTCCGTGAAAAGATGTAATATTGGCGAATATTGACTTATTTTCGCTAATAAAAAATATACCTTATCAAAATAAAGATAAGGTATATGTTTTTATTAGCTAATGGATGCAAATATTTAGACAAATATATCCGGGGAAGTAGGCCTGCAAAACATGAACGCACTTAAAAATATTTAGTTTGGTGTTATTTAATTACTAATTTAATTATATTATCTTTGATCTAACTTGACCACATTGTTAAACCATTTTTTAATGTAATTGTCACTAAACTAACCATAAACATAATATGTCACTTGTTAAAAAAGAAAATAGTATATTAGGTTTGATTTTGTCCGGAGGACACGGTGGAGCACAGGGTGGAGGTGTGCCCCGCGTAGGCGGAGCACCGCCGTGTCCTCGAAGCGGCGATTGGCGGCGGCGAGCTCTCGCGTCCGGCCCTGGTGCAAGCCATGGTCCGGAGCGAGACGGAATGGGACGCCGTCACCTCCTTCTGCGAAGCAGTAATGTTAGAGAAGGAGGTAGCGGAACGTGAGAGGGAGAGAACCTCACAAAGTCCCGGCCGCCGCGGGAGACGCCCCGGGCGTCGGGGGCCACCACGTGGCCCCCGGCCACCGTAGGCACGGGCCTGTGGACGGTGGGCTATGGGCTAGCTCGCCGTCCGTCCGTCTCATGACGACAGGCCGTGTCGACGGGGCAGGAGTGTTTCACGCGCGCCTCAAAGAGAGTCAGCAAAAGGAAGGGGTCCGCAAGGACCGATGCCTGCCGGGGTTGCGGGACTGTTCGAAAGAGATACCGTGGCCCCGGAACACAAAGGGCGATGAAGGAACATGGATGGGTTTTAGTCAGTAAAAGTCTGACACACCTTCCTGCTCCACCCAGAGCGGGAGAAGTCATTTGATGATTTCCAATCCAAAAAAAAAAAGAAGTTTGATTTTGTCATGTTCATTCTTAAACGATCTTTTATAAGTGAATTTAGATTTTTATTCAAACTCAAACTCACAGCATTTATTTCAATAAGATCATTAAAGGCACATTGGAATGTAAAAAAAACAAAACACGTAGTAGTCTAGTCACAATGCATAATAACTTGTGAAAGTACTGAAGTTGCCCATTCCAAAGCGTAGATCTCTATGGGGAAAAATGGCCAAGAAACTATAAAACACTATTTTAAATCAAAAATATTGTTGCAGATCTACCTAAATTAGAAAATATTGTTATATTAACTAAGATATAATTTTGAATAAAACGTGACAAACACACTAAAACGTTGTTATACACCGAAAAATCGTGTATATGTGACATCGAACTGTAAAAACACTTTACTAGAACATTTAATTATTAAATATTACGTCAAAACCAGATATGTAAAGAGTATTTTTTTATATATACCTTAGTATTTTTGTTTGACCTATTAAAATTATATAAACGTATTGCAGAATATGTTTTATTAAGTAAAAAAATTGCATATAATGAACCCTTTAAAAACCTAATTAATTCAAATCCTATTTCATTGCTATTTAGTTTGAATCTCATTAATCTTCGAGCACTCACAACATACGAGTACATATTATGAGAATGCGTACCAATCGAAAACAGTTGTTATTTCAACGGAATTATGGTCGAAAATATATTATTTTAAACAGCACACCGCAATCTAATACTAACCATAATGAATAACTGCACTAACACATTCCAAAAATATATCAATGTAAGTATCTAATTTATTAACATCAGACCTTCGACAGCCTTTATTAGCCTAAATTATATTTATATACAACACAGCACATTAAATATAACTAAATACATAGTTAGAGCCAATTACCCAATGAAACTAAATGTGATGAGCACTTTGGGTAATGAACTGTCAGTGTCGTCATTTATCATCATCTGCCGAGCCTTTATCCAACCTTTTTTTATTGGGGTCGGCTTCCAGTCTAACCGGATGCAGATGAGTACAAGTGTTTTAGATGGAGCGACTGCCTATCTGACCTCCACAACTCAGTGAGTAGTAGGTAATACGATACCCCATGGCTTACCATGGGGTATCGTATTACCTACTACTCACAGGAAGTCCCCGGAAGTCTAACAACCAGTCTTAACTGGTTGTTAGACTTCCGGGCCACTGACTACCTGTAACGACTGTCAAAGATCTACAAATGACGGCCGGGACAACTGCTTAACGTGCTTTCCGAGGCACGCTAAACCGTAAGTGTCATCATTGCTACGAAATATTTACACTGACAGTTATTAAACGCGGTTTAGACGCGCTGATCGCGTTCAGCTCAGTGAAATTCGCCTTTATTATCACATCAACTGAATAATTATAATCTATATAAAGTATATTTACATAAAGTGTAAGCACATAACCTAATGGTAAATATGGAAGCAGGTACATTACATTAAACTATGTATACTAAAAAAAGATAAATGTATTAAAATTAAGAATATAGAAACCTTTTAAAAACCATTGTAGAAACAGTTTTAAATCGAGGCCAACAAAGCTATGAGTGGGGTAGAAATAGCGAACAACAAAAGTATTTTAGGATCTATAAGACAAGTATCTAAGTTAGTGCTTGTGTCGGCATTATTTTATTTTATTAAAAATAATTCAATATATATACATAATAATAATCACATTATTTCTGAGCAAAACTTACACTAAGTACAGCAGATACTAAATTAAAAAAACACAATACCTAACTGTTATTAAATTGTTATATGAAAATGTGATAACAGTATCATATTTTATGATTAAATACATGAGCAAACAAATAAATGCAATTATATAATATATTAATTAAAATGTTTTATTTTAATATAATAGAATTTAAAAATAAATATAACATACTTATATAGGTACATACGCTAATTATTTTAAGTAATAACAATTAACAATATTAACAGTGCTATAATTTACCGATATCGACTGATGTAGCGAACAACACTAGCCCAATTCCTTCAGTTGTACTAAACTAACTACCTACACTTAGGCAATTTTCTTTTATTTTCAAGTTTATTTCTTCGTCCACCCGATTGATATTGTATCTGCGAGACTACATACTTTATTTTAGGATTCTTATATATTTAAGTACGGTCGAACAAGCTATTTGGTTTACAGTTTAACCCACAAATTACATTGTAAAATGTAAACCAAATAGCTTGTTCGACCGTACATAAGATGGTGTGATGTATCGTAATATGGACTACAATATGTACTGTAAGAAAAAACTTTTGACAATAACCAAAATTAATTATTATGTATGTTTAGTATTTGACAGATGCAAAAGCTACGTTACCCTATCTAATATTCATTTTCTAATTTCACTATTTCAATCATTTTGTTATATTTTGAGACTATTATTTTATCACTTACTCATAATTATACAACATTTTAAAAGTATTTCCTTTACCATATTCTATAAGAACGATAAACAAGCTCAACGCTCGTAACTAGCAATCTCATTTAAGGTGCTCTTCTGAAGGCTACCGAAACCTGAAACAACAAAAACTAGCCAAGTGCGAGTCGGACTCGCGCATGAAGGATTCCGTACCATCGGAGTAGGGAAAAAACATTAGTAAATTTCAACTGTTTACCTACTACGGGAGTCAGAGCCCGCTGACAGACAGACAGACGGACGGACAGTAGAGGCTTAGCAATAGGGCCCCGTTGGTCGTAGCGTCCCTTCGGGTACGGGGCCCTAAAAATGACAGACCACAGTGACTCGACATGCCGCGCACACTGGATGAAAAAATCGCGTTTCATAAAAAAAAATACATTTAGTTTTTTTTTTTAAATTGCTATATTGCCCGTAATCAAGTATGTCAAAAATACATAATTATTACTATACCCCTCTGGAAGGACTTAACAGGAAATTTTGAAGTTCCACAGATATCCTGATTAGCCATACCAGCTCCATACATTTTATTCGTAAAATTTATCGGTCCAAGTTATACTTCGTGTGACATATTTGACCATAGTAATACCAAACATTAAACAAGTCATTTCAAGCCCAAAAAACAACATTTAAAACGTAGAAGCTCTGTCTTCGAAACGCGACCTCCAGTGTGTGCCGAATTGCCGATACGGTTTTAGTAGTAAACGAGACGTCACAACTTTTTCGGTAGAGGCATTTTTCCTCTTCAGTATTGCAAGAGAATTATTTGTCAAACAAAAGAATACGACTTGTAGGTCTGTTAATGACAGCCAAGACGGCACAATGGTTTGCTGCCTGCAGTCGCCGCGAGTTAGGCGACATGGTTGCCATTAACGGAAACGTTTTGAGTAACTGTACGAACGGCAACCTGATTGGTTAGCTAGCTATACAAAACCAGTTTATACGGATCTCTCATGGTACGGGAAATCTACAGGGTGTAACAAGACCCATAACGAAGCCGTCAACCAAGCATTATGTACTATCGTGGACACTCCCGTCTGATCGCCACTAAGCTAATTTTTGCTTGCACTTACAACATAAAAACGCTCTCTAGCCCGCCCTGTTGACTTTGTATAGAAATAATGAATGAAAGACAATACCGATCGGCCGAGCGCACTGACGACGCACGCCAAACGAAAACGAGAGTTATTGTTATTTTGCGCGCCAAATTGACGATTTCCTAATAGGCCTAAACTTTAAGGGGGCGTGGCTCGGCGCCTCCGCATGATTTAAGCAATTTTTTTTTAACTGATCAGGCGGAGAAGACCACGACTGTACATCAAATTAAGTAACTTTACGCAAAAATCATAGCTGGAAAACGATTTTTTTGTTGGGGTGAAAAATCACGTTTTACGGTAGGACTTAATGTAACACACTCAAAACATTGTGCTGATGGATGGATTAAATAGTACGGGGTCGTGGAGGTGTTTAAAGTAAAAAAAACTTTGTGAAATTTGGAACTTTGACACCCAATATCTCCGTAACTAGAAGGTTTTCAGGTATGGTCTAGATTTCTAGAACAAAAAAAAATGCTCTCAATGACGGGGAGAACCAGTACCTTTCGTCTTCGTTAAGGGTTTTGTTACACCCTTTATACAAAGCGACACCATGTTACACTGGTAATGTATAGCTTGATTTGTCGCCGTGTGTTCATACCAGGGATCCAGAGACATGCGGTTGCGGCGCCTTCGGAAGTATATCTTCAATTAAAAATAAATTACATACTTCAAAGATAATTTAGTAATAAGAAATGTTTATTATATGAATAATGTTACCTATATTTGAGAGTTAATAATTAGTTTCCATTTTTTACTTTTAAAATAAGAACAATGTTTTTTTTTTTAATAATGTATCGATTATATTCTGCGCATGGTAGAAACTAAACGCTAAATGTATTTTATACAACTATAACGTCGATAAAGTATTTATTATCACAAGCAAATAATGCTCTGAGACACGAATTTCGCAACATTTTTTTTCCAGTTGCGGTCCTTTTAATCAGTTACGCACGCAGCCGTCTGTATAAATGCTTTTTTAGTTTCTGCACTTATTGTAAGCAACCTACGAATGTAGCAGGCTTATAAACATATACACATATACATATAAACGTGATCAATTCACTCGAGACATTGATATCTACAAGAATGAATGAGCTCTACTCAATTCGTCCAACCACCATCGGTGAAATTTCAACTTGGTACATGTCGCCTTTTTATTCCCTAACCACTTTACAAAACAAGTCTCAGTACATTCTTCTTCTTTACGTGTCGATGAACTCAAATGGTGTTAGACCAGTAAGTAGCCACCTGCACAGCGCTAACATTTACTTCGATTAGATCTTGATAGGTGCAAGTGGTTGTGCAAGATGGGCACGACGGGAGGTGGAGCCTATCCTGTAGAGAAGCTCCACACTGGAAATCTGTTTGGGATGGATCGAGGATACCCCATTTGGCCAGATTATATCTACAGCGACTTAAATTCTCAAAAAGTTAAAACTTTACAATGGTTGAAAATATCTAACTGTCACATAGACAAATAGAACTTGTTGTTTTACACCCGCGTTCACAGACGGTCGACCAGTTTTCAACCTTATTACTAAGGGCATAAGGGTGAAAAATGGCAGATCATCAAGGAACTCGGTGGTAAAGAGATTAAGTAATTAGGCCGCCTATACCTATGTCCAAAAATGTTTTAACACGAGGTGCAAAATGACAACTCCTTAGGCGTGTGCACAAATCGTGTCTCAAACTCGTAGTCTAAAACAATTTTACAAATCTATTTAATACTACCCCCACCCCTTTCAAATGTGTGCTTCTAATAAGCCCTTTGACGAGGCCTATTTAATGACGTCACAAAATGCTTCGCTTCCAGTAATTTATAATAAGGCTTAACATACGATCCATTATGTAAGTAATTTAACAATATTATTATTATCGATTAAGTAATCGTAAACTGGAACCTTGCTATATTCAGTTTAAATGTATGGGTAAGACTGTTAAAAGCTGGCGAGACCATAGGTCCCAATCTGACCATTGAGATCAAGCTAATTTCAAATATAAAATGACATTACCAGGTTTTCACCCAATGACGATGCTTGGAACTAGCTATGCTAGCGCCATTAGTTTCGCAGTTGCCATCTCTGTTGCAACTAATAATTTAATGTTGCAAATATAATTTTTAGCGACCCGCCCCTGCTACGCACAGCTGTGCGTAGCAGGGGCGGGTCGCTAAAAATTATTTACGGGGTGGCAAAAAATGTTGACCACACACTGAATGTGAGATTTCTTTATTATATACAGAATACGACAATAAATTAAACTGCTTAGTCTGCATAGAAAAACTCATTCGAATATATCCAGTAGTTACAGGACATAATTTTTCATTATCAGTATTTACATGATATAGATTGATAGGCTCATCGTTAACCACGTTAACGACAGGTTAACGACCCCCGCATCGGTATAAACATTAAACACATGATGCCAACACGCTCTTTTAAAAACCTTTGCCAAATTTTTCTTTTTTTTTTTCAGATGCGAATTAGTGCAAATTAGACCTAAAGAAAGTTTTATACTGATGCTGACGATGGTAGGATTTATTTCATTTATTGTCGTATTGTAGGCGCCATTATATAAGATATTCTGTTGCGAAGTTAAAAATAATGAAGCGATCGTAGTCTTTGTAGAAAAGTAAACACGATAATCAACTGAGTGCTTAGTGCGAGTTTTTTTTACGTATCGAGCGCGTTAACGTTTACGCAAATTTGTATGGCGCTGGGTAAGCGGCACCTAGCGTAATACGGGAGAACTACATATTGTGAGTGATATTTTTAAACGCATCGACTATCGTTAACTTGCGAGTGTGACATCTAATAATACATTTATTCATTTCGCGTTAATTCACCGTGAGAAGTGTTGCGTACATTAGTAACCGGCCAAAATAAATTGACATTCGTATTGTATAATTAGTGGTGGTTATACAACGGAGTTAGACGACATTACTTATCTGTGGTCAATGGTCATTAGTTTTGTTTGTGTTTACGAAAGTTTGTGCTGTGATCACCCCGTCCCAATTTGAAATGCTGGTCACATAAATGGAGCAGTTAGTGTAGTTTATATCTTTTGGTATGTAGTAAGTGACCTTGATCCATCTGTGTAAGTTTGTAAAACTAAGTTTGTTACTTTTTAGGCATGGAGATCTAAGCAAATGATCTAATGATGCCCGAGTGGCTTGTAGTGGAGCACTCTATCTTTGTTTACGTGACCGTGTTTACGTTTGAGAGGCGTTAAATTACGCTTGTCTTGTGTTTTTGCGGTCTCAAACATTCCCCAAACGAAATAATACGAGATTCCATTGTAAGTTTTATTCACAATATGAAATTAAATTAAATTACTTTGAAATTTCACCACTAACACGATGCTCTCACCACAAAATCTTAAGTGACCACTTGTCACGCTCGCAAATGACTGCGTTTCCTATTCGGCTGTCAAAACTGTCAAAATTGTAACTTGCACTCGCGTTAGACATGCAAACGTTAGCGATGTGCTCGAAACGGCCCTCACTTTCTTAGAGGCACTCGATCGTCAATATCGACGACGTAAACGTTAACGTAAACTCGATTTAAGCGATCGAGACGTTACTCGAATTTTAGTATGACACTCGCACTAAGCATACTGTAACTGTAATTGGACGACACAATTGGCGCAGCGGCTGAGCGTGAGCGCTTGGCTGCTGGGTGTCGAGTTCGATTCCCGCACAGAACAAAATAAGTATTCGTATGACCTACAGGTGATTGTTCCGGGTCTGGCAGTTTCTGTATGTGAGTTCAAATGTTTTAAACAAACACAGGAGAAATTCATTGAGTGTGACGTTTTAAATCACAAAGTCTATTTTTAGATAAAGCCAGATTAGCTCCCAAAGAACCTACCAGAGACCACTACACTACCCTTAGAGACTCTTATCAGCCTTTTAATCATAAACACATATAAGCGAGACCTCTTATATCCTTATTTTTTTATACCGAAAGAACGATCAGTTTATAAGTCACAAAGCGAAGCAGAAAACCAAGGTCTTAACAAATAAAATTTTCACACAATTAACGGATTTATTATCTTCATGCAATTTTACGCATTCTGTAAGAAACTCAAGCTCATGAACATAACAAAGTCCCAGCCTTTATTGATCTAACTACCGTCATATTTTATAACATCGTTGATGTACAAAAGATTTAAACCATTAGACGTGCCCTTACCGTATTTAGATCGCAGGTAACACTGAGAGTTTAGCTCACACAAACCGAATGAAACGATAGATATGATTTTCCGCACGAGTGAGCGAAACAGAAACGTCACGTTCATTTTTGACACACAGTAGTTCAAATTCAACGTTTTAAATTTCTGCATTGTACTCAACAGCCCAATTTCAACATAATAATGATATTCCTTATACCTTAGAAGCTGAACTTCCCCCTGACCTTGAAGAAACCCATGCCAGTCTTATTGTGAAGTAACGAGGTGACTCCTACGTAGCTCTGGATTACTATGGGGGAGTGGTGTATGCAGCAAGCTGATGACGTCATGTTCTCAACTGCTCTTTGTATCTTCACGGCGAATGTTTCCATGTCGTAGGTTGATTTCTCTTCTGCGGTTCCCTCTGAAAATGAATATCGTCAGCGATGAATATGTAATAATAGCTATACAGACCGAATTTAAGCCAATCTCAGAGGAAATTGGCCGCCTTGTGCTTCTCGCGGGGAAAACAAAAAACGGATGTTTGGGCAGTTGTTTCAGTATTAAGAAGATTGTAAATAGTCAACCCCCATTGAAAAATAAGTTCTTCCGACCCGGTAGGTGTTGTTTCTGGTACTTAGTAGTCTATAGTTGCAATCAGTTAAGATGTCAATAGCGGTTATTGCCCTTTCCCTAATATCTCTGTGTACTATCCAAAACAATGAACCATGAATCGCTTTTCATTAGAAAAAATGTTAAAGATCATGATAGATGACGATTCAAGACTTGAAAAGGTTTATTTTTGGTTTTTAAAGTTAAGAACTTTAATAAATGTAGGTGGGTCAATGAACGCTATTGACATCTTAACCGGCAGCAACTATAAACGGAATCGTTGTTGATATCTCTGCTTGCGTGATGTATGATTTTGCGGAACGTACGGTATCTATGTTGCATAGTTCATGTTCATGAGGTGTTCCAGATGCCGTTAATACGCTACAGACTAACAGCCTTATTCATAAAAAAATCCTTAATTGAGGTTTGATGGGTCTGCTAGCAGTCAGCTAGCAGACTGTTGATGGGTCTGTTAGCTAGCAGACTGACGCGATAAGTTGGCCATCTTGACAAATCAAATGACAAAAAAGTTCCGTAGCAGCAAGTAACATAATATAAAAGTTCTTGTAGTTCGTTGTAACTTTGATCGATGTTTTAATAATAGTGTTTTTTTTTTAATTAAGTTAAAACCAGTTTTCGGTGGAAGTTAACATGGTAATGTACATCATATTTTTTTTTTAGTTTTATCATTCTATTATTTTAGAAGTTACATGACAGGACACATTTTACCACTTTGGAGGTGTCTCTCGGGCAAACTATTCAGTTTAGAAAAAAATGATATCAGAAACCTCAATATCATTTTTGAAGACCTATCCATAGAAACCTAGATACACACGGATGGGTTTCGTGAAAAAAATAGTTTAGTTTCAGTTTTAAGTATGGGGAATCACCAAAATTTATTGTTTTTTTTTTCTATTTTTGTGTGAAAATCTTAATCCGGTTCACAGAATACATCTACTTACCAAATAATTTCGAAAAAAGTGGCTGTGACATACGGACGGACAGACACGACGAATTCATAAGGGTTCCGTTTTTGCCATTTGGCTACGGAACCCTAAAAACGGCCTCATCGACAATTTAAAAAAAAATGACAGCAGTGACAGCAAATTAGCGGGAAAACGCAATTTTTTACAAATACACACGAGAAAAAAGAAAAGGAACAAAAAAAGAAATGATAAACCAATAAGAAAAGATAAAACTTGACGATACAACCCCAAGATCAACTTTTATAAAAAGCGAGATGTTTGTTTTCCCGCCATTTCCGATCCGCATGTTTATGTTGTACCTAGGTGCAAAAAGCTGTAACTATGTTAATCATCGTAATTTTATTTTTTTCATATTTATTGTTAGTACACGTATCATCTTAAAAACCTAATTAAGAGGATTTTTAAATACAAATTTCTGAATAAATAACTAAATTTTCCTGGATTTTTTTTTAATCTGCGTAACCCTCCCTTCACTAAAATTATCTTCGGTATGGTTTTTTGCTCTTGTCAAAGTCAGCTGTTCAAATTTCCGGCGGCCATTTTGTGACTTAGCAGGGAGATAAAGGAGGGTCAACGGTCCTCTAACGTTAGCAGAGCCTTGATGGACTGATAGCGTTAACAGACGTTTATGAATCATGTTTTTTAGCATCGGGTCTTCAAGGAGCCAACAAGGAGGCTCTAACTTTTTATGAATAAGGCTGTCTAACTTTAGCAGAGCCTTGATGGACTGATTAGCGTTAATAGACGTTTATGAATCATGTTTTTTAGCATCGGGTCTTCAAGGAGCCTTCAAGGAGGCTCTAACTTTTTATGAATAAGGCTGTAAAACACACACATAACACACATAGATACCAAAAAGTTGTACATATCACCTTCACCTTTATGCCAGAAGATGGGATGTGAGGCGTACGTGATAAAGGGCACGTCCTGGCTGAACGGGTTCCACACGGTCTTGAGCGGCACAGGCTCACCTTTGTTCCACATCAGGCGCACGCCGCGGAGGTGGCGCTCTCTGGTGTCAATATTTATGTAATTAGAAATGTTCAATAAAAATTCGGTTGGTCAATCCAGTCATAATGCTTTACTGGCACTCTAGTGACATTGAGAGGGGGCGCTGTTTGTGAACATTTTTGTGTAGCGAGATGAATTGAAAAAACAAAATGGAGATGTTATTTGTGATTTCGACCGTGCAGCGAAAGAAAAATTTTAAACTGTTTTGACCCCATTGTCGTCCCCGATTTCGTCATGTGTTTTAGGTACACAGGGTAAGGTTTTCTTTTTATCTTTTTCACGAGAACAAGTTCTAGGAAAATACCGACAGAGTGATATAATAAGTACCTACTACTAATAAAACTAAATTAATTTCATGTTCTTAGTAAGCTTAACTATTCAAACTAGAAACATGCATGCTTTACAATATATTTCTATGAAATGGTAAAGTGTAAATAACTTAGTTTAATGAAAAATATAAGGTGTTGCAATTCTATATTTTGATTGGCATTCGGAAATGTCGCATGCTTTACAATTAAAATACTTACCAATAGCTAGACCTTAGTAGTTAAAATAATTTCTAATAACGCCAAAATAAATTAAGCTATGCACCGTGACTTCTTTCTTAGCCGTCTTACAAAAGTGACCGCTCAATGTATCCGACATAAAATACCTCTAGGCGCACATTATTTTGTATAAATACCCATGGATCACTCATTAGGTGAACCAGGGGTACAGAAAGTTAACCGTGGAACACCTAGGTGAACCACTTTGGTGTTCCACGGGTCAGAAAGGATATTTTCTGCCATTAATTCGGAAAATAGGTACAAAGTAAAATTAATACGGACCGCGCTCACAACAGGTTGTTTTTAGCTACGTCATGCGTTATGGTAATGAATCGTATTTTTATATTATTCAAATTTCATAAAGGTCTACCTTTTTTTTTAAGGTTTAGTAGGTAGTCCTTGGATACATGAAGTCAGCTGCCGTATTAAGACGACTAAAAAGTCACGGGGTATATATTCTCTAGTAGCGCAGCATGTTACGCAACGCGTTGGGCAACATTACCTACGCAGAACAACGATATTTTTTAGTTTAAAACGATGAGCTTTGCAACAACAAGACGCCCGTCATGTTGCGCTCGATCTGGCAACACCATGCGCAGTGGCTACAATATATAATTAATATAATTACAAAAGCGCAATAACTCTAGAAGAAAATTTTCAAATGATTCCAAACTACCTACTATCTTGTCATCTCGAACAAAGTAATTATATTGTTGTACAGGGGGAAAATAATCTTATTTTGGAAATGAGTGAGGCAGGGAGATCGACTCTCACCAAAACTTTTTCATCCGTGCTAGAGGAAGTCATCAGGAAGATGGAATGGGACAACATAGGGATTAACATAAATGGAACACGTTTAAATCATTTGAGATTCGCAAATAACAAAATACTTATAACAGATAACCCAGAAAGCCTTAAAAACATGCTACAAGATTTGTCATGTGAAAGCAAAAAAGTGGTACTAACAATAAACAAAACAAAGACCAAGATGACAAACGGATCCCAAATAAGTAATCGAGAAAAAAATAAATATTTGCAATATTAATTATGTAGTTACCCCTTTATTATTATTTACAAAATAAAACGGATGAAGACACCAAAAATAAATGAGGATAGCCAGACATAAACGGAAAACCTATTAGTTTTTTTTTATTTTTTTTTATAACACATTTGCTCGTAAAGGGTCTCTTATTTCACCAATTTCAATATCGTATTGTATCTCATTACGTACTTGTGCGTTATTGTAATGTAAAACGCACGGTTTATCAAGATGCTCCGTCTAAAACGAACGGTTCCAACTTTTTTAAATCTTAGCAAAGAGTTTTTATGTCAGAAAAGTGGTCAACATTTTATGAATAAAATTAACTTTGGGAGATAAAATATAATAATAATAACTTGACAACATTAAAAATGCCAACTGGCAACGTAATAATCAATTTTACAAATTGTTCAAATTTTTATAACTGCTTTAACAAGTGATTAAAGTTTTATTCGTTTAAGAAAGTCCGAGTTTTATTTATTTCCTCGCAAATTTATGTTATAAAACGTCGTATGACATACGTGCGCTGATAATTACAGCCTCTGCTTTCTTGTAGCCCTCGCCTACGGCTCGGGCTAGCAATATCGCCTCGGCTGTAATTTTTAACTTACCGCACTTATATCATAATGTACAATTACAAACTTTTGTAGTCCCTCTGCATTCTGTCTTTAGTCAACGTTAAGTATTAATTAACCCGAAAGCTCTATTCTCATGCCCGTTTTCACGAACACTCCACCTAAGTAAATGCATAATATTTATCGCACGGTTAGAGTTTCATTCATCTGAGCCGAGCCTCGAATATCTAACTGTGTGCTTCTATTTAGGCATTTATTTATGTTTGAGAAAACGTGCATCAGTGTCAAAAATTTAGACAATAGATTTGGCGTAAACTCGGTTAGCGGTAAACTATATTAGACATACATTCTCTACATCAAGCTACGCAAATATAAATACGAAATTAACCCAAAAGAAGCTAGCAACGTTAAGTGTATCCTACAGCAACTGAAAGGTACCTAGGTTCAAAATACTTGGGATCGAACAGTCTACTGCTCTGGTGTTCCACGTCTTCGTGCGAGGGTCGGCGGCACAGCCGGTCTATCACGCAGTCTTTCACGACCGTCGTGACTCCGGAAGCGATGCCGTTCAGACGACTGTGTACCAACACGTAGGTTAGAAACTTTAAACTACCTACAGTTAAACCAGAAAAGGTATGCGCTGCGGTAATCTTCATGTTAACGAATTTGCACGAACGTTGCCGCTACGTAGCCCCCTACAAAGGGGTCTCCATATTAGATAATCATGATCGCGCATAAGTATTTTCAAAGATAGAAGAGTGTTGGTTCCCGAAGCGCATACTTTTCTCGGAATATCTGTACCTACCTGAGGCCCTACTCTCTAACGTTTCGTCCGAATATTCGGATCTATCCCTTCCTCTCGCGCACGTCGGCAGATGAGTGCGAGTGAGAGAGACGGATAGATCCGAATATTCGGACGAAACGTAAGAGAGTAAGTAGGACCTCTGAAATGGCTTTTCTGGGTCTGCCATTTTTTTCTTAATGATTCACGATTTTAGCAGATGGATATTAGAATCATTACGTATTCATTTATAAAATGCGATTTCAACCAACATGACTTATTTCGTGACATACACCAAACTATGTTTATTTTTCTTCTTTTAATTAATTTCTATTTTGATGCTTTGGTACAATATAGGTGACTGGCAGCCCCAGTGTAGTCTGCAGGCCTTACTCATTTCTTTAAATGGAGGTTCATGAACAAAGATTACATTATCTATCTATTGTAATAGGTCTGTGACAATTTGACAACACAATGAAATAATCATGTGCAATAACGTTGTTATGACTGAGCATATTATTGCTTACAGAGATTACATTTAGATAGCAAGATAAGTCTGCAATATTTTAAGTATTTGTGTTTGGGTTTTTTACAAGGAATTTCTCAGTAGCAATAATCTGGATTTGTGCCCGGTTGATGGCTATAGGGTTGCCCACTTTTAACATGGGACTTAAACATGACGGGCAGATCATGGGAGTATTATGGGTACACCGCTGCCTTACCCTTACAGGATTACAGGCGTGATGTTATGTGATTTACACTTTCGTTAAGAAATATTGTTTGACTCAGTCATTTTAATCAGGTGCATTTTAAAAAATAGTTGTTATTCAAAGTGTTTGTTAAAAAGGTGTGGTCAATATAAAATACTTATGTTATATTCTAGATATATCACAAGAAAAACCAGTTATTGGTCAATAATAATACATTCTTAAGCAATAACTATCAAGATTTCTTTTTTGCAAATTTTTTGTTTAATTATTCAAATTTTATAAAAAAAACAAAACCTGTTTCATGTTTTGTTTTCCTGTTAATGTTAATGATAAAACATCACTAACATTAACAGGATTTTTCTAGGTATTCTTTTTTCTCATTTCGTATTCCCTAACCTTCGATAATACCCTGGGTATTGTCTATCTACTATCGGGAATTGTATTTTTTTTTGTTGTCGTTAACAAAGTATAAATCAAAAAATAAGACATCTTTTTCTCATCCTGCTTTATCATTCCAATTTTTTTTAAATTGAAAATGTTATTACTTACGGTACTAAAGATGAGGGTGGATAGACCAACTCTCCAATAACAATGGTGTCTAGATCATCCAAGTACGTCTTCTTGAATTCCAGCTGCTTCATGGCAATGAAGTCATACTTGATTGTCATCACCAGCCTTGAAGTGAGGAGTACAATTCTCTCCTTTTCATTATCCCATAAAGTAATTCTGGAAATTATTTTTTTCTTATTAATAACAAGTTTCTGCCAGCAGCTTCGCCCGTGTGAAGTTTGATGATTGTCCCATGGGATCTTACCATTGGGTTAAAAGTATGTGTTAATCCAGGTTATAAATTATCTGTGTGCTAAATTTCATCCAAATCTGTTCAGTAGTTTTTGGTGAAACAGTAACAAACATCCATACAACTATACTCACAAACTTTCGCATTTATAATATTAGTAGGATAGGATTGAAACCCATAACCAAAAACTAGATGTGACATCCTCCAGCCAGCATTGGGCTGATGTGGTGGATTACAGCCCACTCCCATAGAGACATGCTCACAGACACATGACATGCTGTTCATGGCTCTCATAGAGAGCCATTAAGGCCTCTGTCCCAGCAGTGGGAAGATCATAGCTACCAGAGAGGTAATATGCAAATAAGGAAAAATATTCAAACCAGATGTTTTTAGGTTACAAGATAATAAAATTAATAAATATTTGCAGTACTCAGATATGATAACAACATTTCCCAATCAACAGCAAAAACAATTTTTTGATAAGCTACAGTTTGTTGCCCAATCGTGTGAATAAGTGAACTGCAGCTAGCAGTCTTTGAAACTGAAAGTAAAAAGTCATTATATATACTCAATTTAGGATTAAAATCAGCACTTTTTGAAAATAAAAGTTACATTAAACTGCCTTGTGTTTTACTTGGGGAGAAGAAATGGCCGAACAAACTCCCCAGCAACACATCTGTTTGAAAAGTCCAGTAAAATTTGAAAACATGCTTACTCTGTCAAAAGCCAGGATCCCAAGTACTCTCCATCTTCAGGGAACAACAGTGCAGTGATACATTCCTGTATTGCAGTGTCCACCACTCCCTTACGGAATGTGAAGAAGTCTTTGATGTTCTCTTTGTCAAAGGGCACATCGTAACGAGGAAATACTGCATGTATGTCTGTGGGTGAGCTGGCTGCTGCTGTTGCCGGTGGGTTTGCTTGATCCTCAGATCCTCTGGCATCTGAATTAGAAGTTGTCGTGATGTAGTCTAAGTCCATAGTGTGGAAAGTCCTTTGATGATAGTATGAAAGTGAATAAATTCTAATCTTACTAAACCACCTTCTAATAAAGTAAGTAGGTACCTGTTCTAGTTAATGGATTAGTTTCGTCAATAAGTTCACCTTGGTGCCATAAATAGTATGCTATTTACGTTAAATATATTTGAATACAGACTATTGTAAATTTGTAACTATTTTTATTTTTACCTCTCTCTGAGCCATCAAAATATCACCCGACATGGAATGTGCTATACCATAAAACTTTCCAAACATACCGGCAAAGGAAGACGTGGAAGAGGTCAAGGAATTTGCACCAGACAACACCGAGGGATTAACACTAGACGGGGGTTTCCTTCTCGCTGTATTATCCGTAGTAATATTGCGATTACTTTCTGCGCTCTCCGCCGCGGAGGTATCCGTCGACAGCTGCAGGGTACCGCCACGGAACTCCAAATCTTCATCCAGCAAGTCACTCATTATGTATTTATATAGTTTTATTTAGTCTAAACACTGTTTTCTATAAATTATTAAACTGCTCTGCGTAAATAAATTAATCGACCGACGACGAACTGATAAGCGACGTCAATGTCAAAAGCGTTTCGTTTCAACGCTATGATTATTTTTTGTCGAGTCTAACCTTTTCATGAATTGAATAAACCAAATATTGTATAGCACTATAATAAAAATTAGGTTTTCTAAGTTCACTTAACTTAATCTATCTCAATGTAATATTTTGTTAACTTTTATTGATCCAATATCACAACAACAGTGTAAAACTAAACGGAGAACAGTGCCAATGGCGGGAATTTCGGTTGGGTTGGATTTTTAAAGTTTTCCAATCTATTAAAAAGATTGGGTGTCGTAGAATATACCCAGTGATGATTCACGATGACAAGTTGTAATAATCTCTCTCCCTCTTTTTATGTAGCCTAACCTGCTCTGTTCCACCCCTGGGAAAGGCCTCCGTCTACTCCTTTTACTTCTCGTAAGCCTGCATGGCCAGCTCCCTCCAGTTCTGACTGATCACTGAACCTATTTAGTTCGTCCCGCATTCCTGCCTCTGGCAAAACTGCGTCCATTCAGTTGTTATTTCATATTTTTGCAGTTTTACGAATTAAATAGGCCTACCTAGGTAGTTAAATATTCCTTTTGTTTGCCATTTCATATTCGTATAGATGGGGCGGAGGTCTCTTCTCTCGCTCTTGCATTCTACTATAGTCTCCGTCAGTTAAGTAAGAATAGAAGGTGATTGCTCTTTCCTTAATTTCTCTGCGTAGGTACCCCGACAATACATTATGAATGGTTTTTTATTACTAAAAAAAGTCAAGGATCACGATAAAGGTCGTTTCGAGACAAGTTATGTCATTATTTCTGTTTTCGGAATTATGTATTTGAATAAATGTATGCGGGTTAATGACCTTTAATTCTTACTTATCTGGCGGAGACTGTAGGTGGTCAGGGGTGGCGGCGGCGAGCTCTCGCGTCCGGCCCTGGTGCAAGCCATGGTCCGGAGCGAGACGGAATGGGACGCCGTCACCTCCTTCTGCGAAGCAGTAATGCTAGAGAAGGAGGTGGCGGAACGTGAGAGGGAGAGAACCTCACAGCGTCCCGGCCGCCGCGGGAGACGCCCCGGGCGTCGGGGGCCACCATGTGCCCCCCGGCCACCGTAGGCGCGGTCCTGTGGACGGTGGGCTATGGGCTAGCTCGCCGTCCGTCCGTCTCATGACGACAGGCCGTGTCGACGGCGCGTTCGTGTTCCACGCGCGCCTCAAAGAGAGTCAGCAAAAGGAAGGGGTCTGCAAGGACCGATGCCTGCCGGGGTTGCGGGACTGTTCGAAAGAGATACCGTGGCCCCGGAACAAAAAGGGCGATGAAGGAACATGGATGGGTTTTAGTCAGTAAAAGTCAGACACTGCCTCCTGCTCCGCCCAGAGCGGGAGGATTTGATTTGATGATTTCCCATCCGAAAAAAAAAAAAAAAGGTGGTCAGGGGTGGGTTCATGGCCGGGCGTTATGACAACCCCGGCCTGGCTGACCGTGATCATGTTTCTGGCCCCATAATCACAACGCTTCGATTCTTTTTCCGATTCGGAAAGTCGTAGGTACCTATGTCTATATTTTTTTGACATACGAAATCGAGCGAGATAGACATACGACTTTCCGAATCGAAAATCGAATCGAAGCGTTGTGAATAGCTATGCGAACTGATTGATATAAATAAAAAAATGAATGAACAAAAAGAACTTAATTCCAAGGAAGAGTGCTAAAATTTTCGAGCTCGCTTTGTTCGCTCCGACATTCTGTCTGTTCAGTTTATCTATATAAACTGATACAATTTCTGAAAACCTATACAGGTTGACATTTTTATCACTTTCCAAAAAAATTAGGTATTGGGTGAACGGAGTAGAAGCAAATGGCATAGGTACATAGTTTTTTTTTTCGAAATAAAAAAAACTCAAAAGAAATCGAAATTCAAATCATACGCGTATTGCGTAATTATGATTTGAAATTCGATATTTTTCATTTATTTTTTCAACATTTCCAAAAATTTCTCTTTCTTTGTTCTAATATGAAAGTTTACTTGAAATTTATAGCGTTTTATGATGATGGATCATTTTTTTTCTAAGCTGTGGAAAAAAAAAACTAGGTATGCCATAAGCTTCTACTCCGTTCACTTATTATGCTCATTTTTTTTGGAAAGTGAAAAAAAGTCACCTGTTTAAGCTCGCTCGCTTTTGAATCCTAACTTTTCTCAATTGATAGGGTTAGTTTTCAATACCCAGCCAAAATTTAAAATTAAGATGTAAATAATAACAAACCAAAAGTGCATTTTAAGTATATATTATTGTCGAAAAAAATTAAATAATAGCATTCATATAGTTTAGGTTAGTTGGGTTTCAGTATATATAGGTACTTTGTACTCTGTGGTTTGGTGTACCTACAAGAGAATCGGCACCAAAAATTTCCTAAATCATAAGCCTAGTGGGAATCAATCCTTGACACACTTGTGTGCGTGCATGCACCGTCAAATTTAAGTGTGTGCTAACTGCTACCTATCTAGGTTTGTTTAACTGAATTGTGCTGTTGCAATATCCACACTTTCGCTTTTTAGTGGTGGACAGAAATAAAATCTTATTACAAAAAAAGGTTTTTTTTCTTCATATATCGAAAATATTATCGATTCTAAGCCATCTCTGAAAATATGGCCGGTTATTGAAAACTAACCCTATTTAAGTCGACAAAATTATTCCTTGCATGAATCGACACCGACAAACGAAAACCTACCTAACATATCCGTGGTACAAGCATGGTTGATAATACTTCATATAATTTAGTTTTTAAAAAGTTGTTCCTAACTCCCCCCCTCCCCTGCCCCCAATCTGCTTTATTTCATTAATTCGGGGTAACCCGTCCCAAAGGTCCCAACCACATTTTCCTGGCTATGGCCCTGTGTGTCTTAGGCTGGGACCGCACCTGTTTCTTTTAGAGACTAAATTACTTCAAGGGATCACTGACACCCTAATACCGTAAGCACATAATTACATTTGTAGAGGCTCGTTCGTTGGTATCGTCATCAAGTTGAGGACACTTGAGGTCGGCACAGAATGTCTTCACCTTCCATAGGTATCTACCTTCTGTATTAGCCGTCATCACAGTAATCATCTCTTATCTAGCCACATCATAAAATTAACACTCGGCGGCGGCGACTTCTCGCGCCCGGCCCTGGTTCAATCCATGGTCCGGAGCGAGATGGACGATGGGACGCTGTCACCTCCTTCTGCGAAGCAGTCATGCTAGAGAAGGAGGTAGCGGAACGTGAGAGGGAGAGATCCTCACGTCCCGGCCGCCGCGCCGCAAGAGACGCACCGGGCGTCGGGGGCCACCGTCGCGGGCCTGTGGACGGTGGGCTATGGGCTAGCTCGCCGTCCGTCCGTCTCATGACGACAGGCCGTGTCGACAAGCAGGAGTGTTCCACGCGCGCCTCAAAGAGAGTCAGAAAAAAAGGAAGGGGTGGTCCGCAAGGGCCGATGCCTGCCGGGGCTGCGGGACCTATACAAGGTGTAAACTCTTCACGAAGTCGTCAACCAAACACTTTGTACATCAAACTATGTACCTAACTCTACGCAAAGCTCAAAACTCTACGAAAGCAGGCAACCGGTTTTTTTTTGGGTGTAAATTCACGGGTTACGGAAGTACTCAATGTAACACACTCAAATCAAAACGTACAGGGGTCATTAAAACTTGATTTATTTTAAAAAAAAAACCTTGCGAAAAAGTTGGTACTTTGACTTTGACCTCCAATATCTCCGTAACGATTTAAGATTCTCAGAAGTCCTCATCATCTGCCTAGCCTTTTCCCAACTATGTTGGGGTCGGCTTCCAGTCTATCCAGATGCAGCTGAATACCAGTACTTTATGTGGAGCGACTGCCTATCTGACCTCCACAAACCAGGTTCTCAGAAGTACAGAACAAAAAAAAAAGTTACAATGACGGGGACAACGAGTGTATTTCGGCTTTGTTAAGGGTATTTTATTTTTTCCATTAATAACATACCAACGGCGGATTCCTCATTCCTCCGCATCACATCCCCATACAAACGACTACCACAAAACTTTTGAATCAAAAATGCCAGACTCCCTCTAACCAACTCATTTTCTATCCTATAACGGCGTTCCGTAGTTGCTTACCCACATGGGAAAAAGGCGTGAGTTTATCTGTCCTATAATATCGATCGTACTATAAGTATGTATGTCCTTATTCGGTCCATTCGCCACCGCATTCCATCTTAGCATTCTCATCTCACTCCTAAGCAATTGCACAGTAGCAAGCACGTAGGATTAGGTAGTATAAAACAACAGTTAAAAATATTTATTTATTTTACAAAAAATAATTGGAACTATGTCAATAAAAAAGTACTAGAGTCTTATTTTCTACTTTCTGGCACATGTTGTCAAGAGATATGGCAAAATTTTAAGTATTTGGACAGGTAAATATTCGATAGTACAGACGATGCCACATCAAGCTACCCGATTCCCAATCAACCTTGAATCTAAGTTTTAGCGATAAAGTTGAAAATCTATTAAAGAAATTTGACAGATTGCAGTAGCTTGATGGTGTGTCTGTACTTTCACTATTTTTGTTTATGGACAAAAATGAACTAAAATAATATTCTAAAAACTGTACAGTGATAAATACATTAATTTATACCTAATTGTCCAATTATATTTAATTTAAAACATAATAAAATAAAATAAATAAATATGACATTACACATTAATTAAATATGTAAGGTAAGTTTCTATTGCACAACAAAATTGATTCAAGGAAAAATATAGCTTTTATTGTGTACTAAAAAGCATTTTCTTAATTAATATATTCGAAATCCCTGCATTTTTCAAATCCACTTTTTAATAACCCTCAAATGCGACGTGGGAGAATTCAATTCTAGGTAGGTACATCGATAATAATTATACCACATTATACTTAGGTAGTCAATCACTCAGCTGTCAAAACCTTTCTGACAAGTGAGGGATTAAACTTTTAAAATAATAATATTACAGTAATTAGATGTAGTTACTTACTTATTTTTATAATATTATACAAATGTATACAAATTATTTGAGCCGCTTCGAGAAAATAAAGGAACTTAATACATTTTGTACTAAATAAAGAAAGTACCTAATATGAATGATAACCTCTTTTCACAAAAAGAGGTCAAATGAAAGTAGCTAGCGAAACGCTGTAGACGTGATGAGTATAAAAATCTACAAATAAACATAGAAATCATTAAGTATTTAATGATTTAGTTTTTTGTGCCAATACTAAAAACTGATAATTCAAGTAGACTGCGGTCATTGCCAATTAAATCATCCTACTAATATTATTATAAATGCGAAAATTTGTGAGTATGGATGTTTGTTACTCTTCCACGCCAAAACTACCGAACGGATTTGAATGAAATTTTGCACACAGTTTATAACCTAGATTAAAGCATAGGACACTTTTTGGACGACCCGAATGGCGCAGCGGTAGTGAGGCTGCCTTACGTTCTTAGGGTCCTGGGTTCGAATCCCGGTAGGAGCAAATGTTTGTGTGATGAGCATTGGCATTTGTTTCCAAGTCATGAATGTTTTTAAGTATATATTTACAAACAAAAAGTATCTATGTAGTATATCAACTATCTGGTGTTCACGACACAAGCCTCGTTGCTTAGTGTGGCACTAGATGGCGCTGTGTGTAATGTCCAGCGATATTTATTATTTATTTTATTAAGTATTATTTTTTTATCCCGGTAGTAAGATCCCATGGGACAATTATCAAATTTCACGCGGGCGAAGCCCGTTGTGTTAATAATTTAACTCTGTCTCTTACTTTAATTAAATCAAATTATATCCTGAAAAGCAGCTCAAAATCTCTTCTCTCTAATAACAGCTACACCGGTTGGCGGGGCAATGTGGCGGGTACACGATGCACTGGTCCATGCAGTACACGTCAGCGCCTGCGCGACCTTCCAGTTCTCCCACAGCATCACATACTTGCCTGTAAATAAAAGAAGAAGAAAAACATTAGCAGACGGTAGTTAGATATTAAAATACAAACTCAACAAACTTCTATGCTATAGATGGAGCTACTTGTATGTTTTTTGTCACAGTGAATATTGAATTTATTCCGTACCTATTGAAATCGTTGTTTCAAATAATATTTGATGTTATCTTCATTACAAAACCAGTATAGAACAGAATAGGTGCGCTTTATTATGTACACTACACAGAGTGATAAAGTAGTCGCGTGCCATAGCTTAGGGGTGAGTTCAGTATCGATAAAGGACGGGTGTAAAGAATAAAAATAAATATTTCGTAAAAAATAAATAAAAATAAAAACAAAAGAAATATTGCAAGATCAACCTAATTTAGTACCTACTAACTTCAAATAGCAATATAAAATAATTTTTATACTAAATTAGGTTGATCTTGCAAAATTATTTTTATTTATTTTTATTTTTTACGGGTGTCTTTATCGATACTGAACTCACCCCTAAGCTTTGGCACGCGACTACTTTAACACCCTGTATAAGTAACATTCATATAAGAAAACCATTTCACATAGGGTGACAAAATGGGCGGTCTTATCTCTAAAAACGATTTCTTTTCAAGACCACGTTTGGACGGATTACCTACAGGAAGAGGGAGCGATAATACTGCAAGTACTCTGACTTTCAATATCAATTATCAACTTGATTTCAGAATGAATGATTATGAATTAAAAAAGGCATAAAATTTGAAGTTGCTCCTAATAGAGCGCGAAATTGACATTTTTGGTTTTTGGGGTTATTTTTCGTGTTGCTTGTACAGTTTGGCAAAATAGAGTATGGAAAAAATTAGGGCGTTGTTAGTGACTTTCTGGCAACCCTCAGCAGTGACTAGCCAATGACATGCCGAGTTTGACAGAAAACGTATAAGCATTGCCAGATAGGAAATATGTAGTTCCGCGTTTCGCCACCATCTAAAGTTTTTTGTCGGGCTGTAAGTGACAATGCTTAAACGTTGTGATACTCACGGGCAAGTACACAATTCTTCGGGACAGTTGGGAGGGTACCGCAGACAGTTGGTCTGGCACCAGCTCAGCATACCCGGAAGTCTTCTGAAAGCCTTACTCGGCACACACACTTGATCCCTGGAAAATCAATCCAACCTATTAAAGTTAGCCTTAAATTATTACATTTGGCATTTTTATGTACACAGCCAAAGGTTGAATACCTATAGCCGAGATTGTTTGAAACCAGTCCGGTTGGTGACAATAAACTAGAAACTAATGGGAAACGAGTTTCAACTAACTTATTACAGTACACCTAAGCAAGAATATCTACTTAAATGAGAGAATTGAAGATAATAATAGGTAATAAGTCGCGCTAATAAAGAAGCTCGTTTTAATGCATCTACAATCTACATTTATATTGTTATTAGTTATGTATCTACAATCAAAGAATCAAAAGAAATTAAGACGCTGAAGATTGGTTTCATGTTAGATAGATACAGACAGACCGTCGTTGACGATAGGCCTCTATCGTCAGCGACGGTAGTCGAAGTGACATGTTCCAAACTCCAACGAGCCAGAACGTCTGAGTTCTAAGAGGCTCATTATATTTTAATGGCGGTCCGAAGGGACGCAAATACGTGGACGATAGGCTTATTTTTATTCTACCATACCGTTCTGAAAACTTAAAATTCATCACTAGGACATTAATTCCAATAAAAAAGCCTAGAAATTAAGCGTCTACTCCATACGGGTATTCTGTACACTCTTGCAACACAGGATCATGTTAGTCACAACTAAGGTTTAATACAACTGTACATTTGATTATACGAAGAAAAGAGATTCGGGGTTTGACAGCTTGTTAGTTACTTCATAATTTGTACACAAACATGAGACACTAAACTACAAAACATATAACATCCAGGAGAGGTGGAAAGTTTATTCACAAAGGCACCACCACGTCATCAGCCAAAACCTTTAAATCATTTCAAGGACATGACAAAGTATACCTAATGATCGGTGGAACAAAGTCCTCCACAGAATCTGTGTCAATATTGTTGCTGAAAGAAAACGTTCAATATTATAGTGCACGTTAATGACATGAAACATATAATTTTATACATAGTTACATAGTTTTACCTAATTACGTACGATTCCTTTCGGATATCCTTCAGTTTTTGTCTGAAATAATTAAGCCACAAGATACTTAAAGTATTATAGATAGTATTACATAAATAATGAGATACGTTCAAACATATAACAGATAACAATACATGACAAAAAATACACACAATATGGACAAAATGGTACATGGGATAGATGAGAAAAACTGTATATAGTATTATACCTGACGACCAGTGGGTAGACATTTCTGGGCATGTTAAAGTCCCTGTAGTAAAGAAGGAAGGGATAGTCCTTCCTGAGGTCTCCGGCGAAGGCAGGCGGGAGACCACCGGTGCTGGTGATCACGCTGACATCAGCGCAGTTCCTAAAAGTCTCCGAGCGACCACAACCGACGGCTTCTGTGCCGTTAGAGCATACTCCCCACATATTTCCTGGAAAAAGTTAAAAATACTTTAGTAGTACTTAAGTATGTTCCACCTCCTTACCCACCCTGTGCCCAAAACATATAGTCAAAGTGGTCTCTACGCTGCCACCGACGACGTCGCAGTGGACGGAGAAGTTCTGGACCAACGATTCTTTCGTATGCCTTGCCAGCGACACGAGGAAGAAATAATTTCAAAGTCCTCATCATCCAATAATTCTCACCAGTATAATAAGTCCATTGCAGCACACACTGCGTGCATGTGATGTAGGGAGGCAGGCGCACCCTGTACCGGAAGATCTCCTTCTTAGCAGTGTCAAGGGGAATCAGAAACCTATCTTCTCTCGTCTCCGATATGTACAACGGGTACCTGGAAATGATTAAACAAGAAATCTTTATTGGACGTCTCTTAGAAATTAAGTAATCAAGATACTAATCGTTATATGTCACGTGGTGACTCATGGCATATTAACAAATTATCACACCTGTCATATCCGAAGAGTGAGGCAGAGGTGTAACTACCTAATAGCTCACCCACTTAATGCCAGTTGTAATTAAGTCCCATATTATAGGGGGCGAGTTTATTAAGCCATCAACCGAGCCCAAATCCAGCGGGCCTAGCCAACTTAGAAATGTTTTGTATCGATTCTCTTTCTACAATCGTAAACGACTCGGCGTAAGCGATTGTAGAAAGCGCTAAATTGGTAGCCAAGTTGACACGACTGAGTCGATCGCTCGTTCTCTAATGTCTGTAGAAAAAACCTACCCTTTAGTCTATGGTGAGCGTTCCTACCAAAGAGTTTAGCGATCAACATTGTAGAAACGATAACATTCTATTCTATCATTTTGAACGTTGTAAACTTGTCTACGAATTTTCTATTCGTTTGTGTTGATCACGTGATATAACGTTGAGATGATGTCATTCCCATTCATTTGAATAGTTTTCTACTAGCGTTAACGATTGTAGATTGTCAACTTGGCTAGGGGTGCTGTATCCGTAGCTGTAAATGCGAAATGGAAAAACAGACCCATAGCATTGCCCGATCCGGGAATCGAACCCAGGACCTCATGCTCAGCAGTTGCACTTGTAGACCAACGAGGCAGATGAGGCATGGATGACGAAAAATCAAATGCGTTACGGCGAAAATCGTGAACTACCAACCTGTCAAAACATTCCTGTGTGGCTTCTTGCTTCGGGTTATTGTTGGGGCATAGCTTCATCACGAACGTCCCCAGATGGTTTGCTGTCAACTCCACCTCCACTTCGATTTCCTGTGGAATGCGTTTCCTATTATACTCAACTGCATTGTACTCAAAGTGCCAAATGTACAGTGAACATTGTTTTATTAATTTTGCTACATAATGGTAGTGCACTCTTCCAACATTTTTGAGACATCTTTGAAATTATTGGACACTGGTTTTACGAATTTGAGGATAAAAGCTTTATTGATTGCAATTAATTTATTCAAATTAGGCTCAGATCAGCTGTTTTTGAATGTCAAAACTACAGACAACAGTCCCCCAAAACACCTGCCCTCCACCACTTCCCAGTGTTTTAGCTGGAGAGAAAGAAATGGCAGAACAAGAACTCCCCAGCGACACATCTGTTTATTAAGTACAAAGAACTTCAAAGCATTGATGCAGTGGTTACACTGACCTGTCCAACGCTGTAGTGCCTGGTGACAATACCCTTGCCGTACATACCACCAGCCTCATGGGGACGGGGTTCTGGTACGTGGTGGGCGTCTCCGCATACCCCACATTTACCTTCGTTCTGCTCCCATTGGACTGAAATTAAAATAATTTTGAAAAGTAATACTTTTGCCCGCGACTGAGCATGCCTCCATGCCTGGATGGCGAAAACTGGAAAAAAACCCCATGGGAATGTATTACCGGGATATCTAATCCAACCATTATGGTGGAAAAAGGGGTCAGATAAGCAGACAGATGAATTTTCGGATATAATCCAGATCCCATATTACTCAGGGGATAGATGGTAAATTTTGGAGTGTCTATAGCAAACCTACTGTAAATTTGAAATCAACGAGTTCGTTCACATGATTGAAATCTTTACATAGTATAAAACAAAGTCGCTCCCACGCGTCTGTTCGCTTCTAGTATCTTTTAAACTACGCAACAGATTTTAATGCAGTTTTCTGCAATAGAGTGATTCAAGAGGAAGGTTTAAGTATATGTTTATATGCTACATTGCACCCGTGCGAAGCCGGGGCGGGTCGCTAGTATTTTATAATTAAAACTAACCTGTGCTGCTATGGGATTTAGGTACCATCGTCAAAATAACACATTATATCATCCTCAACTTAATCAATTTTGTAAAGTTCAATAAAATTCGCTGCTCTGTTTAAATATCAAACAAAAAATTTGCTCTAAGGATTTGTTTCATCGACTTTGACCATTCACGATGATTCTTTAGTTAAGGTAGAATCCGATTTACACAAGCATGACTCGCATTCGTTATTAGGTGAATTATTAACAAAAAAAATAGACTTGAACCTTGGAGGCTTTTATTGATAGGTCTTTGAACTTCATTTTCCGTAAGTACGTTGACTGCTAGCATCATTAGTGGAATCAATAGACTATGATTTAAAAAAAAATGTTTGCGGTAAAGTTCTAGCAAATGCAAGGATAATGCCGTGTTTAGATTCAATGCGGATATGGTTAAAATATGAATTTATGACTAAGTATAATCACGAAATATTACTAATCTAGCTTTTTTCCCACGGCTTCGTCCACGCAGTTGTTGGGAATTATTCCACGGAAATATATGATAGGGACAAAAAGTAGATTAAATGCACCAAGGGGATCAGTGTCTTATGTTATGCTGATATTTAGAATCACGAACGCAGCGAGGGATTCTAGAGCTCCCGGACTACAAAGAGAGCTTTGAGTAAGTCAACAATCCTGAGGGCAGTGAGGGATTTAAGCTCACCCAAGGCAAGACACCTATCTATATCCCCGAGGAGCATACTCGGTTTTTCACCCCTACTGCGAGGAAGTTTTACCAATTCGATTTTCGTAATATGGCGTCGACAACCAACAACCTACTGCGGGGGTGCGAGTGCGCAATGTTGGTAGATTGGGAACTTTTTCCCTTTTTTAGGGAAACAAATCGTTTTAGGGATTGTTTTGAGGAAATGAAAAAAAATTGGTAAAATTTAGGAAATCAAGACACATTTACAGCTGAATTAACACAACATCACGCCTTTAATTCCCGAAGGGTTGGGCAGAAGTGTACCTAATAGTACACCCACATTTCGCCAGTTATGTTTAAGTCCCATGTAAGGGTCGAGTAAGTCGCGAGTGCGAGCCTACTGCCATCAACCTTGATGGAAAAACCCAAAAACAATTTGACAGACCCGGGAATCAAACCCAGGACCTTAGCTCAGCAGTCGTGATTGCGACCACTAGAGTTAAACCAAAAAGATAGCCGAATAAGTAATTAGTAATAATAGCTTGAGTATACTATGCCGACGGCAGGGTGTCAAGTGTGAACACGATCATGCAATACACCTGTGCACACGTCACACACTACAACCAAACAAAATTTCAACCGACCAGCCCGCTTAGCATGACCACCGTAGGCACGAAAGAGAATCGACAAATCTTTTGTTCATCTGTCATTTTGTCGATTCAATGACAGATGAGATTTGTCGATTCCCTTTCGTTTGTTCGGTGGTCATGCTAAGCTGGAAGGTGGTACTTTTCGTGAATAAAATTAATTTTATATCTCTCCGTTTGTTTCCGCCTCCGTCCGTCTCTCCGGGAAAAAATATTGAATTTGGGGAAAGTTCAGAAACTCGATCTAGCAATCCTGGGGTTCGCACCACAGCAGCCGATCAGCTGTTGCGATGACTTGCTGCCACTAACGCTACAGATAAAAAAAGCATAGGGCGAGTCTATTATTCAATCATTTTGAATAAACAAGAAACACAAAAAGTGTAATTACGTAGGTACACAAAAAATGGGCTGGCATTTACAGGTTAAGGCGGGTCAGAAAATAATTATAACTATCATTTAAAGGTACTTATTACAATATTGTTACGTATTTTAAATATATTTGATAATCATGAACAAGTATACGGAAGTATCTTTTTACTGTTTTTACTGTCGATTTTAAATTGACAATAATCGACGTGTAACAAAATAAGAATACTTAATAATAAATAACACGGGCAATAAGACGCCACACAAAATGCTCACAAAGGTCACATCAAAGAAGACAACACATTGATTACTCACAGAGGTACTAAAATCAGTTGGTAATTGGTATCACTCCTCAATTCCTATAAAGGACCATAGGCAACGAACTATGAGTATGAGCCCCAAAGTCCAACAACCATAAAATCTATTGTAAAGAGCTTTTCAGTGGCAATTTGACGGATTACTTACAATAAGAACTGTGTAGCTCCTCTGACAGATCCGAAAGTCGCGATACTAAGAATAGTAAGCAATATTATTCTTGAAGAGATCCAAGAAAAGATCCATTGGTAGAAATCTTAACGCTATGGGACTACATAATATAGATATAGGACTCAGGGCAAAGTCAGGGGTATATTTTTCCATTTTCTCTATCGTTTACAGCTGAGCCAGCTTAGTGAAGAAAGCTTAACACAAAAAGATGTCCGTTACCTGCATACCCTCCACAGAAGAGCTCATTATCATTGTAGTTGACGGGGTTGGGGAAGCCGAATCGCCACATGGAGTTGCGCGCCGGCGGGTCCATTAACCGGCCGTGACCCTCGGCTCCGCGGCGCGCGCTTCCTAACATCTGGAATAAAGAAGGCAGAAAATGTATGCAAATCATTATCATTATCTTCCTAGCCTTTTCCCATGTCGGATCGGTTTTTCATATAAGGCTGTTTAGCGTCTTCGTACCGTTTTGCTTCTCCTACAGCCCGGTGAAAGAAAAAACAAGCAAATTAAATCACAGTTTCCAAATAATCCATGACAAAAATCCTTTCCGTTGTACTTATTATTTTATTTCTTCGAAAGTGCATTAACAAACGTTGTTTGATACACGTGGGCATTTGTTATTGCATTTCTCGGCTCCATAACAACCTCGCCTGCGGCTCGGGTGTGAATCCCGTCTCGACTACAATAACAAGGTTTCCCCACTTAAACTCAACAGAACTCCTTTTAAAACAGTTCGTATGAGAAAATATGCACTAGGTACCATCCACCTATAAAGACGGCCAAAGAGCGTAGCTGTGATCCGGTACAAGTATGTCTCTATAGAAGCCAGAAAAATTATGTCATAGGCATAGGATACAGGTGCTTGAAAAATGTTATTATACTTTAGTTAGACGAGTTTCTTAATGACGAATCTCTGTAACTGTTTGACATGAATTTTAATATTTTACATTTATATAATAATTAATCTTAAATTTATATCTAATCGAATTGAATTGACTTTAAATCTTGACATGAAAAGGAATTGATTATGAATAATGAAATTTTACTTATTTTTGCATGTGTTAAAAAATAAAATTATACATAATATGATTGTAATCATATTATGGTACTATAATACTTTCATAATTTTATTTTAGTTTAATTTAATGTAATAAATTAGAATATCATAATAATCGTTGTTTTTTTTGTTATAATAATTTGTATGTCAATTGGCAAAACATAGCGCACTACCTAATTTTTTAAGATCTTTTTGTAATTATTACCTATGTTTACGAATAAATGATTACTTACTTACTTACTTACAGGATTACATGGGATTTTCTAACTTTTCCCTGGTGGTCGGGAAGGCATCGCTTGTCTGCTGGGTGTTTCCGATAGTCAATTAGTGATGTAGGTGTTTTGATAAATTGCCCACTCACAAACTAGCATTATCCGTATCACAATCAGCTTACAATGTATCTGTCGCAGGCATATCGTATACGCCGTATTACATAAAGGCGCGCCGGATTGCAAAACGTCGCTGTTATGTAACGCGGCGTCTTCACGTTCAGCCGGATTACAATTCGGTTGAAATTAAGAACGCCGCATTGAATGAGCACTTTGCGTTCGTCAAAGCTGCGTAAACGTGCCGCCCAAATACAGTCGATACGCCGCGCCGTTTTGAAAGCGAGCTCGGTACTTCGGTTTAAAGAAATTTATTTCTCATAAGAACATACAGTCCGCTTATAATGAGATACAGAGTAATAAGTATGATAATACAGTACAATGCACTTTCCTCCAGAGTATTAGAAGTTATAATGTACATACATGTTTCCTAAGCTTATTTTTCAATGTATTCACGTTATCGCACTATTTAATATCGTCCGGTAATTCATTGAACAGATTAACTCCTTCAAATAATATTGTCGTTCTACCGTAATTTGTGCGTACGCTGATGACTTCAAGTTTGTTTTTGTATCTATTTCTCAGGTTATGTGACAATGTTTTTTTCTTTAATTATGTTAGTTTGTATTGAGTTGGAAGTTATGTTTTTAATAAGAATGCAGGTGTAGTAAATGTATAGCTGTCTAATATTTAATAGTTTAGTTTTTTCATATATGGTCTTTGTTGAAGTAAGATAATTAAATTGGAATACCTACTTAGGTAGGTCACCCGACGTTTGGTTTGGTTAGGTTACTTTAAACCCTGCAGACAGAAATAGGAGCACCGCGTAGCGGGGCTACGTCGACTACGCCTTATTTTCGGAATTTTCAGTATTTAATTCGATCGTTTCTTCTTGCTGACAATAAAGCTAAACGTTGGACGCCGCTTTGTCGAACGTATCTCCACGACAATCCGGCTGAACGTGAAGTCACCGCATTACACAATGTAGCGACGTTTTTCAATCCGGCGCGCCTTTATACGCGTGTTATACGAATTGGCTGCGACATATCCACCACGCGGTTGCAGTGCGGGTTAATAGATGTCACATATTTTCTGATTTATGGTTCACTATGTTTTCCTTTGCAGTTTTCAGAGCAGTGTTGTAAACTAAAGTAATAATAATTTCGCGCCGGCGAACTCGTAAATCGAGGCGACTTCTGCTGTCCAATCTACGTGCAGTTTAAATCTGAATAAAACGCACCTGTAGCAAAAATATCCAGAAAGTGAGGAAGGACGTCCCTCCGGATCTAGAGCTGTGCCTTCTCAGTTCCATCTGAAAGAGAAACAGACCATTAATAAACATATTTTCAATACACGTTCTTATCGCACTACGATTAGGTTCAACATGCAATTTATGTCACACGCGTGCGTTTTTTCCTATTCCCGCACGTGTGCGGGAAAGTAAATTTCCACAGATAACTTTTACGAAGTTCAAATCGGTTCAATACCTATACTCGGAGGTGAATATTTTTTTTTTATTTCGGCAAAGCACTATGCGTCTTTACGGCGTAAATATTTTTTTGATTATTCAAATTGTGTTTATAAATAGAATATCATAGATAAACATGATTATTTAAAACTAATATTTACTTAGAGAAACAAATTAACATTTATTATTCAAAAATATAAAATATTTTTTTTTTTTACAATTGGGGTTTTTCGGCTTCATACCTTTGCCTCTCCTTCAACCTGGCGAAAGCAAAGCGTGGAAAAAAAGAAAATTAAAATAATAGTTTCTTAATTCATCATTTCAGCCGCAACACTTAAACACAACAACAAACACTTGGGGGAGGCCTATGTCCAGCAGTGGACGTCCCACTGCTGGACATAGGCCTCCCCCAAGTGTCGCCACATTGACTGGTCCCGTGCGACTCGCATCTAGCGGATTCCCGCAGCCTTCACAAGGTCATCGGTCCACCTAGTGGGAGACCTTCCACCGCAACGTCTTCCGGTTCGCGGTCGCCACTCCAGAACTTTTCGGCCCCATCGGCCATCCGTTCTGCGAGCAATTTTCCCTGCCCACTGCCACTTAAGTTTGGCAATTCTTCGGGCTACGTCGGTAACCTTGGTTCTCTTGCGGATGTCTTCATTCCTGATTCGATCACGCAAGGAAACTCCGAGCATAGCCCTCTCCATTGCCCTTTGGGTGACTTTAAGCCTTCTGATGCGGCCCATTGTGAACGACCACGTTTCGGTCCCGTATGAATCACTGGTAACACACAAGGGTCGTAGACTTTCGTCTTGAGACACTGCGGTAAGTTGGACGAGAAGATACCGCGCAACTTCCCGAACGCTGCCCAGCCGAGTCGGATTCAACGATTGACCTGTTTATCGAAGTTAGACCTACCTAACTGGACCGTTTGTTCCAGGTACACATAATTGTCAACAACTTCGAGTGTAGAGTCTCCGATCTTGATAGGAGTGAGTGTGACATGGGCATTCAACATGACCTTGGTTTTGTCCATGTTCATTTTAAGACCCACTCTTCCGGATGCTCTACTGAGGTCATCGAGCATTGTACTGAGGTCCTCCATGGTCTCAGCCATGACCACTATATCGTCGGCAAACCGAAGGTGAGTGATGTACTCGCCATTGACTTTGATGCTTTGAAGACACCCTCCAGTGCAGCGGTGAACAGTTTCGGAGATATAACGTCTCCCTGTCTCACACCTCGCTGCAAAAGGATTGGTTTCGAGGCTTGGTCCTGAAGTCGGACTGACATGGTGGCGTTTTTGTACAAACACTTCAACACCTCGATGTACCGATAGTCGATTTGGCACCGTTGGAGAGATTGCTGTACAGCCCAGGTCTCGATCGAATCGAAAACTTTCTCATACTCCACAAACGCTAAACAGAGAGGCAGGTTATACTCTTCGGTCTTCTGTATAACCTGCCGCAGCGTATGTATGTGGTCCACGGTGCTTAAGCCTTTTCGGAAACCAGCTTGTTCGGGAGGCTTAAAATTGTCGAGCCTGCGCGCGAGACGATTCGTGATGACTCTTGAAAACAACTTGTAGACATGGCTTAGAAGTAAGATGGGTCTATAATTCTTCAACCGGGCATTGTCACCCTTTTTTTAAAAAAAAGAGTACCACCACACCCCTGCACCATGCCTGTGGCGTTTTCCCCTCGAGTTTCGTGACAAAAAAATTTTTCGTAATTTTGTTTTATTTCTTCAAAAGTATATTGAAAAACGTCGTTTGATACACGTGGACGTTTGTTATTGCAGTTCTCGGCTCAAAAACACCCTCGCCTACGGCCTACGGCTCGGGAGTTAATTCCGCCTCGGATGCAATAACAAACTTTCCCCACTTGTATCAAAATGTACTATTCTTTCTAAGTGACTAGTCTGACTAGGGACTGGGAAAGAGTAGGTAGCTACTTATTATTTTCTATGAAATTTTCTTTGAAACGGCCTTGTTACATAACATAACATCATAGCACCTCTGGATATAATCCCAGGCTGTTAGTGAGGGTATGACTAAATGAACTGTCGGTTGATTATTAATATCGGCCTGTTTATTATTACACAACTAGCTGTGCCCCGCGAAAGGGTTAGCCAGAGGTATACTTATTATTATAAGTACCCATATTTCGCGAGTTATGAACCTAATCGAGGACTATTACATCGACCGGGCTCAAATTCAGACTCCGTTGCTGCTAGGTACTCAGAAATCCGTAAAGGCTGCTTAAAGGCAACACTGTGCGGCATTGCTGCATGCTACATATTGTGGCGTGTGTCTTCTTGTGGTGTGCCACAAATACCCAACATAATTATGCGGCAATTGCGGTATGCGGCAGCCTATTTTACGCCGAAGCAACATCGCGTGCCTCCTAGATAATTTTCAAAGCATCATGCTGTAAAATTTTATTGGAGTGTTTTGATCTACCAACTTGATTGATCGAGGGGACAAGACAAGAGAAGACAACACGTAGAAGAAGAACACAGACAAGACGTAGAATATGGCTGATGAAGTAACTTCAGCAGCCTGACGGAAGGGTTTTGGCATGCCGCACGATTCTTGCCACAATGTGCAACATTCTAAATTATTGTAGCATGCGTCCTTGTGGCATGCCGCAATGCCGCACAGTGTTGCCCCGGCATAAAGCAGCCTTAATAGATACGCCCGACCTGGGAATTGAATCAAGGACCTGATGCTCAGTTGAACAAATTGACTATAATTATTTATTATTAATTTAATCAAATTATTATTAATACTTCGAATCCCGAAGTATTAAACAAAATCGTCTATGTACTTTAGCATAAATAACTAGACAAAATATGTAGGGAACCATCAGATTTATTTTCACGACATCTCAATTTGTAATTTCAATTACGCCAGGTATGATTGTGCCTGATGTTTAACACAAGAACCAGGTTTTTTCCTTGCTTTAAATTTAAAAGCAATTTTATTATCGTCATTTAAGATAATAATCGACAATTCCACGGGAAGTGTCATGCTGGTATTAAACAGTTACACACCTGCAGATCCTACCTTATTTTTTTTTGATAAAATAACCGTTCTTTGCAGCTGTGCTGGAATGCGACCAACTTGGTCACATCGTAAAACCAAAATATATTATTATTTTTTACAACAACGGTACCTAAACGGAAAAATTTGGTAGTGTCCTGAACGGTCCTGCTATTTTGGTTATAAAGTGCGATTTTATCGCACATTAGTGTCTGCTAAACGGGCATGGCTTTGAAATAAAAGGTAATTTATTTTTTAGTGACACAACACAACGGCACAAATCGTGAATTAATTATAGCGAGAGATGTAAATAATATAATTTGACAAAAAATAAATAAAATTTAAATCATAGCTTTGAGATTTATGACGGTAAAAGTGATTTAGTGGGCCATACGAAATATTGGTATTATTAAATATTAAAAACCGACCAAGTGCGTGCGTCGGGCCACGCGAAGTAGGGTTGCATCACAGGGTTCCATAGTAGCCCGTGATCACAAAATAGAACTTAAAACCAACGAATAAAGCAACCTTTTTTTTTTTAATAAATTCCACTATTTTCCTCAAGAATATAGAACGATTCTGTTGTTCTTTAGTCTGAATTTTATTATATTTATTTTACTTAGATTTTGTTTTTCAATGCAAGTCTTTACCCGTTATAAACAAGCAAAGCTACTTCATCTTAGTCACGTTAAAGGATTCATTCTAAGGATTTTGTATTAGGTACAAAATTATCCAACACCCAAGTTCAACGACTATTACTTCTAAAGTTATCCTAACCGCTATAATTTTCCTTTAAAGTTTATAAATTTGTTTGAATTTTGCAGTAGGGCCAGACACGAAGACAAGCTGCGCATCGTAGCCAGTCAAACAAAGCTTTTGCACCAAAGCATCTTTTGTATGGGCCCACGTATCTTTAATAATCTTCCACCATTTCTCAGAACTATGAGCGGTTTAAATACCTTCAAAAAAAACTACACGAATTATTGATAAGTAAATGTTATTACTCTATAAGAGAATTTCGATGATGATGTATGGTACATTGAAGCAAATCCATTAAATTAATAATTTCATCATCATCAGCCTATTAATGTTCCCACTGCTAGGACACAGGCCTCCTCTCTATGAGAGGGAATGGGCTCTACCTCGCGGGCCCAGTGCGGGTTGGTAGATGTCACATATGTCTTCGAATTTTTTGGTATTAAATAATTTGGTATATTATAATTTTGATAATTTAATCATAATGTATTGCATGACGAATTGGATGTATTGCATTTTAATTTTATTGTTAAATAATCTAAATTAAATTTAAATTTAATTTTAATTTAATTATAATTTTATTTAATTTTTAGTATTGTATTTTTTACCAAACTTGTGACATGAATTTTGTATGCCTCAATTGCGGGACATAGCGGACACCTGTAGTTAACACATCTTATGAACCTATGATCCACAATAAACTATTTAAATTTGAAGTGATTTTAAAAGACCTAGTCAACGATACCCCACACGAAGGGGTAGACGACGAAAAAAAAATTCACCCCCACTTCACATGTAGGGCAGCTACCCTAAAAAAATTATATTTTATTAAATTTTATTTTACGACTTTGTCGGCGTAATGAGGGATTTTCTTTTTAGCTCTTCCCTAGTCGCTGGATAGATGGCGCTGAGCTTGGCACGTAACTGCAAGGAACGGAACGTAAAAAAACTGATTTTAACAAAACGCGAGAAAACTAGGTTATATTCGGAAGCTTAAGCAAACGAAAGTGTCAGTCAACAAACGTATGTGACGTGACGCAATGTTTTGTAATGTTTTTTCGTTTTAGCTTTGGCACCAACTAACGTAGTCAGTTCAACGCCATCTAGAGAGTTCTTGGAAACTATATTTTTTTTAATCCCTCAAAAAGAAAACCTCTCATTGATACACACCCCTACACAAAATGACAGCTTTCTAGTACTGACGGTCTTTTAGCAAAACCTCGGACAGACGGACAGACCGACGGACATGACGAAACATAAGGGTTCCTTGTCAGGACTACAGAACCCTAAAAAGAAGATTTAAAAGAATTGAACATTTATTTTTCGTGTGGTTGGTGCCTAAACTGGTGTCAGTTTTTTTTGCCGCCCGCGCCCATGGGCCTAATAACAATATAAGATTTGATATTTAGTTTTTCAGTTATGGGACTTTTTCGTCAAACTGCAACAGCAACTTTGTTTTTCATCAACACACTATGAAAAACCAGTACCCACAGGAGGAGGAATCGTCTTTTTTTAATATGAACGAGCATGTACGGTTTTAAAAACTTTGAAAAGATGCGAATTGTTTTGGGAACCTTTTTATTTTTAAGTTAAATATTCATTGGTTGTTGATTTTTTTTTAATTCAAATATGTGAGACACGAAAAAATAATACAACAGGGACGATCCAAGGGGCGTTGTAATTAAACATTCTTCTTCTTCTTCTTTATCGTGTGGAGTGACCTGGTGTCAGTCAAAATCGCTGTCCGTCAGCCCAGCCCATTATACCTAGACACCCGTCTGGTCGGCCGATCTTCCCTTTTCTTAGGAACGAATTTCACACCCTACTTCTCTTAACCCAATGAAGAAAAGAAAAATTATTGCAAGATTAGTTTCACCTTCCTTTTGGTATGGTTAAATCCTATGGATAATAGGAAAGCCTCCGTCTGGGGAACACGTAAGGTTGTGTCGGAGTCTTACCGACTAACCACCACTGTTTCGACCAATATTATGAGTCCTGGGAAAGAGATACAAGTACTTTCGCGCGCACCCCCGATAGATTTTAATTCTAACCAGCGCGTCCCTTGCTGCCCTCTAAGCAGAGGTTCGTACTCCACAGGGGATGCCCTTAGCGCGTTTAGTTGCCTCGGCTGGAGGCCTTACAGTCACCCACAGGACAGACCACTTAATCAAACAGATAACCCTCTTGGTTGACCTGCGTGATGAGTAGAAAAAAAGAACTCCGAAAGATTAGTTTGACCTGCTAAAGCGATTCACACTACGCTCTGACACGGCTTACGGCTTTGACAGGCAAGTATTGCTTGTAAGTGTGTAGGTCAAGATCCTCGCGACCTTGACAGCTGGCTTAGTAGAGCATAGCGTGGACGTTTATAATGCGCGATTTGCTCATTATGTCCGCGGGGTGTCTATAATCAAAGATCGAATCGGTATGTACGTTCCTTGAAACACCGATAGGCTCACAATTATGTGTTCACGCGTTGATATACCTGTTGGTAAACATCGCAGATGTTTATTCATCTCTTTCCCTAGTTTCATTGTCTTGTCACATTGCAACATCCACTTAGTATTTGTGTTATCGCATAGTTTTAATCGAATCTGGTAGTATAAAAGCAGCCGAAGGTGCCAGTGGAGCATTACTAGCATTATTAGCTTACATACCGAGTTTCCTCCGTGCCTCGGAAAGCACGTTAAGCAGTTGGTCCCGGCTGTCATTTGTCCATCTTTGACAGTCGTTACAGTCAGTGGCCCAAAAAGTCTGACAACCAGTCTTACCAAGTGGTATCGTATTACCCAGTATGAACTGGGTTGTGGAGGTCAGATAGGCAGTTGCGCCATGTAAAATACTGGTATTTAGCTGCATCCGGTTAGACTGGAAGCCGATCCCAAATAGTTGGGAAAAGGCTAGGCAGATGATGATAATTGACAAGAAAACAACTGTTTCAAGCTTACGGGTGCGCTTCAAATTATTGTTGTTGTATTATTGTAGTTGTTGTGAATGTGGTCATCAGCTTATCCCACTACTGCCTATCAAAGACAACACATGTGGTTCGACAGAATAAATATATTGACTTTATAATGTATAGCTTATATACGTAATTGGAAGGGAAACGAACACGAACGCGCGAACGTCGCCTTGGCGTTTAGTTAACTTCTGATCGAATATTGACGTCGTAAAATCGGGAAATAGGGATTTTCTTATTAGTGTAATTAATAAGGACGACTTTCATTGGACGCGTAAGAAATAAAACTCGGTTTATCAAGGGAATCATAACTACGAAGCTGCTTGCGGCCGTCCACTTCAGTCTTTATACCAGATGAACAAATGGACGATTCTTCACTAAGAATCGCCCATTTGTTCATCTGGTATTTAAACTGAACAAAGACGGGACGGGCCGGGACGGACTTCCAACGAGGAAACAGGCCACGTATTCCGAACATCATCAAGTCGTGTTATGACACGACCTGATGGGGTACAGAATATATGGCAATCGCATCGAAAGAGTACACCAAGGGCCATGTATCCTGAACCTGATATGGACAATGAAACAACATCTTATGATTGGTTGAGTTCGCGATCTCTGTCATGACACGTCTCAGATTACATGCATTTGATCCAGAAGACGACGCAGTGGTGCATTGTGACGTGGCTGCCACGAGATTTTATTGAGATACACTACAACACTACTACAATAGCCCATAACGTCCACTGTTGGACATAAGCCTCTCCCATGATGGGAGGAATTTGCCGTAATCTCCACGCTTGGCAGGCGGATTGAAGATCGCAGTGATGAAAGACTAACAGAAAACGCTGCTGCCCATTCTCTGGTCTACGGAGGCGCAAGGTGTTCTGCCTCAGACATTAGTCGCCTTATACGACACCCGTGAGTGTAATGGGTTGGGTCTATTCTACTCTGCCGGATACCACACGGCTCCCGCCGCGTTTTTGTTCGGCTTCCCGGCGGGTTTATTGAGATACCTATTATTTATTCTGTATACAAATAAAATATCCCCAATATTTTATTTGTTTATTGAATAAATAAATCAGCACAAGAAGATGGAATCCGGCGCAATGTTGGTGTCGGATGAAAATGTATTTGGTGTTTTTAGTTTCTTAAAGTTCATAAATAAGGAATGAAAGTATAATAATACAGGTTGTAAGCAGACTCTCTACGAAGCATTCTGTACATCAAACTAAGTAAAAATTATTGCTGGGAAATTACTTTTTATTTTGAGGTGAAAAATCACGTTTTACGGTAAAACTGAAATAAATAAATGCAACGCACTCAAAACATTGTGCTGTGCTGGTGGATGGATTGAATAGTGTGGGGGTCGTGGAAGTGTTTAAGGTGGATGCTCCAGGGTAGCCCGCGAAATTCAAATTTTCTTACGTCTTTTGCAATTTGCAGGCCAGTGCTGTGCAGTGATTTATTGTTTTTTTCGATGAATATAATTCTGTAACTACATACGTCTTACAGTCGCGAACAATATTTTAATCAACATACAACCTAGCACTGGCCTGCAAATTGCAAAAACCGTAAGAAAATTTGAATTTCGCGGGCTGGTCGGAGCATTCACCTTAAACTAAAGTTCTTACATTAAAAATATGTATTTAAAAAAACTTGTGAAAAAGTTGGAACTTTGACCCCAAATATAACCAATATAACTGAAGATTGCCACGTATTGGTCTAGAACAAAAAAATGATCGCAATGACGGACGGGGAGAACAAGTGCTTTTCGGCTTCGTTAAGAGTCTTTTTACACCCTTTATGTGTATTCACAGACGTAAGACCTTATTACGAATCTCATTTTGAATACTTGTACATCAGTGGCGAAGTTTTCAAACAACTCGATTCCTGCCGGATTCCCTTTAAAAATGGCTCAGCCAGTATTCTATAGACAAATAATATAATCACAGACATGAAAGATATGTACCTACTTCAGCTTATCGCTTACAAAAAATTACCCTTTGCCACTGCTGTACACTACATACTCTGATTCAGAGCAACTTCCCTAGGGTTCGTACCGGAACGTGATCCGAAATATTTGTAAATATGCTGGTTTCAGTGAATATTTAGATGAGTTTTAAATGGTGTATAGGTGTTTCAGTATTATTGTTTTGTTTGATGGTTTAGATGTACCTCTGTTATGTGTTTTTTTTTCGTATTATTATTATTATTGTTTTGTTTAATGATGGTCTGCTTATTATCTTTAAATTGTATTCAAACGTATTTACTTGCTTAATTGTATGTATACAGGATGAGGAAATATGCATGAAGTACAAAACTTTTATAATTATTAAAAATGCCTTGTAATGGCCCATAAAAACATTGTGGTACACTTGTTTAAGTTGCTAATACAACAGTAAATTTTATAATACACTTATTTAACAATTTACAGTTTTATGTAGCATGTTTTTCGTTTCGTTTGACAACGCCGGTAGTGACGTCAAAGTCTATGTGTTCAAAAAACACTTTTATTTGAAAAGTGCTTAAAGTTTCACTAAGATTTTATTTTAATATTGTCATTGCAATTTTTACTTGACTAGAGCACATACAATTCGTAAAATTATTCTATTAAGGGCAAAAAATTAGATGTAAACAAGGCAGATTGTGGTAAATGACGTCACATCTTGGCCGCGACAGGCTCTGCTGACGTTTGAACTGTCGTAGAAAATTGCAGGAGTTTATTATTATTTTTAAGCGACAAGCAGTAGTTGGACAAATTATGTGCATAATACTGGGTGCAGTCATTGTATCGTGTTACTCAACTACTTCGTAACACCATGTCGCGACAATAATCATCAATTCATTGCTTCAAGTCATATTATTCGGTAATTATGTTGTCATTATTATTGATGTGTCGATTAAAACATGCCTTCAACTGTTTTCGGTGCCATAAAATACCTCGAACTCGTTTTTAAGAAACGTCATAACACCTACTTAAGTTAAATAAAAATATCTGATTTTAATTTTTTTCACTAACCTAAGAGCTTTTTTGCAAATTGTGGCCGTGTTTTGCGCTGGAACTGACGTTAATACATGAAAGATGGCCGATGCCTGTTTTGACTTAAACTAACCGAGGGTATCTATAGTCAAGTTAACTTAAGCAACATTTTGTATGCTATATATACAAAAAAAATAACGAAGTAAGAACCGTCAAAGAAAGCAAAGTTAAGAATTATAACTTTTGTCAGTAATTTATTGAAGTTAGAGCTGTCAAAAGTAAACTACAGAATAATAAAAATCGTATCGTAAGTTATTACTTTTACGCAAGTATTTACTTTGACTTGTTAATAGTAGATACGAGTGTAAGAAACGCCCAGATTAATGCCAACGGTAAGTGCTTAACTAAGCACTTAACGTTGAGTTATGATCATTGAGTTTATGACTTAGACTTTAGAACAAGTATGGACTTCTAATAATTACGAATGCGTTCAAAGTTAGATATTATGCTGCGTTCTGATTAATAAAGTAGTTTTTTCCACAGCTTAGAAAAAAAAATATTTATCATCCAAAAACGCTACAAATTTCGAGTAAACTTTTCATTTTAGAACAAAGAGAAATTAAAAAAAAATATATATATCGAATTTTAAATCATACGCAATACGCGCGTATGATTTGAATTTCGTTTTTTTTTTTTATTTTTATTTTTCGAAAAAAAATTAAAAAAAAGAACCAAGTATGCCATTTGCTTCTCCTCCGTTCAACTATTAACCCATTTTTTTTTGGAAAATGATAAAAAAGTCCTGTATATTTGAAAAATAAACTGAAGATTTCTAATTCTTACATAAACAATGCACTACCTACATAAACTAGTGGCAGTCTCATCTCGGTACTAATTTCTGTTTTTTCCTAGTCCAAAGTGACCATTGTTCTTCCCAACAATAAAAAGCTATGCGTTTTATGAGTTCCCAGAGACAAGTAAGTACTTATTGCTTTTATTTAATGTTTAGAAATCGACTCACGTCTCTTTGGTATTGAATGACGCTAGGTCGATGCACCTTGGAAGCTATTCTGTAGTTGCAGTCACCCGAAAATATGTGAGTCTGGTGTTCTAAATATGACTGCTATTGCCCCTGCCTTTTTTTTAATTATTTTAGGACATGGACATGGAGGAATTACAGCTCATAAAACAAACAAAAAGGAAACCAGAATACGATGACTAGTGACGACCTATACAGGGTGGAGACGATACACGGTGCAGTAAGGGGAACTACCTACTGTAACTTGAAGAAGATCAAAATTTCACGAAATATTATGTTTAGGTGCAACGACCTAAACATAATATTTCGTGAAATTTTGATCCCCATTCACAGATTTTCAAAAAACTGTACAGTTAGCAAGAAAAAGGCCATTTTACACAAAACTTTTTTTTGATGCCATTGCAATCGATTCTGTTTCTAATACTGATCAAAAAGTTCTATCGGACCAACACCCAGGCTGAAGTACAAAAAAAGTCAGAAACTGCAAAAAAACTATTCCCATACATTAAGTTATTTTTTTTTATTATAAAAGTTTTTTTTTCTAAAAAAAATCTTTTATAATAATAATTGATCCTGTTTAATGGCCACTTTTTAAACGATTGCAGGTGTCCATGACGTGCCGGGACAGACAGCAATATCTCAATGACAAGAAACAATTGACAGTCGACGGTAAGTCGGTAACAGTCATCAAGCCATAATTGCTACATTAACAAGAAGTAATCAGGAATAACGTAATTGCTTGTAAATGACGACGAATCGCCTTAAAAATTCACATTGACCTACATATAAGCACGAGAAAATACGTGGTATTTCAGCGGAATTTATTTGAGCTGAGTTTTATGTTGTATTTATGTTGGTATCAAATTAATTGTTGTTAGTCTTTACGTGTTTTTAGTGTAAATTTTTTTGTTGAGACACCAATTATATGTATTGTAATTTTATACTCGTTGAATTTTTTAAGTGGGCAGGGACGGCCAAATCCGAAACTATGAGGTAGCGAAATATACTCAAAGAACCTCGGGCCTGATTTTGGTAAAAAATAAACTGCAAATCAAACGCAAAACGGCCCACTACAATCGCGATTCTGTCACTGGCTGGGTACCTTCGCCACTACGATTCTACATCGCTACTACCGCGAATCCGCGATGCTGTCCCGCTTTAGGCCTCCAAGCTCCCAACTGCCGAGCGTTGCAAACGCGACCAAAGGGCATGACAGAAGCTTCATGTAAAACCGAGGTCCATTCCAACGATACAGGCAGTTTTCTCTATAAACCAGTACCACATACCTACCTAGCGTGTATCTACCTTAATTCCCTACATTTTGACTAGTTTTGCGATCCATCCATCCTCACAAACTGGCATTTAAAATATTTAGGTTAGTAATTGTCATTTTAACAACCGTTTAAAGAAGTTAGTTGCAGAAAGCATAGGTAAATAACAACTATGCAAACAAATTGATGACATAACAAGTCCACTAAAGTGGTTGAGCATACAAATTAGTGTTTCGAATGATTCCCTCGAGGCAGGTCGTAACATGATATTGTGGTATGGGAGGTAACGCGATAAATATACCTTGGGGACGATCAGGAGGGCCCATCGTAAACTATGCCTGTCGATAACAACATCACAAAAAATAAAAGCAAGCTTTTTGCGTTGTTGTTGCATTGTTAGGGTTCTGGACAAAAAACGTCGCGTCGGTCAGGTCATCATCAGTTGGTTGACCCTACTGATTTGACTATAGGCGGGTTTTCGTCACATTTGAAGCACGTAAAATTAATTATAATTTCGAAATTGAAACACAATGTATCTACCTATGCACAATGAAATAATTGTGTCATAAAGAATTTATGCCCGTGGTCGATAATAATTATTGTCTCATGGGATCACACTACCGGGATAAAAAAACACCCCGATTGTATAAAAAAATACTTTTTAATAAAGATTTTAAAATGGTATGTCGTGACCATATTAATAAACCATCCACACGATAAAACATCCTATAAAGAATTAGACTGTTTACGGAATTTGTAACAAACGTAACAAATTAATGAAAAATTTTCCAACTTATTATCGTAACTAAAAAGAGTAAATAAAAAAAAACCGATTAAGTAAACAATAAACTGAACATGGAAAATTTCTCTTGTTCCGTAAACGGTCTAATTCTTAATAGGATTTTTATCGTGTAATTATTGTCAAAGGTTCAGTTATTCTATGAATATTTTCAGGTAGCCAAGAAACTTTTTGTTGTTGTGCCACGAAAGTTAAGAAATTTTCGTAACTTTCGTGGCACACTGTTTTTGTTTGTATGTTTTCTTGTAGCCAACTTAACAGTTTACCCACCCCAAACTGGGCTGTTTTGCCAATTGTATAAATTTCAAAAACAAATATATCTCTGTAGTTTATGCACCGATTTACATATAATAAAAATTGTATGTATTGTTTTAACAGTGTCTTAAGTGTGTGTCCGTTAATTTGAAGATTACTCTAAAAAAGTCAAAAGCCACGAAAGTTACGCAGAGAACACTTTTTTGAAGAACTACCCAGCTATTAGGTACCCGTGGCTGCACCCGCGTCCGATCCTACGTACAAACATCGCACTATGTATAACGATACAAAAGACTTGTTTATTTGTCTACAGCTACACGTTACAGGAAGTAATGGACGCTATTTATGGCACCAAACTCTTGACCAAATTCTGGGCCGACTCAATTTAGTTTGCCATCGACCCGCGAAGAAGGAGGGAATCTTTAAAGCACACTGCATAATTGAGCGACTAATCTCATCGATATGTCAAGGACGTTCGTTACAACGTATAGCAAACACGACTAGTGGAGCTGACAGCTACTAGTTTGTTTGCTATACGAAAAGTATTAATCGCGCTTATTAAATGCACGATACCGACGGAATAATCAGTTAAATTAATTGCAAAAGCTACAAGAAGTGGCAGGAGACGTGAAAGATGACTTTGATAAGCACAGTCAAGCTTCTTTGCGTTTGGTTGATGACCACGGATAATAATAAGTTATAAGGTTTAGATATGACCAAAGATTCGGCTGTCAATTGAACAAAAAGCCATGTCCTGCTGACATTTACATCAACTAGTGGACAGACCGGTAGATGCTCGGCACTTGACGTATTCAGGTAATGCGGTGAACAAGAGGAAACAGTATTAAGTGCCATCGCTAAATTCCACACATTTCTCACATTTTTGCCATTATATATTACTGACAAAAGACGAAAGCGATACTGTCACTACTGCGTGTGAGTTTGTTGTTTAGTTAGCACCTACTCAATAATTAGGAAGGCTAACAATTTCTGAATTTGAAGCGCCAACAAGTCAATGCAGTATTTGCTCAGTTCGATGTTTGCTTCGAATTCCAACTCTAAAATGGTTGCTTCTAGCTACGATGAGTTATATTTTTATTTGGGAGTTTAAAACTGCGTTCGCACTAGACATATGAAAAGTTTACCCGAAGAAAGTGTGGAACCGTTTCTCAGTAAAACAAGTACTATATTATCTGAGGTAAAACTCTAACCAATGTTCCAGGATGAGGACTTTAGGTAACAACATTTCTCCGAATCAAGCCAAGTGAACTTTTAAATCTTAATATTTTCCTCATTCATGATTGGGCCAACGACAGTTCCCTCCGTAATTGCAAACACCTATGAGAAAAAAAAAACTGTTGTTCCACAGATCGAACAATGCCCTGAGTAAACACCAATTTGTCGTCAGCCGGGCATAAATCAGGAATTTGTCAGTGTCAACAGTGGTCCGTTTAGAATTTGATAGTTCAAAGAACGCTTGGTATGTAGGCACTGTTAATAATTAGCAGTGTATAAACACTGCCTCTCGTCGCTTCGTGGGGAGTCGTCACACCCGCCCTTGGCATTCACAGCGCGACATTGCTCGGGGGCTTGCCTGTCGCCTTTATATCGATAGCCTACAGACTCACTCAGAGAATAGACGAGGAACTAACTTAATGTACTCAAACAATCTCATATTTCTAATTAACAAAAATAATGGATTTTGTCATTTTTTTCGTGTGTTCGTCTAAATATCAGTCGGTTTCTACCAACGAAGTCACACGAGTATGCTAAATAAAGTACCAACAGAGTGGCTGCAAACACTTAAATACACAATTTTGATAGATAGTTACCGGAAACTGCGAAAAGACCTACCTATATCGCCGAATTCGAACTCAAAACAATTTAAAACTTCTGAAGACCGTGATCACTGCAGATCAAACGGCGAGATGTTTCAAAAATCACCAATACCTATCCTTTAGCACAATAAGTAAGTTTAATCAGCCTTTTTAATCAGCCTTCTAGAATATTCTGCTGTGCCACAGGCCTCCTATCTATGACAGAGAGTAGACGCACCAGTAGACCCACCACGCGGGCCTAATAAGGGTCGGTAGATATGTCGAGTTTCTAGATCTTAGACGTTGTTTCCTCACGATATTTTCCATCACCGTTTTGAGTGTCCTTTTAAGTTACACGTACCTATATTAAAATATGAATCAAAGTAAGACAAAGAGTTGATTAATATGTGGTGTTGCACTCGCTCTACAACTGTTACCATGGCATATCACCGTTAGTTCGATGGAACGGTTACTTTTAATGAACCCATTGTTTTGTAGACTTTACGATTACCATGACTCAGACGCAAATTAGGTATAATTTAATCAAATTCTTCATTCGAAAGTGTTCATTGCCTGTAAGTTATTATCAATACTAAGTTATGCAGAAGTTATTTCTCTCTACATAATATAAGGGAGCGATGACCGGCTGCGGGCTGTTCGAAAGAGATACCGTGGAACTCAAAAGGCGAAGAAGGGACATGGATGGGTTTTAGTCAGTAAATGTCTGACACTCCTGTCTCCCGCTCCTCCCGGAGCGGGAGAAGTCATTTGATGATTTCCCATCCCAAAAAAAAGAAAAAGGCTACGATGGGCCTATAGCCCCGACACACATTTTAAATTCGATTCGAAGAAAATTGTATTTGAAAGTGTTTATATACACTTTCAAAGACAAGCTAACAAGCTAACATTGTCACCTGTATTCAGTCATTTACAACTTCGCCCACTCACAGTACGGTTCCTAGCTCTACAGATCACAAACTGGAGCAGAATACCGGCCATTAAAGTAAAATAATCCAAACTGGTTCACTCTATTTACGTACATACTAGTACGAACATACGTATATAAATAATTGGTTAATCTTGTATTCACAGATTCCGATCACCGTGCCTCCAAAACGCGTATTTCTTCCTTGTATGGGAGTTTCAAGTTTTTGTTTCAATTAAAATATCGCTTGATAAAAGACACGCCTATCTCTATATGCTTGAAGTAAGTATGTTATTATACGTTTTATAAATGAATGATATATAAGTTATGTTTGAATGTAAATAGATCGAATTGGACCAACAGCCACATGCGAACACATTACAATGGCAATACTTTTGGTTAAGTTGGGTGGGGGACGTTGTTGTTGTTGTATCATTGTCACCTGATGATGAACTGATGATGCAATGACCAATAATCTAAGACCAATATTTACTAATACTTATTGCAAATAAATTATTGTGATTATGAATTTACTTCAAAAATCTTCGGTTACTTTGTATTTATAACGCAGTTGGGTTGGTTTGTTTTGCCTTTGAAAAATATAAAAAATAACAGATAATCATGATAAGTAGTAGATTAATAGGTCAATGTAAATGTCATATTATTCATAAGACTTTTTAGCAGTTTCCATTGTTAGAATATATGAATAACATAAAATTAGTGCAAATATATTATGAAACCTATAAACTTTAAGAGTCCTAACATTAAGGTTGTCAGATTAATTCGTTCTTAAAAATACAAAATAAAACTTATTTTGAAAATGTCAACTTTTTAAAATATTTTATTGCTCTGCTTTATTTTTATTAGAAAAACAAAGGCTCTGTCACTGTTTTGTATGTTTTAAATTAGTTTAATAACCGTATTCTAAATGGCCGCGAAGACATTGATCCCATCGGAATGATTTCATAAATATTAATGTCGAAGTTTGATTATAATCTGTGGTCTAACCTAACTTGGAATCAATTTGTTAGATCAATCGATGATGTAAAGTTTGATTTACAACGTTAACTGACTACAAATGTGATTTTTGTCTACTTTATAAATCATCGTTTAGACTTAATTATTTTTTAAGTGAACATGGAATTAAAAACCAAGTGCAAGTCGGACTCGCGCACGAAGGGTTCCGTACCATTATCCATTATTAGACAAAACGGCAAAAAAATCACGTTGGTTGTATGGGACACTTACTTAAAAGGTTATTTTATTTTAATTTAACTATTTATTTTTAAAGTGAATATACAACTTAATATTCAAGCGTCTACCTGTTGCCGTTATTAACATCGAGCTAAAAACGGCAAAAAAATCACGTTTGTTGTATGCGAGCCCCCCTTAAATATTGTTTTATTCTGTTTTTAGTATTTGTTGTTTTAGCGGCAACCAAAATCCATCATCTGTGCTCAGACCAAATAAAATGGTAAAGACGGAACTCTGCCTAAATAAAATTGAAGTGTCTGTTTGTAATTTCAAAATAACAGCTTTTTACTGAATGAATTTAAAATACTTATAACAAAAGACGTTTTAAAAAAAAAAACTGTCTGTCTGTTCGTTCCGGCTAATCTCCGAAACAGCTGCACCGATTTTAGGTCCTGGCAGATAATTATGTAGCTGATGAATAAGTAGTAACTTAAGTCTACTTTTATTTTAGAAAAGGAATTAGGTTTCAAAATTTAAACCCTTTTATCAGCGGACAGACTTCCGGCGGGATCTCATGGCGACATGGAGAGAGCGACTGTCGCAACCCCGTGCAGGGCACGCCACGATAGTGGCTATAAGTCCCCTCTTTGAGGAGTGGCTGGAGAGACGCCACGGCGTCCTCACCTTCCGCCTGACGGAGGTCCTCACCGGACACGGTGTTTTCGGGAGGTTCCTGCACCGAATCGGGCGGGAGGAAACGCCCGGGTGTTTCCACTGCGACGATCGACCGGAGGACACGGTGGAGCACACGGTGGAGGTGTGCCCCGCGTGGGCGGAGCACCGCCGTGTCCTCGAAGCGGCGATTGGCGGCGGCGACCTCTTGCGTCCGGCTCTGGTGCAAGCCATGGTCCGGAGCGAGACGGAATGGGACGCCGTCACCTCCTTCTGCGAAGCAGTAATGCTAGAGAAGGAGGTGGCGGAACGTGAGAGGGAGAGAACCTCACAGCGTCCCGGCCGCCGCGGGAGACGCCCCGGGCGTCGGGGGCCACCACGTGGCCCCCGGCCACCGTAGGCGCGAGCCTGTGGACGGTGGGCTAGCTATAGGCTAGCTCGCCGTCCGTCCGTCTCATGACGACAGGCCGTGTCGACGGCGCGTTCGTGTTCCACGCGCGCCTCAAAGAGAGTCAGCAATAGGAAGGGGTCCGCAAGGACCGATGCCTGCCGGGGTTGCGGGACTGTTCGAAAGAGATACCGTGACCCCGAAACACAAAGGGCGATGAAGGAACATAGATGGGTTTTAGTCAGTAAAAGTCTGACACTCATTTGAGGATTTCAAATCCGAAAAAAAAAAAAAAAAACCCCTTTTATAGTTAACAAAATTCAAATAGGGAAGGACGCGGGCAACGGCTAGTACTTACTATAATATTGTAAAGAGGTCAAGTTGGGAAGTAGGCGGTAATTTTCGGAACTACTGATTCCATTCCGAAAGTTCTTTAACTAATGGAAAGCTACATTATCCCTGATAGTCATTGGCATATACACGTTCTCGCGGGTTATTTTCGGACCATTACTTGAGCGAAGCCACGGGCAAAAGCTTGTCTTGGGAGATTTCAGAATCTCTTTTTCACACCCAATCTGCCAATCTTTTCACACCATTAGGTCTCACCGAGAAAGCTGTTAAACATTTTTCGTTTCTGCAGTGTTCCATTCTTGTTTTCCCACGAAAACAAGAACACCAGATTACATATATACCATTTCCAAAACGACCAAATTAAAGTTGAATGTAAGAGCGACTCAAGTTTAAGATAAAATTATCACAAGCCACTAATGGAAGTCAGGGTATTTGTATCTTAAAAACAAAAAAAGTACGGTTACTGTACAGATTGTTAGCTTTCAAAACAGTTATTTAATCGAAAACTCTCACAGTTTACGTTTTTTAAAGTACCTACATTAAATGCATTTGGTTTTATTTTGTATTATTGGACATTCTCAACGATACATACCTCTCTGGGTGCTGTTATTTTCCTTGAACTCGATTAATTAAGTCGATAACGACATAAGAGAAGTGTGTACGAAGTTTAAGGGGTCCTTTTCCCGGCAGTTTAGGCATTTTACGAGTCGAGACGGCTTGCGCCCGCGTTGCATAGGAGCCGTCGCGATATGAACTCCGGTGACTTATGGCGGCGAGCGAACACGCCACAGTAAAAATAAATCAGTTGTTCAAATTTCATTGCGTGCTGGAATTAAGAGCTAGTTTGCAGCAAACACGTTTAGCTTGATGTGTGTATAACACTAATACACTTTATATTGTTATGTATGACTGAGGCAGGCGATTATCATTCTATAGAATTTAAATAATGGTAGTAGAAGATTTGGTGAGTACTGTAATGAAAGAAAAAAAATATGGTTAAATAGAATAAAATAAAATATATAGGTATGTACTAGTATAAAACTTTTTTCTACCTAATAAACGCAGCGCGACCGTAAACCCCTACCGATGTAACCGATAGCCATGTTCAATGTCTTTAAAATTATTCAATAAAATCACCTACGTTATTGTCATGAATCTTTTCTTGATAATTAACTAATTTTTGAGAATCATTACAATGCAGAAATATTCTTACTAAAGAAAGTAGTAGGTACTAGTGACCCCAAATAAAGGTTCACGTAGGTACCTACTGTAAGAACGGTAGTTATCAGCTGATTAATAAAATGTTTGTTTTGCTTTATTACGTCGTAATAAAAACATTAAAACGTCTTCAAAAACACAACAAAGTAACGTTTTCACATTAGTGTGTTTTTGAAGTCGGTTTTATTTTTGGTACAATGTTTTCTATTTTTCCATATTTAGTTGTAATATCCGATACAAATATTAGCTATACATATATTTTAACATAACGTAACATCACGCCTGTAATCCCCGAAGGGTTGGGCTGAGGTGTACCCAATAGTACCTACACCCACATTTCACCAGTTTTGTTTTAGTCCCATGTACTTAATACGGGGCGAGTGCGGGTGCAGATCAAGACTCTGAGGCTGCTACTGAGAATATACTGATGGGAAAACCCAATAACACTTTGGCCGACCTAGGCATCGAACCTAGGACCTCATACGCAGTAGTCGCCACCACTAGACCAACGAGGCAGTCATTAATTTTATATTGTTAACAATACATGTCATGGTAATAGGCTTATCCCCAATAAAATGGAACCTAACATACCTAACTGTCGAAATGTGGGTGTACTGTAGACAATTCTGCACCCCCTCAGAGCATACTGATGTTGTTATGATGTTGTGAAAACAATAAACATCCAAGCAATTTGCTGTCCATAATTGAAGAGTTCCATTATATATCTCCGAAGGACTTCACCAAAGGGAAGCGAATTACCTAAGTTTCTTCCAAACAACTACAAATTTATTTAATATAAAAAAAATAGGTGCCATATTACAAATCTATCCAATAATATCACTGACAAACCCGATTAGTAAAATGAAATGTTAAATTTTCATAAAAATTGCGTTCCCCCAAGTCTCATAAAACTTAAAATACTTTCAAAATCGACGTTACTTCTGTTTTTAATTTATTTAGCAAAATGTTAAACATTGTGTTTTAACCACAAAAGTCACTAGATCAAACATGTATCTGTACTATATTTATCCCGAATTTAAATATGGTGATTTCTCTGGAAAAAACTCGATCTAGAAACGTACAAGGGCCCCTTAAGAAACTGGTTCACTTTATAAACACCTGACACTTGTGCGAAGGAAAATCCAATGGACCGCTTTTATAAAAGCGCCAGGGTAGCCCGCGAAATACATTTTTTTTAGATTTTTTGCAATTTGCAGGTCAGTGTCAACCTGTATATTAAACCAAAAATGATTCGCGACCGTCATAAAAGATCTTTTCCTGATTAGTCTATCAATTGGCAAAGCGTTAAGCTTAAAAAGGTTCGTGACCGGACTAGTGATGGCCAATATCGATAAAAAGATATTCGGTTTTTAACCGATTCTTTTTGAATTACCTGCACGCAAATAATTGCCCTCTCCAGAACTTGAATGAGGCAAACAACAAAGCTGTCCAGGTACGTACTGGTCGGACAAAATCTGGGGTCTTCAATTCGAGACGACGAAGAAGACCAGTTAGCATTGTCTGGTAGCTTAAAGACTAACGGCCATTTTCAATAACTGATTGACAGGTATCGGTAGGTTGCTATGTCTGTTTGACATTTAGCTTGCGGACGGTTAGAAACAAAACGTCAAAGAAAGGATTTTTTTATTTTTTTATGAATCAAGTGACAGGTAGGTGACGCGAACGCGGACGCGGGTAGGATATTTCAAGCTAACTTTGTTTATAGAAACATCGATAGAGCTACGAGACGTAGGCCAATTAACTGACAGTTATACGTAAGTAAGTTATAGAAAACGGCCTTTAATCAGTTGATGAGTAGGTCATTGTAGTTATTGTATTGTTTGTTATACCAATGTTAGGAAGGAAGCAACATTTGAGTGAGCATGAAATTCTCTCAGCCACAAGGGAAAACTCGAGTCAATGAAAGATAACTAAATGTAAATGGTAATGGTAAATTTAATAGCAATTATACATAATTATAACACTAAGACATGGACTCTAACCAATGCAAAGAAATTGATATTCACTGCGTCCGTGACGTACGCGTGTGTGTATCATAAATTCATAATTATTATCCTTTTATAATTCCGCTAAGGCGACCATTTTAAGCCCCCTGATAATGCTTATTATTTATTAGCCGCAAATAATCGAAATGTTTTCTATCTTTCAAATACATCATTTTTGTATTTATTCAAGCGATATTTAAGAGAAGTAAATCATGCTTCAACCCAGGGATTTTGCTCGGAACAGTTCATTGTCAAGCAAAATTTACATAATTTATATGCTTATGTACATAATGCGTGACAAATGTCTATAAAATACATAGAAAAGGAAAAATACCTGCCGGGGTCGTTAACATACCCGAAGAGTTTTAAATATTTGGATATCAGCGTGTTTTTCTCTTAAAATGCATTTATTTAATTGACTTTATTGGCTTTTAAAAACTTAAATATTTAAATTCTTGAGTGCCACGTGTGTTTTAAAAATATTTGATGTAGATAAATAAAATTGGCAGCAATGTTTACGTCTGTAAAAAATCCTGTTATGGTACGTGCTACCACGGATGATTTTATATTATTGGAATTCACATCTTTTAAAATAAATAAAATTAAGTAGTGCCTGTTTGTAACTTCAAAATAACTGTCTGTCTATCTGTCCGTTTGTTCTGGCTAGTTCCGTTTTGACCGATTTTAACAGGACTTTTACTGGCAAATAGCTGATGTCATAAGGCCGTTTTCTATAACTCTTTTACGTATGCCTACTCTCACATCTATCGGTGTTTCTATAAACAAAGTTAGCTTGAAATATCCTATCCGCGTCACCTACCTGTCACTTGAATTATAGAAAAATCAAAGAAAGCTTTTTGTGACGTTTTGTTTCTAACGGTCCGTAAGCTAAATTTTAAATAGACACAGATAGCAACCTACCGATACCTGTGAGTAAGTTATTGAAAATGTCCGATAAGGAGTAACTAGGCTACTTTTTATTTTAAGTAAAAGATTAGGGTTCCGTGAAAAAAATTAAAACCCTTGAAATTGTTAACAAAATATGATTCAAATAGGGAAGTAATGCTGAATACCATGGAGCGACTACCTATCTGACCTCCACAACCTAATTAGTACGGGGTACTATGATACCCGTTGGTAAGACTGGTTGTCAGACAAACATCCAGGATGCTACATAACGAATACCGAGCATCTACCACCTCTAAAGGCCTCACGACACTTCCAAGTGAATCATCTGACGAGATGACAAGAGGACAAGTCACGACTCTTGCGTCACCTTGTAGTGAAGGTGTTTGATTTACATGCGCGCGCGCAAGCGGGTCAATTGTTTGAAGACGACGGCGAGGGCGACGCTCGCGTTGTTGAAAGGACAATTGAAAATACATTTTGTTTTTTTGGTCCTTTGTGGAGCACGTTGGTTATAGGTTTTATGTTAATGGAGGATTTTGATTGATGTCTGACTTCCAATTATTATTATCTAACTACATATACAAATAAATAAAACAGAAGTGTGTTGATAATTTCAAAATAACAGCTTTTTACTGAATGCATCTTCTCTGTCGGTCTGTTTGTTCTGGCTAATATCCTAATATAGATTTTTCCCTTTACATGTGCTACAAGACCTTGGTTTTTGCCAAATTTCGTGATTCTAGGTCAACGAGAACTACCATATAGGTTTTCGACCCAAATCAGGGTAACATAGGGTACTTCCGGTTAACCTAGAATTGTCAATTTTGGTTAAAAGCAAGGTCTTACAGCACAGGTAAAGGAAAAAATCCGAAATATAAAAAAGTTGAAAATTAAGGTAAATTTTGGTACTTACGAGTTTTTGCGAAAATCTAAATTTGCCCACATACACCTAATTGAGACTAGTGACCTCAGTATCTGGTATAAATTTCAACTTGCTAGGTCCACCCGTACCTGAGAAAATCGGTGGTGACAGACGGACAGACAGACGGACAGATGGATAAGAAAGTGATCTTATAAGGGTTCCGACTTCGAAGCTTGACCTTTGTTTGATTGATTTTGGTGTTTTTGTCACCGGCTTCTGAAGCTAAAGTTATTTTTCATTTTTTTGTATTTTTTTTCTTTTTTCTTGTTTTTTTAAGTCTGTTTTATTTTTTGCAAAAAAGTTTTTTTTGCTTTTTTAGTTGTTCCTCCAAGCGATTGCAGCAATCACGACAGATTTGCCGTCTATTTTTGAAGAGTTCCATTGTATATCTCCGAAGATCAGCATCAGATCTTCACCAAATTTAAATGGACCACCTCAGGAGTATACTCTTTCAAATAAAAAGGAATTTTGAGAATCGGTCCACAAATGGGGAAGAAATCAGGTAAAACTTATTAAAACAAACAAACTCACACGAACAATATAACCTCCTACCTTTTTTGAAGTCGGTTAAAAAGATAGAAAATACATTATGACAATATGCAATATAAGATAAGATAAGATAAAGATTTATTTCTCGCCACAATACATAGGTACATTATTAGGTTTCGTGAACAATACATGCGTTTTTTTTATATTATATACTTATGGAGTAATTTACTTTTATTTTACAAAAAGAATTAGAGTTCCGTGCAAATAAGTAAAACCCTTGAAATATCAACAAATCAAATGGTAAAAAATCGGATTCGACTGGGAAAATAATATTTTTATAATAAATTCACCTGGACGAATGTCGCGGGCAACAGTTACCTAGCAGTATTTAAAAAAAAAACAGCTGTTTCCTACAAAACTGTTGTGTCTACTCAGTTGCTTTTCCATACTGTTTGACCGTGTAGGTATTGTACACGGTCAAACAGTATGGAAAAGCAACTGAGCTATTACTACTACGTATACAGAAGACAGCGCAAACAAAATCCGTGCGCGGTGCGGGGCGCGCGGGGGGCGGCTAACCCCGTATATACAGGACATTTTTATCACTTTCCAAAAAAAAATGGGTGTAATAGGTGAACGGAGTAGAAGCAAATGGCATGTATACGTACTTTTTTTCTTTTTTTTCGAAATTAAAATTCTAAAAACAATCGAGATTCAAATCATACGCGTACTGCGTATTTTTTTCAAAATTTCTCTTTCTTTGCACTAATATGAAAAGTTTACTTGTTCGTAGCGTTTTTTCATGATGGATCAATTTTTTTCTAAGCTGCGAAAAAATTAAAAATAAATTGGGAATGCAATAAGCTTCTACTCCATTCAACTAATATATCAATTTTTTTTGGAAAGTGATAAAAATGTCATCCGGAATAGATGTTCTGTAGCGAGCAATTGACGCATTAGCCCGGTTAAGCAGTAGCCAGTCTCCTAGACTGAACTGCGAGATGCCATTCACAAAAAAAATAAAAAAAAGGCAAGCGGCTGAGTGAACTGCAGCCGGCCGACAGCAGTTGAACGGAGCACAGATTTTGTTCTTTTGTTCGCAATGTCTTCTCTATACGTAGTAGTACTCGTAATAGCTCAATGTGGAAAACCTACTTTTTTTAAATAACCGATGAAAAATTTCTATGTGATGGGGTTCAAAATAGTGTTCTGAATACGTGGTAGCCGTTTCCGGTTTCCTTGTATAGGGAGGTATGGTCAGAATTAAAGTTGCATAGGGCTTTTTCAAAGGCATTCTTTCATCTAGTAGTAGTTCCTGCTCTAAAAACTCAGATTTGTCAGTCATGAAAATTGTGAAAGTATACAGGGTGTAAATAGACCCAAGAACTCAAACTCCTGAAGGCGGGTGGAAAACCGGTACTTAAGGCCCTTCAGAAGCTGTTTAATTCCGTCATACTTGAGGGAAAAACGCCACAGGCATGGTGTAGGGGTGTGGTGGTACTCTTCTTCAAGAAGGGCGACAATGCCCGGTTGAAGAATTATAGGCCCATCTCACTTCTAAGCCATGTCTACAAGTTGTTTTCAAGAGTCATCACGAATCGTCTCGCGCGCAGGTTTGACGATTTCCAGCCTCTCGAACAAGCCGGTTTCCGGAAAAGCTTTAGCACCGTGGACCCATACATACGCTGCGGCAGGTTATACAGAAGACCGAAGAGTATAACCTACCCTTCTGTTTAGCGTTTGTGGACTACGAGAAAGCCTTCGATTCGATCGAGACCTGGGCTGTACTGCAGCCTCTCCAACGGTGCCGGTGTGTTTGTACAAAAACGCCACCATGTCAGTCCGACTTCAGGACCAAGCCTCGGAACCTATCCTCCTGCAGCGAGGTGTGAGACAGGGAGACGTCATATCTCCGAAACTGTTCACCGCTGCACTGGAGGATGTCTTCAAGGTTCTGGACTGGAGAGGGCTAGGCATTAACGTCAATGGCGAGTACATCACCCACCTTCGGTTTGCCGACGATAGAGTGGTCATGGCTGAAACCATGGAGGGCCTCAGTACAATGCTCGATAGAGCTCAGTAGAGCTTCCGGAAGAGTGGGTCTTAAAATGAACATGGACAAAACCAAGGTCATGTTGAATGCCCATGTCACACACATTCCTATCAAGATCGGAGACTGTACACTCGAAGTTGTAGACGATTATGTGTACCTAGGACAAACGGTCCAGTTAGGTAGGTCTAACTTCTAGAAAGAGGTCAATCGTCGAATCCGACTCGGCTGGGCTTCGTTCGGGAAGTTGCGCGGTATCTTCTCGTCCAACTTACCACAGTGTCTCAAGACGAAAGTCTATGACCAGTGTGTGTTGCCAGTGATTACATTCGGGACCGAAACGTGGTCGCTCACAATGGGCCTCATCAGAAGGCTTAAAGTCACCCAAAGGGCAATGGAGAGGGCTATATGGTCGGAGTTTCCTTACGTGATCGAATCAGAAATGAAGACATCCGCAAGAGAACCAGGGTCACCGACGTAGCCCGAAGAATTGCCAAACTTAAGTGGCAGTGGGCAGGGCACATTGCTCGCAGAACGGATGGCCGATGGGGCCGAAAAGTTCTGGAGTGGCGACCGCGAACCGGAAGACGTTGCGTTGGAAGGCCTCCCACTAGGTGGACCGATGACCTGGTGAAGGTTGCGGGAATCAGCTGGATGCGAGTCGCACGGAACCGGTCAATGTGGCGACACTTGGGGGAGGCCTATGTCCAGCTGTGGACGTCTTTCGGCTGAAATGATGATGATGAAATAGAACCTTAACGAAGTCGAAAGGCACTTTTTCTCCCTGTCATTGCGATATTTTTTTTTTGTTCTGGACCATACCTTGGAAATATTGGTGGTCAAGTTTTTTTTCAAATACAACTACCTAGTATTTGTAAAAAAACTTGACCTCCAATATTTCATAACTTTACTTTAAATACTTCCAAACCCGTTTACTATGTATTAAATGCGTCCATAAGCACAATGTTTTGATTGCGTTACATTGAGTTTTAGTGTAAAATGTGATTTTTCACCCCAAAAAATAAAGTAATTTCCCAGCAATAATTTTTGCATAGAGTTACTTAGTTTGATGTAGAATGCTTGGTTGACAGCTTCGTGAGGGGTCAGTTTACACCCTGTATATTTTACTTAAATACTTTCACTTCAACACTTAGTACGTACGTACCTACCTACTTATTTATAAAACAATGGCGCGTTTAAATAAGCTCAGAAATAATTATTAGTACATTGACAATATAATAATATCCTGTATCATGTAGGTACACACTTTTTTGTTGGTTTTTTATATCAAGGAATGTGAAGGGACTATAACCGATAATAAAAAGATACAATTTTATTTTAAATACATTATCTACTTGTTATTTGTTAATCGAGCGATAAAATTCTGATTTATCTAGGTGAACCTATTAAACGGTGACTTATTTATTTTGTTGCACTTGTCTGACATTAAAACATGTATTCGGATCTGTCTCGTGATCTTTTGATGTTGTTTTTCATGTTATGAATCTTCTAATATTATAAAATGCGGAAGTAAGTTTGTTTGTTACCTTTTCACGCCCAAACCACGTGCTGATCATACGTGTTGTAGCTAGGGAATGCAATCTCGAGACGAGATCGCTAAGTCGAGATCTCGAGTGATTAGAAATTCGATCTCGGCGAGATCTCGACATTTTCGAGATCTCGAATGGTTTTCAAAAAGTATTATTTTACTTATATAAGTGAAACATGATTGAAACTGCTTAGTTGTGATTATGATGCGAGTAAGATACAACATTAATTATTGAAAAAAAGTATTTATTTTAATAATTATTCACATAAGTTAATGAACACACAAATCACAATTCAGACCCGTAAAAAAATCTCTTATTAAGAAAGCAGGTACGTATTTTAACAAAAATAATTAAAGTGAGACAAACAAGAAACAAATGGTTTTAGGAGTGATTTTGGAAATAGATCCTTAAAAAACAAATAGAGCTTAAAGTGCTGCCGCTCGATCTCGTCAATCTCGGCCGAGATCTCGTCATTTTATGCTTCGAGATTGATCTCGAAAAATGAGGTGAGATCTCGCGAGATCGAGATTGAATTCCCTAGTGTAGCATAGCCTCTTTTCTTTCTCAGAGTGGAAACCTAAATGTACCTATAAGTAGGCATGATATAGATTATCTAGGTATCGTTAATCGTTGTCCTCCGCCTTCCCTCTCAGTTTGTATTCATTCGACAAATGAACAACATTTTCCCGCAATCTAGTTGTAAATCAAAAAAACATTTACCGAACACAAAAACCGGCGATATGCGAGTCGGACTCGCGCAAGAAAGGTTCCGTACCATCGTAGTAGGGGAGCCCCCTTTGATTATTTATTTTTGCAGTTATAGTGGCAACAGAAATACACATTTTATGAAAATTTCAACTGTCTACCGATTACGGATCATGAGATACATCCCGCTGACAGACAGACGGACGCGCGGCCGGACAGATAGCGGAGTCTTAGTAATAGGGTCCCGTTGGTTCCCCTTCGGGTAAGGAACCCTAAAAATGAAGAATTTTCCACTCTATCGCTTTCTTACTTTTATAGAGTGTGAGAGAGAGAGAGAAGACCTTAAAAGCCTGTCTTACTCTAAAGTCAAGACACAATCATTCACCCGACCTGTAAGTAAATTACGATGTTTCGTTCAACATAAATAAAGTATAATGCCTTACAAATTGATTTAAACACATTAACCTTATCAAAAGCGTACATAAACCTCCTTGCTCGTCACAACTCAGAGTCAAACCATTTTAGCTTACATTAAAAACCTTTCAATAAAGGTCAATCTTTCGGTAGCTGGTGAAATATTGGACGGAAACCTTTCACGGTGGACGGTAAGAGTGTATGAAGTGTACGAGTTTCCCATCTTTGTTAAGTAGGGTATACACGTCCAGCCTAACCGGATGCTGCTGAATACCATGGAGCGACTACCTATCTGACCTCTACAACCCCGTCAGTACTGGGTACTATGATACCATTTGGTAAGACTGGTTGTCAGACAAACATCCAGGGCCGGCAGTCTCGACATAGATAAGGACATTATCGTTAACTTTCGATCGCTAAAATAATAATGAACAAATTCGGTTGCAATAACGATGCTAGCGGGAAAAGCAAGTCTCTACATCAAAGATTAAATTCTCTCAAGATGTAGAGACTTGCGTTACTCGTGTAAGCTTGATTATAATTCATGTATTTATTTCTATTAAATATTGTGCATTCTTAAAATCGATTGGCCAAATTCATTAAAAATAAGTTGTGAATTCTATTAAAACTTGTTGATATAAGGAAGTTTGAATTAAGTAAAATATTAATAATTGTTATTGCACTATAAATAATGTTGATTTTTACGTGTATTTTTAGAATAATCCTATATTTTATTTGTAATATTATTTTTACTGTTATTTTAAATTCGTAGCTCAATTTTGACTTCCGATACGGTAATGGCGGCAAAATGTCGTTGGTAGTCAGTTGACTAGGTACTGCTGGCAATCTTGCTTATGCCCCTTCGGTGATTCCATGGCAGTTATCTTTGAGCTACGAAGCGAGTTAGTCTAGATTATTACTGTGTAATATCAATAAAGTATTTTGAAGAGGAACAGTTTTTGAATTTTAAATAAACGTCTATCAAATCAGAAGCAGGGATAACACCAAGGATTCTGGTGCACCTATTGCTACCACCCTGGTGTGATCATACGCCTACAATAAGGTATGTATTAGTGTAGGTATTTGAATATTCAATATGATTTTTAATTGTGTCATTTCTTATTGCTAGTGTTGTGTCAATATTTTCCGTTGATACCATACTGGAAAAAATTATCCGTATTGTTGAAATTCTGTTGAGAGATTATTTATTTTTCGATTTTTTATTTGCATTTAACTGTTGTAAAGAGACTCTTGGCGAGGCCGAAGGTTACGTGTTTTATGGTAATTTTTGTAACTTTAGTTTAGTTTGGAGCATTCTGGTTAGATATTGAAGGTCAAGGTTCTTTTTTTCCCTTTCCCAACTATGCTTTTTGCTCAATGTTCTTAAATTTCATGTACATAATGCTTAAATAACGACTCGGTGATGAGTTTTATTTTTTATTTTTTATTGCACTCTGTAGGTATAAAAAAATTTGCTTAAGTGGGCTAAGACCCACTGATATTCTTGTATGTTGTTGAGATGGTTTAAAAATCAATTTTACCACCTGTATTGTAAAAATTTATATATAATTTATTTATCTGCTTTGCCATGTAAAATAAAAAGCAGTAACCAATTTATAACGTAATTCATTCAATTGTTTGGCTGCTAGTAGAATAACATGTTTGGTACCTACATAGGACATATTTATATGAAATAGATACTCGGTGTTTCAAAAAATATTTTCAGGTTATTGGACATTGTACTGTTAGTACAATCGGAAGATGCCTAGTGACCGGCCCGACAATAGACGTAAGTCTATTAGAAGTCACCACAGTACCATGCCGGGAGGGTCCACGAGACGCAGCCGATCCCGGAGACGTGCTCGAGCCTCGAGACAAAGTCATCGCTCGTCGGCAGCACCCCGCAGCGATATTAGTTGCTCCGAGCGGCATAGATCCCGAAGGTCACCTCGGCCTGTGGAGTCGCAGGCAAGAAGTCGAAGCAGGTCAGTCGTAATAACGCCATTACCGCATTATAAATCACGTGCGCCACCAACGGACCCGCATGGACAAGTACCGACGATAGTATTATAGATCGTAGTCATAGTAGGCAGAGGCGTCGGAGATTGCAGACCGCTCTCAGTAGATCACGTAGTCCAGTCGGCTCTTTTACAAATGTAACCACTACATCTGCGCCGCCGCAGCCTGCATCTACCGATGCTGTTAATAATGAATTACTAAAAATAATCAAAGAATCGTTGCAATACATTACAGCTGTAAATCCAGAGCGTAAAGAAAGATTTACTAATAGTAATGTAGTTCCAGAATTTGATCCTAAATTGAAAAACCAAACAATTTTAACTTGGCTGAATAAAGTTAAAGAATGTTCTGAGATCTACGGCTGGGATAGTAAGCAGACGGCTCATTATGCTCTTCTAAAGTTAGTAGGTACTGCCAAAAAGTGGTACGAAGGACAGCCATCAATTTTACTTACATGGGATGAATGGGTCGTAAAACTTAAATCTGCTTTTCCGTCGTACGAAAATTATGGCCATTTGCTTACGGAAATGTTAGCTAAAAGGGCAAAGTTTGGAGATGATTTAGAAGAGTACTATTATGAAAAATTAATAGCTTTGAATAGGTGTGGTATAGAAGGTAGGAATGCAATTGACTGCATTGTTTACGGAATAGACGATAGATCAGTTCGGTACGGAGCAGAAGCAGTAGGTTTTGAGGATGCTGATAAATTGCTAGGCTATCTGAGGGGTGTCAAGCATGAACGATTAGATAGATTCAATAAGAAACCAGTACGTTCTGTAACCGATACGCGTAAACCTGTGAAAAATGAATTAGTTAGAGTTTTGAAGTGTTTTAACTGTCATGAAACGGGTCACACGGTATCAGAGTGTAAAAAACCTATTGTTAAGTGCCAAAAATGTAAGCGCATTGGTCATGATGATCCTGTTTGTAGTAGGAGCGTTTGGACAAAAGCTGAAGTTAAAACATTATGACTGGATAATAGTAGTAACTTAAGATCGGACAGCAAATTTATCAAGGGTGTTAATGTCAATAATGTCCAGTTGACGGGGTACGTAGATTTTGGTAGTCAGTGTACGTTAGTCAAGGAATCCGTTATAAAAGTAATTGTACCGCGTGAAAAGTGGCAGACGAATAATTTGCCGTCTCTTAAAGGCTTTGGTAATACATACGTGAATGCATTAGGTAAGACTAAAATTTCATTAATAATTGATGACACTAAAATTTCTGTTGAGGCAATTGTTGTACCTGATAGTTATCTAAACTATGACCTACTTATTGATCAGACGGCTACGGAACAACCTCACATATGGGTATTTAAATCCGATAAAAATTTGGTGATTAGTGACAAACGAGTGCAAGATTATAAGCGATTGGTTTTGAAGTGTCTCAAAACAGTTAAGGCTGAAGGTTGTGTTTCTGTGAAAGTATTTACTGATTTCAAATTTAATGGAACTATCTTTGTTGAAAATGGTCATCGCTTAAACTATTGTGTAGAAATTGGCCCTTATAATATAAAAAATGGTAGTGGTTATTTAACTGTTCTAAATTATGATAATAAAATAATTCAATTTAAAGAGGGGCAAGTCTTGGCACGTGCTTTTCGAATTGATAATAATATTAAAAACATTAATAGAATACACCAAGTTCAAAATCATGGTGGTAAACCTCCTTTAACATTGTATGAACTCAATATTGATGAAAATTTAGACGTAAGTCAGAAACTTAAATTATTCAATACTTTAAACCAGTATCGCGATTGTTTTGCCAAGGATTTGTCTGAACTAGGGCAGACAATGGTTGCAGAAATGAATATTCAGCTAGTAGATACGGAGCCAATCGTTTATCGACCATACAAGTTGAGTCATTCAGAACGAGAGGAAGTTAGGATTATGGTTGACGAACTCTTAAAATATGACATCATAAGAGAGTCTCAGTCTCCATACGCGAGTCCAGTTCTGTTAGTGAAAAAGAAAACCGGAGATAAACGGCTTTGTGTGGACTATCGTGCCCTGAATAAGAAAACTATTAAGCAACATTATCCGCTGCCTCGTATTGAGGACCAGATTGATCGTTTGGCTGGGAATAAGTATTTTTGTGCGTTAGACCTGGCATCTGGGTATTACCAAATTCCACTAACTGAAGAGAGCAGAAGTAAAAGCTCGTTTGTAACGCCCGATGGGCAGTTTGAATTTAATAGAATGCCCTTCGGTCTAGCCAACGCACCAGCCGTTTTCCAACGAACAATCAATTTGGTCTTGGGCAATTTACGCTATAATATTGCATTAGCCTATATGGATGATATCCTTGTACCGAGTAGGTCGTTTGAAGAAGGCATTGAAAGATTAGAAATCGTGCTCCAAAGGTTTAGGGAGGCAGGATTAACATTAAAACCGCAAAAATGTTATTTCTTTCAAAATCGTGTTGACTACTTAGGATTTGAAATTTCCCAAGAAGGTGTAAGACCGGGCGTTAAGAAAATAGAATCTGTAAAAAACTTTCCTAAGCCAAAAGATGTACATAATGTTCGACAATTTATCGGTTTAGCTAGTTTTTTCAGACGTTTTATTAGGGGTTTCGGAGAGATAGTTCGTCCCCTTACGAAGTTACTAAAGAAAAACTCTGTTTGGGTTTGGTCACAAGATCAAGAAGAAGCATTTGATAAACTGAAAAATGCACTCATTTCTAGACCCGTACTAGCATTGTATAATCCAAGTCTTGAAACGCAAATACACACAGATGCCAGCAAACATGGTATAGGTAGTGTTTTACTTCAAAAACAAATCGATGGAGTTTTCAAACCGGTAGCTTACTACAGTAGACAGACCTCGCCCGAGGAGTCTTATTTTTCATCGTATGAGTTAGAGACTCTTGCCGTTATTGCTGCTCTAGTGAAGTTCAGAACCTACGTGCTTGGATTAAACTTCACCATTGTAACAGACTGCAACTCTCTTAGGGCTACGTTTTTAAAACGAGACATTTTACCCCGAGTTGCGCGATGGTGGAGTTTGATTCAGGAGTATGACTGTAACGTGGTATATAAATCCGGCAAAGGCATGATTCACGTTGATGCATTGAGTAGAAATCCAACTAGGGAAAATGCAGGGATAATTCAGGCTATTGATACCCTTGACATTATGACAATAACTGATGATTGGTTGACGACGGTACAACTAGCGGATTCCGAAATACAACGCATCAAAAAAATTCTTTCTGACAAAGACTTCGATGACATGGTAGAAATACGCAAGAATTTCGTCCTAAAGCGCGATAGAGTTTATAAAGTAACTGAACATGAATTAAGGTGGGTGGTGCCAAAGGGTTGTCGGTGGCAAATCCTCCAGAAAAACCATGATGAAATAGGTCACTTTGCATTCGATAAGACTTTGGATAAAATAAAAGACCATTACTGGTTTCCTCGCATGCGAAAGTTTATTCAAAAATATGTAAATTCTTGTTTGGAATGTGCTCATAATAAATTGCCGGCAGGCAAAAAGCAGGGTTACTTGCACCCTATACCTAAAGTAAATGCACCCTTTGACACCAATCATATTGATCATGTTGGTCCATTCGTGAAATCAAAAAAGGAAAAATTGTTACATTTTGGTGATTGTAGAGTCGTTCACAAAATATATCGTGTTAAAGGCGGTTAAAAATACCAAGTCCAATTCCACTATTGCAGTCCTTAGGGATTATTTTGGTACGTTCGGATTACCAAAACGGTTAATCAGTGATAGAGGCACGTCGTTTACAAGTTCAAAGTTTAAACATTTTATTACTGAAATAGGAGTCCATCATATTAAAAATGCAGTGGCTTCACCTAGAGCAAATGATCAGGTAGAGCGGTATAATAGAACGGTTTTGGATTCATTAGCTTCTCAAAATCATGGTAAAGATGAAAGACTTTGGGATGACAGATTATTACAGGTACAGTGGGGCCTAAACAACACCTTAAACAAAGGGACGGGTAAAACCCCTTCTGAGGTTTTGTTTGGGTTAAGGCTTACTGGGATCAATGAAGGTAGCATAGTTTCGGAAATTGATGATGATATAGTTAAAAACACACGCGACGAAAATGAACTAAGCAACTGTGATAAATTGCGTGAGATTAGGGATGAAGTTGACGATCATACAAAAAAGTCGCAAGTAAAACAAAAGAATCGGTACGATAAAAAAAGAAAGGAAGCGTTAAAATTTAAAATTGGAGACTTGGTGAGAGTTGAAAGGGCAGCACATACTGTAGGGAAAAGTAGGAAATTGTTAGCGAAATGCTCAGGGCCTTATAGAGTAACTAAAGTTTTGGATCACGATAGGTATGAGGTTGAAGATACTGCCGGTGCACCCTGGGCGCGGCAGTATCCTTCTCCGGGGAATGAGAGGAAATGAGAATTTCCTTTTATCCCTCGGGGAGAGTTACTGCCGCGGCTAATTATTCTGACATGGGTGGGGACCTGCCAGGACCACAGGTGCGTTCCTCTGCGTGACCCTCTGACCAGCAGAGGGCATAGCAGAGGAGTGAGGGCGGGCTCGGTGTGCACTCACCCTGCCTCCGAGCAGACAGAGTAGGATGCGTCCTTCTTTGTCACCGTCAGTCTCGTAATCCCATTGTCGAAGTGCTGTGGATCACGTCTCGCGGCTTCGATAGGGACCGAGGGTCTTGGCTTAACCGCCCGGACTGCGAGGTAGAAAACCTCTATAAAAAGTTACCCCGAATCCCAAGCGGCGGCGCACCGCGAGGGGATGTATGGCTGACGGGTGTTCCCATGGAACGAATCAGTCGCTAGTGCTCACCCTCGCCAGGGTACCTGCAGACCCTCTGGCGAGTAATAAATGCTAAAATCTGCTTATCTTGGGTACAGGGGTCTCTGCCCAGATTGACTTTTATTTCCCCCATACTCGTGGGTTCAAATATGGATATTTCAAAAAACAAAACCAAAAACACCGCCGGTAACGGCATAGGAGAGGAGAGGAGGGATGCGGAGTCGGAGTCCGACGTCGCATCCAGCGAGATTAGTGCGGGAGGCTCAGAGAGCTCCCACCGCGTGAGGGCCGGGACTGCTGCGGAGAACAGCAAGTTTTTCCGCAAGCGGTCCAGGAAGGATGGCGACCGAGGGTCGTCATCGGAAGAAGAGATGGCCTCGGCCCGAAAGATCCCCACCAGTAAGCGAGGTGGGATCCGAGGCAAAAGGGGGGGGCTTGCTGCCTCCGAGAGGTCGGCCAGACTGGCCGAAGAGGGGCGCCTCCCAGGCATAACTGCTCGCGGGTCTGGCGACGAGGCGGGTGCACCTGGCGGCTTTGAGGTGGAGCGTAAGGCCAGGTTCGCAAAAGAGGTGGAAGCCGCGATAAGGGGCGTGGCCTAGAAGATAAAGGCATCGTCCAAACTCAAGGCCATACCCGCGGCTTCCGCCTCCATCATGGCGGCAGCGGAGGCCAACTTTGCGGGGCCTTCCCCTCCCCCTCCGATACGTGGAGATGAGGTGGCCAAATTGCGGGCGGAGTTGGCCCGCCTGACGGCTGCGATGGAGGCTCTCCAAAGGGAGAACGCCAAGCTCCACGCAGACCTGGCTAGTCTGCGTGAGGCTGGCACCCGCGTGGCGCCTCCAAATGGGGGCCACCAGCAGCAGCGACAAGCCGAGCCGGTGCCGGCTGAAAATCAGGTTTTGAACCTGGTGCGGCGGGAGCTAGCTTCCTTCCAGGCGCGGTTTTCCGTCCTGGAGGGAATTGTCCTGCGCCCCGCCCTGGGTTCAAACAAGTCTGCCGCGGGCCCGAGCACGATGCCGACCACGGTGTCGTACGCGGCTGCTGTGGCTGCCGCGCCCGGACCTGGGCCGTCGAGCCAGTCCTCCGGTAGGGCAATGGCGCCCTCCCCTGGAAAGCCGGCTCCGGCGACACCGGCGCCGGCTAAGAAGGCGTCCAGGAGGAGGAAGGGCAAGGCTGCCCCACAGGCGGTGACTGTGCCGGTGACAGTGCCAGCGGCGAGTGGGCCAGCACCTGCGGCACAGCAGCTGCCGCCGCCGCCACCGCCCCCCCAGCCCCCTACCCCTCCCGCGGCTGAAGCCGGATGGCAGGTGGTCGGGGAGAAGCGGAAGGGGCGAAAGGCGGCCAAAAAGGCCCGAAATGAGGAGCGGCAGCGCCAGCACAGGGCGCGAAAGATCGCGGCTAGGCTCCGCGCCCCGAAGACCGCAGCTGTAGTGATTACACTACAGCCGGACGCGGAAAAGAGGGGCGTGTCCTACCGCGACCTGCTGGCGAAGGCAAAGGAGACGGTGGATCTCGGGGAGCTTGGGATCACCGGGGGCCTCCGGCTTAAAGTAACCGCGACGGGAGCTCGGTTGCTGGAGATCCCCGGTGAAACCAGTGTCTCGTCCGCTGACGCTCTGGCTGAAAAGCTAAGAGCGTCCCTAAACGCGGACGACGCCCGAGTTTCCAGGCCCGTTAGGTGCGCAGACCTGCGCGTCCTGGGTCTGGACGACTCAGTGACCGAGGAGGAGGTGGTGGCCGCCGTTGCCAGGTCCGGAGGGTGCCCTGCCGATCAGGTCAGGGCAGGCGCCCTTCGTCCGGACTCCACGGGCATGCGAACCGTTACGGTAAGCTGCCCTGTGACGGCGGCCAAGGCAATTGTGGAGGGCCGTAGGCTACTGGTGGGCTGGGTGTCAGCGCAGGTGAAGCTGCTGGAGCCCAGACCTCTGAGGTGCTACCGCTGCCATGTGGGACACCATGTGTCGGTGCAATGCGCCTCGGAGGTCGACCGTAGCGGCCTCTGCTTCCGTTGCAGTCAGCCCGGTCACACATCCGCGACTTGCTGCGCCACGCCGCACTGCGCTGCATGCGCGGCGTCTGGCAAGCCGGCTGATCACCGGGCTGGCAGCAAGGCCTGCGCTGCACCCGCCAAGGCCAAGGCCAGAGGCAGGGGAGGGCCCTCCACCGCCACCACCACCGTCACCGTCGCCACCGCCGCAGCCGCAACCGCCGCCGCTACCGCTGTTGCCGCCACCGCCGTCGCGACAGTTGCACGTGCAGCGGGGCCCTCACAGGGGGCCCGAGTGGAGGAAGCGGTAATGGAATGCCAATAACGGCTCCATTACGCTTCCTCCAAGCGAATATCAACCACTGCGCCTGCGCTCAGGATCTGTTGCTCCAGAGCATGGCGCAGTGGTCGATAAACATCGCTGTGGTCGCTGAGCCGTATTTTGTCCTGCCCAGGGAAGACTGGGTGGCGGACCTTAGCGGCTCAGTGACCATTGTGTCGTCGGCCGCCGCCGGCACCCCGACCCTTGAAAGTGTCAGGAGGGGTCGGGGGTGCGTAGCAGCACGGTTCGGGGAGATTGTCGTGGTGGGAGTCTACTTCTCCCCGAGCCGAACTCTCGCCGAGTTCCACAACTCCCTTGCGGAGTTGAGTGTCGTCGTCGGAAACCATTCCCTCCCCGTACTTGTCCTCGGGGACTTCAACGCCAAGAACTTGGCTTGGGGTTCCCGTTGCACAGACGTGCGGGGAAGAATGGTGGAGGACTGGGCTCTGGAGAAGAGCCTGGTCGTCCTAAATCGGGGTTCTGTTCCCACGTGTGTGCGGATGCGGGGCGAGTCGGTAGTGGACATTTCGTTCGCTAGCCCCGCTCTGTCGCCGCGTGTCGTTGACTGGTGTGTCATGGAGGGGGTGGAGACCTATTCCGACCACCGGTACATCCGGTTTGACGTCTCCACCCAGACCTCAAGCGCGCCGGTCCAACAGGCCCCGAGTGGTCCGCGTTGGGCGCTGAAGCAGCTGGACCGGGAGCTCCTCCTGGAAGCCTCGATCGTGCAGGCCTGGGTGACATCACCAGACAGGCCTGCCGACATTAACAATGAGGCAGGGTGGTTCCAGGAGGCCATGTCCGATATATGCGACGTGGCAATGCCCCGAGTCCGGCCAGGAAGCGCCCGACGTCAGGTGTACTGGTGGTCGCGAGAGCTGACGTCTCTGCGCGAGGCGTGCGTGGCTGCGCGACACCTGTACGCCAGGCATCGCAGGCTCCGCATCCGCCCACCGAATGCGGTAGCCATCGAGGCGGAGCTTTATGAGGGGTACAGAGCGGCGAAGACCGCCCTCCGCGAGGCTGTCCTGCGGGCCAGGGACCTGGCCCGCGAGGAGTTGCTGGGGACTCTCGACAGAGATCCGTGGGGACGGCCTTACAAGATGGTGCGGGATAAACTCCGCACCTGGGCCCCCCCACTGACGCAGAGTCTCCGGCCTGAGCTCGTGGAGGACGTGGTGAGCACTCTGTTCCCTACGCGGGGAGAACATCCCCCCCCGCCTATGGCTCCGCTACCTGCGGTGCTTGAAGCGGACCACCAGGACGACGACGACGACACTCCGGAAGTGACTGGGGTAGACCTGAGAGTGGCGGTACGCAGGCTCAGTGCCAAAAATACCACCCCGGGACCTGACGGCTTGCCTGGCAAAGCCTGGGTCCTGGCCTCGGAGGCTCTCGGGCCCCGACTGGAGGGGCTCTTAAGCGCATGTTTGGAGAGAGGCCAGTTCCCGCTTCGTTGGAAGACGGGGAAGCTGGTCCTCATTCGGAAGCCGGGGCGCCCTGCGGACTCTCCGTCCGCATACCGGCCCATAGTGTTGCTCGACGAGGTGGGCAAGCTCTTCGAAAGAGTCATTGCAAACCGCCTCGCCGAGCACCTTGCGGGGACGGGGCCGGATCTTGCGGAACACCAGTTTGGTTTCCGCAAGGGGCGCTCTACGGTGGACGCCATCATGCGCGTGAGAGCCCTCACGACGGGGGATGCAGTGTCCCGGGGTGGGGTTGTCTTGGCGGTGTCTCTAGACATCGCCAATGCCTTCAACTCCATGCCCTGGAGCTGCATTAGGGAGGCACTCCGGTATCACCGGGTGCCGACCTACCTTCGTCGTGTGGTCGGGGACTACCTGACGGATAGAGCCGTCATCTACCCCGGTCGCAGCGGAGAATGGAACCGGCGAGAGATGTCGTGCGGTGTTCCGCAGGGATCGGTCTTAGGGCCGTCCTTGTGGAACATCGGGTACGACTGGGTGCTGCGCGCCGACCTCCCTAGCGGCGTCAGCGTGGTCTGCTATGCAGACGACACGCTGGTGCTGGCACAGGGGGGGTCGCACGAGGCGGCGGCCGAAGCTATGACACGCGGGGTTGCGATAGTCGTTGAGAGGATCCGGCAACTGGGTCTCGAGGTGGCATTGCACAAGTCCGAGGCCATGTGCTTTCATGGGCCTCGGAATGCGCCACCTCCGGGATCCTTACTCACGGTAGGAGGGGTATCCATCGGTGTCGAGTCGACTTTGAAGTACCTAGGACTCGTCCTCGACAGCCGGTGGAACTTCGTGGAGCACTTCCGACGTTTGGCCCCCAAACTGGAACGGACTGGGGCTGCCTTCAGGCGGCTCCTGCCCAACCTGGGGGGGCCGAACGCCTCCTGCCGGAGGCTCTACGCGGGGGTCGTGCGGTCCATGGCCCTTTACGGGGCCCCGGTGTGGGCGCGTTCCTTGAGGCTGCGTGCAGCCCACTACCTGAACGCGCCCCAAAAGGTGGTAGCCGTAAGGCTGGCCCGTGGGTACCGCACGATCGCCCGCGAGGCGGCGTGCCTCCTTGCCGGATTGCCGCCATGGGATCTGGAGGCGATAGTCCTCGCGCGCCTGCATGAATGGCGCGCAGAGGCGCTTCGCCGGGGGGAAACTCCGCTGCCGCGACAAATTGTCGCTCAGCGGACAGACTTCCGGCGGGATCTCATGGCGACATGGAGACAGCGACTGTCGCAACCCCGTGCAGTGCACGCCACGATAGTGGCGATAAGTCCCCGCTTTGAGGAGTGGCTGGAGAGACGCCACGGCGTCCTCACCTTCCGCCTGACGCAGGTCCTCACCGGACACGGTGTTTTCGGGAGGTTCCTGCACCGAATCGGGCGGGAGGAAACGCCCGGGTGTTTCCACTGCGAGGATCGACCGGAGGACACGGTGGAGCACACGGTGGAGGTGTGCCCCGCGTGGGCGGAGCACCGCCGTGTCCTCGAAGCGGCGATTGGCGGCGGCGACCTCTCGCGTCCGGCCCTGGTGCAAGCCATGGTCCGGAGCGAGACGGAATGGGACGCCGTCACCTCCTTCTGCGAAGCAGTAATGCTAGAGAAGGAGGTGGCGGAACGTGAGAGGGAGAGAACCTCACAGCGTCCCGGCCGCCGCGGGAGACGCCCCGGGCGTCGGGGGCCACCACGTGGCTCCCGGCCACCGTAGGCGCGGGCCTGTGGACGGTGGGCTATGGGCTAGCTCGCCGTCCGTCCGTCTCATGACGACAGGCCGTGTCGACGGCGCGTTCGTGTTCCACGCGCGCCTCAAAGAGAGTCAGCAATAGGAAGGGGTCCGCAAGGAGCGATGCCTGCCGGGGTTGCGGGACTGTTCGAAAGAGATACCGTGACCCCGGAACACAAAGGGCGATGAAGGAACATGGATGGGTTTTAGTCAGTAAAAGTCTGACACTCCCTCCTGCTCCGCCCAGAGCGGGAGAAGTCATTTGATGATTTCCCATCCGAAAAAAAAAAAAAAAAAAAAAAAAAGGTTGAAGATACTCCTATTACAAAAAAAAGAGGGGCGTCAAAGTATAAGGGTATATTTTCTGTCGACAAAATACATCCTTGGCTTTGTTTTAATAATAAAGGTAGTGAGTCATCTTCTGGCGAGAGTACAGATGATTAAAATAATTTATGATAAGAGTAAGAGAAACATGTTACAATGTCTGAATATCTAATGTATATGTATGGTAATAATTAAATTTCATAATGATGATGACTTATGATTAGTTAGTAAGTTACTTTTGTTATTTGTTAAATGTAATGAAACAATTTATGTGATTTATACAATGATTGGTTATCAGTCTTTAAATTAATAAATAGATTCACTATTCTATGTGGCATATTCTTTTAAAAGCAATTATTAGTTAATGTATACTTTTGTTATTTAAGTAAAAACTAGGAATTACTCGACATCATTGTTTACACACACTATTATGAGCTTGAGTGTTGAGTACTTTGAAGTGTAACTTGCACAACTACCTAAGCCGCTATGAGCGAACGGCTACTTGTGAAGTGCAATGTGCACATAAGTATATAAGCCGCTATGAGCGAATGGCTATTTTTGAAGTGCAATGTGCACATAACCATATAAGTCGCTATGAGCGAAAGGCTACTTTGAAGTGCAATGTGCACAAAACTATGAAAGCCGCTATGAGCGAAAGGCTACTTTAAAGTACAAAGTGCATGATAACTGAAATTTATAACATTGTCATTCTAGAATAAAATACTATGAAGTATTTAATGTTTGAGTAATTTCTATTAAGTAATCGCTATATTTAAATTGTTGTTTTTGCTCAATGGTGTCATTCGCGGGGACGCGAAACTAATCAGGATGGACGAATTGTAAGCTTGATTATAATTCATGTATTTATTTCTATTAAATATTGTGCATTCTTAAAATCGATTGGCCAAATTCATTAAAAATAAGTTGTGAATTCTATTAAAACTTGTTGATATAAGGAAGTTTGAATTAAGTAAAATATTAATAATTGTTATTGCACTATAAATAATGTTGATTTTTACGTGTATTTTTAGAATAATCCTATATTTTATTTGTAATATTATTTTTACTGTTATTTTAAATTCGTAGCTCAATTTTGACTTCCGATACGGTAATGGCGGCAAAATGTCGTTGGTAGTCAGTTGACTAGGTACTGCTGGCAATCTTGCTTATGCCCCTTCGGTGATTCCATGGCAGTTATCTTTGAGCTACGAAGCGAGTTAGTCTAGATTATTACTGTGTAATATCAATAAAGTATTTTGAAGAGGAACAGTTTTTGAATTTTAAATAAACGTCTATCACTCGGAATCATCGTCATTGCAATTAACCGAATTTACTCGTTTGTTATCAGCGATCATCAAAAGTTATCGATTTTGTCGTTATCTCTGTCGAGACTGCCGGGCCCGGGCAGGCAATTGCAATTTCGTCACGAGTACCTATATGTAAACACTTAAAAACTTTGAAAAGTGTTTTTCTCCTACTGAGCTGATTAAAATTTCATGTTTTTACGAGCTGTGTTATTTTGGAACTCATATTTTTATAAAAAAGATCCTGTCTGCAAGTTACAATATTGTTATTTCTCGCGCAATTGCTTTTAAATTTAGGAAAGTCAACGCACCAACTATTTTTATGTATTCAGTAGATGATTTTAGACCAGCGACCTTACCTCATAATTCTAGTGCTTCAAGATCGGATAGGATTGCACTTTCGTTAAACAGCAGATAAAACTGATAAAAAAAAAAAAACTGGTTTTAGAACATTATCACATAAGTAACATCACGCCTGTAATCCTCGCAGGGTTAGGCAGAGATAAACCTAATAGTACACCCACATTTCGCCAGTTATGTTTAAGTCCCATCTACTAGGGGACGAGCCTATTGCCATCAAGCGGGTGCAAATCCGGACTCCGAGGTTGCTACTGAGAAGAGTTAAATAATAATTCATCAATCAATAAATTAATGGTTTTAATTTATTCGTGATAAAAGAGGTAAAAATTGTTTGTATGTACGGGTAATTGTTTGTATGTATATGGAGTAATCTTCGGAACTACTGATCCGATTCCGAAAATTCTTTCACTAACGGGAAGTTACATTATCCCCGAGTGTCAAAGTCTATATTTAAAACGTTCCCGTGGGTTAATTTCCGTACATAACGGGAGCGAAGCCGCGACTAAAAGCTAAAGTTAGTTATAGACCTGTTTGATGATTTCAAAAGGTGCTGGTTCGAATACCTGTCCGAATCCATTGATTCCCTTTTCCATTCAAGCAAATAAACAGTAATTCCTCGTATATTTATTGAATAACCATCAATTTTATACCCATTCCGCTTTCATAAACATAAACCTGGCATGTAAGGAAGATCTTCATTATTAAGTCAATGCTATATATGATTTAAATGCGCTCATATTTTTAATATTATGAGTTTATCGAGGAGGTGGGCATACCAGCCAGCCTTGTAAATATATGCACGTAGTATAATGCCTTAAAATAGATCGATCTTTAAGTAAAGAATGTAGTAGGTACAGCGTGAACAGTTAGCAAAAGGCTTACGTCGGGATTGTTATTAAGATTTCGAGGTCTATAATGGGTGTTCAAGTATCCTTAACGAAAGCCATTGCGATATTTTTTTTGTTCTAGACCATACCTGGGAACCTTCTAGTTACGGAGATATTGAGCGTCATAGGTCCTACTTTTTCACAAGTTACATATAGAATGACTAAGCTGATTTTCCTGAAACACATGACATACTCGTTCACATGTCTAGAAGTTTAATCTTAAACGCAGAAATAGTGATCTTCAATTCGCCACACAATCGTGACTATACCGACTCCGATTAGAAGATACGCTGCTCAAAATAGACCATCAAACTCCCAAAGCTCATTATCGGTCCAGCCATCCAAATAGAGACTCTTTGTATTAGCTCGCGGAACCGATGTTGGCAGTGATGGTAATGTCAGGGTCGCGAGCCAACTGGTCCCGTTTGACATTCTACCAGCCGATCTGTAGGTGTCACTCATATTCATTATATAAATCAATTCAGGAATGCTGTAGTGATTAGAGAGCATGATATGGCAAGATAGGTAACTGTTTTTGGGCACCCGAAATTATCGTTCCTTTAAGAGTACCTATACTTCATTTTGTACGGTATGAAGGATGATATGGCTAGTAAGGACTATTACTTAGAAGACGAGTATAGAAGTATGGAAGAAGAAGACATGCTGCCCCAAGTAAATTGGGATAAAAGCAGGAGAATTATGAAACATGCACGATCTAAAGATATAATTTTGTCAGTTTCCGTGGCAAATAGCACCACCCGCGGCACCCACTAAGAATACAAACATAGCAAAAGCATAACCAGGCTTTAACCTTCCCACAGCTGGGATACAGGATATCAGGCCACCTCTCTGCGAGAATAATGATGACGAGTTTACTTCTTCTTGTTTTACAGAAAAATGTAGACACTTTGTGCAAAAGTCCTTTTTTTTTCATTCGATATTAGAGCCATAAAGGGTAGAGATACCGTGGCCCCGGAACACAAAGGGCGATGAAGGAACATGGATGGATTTTAGTCAGTAAAAGTCTGACACTCCCTCCTGCTCCGCCCAGAGAGCGGGAGGAGTCATTTGATGATAATCCATCCGAAAAAAAAAAAGAAAGCCATAAAGGGAGGATTCCGCAAGGCATTATTCTTTGTCCATACCTACCATAATTATTGCTCCTTGCTCTATATGGGTTTTCCATCAACAATTTCTGTAGCAATCTGGAGTCTGGATGTGTGTCCTATAGGACTCAAACATAACTGGCGAAAAGTGGATGTACCTACTATAGGTCCACCTCTGGTAAACGTTTAGCGATTATAGGCGCGATGATTTATTTAATTCCATATTTTTAAAGGTATAGGTAGTTTCGCTTCTGATTCATGTCAACGGATAAATTTTATGGGAAATATATTTTATTCATTGGGTTCTGTGAAGTAAGTAAATGTATACAACATTGAGAATTTATTTACTTTCCGTACAAAAGAATCGTTTACTTTTACATCGATCAATGCGACGAAGACTGGTTTTTTTCATGAATTATGATCAGAATATATCCTTACAATATTATTGTATTTGAGTTCAATTCGAAAGTTTAAAATAGGTCCACATCTATAAACGTTACTTTTAGCACGTGCTTTGACTTACACCCGTATCTATACTTCTATAGGCACATTTTAATTCAATAGACAAAAATTTAAACGAAGTAAAAGAACCGTCAGACAAAACAAAGCTAAGAATTCTAACTTTTGACAGTTCTAACTTCAAGTAATATTAAACTAAACTACACTACTAAAATCGTATCTTAAATAATGAGTTTCACTCTTGTAAACACTTTGACTTGTTTATAGATACGGGTGGACATGTCCACGTCTATCTTGCACTTGTACCTAAGTGTTTGATAGTGACAGGAGTAACGCTAAACCAGAATATATAACGTTAACGGCCATTTTCTGTAACTTACTTACGTATAACTGTTAGTTAATATGCTTACGTCTCGTAGCTATCGGTGTTTCTTTAAACAAAGTTAGCTTGGAATATCCTATCCGCGTCACCTACCTGTCACTCGGAGACCTGTGATTCATAGAAAAAAACAAAAAAAACATTTCTGACGTTTTGTTTCTAACGCAACGGTCCGTAAGCTAAATGTCAATAGTTAGAGATAAGTTATTGAAAATGACCGTAAATACATATCTTAGCCTCAGTACGGGTTATCATAAGAATTGTAAACATACCAGACCAGGACCTGCTAGTTAGAGTGACCACTGACTCACATGCACTTTACAGGACTACAAGCTAACTGACGTCATGACTCATGATTAACGTAGCCACCTACAGGTTCCAAATAATTCGATAAGACGGTACGTCATCATCACTTGCCTAGCCTTTTCCAAACTATGTTGGGGCTGGCTTCCAGTCTAACCGGATGCAGCTGATAGCAGTACTTAACGTGGTGCGACTACCTAGCTGATCTCCATAACCCAGTTAGTACTGGAAAATACGATTCCCGGTTAAAGAAAAAGAATAGAAGTAAAAAGCAGTCATTTTTGCCCTTATATCATCGCACATAACACTATCACCAATACCAGAGATCGATAAGCTTTATGTAACCATTGCTCAACTCATTGTAAACCAGACGACGACAGCGGCGGGTGCGCGTGAGCATTGCCAATTACCGACACCAATACACGCCGGCGAATTGTAAGTTATACAGATGCGTAGCTGGAACATAACTCAGTCGGGGATTTTGTAAAAGTACCATTAGAATCTATCTAGTACTTAAATTCATTAATTTACTGATAGAGTTCGGAGGTCCTATAGCCAGCTAAGCTAAGAGCCGGGACTGCGCGCAGGAGTTTATTTTAAAACGTAGGCGAACAGGAAAGATTTTCGATAATTCATCACCTTCCTATTTTGACCTATAGATTTCAGACTTCGTCTTTGACAGACATCCAAGAGTCCAAACTCAGTTTGCCAAATTGCAGTGGAGCGCAGCATTCTAGGCGTCCAATTACCCGACCGTGCGCAACACCACACTGCCCTCCAAAACACAAATTACTGACGTTGCTCAAAAAGCAGCTAAGCTGAAGTATTCGCACGACTGGACTGGCCAAAATAGCCACTTTCTGGAGCTCTGACACAGCCAGGTGTCGCGTAGTCTCGTAAAAGATGCCGGGAACAAGCTGGACAAAACCAACGACCATTGGGCAACATTAACCCTGGATGGAAACAACTGGAAGTCATGGGGAGAGGCCTTTGCCCAGCAGTGGGATGACGCAGGATAACAGTATCAGTAAAGTAAAAGCTTTTAAGAAACCGCAAACATCGTGACTTAATTATAAACGATTAAACCATGTAGCCCTTTCATTAAACTTTAAATAATTATGTATTTATAGTCTCGCAGCGACATTATTATTTACTCAAATTAATCGGCACGCAAGGGGCTGTCAACAGGGGAAGAGTCACGACAAAAAAACAACCTTAACACAAGCCTTTAAGGTACGTTTTCACAAAAACCCCAAAAAAATACATGAGAAAGATATTAATGATAAATGTAAATTAGTTTATTTATTTGAGTGCTTTGTAAATGGCAAGAAATGTTCTCACTTCTCAGTAATATTCATTAACTTGCAAATATGGACAATGAGTTTTCAATAAATTTATAAATGAGACTCATAAAGTAGTACTCAGTTTGAATATGTAATTAAAACAAATAATACATAATCTAGTTTTAATACATGGATTTTTGTTACTCTTTCACGGAAAAACTACTGAACGGATTTGGATGAAATTTGACACAGAGATAGATTATAGTCGGGAATAGGAAATAGGATACTTTTTATGCCGGTAGTAAGATCCCGTGGGACAATAATCAAACCCCACCGCGGCCGCGGGCATCAGCTAGTATTACCTACTTATAATATAACGTTGCACGATATGTTTAAGTCCCATGTCATCGCTATGGAACGAGCCTATTGGCAGCAAAGGGATAACCACAAATCCAGACTGTTGTCTTCTTCTTCCATACTTCTCTATTACTCGTCACCTCATCAGACACTTCCTTTCTTGCCATATCGTCCTTCTCACAGTCCATTCATTGTTTCTTTGGTCTTCCTCTACTCTAGTACATTAATATTCAAAATTTTCGATATGCTTACGTAATACCAATTTAAATATTCGTTTCTTGGTTTTTTTGGTGAGAGTTGCCATTCACTGTACCTAATTATTACAAGCAAAAAAAAATGTTTAAATAAATCATCCAGCCTCTGCCAAAATTAATTAAGATCACAAGATTGGACTCCCTTCGAGTATCCCAACACTGGTTCAGTTGAAGAAAATAAGACTTTGAAAGAAAGAAAAAGTATAGATTCACACAGGACAAAACAAAAAAATGTTGAATAAAACAAAATTACATAAAAAATTATATAAAAGAAAAATATAAAACAGTGATATATATCAAAATATTGGTCCTGTAATACGAGGCCAAAATTACGTATTCTGATAAGGCCCAAAGTGATGCCACGGTCAGATACCTACGACTTTCAGGACTTTCACAATAGAATTTCTTTGGTATTGTAAAACCTAGCCAACAGAACAAATATCTAACTATGGTCTATGAATACAAAGAATTGCTCGCAACCTTCATTCCCGTCAAATTATTATAAAAATATTACTTCCATAGTTGCGTCGAAAATTGTTGACAATTTCAAGGGTTTTAATTTTTTTGCACGGAATTCTAATCTTCCTCAGGGTTCCGTACCCGAAGGGTAATCAACGGGGACCTATTACTAAGTCTCCGCTGGTCTGACTTTAAAGCTTTTTGCATCAAAATATTGTTAAACTTGGGCATAGGTACTTAGGTAATGCATTCCGACGTTAACAAGGCGATGAAAACACTAATACCTACATCGCTTAATTCTTTTATATATTAAAATAAAAAATCATTAAAACTAATGACCAAAGCCATTTACTTCAGTTTACCTCTAAGTTTTTGCTCGCTCAAAGTAGTCTATCGAAATTATGTACCTATTAATTAAGTATGTATTTAAAACTAAATTAATCTTATACCAACCTAATTCCATTTAACATGGTTAATTGATTGCCTCTATTCACGTGCCAAATGCCAAGTAACATCACGCCTGTTATCGCGGTAAGGCTGTGCAGAGGCGTACCTAAAGTACACCCACATTTGGCCAGTTATTTTTAAGCGTGTAATAGGGGCAAGCTTATTGTCATCAACCGGGCACGAATCCAGTCTCCGTGGCTGCTACCAAGAAATTCCTGATGGAAAAACCCAATAGCACTTTGCTCGACTCGGGAATCGAACCCAAGACCTCGTGCTCAGCAGTCGGGCTTTCAACCACTCGACCATCGAGACAGTCAAAACGTCACATTTGCTATATTAAATTATAAGGTAGGTAGTCAATTAGTAATCTCAACCTGCCCAGTTTTTATTTATTGCCTTCGATTTGGTACAGGTTAAGATATCACAATAATTACAACTTCTGTTTCGTTGATTAATTATGCAGGAATACAAAATATATTGAAAGTTCATTGATCTTACGAGTATGGTTTTGCATTAAAAAAAAACTTGTTTTTATAAATATTTATCCGATTCTGTTTTCGATACAAATAGTTAAGGAGATAAGGTTTTTTTTTAATTAACGTAAGCATGCAGATGTGCAAAAATATTTTAAGGTAATTAAACGCAGCATCTTTATTCTGATTTTAAAATAATCGGTATGTAAATCTCCCAAAACAGACTTTGTGGTATTTACATAAAAGCTTTTGTCCAACTGTAAGATTGACACAACGTAAAACATTGTAATATAGGGTGCATAGCTGCATACCACGGTACACGAGTTGTAAGAGCTTTTAAATATCGGTTTCGTAAAAAAAGAAAAAAGTCAATAAAAAGTTGGAACTTTGACCTTCAATATCTCCGTAACGAACCAGCCAGAAGGTCCCCAAAAAGATGCAGAAAAAAAATCACAATGGCGAAGAGAACAATTATCTCCCAGCTTGTATGTCTATGTATTTTTACATCAAATATGAAACTAAATTACTTAAAACTTGATTATTTTTCATTCAAGTGCTTTCTGTGCTGCAAAAAAGTAAAAAAAATACTTTTTAGAGTTCACCCTAAAAAGTATTTTTTTGACTTTAAACTTTAAAGTCAAAAAGGAAGGGTTTTTGTACCTCAAAAGGTTAAAAAAAAACCCTTTCTTGTCCGTCTATCCGTCCGTCTGTCACCACCGATTTTCTCGGGAACTACTTACTATATAAAGTTATTATTTGCTGTTGGTGCAATAGCTGTTTCATTGGATCGAACAGCAAAGTTAAGTTTGTCCTTTAAAAAGTTTGTACGGAACCCTCGGTGCGCGAGTCCGACGATTCTTTTCAGTAATAAGTACTCGTCCTCAGGTAACAACTACATACATGCGGACAAATTCAGTCCCCGGTCGCCAATAACCAAGGAACTTCAATCCTTTGCTACGGAAAATACCAAAAAGATTCACCCAAATAAAAACAATAAACAACCACGACCCACTACAATAAGCCTTCTCCAAGTAGGTTATTACATTATAATAAAACCTTGTTGTATTTCCAGCAAAAAAAAACACAAATGCGAGTCGGACTCGCACACAAAGGGTTCTGTACCACCGTACACCATTTGAACACTACTCGTACATATTCAAAACACGGTGAAAGAAATTTGTTTTTTACTTGGGGACCTCTTTTAATTTTTTATTTGTTATTGTAGCGGCGCGGCGGCCATAAGAGTACGCTTTGTGAAAATTTCAAGTGTAAATCCGTGTGACTGACGGACGGACAAATAGTGGAACCTTGGTAATAATCCCGTTGGCACCGTTTGGGTACGGAACCCTAAAAACCGTGTTGTATAAAAAAAACATACAAAGTGACGACTTGATACATCGAAAGACCATCCATCCATCAAGTTTTATAGGCACCAAGATTGTTTTTTCGCCAATTATTATACGGTCAAGTTAAATGGTGGTGTTATGATTAATGGTTTATTGTAATTTCGCCCTATTATCTTCCAAGAAGTGTAAAGTGAGGCTGTGAGCCAATCAATATTGTGTACAAGTTGTCTCTTGGTATGGTACCACGTTGTTTGCTAATTGGAGGACACGCGAGGAAAGTGTTGCGATTTTATCTTGATTATTTTTGTGGATAAGGTAATTTGTATTGTTTTACACCTCGTTACCATTATGGTGTGGGTAATTTGCTATGAAATACCTATACTTACATTTTGTGGCATGTTTTTTTAGAACTAACTACGAGTACCTATTAAATCTGTTTCTTAACCATTTTCATCATCATCATCATCATCATCATCATCATCATTTCAGGTCCCGTGCGACTCGCATCCAACGGATTCCCGCAACCTTCACCAGGTCATCGCTCCACCTAGGGAGAGGCCTTCCAACGCAACGTCTTCCGGTTCGCGGTCGCCACTCCAGAACTTTTCGGCCCCATCGGCCATCCGTTCTGCGAGCAATTTGCCCTGCCCACTGCCACTTAAGTTTGGCAATTCTTCGGGCTACGTCGGTGACCCTGGTTCTCTTGCGGATGTCTTCATTTCTGATTCGATCGCGCAAAGAAACTCCGAGCATAGCCCTCTCCATTGCCCTTTGGGTGACTTTAAACCTTCTAATAAGGCCCATTGTGAGCGACCACGTTTCGGTCCCGTATGTAATCACTGGCAACACACACTGGTAACCTGTAACAGTTTTGATACTTGAACAGTCGAGGACTTTAATTGATGAGCCACTTGCCACTATTCGTACTTTAGCCGTGTAGTGCAAATCGGGTTTAATCGGTAATATACGAATATGAGAATGTATAAAAGTGCAAAATTGAAAGTATTGAAAGTGGTTCATCAATTAAAGTCCTCGATTCTACATATTTTTATTACTATTTCAGAGTTGTTGTTTGTATAATTATAGTGTAAATATTTATTACTTGTATGTAATGTATTTTTTGTCAAGTAATATATTTTTTTCTCCCCATCTTTTCTAAGAAATCTTGATTACGTCTCGTTTAGCTGGAGATACAACCACATTTCGTCAATTATGTAATTATGTGTACCATGAAAAAGAGAGCAAACCTATTACATAAGGTGTATCTATTCATACACAAAATATTTTCAGGGAATGAGGCTCAATATTTTCAGGAAAAATATTAACAGTAGTTATAGTAGTTATTCCGTTCCGTTATCGTGTACCGTTCCCACAGACAAACCTTAAAAACGGTTTTGTGGGGCATTGTCATAAATTTAAACTTTTGTATACTTTAATTTAATTAATAAATCATTTAACGGCTTTATCGAAGCCATTTCAAGGAAAAAATATATATATATCTGAGTATATGTATTTACTACGTCGCGCCACGTCGTATACGTCATACTACGTCGTAGTAAAGGTTTAATGCAAAATGTCTCAAGAATCTTTGGAATTTAAAAAAAATCGCAAAACAAAAAATCTTAGATATTATTTTTTCGTTGCTTTGGCTTCGTTATAGTATAGCCGTTAGATGATTCTTCGAAAATAAATATAATAAATATTTCGTGTTTGAATATGTACATAGACCTTATATAGCCATTTACCGGTCACCCATCCTGAGTCCGGGCTGCTGTCAACAGATTTCTGTTAGAAAAACCGACCAATAACCTACCCAACCTGGATATCGAAGTCTTCAAGCCCAGCATAGCTATTCACAACGCTTCGATTCGATTTTCGATTCGGAAAGTCGTATGTTTAGCTCGCTCGATTTCGTAATGTCAAAAAAAGATAGACATACGACTTTTCGAATCGAAAATTGAATCGAAGCGTTGTGAATAGGGGGCCAGCAACGAGGCTGTCTTAACTTTCGGGTCCTGATTTATCTTAATCGAAAAGATCTCAGAACTGTTTAAAAAAACAAGTCAATTCAATCAATTTGAGCCTTTTATTGCCTTTGTCACGCATTATTCATGAGTATAAAAGAAGTGGTCATAATAACGAATATAGGTAGGTACTTGTAATCATTACGAGGCAATTTGTTGCCGATCGGTTGCGAGTCAGGAAAAGTATCGGATGAATCGAAATCGAGATCTTTCCTTTTATGATATAAGTGTGCGACTAAATTTGAAGGTTTTTTTGTCTGCGTGGTTTACAGGGTGGAAGGCACACCGTACATCATTCTAAACCCACCACTGACAGCAATTTTTCGTCGGTTATTTAAAAAACAGAACAGCTGATGCCTGTTAGGGTGTAAAAAGACCCTTAACAGAGCCGAAAGGTACTTTTATTTTTCCCGTCATTGCAATGATATTTTTGTTTTAGACCATACCTTCTAGTTACGAAGATATTGGGGATCAAAGTTTCAACTTATTCGTTTTCTTTTAAATACCTACATCTTTTTAATGTAAGATTTTTACTTTAAGTTTTTAAAACACCTTCACGACTCCCGTACTATTCAATCCATTCATCAACACAATGTTTAAATTGCGTTACATTGAGTTCTACCGAAGAACGTGATTTTTCACCCCAAAAATAAAAGTCACCAGCTAACATTTTTGCGTAAAGTTACTAAGTTTGATGTACAGAATGCTTGATGGACGGCTTCGTGAAGGGTCTGTTTACACCCTGTATAAAACTGCAATACCTACCCGGGCAAAATGAATGGAAAAGCTGTTAAGCAAATTTCTATGTCAGAATGATCCGATGTACTGAATCCTACGTGGTAATCGTTTTAGCGTCAGTGTGCCTCCCATCTTGTATTTTCCGTCAATTTAGGCACTAGGGGCCAAACTTTGATCAGCCTCGCATAAAACTTTAATCAATCGATAGCTGGCATCAATCCAAACAAGTTTTGTATGAGACAAAATGGAATAAAGTGTCACGTTAGCGAGATATAAGCTATCAAAGTTGTAGTAGGTGAAAAGCAAGTCCGAATCTTTGAAAAAAAAAAAATGGGTGGTGTAAGGCCGGCCAGGCTTCATACAAATATATTTCAAGCCCTTCATCAACAAAAAAAATCGTTTTTGCGGTTGCCAGATCTATTCTAGTTAACGAGACCAATTTCGATAAAAAAACATAGTATGCAGGTTGATGGCAAAATTACCTATTAAATAGCTGATTTTTCGTCCTATTAACCCACCCAAAAAGTCAAACTCAAACTCAAACTCAAAGCATTTATTTCAATTAGACCATTACGGCACTTTTGAATGTCAAAAATACAAAAAAGAAAATCAAAGCTACAGTCCCAGTCACAAGGCATAATAACTTGAGAAAGTACTGTAGTTGCCCATTCCCTAGCGTAGATCTCTATGGAGAAGAACGGGCAAGAAACTCCATGGACACTCTTTTAAAAACAAAATATTGTTACAAAATCTTGGTTACATCTTTAATTTTGAGATTATACATATATGTGAGAACGATGTAGAAAGACGTGCACACTAAGAGCGTCCAGAGTAAAAGATTAGATCAACAGTTTACGAATAAAGTAATTAAAATGAACCTTGGCAGCTAAGAGATGACCAGTCCCAACTGACAGCGCCCGTTCACGAACATGACGCATGTACCGGCGCCATTCAACTCAACCATATTGAAGGGAACTAATTGACCCGACACACCCGCCACCATCAGCGAGACATTTAAGTGAGCATGACATTCTCTCAGCCACCAAGGCATATTCAAGTCAATGAAATATAAATAAATGTAAATGGTGGCTGAACAGTACAAAGTACTCACACATGTGCTATGCAATTATATAATATTATGAACTGGAATCTATATAATGCAAGTATATTTTTACAATCTTCTGCAGCTTCCACAAAACATTAACATGGGAATCAATTCTTCATCTTCTTCTTTACGTGTCGATGGACTCAAATAATGCCCGACCCAAACAATCAATTAATTTGCCCCCCCCCCCCCCTATGGTTGTGGAGCAGGACCAGCATTTAGCCAAGCATTTTTATCATCAATGTAATTCCCCAAGTTATAATATGCTTGCCTACATAGTGTGCGTTTTATACAAGATTTAAATTTCGTCTCGTTCAGTTGAAGAATGTGGGGAGGTATTTTATTGTAACATTTCAAACAGTACCCCATGAAAGATGAATCTACTTTAGCAAGCCTGAAACCTGGCTGAACTAGTTGGTCCCTATTTCTAGTGTTATAGTGGTGTCTGTCACCTCTTCTACTGAATAAATGCCGATTTTTCCTAACGTACATGATGTTTTCATAGATGTATTGACAAGGTACTGTCATGATATTAATTTCCTTAAACAGTTCTCTTAGAGAATCGCGTCTACGTAATTCATAAATGGCTCTGATGGCTCTTTTCTGCAGAATAAATATAGACTCGATGTCTGCAGCCCGTCCCCATAGTAAAATACCGTATGACATAATACTATGAAAATAACTAAAATAGACTAGCCTCGCGGTATCAATATCAGTGAATTGACGGATTTTTCTAACAGCATATGCTGCTGAGCTCAGCCGTCCTGCAAGAGATGTTAAATGAGGACCCCATTGTAACCTTGAATCGAGCGTGATTCCCAAGAAAACCGTTTTATCGACAAATTCTAGTTTCTCTTGATTCAATATTATGTCACAATCACTACTTTTGACATTTGGTAGAGCAAATCTAATGCACTTAGTCTTTTTTCCATTTAGTACTAAATTATTGGCGGTAAACCAATTGTGGACCTGCAGTAGGGCGTTATTTACGTCGTCATGATTAGTGGCACGTCTGTTTATCCTAAATATTAAAGAAGTATCGTCAGCAAACAACACCATATGCGGATGGTTGTTAAATAAATGGGGTAGGTCATTAATATACACTAAAAAGAGGAAGGGACCCAATATCGAACCTTGTGGTACACCCATTTTTACTTTTAAACCCATTGAGTTGACTCCATTTATTTGTACCTGCTGCTGTCTATCATTCAAATACGATTTTATTAAACTGAGCGCAAGTTTACCTAAACCGTAATGCTCAAGTTTCAAGATCAGGGTTTCGTGATTTACACAATCAAATGCCTTCGAAAGGTCACAGAAGATTCCTATGGCATCTTGTGCCTCTTCCCACGCAGTAAATATGTGTTTTAATAAAGTGACACCGGCGTCAGTTGTACAACGTCCTTTGGTGAAACCATACTGTTGCTCGTGTAATATTTTATTGGTGTTGAAATGGTTAAGCATTTGATTGAGCATTATCTTTTCAAACACTTTGCTGAAAACCGGCAACACGGATACGGGCCTATAGTTATTGGTGTCCTTAGTGTCCCCGGATTTAAAAAGCGGTATTACCTTACTGAATTTCATTAGATCTGGGAAGACCCCTTGATCCACGCACAAATTAAATATTGAGGCTAAATACGGCGCTACAGTCTCAATAATTGAGGTACAAGCTTTGATAGACATACCCCATAGATCTTCCGTTAATTTGATCTTGATTTGCTTAAAACCTTTTATGACTGTTAAGGGGTTTATATGCTGAAATTTAAATTCATTTGGACAGGCTGAAACGTTCGCTTTCAATAAATCAATAGAGAGCAAGGCAGAGGAATTTAAGGTTTCTGTAGTTTTAAGTGGGATACTGGTAAAGAAATTTACAAATTCTTGAGCAACTTCATTGTTGGAGCTCACAAGGCCACGCGATGTCTTTAGTGTGAAGTCATTACCTTGTTTTTTATTTCTATTTGTTAATCATTAAATTAGTTATTTCTCCTTTCTTTTTAAACTTTTCAAATAAATAACGCTTATTCTCATGCCAAAAGACGTCATTAATAAAACCGCACCTACTTAGTTATTCAGTTAATTAACTCACGAAGCTTTTAGGTGACTTCTCCATTTTCTAGAACTCTGATAAAAGTGTCCGATGAGGAAAAATTGTATAAAAAAATATGTTGGCTTCTGGTTTAACCCAAATGACAAGGGCCAATCCACAACAGATTTGACAACACGTTAAATTGAAGGCTTTAAATCAATTTCATTTGTTCAAGAATCTTTCAAATAAAACATAACATCACGCCTGTAATCCGCGAAGGGTTAGGCAGAAGTGTACCTAATAGTACACCTATATTTCGCCAGTTATGTTTAAGTCCCATGTAATAGGGGGCGAGTGCCATCAACCGGGCGCAAATCCAGGCTGCGTGGTTGCTACTGAGAAATTCCTGATAGAAAAACCCAATAGCAATTTGTCCGACCCGGGAATCAAACCCAAGGACCTCATGCTCAGCAGTCACGATTACGACCACTAGACTAACGAGGTAGTCTCTCTTAAATATAGTTCTAGTAAGTAAGTAATAATCAATGGATAGTTAGTAAATATTAATCAATACTAAGGCCTACGTCCAGCAGTGGACGTCTTGCGGCTGAAATGATGATGATGATGATGATGAATCAATACTACGTTTTAAAGCGTAATAAAATAGGTAAACTTGTCTACGAATGTAATCGTAAACACAGATAACGGAATAGTAATGGCGCCGTAGACTCGTAGCTCGTAGCGCTCGTAGCTCGTAGCACTAGTTTAGAAAGAACATCCCCTTGTAGCGCTACAAGGACTACGGGTTACGACCCTTTTACCTTACAAACTATACTGCTACCAAAGATTTTTATTTTTTTTATTTTTTTGCTATTCTCATTTATTGTTTATTTTATTTCAGAATTTATTTTACATCCACCTTAAAAACTACTTAATGTTAATAAAACATGTATGTTTTACAAAATGGTTTAAGAAATCATAAGTATCCAATAAGCGAGCGTCTGCGCACATTTTTGACTTAAAAAAAGGACATATTTTTTCTCCCATGTATTTTCAAGACGTGAATCGTTATGTCAGTAGCAGAATCGCTGCTACTCGCTATAAATATAATTTTAAAGAAATGCTGTTTTAACAAATAAGTGACACTTTGAATCAGTGTCCGCGATCGTATTACGCGATTGTAATAAAACATGTGTTAACGGCAGCCATCATTTAGTTACAGTGTCCCTTTACGGAGTTCAAGTCATTTATTATTTCGGTTTTATATTTATCTTTCCCACCGTAACTCAAAAAGCGCGTGAAGCCATTGGTCGCAGCTGTCATTTGTAGATCTAGCAGTAGTTAAGGCGTGAAAGTTTCACTACCAATCTTACCAAAGGGTACTTATAGTATTATTACTTGTAATTACCTACTACTACGTTACTAGGTGTAGTCGCTGTAAATCCGACTCCACGCAGTCTTGTCTGCCCTATCCCCTAGAGTGTAATTTAGAATCGCATTGGCGCGGAGGGGCGAGGCGGCCCGCGTGTTGAGGAGCAGGTGGTTGTAAGACTCGCCGCCGCTGCTGAGGCTGGCCGGAGCAAGACGAAGCTATAATGGTGGTAACCGTTAAACCGTCTGCGACGATAAGCTCGCGAGCACCGCAGCGCCGGATTCGTGGGATAGTTTCTGTCCTCGAGACTGCAAAAGCTGCGTGTTTATGTTAGTGTTAAAATTAAATGGTTTTATTTTCATTCCATTCCAACTATTCTTGAGGCCAATAGTCTAAAAAGCAGTTAATTGTCCCTAATTAAGTATTTTTAAGATACTCGTTACGGTAATTATTAGTTGCACTTAATTATTAATTATTACAAAAATCAAGATGAAGTTAATTTTACGGTAGCTCACTATAAACCGGTATTGTTAAACCGATCTCGGATTCTCCACTTGATCTCAAGGACTTTTCAATTATGATCTTTTTTAATTGGGACCCCTATTTGGATGAGCAAATTGTTTTGTAAAACAAGCATCATTATACTTAAAAATATGTAATTTTACTTTTCACTCCGCCATTATAAGCTTGTGTATGTAAAATGAATTATTTAATTAAATGACTCTATATCGTTAGCAAAAAGTTTTTCCCAAAAAGTCTGACAACCAGTCTTACCAAGGGGTATCGTATTACCCAGTACGAACTGGGTTGTGGAGGTCAAATAGGCAGTCGCTCTATGTAAAATACTGGTATTCAGCTGCAGCCGGTTAGACTGGAAGCCGACCCCAACATAGTTGGGAAAAGGCTAGCCAGATGATGATGATCGTTAACAGGCCTGAATATTTTTAATTATCGACGAAAAAATTCGATGTGGTTCCGAATGATGTCCTGAATTAGTGGTACTTAACCGTTTGTTAACCGTTTTCTTAATTTCGTTGGCCACCGCAGCGGCAATAGGCTAGACGACAAAAAAAAACTAATTAATCTGTCAGTTAGATTATCAAAAAATATTTGACCCGTATTTTTTCTTTTGTTACGTAAACCAAAATTGACGAAGATGTGACACTTTTAAAATTCTCAATACGTCACGCCTAGGTATAATTTTTAGCTAGTTCTGACGTCACAAGCCCCCACTCCCGAGTTTTGATGCGTTTTATCTTTGCCAATATTCATTAATTTACAAAAAACAAAAAATACGTGTCCATTAATTTCCAATACTCTAACTGACGGACTAAATAGATTTGCAATTTTTTGATACTGTCGTCATGCCTATTGACAGCGGCAAAGCCAATCGCATCAGACAACTGTTTTCTAATGTAACTCAATAGGTCTTGTCGCTACTGCGGCCCGTCATTTCGATGGAACAGCTTTGTCGATGTAGGAGCAATCTTACCTCAAAGCTTACTACCAGCATTAAGGCACAGTTCCGAAGACGACCGCATTTCTCATTCAGTTTTGCATAATCAATTTTAATATTTGTTTCACTCATCATACAGGCACCTTTTGAAATATAATGGCCGAAAATTGTTCCATGTTTAAGAGCGCAAAGGTTATAAGAATGAATAAAACATGAGAACATATCCTTCAGCCATAATAATTCAAAACAGCCAAGCCATATATCTTGAAGGGTCCAAAACTGATCGTTATATCGCAAAGCATCGAATCATTGCCGTAAATTTGTATTTACTCGTCGAACTGAGGCAGTTCTTTTTTAATATGCCCATTGACTTAAAAAGGTGGTAATATTTCATGTGGATCGTCCACTTTTTAGTTCGGCGAGTGGCCATAATCAATGGAGGAAGCCATTACGGAGAATATATTGTTAAGAATGCGCGCGAGCCGCCGCGCGCCGTGCAGCGCATCAATATTGTTGAGACTTAAGCGACAGCAAATGTTTATCGAATTTAAGATGATAATTATGTTCCGTGTAGCTACTATCCTACTTATCCCTATAGTAAAATGGAGAGTGTTCGTGATAACTAAACTGGTTAAAATTCTAACCCCCGAATACTGAAACGTCACTCAAAATTTAAGGGCTGCTTAACATTTGAGCAGCTTCTAAACTTAAAATTTCGTATGGCCAAACGTCACAACACCAACAAAATGGAAATCAATTTAAAAGGACGATTTATTAACAAGAATACAAAAAGCCGCTCGAAAACAAAAATAAACAACTGCGACTGCTCCATCTTAAATTACCCGAGAAGCTACAAAATCTTTGCTAAAGAAACCGGACACCAGAAAACGAACAATCTCCAAAGTTTCAACAAATTATGGGCGAACGTTAATTTGTCAATTAAATCGCCTTTTAGCACTGTGAAGTCATAAATACTGAGAAGAGGCATCAGATATCCAATTGTTTCGTCTTTATCTTGTTGCATTAACTTCGACCAGTACTCTAAGGCAGTGTTTTTAAACCTGTGGGTCGCAAGAGGTCGCGAACACTACCTCAGTAAAAAAAACAATAAACTTTAAAAGGTATATCTAATAAGAAAATGGTTACTAAAGGATATTATTTAATAAACATTTGTATGCATACAAATTAACAAAATAAAAACCTATGAGTACTCGTCCATCTTAATGCGAAGGTTGAGCTTGTTTTTAATAATTATCTAATTTCTCCCAGCGTGGATCCGTTTTTACTACATTTAGAATTATCGTTTTCTAAATTTAATAAAAGGTGTTAATTATGTATTCATCCGAATTCTAATTATGAAAATGCATATATGGATTGAATATTTGCAACATAATAAAATAGATGAAATAAAAGCGAATTGTCGGGGGTCGCGAAATATTTTTTCATCCTATGGGGGTCGTGACGTGAAAAAGGTTAAAAAACACTGCTGTAAGGTATCCAAGCTAGGAATCGAAGCCAGTTCACCTCACACATCGATTAATGGGCGATAATATACCATGGAAGATTTTACGAGGTGACGAGTAATTTTGTTTAAATACTTTTTGGTAATTAACGAGCGAAGGAGGTTGATTCTGCGAAGAGCAATTAATTTATTGGTCACCTATACCTATATACCTACATCAGAATACCAGCTGTGGATTCTTTTGAGTTTTTTTTGCGTTAAACACTCGTGACGTAATGTGTTTTGAAATTTTAAAAGAAAATATCAAAACTGCCGTGCAAGTACGTAGGAATCGGTTCGATAAATCTGACAGTCATTCTCGACAAAATGAGTTTAGAACAAAGATAAAAACTCATTTTGTCGAGAATAACTGTCAGATTTATCGAATCGATTCCTACGTACTTGCACTGCTGCTTTGTACGCTGAGCAGTTCTAATGCGCAAATTGAAGGTGCATAATGTAAAACAGCAAATAACACAAATGATACCAATAACGACGATGGTTTTATAATACGAATTCATGAGACATTGAACCTAAACCTTTACAAAAACAAGTGTTAATTTATACCGAAATATTATTGCTAAAATTTCAGCTAAAAGAAAACTACAACTCTCAATGAAAACCAACTTGATCAAGGCAAAACAGACACGCAAGATTAAACGGCGCTTAATTCGTAACAAAACAATTATTTCCTTTAATTAAAACACCGAAACACAACACAAACGATTCTGTTTTTAGTCTCGAATACAAAAAATAGCATTGAACTTGAAAATGTTGAAAGACTGGCTTTAATTCCACACATTTTTTTGCAAGCCATACAAACTTGCTCCATATTACAACTCTAGCTTGACCTTTCCCGATAATGGCAACAGTGAAAAAACTGGAACCTACTATGTATTTTACTCTGCGATTAATATACATGATAAATGTTTTATACTTAATTAAAATAATCATATAATAATCCTTAATTTGGAGAGCACGTATTCAATTCCAACAACTTTTACATGATCATTGCTTGAGAATTCGTGCCTAGAATTAACTTCACCGAAAGGCTGAAAAAAACGTCATCACTTTAACCCAGTGCCAAAATATTTTGGGTAGGTGGCCCAAAATATTAAGATTCTTCTGAGGGACCAATAAATTAACTAAAAAAAACAAATATCGAAATCGCTCTGGAACTGCCAAAGGCGTATTAAAAAAACAGACCGAACTAACTAATGATCAGTACTTACCTCTTTTCCCTAAAGACCAAAAAAAATGTACCTATCATTGGTTTTTGGTTGGAATTTATGGCTATTGAAAGCAAATTTTTTAAAGAGCAGAACCGTTTTTTATTTATTTACACGACTGCACAAAAAAGGAGTGTTATTTTTTCAGGGTTCATGTATGTATGTATGTGTTTGTTTGTGAGTTTCTTTATTCCACCATAACTTCTAAACGCCTAAACCGAATTCGATGTACGTGGTATCGTTAGAATCCTTGTGTTACCCTGGGTAACAATGGCTACTGAAAAATAAAAAATAAAATGGGTACTGCAATGTGGGTATCAAATTAAAGGGCTCATCATGAGGATTTCAAAATGGTATATTATCATGACCATATTTATATTTTTTTTAAATTGTTATTTATATAAGATACGCGCGGATAATGTAAATAAATAATAAATAAAATGCAAAATTCTCCATCTTATTATAATCGTACCTAAAAAGAGTGAAAAAAAAAAAAAAATACCCGACTGCCTGATAAATAACTAATAACTTGAAATAAAAACTAAAAAGCAAAAAACAAGTTCAATAATAAATTCTCATACGGAACACTGCCAACAGTCGGGACCCGTTATATAATTTTTCAGTTTTTATTTCAAGTTATTAGTTATTTTTCAGGCAACTTTTTTTCGTTTTTGGACTGGGTCTTTCATGTTTCAGCTTCGGATTTAAAATTGAATAAATGGCTCCACTGTTTCTTTAACTTTAGTGTTTACCCAAGTAGACATTCCACATTCAGCAAAAGTCCATAATAAAACAGATTACATACTAAAAATGGAAAAAATAAAACATTTCAACGCTTATATGGGATCCATAAAAAACAATAAATTTCACCAAACAGGTGAGTAATTCTTAATATTTATCGTTTGTCGTTAAAACGGGATGTTTGGCTATTAACACGCATCAAATTAACTGTTTTCTCCTTTTATTATGGCCGAGATTAATGTTATTTTTTGCATAATTATATTATTTATAAGTATTTAAAAGTGTGTCATGTGCTAATGAGCTTAAAATTAGAACGTGAATCTTTATTTATAAATCTAGTTTTTTAGTAAAAGCTTTCGTACGATTACGAAAAATAAATCGAAAATTATATTTTATAAAAAATAATAAACCCATAATCTACCTCGTATTATTTGTAGAAATTATTTCTTTTCATTTATTAAGACATCTTACCGGTTCATTTAGGTACTATCCTACGTAACGAAAAATATCAAATAAGCATGAATCATTAGCTAACACAAATTAACACCTTGTCAAAGCCCACGCCGCGCGCCCGTAGGTAGAGGTCAATGTTCAAGCACCGTAACCCTAAGACAAGACCCGTTGATCTAGACAAATAACGTCATAAAATCGATTTATTACAAAATAAAACATAAAATCCTAGGTAGGTATTTTTTTTTCAAGACTATTATAATAATCCTGACTAAGTATAACTTATTAAAATTCGAATAAATCGATAAAAACGAGAAAAGGTCAACAGCCACAAAATTTAAGTTCTCGATATTTCGAGAATAGAAAATTAAATTGGCAACACAAAAAAAATAAAGAAACTAATGTTTATGAGAATATCGCGGGCATTTCGCGTCTGACAAACATGGCGAACGAAATTTACATTACAAAGCGTAAAATTACCATCTGCCGTTCTTTCTTGTGAATAGGGCTGACAGTTTCAGACAACCCCCGACTGGCATGGGCTTCAAATAATTTGTATATCGCTGCGAACGACAAACCTTCGCTACAGAAGAAAAATACGAATGTTAGATTAGATATCACAGTTTTTAGTTAATCTAAGTTCCAGTTTTTAGGAGTCTCCAAAGACATATAAATGTAATGCCTGAATAAAGGCGATACTACATATTTGGTTGGGCGTAACATTCATGTATAGCTTGGTTGCAGAAACAATGAGCATAAGTGCCTTGAATTAACTATCTCCTAATCTAGGAAAATATTCTTTAGATATCCAAACTTTTAAGAGTCTTTCCTGAAATGTATTTACGACCACCTCCGACTCACCTCATTGAAAAGATGGGTCCGAGTTTGTATTTCGACAGGCTCTCGAAAGTGCAATGATAAAATGCTTCGCAGTTTGCCAATACAATGAGTGACATAACTCCAAATGTTACAAGCATAATAACTAGAAGTGTGGGTGCAAATGTACTGACATGACTGTGGGCCTTACATACAGAGGAACACGGAACTATGAGCAGTTTGGAGCCCACTAGTTCCGAAATTATGGCCCTGGTATGCCATTCTGCACCTATACAATGCACTAAGGTGTCAAATGAAACAGGAATAGCCTTGGCCTAACAGAAGGGGCAGAGGGGAAGTTGGACTGTAGATGATGATGTTAGCACTATCAAAGCGTTAAAAATAAGCGAACACATTTCTTTATCGTTGACAATAACATTCTAAATTTTGAATAGTATATTGTCTTGTTTACATATACTGATAAATCAAGCAATACTTGCCGAATGTGTGAGGGCACTTTTCTCAATGTGGACGATAAGTACGGTGGGGGCACACAGCCCACGATTGGAATCTTGGGTACGAAGTAAATTGTCTCTTGATTGATTTTCGCATTGCTCTTTACGGAAATTAATTATCTTTTATATGTATACCCTTTTATACATAATAATATGATGTTTGTAAGCTTGTACTTATTAAATACATGTGTTTACCATTCACTTTGACAATAATAAGAATTACCGGAGTTGTTAAACTTGAAATTGTGTCTGAAACGTTTATCGTGTTTATTGTGAACTTTGACCTATGCCCAGAAAAGGCTGATGGTATGAATTGCTAGGGGTAGTCTCTAAATTGGTCATTACTGAGTTCAAATTAAAGTAGCTAGCGGGACTTAACAGAAGTGATAGGAAAGATATTTTGATTTTTTTATAGCTCTTCACTCTGCGACAGGTATTTCTAAGTGACAATTACCGATTCAGCTATCGTACAAATAAGATGACTTAATCACTGGCCTCGTGGAACAAGGTCCTGACAACCCTACGTGATAGGTAGGTATCACATCACATGAAACGGACGGCATATTATCTTTTTTTTTAATGAAAATGTCAGCCACTTTAAGTTGTTTTCATATTATTACCAGTCCCCGTTTGTTTGTCAATTCAGTTGTGTTCTCCTTTGTTTATTAGCTGTTAACACACCCGGTTCCCGGTTCTTAATCGACTCTTGGTTTTTTTTATAAACGGTAAACTTTAAAAGCTAGTTAAATATTCATTTTAACGAGTTTTAAGTCAAGACACAAATGGCTGGACTCGAATAAAAATAGACAACGCCAAATTATTTATGGATCAATAAAATTTTAGAGTCTGTATCAAGGAGGTTGCGCGCTCGCAGTTCCACGGTGAAATATTTATAATCAGATATGACTGAATCTGTTTCGTATCTTTCTTTAGTTTTTGTACAACATAAAATAAGCGAGTGACAAGATAATAGTCGACGTGCCTTTATAATGCCTGGAGCTCATCGCTCACCGTGGTGCATTTAAATTAATTTTAAAGCACATAAATAAGTGGCTGCATATACTTAAGAATGTATCAACTTTATCGTCTTGGCAAACTCGAAGTTCATCGAAGATAAATAAATGCGTAATTTCTAAACTCACCTTGTTAGAAAACTCCAAGAAAACAAATCACACAGCCTTGTATGTCACTATAATCCCGGTCGTGTTGCACGTGGTACTGGCACAAAGTACTGTCAAAAACACCGAATCGTAAAAAAAACAAATGAAAAACTATTCTAAATTCAAACGGCGCGCGAAACCACAGAAATGTGTCAGTGGCGCGTCGCGGCGGACGGCCTAGGCACTAAACGTGTGTGGAATAGCAATAAGGGGGGACCAAAATTGATTTTTTCGAAATTTTTGAGAACGGTAGTGTCGCATCGGTGGCGAGGTTTTGAATGGCGCGGCGAGCAGCTATACATCCGAGACTGGCTAACAAAGCGGTAGGACATCGACTTTATAAATTGATTTTGTCCAACACGAGCGACGTAACTGTACCTCGCTGTAGTTTCGGCTAGATAGATGTCTCTTCGATGCCCTTACTTTATAATTAAAGCATCTACCGTTTAGAATACTATCGCTAATTGAAAATGTACATTTCTCTCTTGCACCTATTGTAATAAGGTAAGTAATTATAAAGTAATTATCATTTTTTTTAGTTTGGCATTATCTAGTTGCGTATGTAACACTTATGTGATTTGAAATAAAGGACAAAACTGGTCTCCACAAGTAAATCTTAATAGTATTGATGCCCGTTTTCTCGATAACTAAGCGAAAAATGAATGCCTCAATGTTGAAATTAAAAATCGTCGCTTTTAAATAAGTGCGCATGCAAGCATCATGCAAGTGAAAACGGACATGTTTATAGTCTATTGAAACGTTGATTCCTTGTTTGAATTCCTGCATCGTCAAAAGAGAAGGCTTTCAGAGACTGCCGAACGCAATTCGCATCTACATAATTTAGTGTTATTAATTGGTCAGTGGAGTCAATATTTTGACATAATTTTATAGGTTGACTCAAATATCTACTGCTAATTAAATATACAGTGAACATTCTCTTATTTTTAGGCTCTTTTTGCTTATTATTCAGGAACATTTATTTGGTAATTCGATAGCATCGGTGGCCCTTGCAATAAGTTCATTTGCGCGCTCTAAGTTTTAAGTGCGGTTAAAGATATTAATATTTCAGTGAACATACCTACCCTAGATCAGCCGATTTAAAAACAAGATGGCTGCCATTCGCGGGGTGTAGGGTTAGGAGTATTCATAAACGGTATTTGTCAATTAAAATGAGCATATAATATACTCTTAAAGTATCAGTATCTGGTAGCCAAACACATTGTATAAGACAACTCGTGTAGGTACCAATGTGCGTACCGATCGCTTATCCCCTTAATTCATTAAAAATGTGTTTGAACTCTTACGCAACACCACCTTAAACCATTTAACGGTACCTATCCATAATTTGCCTTCTTCTACTGCTTTGGTATTCGGTACAGAAATATCTTAATTTGAAAGCAAAGCACCACTAATCTGTTGAATCAATATTTGTATACCACTAACAAAGACTGACAATGAGTACACGAGCTTACCATAAACCACTTACTTAGTCTATGGCTAATATTCTATGCCGAACTACCGCACTTCAGTGGTCAATGACGGTAAGTTGGCAAACAGGGCTCAAGAGCTGGCTGAAATGGTGTGTCATGTCTGAATCATGCATAACCAAACGGATAAGGGTTCTTACAGACGAGCGGCACGTTTCCAATGGCAAATAAATTGCAGCCGTCACCAACAGTCGACGACTGCCGTCGACGCGCCGGCGGCAGCCGCCGAAACGTCGACGGCTGCCGTTGACGGGTGGCGACGCCTACAGTCGACCCCAACTACAATAGATTTATGTCGGCTACTGCCGTCGACACATCGACGGCTGCAGTCGACCGGTGGCGACGGCTGCCACTGACGCGTCGACGGCAGTCGTCTACAGGTGGCGACGGCCGCACTGCCGCAGTTTATCTGCCGTTGGCAGCGTGCCGCCCGTCTGTAAGAACCCTAAGGCAGGACTTACCAACAAGTTGTATGCAAAAAACTGCAGCAAATCGCAGCCATTGAAACTGCTGTTGATGCCATCTACGATTGCTATACAATACTCATTTTCATGAGTAACTGCCTAAGTAGTTGCTGTCGGGAAAGATTTTATTTTATTTCATTAGAGTTAGATTTTATTAAGCATAATATTAGCCCTTGGATTTGGATCAACAGTTCTCGAACAGACGAATTTTAAAACGGAACATTAGAACCCAATGTTTTTATTTTATATAGGCATGGACAAACCGCTTTCAACTATGAAAAACACTCCACACCTACTGGATTGGAAACTACAAAAAATGCCGCATCAATGGCCGCTTATATTTTAGTCATCAACACAAAAGCTCTGAGATCATTCATGACGTTCCAACTTTTTTTATCTTAATCATACACAAACTAGTGAACTTTAGAACACTTTTTACACCTGATGCGATAGTTCGAACGAAGAATCGGTAAATAAAAGTAGCGACTCAATAAATCCAATGATAATAATCTACCGGTGATTCTTGATGTGTTTGGGTCAAGTTTAAAGAAAAAAGCGGCCAAGAAGGTTACTGATTGAACTAAAACTAACTATAAAGTTTAAAAACAAGTCCCCGTTTCAGGACCTACATTACCTTTGGTATGTATGATGTTTGTTTAGGGGCCATTGCCCCCTAAACAAACATCTCTTTAACATAGGCGCCACGGACAGCCCACTCTGCAGGGGCTGCTTTGACGCCGAAGAATCAGCCGCCCTCGTCGTCCTGGAATGCGAGGCCGTGGCTACCCAACGCAAATAAATCCTCGGAACGGTGAGGTCGCTCCGCGAAGCCTGTGAAGCTCCCAGGAAACTTCTGTGTTTCTGGGCGGAGCTAAGCTGGCTAACTTAGCCAGGACACCTACGCACAATGGACCGAATGAGATTCTAAGTGCGGAAAATGGAGTCCCTACTCTACTCTACTCTACTTACCTAAACAAAAAAAATTGTTAAAAAGTTGGAACTTTGACCCCCAATATCAAAGTTCCAAGTTTTGTTGTTCTACCTAGACCATAGTCTAGAACAACCAAATCGACGAGGAACGATTTTTTCAAGGTCAAAGCCAGACCTTATGAACTTGGAGGGTTGTATTGATGATTTTGATGATTATAATTCTGTAACTACATACGTCTTACAATCGCGAACAATATTTTAATCAACATACAACCTAGCACTGGTCTGCGAATTGCAAAAAACGTAAGTAATTTGAATTTCGCGGGCTGGTCGGAGCATTCACCTTAATCAATTATGTATTGAGATCAAGTATATAACTATCCAGTAACCTAATAAGCTGCGGATTGTTGGCACAAGTGCACACACTCAGCCATTACGCAATGTTTGGACAAAGTGATACATAAATATGGTACCTAGGTACCTACTTTGATAAACAATGGAAATCTAACAAACGATTATGTTGATTAGGACACAGACAACTTGCTAGGTAGATAAGCCTCGTTCTGACTGAAGCTCTCCTCGCCAGGATATACTGGGCAGGAAACAGACAAGGGGCACCGAGATATGGCCATGAATGGTTGCGATGTTGTAGAATCTTCAACGCGTGCCTAATACAAGAAAATAACCAAATTAAGAAATTTCAGATAAATTCAGGAAAAAATGAATTCGTTTTCCACCAAAACCGAATTACGGAACACTTTAGAAAGGAAAGGAATGCAACCGTGAACTTGCGTCACTTGCATCGACCTGCGCCTGAGCATTATAAACAAATGAATGCCATCAATCAGTCGCTACCTTGTACCACCGCCGAAATATATGCAAATCATCAGCCGGATTATCTTGTTCAGAGAGACAAACTGACAAAGCGCGAGCTTCATAATGTTTGAAACGAATCAAGTATCTAATCTAAATGATTCTAGACGGTTTATTGATTGTAACATTACTGTAATCTGACAGCTCGATAAAGTTAAGAAGTTACTGCATAAAGTTTCTTCGCTTAGTTAACGGTACTTAAGTCAATACATTGGATAACAGGTATCATTCCATTTGTTGCAGTACTTGATTCCATTTTTATGTTAATGATAAGCAGGGAGAGAATCATCAATTTGCAGGACAGTTCCCAGTTTCTCCTTTTTAGTTTATGTGCGCATCTTTTTTCGCGCAAGACGCAAATATAATTACGAATAGCAACCTTTCGCTCAAGGACTAAATGATAGCTTGACGATTGACAGGTGAGAAAGGAAAAAAGAAACGTGTTGCGCCGACCGCAAAAAACACAATGGGACTAGGGCATGTAGATGATGATGATGAATATTTCGCTACGAACAAAGACTAGGGTAGGAGGGCGTCAAAAACACCCTAATTTCTTTGACAATATACTATAGTGTATTAATAAGCACCATTATGTTCCCAAGGTTTCTTAGCTGGAGGTCTATTCGATAGTATATCTTGTTGGTTCGTTAAAATGTTTCTGAACTTATGGTCAAGTATCTTTTTACCCGACTACGGCGAACCCAAAAGGATGGGTTATGATGTTAATTGAGGAGCACAGAAATCAGGCAAGAATAAGAAAGGTTCGCCCAACCTAAGTCAAGTTAGCTTGTATTTTTGCTCTGCTTTTTCTTCGTGCCACTCTGGCATGATACTTCAATTCAGGTTGGCCCCCAAACTTCACCACTTTCTTGGTGTCCTCGATGATGCTATAAATGTGGCTTTAGACACTCAGGACGATTCCGGGCAATGCGACGAGTGACACCTACCGGCAACGCGTCGAGTGACACCTACCCGCAACGCGACGAGTGACACCTACCCGCAACGCGACGAGTGACACCTAACGGCAACGCGACGAGTGACACCTGCAGGCAACGCGACGAGTTACATCTACCCGCAACGCGACGAGTGACACCTACCGGCATCGCGACGACTTACATCTGCCCGCAACGGGACGAGTGACACCTACTGGCAACGCGACGAGTGACACCTACCGGCAACGCGACGAGTGACACCTACCGGCAACGATTCTGTATTTTTAACAGACTTCTAAAAAGGAGAAGACTCTTAAACGTCATAACTTCATTATTACTGGTCAGATTTACGATTTATTTTAATTTTTTGATTCTTTTTGGTTAGAAACACTTGAAAAATAAAACAAAAACTCACTTATTATACATCATAATATATTTAAAAGATCTTGTCTCAATATCATTTACATACGTAAAAACTTCTCATACTATTTACATCTCAATTCACAACTCATTTACAATAGTAATAAATCACAAAAATATAAAAAAAACAATCTGAAATAAAGGGGGACAGTACAAAATGGCGTCTCCGTTTATAAAGAACCTCATTTGATCATAAACTACATACAATTTACATTATTTACATTTTGAGTCGTAGACATAGTAATTTATTTCCTTTATTGTCAAAGGATTTCTGGAGACACATTGGGCCTAAAATTACGAACATACTGTGTTTCTAAATTATGTACATCCTTATTACATTGACAAATTAACATTATTAACACATCAGCCATTGGAGGTCCACAATATACTTTAAAGAGATTAGGCATTTCTCCAACCCGTGGTTTACCAAGCTGTTATAACGGATGTAAATAAACCCTTAACGAAGACGAAAGGCACTTGTTCTCCCCGTCATTGCGATGATTTTTTTATTCTAGAAGCTTCCGTAGCTGGAAGATTACCAGGTAAGACCTGGTAATCTTCTAGCTACGGAAATATTGGGGTCAAAGTTATTTTTTATAACTTTATTGAAATACCTCCACGACCTCCATACATCAGAATATTGGGCCACAAAAAGGGATGATTGAAAGGCATTGTGGCTAAGATAAGAATGCTAAGGGGATGTGTGGTGTTACGAGAATGGATAAAATAAGAAATGAGTACATAAGAGGAAGTCTGAAAGTGGCGCCGGTGACTGAAAAGTTGTGTGGTAATCGGTTGTCGTGAGGAAAGTGTTGAATCTGAATGTGGATGGGTATATGAGTAGAGGAAGACTAAAGAAACGATGGACTGTGTAAAGTACGATATGGCAAATGGCAAGAAAGGGGGAGTCTGATGAGATGCCGAGTAATCGAGAAGTATGGAAGAAGACATGCTGCGCCGACCACAAATGAATTGGGATAAGGGTAAGAGAATGGTGATGACCTTCACGACCCCCGTAGTATTCAATGTGCATACATTAGCACAATATTTTGAGTGCGTAAAATTGAGTCCTACCGTGAAATGTGATTTTTCACCCCAAAAAGAAGTAGTTTACCAGCAATAGTTACTTTTGACGTACAGAATGCTTGGTTGAGGGTCCATTTACACTTTGTACCGGGTCGATTATACCGGGTGGCGCGATACGTCGTGAGGTATACACAGTTTAATTTATTGTTTGCGCCATCCTTTATAAATAAGGGCAATTATCACACAACGGTTTTTTTTAACTCGCGCTGTAGACGTGTTTCATGCTTTGAAAAAGGTGCATTAGTTTCGTAAACAAATGTCGTCGGCGCGGAAAAAAAACAAAATTGTGTTGTCCGTTAGTGCTGTATAAATAGGTAGCAATATTTATAATCATTGTTATGTCAACCGCGCACCTATATAACAGTTTGATTTCGACGCACCGCCGTACATAGCAGCTAAGAAAAGGTTTTAAGTTCAAATGCTATTTCTAAGGTGCGGTTGACCATACATTAAACTATATTATGTACCTCCACAGTTTCTATCAGCGAACTACCTTTATATAAAATTATATACAAACAATAACTCGTACCATTCATTGTGCTTAGTTTTGAGATCATAGTCAATCCTAGACCCAGAAGTGCCGTACCATAAATTCGAAGTGGGAATGAGATCTATGGATTCATGTGCAAAAGTCAAGAACATAAGGCTTGGCGTAGCAGAGACTGCCAAAGGTTGCGACAATCAGAAGATATTAGTAATTAGTGCCTTTTTTGACTACCGCTGAAGGCACACCAAGAAAACTGCACTGTAGCATTTTCAATGCTCGGCTGTTCTAAGAGAGTTGAAATTCCAATATTTAGGTATTTTTTTAGGCGTTACTTAGGGTGAAATAATATTTGCACGCACGGATCAACGTTTTCGCTTATGTCTATCTCATTCTATCACGTAAAGGCGACATTTGCTGGAGCGAGAAGTCCGGTCGCAAGCATCTGCATTTATGCAAATGAATGCTCGGAACCTCCTTCAACGTCCGGCTGTCCCTCAACTCTAATGAGTTACATTTCTAAGTGGCAGAAAGAGGAAAAGATACGAAAAATTCTGGCCTGTGCGTGTAAATGTCATTTCATCCTTAGAGCACGTTTAAAGCGGTGCGGCGCGGCCTGCAGTTAATTCAAACATATAGCGATGTATGAGAGCGTTTACGGAGAAGCGATCTTACGCGCGTTTGCTTTAAATACTGCAGTACTTGCGGCGGAGCGCGCGGGACACATCGCCGCGTCTTGGTAAACAACATCGTATATTGCTATTAGATTGTGTTAGCGCGTGTGATAACTGTGTCGCTAGACGTCACGCCGCACGCAACGTCTGACGCACCTTGCGCCGTGTCCGTAAATGAGCCCACTAAGCAACGGACGGACGGTATTTACGGACACGCGCGAGGTGCGTCTATTGCAACGCGGGCTTATTTCATCTAACAAAAATGTATGTAACCGACAAGAGTTAACGAAAAACTATAGGACTCGATTTACGGCCATTTTCAATTACTTACTCACAGGTATCGGTAGGATGCTATCTCTGTCTCTGTATGTTTGACATTTAGCTTACGGACCGTTAGAAACAAAACGTCACAAAAAGCTTTCTTTGATTTTTCTATGATTCAAGTGACAGGTAGGTGACGCGGATAGGATATTTCAAGCTAACTTTGTTTATAGAAACACCGATAGCTACGAGACGTGGCAATTAACAGACAGTTATAGGTAAGTAAGTTATATAAAATGGGCCTGCAGAAATACGAAACTCTTTGAAAGCGATTAGCACACTTGTCTATGCCCTTATTACCGTCTATGCTGCACCACAGCTAAGCTCAGTTCTACAAATCTATCATTTTTGGAGTGTATTAAACAAAACATTTCATAATTATACAATTTCATGTGATCAACAGTCAACCAATAGGAAAATTGATTCTAAACCACAGGTGTATGTGTTTGGAATAAATAAACAAATTAAAATATACCTCAGATTATTTGAGACATTTTCAAAATTATAGTACAATCGATTTTTGCATGTCTAGACAAGTTTTTCTGTGAGAAATTATGTACAAATTTGATTGGTTCAAGAGTAATTTAGATTCAACGTTGGCTAAATAAGTTAATTGTCTGATATTAGGGAACTTCCGATACCAAATGCGATGAATCTTATGTGTCCTCTGACAAAAATAGCATCGTCATTCTTGCTTTGGACGAAAAGCTCTCGTCTGAAAAATTAGTCGCAGACATAAGCGTCTTCTTGCGTGTGCTCGATGCGCGAGCGCCCAATTTTATACTCAAAGGCAATACAGATACAGTCCTTTATTTAGTGACACCAAAGAACTTCGCCAGGATTTTTAGAAGGCAGTGAATCAGACTGAAAGGCGGTTATAAATAGCTTTTATATCGAAAAAAAGGCGAATATTTAGACACGATGTAGTGCGAGTTGCACGAAATGAAACGGGGCGAAGGACGTATTCTTTGCTTTAATTTCAACAACATAAACCATATCTGATAATTATGGTCAGGTTCTCATTAAATGCAACTTTAACTATCGAGAACAATTGGTTATTTGAAAGTCAGAATCATCATCGTCGTTGGTATCGAGAGTTCAATTCTATATTATACACACCGCGCCGGTTCATAGACATTTGCTCGTCCAATGTACAACAACAATTAACTTAAAATATTGCTATCTTTTACTTGCAGGTGATTAAGAATTTAATTAAATAAGACATTCTAGCCAAATAGTTGATCTAGAATTTCCTCGGCCACTGCCAAGGTGGCATAATATGTAAAATCACACAAAATGATAATTGTGGGAGGTCTGAACTCTCAGCATTGAGGAAATTATTCCTCAATGCTAGATTTCTGATAGGCTTTATAATGTGGCAGTTTACAACCAAACGTCTCTTTGTCAGTCACTCCATGTTGAATACTGGCATTGAGCTCCATCCAGTTAGACTGGAAGCCTACCCCAACATAGTTGTGATGAATCTCTATCCAACTCTTTTATCTCTATGTATCTCTCTCCACCTCAATATGCTAGAAAAGACAAGCAATACTCTCTCTTACTCAGTACACAACTCTCATAAATTGACATGTACCGTCGTCCCAGTCCTGCGCAGCTGCATTTCCGTTTCCGGCCACGTTTTAGCATACCACACTCTAGCGTTTGCACTAGTAACACGAACACTATGTCTTGGTTTGGGTCTATGACGCCCGCCGTTTCAACGTTATTTTGCCTCGGGCTAACTGTGATATGTATATCCGTACTCGCTCTAGGTTTGTTTTCTTCACCCATATCTGGAAAAGAAATAAGATGAGTCTACTAAAACATACGTAAAACAATTTAATAATCATTGGAATGCGAAGTCTGTAACCCAACCAACAGCCCGCGTAGCATGACCACACCAATCGACAAATCTTTTGTTCATCTGTCATTGAATCGTCAAAGTGACAGATGTACGGTTGAACAAAATATTTGGTTTACAGTTTAACCAAACAATTACATTGTAAAATGTAAACCAAATAGCTTGTTCGACCGTAAAAAATATTTTTCGATTTCTGCTAAGCGGTCAATGTCGGGCAAACAGCATTTGACCCACACAGGACCTTCTTATCTGAGGAGCACTTCCGGGAAAACTTTGCAGTTAATTACTAAAAGGAGGTAAAGTTACGTTATCGTTCAAGGCTGCATTTCTACCAGAGAGGAGCGAGAATGCGTAGCGACGGATGTGTGTGAAACTAACCAATAATATCGCTTCTTTTGGATAGCCTGAGCTATTCTAGCTATGTGATTGGTTAGTTCCACACACATCCCTCGTACAGTACGTACAGTACAGGATAAAGGCGCTGTTAATGTCAAGTGGCTGTCAATACAACGTGCATCAGAGCCTAGTAGTGAGTCGGTGTTGAGTGCATACTTGTCCCTGTATTAAGCTGCGCTCGTAAAGCGGCTTGCCATCTAACACTCACCTCTGTCATATCTAATGATCTCTATATTATAGCTAGCCTGTACTGTATAAACGAGCGCCCCGTAAGGATACTTCGAGGTGCGAAAAGACTGATAGTCGCGCGTGCCGCGTCATTTTCTTAACGAAACACTACAGTTCACCACACAGTACCGATAGTAGCAACCCTAGACCGCGACAGTAGGCATTGAATTCAAGGACACGTCCGAGTCACACTACAGCTTACAATTATACTGTGACACGGATCTAAGTCATCTATTCCATCTCCTTCGTAGTCTGCCGCGACCCCGTTTTTAGGGCACCAATCCTGAGTTTTACGAGCCCACCGCTCGGAACCGATAAGAACCCTAATCAGCCGTATAAAATGAAGGAAAAGGGTTATACTAACCGCCTCATCCGTGATGGCGTGTATGTGTCCGGGGAACTTGGGCATGTCCCGTCCCTCCACGGAGACGCTCTGCCCGCGGTGGTACCAGCGCCGCTCGTACAGCAGCTTGCCGTCCTCTACTCGCGTCTCGGTTGTCTCGCCGCTGTCCCGGACTGGGGACTCGCCTGGAGACGAAACTTTGAACAATTTAATAAACATTTTGATGTAATGTTCAGAAGTAGGGGTAATTTGTAATATTCGTAGGGTATGTATAAATACAGCATAGTATTAATAATACGAACACATAAGTGAGGATTCGATGCCTTTGCTTGCTTTTATTAAATGACTAATTGGTTATTATGATTATAGGCCTATATTGTCCCACTGCAGAGCAAAGGCAAAGGTACCCCCTTCCCCTAGCCCTCCGCCCGTTCCCTTCGCCTTTGCTCTGCTGCATCAACTATTTTACTGGATATTTGCTAGTGAATAGTCAAACAAATAATTAAAAAATACTCACAACTATTAGAATTCAAATGCTTCCTGGGCTGCGTAGAATTATGCGCTGGCGCATGGTGCGACCGGGGTGGCGGGGAGTGCCGCGAGATGGCGCGCAGGTCCGCCTCGATGTCCCGCTCGTCCAGCTGGAACGTCAGCGTCGTCGCGAGGGGCTTCCGCCGCTTCTCTGGCGCCGGCGCAGGCTCGTTCGCGCGCCGTCGGAGGATTCGCTTCATTACTGGTTTTACCTAAGGATTGAGTTAGTGGATTTATTATGAAATGATGCAGAAGTAGATACTTATCAATAAGAGGTGTTATTTATTTATTTATTAAAACTTTATGCACAAGTAAAAAAAAACTGTACAAAGGCGGACTTAATGCCTTGCCTTGGTTATTTAGGAATGATTTTTTCGTAAGACCCTTAGGAGTTGAGCGGCGGGTGAAACCGTGGGGCACAGCTAATCATCCTTTAGGGGTATGAAGAACAGGGTGTCAAGTTCTTCATCCTTCATAGAAAAGGGAGGTTCCTCCGACCAGACGGGTGTTATATCTGGTGGGCCACTGTCCGACAGTTGTTGTCGGGTTTTTGTATATAGTCTTAAGAGCCATTTCACAAAATTACAACGCTCGAGTTTAGGTAAAAGACCGCAGCTTTGTGTATGTGTGCGTAGCAATCCACACATACACAACTCAAACAGTGCAGCGCGAGTGTCGAGACAGACTAAACAATCTTGGGCCGTTATAATCGTAATGGTTTGAGATTTATGCAAAAAGATAATATATTTATTCAGTCTTTATTCTATGAAAGCCTTCTAGACTAATAAAACACAAATATATGTTATGTAAATATGTATTTTATGTGTATGTTTCTATTACATTTACAGGGTGGAATTTTTCACTGCCACCTGGAGGGAAAGTACTCGAAATACTGGAGATAGCAAATTTTACTCAAATAAAACATTCCTTTATTTTTAAAAAGAAACAAATCTGCATTCACAGATTTTCGAAAATTCGCTTGCCGCACTCGGGAATCGAACCGACTAAAGTTCGAAAAAATAACATCACGTACTTTTTTTACATCAATCAATAGGGATAATCATATGGATCAAATCTCTCTAACAAACATGATAAATTTAATGAAGGGAAAACCATGAAATTTATGGAACAATGACCATGAAATATAAGTTATAAATTCAATAATATTGGCACTTTTATTCATTAATTTATCATGTTTCTTAGAGAGATTTGATCCATATTGATTGATGTCAAAAAGATACAGAATATTATTTTTTCGAACTTTAGTCGATTCATACTGGGTTCAATGCCCGATTGTGGCAAGCGAATTTTCGAAAATCTGTGAATACAGATTATTTTCTTTTTTAAAATTTAGGAATGTTTCCTTTGAGTAAAATTTGCTATCTCCAGTATTTAGAGTACTTTCCCTCCAGGTAGCATTGAAAAATTCCACCCTGTATGACTAGCTGACGTCGCGCGGTTCCACGTACCACGGACCCACGTAGTTCCCGTTCTCGTGGGAGTATGGGGATAAAATATAGCCTATGTTACTCGCTGATAATGTAGCTATCCATTGCTGAAAGATTTATTTTTAAATCGGTCGCGTAGTTTTTCAATTAAATCGTAACAAACACACAAACAAACAAAAAAACAAATCTTTCCTCTTTATAATATTATTATAGTATGAATATACTTTTTATTACAGTAGGTACCTATGATACTGAATATAAATACTACAGTACTTTCACAGTTCTTATGTCTTGTGACTGGGACTGTGTGTTTCACCAAAAACATGCAACATAAAACACTAAATTGTAAAATAAGTAATGTATTAGCAACTTAAACAAGTGTACCACAATGTTTTTAAGGGCCAATACAAGACATTTTTTTGGCTATAAAAGTTTTGTAAAAAAAGAGTTTTGTATTTCATGCATAATCCCTATTTGTTTTTAGTTCTTCATTTAAGTCATAGATGGCACTGTAGTATTTTTTATTATATGTTGCTGTAGCACTTTTTGTAGAGCCACTACAAGCCTATATGATTCCTACCTATAGCACATCCGTAAGTAATAGGAAATGAGCCGTTATCCAACACAGTTCAGTGCGATTGGAGCACATTCGTATTTTTTGGTTATACTGCAAGCCGCTGTCCCCATTATGTTTTCCTTGAAAGCAGTGGTGGTGGAATAAATAAAACAAAGTAATTAGGCCTCCTATTAACTAAATTAATAAATAATATGTCAAGCAAGGAGATTGAGACACGCATAGGACATGCATGGAAGAAATACTGGGCGCACAGAGAAATAATGAAAGACAAAACAATAAACATCCCGGTTAAAGGAAAGCTGTTTAACACGTGTATACTTCCTATCCTAACATATGGATATCAGACTTGGGCACTTACTAAATCTCAGCAAGCCAAACTTCAAACTTGCCAGTGAAGCATGGAACGAAGCATGATGAGGAAAAGGAAAATAGATAAAATCAACCACAGCTAAATTAGGAAAGCTACAAAGGCCCAAGATGTGGTGTTGAAAGTAAGAACACTAAAGTGGAAATGGGCTGGCCATTTAATTAGAGGAGAAGAGAAATGGAACAAAGTAGTAACATTGTGGTACCCAAGAGAGGGAAAGAGAAAAAAGGGGAAACCATTCAGAAGATGGAGAGGGAAGATGATGTGGTTAAAACAGCTGAAAAACTTCGACTAGAATGGCGCTAGAGAGAGAAGATTGGAAAGTGCTGGAGGAGGCCTTTTCCAAAGGGCACACAGAACAAAAACAAACTTATATATAAAAACAATTGTTTAAAAAAATAAAAATAAAATATCCTTTTTCTGAAAAGGGCTATAAATAAATAAATAGCCCTCCTGAGTTACTAGTAGTATCAGATCTTCATACCTCCATAGAATCTCCATTGAGCTCCATGCTATGCCTCTCACTCTCGATCATTTTCCTCTTGTCCTCGAAGTCGTTGAGCAAGTTTTCCCTCAGCTCTATCTTCTTCTCTTCAAACTCTTTCGCCGCTGCTTTCTTCTCTGCTATGAACTCTCTTTCTACCACGTCGTACATGTGTTCTCTGGGAAACAGAGATAGATTTGAGACCAGTTGTATTTTATAAGAAAAAAATATGGTAAAATAAGGAGAGCAGGGCTGAAAAGTTTACATTAGAAGCATAGTTAAAATGTGTTGTTAAAAATGTGGAAATAACGATATTTAGATCAAAAGCGATTAGGGCGATTATTGGTACATAGCAAAAACATAATTTTGATCACACTGGTTGAAAATCAATAAAAAATAGATATTATAATTAAATAAAAATATCTATCAGTGATTTTCTGTAAAGAAAAATGTAGCAATTCCTCGAGGCCTTTTTACATTTATCTTTACTTAAATGTTAAGTTATAATAAATAAATAAATTTCACCTGTATATTTTATTTATTCTGAGCCTCTCGTGCAGTTGGTGTTCTAGCCTCTTGACCCTCCGCAGAAACTCAGGGTGAATGCCATCTTCTAGCTGCTGCAACTGTTTCTTTAAGTTGGCCAATTTGTCTTGGTATAGTCTGAAATTATCACACCTATAGTATGTTACAATGTATCCTTCAAAAAGATCAGATGCTAGTTATAGACAAAAAAAACTTCTAAATAAAAATTAAATGCTGTTTGTTGATAAGTGCATCACTTACAACCAACTTTCTTATTTTTTAAAGGTTTTTGATGGAAAAAAAAAATAAGAAAAGTTGCCCTGGATTATTTGAATTTTCCAGTAAAACTGAAAGTGTTTTTTACTACTTATATGGTGTGTTAGCTTTTTTCTCATGACAGTACCCAAGTTATTTTCTTTTTTACTTTTTAATGGCAGAGAAATAATATTTTACTACAGAGCTGTGTAGGAAATTAAAGTAAAATCAATATTTAAGTTAATCTGAACAGTGCAACTTCTAAGGGGGTTCTTTGTTATAATTATGGACCTTATGTCCTTGATGGAAAAATGAGATATCATAGTTACTAAGTAACTATGTTTAAACATCAGCTTTTTAAATTCTTGAGTGACATATATTACTCTGTCGATGCATTTTTATTTAATTCTGACTATTTGCAATTTTTCTGACATTCTATTATTGATTTGGTACAGTTATAATTATTTGATAATTGTAATGCTTGCTGACATTGTATTTATCCTTGACATTTTATACTATATTTTTATTTTTTATTTTGACAACTGTAATATTGCTGACATTCTATTTTATGAGTTTTGCAATTAATTAAATTTTGATTTAACCAGTGACACCATTTTATATTTTATGCCTTTCGGCGGAACATAGGGTGTACCAAACAATGGATATAAAATCACTGTTCCTTAAGTTCACAAAATTAATAAAAATTAAATGAATTAATTAATCATGCTTGTATTGACATAATTCCGAATTTTTACATGTCTTTTCTGTAATGTAATTTGATAATTGTTATTTGGTGATTTAAATTATTTTGTGAATCAAATTGTATTGTTATTTATTGATTTTAATTGTTTTGATTTAATTTAATTTTATGTAGTTTGAGAAACATTTTGTATGCCTACCGGCAGAACATAGTTAGTTTCTGAATTCATGTATTTTTACCATCGATTTTTTACATAATTATGTCCACAAAATAAATGAATTTGAATTTGAAGTAATAAACATCTATACAAATAAATAAAATAGAAGTGTCTGTTTGAAATTTCAAAATAACAGCTTTTTATTGAATGCATATGAAAGTAATATGGTAGCTGTAATAAAAAAACTTTTTTTTTGTCAGTCTGTCTGTTTGTTCCGGTTAATCTTCGAAACGGCTGGTCTGGTCTATCTATCATGGGGTTTAGGTTTCCGTACTTAGTCCTAAAGAAAAGTTAAAGTGGACCATTGTGCGTGTCTTTTACGGCTGGACTGGTTTGATAGGACTTTTACTAGCAGATAGCTAAAATTATGAGGAGTTACTTAGACTTTGTTTTTTCGAAAACGGATTAAAGCTTCATGCAAAAAAAAATTTAATCATGAAATAGGGTAGATGACACACCAATCAATTGAAATACTTTTTAAGAGCTGTCAAAACGAGGTTCTCTTATAGATTTTGTTTGGCCAACTGCATCACTGGTTTTTCAACTCAATGACTCGACTATTTATTGATTACAAAGCAACTAAAAATTGAATTTGGCAATTAATTGAAAATAAATCAGATTTTCAGGCCCAAAATAAAGTGTTTTCTTTAGAGATTGGTGTCTTGAAATTATTGTTTTATTGTGTCATCTACCCTATTGTTAACAAAATCAGATTCCTATTTGAATCTGAAGTCTAAGTTAGGAAGTCAAATTTTTAAAATAATTTTACGAGGATGAAGGTAACGGCTAGTTTATAAATAAAATGCAACATACTGTTCCTTGACTTCGAGTGGCTCATCGTTGTTAGGTATATCTGTCTCACTGGCTTCTTCCGTATCTGTAACAAAGTATAAGAAATACTAAGCTATATTATTACTGTTAGCCTGTGTCATCCTACGGCTGGGCAAAGGCCTATCCTCATGACTTCTAAATTTTTTAATCCAGGGCCAATGTGGGCCACTGGTCGTTGGTTTTGTCCAGCTCGTCCCGCCATCTCCTATGCTATGTTGAGCTAAGCTAAGCTACGTTGACATCACCAAAAATACATTTTAAAAAGAATAGTAGTCCTGATTTATTAACTCCCAGTTGGGCAGAGAATTGCTTGTCAGTGAGTGACCCTAGGACTAGGAAGCTGATCTGTTACACAGACCCTTTTAATGTAGACAAGAAACTAGGAATAATAATAAAAATAAAATATTGCAATATGGCTTCCTAATGGTTAGAAATTCATATACTATGTATGAGTTCCAAAATAGTAGTATAAGTTTTTTGAAAGTGCTGTGTATATGTTTGTTTGATAAGGCAGGTAAGGGCATGGGTAAACACAAAAAAAAATCTGTTTTAGGCCATTAAAATCTTCATTTAAAATACTTTGCCGATGCATCTTATCATATTTGCCCTAAATTGCTACTGATACAAAGTCAAGCTTTGTAACTTTATAATACATCATTCCAAGACCATGTTTACAAAACAAATTATAGTCAAAAAAATATTATTTCCTCTAACTGTTACAATTTGCTAAAAAATAAAATAAAATAAAAAAATAATATAATATAATAATAAATAAATTGTGATTTATCAGTGATTTTCAGTAAAGAAAACAGCAATTCCTAGAGCCTTCTTAAATTTATTTTTAGTTGTGCTCTTTAACTGTTTTAAAATTACAATTGATTAGGAATAAATTGTAATAATAACATAGATGTGTGTGATACATGGTGTAGGGGACACATTGACACAAAGTTTATTAAAAACATCCCTGCAGTCAAAAGTTGAAAAAAAAAAATTAATAAGTCTTCTACTGAATCCATTGTAAGAGGTTATGTCACAATATCCATACCTACATCATGTGTGATAACTGAAATATTTAAAGACATTTTTCAGTTCTCATCCAAGACAAAACATTTATGTCCCTGACATGTTTTATATATAGCAACAGCTTGTAGGTACATTAGGACAGTTTATTAATTAAAATGTTTTCTTGATATTGTGGTAGGTATGAGAGGGTTTGAAGGAATTTCAGTATAATCCAGGATGGATACTGGTTTGTACAATATTGGATAATTAGTAAAGAAGGTCAGAAGCCATAGTAACTGGGTAATTTGGCTATGGCTGTATTTGTGGCTGTTGTGAAAAGATGAAAGATTACTAGCCAGGTATTTAATAAAATAAAATTATTATTTTTTCTAATAGAAGTAAAGAAATCATGACTCTAATAAAGTCACATGTGATTGAATGTTTGTCCAAGAAAGTTGGCCACTTGATACTTTAGATCCAAATGAGATTTTCTATGGAGAAAGTGACATCAAAAAGTACCAATTACGTCACCAAACAGGTTGGTAGCAAATAGGCGGGAATACAACAGTATGGTCAACTTTGTTTAAAAATAACCTTGTTGTACTTACATAACCAATGTTTACATGCCATCTACGACTCTATAAGGAAACGTATACAAAGGTATAGCGAAGGTACGTGAAATAAGATGCCAAAACAGGGTTAGACAAAGATCGTAAACAAAACATACCTTCGTCACTATCCTCGACTGGCGGCACCGGTGGTAACGTGTCGTCTCTGTCCCTGTATTCATCCAGGTCGTCGTACCCATCGTCCTCGAAGTCATACTCGTCCCCGGGGCCCGAATATGATCCTTGGCAAGACATAGTAGAGGCGACGCGTAATAGTTGCATACAGATTGGGTGCGATCACCGTCTCAGTAACAAACTCTAACAACGAGTAACACCGATAGTGATACGAGCAACAAATGGCAATTACCAGTTATGTCACTCATATAAAGAATTATAACTTAGAATCCACTCCGACGAAAAAATGAAATTGGAGCAAATTGAACATTGAAGCTGTTTTACGTCAAACTGGACAAAAAGCATCATGCAAACCTTTCAAAAAATAATGATCAACAAGATAATCGTTATGTGGCGCTAGTGAGGCTGACAAGAACCTATGAGCAAAAGAGAGATCCGATTGTTTTGTGTTTTGTAGGTTATTTTTGGCATGATAGCATAGGAACCATAGACAATACAACTAATTAGTGAACAGTCGACTAAAAAAAATGATTGGCAAAGAAGAAGAGAAGCAGTAAACTGACGATTTCTTAAAAATATATTTACGAACCAATCCACCAATAATCCATTTGTTTTTCTCATTCATCACAAATTCATAGTCGAATCTGTAATAGCAGTAAAAGTTGTGTGAACTATATAAAAGTGTATCCATTCATGTATTTTGTATTTGTATTTTTTTGCTTGTTAAACCATAATATAAAAGCAGGATGAGAAGTTTTGAGCCCACCCCTCAAAAAAAATAATTTACTCTTACAAAACGAATTTTCATCAGAACATAAATGGGGAAGGCTGGTCAAAGCTGATTGTAGATGGCGCGTCCATAGCTTAGACCCAATTTGACCAATGAGATCAATCTTTGTTGAAATATAAAATGACAGTGACATATTTTCAACCAATGACGATGTTTGGTTCATGTGCTGCTAGCGCCATTAGTTCCACCAGTTGCCCACCCCATTACTGTTACGATTAGGTATGGTCTAATTTCAGTAAGATGTTAGGATATGTATACTGTAGGGAACACTAACGACAAAGTGATCGCGATGTTATTAATGCAATAAATTATTATTATTTCCTTTATTTATCTTGTAACAAAATTACATGTCTCTATATTAATTTAAAAACAAATCATCATCATCATCATTATCGTCAGCCTAAAATGTTCCCACTGCTGGGACACGGCCTCCTCTCAGTGAGAGGGAATGGGCGAATCCACCACGCGGGCCCAGTGCGGATTGGTAGATGTCACATGTCTTCGAATTTTTGGTTCTAGGACATGCCGGTTTCCTCACGATGTTTTCCTTCACCGTTTTGAGAGCAGTGGTGATGAAATAAATTACACAAATAAATAAAAACACATTTAAAAATTAAAAAAACATTGAAGCCAACCGTTATCGGGAACAGGGCTTAAGCTACCGGGGTGGCGGTCAGGGCTCCACTCCAGAGAGAGGAACCTCCTAACAATACGAGCCGTGTCCAGGATTACCGCTTTGAATTTGAATCAAGCCCTTGATCCAGCGTAACGAGAGCCTCTTCGGTATTTAACGAGGCTCTTGGCAATAAAGCCAAGGGCTGATGCGACTATCGGCACAATGATCGCTGAGTCCACATCCCACATATCGACAACCTCGCGAGCCAAGTCAAGATACTTGACTTGCTTATCTTTCTCGGCTTTCACGAGGTTTTCGTCATGCGGTACCGCGACTACGCTCCAATCGATCTATCACCACAATGGTGTCGATTCTGTTGTGCACAAACTAAACTTAATTTAGTCTATTGCTATCTTTTACTAAAAGGCAGTGCGAGAAAAGGACGGCTATAGCTATGAACTAAGTTAGAGATGTCAAACTAGTTTATGCCTTACGCTTCACCGTGTTTTTAGTGAACATGTTTTTACGTGCACCCTTCATTTGTATGGAAATATTAGTTCCAACTAAATTTGACAGCTCTAAATTACGCCCGTCTCTTTCTCGTTTTTTTAGAAAGAAAAAGATAGCAATAGCCTAAATAAAGTTTAGTTTGTGCACAACAGAATCGACACCAATGTCAGACTTATGCTAAACTAGTCCTATCCGTGACGATAGATTGATCCCAATACAACGTGATAATACCATTATCGAGAACTGGGTCCGGCGCATACATAAAGAATGGAACTTCTGATTCCACAAGGCTGTACTTTTAAGCGAGTTGTTGGTGGAAAATCCTGGCAACGAGGTTGTGTCTATCCAATTACTCTTCGTTAGCCAAAGCAAAAGAGTGACGGACATAAATGTTAATGGATGGAAAGGATGGAGACGGAGTACGTGTTTGCGCCGACCCCAAATAGAATGGGACAAGGGCAGGAAAATGGTAATGATTCAAATATTTTTGTATCACTTAATAGCAGGACACAGAGATACCTGTTACTGTCTTACTGTATACCTGTGTGCACCAATATATGTTGATACTTGATTTGCTGACGCGAATTTATGCTTTCGGAAAACTCAGCACTCAGACTAAAAATACAACATACATCGACTAATAAAGCTTACTAAAAAGTGGTCTTCTAGTGATGATGCGACGGCGAAAAAACGTCTATTCTGTTGTCTATTGTTATGATTTGACGTCACGAAGGTGGACGTCATCTTGAATGAAAAATTCTTATTTTATTATTTATTTTGCTAAATTAAACACGTAACGCGGAGCTATATTCAGTGTTAAACGATTCAATTAAACAGCGTTGCCTGTGATGTATTCAATCAATTCCAGTTCTGTGTGTTTGTAGGGAGTGAAGGTGACGCTTTATGCTATTGTGTCGGTGATGTAATTAAGGTGATTGGGTGGCTTCCTAGTACTAAGTATTAACTACAATGGAAGAGTCCTCATTCACGATCCCGGCCGACGACAATGGTGATACTGAGCTCGACCCTAGAATACAGGTCAGTGAGTGAAAAATAATGTACTGAGTAACTGATATGGTAGGCCCTTGTAACTGCAAAGATGAGTGTCAACTTTGTAGATTATTTCGCCAACGAGCACAATGGATACGATATATTATATCAAAACATGAAATACGGACTCATTGCCAGCAAAGAGCTTTCAGAGTACCTTAGGGAAAGGTCGAATATAGAAGAGACTAATTCGAAATCGTTAACTAAATTAGCGAAACAGGCGAATAGTAACTGCGCGCAGGGCACGTTTGCTCCGTTTTGGGGCGTATTAAAATGCTCCGCTGAGAAATTGTCGAATTTACATCAACACATGTTCCAGAAGTTAAGTGAACTGGTCAAAGATGTTGCTAGGTATGCAGAAGAGCTTCACAAGAAGCATAAGGCTGTCAAAGACTCGGAGTCTAACACTTTAGAAGTAGTGTTGTTGATACAAAACACTAAGCAGGCCTTACAAAAGGCTAAAGATGTCTACACAAGTAAGTCAGCAGAACTAGAAAAGCTGAGAAAAGATAATGCATCTGCTAAAGATATTGAGAAGGCTGAGGTTAAAATTAAGAAGCTCCATGAAGACTATAAACAACTAGCTGAGAAGTACAACCTGGTGAAACAAGACTTTGAAAAGAAAATGACCCAAACATGCAAACACTTCCAAGATGTAGAGGAAGCACACCTCAAACAGATGAAACAGTTTGTTAATTCATATGCTGATATCATCCAGAACAACCATGATCTCATGGGGCAAGTGCATAGAGATTTCAAACACCAATGCCTGGAATTAACTGCAGAGAAACTGCTAGAACAGTTCCTCATAGAGAAATATAATGCAATAGAGAAAGCAGTTTTAGTTGAACTACCTCTTTCATTACCTAAGCCTGGCTCAGCTAACAACTCAATATCAGAAGCTGACCAGATATCAACTGTCTCAAACGGGTCACACAAACCTGCACAACCAGCTAAGGCACCAAAGAAGGAGCCATCATTTGCTACCAAGACTTCAAGGAGAACTACCTCACTTTTGAATTTGTTTACACCAAATTTTCAAAGCAAGGAGGAACCTAGTGGAAGCATCGAGGGTGCGGCACCATGCTCCGCTCCTTCCAGCCCCAGTGGAACACCAGCTACCCCAGTGGCACCTGACAAGGATGCTGACATGGGCCGTACTACGCTCAGGGAATCCAAATGGTTCTTGCGTAGCAGGAGAACTAAGCCTAAGCTGAAAAAACCCAAAAAGAAGAAAGATGAGATTTCAGAAAATTCGAACCCTGGCGAAAAGTCTGATTTAGAGGAGAAGGAGGAAGAAGTAGCAACTAAAGATGATTTAATGAATTCCCCAGAAGTTGATGAAGAAGGTTACTGCATTAGACCCAAAGACGAGAAAGGGAGTGTGTACTCCTCTACAGATTCAGATTCAGAGGAGGAAAGAGAGCAGAAGATCCATGTGGAGATAAAACCCATAAGTAATGGTGTAAATCCCATATCAGCTAGTGTAGATGAGCTCAGAGCTACAGTTGAGAATATTTCCCTCTACAAAATCGGCACGGCGACGGGTAGGCGCGGCTCGAATGCCAACACCAGCAAAGCAAGCAGTGACTTATTAGACTTGAACTTCTTCCAAAGTCCCACAGTCAGCAACCCCGCGTCGCCGCATGGCAATGTCTGCAATCCGTATGCTCCTTTGCAGGGTAATCAATCACATTTACTTGAAAGCCCTACTCCCGTTTCGAGTGCCGATGTAGGCGATCTATTTTCTGAAGTGGGTGAGATGGGGCAGTCGACCATCCGAACGTCCACCCCTACGATGTCGTCTATCTCCCTCCCTCGTCCACCTTCGAGGCGGTCTGAAGGAGACTTCCGCACCGCCGGCTCCTCGGGGTCGCGCGGTCCTTCGCCTCTCACAATAGGCATGGCGGATACTATACCGTTAGCTGTCGCGTTCCACGAGATTATTCATTCCTATTTCCGTGGTACGGAAGAGTCCAAGTGCCAAGTTAAAATGTCAGGAGATATGATGCTCTCCTTTCCCACCGGTATCGTTGGCGTGCTGGCTAACAATCCGAACCCAGCTAAATTATGTTTCAGACTAAAAAACATACATAGACTGGATAATGTGTTACCGAATAAGCAATTGATAAGTATCAACGCGTTGATGTCGACGCGCGATAACACGGTGGTCGAGTTTAACATGCCTGCTTTGACATCGCTTCTGAAACGGCAGTCAGAAAAGAATCCGACAGCGCAGTACTTCAACGTGGATATACTTAAATACCAAGTACGACCCAAGACCGGCGCAGCGTCATGTCCGCTCCAAATGGTATCTTATTGGAAATGTGAGCAGGACCACACCGACTTGAAAGTGGATTACAAGTATAACCAGCACGCTATGAGCCCGCCGTCTCCTCTGCTGAACGTGTCCGTGTGCGTGCCTATGAATGGGGCGGTGAAGAACGTGATTGCGATGCCGAAGACGGCGTGGAGCGGCGAGAGCGAGCAGGCGATGTGGCGCTTCACGGAGCTGTCGCAGCACTCAGAGGACCGCGGCGTGGGCTCGCTGAAAGCGCGCTTCGAGCTCGGGAAAGGTCCTTCTAGCAAGGCCACCATCTCTGCGCAATTCAACTGCGAGGGCGCGACCCTCTCCGGCATTGAGTTCGAACTAATAGGCAGCGGGTACCGCCTGTCGCTCGTCAAGCGGCGATTCGTCTCCGGCAAATACATTTGTGATAGTGATTTGAACTGATTGGTCCAAAACACTTATGAATACACATGTTTGTATATAGATCTTGTTGTCGTATATTCAGAGTGTGTATGGGATGCGTAGGTTTCTATACTACATGTTTCTTATGTATATGTTTTGGTACCTTAAAGGACTGTTTCCTGTCCACAAAAAAATAATTTACAATAATGTATCACAACATTGTTTGTCAATTTTCGAGTTAAATTGTTAGTTGTTAATTTGGAAATTGTATTACTTATTGACTAGGGATATGTTTCACATCTACTAACTTATTTTTCAGAATAGTTAATGTGCCATTTTATACTGTATTTTATAAATTTACTTGCAAGTACTGACTGTTGCACTATAATTACACTCATACATAATAGACACAATCTTTTTGTTCACAATAAGTGGGTACTCAGCCTATATAATGAAGGATGCATCACATTTTAAATTGATTGGAAATACGATCTTTTCTCATCAATCTACTCAAAAGTCTTTTTTGTCAATAATTAGCAATATTTTCAATATTGTTTTGTTTATCTACCGCCTGAGCAAGATTTACTAAGAAATTCAATTCTTTTAATTTTATTTTGTAGTTGTATAACCCCAGGATTAAAAGCTATAAAGCAATATTAAATCACATAAATTGTGTTGTATGAAATTATCACTTAAAATAATGTTTTTAATAATTCTGAGGTCAATAAAAATGATAACATACTTTCTCTTTAGAGTAACAAACAATTGTATATTTTTTTTAAAGTTTAAAAACAAACTTTGTTTGTACAATTGTGTTTTTAAATAGTGTCTGTCATATTTTTATCGAGGCCTAAGTATGCAACAAATGAGAATTATAAGGCCACAAATCACTAATATAATATATTTAATTGTTTCATTTATGTGAGATCTGACTCTAATGAGGTTATAAATCACACATTACATAACATTTTTATTACATTCACTACTTTTCTGGATTTTGTATGCTTTAACAATATATATTAAACAGACCATTGGGTTAATGTGCCTGTATTTATATAAAAAAAAACTGTGTTCAAGCACGGTAACTATTCGAGATTAGGTTATGGCCACACTATTTGCTACTAGCCCAGTTTTCAGGTGTTAGTATTGACTAGCCTGTAAATTGGTCAGTAATGCATACTTACAGCTACTTTTGGCCAGTCTTAATCTATAATCTTATGACTGCATCAGTAAGTGGAGTTTGCATAGCTGAGTTTTTTGGCCAAATATATTTGATGAAATTTTGCCATCAACACGCTATTAAGATTTGCATATTTAGGTCAAATGGCACATAAATGGAACATATGTTCATTGATAAATGTAACTTTTTAAATAATTAATTAATGCATATTTACATTATTGTTGCAAGTAAGATTCATTGAATCTCCAAGTAGCATTATTGTATTTTCATTGTTTTTATTATCACTTTCAAAATAGAATTAAAACCTTATGTTGATGTTATATTTTTCGTCAGCATTTAGATTTCAACCACTGGAAAAGTTTTTTTTTGGTTATTAAACTATGAAAATTGTTTTTTTTTTTTTATTATTGAAATACTTACTAAGAGAAGTAACTTAAATATTAACTCATTTATATATGTAATCTCATATTGAAATTTTATATAAAAATCCTTTAAATATCCCAGCGGCCTAATATGAGTTACGAACATAGTTATGTGATTAACTTTAACAAAAGTTGAGTGTTCATAAAAATATTATTATAAATAAAGGTCAAACCAGAATAATAATAGTACCTACAACTGAACCATTCCATTAATATATTATGTCTCATAATTAAGTTTTATTTTATTATGTATCACAAATTATTATTTTCTAACATAAAGGTGCGTAGCTATTCGGCTGAGTTAATTAAAAAAAAAACGTATTAAAAATCTCTTTTCTTTTATAAAAATTAGATATAAAATTTTGCTAAATGCGTAATAAAATATTTTTGTAACGTAAAATTTATCGCATGTATAATTCTAACTATAATATAAAACTAAGTATGTTAATTTTAAATAAAATGTAATTTAGCATATATGTATGTAGTTTTTATTAGTGTAAAAGAAAACCCAGACGATGTAATGATAAAATGGGCGTAAACTATGTAAGTAATACTTTTAGTTCGCTTTTATTGTAGGGACAGGAAACGTTCCTCGTATAAGGTACAGTTAGATAAAATTGCGATATTGTGTCTTTTATCTAGACTAGCGATAAATATTAGTTTAGTGATAAAAGCTGATGAATCTATAGTAATGTCTCGGATGTTTCCCGTCTCTACATGTTCCTTGCTGTTGCCTTTCGTTTGGGAGTACCCTGTGCGTGTGCCGTGCGATTGCCTCAAGTTCTTCAAACATTTCCAGGTGGAGCTGGAGAAACTGAACGCTGCCACTGATGAGATCAATAAGCTGGAATTAGAGCTAGATGTGAGTGTTAATTTTATTATGATTTTGGTGTAGGAGCAGGCTTCATTAGATACTTTTTTATTGGTAATGGGTAGGCTAAATTAAGCATGATAAGCGTGATTATTTAGTTAAGATTCAATTCATTTAGTTAATAGGCATGACGACAATATCAAAAAATTGCAAAACTATTTAGTCCGTCATTGGAAAATTGGAAATTTAAAAATTTCAGTATTGGAAAATAATGGACACATATTTTTTGTTTTTGTAAATCAATGAATATTGACAAAGATAAAACGCATCAAAACTCGGGAGTGGGGGCTCGTGACGTCAGTACTAGCTAAAAATTATACCAAGGCGTGACGTATTGAGAATTTTAAAAGCGTCATATCTTCGTCACTTTTGATTAACGTAACAAAAGAAAAAATATGTGTCCAATATTTTTTGGCACTTTTTTGACAGCGATGTGGACGATATTTTTGACGCCTTGGTGGCCTACCATGACGTCTTATTCCAGAGTGAGAAAGAGATGGCGCTAGACGTCCTCTATAGCTCCGTCACTTTCCCACACTGAACAATCCTGCTAGACGTCATGGTAACCCTTTTTGATACTTGTACCTAGATACATATTTTTATTGCTATTATTTATAGAGTGTGTAAATAATACTGATATCTTGTAAATGAAAAGTCATAATTAGGTAAAAAAATGGGTAGGTTAAATTTACTTATTTAATTTATTTATTTAAGTGTAATTTGACGACCCGAATGGCGCAGCGGTAGTGAGGCTGTCTTACGTTCTTAGGGTCCCAGGTTCGAATCCCGGTAGAAGCAAATGTTTGTGTAATGAGCATGGATATTTGTTCCCGAGTTATGGATGTTTATACCGGATGACTTTTTTATCACTTTCCAAAAAAAATGTATTATTAGGTGAACGGAGTAGAAGCTTATGGCATACCAATTTTTTTTTTTAAAATTTTCTACAGCTTAGAAAAAAAATGATTATCATCAAAAAACGCTACAAATTTCAGGTAAACTTTTCATATTAGAACAAAGAAAGAGAAATTTTGAAAAAAATAATGAATAATATCGAATTTCAAATCATACGCAATAGGCGTAAGTATGATTTGAATTTCGTTTTATTTTGAATTTTTTTCTTCGAAAAAAAAATATATATATACTAAGCATGCCATAAGCTTCTACTCCGTTCACATAGTAAACCCATTTTTTTTGGAAAGTGATAAAAATTAATCCAGTATGTATAATAAGTATGCATTTACAAACAAAAAGTGTAATGTAGTAAGTTGATATACTACATTACACTTTTTGTTTGTAAATGCATATATATCAGGTGTTCACGACACAAGCCTCGTTGCTTAGTGTGGCACTAGATGGCGCTGTGTGTAAAGTCCAGCGATATTTATTTATTGTTTTGTTATTTATTAATTATATATGCATTTAAAAATACCGTCGCGATTAAGAATTTATTTACTAGACCTATGACAACAGTTGCTTTTACTATTTACCTATTATAAACATTTAATAAATGGGCTAATTAGTAATAAGTAAAATTGACCCACTTACTATTTTATATTCAAATGTCACGAAATTAAGCCTTTCCAGTTAATGTCAGTCGTTAAAACGAAAAACAAATGGGGACGAAATATATTTTTTTAGTTTTACAACTTGGCAGAGTTCGGGTTCGAAGTTAAAGGTATCCACGGTTGTAAAGTTGAACGTATTGTAATGGCATTCCGACTTGGCAAGTCTAATTCATCTGACCTGGTGAACTATTTTTCTGAACGTTTTCTGTAGTAGACGGCCAAAAAAGTTAAGAAATCAACACATAGTTTAAAAAAAAAAATAACTTGTCAAATAAATATATAATAAAAAAAAGATAATAAGCGAAAACAAATGCTAACAGGCTCTCAAATTGTAGGCAAGTGGCAATAGGCTAGTTTCCACCATCAATAAAGTCCGTCAGTTACATCATTCGAAAATAATGGACACGTATTCTTTGTTTTTGTAAATCAATCGAGAGTGGGGGCTCGTGACGTCACAACGCACTAAAAATTATAGCACGGCGTGACGTATTGAGAATTTTAAAAGCGTCGTATCTCTGACAATTTTGGTTTGCGTAACAAAAGAAAAAATACGGGTCAAATATTTTTTGATAATCTAACTAACGGACTAATTAGATTTTTTCAGGACACAAGCCTATTGGCTTTTAGCATAATCACATTGCTGGGATTTGACTGTTTCGTTGGTCTAATGGTCCCAAGCTCAACTGCTAAGCATGAGGTCCTGAGTTCGATTCCCAGGTCGGGAAAAATGTTATTAGGTTATTCTATCAGGAATTTCTCAGTAGCAGCCACGGAGTCTGGATTTGTGCCCGGTGGATTGCAATGGGCTCATCACTTATTACATGCAACTTGAGATACAAGATGAGAAGTTCAGGCAGTCGCTCCATGTAAAATACTGTTAATATTTAGCTGCAAACATAACTGGTGAAATGCAGGTGAACTATGAGGTACATCTCTGCCTAACCCTTTGGGTATTACATGCGTTATGTTATGTACGGTGGGCTGCATCAATAGGCATGACGACAGTATCAAAAAATTGCAAATCTATTTAGTCCGTCAGTTAGAGTATTGGAAAATAATGGACACGTATTTTTTGTTTTTGTAAATCAATGAATATTGACAAAGCTAAAACGCATCAAAACTCGGGAGTGGGGGCTCGTGACGTCAGAACTAGCTAAAAATTATACCTAGGCGTGACGTATTGAGACTTTTAAAAGCGTCATATCTTCGTCAATTTTGGTTTACGTAACAAAAAAAAACACGGGTCAAATATTTTTTGATAATCTAACTGACGGACTAATTAGTTTTTTTTTGTCGTCTCGCCTATTGGGTACCCCTGTACCTCGGGTTCGGACGTAGGTGCTTTCAAGGGGGGTACCACATCTTGAAGCTGACTGTACATTGCTGGGATAGAGGCCTCTTGTTTGTGTGAGTGAGTGGGTTGAGAGTGTCGTGAACTCGTGACCCACCACGCTGTCTTCCATTTTCGGGTGGGACATGCCACTTTTCTCCCTCTCATTGAGAGGAGGCCGTGCGTGTCCCAGCTGTGGGAACATTATAAGCTGATTATGATTCTTAGTGTGTCCTTACTTCGTTTTTAGCAGTGGTGATGACATAATAAACACAAAGTAGTGTCTGCCCCGATTCCACTGGGCCACCACGCCCACCACTGCAACATCATTTCACAGCTTATTTAATTTTGTTATTGAGCAGTTTTATAAAACTGGGGGTAAACGTAACATAATGAAAGAAAAACATCATGCAACAGAGAACACTACTCATTGAGTCATCATGATCAAACCATGAATACTTAATTATCACGTTGTGTAAAGAGAGAATTCCGCGTCTTTATCTAACAGCTTATGAGGAAATGTTCTTCAATAATGTCCGTGTTCTTGAGACAGAATTTCCTTTAAAGATTTTTAAGGAAGAAAACATGGTAAAAACTCGGAACACAAACATAAAGAAAACTTGACGTTTAGGTATTTAAAGTTTTCTGTTTAGTTGTGTTCCGACTTATGGATATTTGTAATATCTTCAACAGGGTTGCGAAAATCTGGTGTAAAAAGGCCACATGTTTTGCAACTTACGAGGCCTTTAGCAACTTTAGCGCTGTAAATAGCAACTGCAACTGTACATTTTCTTCCCACATCAAAAAAACTATGAAATTAACCCAAAGTCGGTAATTTTTCCTGACTCATACAGATAAATCATTCTAGATATTATCAACAGACAATAATAGAAAGTAATCTTCAAAGCGTGTAATCGATAAAACAATTTATTCCCAATTTTATCTGGCCTAGATAAAAGGTACAATCGACAAAATTCGCGGCTGACCACTTAAGGGGTTAACTGCTTTACAATACTTCCAAAAACAACTTATATTGATTATCTGTGTTTACGTAATGTAAATTTGTTACTTACATTATGTTATGTCATTCATTCAATACATATATGCGTTGAGTTCGGTAATTGACCCACGGGATCATACTACCGGGATAAAGTCTGAAGTATTCTATCCGTTAACCCAGGTCTAAACTATCTGTGTGCCAAATTTCATTCAAATCCGGTGAGCACTTTTTTCGTGAAAGAGTAACAAACATCCGACATCCATACATTCTCACAAATTTTCGCATTTAAAATGTTAGTAGGACTATGAACACTTGTATTGTTTTGAATCGAAATTTTAAGAATATCAACTATTTTGTTCACGGTGTAATAAAGGATAAACGGAACTAGTAAACACAACATGTATAATAGACGTGTTTTATCGGTTCCTTGGGGTTATGACGAAAAGTGGTCAAACCTCAACTTTGTCGAGTGTACAGCTATTAATGATTTATGAGTTATGACTATGACCAAAACAAGGTCTTTCGGAGCTTTTTCACGCTGTCATGGCATCAAGTAGAAGATATTTCCATGGACTTATTGTATTTCTGAATTCAGGCCGCGTCAGGAATGATTGATTGAGTTTTGTAGTTGAGTTTGAAGGTAATGCTGTTATTTTGGGTGTCGGGACGCTGATGTGCCAAAGGCATTGTCTTAAGAAGTTAAATTATCGTGTTTAAGAGCACTTTACTACTACGTACTTCAGACACTGAGTCAAAGGGGATCATGACATGACAGTTTCACATTATAAATTACTGTACAGACAGTTAAGTTTTTTCAAAATTATTTAAAAACAAACCGAAGATTGGAATGATTGATGATGCCGCTTCAAGGTAGCAGCTTACCAAAACATAAATAGTCTTTTTTCTTTATCGTGTGGTTAGTGCCTAACCCGGTGTTAAAGATTTTATGCTGCCCATGGGCCTCTGACATGGCTTTACATGCCGTCGAGAAATATCTCTCAGGCAGGTTTGGTTTACTCACGAAGTTTTCCTTCACCGAAGCTAATGAAAATTATACAATACGCACATGAATTAAAAAAAATCAGAGGTCTTGTCAAAGTCTTGGGTTCGAACTCGTGACCTATGACTTGGCAGTCCGACGCGTACCACCACTGCTTAAAATATAAGGTTTAATTTGATCGCAGACCTTAAAAAGTCACGTAAAAAGAAAAAAAATGAGGCACCACATCGTCCTTATTCTTGAATCGATGACTCAGATTTTCTCCGACCAGTACGTTGCGACCTGGTCAGCTCTGGTGCCTCATTGAATTCAACTCTTGAGGGTACAATTAGTTGTGCCCGACAGGCAGTAAAAAAGGCGTGGCGTATAATACTAGCGGACGTCGCGCGGTTTCACCCGCGTAGTTCCCGTTCCCGTGGGAGTACGAGGATAATATGCCTATGTTACTCAGGGTGAATGTAGCTTTCTAATGGTGAAAGAATTTTTGAAATCGGCGCAGTAGTTTTGAGTTTATTCATTACAAACATACACACACAAAAATACAAATCTTTCCTCTTTGTAATATTAGTGTAGATTGGGGCTCCACACTCGAATAGGCGAGACGACAAAAAAAAACTAATTAGTCCGTCAGTTAGATTATAAAAAAATATTTGACCCGTGTTTTTTCTTTTGTTACGTAAACCAAAATTGACGAAGATATGACGCTTTTAAAATTCTCAATACGTCACGCCTAGGTATAATTTTTACCTAGTTCTGACGTCACGAGCCCCCACTCCCGAGTTTTGATGCGTTTTATCTTTGTCAATATTCATTGATTTACAAAAACAAAAAATACGTGTCCATTAATTTCCAATACTCTAACTGACGGACTAAATAGATTTGCAATTTTTTTATACTGTCGTCATGCCTATTGTGTCCAAGGCACCACATAAATATATCTATGCGACTATTACATCCGAATAGACAGCTTTGTCCACCAATTGCATATACATGTGTGTAATCGTAGTATGCTACTACAAGCTTTCTGCCGAGTCACCTCATAGAAACCTCACGTTTCTGTGAGGGCAAGCAAAAGAAGCCTTATGCGGCCTCCAGAGAGGCCCTTTTATACCTATCTAGTTTATGCCCGCGGCTTCGCCCACGTCGAGTTCGTTAATTGTCCCATGGGCTTATAATACTAGGATAAAAGTATCCTATGTGTTAATCCAGGTTTAAACTATCTGTGTGCATTAAATTTCATCCAAATCCGTTAAGTAGTTTTTGCTTGAAAGAGTAACAAACAGACATACAAACTTTCATATTTACGAGTATAATATACGAAAAAAAGCGACGAATGTAGCATACCGACGGTAACTAAATTTACTTTTCATATCTTGGCTAAATTGAATTCCGGATTTTTGTTGGGACGTCCCAAAACGTAATATGAAATACTTTCAAGCGCTTGCCTTTTCTTCTGTTGTTATTTAACTTGTTGGAGCCCTATTTGGAGAGCAGTGGAGGCCCTGAGGTAATATATCCGACATTGTGTCTTAAGGCGTTGTGGATTCGATTCCAGGCAGGCACTATTTTGTGGAATAAGTATAATAATTTCATCTGCACTGGTCTCAAAACGGTGAAGCAAAACATCGTGCGAAATGTTCTAGAACAAAAAATCAAAGACATGTGATGTGATGTCAACCAACCTGCAGGTGCCAGGTACCCCCTCCCTCCAGGTAGATTATATTATAATCTGTGTCCCAGCAGTGGGAACATAATAGGCTGAATATGTAAGATGCCCTATTTGCCCCATAAGGAAGCCATTAAAAACATGATTTGGCAGCAAAATCGTTCCGCTCGATAATTTTACTATCCACCAGAGCGGTCAGTAAACATTGTTGGCCATTAAAATTCATAAACCAACTTCCGAAACTTCGAATAATCAATATAACGACTTCCGAAAATATGTCCAATGTCCCCGTTACATTTAACCAAATAAAACGGAACCCTGTGGTACTCTTTATTAGCCCATTTAGTCGGAGTAAATCGATTTTCTGAAGGCAATTTATTTCGTTTTAGATGTTCTGGTCTTTTGAAATGTTGGAAGCGACATTTAATCTACTTAGGTTTTCCTGTAATGCCTCTGAAGTTGTTTGGTTATTAACGTGGTTATATATTTAAAGTAATGGGGCCGTTGTTTATCTCAGTCTTGCAAAATTGGAAACGACGAGTGAGTTATAAGATGGAACGAAACCACTCATAATTTGCTTTTCCGATTCACTCTTACTTTCAAACTCAAACTCACCACAACAAGCACGTTTAAATTGTCAAGAAGTTTATCAGTTCAGTTAGGCTCGTTCCAAAAACGTCATACAGATCTATATGAAAAATAACGGCCAAGAAACTCCATGGACGTAACCAATTTTTTGTTCCTAACACAAAATCCTGGATTATCATCTGATTGATTTTATATCAGAGAACTATTTGATAGGTTTTAAATTGGTTGAATGTGTGGAATTCACAGGCCCAATAAATTTTGATACGGGGTTTTTTGTTTAGGTCCATTATCGCTTGACCAGGAAAACTAGAATACACTATCCCACATGTTCTCCCAGCCAATGCAAGAGTATGGTAAAGTCGTGTCGGGTAACAAACAAGATGAAATAAATCCTGTTATATGCGTTCCACTACGTAGTTTAGCGCGACGCGACGAGCCCGTTAACTAGGCTTTGTTGTTTCATGGTTTTCGTTCTGTGTTAGTTAAGTTTAGTTTCTTTATACTTGAGATTTGTTAACGGTACTATCAATAAAGGATGATTGTGGCCAGGATTGTAAAAAGCCGTTAAAAAAGTTCAATTTTGGAATTTTATGATCTGTTTTGTTGCTTGAATGTATGTTGTTTGTTTTGTGATAATGTGATGTTTATCTTTATCACTATCTTTAGTAACCTACAATAAAGCTCTTATAACTCCATCCATTTACAATATTGGCACAATGAGTACATAACTGAGCTTCTTTTAAATTAAATCAGCATTCGATTGTCGTTACGGATCGCAGCGTTTTCCAATTGAATTACTTACGCTCGAGAGATTAAATAACTAAGTTTAATTACCTCAAATAATAAAAAATACTGTAAATATATTTATAATTATATTATAAATATATTACTATTTATAATATTTTTTTTTTAAACATTAACAAAGTAGCTTATTACCGCTTCACTTTACTCAGAGCACGACAGATTTGCTCCAGTTGCTCATTCTTACGTCGCACACTGTATTTCTTATTATAAATCACGTACGATCCATATTTGTTGACCCTCAACCTACCTCAATATGGCTGGCCAGCAAGAATGTTGCAATATCACAAATGCCAATCAATTGACATCACAAAAACTAATAAAAAAAACCTCAAGGACCTCCAGATCTTTAATGCAGTTTCGTTTTTATTTTACTCGTTTTTACAACTTACATTGTTTAGATATTTTTAACGGATGGAGTTCCTACTTTTAATTTGATTTTTACGATCGTTTCCGCCCCTTTTTATATTTGGACATTTAAACGCTCCAACGGCTAGTAGCGAGCGACTCGAATATGGACACAGGTGGCGACAGATGTCAATGACCGAATGTTGCTACATTCTTCTTCATCCTGGTGCAACATCGTTTGCTTAGCAATCTTGGCATTCATAAGTTCTAGATCTCACTAGAAAAAATTAAAAAAAGGCGGTCGTCAATATATTCAATCAAAAGTTAAAATATGCCATCCGAATTTGGTGTCTTTTACATCCATACATAAAAGCCTTTTTCCCATGGTGAGCAGACATTACAGACCGCCACCTGCTACGATCCTTCCTTACATACTTCTTTTGTTGCGCCCACATCGCGTTTCGTATCGAATCCGTCACGCTGTCACGGCATTTTTATTCTCACAAAACCGACCCTGGAGATCCAGAGATTTTCTGGCGCTTGTGAAGTTATTAGGACTTGGAAGACCAAATAGTATTTTCTCCGAACATCACATCCAATAATTTCTTTGTGCAATACAATAACACCTGCTGAAGAAAAGTATCTGCGCAACAATACAATACTATCAACACACGAAAGGTGCGTCAACGGGCGATACGACGGAGGTCGGCGCGAGCGCAACTAGCTAGATTAGGTCAATTACAGCGGCCCCGGCGCGGCGTATGACACCACATCATGTTTCTAGTGTGATGTAACGCGCAATACTTGGGCCTGCAGCGTTTATTATGTTGTTGTAGTACAGGAAATTTGTGAATCTTAAATGGCACGTCTAGGTCAGGTTTCTAAATAAAAAGGTGTCCCCTTACTTTGAGAGTATTTCGAAAGATCAGACTGCATTGCACTCCATTGCACTGCTGGGCTAAGGCAGACGGCTTTTTGGCTTCCAGATATTTTGGTCCGGGGTTAGAAGTGCAGAAGTGAACAATAGTCCGTTTGTTTATAAAATCATCATCTCATCCACTTGTACTTTCTTAATTGAGACCGGAGCACCACGTTTACTACTTCTATTCTCCCTGGCAACCGTTGATTTATGAAACAAACTTGTGGAATTTTTACTATCAACAAAACAGCTTACAATTGGCATTGCTTCCATTTTAGCTAATAAACAGAAGTTAATAGAGTTCTCTAAGTTTACGACATAGAGATAGGCTTACGAACCATTTGAAACGCAAATAGATTATAGACTGGCACCATTATTCATAACAACCTCTCCATCTGCAGGAGTCTATGAAAACATTCCACCTGCTACTGAACGAGACTTCGCGCCGGCTGCAGGCGTGGACCAAGCGGCTGGGCACCTGTGTGGACAAGTCCAGGCCTTACTATGACGCTGTGGCAGTCGCTACCACTGCCAGGCAGGACTGCCAGAAGGCTGCTGTGCAGTTCCAGAGGGCTAGTGGTGAGTGACTTCTTGTAATATAAGTATTGAATGGATAGCTTTAGCTACGTGTAGTGTACCCAGTTAGCCTCTAAGAAAGGGTTTGGAAGATTTTTGTATGAACCCTGGCCTGCCTAACTTCCGCCATTTCATTTTATTTTTAACCGACTTCAAAAAGGAGGAGCTTCTCAATTCGATTGGCATTTTTTTTTCTTTTTTATGTATGTACACCGATTACGCTGTGATTTATGATCTGATTTACGTGATTTTTCTTTAGTCTGATGCGGAATAGTTGCCATTTGGTCCTATAAAAATTTAATATAGTTTGGCTTAGTTTAGTTTTCATTTTATTAACATTTTTTTACTTCAGTCGTGTGGTCTAAACCCGGGTCTAAACATAGAGTATAAAGGGTGTAAAAAACCTCTTAACGAAGCCGAAAGGAGTGCCTTTTGGCTTCGTTAAGAGGTTTTTTGCCTAGCAATATTTTTTGCGTAAAGTTACTTAGTTTGATGCCTACAGAATGTTTGGTTGATGGCTTCGTGATGAGGTTGTTTACACCCTGTATAACCAAGAAAGGGACTTCAAAAAAATGACGAAGATGACGCGGTGTCATTTTTTGTGCCATTTTATATTACTTCAGTCTTGAGTCAGGTCTAATTTTATGTGTGAACATACATAAAATTAGACCTGACTCAAGACTGCAGATTTCTCTCCCTTTTGTGGAGCGATTCACAAAATTCTTTTTTATTTGAAAGAGTATACTCCTGAAGTGGTCCTATTTAAATTTGGTGAAGATCTGATGCTGATCTTCGGAAATATATAATGGAACTCTTCAAAAATAGACGGTAAATCGGTCGTGATTGCTGCAATCGCTTGGATTTTTATTGTTTAAACAACATCATGACGTAACATCACGCCTGTATGCTCTGAGGGGATTGCAGATGTGTACAATACACCCAGATTTCGACAGTTTAGGTATGTTAAGTTCCATTTATTGGGGATAAACATGGATGATAAATATGTATTGTTAACAATGCAAAATAAATGCATAGCAAAATATTTGTCTAGGATATTACAACTAAAAATGACAAAATAATATTTTGCAAAAAATATAACCGACTGCAAATAACACATACAAAAAAATAAAAACACAAAAAAGTGAAAATTAACTTTGGCTTTAGCCAATCAACAAAGATCAAGCTTCAGAAGTCGGTGACAAAAACACTAAATCAATCAAACATGGTCACCGACTTCTGAAGCTTGACTTTGTTTGATTGATTTGGTGTTTTTGCCACCGCACCGGCTTCTGAAGCCAAAGTTATTTTTCACTTTCGTCGGTTTTATTTTGTTAAGAGTTGTGGTGAATTTAACTTCTACTTTAGACTTGTCTTTATGTTTTTAACGCCTTCATTCGCGTCGCGTGTCAATGGTTGGGGGTCAATGGTTATCTGAAAGGGGTTGGATTGGAATATTTTTGTATGAAGCGTGGCCTGCCTGACTTCCGCCATTTAATTTTATTTTAAAAATAGCGGCAACGTAAAAAACCTGTTTAATGAATATTTGGTATCAATGTCGCAGCCAATTCCTATAACACGCCGTTTTACATAATGGCGCGACGGATTGAAAAACGCCGCCGTTATGTAAAGCGGCGTCCTCACGTTCAGCCGGATTGTGGTGGCGATACGTTCGACAAAGCGGCGTCCAACGTTTAGCCGTATTGTCAGCAATTCCGATACTTCTAATAACCTACTAAAATTGTCCTAAAAGTCTTGCTAGCTGCCAATGAGGAGCGTAGGCCGAAGGCCGGCGGAGCGACGACAACATTTGTGACAGAAAGTGGGTGTGTAATCGCGTCATGGAGTCGTAGCAGTTTTTAAATTTGCTTATATCTCGAAAACGGTGCGTCTTAATAACCCCCTGCCACGTAATTCTCAACATGTAGGTAAAAAAAAAAAAAAACAGAAAAGTGGCCATCGAAACTGTTGTCGATTGCGAAATCTTCCAAAGCGTTACGTTTCCGGGGTATAAGCCATCAGATTTGTGCTTATGGTGTAGATTGTAACTTTAATTACTTATATCTCGGAATCGTGACGCTTTAGAAGGTTTTCCCTCACACAAAACTTGTTTGTATTGATGCCAGCTATTGATTAATATATTATTAACCAGTTTAATGCGTGACCGCTATTCAGAAAACAAAATAAAATGGCCGAAGTTAGGCAGGGTATAATTCATAGTCCTTTGTATAAATTGTCTGAGGTCTTGCTCATAATCATAATATTTATGGTCATACATAAACCACGACGACCACGTTTAGATAAACATGACTATGACTATACTTGAAATTTTAAGTATTCCAATATCTGGAAATTTTATTTGTTGATGTAACATTGCCGAATTGATGTACGTGTTTTGATAAGAAATTGTTGCGTTGTCCGGAACAGTACAAGGAATTTTTAAATAGGTAAACAAAAAATCTTTAATTTGGCAATGCGTTTACCTAAACTGATATAAATTAACATGGCGACTAGATTCTTTCATCTCGTATAGTTCCCTGCAGGAACGATACACGACAGACGTCTACGATTTGGCAGCACTGCCAAGTTCTGACCCCTAGGCAGTAACGTAACGGATCTAATAGTAATGGACCAAATAAGGTCAACATAATATTAGTTTATTACACGACTGCCCAAAAAGAGATTGAACATGATTTTGCTTATTTGGTTGCATATTGATTGATCCTAATTCAATTGATTAAATTATCGGTTTAGTGGTCAGACTCACGAAGCATCTACTCTTTATTATGCGGTCTTGATTTAGATTCTAGGCATAGGCTTCGATTATTCAAAAGCTAGCCAGACGATGATTATGGATTCGATTCCCAGGTCGGGCAAACTGTTATTGGCGACCCGAATGGCGATGGCGCAGCGGTAGTGAGGCTGCCTTACGTTCTTAGGGTTCCGGTTTCGAATCCCGGTAGGAGCAAATATTTGTGTGATGAACATGGACATTTGTTTCCGAGTCATGGATGTTTATATGTATAATAAGTATGTATTTACAAACAAAAAGGTATCTATTTAGTGTATCAACTATCTGGTGTCGACGACACAAGCCTCGTTGCTTAGTGTGGCACTAGATGGCGGTGTGTGTAATGTCCAGCGATATTTTTTTTATTATTTAGTTTGTCAATCGGCTATTACTCATTACAACCCTCGATTCGTGGCCAGTTAAAATGGCAATAGGCTCACACACTATGACATAGAACTTAAACATTACTGACGAAATTAACTTGAGCTATACGCTTCTGCTCATCCTTTGTGGCAAGGCGTATCTGACTTTTTCATTTTTAACCTGAACAGTAATATTTCTCGTTTAACTTATCTAGTTTTTCAATTTCCGTCGGGTTCGCTTGATACCGTGCAATTTCCGATATCCATATTTTGGTCAGCTTAGTTTTATGTAATATTTTCATAAAAAAGTAGGTCTGGCTTATAAGTGCTATATAAAAGCCAATTTGTTGTTAAAGTGAAAGCTCCACGGTAGCCCGCGAAATTCAAATTTTCTTACGTTTTTTCGCAATTTGCAGGTCAGTGTCAGGTAGTGTATTGATTAAAATATGATTCGCGGCTGTAACACGCATGTGGTTAAAGAATTATAATCATTAACGAGCTTTATATAGTATAATATCATCAATACAACCCTCTAAGTTTATGTAACCTGATTGAAAGACTTTTTCATGAAATAGTCAATAATGACTAATTTGAAATGCCAAGACTGAATTTGGAAGTATAGAACGTTATTGTTGTTTTCCTCGGGAACAGTTTTTTTTTTCGGAATGAAAGGTCGCATCATGACTTTTTTCCTGCCTTAGGGCAAATTGGGATAAGTCCCAATTTTAAGCAGGGTCGGCGTTAACATTCCCTTTCTAGGCATAATTATCATCTTTCACACAGTCCATTCATCGTTCTCTACTTTTATAGCCATCCATATTTTTTCTCAAAACTTTATATAAACCCCTCAAATGTAGTAAGTATTGATATACCACATAGATTTGGTAACATAGGTTGCAACTTAGGTTTGGTAACATGGGACCTATTAACCAACACATACTAACCAAATAGGGTCAGGTTCTACCTAATACTAATCCGGGCTTAGCCTCACAATGTCCATAATTACTGTAATTAAATGTAAACTCAGATTAATTTAGGATATAATCGTTTTCATTAATGACGTGGCGTTAACGCTGAGATTAATGTATTGCTAATAATATTTATGTTATGACGATTATACAGGGTGTCCTGTAAATAATGGATCAAACGTAACGGGTAGGTAACTTGCCTGATTTCCAACAACTAATTTGAAAATTTAAAACCGTTACGGTAACCAAGATATATATTTTTAAAGGAAAAACTTCAACTTAAGTTTTTTTGTCTAAGGCAAATAAAACGTTATTATAACAAAAACGGTATCTTGTAACATTAGTAACCGATTCAGAAATGTTGAACAAAAATATACATAAAAATGTTATCATTTGCAGCGACAGCATTAAAAAAAAACTCAATAGAGAAACTCGTATAGAATTTTCTATACGAGTTTCTCTACTGAGTTTTAGTGTTTTTAGTTTTTTTTAGTCTATTGTATTTTTTTTCGAGTTTTTACCATTTGGTAAAAACTCGAAAAAAAAAAATTAAATATTTTATATATTTTTATTCATCATCAGCCTATTAATGTTCCCGCTGCTGGGGCACAGGCTTCCTCTCTATGAGAGGGAATGGGCTATAATCGTGTGCGGATTGGTAGATGTCACATGTCTTCGAATTTTTTGGTTCTAGGGCATGCCGGTTTCCTCACAATGTTTTCCTTCACCTTTTGAGAGCAATGGTGATGAAATAAATTACACAAAGTAATGCGCCTGTCTGGGTTCGAACCCACGACTTACTGTTCGTAAGTCGGGGCCGCCACCACTGGGCCAACACTGCTCCCATATTTTATTTTATTTATTATAATTTATTTATTTTAAATTTTCAAATTAGTTTTTGGAAATTAAGTAAGCTACCTACTCGTTACGTTTGATACATTATTTACGGGACAACCTGTATTTTCATTTTATTTTTATGCGTAACCGCAAGTTACCTTTCTGTTTTCCAAATAGCTCGTTCGTTTATTCTACATTTCTGTCGGTTACAAATGTACAGTCAAATAGTTATTTATGCCACTGTTATATAATGAAGGGTATTAAAACACGAATGTGGGTTTATCACACGAGGCGAAGCCGAGTGCGATAATAGTATCACATGAGTGTTTTAATACCTAATTATGTACAGTTGCATACAAGACTTTATCTACATCCATTATATGAATCGTCCATAAAAGGTTGTGAAACCATAGGGTGTTGTAGTGTTGTAAGAAGTCTATGGAAATTCATGGAAAGTTTAATTGCTGAGTGTTTAATACAAACAAACCATGTATAGGTAATAATATAATTATTTACATTTTGGATTGTACAATTATTAAAATGCACAAAGCTTGTATCATTCATTTTTGTAAACAACAAAGTATACGTACATAATGCAATACTAATATTGAACAAAAATGGCGGGATACGACGTGAATTCGAATTAACCTATATAAGTTTTTTTTTATCACAGCGCTGTGGTAGTGAATCGCACGTGCTAGACAATGTTCTTTTATTAAAACGAGTTGCATAATGAAATTTAGTACAACATTATAACACTCGTTTGCATGTTATAATGATTATTATGACACTGGCTCTTTTAATGTTGGCAATAAGCTAACTTTTATAGAGGATTTATAGCATGGGTGTAGATAAACATTCTTGTGACATCGTTTTCATAAATACAATGTCATTACTAGATTTGCCCATAACATGCAATGATATAGGTTCACTGACACAAAATTAAAAAGAAAGTAGAGACAAATGCGTACTAAACTGAATGTAGCAAGGTTGTTGATGACATACGAGTTAGTCAATTAATTACATTTTACTTTGTTAATTATAGTACTAGGTATGTCGTTTACACGTTAACCTTAATTCGCGCAAAAAATAGCACTTAGAATAACTAATTTAATCCAAATATTTATACAAATGCGTCCAGGGGGATTCTACTATATAAAATAACAGACATGCAGTTTTTAACATTGTGGACCGCAAATAAAATTAATATTTATATTTCCCACTAGGTAGGTACCTGTGTCCCGTGACTAAGGCTGCCTGTCCACTGAAGCGGAGCAAGGCTGCCGAGCGGAGAAACGGAGAAATATTAACCAATAGGATTGCAAACTGGAGCGGAGCTGAGATTTTATGCGATCCTATTGGTTAATATTTCTCCGTTTCTCCGCTCCGCTTCAGTGGACAGGCAGTCTAAGTCTGCGTGTTTTTTGTATTTCCTCATTTATTAATACAAAATATGTGCAGGCTGAGAATTAGCCTGTTTCTGACCTAACTGTAAAATTTTAAAACGACCGAAGTAGATTATATAATTCCTGGTATATACCTACTCCTATTGTAATGACCTCGTTTTGACTTTTTTTGTAAGCATAACAACTTACGTCTTACGAGAAAATATAACAATCAGACAAAATGAATTCTTTTGTGATTTTCTTAAGGGCAACAATATTATTATTATTAGCTATGCCCACCGGCTTAGATCACGTGTAATGTTTTAAATGTTCTAGCTAGAATGCTAGAATAAACTGAATTTAACATGATACAGACACGGAAAAAGATCATATAGAGCTCCGTCTCTTTCCATTATTTTTCCCATCATTCCTAGCTTTTTGTATTCCAATCATGATGACAGTTATAATAATATTTATAATTATGATGACAGTAGTTAAGTCTTGTAAACGTTTCAAAGAGGAAACTTTATAAAAAACTAGCTTCTGCCCGCGGCTTCGCCCGCGTGAAGTTCGATAATTGTCCCATGGGATCTTACTACCAGGATAAAACGTATCCTGTGTGTTAATCCAGGTTATTAACTTTCTGTGTCCAAAATTTTATCCAAATCCGTTCAGTAGTTTCTGCGTGAAAGAGTAACAAATAAAATAATTAATATTGCTGGACATCACACACAGCACAGCGCCATCTAGTGTCACACTAAGCAACGAGGCTTGTGTCGTGGGCACCAGATAGTTGATATACTACATATATACTTTTTGTTTGTAAATACCTACATATTATACATATAAACATCCATGAGTCGGAAACAAATGTCCATGCTCATCACACAAACATTTGCTCCTACCGGGATTCGAACCCGGAACCCTAAGAACGTAAGGCAGCCTCACTACCGCTGCGCCATTCGGGTCGTCAAACATACACACATGCTCACACATAAACAAACACTCGCCTTTAAAATATTAGTGTGACAATTACAGGAGTACTATCAACATCCATCACTGTACACTATAAACTTGAAAGACTTATGGGGGCGCCCATTTAATGCTAACTCTGCGTTTTCTGGCGAAACATAGATAAGACACGTTGAAATCTCTATTTCTCTCTCTTACCCTCATCTCAGTTAAAACCTTTTTATCTCATCTGACATTAGGTTTTTATGTGAATGTTTTGTCAGTGAGATCGCACAGTTACAAAGGTTACACAGCCAAATTTATCGTACGTAACAATAAATTGTCTACGTACCATTGATTCAGAAATTGGCTGAGCGCTCCAAGTACCTTACTATTAAGTAAATCCATAACTGGCAACAAGCCAGAAAAACTTGGATGAGATTGTAACAAAACATCCGCTAACCAAAATAAATGGTATTCTATATTCTATTATGGGCCAATTTATTTTTTATACAGGGTTGGTTTTAGAGATGCTTCAGAAAAACATTTTTACAAACCGCGTCCTAAACATTTTGAGTGATTGCCTACTACATTATAGATTCATCTTCTTGCACAGCCTTTTCCCAAATATGTTGGGGTCGGCTCCCAGTCTAATCGGATGCAGCTAAATATCAGTTAAATGGAGCGACTGCCTATCTGACCTCCAAAACTTAGTTAGTAGTAGTAAACTAGGTAATACTGGTAAGACTGGTTGTCAGACTTTCGGATCATTGACTACCTGTGACGACTGTCAAAGATACAGCCGGGACCAACGGGTTATCGTGCTTTCCGAGACAGGGAAGAAACTCTGTATGTAACGGGTCACCCATCTACGTACCAACCTAGGCAAACTGGGCTTAAGCTAAAGATCGACCCGAATTCGCAGATTGCATAAAAACTGTAAGGTCCTGATTCAAAACTCCACCATGTATACGTAAATGAGAGTTTCATGGTTTCACGTCGTATCCTGTAGGAACTGCTTTCTAAAGTCTGATAAAAATTCAGGATAGTCTTTTTTGTTCAAAATTTTATCCAAATCTGCTCAGCCGTTTATGAGGTACTAGCTTATGCCAGTTATGCCCCCGGCTTCCCCTCGTGGAGTTCGATAATTGTACCATGGGAGCATACCAACGGGATAAAAAAGTATCCTATGTGTTAATTGAGGTTATAAGCTATCTGTAGTATGCTAAAGTTCATCCAAATCCATTCAGTAGTTTTTGCGTAAAAGAGTAACATCCATCCATGCATCCTCACAAACTTTCGCATAGAGGTGTCCCTGGATGACTCCGAAAGAGATACCGTGGCACCGGAACACAAAGGGCGATGAAGGAGCATGGATGGGTTTTAGTCAGTATAAGTCTGACACTCCCTCCTGCTCCGCCCAGAGCGGGAGGAGTCATTCGATGATTTCCCATCCGAAAAAATAAGTTAAAAGGTGTCCTTGGATAATATACTGTACACTGAGATCACTGTCTCCCTGAAATAAAGCGAAAATACTTCTTTATTCCACACATCATGCGTTATTGCACTTGCATCGGAACAGCCTTTTCACCCACACCAATTGGCATGCCCAACATTTCGATCAGTGCACCAATAGATAAATTGGCACAAATCGCTCGGTGCTCTCTATCAGGCCGACATCCGGCCCTCGAGCGGGCCCGAGGCCATCCGGTCAAGGCCCCTGCATATATGATCATGTTTGAAGGCCCCAGCTCGCGCCCTGCCCGAAGGTCACCGAAGTAATTTGGATTAATGTGATAATTTGTATTAGTGAGGTTAATTGGAATTTTATCAGTAGATATGTAGGTTATTATGTGTTAGTGCCCTTTGTGGTAGGCGTAGGCTTTGATAAGTATCTTTATTGATGTATGTATGTATGTAAATATGTCAAATTTCAATAAAAGATTTTCAACTTTTGGAAAATTTGACAGTTTCGGATAGCTTAATGTGCTAGCGTCTGTACTCCTACTACCTATTTCTCTCAGTGACGACCCGAATGGCGCAGCGGTAGTGAGACTGCCTTACGTTCTTAGTCGTCCCGGGTTCGAACGGTACTCCTACCGGGGTAGGAGCAAATGTTTGTGTGATGAGCATAGACATTTGTTTCCGACTCATGGATGTTTATATGTATGATAAGTATGTATTTACAAACAAAAAGTATCTATGTAGTATATCAACTATCTGGTGTCCACGTTTTAAGCCTCGTTGCTTAGTGTGGCACTAGATGGCGCTGTGTGTAATGTCCAGCGATATTTATTTATTATTGGTCAATGCCTCGTTGGTCGAGCGCGACTGCTAAACAGGAGGTCCTGGTTTCAATTTTCAGGTCAGACAAAGTATTATTCGGAATTTTCTACCGGATTTGTGCCCGATCGATGGCAATAGGCTCTCCCCCTATTGCATGGGACTTAGACATAGATCGCAAGATGTGGGTGCACTATACAGATGTATACATCTCTGCCTCAGTCATCAATTACAATTATTTGAAAATGCAACCTGTCTACAAATACGCCAGTAATATTGATCGAAGCGCACGTACTAGTAGATCTATAATAATTTAGTAACTATTGCAAAACCAGTTGATTGTAATTGAAAGGCGTAGTGTATGGTGGGCGCGCACGCGCATTGTTGCAAGCCTAATTGCGAACGTAATTAGGTAAAGTGGCAAAGGTCATAGTGGTGTATGAAAGGTTATTTGCCCATCTTTTGGTAACGTGCCCATGATTTAACATATTTTTATGTGGTTGCTTAGAATGGGTATTTAATTATACAGGGTGGGCCATGAATTAGTTAACATTTGAAAAAATCGTATAAAAAAATCCATTTAACATATTTTAGAAATCGTTTATTTACGAGAAAGCTAATTAGTTGTAATTTATTTTTTAAAAATTATTTCGTCTAAATGACCACCGTTTCGGTTTTTGCACTCATCTAAGCGAGTCCTAAAGTTTTCGAATACTCTTCTGCAAAGAGACCGCGAGATCGCCGACATCTCTTTGATGTTTTTTTCTTTAAGTTGACGCAGTGCATTCGGTTTATCAATGTAGACACGACTCTTTAAATAACCCCATAAAAAGAAGTCTGCTGGTGATAGATCTGGACTTCTGGGTGGCCATGGGATGTCACCCCGTCTGGATATCAGCTTTTCCGGAAACATGTCTTTGACCACCGGCAAGGACTCGTTCGATGTGTGACACGTGGCTCCATCTTGTTGAAACCATGTGTTACGATTATAGCCAGCAAATTCCAGTAGCATCGGTGCTAAGAACTCCCGTAACATTTTCACATACTCGGCAGAATTAACAGTAACTGAACGGCCTCGAGAATCTTCAAAAAAGTAAGGTCCGATGATTCCTTTTGCTGAAATTGCAGCCCATACAGTTACCTTAGGAGAGTGAAGTGGCCTCTCATGTTTAGCTTTAGGATTTTCGCTGCTCCAATACCTGCAATTCTGTTTGTTTACATGTCCATTTAGGTGGAAATGGGCTTCGTCAGAGAATAAGATGTTGTGAAAATTACTGAATCGAGTTAACATTGTTTCGGCATATGACTTACGCAAATTTAAATCATTAGGGTTTAGTTCTTGCACTAGCTGGATCTTATATGGTTGTAATTTCAAATCTAATTTCAAAATACGGCGTAATGATGTGCGGGATAATCCTAATTCAGCCGAACGTTTGCGTGTCGATAAATCTGGATCACGTCGAACAGAAGCGGAAACTTGCTGCACGTTCTCTTCGCTCCGAGAAGTCCGCGGGCCGCCGGTTTGTTTCACATTTAGTGTAGATCCCGTCTCTTCGAACTTCTTCACCCATTTCTGCACTTGGACACTGACTTAAGTCGTGTAAACCATATTCAACGCGAAATAAGCGTCTCACAGTAATGAGCGAAAAGTTGTTTAAATAAAACTGTTTCACGCAGTAAGCGCGTTGCGGCCCCGTGAAGCGATCCATTGCGACAAAATTTCCAAGAAGCGATCTAGTGCCCCCGCCCGCGCCCGCGCCCCGCGCGGCAATAGTTTGCGCGGTAAGTTACATTTAAATGTTAACGAATTCTTGGCCCACCCTGTACAACCTCATCACGAAGCCGTCAACCAAGCATTCTGATATCAAACCAAGTAACTTTACGAAAAAAATATTGCTATGATATGTTTTGTTGTAGAACTCATGCACTCATGTGCTGATAGATGAATTGAGTACGGGGGTCGTGGAGGTGTTTAAAGTAAAAATCTTGTATTAAAAACTTGTATTAACAAAAAAAAACTTGTCAAATAGTTGAAACTTTGAACCCCAATATCTCCGCAACTAGAAGGTTCCTAGGTACGGTGTAGAACAAAAATATGATCGCAATGACGGGGAGAACAAGTGCCTTTTGGCTTCGTTGAGAGGTTTTTTACACCCTTTATATTAAACTAAACTTCTTAGCTCAGGAGTTGTTGGGGATCAAATTGTCCTAGGGTCGAGTTTTCCCAGGGTCGCGGGGAAGTTGCCGGGTCGAGTTGTCCGAGGATTGAATTGCCAATTTGCCTCGTAAGTCGTCTCGGGGTCAATTTGTCAAAAACTGTTTGATACTATAGAAGATGTGAATGTTGTCAAGGTAATAGAGGATTATATCAAGAGCCCGCAGTTTTTTCTTGGCATGGCATGGGCGGATAAATAGAATCATGTGAACCATGGAGCAAAAGTGGTGATAGTAATCATGGAGAGTGTAAATAGACTCTTAACGAAGCCGAAAGCCGAAAGGCACTTGTTCTCCCCGTCATTGGCGTCATTGTGCGATATTTTTTTTTCCTGGACCATACTTTGGAACCAAAAAGTATGTCTAGTCTAGTTATGGAGCTATTGGAGGTCAAAGTTCCAAATTTTTTACAAGTTTTTTACTTTAAGTAGGTAGGTATCTCCATAACCATTTAGGTACTATTAAATGCGTCCCTAAGCACAATGTTTTGAGTGCGTTACATTGAGTTTTACCGTAAAACGTGAATTTTCACCCCAAAAAAAAGTCGCTTCCCAGCAATATTTTTTGCGTAGAGTTACTTTGTTTGATGTAGGTACAGAATGCTTGGTTGACGGCTTCGTGAAAAGTCTGTTTACACCCTGTATTTCATTGTCATAAACTCAAACCGACATTAAAATTAGTTTGATTACGAAGAGCATTTCCTAATTGGGTACCTAGATTGTTTTTAGGCTAATACATTTTTATTTTGTCATTAAAAGCCCGAATAATGAAAGTATTAAAAGATTTAGCAAAATAAAATGACCCTTTTAAGGACCAAAAAGGGGATGAACAGTGTAACGTAAGTCGAGGTGCGGAAATCCGATCAAAGCTTATACCGTGCGAAGCGACATTTTTATTAATAAAACCTTTTTCATAAGGCCTATATGTTAAAATCCTTAATAAAAAAAAATACCTATTCTTGTCGTTCAAGGTCGTTTAAATACTACGATGATGGAATATTTATGAACTATTTGGCATTTGTAACTCAAATAAAACGTTTTATCAGTAATTGTGGCCCCTAGGCAAAGAAACCGTACCGAACTTATTTGTCATAGTTACAAAGATAACAAATGTACAGTAGCTAGGCAGTAGGGTATGTATGTTTTCTTATTTCATACTTCTCAGGAAAACATCGTGAAGAAAGACTGCCAGTTAAGATGATGAAGTCTCCGCACAATTTCGTACAAAAAACACTAACAAAATAAATATGCCCGAGTTCACACCATCTGTTAGCTTATTTATCAATGCTACCTATAATTAAATTAAGTCTACATAAAAAGCGGTCATGACACTCATGACAGCTGTTCAAGGCACAACAAGGATTGCAATGACATAATTATCGTAAATCGTAGATAAATGCTGATTCATATCGAATTAATGAAGTAATTCGCATAGCTGGACTAATTCTCACACGTCGAGGTCAGACTTAATTAGATAGAGAAACTCCGCAGGTGTTAGTATCTAACTAATGTGTTAAAATAAAACAAAAGTGATAATATTTTTTGGGGACCGTTGTTAGTGATTGGGAAAACCGACCTTAAGGTGACACAACTCACGGGCTCGATATCATTGGTGGGCGTGGCCAAAAAGCACGTTGTCTCACCTGGCATCGTGCCCGACAGAGATAGTATCAGTGATGAGCAGTTAGACGCTAGTCTACACGGACGTCTAGTTCGTACGCACACACACAGCGTTCCGAACCGTGCCGAACAAAAACGAAGTTACACCAACGACACATAATGCTATTGGACGCCGCTCAATTATTACATATATTAATTATTATTATTTAGCTATACCCAAAATCAGTTCGAAAAAAACATTAACGGAATAAATAGGTTAATCTGTTATCTACATAGCATTTAGCACACCACACCACCCAAAACTAGATGCCAATCATATTCATAAAACCTATTCAAGCCCTTGTTTTCAATTGATAATATTTACACTTAAACGAATATAAACTTTAACGCAGTAGAAATGAAGCTGAGTTCAGAATGACAGAATTTTTTTGAAGTTGTAGCGCAAACTGAACTTTGTGTGGTGGTGTTAAAGATGTTTTTCCAAAAACTATTTGGGATCTAAATAGTTATCACAGTATAGGTATGTCAGACAGAATTTAGTAACGTGATCCTATAATTCGTTCTAATTTGCGCTCGCATGGCACAGCTGCTAATTACTCGTGTACATATCATTTACTGACCTGTTGAACCTGGCGTAAATGCTAATTATACTACACCACTACACACACAGACAGGAAGGTTAGGCTCCTCTTTTCTCTGGGACGTAGTGTTCCAGATTCCGAGTAGTGGGTTAGCGATACCCATGGTCAGACAAATTTGTATTGGGTTTTTCCATCAGGTATTTCTCAGTAGCAGCCAAGGACCCTGGATTTATGCCCGGTTGATGGCAATAAGCTTGCCGGGGTATTACATGGGACTTAAACATAACTGGCGAAATGTAGGTGTACTATTAGGTACATCTCTGCCAAACCCTTCGCGGATTACAGGCGTGATGTTATGTTTTGTGATGTATGTAAGGCATTGTGGGTTTCCTGTTTCAAAAAGTCTCTGCAATAGCTTTTCTTGTGCTTTGTAAGAATTAACCATTAGAAATATGATTTATTAAAAAATAATGGTTTAAAACTTAGAGATAAAACCGGCTAAGAGCGAGTCGGACTCGCGCATGAAGGGTTCCGTACCATCGTAGGAAGGTTGCCAGAATATTTTTTTATTTATTTTTATGATTTGTTGTTATAGCGGCAGTGGAGTCTTATTAATAGGGTCGGGTTTTTACCCTTTGAGTACGGAACCCTAAAAACTAATAAATAAATGGTTAGCTACATTCAAGTAGTCACAATTATCTTTACACAGTATAAAACAAAGTCGTCCTTCAAGAGAAAGGTTTATATGAATAATTAGTATCTACATTGCACCCGTACGAAGCCGGGGCCGATCGCTAGTTTCTTACATCATGTAGAATGCAAGTCTAGGCGCAGAATCAACAAAGCATAATTAGCTGTGGCGCAAGAGCGCACGAGTAGCTCCCTGACCCATTTTCCTCTGTCACTAACAATCTCACATGCTGTGTACATAAACGGGCTTCTCTTGATCATCTGATAAACAACATCTATTGGTCAATATCATGGGGATAATACGATGTTCGAAACGTATTGGTGTATTTTTTCGATTAATAAATAATCATATATAATAACAATTTTGCCATAAAGGTGATAATTACAAAAATTACGTATAAGTACGTGCATAAAAAACTATATAAGGTGGTACCTATTTGAGAAATTTGACCTTCCATAAATTGCTCAAATTCCTTCTGAATCTGAAATTCCTTCTCGTCAGATTTTTAGTTCTGTACTAGCTTTTACTTCTTGGCTTCGCTCGCGTTGATTTAGAATTTGTCGGACGGATTTTTTTTTCTAGCGTAATCTACTTACCTCAACATAAAGAAAAACCTGAAGTACTACGAAACCTTACTATCTACGTATAACAGCTGTAGCAATCGCCTAACTGGTCGTAACGGGTGTTTAAATTGAACACAATTGTATTAGCTGATAAAACGCTGTGATAAGCGATTTCCTGTCAACATAAGTCACTACAGCGTTATTTGCATATAAACATACTTTGACAAGTACGAGTATCTTATTAGTTGGTTACATATCCTTTTTCTATCTGTTCAAATTCAGTAACTTTTTTGCTGGGAACTCCGGAACTCTAAATATAGACAGACAAGACAACCTATGATTCAAAGAAAGAAATGCTTGAAATGTGATGGCTGAAATTGCTTTTGATGATGTTAGTTAAACAAACAAGGGTATAAAATGTCCTGCCGGGGTTGCGTTACTGATAGAGATACCGTGGCTCCGGAACACAAAGGGCGATGAAGGAACATGGATGGGTTTTAGTCAGTAAAAGTCTGACACTCCCTCCTGCTCCGCCCAGAGCGGGAGAAGTCATTTGATGATTTCCCATCCGAAAAAAAAAAGTGTATTTAATGTATGATTCTTGTTTATTAATCTCTGTACCTTATCAGAATGTTGTTCAATCTAACTGTGCAATGTAGCACACTTGATCTGCTGGGTATGGTGAGGAGTAAAACCACTGATAAGCTTCTTTCTTCTGTTTATTAGGAGAGAGCTTTCCTTATAGCTAGCTTGCCGACTACTGTGTGTACTGTAACATAAAATTGAAATAATTATCTGCTACGATTTTTTTTTTTTTTATTTCCTCGTACTGCATTTTCGACTAGAGGTTTTTATGAAAACCGAATTCGGTTCCTAATTTTTTGTAGAACGATTGAGTCTTCTAATAAATTAAAATATTTTTATAACATGAAACCAATCGATCGATTTCAATGGGTACTATTTGAATTTAGGTGGTTTTTTGCATTTTTTCAGTTAGGAGCAGATAAAATTAAAGGAAATATATAAATACCGATGCAAGATATCCCGATAACTAAAATATGCATTATCTTCGTTTTATTCTTCCATTCTCCTCTGTCAACCGTCACGCTATCTTTTCCTTTTTCCTTCAGATCATTCCTCACACAATCTATCCATCTTTGCATTGTAGCAATAAAATTGTTTAAAAAAATATTGCATAGGTTGACGATAACGACGCAAATCAATTAACCCAGCCATAGGTACGCTAGAATTGATTGACTTTGATCCGTAATGAACGAGCTAGATTGGCAAGTAGCGATACAATATTTACGAACAGCAATAAATATGCATGAGTTTATAATGAACACCAGGCTATATTCAAGACGGAATAAATTAAACATGAAATAGCTAGTGTTTGTTCAATGCGTAACGGCTTGGTACGTGACGATGGGAAGAGTCGAGATGGCATGACGCTGATGCCTCGGAAGGTGGGTAGGCCTTTAGTTTGGGACGCAATCTGCGCCGACATCCTTGCACTATTTCATGTTTCAAGCACGGCGGGATGTGCTGGCGCTGCTACTGTTGTCGCTTTGTGTTCTTGTCCATGACCCTGTGACGCTGACAACTTCTCGAAAACAACTTGACTTCAAAAAACTGTTTCCCTGTTGTCATTCAAATGGAATAATCCGTAATATTAAAGTAGAAAAACATTTTCCATGCCAGCCAACACGTGTGATAAGATAATGACCCTGTGATGTGATGCGACATAACACCGGTCTATCTGCGACCTTGTTTGAATACTTAAATTTGAATAGTGCAACATTATATTTTTTATGATACTAACATTTTTGTTAGATTGTTTATCGAGATTTCGCTTTGAAATGGTAATGTTGTGAGTGTTTTAAAGCAAATTATTGTCTATTTCTCGTAGCTTCTATAGAATGTTCAACTTTGGTCTTGCAAAGCAGGAACCATCTTCTTGTCCGTCATACTCAACTACTTTATTATCTTAGGCGACTGCTTACAGCAATATTTGTTTGGCATACCCAAACTTTACAGCTAACTTTACGGTTAACTTTACAGGTAATTAGTGACCCGAAAGTCTGACAACCAGTCTTACCAAAGGGTAACCCAGTTCGAACTGGGTTGTAGACAGAATGCCAGCCTTTCCATGTAAAATACTAGTATTCAGTTGCATCTGGTTATACTGGAAGCCGACCCCAACATAGTTGGGAAAACGCTAGACACATGATGTATGATACGGTTCAAAGAAATAAATTATCAGAACCGTAGAAAAAATCTACACATCTTGCATCACGTTCCACCTCTAAGGGTCTTATTCAAATTGCAGCTTGTTGAATATAGCCTTATAATAAATGATGATCTCATTATTTCCAGAGCTACACGCTGCCGCTAAAGAAACGGTCACACTTGCAGAGCAGCGGTTCGTGAGCAAGCAGGACGAGTGGCAGTTCGATAGCAACTGGCAGGAAGTCCTCAACCATGCCATCATTAAGGTATTTTTTGATTTCTACGATATAAGCGGAAGTTGTCTCACAATATTTTACAGCTTTTTGAGCTTGGAGGCAGGAGTTGGACAAAACATGTTCTGGAAAAAAAAACATAAACAGGTCCCATGTGTATAAAAATATTGTCAAAATTGCTATAAGGTAGGTGTGTAGGTGGTAGTGTTACGGATTTCGTTTTGTTTTTCAGGTTATGGATGCTGAAAAACGTAAGGCGGAGAGCGGTCGAGAGCATCAGAAGAGAGCGGTCGCGTACATCGCCGCTGAGAAAAAGGTAAAACATAAATAATCATCCCAATTCCCATCCCAAGAGGAAACCTGTTTCCCAGCATTGGAAACGTTTTAGGTTGATTTTGCTATTACATGTTATATTTTATACAGAGAACAACTAAAGTTCCACCGAGTAGATCACGTGAGGTAGACCAGTACATGACGTTTTGTTTACCATTAAAATACCAAAGTCAATACCTACCATGACGCATTTGAAGATGTGCGCATCGCATAATAATTAGAAGCAACGATATGTTTACTCACATTATGTAACAGATAATAATAAGAACCCATTATCTTCAGGTGACACAGCTAGAAGAGAACCTAAAACGTAATATCATCAAGTCACGAGTTTACTTCGAGGAGAAGAAATTATGCGACGAACAGCTACAAACGCAAAATGAGAAGATTGAGAAGCTACAACGCCTCATCGCTGACGCAAAGTTCAGATATTCAAAGTCCCTTAAAGCCCTTGAGAAGATATCTGAAGAAATTCATAGAATGAGAGGAGAATATCCACCGGACAAAGACACGATCCCTGTTGGACCCAGGGAACCAGGAGTTGGGGCTGAAAGAGACGCTATACATGACGAAGACACAGCCAAGGCAGAACACGAAAAAGACGAAGATTCTAGTCTTCAAGAACTAAGAATGCGAGTTAGGGAACTAGCTTCTAAACCTATTGAGAAAGATATTGAAACTGACGAAGCGTGGGCTTTAGAACTAAACGAGACTATAAACAAACTAGATCAATTACTAATGATGAAGGAGAATAATCAACAGAAGAGATCTAAGTTCACAGAAAGTTCTCCTAGAAACTCAAGCGCGCCATCTACTAGTACTAATAACTCGGGGAAGTACACCCATCCACCAAGTGATAGTTGGAAGACGGAGACAAATCTGACAAGGACGAAATCTATAAGCAAGGATGTTGTCTACGAACATACTAACCCACCGATTAGTAAGACAGAGAAGTCTAAAAGCATGATGTCTCTGGACGTTCTCGCTCTAGCAAGAGACACAAACATGATGGACAGGGAATCCTACCTCAAAGCCGTCATCGAGGACAAGTCCCCGACAGGGACGTATACAGAAAGTAATTCTGACAGGAATGATACTCCTGATGAAATATTGATGGTCGAATGTGACTCCAGTGATTCTAATCAGAACCCAGTCATCAGAATGACCAGTTCCACCGTATCTGATAGTGATAACAGCTAAATATGACGAAAAAACACACGATTTTCGAAATTTTATTTCATTGGTTGTGGATTTTACTAATTTAAAAAATAACTTGAAAAAAAGTGTGCCGTTTTTAAGTTAATACGGTTTAATTTTGTTTGTGAAAAATGCTTTAATTTGATTTCTATTTTGATTTTTTAGTATTACTTTGTTCAATCATGACTAAATATGCAATCTTTTCAATATTGAACGTCAATTTCTTAATGTTAGATGTTTTTCTAGTAAACTTAAAAAGTTAATAAAAATTGGTAAAATGATTTTCGTATTGATGTTTAGTTTAGTTTTGATGGCAGTGCTAGTATTTATATCAATGAAAAGATCCTGATTTAAAAATACTCAATTAGACCTATATGTCAGTCCATATTTATTTTCGTATTGTCTATAAATAAATCCCAATTTTTATCATAATTACTTGCAAAATCATAATGCATTAGTGGCGTACTAATGTCATTAAGATAACCAACGTCACACAAGCTGTTGATTGCAAAAAAACATAATTACTATTATCATACATCGTCATTTCTTTTAAACAATTGCGACATAGTACTTTGTAAGTGTATTGGTAAAAATATTAGCACTGTTTAAGCACGTTCTTAGATGATAATATCTTTATGAATGATTTAGGATGGTCGGTTTCGTAAAAATTCTTTGTAATATGTGCGATATAAGAATGGTCATAAATATGAACATAAAATGTATTGGTTCAATACTCCATAGGAGGAGTGAAATGCACGCGCACTTGTGACTGGCTTTCGTTTGAGACAGGCGTCCGTATCCTATGTTAGTGTGATACTCTCCTCTTTGGTGGCGACCTTCTATACATTTTGTGATACAAGAGATATTTACACACCTTTTTTAAACGCCATTCATTACCAAATAACAGTTTTTCAGTGTTCAACAGTATTATTAATTAACTCTCTTTTTATTATCTACATTGTATGTTATCAAATTGTTTTCGAGACCGACTACTTTAAACATTGCTACTAATTACACTTTTAGACTCGGGTTGCGATGCTCAAACATTAATCACTATTTTAAACTAGTTTTGTTAGAGTTTTTGAATTGCGATAAATGTTTGAACATAGTTGTAATACGGGTCTTAGATATAGATGTAAGAATATGACACTTTCGTTCACTTTTGAGCCATACCAGTCCACCGACTATAGCTCACAAAATAACTACTTTAAACATTGCTACTAATTACACTTTTAGACTCGGGTTGCGATGCTCAAACATTAATCACTATTTTAAACTAGTTTTGTTAGAGTTTTTGAATTGCGATAAATGTTTGAACATAGTTGTAATACGGGTCTTAGATATAGATGTAAGAATATGACACTTTCGTTCACTTTTGAGCCATACCAGTCCACCGACTATAGCTCACAAAATAACTTATTTTAAATCGTATAATATTAAACTTCCGTATCTCTATAGCATAATATGGCCCTGTTGAAGAATTTCCATCTGATATGGTAGAATAGTGAACAAATAAAGGACGAGATTCGCTCGCGCCGATTGTGTTAATTAACTTATACGGAGATGTTCAGCCTGTCGCTGCAAATACTCGCGTGACTTTCTAATTATTAAAACAAATGATGCTCGCAATCGCAGGGTTTCAATGTCGGCAGAGCCTATATAAAACACATCAGGAATTCTATCATTGAAAATATTTTTTCTAATAGTAATGGGCCTCACGTTTGCATTTTTTAAACTTTAAAGCACGATTTGTGAATGGCACAGTTTCGTGATTTGAAAGGGCACTCGCCTATTTTGTATTCAAGGTTAATAAACAATTTTAAATATTGGAGGATTTCATGCTAGGTTGAATAATGAGAAAATTTTGTCACATTGGTGACAAAATTTGCTAGCATTGCTGAGGTGAAGATAGTGATTCTAGAATGTGATTGGCAGTTCTTTAAAGTTGACTCAGTGTCTGATCTAAATATTTGTTTGACTTACCAATTTTCCATTTAATTAACAGAGCTTTATAAGTAAATTAAATATTTTTGACAACTTACGCTATGAAATAACGCCATAAATTTATACCAGTAAAGCGTGATAATCATTGCTCAAATGACTATCAGTCAACGTATAGTGCTGCAAGGTTATTTTAGCACTTGAGGGTTTTTTTCAGGAAAGCGCTTTTGGCCCCACTACGTCGTGACAACAGATAATCGTGTAGTTTTAAGTGTCGTGGCTTGTGTATTTAAATGGAGGAGTTCACACATAGGACGACACGATTACTGTCGTCCACGAGTTTTGCCAACTAAAAACCAACGATAAATTAATCGTCACGACATAGTGGAAACGGGGCTTTAGGGTACATTAGCGAAATTGTCTGTGTAAATTTAATATAATAAAATATTATAGTTTAAAAAAACACGCTTCAGAGTGACGTCATCTTATTTCTCGTATTCATTTTTATTATTATATTCATTCATATTTTTATTCATTTGATACCTATAACATTCCCAATGTATAAAAAATAACTAGCCCGCCGTTGGATTTAAAATGACGTCACTTAGCTAATTATGCATTGTCATCTAAAGTAACCATGAAAGTAAAATTTCAGCTCAATCGGAAACCAGAAGTGGGTCAAATTTAACATCTAAGATTTGTTTACATAGTTACAAGTGAGTCTAATAAAAGCGTACCTTGCGCAAGAAACCTTGCAGCACTTTATCATGTTTGCAGTGCCTTCATTTCTCATTGACATTTTCATTAAAGAAACTTAGCCCAAACAAGACTGGATGAGGTTGGTACTTAAGACGGTTGTAGAGCTAATAAACTAATTATATTGTATGATTATTTATTAAATTTAAAAAAAAATAACACGATAAGGGTTTTCTAACATACTCATAAGTTTAAGAATAATAATAAAAATATATTTTGAACGTCAGCATATTTGTTTTAAGGTGATGCATTTACGAAAATCGAGTGAGTTTTGAGGGAATGGGTTCTTTTTCATTCGTTCAATACTTGCTACTTAAGGTGAATGCTCCGACCAGCCCGCGAAATTCAAATTTGGCCAGTGCTAGGCTGTATGTTGATTAAAATATTGTTCGCGATTGTAAGACGTATGTATTTACAGAATTATAATCATTAAAATCATCAATACAACCCTCCAAGTTCATAAAGGTCTAGCAATGACTTTCATACAATCTAGCACTGGCCTGCAAATTGTAAAAAAAATTGAATTTCGCGGACTACCCTGGAGCATCAGCCTTAAGCAAAGTTGGATTGTACCAATATGGCTATAATAAACAAATATTTAGGCCCACTTAAATAAATCACTCAACGCGTTTAACGCTAAACGTATTAAAAACATGGTTCTGAACTTCTGATTCTGTCAACCGTTTTAAGATTCTTTTTCATGATGGTACGATTTATTTGCGGAGCCTGAAGCATTCTTCAAGTACTTCAATGTGCAGTAGGGATACTCCATGTCTGATCGGGAGCACCGCATTCACACTGAGTGTAGGAACTTTTTGCCGAAGTGTATTTACACCGGCCTACTTGGGTGCGCAATCTATTGAGTGCCATCCATAAAGGCCAATGTAGATCATATTCGGGTGGCAAATGCTCCTAATGTTTGAAGACCAATCATGTTGTAAATATGTTTAGTCCTAAATGCGTTTAGGGATTTGTGATGTAAGCGGGTCTTTAAATAGATTTACTTATTTTCTTATGATTTACTAACATGAGTTTGTTGTGATGTAGGACTCAGTCACTTGAATGTGTTAGAATAAAATTATTTACATTTTTAGATTACATTAGGTTACATACTTAATAATATTGACAGCACGGTAGCATATAAAATGTGTATCCTAGACATTACACATTTAATAATACACAATTACACACACAGTACACATTTTTTGTAATTTGCCTATAAAGAAGCAAAAGGCAAACATTTTCACTGGCCTTAAACGATATCTATCCATAATACCTACTAAATAATGGTCAGTTTAAACAGTGACAATGGGGAGGCTAACTGTGGAACTAATGGCGCTAGCATAGTTAGTACCCAAACATCGTCATTGGTTGAAAATGTCGTAATGTCATTTTATATTTCAAAATAACTTAACCTCATTGGTCAGATTGAGACCCACTATGGTGGCGCCATCTGAGATTTACTTTGCCTTAGCCACCCCATTCTGTAGGTGGATTTTACATTCAACAAACATTATTTACGACAACAACTATTACCCCAGTTTACGGGTTTAACTCAATACCAGTTAAACTTACAGTCACTTACGGGATATCTTCCGTCAAACGTGAACTCGTGTTTACGGAATATGTCCCGTAAGTTAGTGTAAGTTGAGTTTTAAAGCGAGTTCTATATAGTTAGTTTGATTTAATCTGTAAGTCCACAGAAGTTCTCGTGTTTTCAATAAAATTATTGTTCTAAATTATTCGTGTTCTTATTTATTTCCCCTGTCGACGATAATCACAAACATTTTTGTGAATATAAAAACGGCTCTGCTTTTCAAAAGAAATCAGGCAAGGATCTTTTTTGGCACTTGAATGACATTTTAGAAGGACGTGTGTTTACGGGTCAACCAAGAAGTTAAAGGGCCAGACTCTACCAAAGCGAGTTATTTACACTTCTCGTCTCCGCTTAGCTTTCGTGGAAACCATTGAGCAGATGAGAGATGCCTCATATTTGTTTAGGCCAGCCTCTGCACTCAGTGGCCAAGCCTGGGTGTCAGTAATGCACCGTGGCAATGACGGCGTGTGGCGATCGGCGTGAGTAGCCTGTACACACATCTGTACTGGTCTAGCCAATACCGTACGTTTCGCAAATTCTATTGAAAAAATAATAATTTAAAAAATTAAAAAAACCCGACTGCGTAAAGAATAACTATTATCTTTAAATAAAAACTGAAAAGAAAAAAACAAGTTCAGGAAACAGGACATATTGACTGCAACAGTCGGGACCCATTTTGGATGTAATGATTTTAGTCTAGATTATTTAATGGGTCCCGACTGTTGCAGTCAATATGTCCTGTTTCCTGAACTTGTTTTTTTCTTTTCAGTTTTTATTTAAAGATAATAGTTATTCTTTACGCAGTCGGGTTTTTTAATTTTTTAAATTTTTATTTTACACTATAAAGTTACTAGGATATACCATTTTAAAATCATCATGATGAGCCCTTTATCGAGCCGTTCAGGCTGCAGAGCGTGCCAAACATTTGAATTTGGCGCCAAAAATCCGCCATTTTGTTTATTTTTTTATACCCAGTGTCACTCTCACAGTAAATACAAATCTAACGACACCTCTCAAGCTAAAATCCATCGAGCCGTTCAATCTGCAGAGCGTGACAAACATTTGAATTTGGCGCGAAAAATCCGCCATTTTGTTTTATTTATTTTGATATACCCAGTGTCACTCTCACAGTAAATACGAATCAAACAACACCTCTCAAGCTAAAATCCATCGAGCCGTTCAAGCCACAGAGCGTGCCAAACAATTATACATACATACTCTCGAAAAACATAACCCTCCTTCTGGCGCAGTCGCTTAAAAACAAAACTGTGATATGACCGCGGATTTTAATAATCTGCCTAAAGATAGCTTTGTAACTATTCTTCCTAAGGCATGTTGTGCTTGCGTTTGCACAACATTTTTAATCTCTCATTTCAGCCTTTTGCTAGTGTTTGGCGTGGCCAGTAATATTAGAGCTGTGCAGTCGTTACAGGTAGTCAGTGGCCCCAAAAGTCTGACAACCAGTCTTACCACGCGGTATAATTTAACCTAGTACTATAGTTAGTACATCTAGTGATTATGGAGGTCAGACAGGCAGTCGCTCCATGTAACATACGAGTATTCAGATGCATCTGGTAAGGCTGGAAGCCAACTCTAACATATTTGGGAAAAGGCTAGGCAGATGGATGGGGGTGAATATAAAATAAAAAGCAAATGATTACTCCACATATATTTGACATCTGATATTATCAACGGTCCCTTAGAAACAATAGCTTACACGATCTACATATCATCACGGGGGTTACAGAGAGGAAGGCACTTCTACAAGGTTTTACATTAAAATCGTTTAATTTGGGTTAAAAATGGCTACAGAACTAGCCGATTAAGATTTGTCGAAAGAATAGCTTAAAGACATTGAATTTGTATACGTTTTACGAGTCAGAGACGGTGAGAGTCGTAATAAATGCTTAAAGCGATGATTTTTATATTGACATCACGCTCGGCAAAGGTTTTTCGCGTCTCCAGAGTTCGTTATCTCGTACAACGCCGATGGTCGCTAGACAAATATTATTTGCGTCACTTAAAATGAAAAAACTACGCATGTCTAGCACCATTCTAGACAAAAAACGTACTTTGTTATGTACAACTGGTGAATTTTATGACCCCTTACAAACATGGCTAAGACTACTTTTATTTACATAAATAATATGTTGCTATGATGATTATGAGGTATGGAAATGGAAGGTAGTTTAGACTTTGGCTAAAACTACAATAAAATTTGACTCTATTAATTAAAACTACAAGATTGTTACAATCGTAATGGAAGTTAAATACTGCAATATTATTTCTACTTTCTTTAACAATTATAAATACAATAAATAACAGACACTGCTCACGCGCATCCAAGTCTCCACGTTTATAACATTACCCTTCCTTTTCTGCAGTCGGGTTAGAATTGGCCACTCTTTTCTAAAACATCCTGTTTTTAATTTCATTTAAATTATATGAAAGACAGCAAAAATGTTGATTAAAAATTAGAAACATTAAATGAGTGCCCCAAAAAATATTATAACATAATTTGTACTGTAAAAACTAAAAAATGCGAGATATGACGCTAATCAATCTGCATAGACATAATATTGAGGTCCAAGTTAATTGTGTCATCAATAATTTAGTTAAAAAAATACACTCACTTAAAGCTAAGTTTGAAGTTCATACGGCAAGGAAACGATTGAAATAAATAAAATATATGTAGACTACCATGATTTATCATAATTATTTGTAGTTAAAACTGTGGGACTAACTAAAGACTAAAATAAATTATCTAAATCTCAAGAGTTGGTAGTAAGAATTTCAATTTTAATCTCAATAAAGATAGTTTGTAACTATAAACGAGATATCTCAATTTTTTATGTGGTCCAAGTATGCACTAAGCCGTATGAACTTAATATTACCACAAAAATAATAATAAACATATCTGATCATAAACATAGCCTTAAAAATAATAAAAACAACATTCGACTATCAAAAACAAATATCATCATAAAATAAATTGTATAAATCCATTCAGTAAACATTGAAAGATTAACTGTGATTTTCAATATCGTAATATATAAAATAACATAGCAATATTGTGCTTAGATTTTAAATCAAATAATGTATTACTGACGACGGTCGCCATTTTGTACAATGACGAATCATACGTTACACCGACGACATAATATCTAAGTTGAATTAAATCTATAAGCACAGGGCAGTGTTAAAATATTAATAATATAATACTTTACCAAGGTAACGTTATTTGAAATAAAACAATATAATGTGCTTCTGCAGTGCACAATGCTTTTAAAAAATACAGTACTAAACAATACTAAATATCTAAATTAAAACTTTCTATACATCGATGGAAGTTTGAAATGACGGGGCATGAAGCGTGTCCTAATGCACGCTTCATCGAAGATCAACTCGAAGATCTATCTTCGAGTTTCGGCGCTGATATGGACGTTGCAAATCCAATGTCCTTTACATTTCAAATTGCCATCGTCGGCATGTCAAATTCTAATAAAACATCATAAAAACATTATGCACTGTGATAACAATAGTAAAACTACACCCACAGTGCTTCAACACTAAAAATATTATTTCACATGATAATAAAAATATCTATTATGATCTACTACTACTGCCATATAAACCGATTAGTAACTATCCGGACATATTTGTACGATAAACGCAGACTAAATGCATCGTTATGAGGCGCCTCCCTGCGAGTTCAAAACTTCAATATTATTAACATTCCGATAATCTCATTATTTGAGGCGAATCCGATAAAGAAATGTGTAAATTAAGGATCTTGGAAGTGAATAGCAGGAATTTTTGATGGAAATGAAATGGAAATAAAGTTGAAGAAATTATCTGCATGCCATGTATCATCATAGAAATCTATATAATATTGTAACATATGAAAGTAAACTAAAATAGTTTAGTTTCTAAAATTCTACATGACCATGCACAATGGTCCAGTTTATGGAATAAGTGCAGAAACCAAAACCCTAACATAGATAGATTCTACATGACAGCCACCATGAAGAAATAAGATTGGCAGCCCAACAAAATGAAATCGTACGATTATCTCAACATTCAGAAACAGGCTAAAGTCCCAAACAACCTGGATTCGCCATCACAAAACTCGACATATCTAAACTACAGACATTTGGTCATGAGCTACATTCAACTATTATATCTTGGACTTGGGTATAGTGACCACCTGGCGCCACCAGGGGGCGCGCTCAAATGCTCCGGGATGACTGAAGAACGCTTTCTGGATGTTTTGGTAAAGCTGTGAAAGGGAAAAGGTAAGCTTAGTATTATTTTCTATCGTACCGTCAAAGTGGCGTATTGGCGGCTCTACATCATTCTGAACCACATAGAAATTTCTCATCGGTATGTAATTAATAAAATAACTGATGTTTCCAACGAAAGTGCAACACCTACATGGTCAAAAAAAGACACACATACGACTTGTCGAATCGAAGCGTTGTGAATAGGTATGCAGGTGCCTTTCGGCTTCGTTAGGAGTCTTTTTACACCCTTTTACATCCATGACTCGGAAACAAATGTCCATATGCTCATCACACAAAACATTTGCCCCTACCGGGATTCGAACCCGCGACCCTAAGAACGTAAGGTAGCTACCGTAGGTTAGGTAGCTACGTAGGCACACTACTGCTGCGCCATTCGGGTCAGCAATGGTCTAAAATTCTCTAAAATTCTATACAAGGCTGCGCTTGCCAACTCAAACAATAAATCAGAAACATTAAATTTATTCATGAATTATTGGAGATAGGGTCACTGACACCATTCTAGAATGAAAGAATTGTTGAAACGTATGTGTAATAAATACGTACGTTGCCATCGCTCTTGCCGAGCACGGAGTTGAGCACGAAGTCAGTCGGCGCGAGCGCATCCACTACGCTCACGATGTCACCCTTCAGCTCGTTGCACAGCTCTAGCACCGCCTCCCGCAGTAATCGTGCTAGAGATTCACCCTGTCAAATAAATATAAAAAATATAAATATCGCTGGACATTACACACACCGCCATCTAGTGCCACACTAAGCAACGAGGCTTGTGTCGTGGGCACCAGATGGTACAAACAAACCTTATTAAAACAATGTGTTTGATGATTTATTTCTTATCGTTGCTTATTTTATAAAGAGTTGGTCAGATATAAAGAGCAAACGACGCCGACGTCAAGAAATCAAATCCGATTATTGGCATCTTGAGAGCTGAGACAATTAAATAATAGGTAACTAATGATTGCCCTTAAGTTAGAGTAGTCCCCAAATACATTTTTTAATTTGTAACATTTAGTTTACTGTGAACAGTTGGGCTTTTAATGTGTCTTAGCGTAGCGCGAATTGCAAAAAACATCAAACAAACATACCTGTGAATAGCCTCCTTGATACAACTCTACTAGATGCTGATCCAGCGACCACAGCCCATACAGACAGAACAAGTTGGTCAGCACAGGCCGTAAACTCTCCTCTTTTTTGTCCAAAGACTCCAGGAAGAATATAATCGCCAAATATTCCGCATACGTTTTAGTAAGGTCCCTCCATTTGTAAACTTGTGACTTCGCGCGCGATTCGAACTTTGATAAACCTTTAGCGATCTCCGATTCATATTTCTCGTGTGTCTCCTTCAGTAAGTAGCATATTAACCATCTGTAGGTTGTTGTTATGACTGTGGAAGTAAGAAAGTTAGGTTTAGTTGTTTCACGTAATGCAGTAAAACTATATAAACATATATATTTAAACTGTATAACATGTTATTGCGTTTTAGTTTTCAGTTACGACAATAGGTATACACATAATATTTATATAGGTTTTCAGTTACGATAGTATAGAAAGAGTAGTAGACCAAGGATTGAACCTTGTGGTACACCAAACATGTACAGGTACTTCAAACGATGTTATGCTGTTAATATTTCCATATTTTCCATTTAAACCCCCTGAAACGAATAATTAACAAAAGTACCAATTTGCAGACTGCAAAAATACCAATTTTATGTAACATAAAAATAATGAACTCAATCAAACGCTTCGGTGAAGTCAAAAAACCAAGAAATCCGGTTTCTGTAATCTCTAACACAATTAAAAGCTCACTCACACTCTCTAGTCTTCAGTTCATCAGTCCTGCTACACCGGAACTTCACATTGATCCACCTCTCCCAATCCTTGAGGAAGGTCACAGTATTTAGGGGCGAGTCAACGGTCCCTCCCGAGCGGGCCGAGTCGAACTGTCTGAGCAACCAGTTGCCGGTCTGTTGCGAGAGGACGTTGTTGTCGCCTTCGTAGGTGACGGTCGCTTCATGGTTGCTGCGGATGTCTCCTAGATTTGCACACTGTAGAGAGAAGATTATTGAATTTAGTCTGGTGTAGGATTTTGGTGAGCTAGGGCTCGCTTCTTATCTACATCCACAAGTTGATCAAGAGTGATCTATTAGTTCAATCCAGGCTTTTCGGAAACTGGCCGATAGTATCCGAATTGCTTCCACATACATGACACACTGTGATCAAAGATTTTCAACAATGGTACTGCTGTCAGCGGTGAACCAGTCATCGTTGTAAACAAGCTTGTTGGATAGTTATCTTTCATGTCCTTTTATGTGCATATTGTTGAAATACAATACTGTTGGAGGTCTCGCGTCACTTTCTCTAGATGGTCTTTAAGGTTTCAGTAGAAATCGACCATCGACGGATACATGGGTATATTTGTCGTTAAAGTTTGGAGCTAAATTGATTACTGTATTTGCACTGTATGCAATTTTGGATGGTCAGGCGCATCTTCTTTCGTAAATATTTATATAATGTTTACTCACTTTAAGATATCCATGTCCACCACACGCTTCACGGCACTGCTGGGCGGCTGACAGTACGGTCCACGTCAGTAGCGGCTTACTGCACGATACCATCGCGTGGATCTCTGATACTGCCTCACTCTGCAATCCAATCATTTAAAACGATATAGTTACATTTGGTAAAAACTTAATTTACCTTGTGGCTAGAGCTTGTGGTTTAAAACGTTAACATGAACGTTTAAGGCATACGACGAAGCACTCAAATTACGTTTTGAAAGCCTGTTTCTTTGTCTGAATCTAGAAATATTCGAAATGACTCACCAAATTGTCTACTTTCATCCCCGCGTTCGATTTTTCGACGATACTTAAGTATGCTTTGCTAAAGTTTTCTATGTACATCCTGAAGACTACTGCGGCCGCTACATAACCGAATAAGCGCCATTGCTGCAAAAATAAAGAGCGTAAAACATAATTTTCCCAAAACTAACTTTGCCAACTTTCATTTTGGCCAAATCACAAATCACAAGGATTGGTCCAGGTGAAGTAATTCTTACTGACTAAAATACATTATTTAGGCCTTTTTGTTTTTTTTTTCGGATGGGAAATCATCAAATGACTCCTCCCGCTCTGGGCCGAGCAGGAGGGGGTGTCAGACTTTTACTGACTAAAACCCATCCATGTTCCTTCATCGCCCTTTGTGTTCCGGGGCCACGGTATCTCTTTCGAACAGTCCCGCAGCCCCGGCAGCACCCCTCACACTCCTGCTTGTCGACACGGCCCGTCGTCATGAGCCGGCCGGACGGCTCGCTAGCCCATAGCCCACCGTCCACAGGCCCGCGCCTACGGTGCACGCCCGGGGCGTCTCCCGCGGCGGCCGGGACGCTGTGAGGTTCTCTCCCTCTCACGTTCCGCCACCTCCTTCGCTAGCATGACGATGTACGTAAGTCTCATAGACATTTGTATCTAGACCTCAGATCAGATCAGAGTACCAGTATTACCAGGTATTACCCGGTACTAACTGGGTTGTGGAGGTCAAATAGGCAGTCGCTCCATGTAAAATACTGGTATTTTAACTGCATCCGGTTAGACTGGAAGCCGACCCCAACATAGTGGAAAAAGCTAGGGAGATGATGACCTCAGATGATATAAGAACAAAATTGTAAACTAACATGCAGTTCGTACTCGATGAGCGAGATCTCGTTGTCTCTCTCGCCGAACTGCGCGCGCGTGGCCGCGTACCGGATCGCGATGGTGACCGCACTCGCTATCGAGTGGCAGCTCTCTTGCATTATACCGATACGACCTGGAATTAAACTTTTCAAATTAAATACCATCACGTAACTTCATGCCTGGTTGGCCGTACTACAAATATGCTTTCGTCCTTCAGAGCAAAACTGGCAAAAATGATAAACTGAAAAATGCTTACTCAGGAATGCTACCCACCCGGTAAAATTTTGGACTCATGATCAGCAGTTTGACTGGTGACCGTCCCACTGTTTGACAGCGTATCGTTTCAGTAAAGTTTTCTCCATAGACGAGTATAGAGTAAAGAAAAATGGCCATTTTCCCTAGCAACGAGTAAGCAACTTCATCTATTTTAGGGGGTAAAATTTACCTACCGCAAAATTTCAAATTCAGATGACACAATGTTCTCGCTAAACCAACTAGAAGTTTACCTGCTGAAAGGTTCTCCAGCGCCGCCCCCAATATCTTGGAGGGATCTGAGAAGGAGGACTCGTAGATTCCCTCCTCCGTGACGTCAGCGGTGCGGTTCAGCAGGTTCTCGCGCGGTATCCTGTACTGGTTGAACATTATGAACCTGGAACAATTGGTGACATAGTTGGGTTTATTCTCAATGGTAGGAAAACCTTGGTGACAGACGAGCAAAAACTGATTATAATTTCACTTTTCGGTATATGTGCCCGAAAAGGTTGAAACCTTAAAATGAAAACGGAAAAAAATTGGACGCAAAAGCAATTTTCGTGAGAAATAACATAACAATAATAAAAACATAAAATTTTAATCAGAACAGTAGTTAAAGACACTTTTAAAAGTTGTTAAGTGTGTAAACACTTGCATTCACGAGCACCAATATATAAATATTGGTGCTCGTGACTGTACATTTCAATCTAGATTATGTGTTTATTTTATGTAGGCTTGTGAATGACCATTCTGGCTAATTTTCTGTTTTAGACAGACTGGTCATAAAATAAAATATCCATTTTGTGATAAACAATGTTTTATCAATTAACACACTTGACGACCCAAATGGCGCAGCGGTAGTGAGGCTGCCTTACGTTCATAGGGTCCCGGGTTCGAATCCCGGTAGGAGCAAATGTTTGTGTGATGAGCATGGACATTTGTTTCCGAGTCATGGATGTTTATATGTATAATAAGTATGTAGTTACAAACAAAAAGTATCTATGTAGTAGATCAACTCTCTGGTGTCCACGATACAAGCCTCGTTGCTTAGTGTGGCACTAGATGGCGCTGTGTGTTGATGGCCCCAGCCATATTTACATTCAATCATTCTTTACATCATGACTTCATGTATTAAAAAAAAACTAAGCCTATGTTTACACGCGACAAAATCATTCAATCGCGTTATTTGTCTATTGCATACAAATTATTAATTACAATCAAGCAAGTGTATGACAAATCCCCTTATCATCAACTTGCGAGACAGTTATCTTAAGGTTGATTATCTGAATTAAGTCTACGTGAGTATATTAGTAATGATAACTATCTGAAATTTTCCCACAGCTATAGGCAAAAGCGCAAAACCGTTTACTCATACAAAAGTTGCCACGCTTACTCACTGTTGAGGTGTTGATGATTTCAGATTCTTAAGTCTACAGTTTCTGAACAAAGTGACGTTGAATAGCGATTACGAAGATGGAAAACTCAAAAATGTAGGTATAGTTCAGTTCAAACTTTATGGCGGCTCGGAAGTTAGCTGCGAGTGACGGTCTGCGCAATAGACAGTCAAGACAATACGTCCTGTGCGTCCCGCTAAAATTGTGTTCTGCGCAGCTTTACGTTAGCTGTTTTGACCGTCACTCGCGGCTATCTTCCGAGCCGCCATAAATTTTGAACTTAACTATATTGGACCTACTGGGTCCAAACCGTGTAATTGGAAGAAACATCGATACGATAAGAAGAAGAACTATATTGCATTGACATTTATGTAAGCTACCGAATATTTGATGTCAATCACGTTGAAAGACGTGGTAAAATTAAGACTTGCTTACGCCCTCAAATTTGCTTACGACTCGTGTTTTCCATGTAGCACACGTCAGTCAAAAATGGAAGTATTTAAACGTGAGGGGTATACATGTAAATCAAAGGTAGGTACTTATAAAAATTCTGAATTTGGCTTAACGAAATTCTAAGTGAGCATATGACTGTATAAGTTATTTTTTATTCGTCGATAATACCCCCATTAAGAAGTGAAGTCCCTATACCGGACGAACACTTAAACATAAAAACCTGTATTATGCATGACATTATATTACATAGTAGCTTATGCCCGCGGCTTCGCTCGCGTTAATTCAGAATTTGACAATCAATTCGGGTTGTACTCTACTTGTAATAATATACATAATTCAATTCAATCATGATGTGATAGACACGTGGCGCCATCTATTATCATAAGAACGTTACTGTTGTTTTCCTCGGGAACAGTACTTTTTTTCGGGATGGTCAGTTTCAGGTTGTTCGGTTCAGTGGTTTAGGCGTGAAAAAGTAACAAACAAACTTACTTTCGAATTTATAATATTAGTTCATCATCGGTTCAATCAACTTGCAATTTTCCTCCATCGCTCAAAGACAAATGACGTCATACAAAATTATTAATATCAAAAAGGGACGGTTTCACCAATCAAGATCCAACGGACAAATAATAAAGACACCTTTATTTATAACAACATAATCCTTCCATTACGTGTTTTCAGTGAGTCAGAAGTGCTAATATTGGACGAATATTACGTGATGAAAATCAGGCTGTTTACGCCTTGTATTTAAACGCTAGCACACCGGCAAATCGAGACCTATTTTCATTGTTAAAAATTTAAATCTGTTAAACGTTGAAATAAAGTCGAAAATAAATAACTAATCAATCAATGAGTAAAGTTGACCGAGGTACACGCAAACATTTAAATTATTGGATTTTATCCGTGCTAAGCGTCAAGAAATTTTTTATGACAATTGTTCATTTTTACTGAATCCTTCGTTTAATCTTCTCAGTACTTACTTCTCGTTACTTTTTGAAGCGACTTAAGCACAGTGATAGCGCACAAAATCTTTGGTACACGGTTAAGTTTAGCGTGAGGTATGTACGCTAGCCCTATGTCTATTGAGTTCGTAGAAATACCGATAGTGTCTTTTAGAATTGAGGCCAGTCGTCTGCGGGCCTGTGGACGGTGGGCTATGGGCTAGCTCGCCGTCCGTCCGTCTCATGACGACAGGCCGTGTCGACAAGCAGGAGTGTGAGGGGTGCTGCCGGGGCTGCGGGACTGTTCCAAAGAGATACCGCGACCCCGGAACACAAGGGCGATGAAGGAACATGGATGGGTTTTAGTCAGTAAAAGTCTGACAGTCCCTCTTGCTCCGCCCAGAGCGGGAGAAGTTATTTGATGATTTCCAATCCGAAAAAAAAAAAGGCCAGTCGTCTGACCTAGAATTTCTGGAAATGCGACGCTGAATAGTGGACTTCTTAAGCTACGAGTACAAGGTAAGTATACCAAACTAGCGACCCGCCCCAGTTTTACACGGTTTTTGCAAACTTCACAAAACATCTAGATTTCCTTATTATTTGCAAGTTTAATACATATTTATGTATTTTCGGAGCTCCGTCACCGTGAGCATGCGAACCTGTTTACAAAATCGAACCTTGTATTGTTTCAGGCACAATTGAATGCTCCCGGTGGTGTGCACCATTATACATAATTCCACCGAAATCTCGCGGAAAAAAATATCTTAAAGATTGATGAAAGCTACATCACAATTCGTAGCGCAATTTACAAGAAAAAGTCAGCCACACAGACAGACACGAAAAACGATTTTAATGTATATTCTGTATCGATACGAAGCAGACAGATAATAGTTTCATTAAATCTTCTAGAACTATTTCAGCCAATATAATCATTAACATACGATTCCCACTGACTCATACTATGACCTTGTGAGATATCGCGGCAAGTTTACATATGATATCGTTAAAGATAACTGATAAAAAATGAACGCGCGATTTTAGAACATACTGGCAACCTTGATAGAAATTACGCGAATTTACGACTAAGACCATGTGCACAAGAGAGTCAAAACGTATTTACAACTAAGACCATGTGCACAGCAGAGTCAAAACGTATTTACGACTAAGATCATGTGTACAAGAGTCAAAACGTATTTACGACTAAGACCTTGTGCACAAGAGTCAAAATGTATTTACGACTAAGACCATGTGCACAACAGAGTCAAAACGTATTTACGACTAAGACCATGTGCACAACAGAGTCAAAACGTATTTACGACTAAAACCATGTGCACAACAGAGTCAAAACGTATTTACGACTAAGGCCATGTGCACAACAGAGTCAAAACGTATTTACAACTAAGACCATGTGCACAACAGAGTCAAAACGTATTTGGATAAACTTGGATTTTCGTATACGAATAGCTACCCACTACTCTTTGGTATGGGCAGCTTCATCTTTTAGCTTCAACTTTTAGACTGACCTACTTCTGACAATTCAAGTGTATGTTAATCCGGTTACTGCTTTTATTGAAATAATGCAATAAGTTTGATATTTGTTAACAGGGTCCGTTCCATTTGCAGCGCAGGTCAAGTTGATATAAAGCAACGCACATAGTTCAAAATTGCATGACGCTTCATGTCAAATATTGAACCCCCTACAGCATGACCAGTTTAAGTTTGCCGTTTAAAGGTAGCGCTGCTCGTCAAGAAAAAATTACAAACGGGTATATTTATTTTTAGTTCTGTATCTTGCCGCGTGCACAGATATGTTGGTCGATACACAGACAAAGCAATACAGTCGTTAGTAGAATGTTCGTTTTGACGCAGAGACTTAACTAATGAGCCGCCATTGTTTTCACAGAGCGATAGTCTGCTCTATATCAAAAGACATTCTTAAATTTTGACTCAGATCTGCACACAGCCTAACAAAGATTTGGTCTGTAAAAGATTCTGGACTTTGAGACTAAGATTCATAAATCATCTAAGACCTTATCTTCGGAATTTAGACTTTGAATCTGAACTGTAGTTTTTTTTTATTTGGCAGTGGAAGTATCACGCCATTATGTAACTCGTATTATTAATGATTATTTGATAACCTAGTTACTTTCCTATTCTAGGTGTGCATTCACGTCGATAGTGAATCATTATCTTGATAAGATGTTTTATGTGCGTGCGTGTTGATGAAATGCTGGCTTCTAGTTCGAGTTTTATTCCATAGTCCTGATTCGTTTGGCTATTTGCGAGTCCAATGAAATTAATCTGGAGAACAAGAAACCAGCCAAGTGCGAGTCGGACTCACGAATGAAAGGTTCCATACCATCGTAGTAGAACTAAGTGGACAATAGTTAACAACAGTTAGTTATAAGTAGTTTAGTGGGCAATAGTTAGAGAGGACATTTTAGTTTTATTATTTTTAGTTACAACGGCAACAGAAATACACATTCTGTGAAAACTACAACTGTCTACCTATTACGGATCATGAGATACATCCCGCTGACAGACAGACGGACTGCGGAGGCTTAGTAAGGTCCCGTTGGTTACCCTTCGGGTACGGAACCCTAAAAATCACGTAAAGTTGAAGCTAGTAAAGTAATTTCCTGCTGCAAATATGGCCTTCAGGAAATTAAACTTGAAAAAAATGTTACACGTGTATCACATTTTCTTTGAATTTGATAAGAATTTATTTTAATAATAAAGATATAATAAAATTCTTGGATATTTTTATCAATTGACATTGTGGGACTTATAGCGGGGTTTCAAAGTAAATAAAGATCGTGTGCCACTTAAAATAATAGCCTATATTGGTGTTAGATGACACTAGAATTATACAGGGTCAAATTAACATAGCTAGTGAAACTCCACAGACATATTTTTTACCGGGTTTTCAGGATTCCTAAAAATAAATTGCTAATTACAGGAATTTCGACCGAAATCACCGAAAACCCGGTCCCAGCATGCTAAGTACTATTTCGTTATAGAAATCGCAATAGCCCCTACATTACTCAATCGTTACCGCGAGTGAACGCCTCAGTCTGGCGACAGGATGCGCACGCGCATAGGGGCCGCGTTGTCTTCTATATTTGCAGTTAAGATGTCATTAGCGGTCATTGCCCTATCCCTAATATCTCTTCGTACGAACCAAAACAAATAAACCATGTAGGTATCGTTTTTCATTAGAAAAAATGTTGAAGATCACGATTTAAGACTTGAACAGGCTTCACTTAAAGTACTTACGGGATAATATCCGTGATTTTCTTTTTCTATGAGCAGGCTTATTTTTGGTATTTAAAGTTATGAACATGTAAATAAACGTAGGTAAGTCAATGACCGCTATTGACATCTTAACTGGCAGCAACATTAGTGGGACACCTATTATATTTATTAAGGCTGTGGGGTATCTGCTAAATTAGCAACTCGAAAACGAAGTTTGAACCTGTGGTGGTTAAAACTTCGTTTGAAATACTGTTAGAATAAAGTTCTAATCAGCTTGCACTACAAAATGGTTGTTACGTCAGTCACTGCGGGCCGAATAGTGCGAAATGAGTGGTTTTTATTTAATTGTAGCCTAATAAAAAATCATTAGATCAAAATGCCAATTGTACACTCTGTGAACAAAAAAGTGACAAAAATTTGTGTGAAAAAAAAAGAATTCTAAAACTTAATGGCGTTTAGGAGTAGTTACGAAATTTCAAAGAAAAAATGCTTCACTTTAAATATTTTTTTCATTTAGTAATAAGTTAGAATTATTTCAATTGTACCAATTAAAGTTTAGAGTCTAATAAGCAACATATTTTTTTTTTGCACTTTACATTAAATATTCAATCATCAAAGAGGAGTTATGAGTAATACAAGAATATTGAGGAATGTGAAAAAGGTGGGTTTTGTTATCTATACCAACTACACTAATATTCTATAGAGGTAAAGTTTGTGAAGTTGTAGGGGGTAATCTCTGGATCTACAGAAGCGATTTTGAAAATTCTTTAACCAATAGAAAGCCACGTTATTTGTGAGTGTCATAGGCTATATTTATTACTAGAAAAATAAGGGGGTGAGGGGTGAGAGGAAAATAAATGTCCACCCGTACGAAGCCGGGGCCCTACTCTCTAACGTCCGTCCGTCAGTCCTTCCGTCTCTCTCACTCGCACTCATCTGCAGACGTGCGCGAGAGAGACGGATAGAGACGGACGGACGTTAGAGAGTAGGGCCTCCGGGACGAGCCGCTAATCTTTTATATAATATACAGGTATATAGGTACTTGAATGAAGTAGGTACTTATTAAGTAATCGATTTATATTTTATGTGTGAATTACAACTTCAGTAACAGCACATACAGCAGTATGGAAAGGAAACCATGAACAGTTTCAGCGAATCATTATATCTAAGTTTTATTTTTTACCCGACTACGGCGAAGCCAAAAGGAAGGATTATGATTTTAGCAGTCTATGTATGTAGAATAGAATAGAATAGAATAGAATAGAATTTTATTTCGCAAATATGGGTAATACAATACAGTTGTTATGACATATCAAAGTTCAGCCATATTTTACCATTCGGCATGCAAACATTTACATTATTTATGAAACATGTACTTACATTTTAAAGACCAGATCGATTTAATTATTATTATTACAACTAACATTAAATATATCAGCTAATAAATTATTATCATTTTCATTACAATTATCATTCAATTAATAAATTATCATTTTATTACAATTATCATTAAATTACTAAATTGTCATTTTTGTTACAATTATATCATTCAATTAATAAAATATCATTATTATTCAAATTAATCAAAAAATATATTTTTCTCTGTCAGAAACTCATTTATGCTATAGTACACTTTATCTGTCAAAAAATTACGTAGTCTACTCCTAAACACACATAACACACACACACACACATACACACACACACATTTAAATCTTTCCAGCCACTTGGCAATTTATTGAAAATAATAGGGGCCATGCAATAAATACTTTTGCGCATTAAAGTGGTTTGACATGATACTTGACAAAGTTTGCTATTGTCACGCCTGTTCCTTGGGAACACATCAGCAAGGCGTTGAAAACGACTTGGATTTTGCTGTACAAACATAGCTACTTCGAAAATATAAATACAAGGAAGGGTCAAGATATTGTATTGCTTAAAATAGGTCTTGCAACTGTCTGTAGTTTTAAGTTTAAATAATGATCGGATACATCTTTTTTGGGCCTTAAATGCTATGTCTCTATCAGTTGAGTTCCCCCAGAAAATGAAGCCGTAGCGCAGGTGAGATTCAACTATGCCGTAGTAAGCCGTACGGAGTGTTTTGGTATCTACTATGGAGGATAATCTATATAAAACATATGCAGATGAACTCAATTTTTTACACGTCATTTCTATATGTGCTTTCCAATTTAAGCTATAGTCTATTTGTAAACCTAAAAATTTTGTCTCTCCCGCTTCCATAATATTGTCATTTTTGTAATGTATGTGAAGATTAGTTACGCCAGGAGTACGCTGTCTGAAGTGCATGTATGTAGGTACGTATGTATGTTTTCAACACACTTGCTCGTAAGGTGAGCCTTACTTCATCGTTCTTAGGGCCATAACCGAACTATAACTCACACGTGCATAATACTATTACACACTAGTGCATAATAGAATTATCCCTACAAAGTTAAATTAGTACCTAACTGCAAATTATATGCGAGTAAACAGAGCATTTTCAATTAAACCGGGTAATACATTTTTTTTGTAACAACAAAAGAGGTTTTATGCCGCTGAAAATCCATTTACAATTTTGGAATAAATAAATGTGTCCCTAATTGAGCTGAAAAAATATTTATTATTATCAAATTATTTATAATTCACAAAGCAATACATGTTTGTTTTTTCCTCGCAAGTGTGTTGAAAAAGTGCGTATGCAACTCGTGAGCAACTTGCTCACTCGACACTCGGCTGATTTACGCCCTCACACACGAGGCTGTGGGTGGCAGTGGGTGCAGCCTGAGCCCTACGGCTCGGGCTGCAACCCACAGCCTCGTGTTTAATGAGCAACTTTGCTCACTTGTATCATAATATACTATTGTATTTACGTATGTTCCTCTGTAGCGCCTAAACTATTCATCCGATTTTGATGTGCTACATTTTAACCGTCTTCAAAAATAGGAGGAGTCGATTTTACCTTGTAAACCCCGAATTTAATTAGAGGATGATTTTTCAGATGTCGGGTTTTTTTAGTGGTACCGTATACGAAACAAATTCTTGTTTATAATGAGCCGGATGTGTCCCACTGCACGACAAAGGCCTGACTATACAGGGCGTCCCACGGATATGCCACATGGAGGGAAAGTACCTTGAATATTGTAGATGGAACATTTTACTGAAAGAAGACATTAACTGGATTGTGGAGGTCAGATAGGCAGTGGCTGCGTGTATAATACTGGTATTCAGCTCCATTCGGTTAACCTGGTAGCCGACCCCAACATAAAAAGGCTAGGCAGATAAATTAATTTGATAATATAATATTTTATAATAATATAAATAATAATAAAATAATAAGTAATAACAAGACAATAGACAACAATAGTTTAACAATAGTAATAATAATAATATATATATACTTTTTTTAATAATATTTTATATATTTTTTTTAATAATATTTTTTTTTTTTTTTTTTTTTATTCACTTTGTCCTGTGTGTTCCATGTGTGTTGTTGTAATTTCTAGTAGCTATGAAGCTACTAGAAATTATTTTAAGAGGATAACACCGTTATCAAAAGCTATAATTAAGCCCATTATTGATTCAAACAGCATAATATATTATATTCTATAATGTTCTATTCTATAAAATTCTATTCTATAATTTATTCTATTGTAGGAGGAGCTCGTGGCTAAATAATAACAGCCGCTCGGGTCGTTCTTTAGGTTAAGCCGTGTTTGCCTAGGTTGGTATGTGGATGGGGTGACTACCCATTACATACTGAGTTTCCTCCGTGCCTCGGAAAGCACGTTAAGCAGTTGGCCCCGGCTGTCATTTGTAGATCTTTGACAGTCGTTACAGGCAATCAGTGGCCCAAAAAGTCTGACAACCAGTCTTACCACTATTACCTAGTTTACTACTACTAACTAGGTTTTGGAGGTCAGATAGTGTAGTTGGTCTTACCAAGGGGTATCGCATTCCCCAGTAGTAACTGGGTTGTGGAGGTCAGATAGGTAGTCACTCATATGCGGTTGGGAAAAGACTAGGCAGATCATGACGTTTGTAGGAAATTTTGTTTTTTCCTTTAGTTACTGTGCGTCCCAACTTTCCAGAGGCGAAACATTTACATAAAACATATTGTCTGATGAGATAAAAGATTAGAGAAATAAGAGATTTCAACATGTTTTATGCGAATGTTTTGCCAGTGGGAATGCACAATTAGGTCTCATAACATTTTCCTTCCTTGAGTCTCATTGGTACACGCATTAAAAACATGCTGGGTTTTTGTCTTGTCTCATTTATTTATGAACTGTGCAATGAAAATGTGATTGTACGTGGTGATTTAACATAATTGTGGCGGTAGTTACGCATAATACAAAACAATAGTAGAATAGCCGATAGCGGAGTTTTATTCACACGGTACCTAACTTAATAGATAATAATAATAAAGGATTTAATCGAAGCAAATTTTAGAGCTGTGCAGGTGGCATACTAGTCTAACACCATTTCAGTTTTTGAAGAATAGTTTTTCTTTTTATTCGTTTGGTTAGTGCCTCACCTGCCGTGCAAGTACGTAGGAATCGATTCGATAAATCTGACAGTCATTCTCGACAAAATGAGTTTATAACAAAGATAAAAACTCATTTTGTCGAGAATAACTGTCAGATTTATCGAATCGATTCCTACGTACTTGCACTGCTGGTGTCGGAGTTTTAATGCCGCCCATGGGCCTCTGATGTGGCTTGAAGAATAGCTATTACATGATTAGAAAAAAAAAAAAAAAAATATACGGTCAGAGCGATCAGTCTCCATTTGATTAAGGACATGTTAGATCTACCAAGATACTTAGTTCTTCAAATATAATTAGAAGGCTGTACCCATTCAAGTTAAACTAAACCTATAATAATATTAGGTAAACAGAAACCCAGAAAAATATAGCTGGATACGAAAGCACACGACCCCAAAAACGTAAAAAGTATTAGAATCATGTCTCACCCATTATCAATACCATTGACTCCGATCTTCTCCCCCATATCGCCCACAATCAGTCCAGGATACGTCTCCAGGGTCTCAGGGTTGCGGATAGGCACCAGGAACCCGTGCAGGCCATGGTTGGTGCCGTCTGGAGTGATCAGCTGAGCGAACAGCAAGGTGTGGGTACAGGTTCTACCTGGGGAGCAAATGCTTACTTTAGATTTTTTTATTCTTGCTTCGTTGGTCTAGTCTGCGCAAGCGCACCTGCTGACCATGAGGTTGGAATGTGTTATTGTCTATACTAATATTTTAAAGAGGAAAGATATTATGTTTGTTTGTTTGTACCGAATAAGCTCCGTAATTACAGGACCAATTTCACCCTTTTTTTTGTCCAATGGAAAGCTAAATTATCAGGAAGTAACATAGGCTTTAAATTATATTTATATCATGCAAATTGGACGAAGTCGCGGGCGAAGTGCTAGTGTTAACTAATGACAGTGGTGTGATACTACGTTATGTGTGTGTTTATTTACATACATAAACACACGCCTTTTGTTCATAGGGGTAAGCAGAAACTACAGAATCTTTAATGTAATTACTCAAAACAAAAAAATTACATAAATGTTGTTCTAAACATTCGGCCATGCTTGATCGCTTTCTTGTGTTTCAACTGTTGAAAAATCCCTCCCAATAATGATGAGCCTTGTATGAGAAATGTTTGTTATTTGTTCAGATACTCAAACGTCGATAAATTATAATTAGGATTTAACCAGTCTTTCAAAACTAATTGCAGGACAAACACATCTTTTGGAAATGACAGGAAAATATTGTCCAATCAAAGGTCATACACCTGAACAAAAAGGGTTTTGACCTTATGCACATAAAATACATGTATTTATTTTAATGATGGAACGATGAAAGGTGCAAAGAAGACCCTTAACAGCTTTTTAATAATTGGACAATCATATAATCGAAAATTACGTTATTTATTTTATATCTCAAAATAAAAAGGCATTCCGCAATTTCATATTGCATTCTTTGTTCTTCTTTACGTGTCGACGTGTCGATGAATTCAAATTGTATTAGACCAGTAAGTAGCCAGCTGCACAGCTCTATCATTAGATCTTGAAAGGTGCAAGTGGTTGTGCAGGATACGCAAGACAGGAGGTGGAGCATATCCTGCGGAGGGGCTATATTATTCGAAATATTATTCGAAATCTATTTCGAATAAATCGAGGACACCCCATTTAGCCAGATTATTTCGGCAGAGGAGAACCTGGGCTTGCAATCGGTTAAGGGATATCCTGATTGGTTACTGCAGTTCGTATCTGAGCGGCAGGTGTTGCTCAACTCAGATTGATGCACAATCGATCAATTATCTAAACTTTCTCCTTTCTACTTCAACCAGTTTTACTTGTACTACTAAAACTGTGCAAGCAACAGGACAGGCAGGACACGATATCAAATGTCCCATACTCGTAGTAGCAGAGTCATCTATGAATCTCCTCCTGAACAGGTGCTGATGGACGCTACTGAAAGTGCCAAACTCGTCGCAAAATTTTGTGCTGACTCACTTTTAATCTTATCGTCATCGACACGCTAAGACATGCCATGCCATGCTTTGTTCGTTTTTTTTTGTTAAAACAAAAATATTGCAATGAGTTTCTTTAAGAACTTTAGAGGTAAATTGAGACCAAACATGAATGCAATTGTTATCTAAACCTCGTCATTCAAGTTATGACTCGTATAGGTATGCTAACATGGGTAAGCTAATACAAGCAACCTCGATTCATTATAATTGTTTGATAAAAAAGTAATAAAAATCAAAACAAGTCTTGTAAATGACTCACTCGTAATTGCTTTTTTTTAATGAACTGATAAAAAGAATTCTTGACTCGGGTAATACCACTAATTACTTTATTAATAGGCTTTAAATTAATGATGCACAAGTATGACGAATTTTGAAATGCGCTAATACCTGCCGTTAGGGGCCATCCTTTAATCACGCAAGTGAGGTATTTTAGGCCACTTTTATAGGTCCCCCTTGTTTATATCGTGAGGTTTTCGCTTGATTGGTTTTTTTTATTCATTATTGGTAAAAAAAATATTCGACTTTTTTTTTTTTCGCCTCTCGAAAAACACACGTAAAATTGAATAAAAGACGACCTCTTAAGTTCTGTTAGAAATAGAGCATATTGTATCTATATGTAGTTCATATTTCTAGTGTTATTTACACTCTACGGTATTACAGACGGTACAGTTTTAAAAAAACGTCAAAGGGTGTGTGCCGCCCATTTGTCACATGTAATAGTGGGCGAGCATATTACCATCATCATCTGCCTAGCCTTTTCCCAACTATGTTGGGGGTAATACGATACCCCTTGGTAAGACTGGTTGTCAAACTTTTTGGGCCTCTGACTACCTAACGACTGTCAAAGATCTACAAATGACCACCGGGACCAACGGCTTAACGTGCTTCCCGAGGCGCGGAGGTAACTCGGTATGTAATGGGTGGTCACCCATCCACAGACCAACCTAGGCAAGCATAGCTTAACCTAACGATCGACCCGAGCGGCTGTTATTATTTAGCCACGAGCTCCTCAGCCTATTGTCATCAACCGGGCGTAAATCTAGACTCTGTGGCTACGCCTAAAAAATCCTGATGGAAAACCCCAATGACAGTGGCCGACCCGGGAATCGAACCCAGGACCTCATGCTCAGCAGTTGGGCTTGCGACCAACTGTATGTTGTAGACTGTGTGTTGTAGACCAACGAGGCAGTCCCCACTAGAGGTAACCTGTACATGTTACATTATAGTAAAATCATACTTTTCCCCCTTGTGAGTTGACAGAAAATACTACTACACTACAACAGCCCATAACGTCCACTGCTGGACATAAGCCTCTCCCATGATGGGAGGAATTTGCCATAATCTCCACGCTTGGCAGGCGGATTGGAGATCGCAGTGATGAAAGACTAACTGCTGCCCATTCTCTGGTCTACGGAGGCGCAAGGTGTTCTGCCTCAGACATTAGTCGCCTTATACGACACCCGTGAGTGTAATGGGTTGGTTCTATTCTATTCTGCCGGATACCACACGGCTATCTGCCGGATACCACACGGCTAACTACTGACAGAAAATACAGGGTGTAAAAGACGTCATCACGAAGCCGTCAACCAAGCATTCTGTACATCAAACTAAGTAACTTTGCGCAAAAAAGATTGCTGGGAAACGACTTTTTTTTTTGGGGTGAATAATCATGTATTGTGGTAGAACTCAATGTAACGCATTAAAAACATTGTGCTGATGGATGGATTGAATAGTACTTGTATTTAAAAAAAAACTTGTCTAAAAGTTGGAACTTTGACCCCCAATATCTCCGGAACTAGAAGGTTCCCAGGTATGGTGTAGAACAAAAAAATTATCGCAATGACGGGGAGAACAAGTGCTTCGTTAAAGGTGTTTTACATCCTTTATAGAACGCTACCTCTGCGATCGTTACATACTTACCTTTCGCTTCGTTCACGCTCATAAATCAAAAACAATATAACTTTAATATCTGTTATTGCATAATATTTTGAATTCTCTGCATTAAACCTCTAAATTCCTTAACTATCGCGATAAGTTTGATAACGAGGTATACAATATTACGAGCTGCTAGTAATAACTAGTTAATAGTTAAACAAGTCGTTAAAACATTTGCTAATTTATTATTTTTTAAGCAGATCTCAGAAGTTTCATTATTGTCGTAAGTGCGTCGTGTGAGCGTGGAATGAAACAAAAACACAAACAAAGATTCACTCGAGTGAATCTTCTGATATCAGCTTCATTGTTTTATTTATATTATTTGTTTCTTTAATCGTAACTATAACTTGAGTATAAAACAATCGTTAATATCTTTTTTATGGTGAAATAAATACTGTTTTTATTACGTAAACACTGATTGAAAAACACAAACGTAACCTTCGCATCACAAATAAATAAATATCGCTGGACGTATGAACACACAGCGCCATCTAGTGCCACATTAAGCAACGAGGCTTGTGTCGTGGACACCAGATAGTTGATATACTACATAGATACTTTTTGTTTGTAAATACATACTTAATATACATATAAACATCCATGACTCGGAACCAAATGTCCATGCTCATCACACAAACATTTGCTCCAACCGGGACCCCGAACCCGGGACCCTAAGAACGTAATGGTATTTACTTTCCCTGCACAAATATTTGTTTCGGTTCAGAACCACGACGGCTACGCCATTTGGATCGTCAACAACATGAGGGTACTTGAGTATTTGGGTCATCAATCAGCCGAAATCAACATGAAGAGTATCAGCGTGTTTGTCTCTATGTCTCTCAGTATGTATAGTAGAATACTAAGATAACGACTGACGGAATGATATCAAAGTAGAAAACATCAAATTAAAATTGACTAGCGACGTAGAGAGATGGGGATAGAACTATTGATATGTTTTCATAACTTACGTATAACTGTTGGTTAATATGCCTACGTCCGTAGCTATCGGTGTTTCTATAAACAAAGTTAGCTTGAGATATCCTTTCCGCGTCACCTACCTGTCACTTGATTTATAAAAAATCAATGAAAGTCTTTTCTGTGACGTTTGTAAGCAAAATGTCAAACAGACAGAGATAGCAACCTACCGAAACTTGCTAGTAAGTTATTAAAAATGGCCGAGGCAGGAATATAAAACGATCGCGAAACAACTTAGACGGATTCTGAGAGATTGGCGGTGAATACCGCACACAAGAAAGATAGGAAGGCTATAGGGGAGACCTTTTCCCAGCAGTGAGACACCACAGGTTGAAAAATCGAAAGATATGACGTCTGTGGAGTTTCACTAGCTATTTTACTTTGACCATGTATAACGTGAGATTTGGATGACTAGAAGCATTATGATACTAATTGATTCTTTTTGTCAAGAATTTATTCTATGAATACTGAACAACTGGCTCACCTACACAATAATGTACTAGTATTAGTGTATCATTACGAGCAATGCCATTGTGCGCAAGAGTCTATTGAGGCATATGTGGGAGGGTAGCAGCTTAGCAAGCGTAGTAACCTCTTACTAATTAGACTTAATTGTCTTAATTGAACGCAGAACGTCTGTTTTAAATGGTGTTGAAATACTAGCTGATATTGTGTCAAATATAGCTTGTGTGTTCATAATTTTAAGATTAATTATTTTGTTTTATTTTGATATACCATAAAAGAGAAAAAATAGATTCTGACATTAAAGCCCGCATGAAATCAATGCTAATAAGTTTGGAAGGAAACAGAAATTTAAAAGAACTGCCAAAATGTAAGCGCTATTTGTACCAACTAATTCTCGGAAGATAACAAATGGCAGATGCTTTTCAAATTGGGAGCTATTTGGGCCTTAAATAGTCAAATAAGCCAAATCCAAGCGACCTTGAGCACATAAGCGCTGTAAATAGAAATTTGAATTTTAAAAATAGCGTCGGTTCAGTTCAATTTCATTGGCTAGCGCCGCAAAACATCAATAATTTCACACCCACAGTACAGTTAACAGAAACAAGTCAGAATGACGTAAATAGTATGGTAAACTGACATAAATGCATATTTTACTGAATTTTGATGAGATAGTCGAAGTCTAGACTAAGATGTAGCGTTCGTTTGCTTGATACATATAGAACAAATACATGATATTAATAAGGCTAAGAAGTATTCTACTCATGTTAAAATTCGGTGGATATTATAAAAAAATGGAAGGATTTGTTATTTAGCTCTAACGATCTTAATCTAAGGTAGGTTTCCTTTTTTGGCTACCTGACGCATCCTTAGACTTCTATGAAATTGATTAGATTATTAAATAACTAGAGAATATTGATCATCGATTACTACCATTACATCGGTGACCCGACAATCGTATATTGTCGGGTCACCTCTATGTATGGTCAGTTATTGGGACATTATATGCAATTCTAACAAGATCCACATCTCACAAACTTTCCTGGCAGATGTTGCACTAATAATCAATTTACGTTACTGGCGAGTTACATCGATAAAAATGAGCGTGAATTAACTCTAAGAAAAGACACTTCAGGTTTTTAGGTCGCTGGAATCTTGTAAAATACCTGTCCACAAAACATCATGTCAAAGTAAAAAGTTTACACAAAGTTTTACCTAGATTACCAACCCAGCATTTAGCCGCCTCGAAGTCAGGCGTGTGAATGACGAAATGCTTGTTCTGCGGGTCGTACGTCGCTGTGGTGCGCATGAGTCGCGCGTCTGACCCGTGCGCGATCTCCGTTAACGCGAAACTTGCCAGCGTCTGTTGGAGATAGAGGTGTGCGAGTTGAGGGGTCATTAATGCAAGATCTTTTGAGAGTACGGTGGTAAGAAACTCGTTGGAATCTTACTAAATAACGGATTTTTACGAAGAATCCTAATTCATGTGTGTCCAAAAAAAGGGGGATTAGATTAGAAGGCGATTGGAAGTGCTAGATCATGACACCGGTATCATGATGTGATTTAATTTACATTACTGTGAAATTCTTGGGGGGCTTGCCAAGACCTCCGTCACCAGTGTGGGAGAAATCGCTTTCCCACTCATGTAGTAAGTTAGGTAAGGTAATAAGTTAAGTTAAGACAATACTATAATAACAGGTGGCGGTAGGCCCCCTGGTGGTATTTTAGTGCAAACCTTAACTGTACTGTACTCTCAACTACACAGAGTAAACGTTTTTACAGGATTGTCCTTACTTAACTTTCAAACATGACCGTGGTCTCGTTAATCTACTAAATCAAGGCCAGGGTCAGTGTCCGAATGTGCGATATTATAGGTTTCAGTACTGAAGCATGAAGCTACGGTTAAAGAACTAGATATTTAAAAAAAAAAGTATGACTGGCTGAGTGATGTACTCATCGTACATAGGCCTGAGTCACATTTAAAATCATCGTTTTGCATTTTTATCTATTGAGCATGGTTATTTTTAATGAAGATGCCTCGCATAAGTCATCAAATCTCAAGCGATGTAGACAAATGTCATGCAGGCTTTAGACTACAATACTAAAATGGACAACGCACAGCAAAAAAATATCATTGAGAAGCAACAGCCACAGTAGCCACCCTCAATCAACTCCGCCTATTGCAGTCTACTGCTGACCGCTTAGCATGATCACCGTAGACACGAAAGAGAATCGACAAATCTTTTGTTCATCTGTCATTGAATCGACAAAATGACAGATGAACAAAAGATTTGTCGATTCTCTTTCGTTTCTACGGTGGTCATGCTACGCGGGCTGGACATAGGCCTCTCCCAAGCTGCGCCTCAATACCCTGTCCTCCACCTTCCGTATCCAGTCTGACCACCAGTCCACCTTTATAAGGTACTCGGACCAGAAACCAACTTATGCAGACAAATTAATTGTTACTACAAATTGTGCTTCTCTGCTACCAGCATAGCAAAGCAACGTCATATTTCGATTCTATATGAATTGTCGGTCATTAGATAACGCCCATACAGAGGTATTGTTACTATGGCCATGCTATCTGACCTTTCTGTACCAAAAACATTGACCTCGGAACTTCGGAAGTGACATAACATTGGCATTTTTTGCGAGTGAGATAAGTACTTGTACACGAGGCGGTTATTATTCGTATTGTAATGTTTAAGTGGGCGGTTTCAGTTATTGAAAGTATCCCCTTTTTTGCAATTTTGTCATACCAACGTAATATTTATATAAAAATTAGCTTTCGCTGAACGCAGCGTTTCTCAACTTGAGGTCTGAGGACCACTTGGAAAAGAAAGCAAGATGTTCGTGGACAAAATTTAAAATTACATGTGTCCCTTGCCTTACGAGTATCTATGATCTTTTAAAAGTACATCAGAGAATGCTTTGAAAAAAAACTGTGGGGTTGACTTACCTCTCTGTTCACAAAGGTAGATTCGTAGAACTTATGGTGCCTCTCAGTGCCAAGCGATAGTAAGGCATTTGAAAACAAATATATGCCAATCGCCATTTTGACAGACACGCTGGGGTTCAAAGACTGCACAGCTTCATTTATTGTCATTATCGTGCGTGTCTGAGGAAAAAATACAATTTTAATGATATTTTTCAAAATAGTACCTATTCAGCAATACAACAATGATTAATGGAATGGAATTTTTGTCAAAATAATTCTTTTGCCTAGAAGTAAAAAAAAAAGTTAGTAATTATGTAATTGTCCTTCAAAAGAGATATGAATCGTTAGTTTAATGGCTTTTAACTCCATTAAAAGACTTCCGTATGACGGTAAAGGGAAGAAATTATCAAAAAATTATTAAAGAAATTATTAAAAATCCACAAAGAAGATTTTAGATTTACTTAGTTTGATAAATACAGTGATTCAAGATTAATCGCAATATCAAGCTTTTCAGAAGTGTCTGAATTCTACATGAGTAATTAGGTGACTGCAGACCTCCCAAGAAAAGCATGCGCTTCGGCAATAATCGTGTTTTTGGAAATATGGACGAGAGATGATGAGATTAAGCATAGAGCTGTTACAACTATGGAACTACTTGCCTATTTGTATTACCCTGTCAAAAATATAGATTAAGAACTCTATGTAATTCCAAAATGGTTTTCACAACTTTTGAGGGACAAGTGACAATTAATGAATGAACTTAAAATACCAAACACGAAGATTACCGAAGGATATCTTTTCAAGTTTAACTGTGCTCCTTGCTACTGCCTTTGGCTCTACGCATATAATAAACAAAATTGTTCTTTACCCTTCGACTATAACTAGAGTTGACCATTTCTTTAGTGTGGAATTTGTACTCATTTATTTTCTTCAGCTGAAGTTGTGTGATGCGTTTCTGCTCCTCCACTGTTGGGGAGACGGAGTTGTGTGCGAAGAGAGGGTCCTTCTCCAACGTGTGCCATATTTTGTACTGTAACAATGAATAGATTGTTGAAAAAAAAAAATGAGTCGTCGCGGGACGCCTGGGAGGTGTGAAATATTAAAATTATTTTGTACAAGAATATGCTTAAAAAAGAAAGTCAATATAAAAAACAAACATAAAATAAAAACAAAATGACTCGATTCACAAAAAGAAATTCCTTATGCTGGAATCGAACTCGACGTCACGAGATTGTAACCCAGCGATGTGCCCCGAGACCAGCTGGCTTGCTGTAAATCGTGGCGAATATGTAGATCTTATGCTGTTCAACAGGTCGGTAATGTTCGGGATTCTTCGGGCCGGGTTGATCGCCACGCTCGCCACGCGTTTTTCATTTGTTTTTTTGGTTTACCCGCGCCTATAGAGGTTTCACATCAAAAACCCTTTTCCTACCTTTGGGGTCATTTTCAAGTCTAACTGGGTGGAGCTGAATACCAGTATTTTACATGGACCGACTGTCTATTTGAACTGCGTAACCCGGTAACTGAGTGATATGATTTACCTTGGTAATACTGATTGCCAGACTTTCGGGCTTCTGACGATCAGTAACGACTGTCTAAGATTTAAGAACCACAGCCAACGCGGCTTTCCGAGGCACGGAGGAGTTTTGATATGAAAAGTTGGTAATTGATGGCAGGCGTAGCTTAGCCTGTGCGCGAGCTGCTTTTGTAACTTAGCCACTAGCGCCTCAAAAAATGTTGCTCGGATGATTCTAGCGGAAATTACTTTAGTAAGGGCAACTTCAAAGGTAAGGTTTTTTATTGAGAATTTATTTTTATTGTGCAGCTACTTTTGTGCTTGTCCACTTAGGACCGTGATAGTTGTTGACAATGATAAAGGTGTTGAGAATGAATGATAATTGATAAATTAATAACAATCGAAGAAGCACTTCAGTTGAGTCACTGAAGTAGTTTACTTCGGGGCTTATCGTCTGCGAACTTATAAAATAATTATGTCAAACTCTGATCGAAATGCACAACGTCTAATGATTGAACATTGCATGCCTTTAGCTTGATAGTAAAGTCAATACAGTTGCATGCAGTTGCACTATCGATAAAATCGTACGTTATCGATGACAATTTATTTGCATTAACATCGGCCCTGAAGCAGTTCTGCCCTACTTGACATTTTTTTTTATTTTTAAGCTACTAGTTTCTATTAGCACTAAAATTATAAACAAATGGATACAGTGGAACAACAAACAACAAAAACACATTAACTAAAGTGAAGTGTCTGATATTAGCCTTAGTTGCGTTAGCTAACAGTTTTTTTTAAATAAATTCCGGGACATAGAGCAGCAGTTGCATTATCGCTTTTCCGTAATGAAAAGTACTCAGAGACAGCCGAGGCTCGAGGGTGCTTATCCGGGATATACCTTCCCTCAGGCTTGACGAGATAAGTCACAGGATTAATGTCAGCACATTTTAGACTTATTTGACAGGGAATTTTATTTGGATCGAAAATCCTGGGGAAATCGCTTTATGATCAAAGCGATCATAACAACGACAAATAATGACATGACAAAAATATAACAGGAAAGCGTATAAACAACAAATTTGAATAACAATTAAAATGATTCCCGGAACATAATTGTTATTTAGTTAGCGGTATTTATTTCAATTGTTTGTGTTGTAGTATTTTGTAAGTCAGACTACCAGTCTTACCAAGGGATATCGTATTAACCAGTACTAAAAATAGGTTATATGTATAGCCAAATACTGGTATTTGGCTGCACCCTGTTAGACTGGAAGCCGTCCCCAATACGATTGGGAAAAGGCTAAGCAGATGATGACATAATTAATAATGAGACACTAATTGTACCAACAGACAAATAAAAATGATGTTGTCATTTTTATGCAACATAACAAACGGACTCCTAATAAGGAAACTTGATACACACATCAACACGGTCTAGAGATATTTTTAAAAAAGCGAATTACTATCAATGTGTTAATTATTTATATGACATGTATATATTTAAAAGATACGTTATTTAATATTCTACCATTTTTTAATAATGGTTAAGGTATAGATTAAAATTTCAGGATTTTATGGAAAAAAAATGAAGCATAGACGGAAACCGTATATGAATGAACTTTTAATTTGTGAGTAAAAACTGAAAAAAATAGAAAAATCATTTAATTTGTGTTTATAAACTTGAAGTTAGTAGTCTGAGAAAGCGCCCATGATGTTCATAACACATCGGCAACGATTCGGCATGCTCAGAACAAGGTTGTCAATGTCTTGCTGCGGAATATTGTCCCATGTCCTTATGAGGTGCGCAAAAAGTTGATCTTCTGTAGCCAGATTTTCAGGAACTTCCTTCAGAGCTCTTCTTTGCAGCATATCCCACGCATGCTCAATGGGATTTAGATTTGGCGATTGAGCAGGCCAGTCTAAGGCCCTAACATTATGTGTATGTAACCAAGCTGCTACCGTTCTCGCCGTGTGTGCCCGGGCATTGTCGTGCATGAGCAGGAAATCTTGCCCCATTTGTGTTCTGTGGGGCAAGATTACGGGCCCCAGCACCTGTTGGACGTATCGTTCTGCCGTCATATTGCCCCGCACCCAAACGAGATCCGTCCGTCCTCCAAGACGAATTCCTGCCCAAACCATAATTGTTCCTCCTTGCGTATGGGTGAACTTCCTGAGGGTTCTGGAGACGGCTCCATCGTCCAGGAACTCGCCAAACACGCGTCCTTCGTGAATCTGGATGGAAGCCGAACCTGGATTCATCCGTGAACAGCACATTGGACCATTGGTCACGGCCCCAGTCCACGTGGTTCCGAACCCATTCTAATCGTCGTCCACGATTGCCTCTCCGTAAAGGTGGGACCCGGAGTGGTCTACGAGAGCGTAGATTGCTTTCATGCAGTCGCCTTCTTACAGTTTGGTCACTCACAAGCACTTGGTGTTCCACTCGCAGCCTTTGGACCAATTGAGTCGCCGTTGCATTTGGTTGTGCTCGCGCAGTAATTTGCAAAAATGGGTCTTGTCTGGGGGTAGTGATGCGACTTGGCCCCCGGTGCCTCTCCGCTACTTTACCTGTGGCACGATAGCGTGTCCACAATCTTGAAATTACATTTTGATGGGTCCCTATGGCCTCAGCAACATTACGCTGAACAGATCCAGCTTCCAGCATTCCCACAGCTAGTAACATCTCCGCCCTCGTCAAATGTCGGCGTTGCATGGCTACAATACCTCAATTTTAACTTTATCTTTCGTTTAAAAATGAAAAAAAACTGTAACTAAACGTAATTCGTATTGTTTTCTAAATTTCGCACAAATGAAAATTCCCTCTCCTATACATCAAGACATTTTTATGCCACCGAAACAAAAGAATTTTCAAAAATTTGAATTTGGAATTAGTCTGAGATAAATTACAAACAAATCGGTGTATAAAAGATTCCAATGCGGCCAGTACTTTTCGAGTTATTTAATTGAGTATGAAATATCCCTAGACCGTGTTGATGTGTGTATTTTTATCACGATGGCTTAGTGGCATTTACGGTAGGTACAAAGCTTTAATCCAATATAAGAATTGTCCGTAGTTTAGTTTAGCCGTGAATATAAAATCGATTTATATAGGATTAGTAACAGAAGTCAAGGCAGATGTCTGTTCTGATAGGAACTTCATACAATTTTAATGCACTATCAATAAATTCTTTCAGGCATATGCTTATTAATAACTTCTCAGTTATATACATATACGGAAAAATAACTAGGTATACTAATTTTCGAATAGCAGATAGTTATTAGGATCAGTATACGGCTCGCCGTTTTAATCTGAAAACACGATACTATATGCAATAAAGAATAATTTATTGTTTAATGTCGTGTCGTGAGTTCTAGGCTCCTTCGTTCCGTTTACATTTTGTAACACAAATAATATTTCCGTTACAATATTTTTTTATTAATATGTAGTAAGTATCGTAAACGAAGTATTATTTCACCCTTAAAACCATATAACTATTTAAAACGAGCCTTTACGTGTTTTACAGACAGCCTGCGATCAACAATTATAATTGTTGATCGAAGCAGACAGCAATAAACAATAAATTAATTACTGAAGGCTATGAATAAAATCCATACTTAAAACTAGGGCTACCCTGACGTTTTTTTCACCATGACTTGAGTTAGGAAATAAGATGCTTTTTAAGGGCTTTATACAGGGTGGAATTTTGTAATGCCACCTGGAGGGAAAGTACTCTTAATACTGCAGATAGAAAATTTTACTCAAAGGAAACATTCCTTTATTTTTGAATAGAAAGCAAACTGCATTCAAAGATTTTCGAAAATTCTCTTCTCCCACACACGGGAATCGAACCGGTTAAATCTGAAAAAATTATACCCTGTACTTTTATTGCATCGATCGTTAGGGTCAATTATAAGGATGAAATCTCTCTAACGAACATGATAAATTAAATGAAAGGAAAACCAGGAAATTTAAAGTTACAAATTCAAAGAGTCAAGTTAAAGCTCTTTACCTAACATCCATCTTTTTTAATGCAGACTCCTTTGTGACATACTCGTAGCTGCGTGTATGAGGTAATTTAAATATGGAATGTTAGATTATAAATTGAAAATTAGATTGTCACAGTTGTTATTCACATTTGATTGTTTTTACAACTCATTTCACATTTTGTCTCACGGTGAAAATGGCTTATCAAGAACAGTTTGATTTAATGGAAGCTTATTTTTTAAATAACAAAAACGTGAATCTAGCTCTGCGGTGGTATGGAGAGAGATATCAAGACCGACAGGCACCAACTCGGTTCGTATTGAAAAGAATGGTAGAAAATTTAAAGAATACGGGTGGTTTCAAGAAGAGACGGCAAACCATTCAGCAAAACTATTTCGATTTTGAGCTAGATGTTTTAACATACTTTGAATCATTTCCGAAGGCTTCAAGTAGAGATGCTGCCGATGAATTAGGAACAACCCACACTCGCGTACTTAAAGTGCTGAAAAAGTATAAGTATAAATGCTATCGTGAAGGTCGGTTGGTGCAAAAATTGCATATTGGGGATCGTGAGAGACGATTACAATTTTGTGAAAACATGCTTGGAGAAATTGACCGAAACCCTAATTTTTTGAGTAACATTGTATGGTCTGACGAAACCAACTTCAGCAATAATGGCATGTACAATCGCCGCAATAACCATTATTGGTCTCGAGTGAATCCTGTTCGTGTTCATGGAACTAACAATCAAGTAAGATTTTCTTTCAACGTTTGGTGCGGAATTATGAGAAATAATGTAGTGTTAGTCCACGTGTACGAAGGTCATTTAAACACTGTCAAGTATATTGAAATACTGGATCTCTTAAGAAACGAGTTAAATGGTTTCCCCGAGGAAGAGCGAAATCAAATAATTCTACAGCAAGATGGTGCTCCAGCACATAACAGCAGAATCACTACTGCCTACATTAATAACCATTTTAATACCTGGATTGGTACAAACGGCACAATCAGATGGCCTGCGAGATCGCCAGATCTCACCCCATTAGATTTTTTTTTGTGGGAATATGTAAAAAATCAAATTTACATGAAATCTTATGCGAATGACAACGAGTTGAGAGTTGAAGTTCAGAATACGATTTATAATATTCACCAAAACACTTTATTAAAGGTTACTAGAAATGAATTCGTTAAAAGAATAAATTTGTGTATCCAAGAGAATGGAGCCCATTTCGAGCAACTAATTAGTTAGTTTACCATTTTTTGTAAATAATTAAATTAATTTAAGATTTCCTGGTTTTCCTTTCATTTAATTTATCATTTTTGTTAGAGAGATTTCATCCTTATAATTGACCCTAACGATCGATGCAATAAAAGTACAGGGTATAATTTTTTTCAGATTTTAGCCGGCTTGATTCCCGGGTGTGGGAGAAGAGAATTTTCGAAAATCTTTGAATGCAGTTTGCTTTCTATTCAAAAATAAAGGCATGTTTCCTTTGAGTAAAATTTTCTATCTGCAGTACAGTACAGTCATTAAGAGTACTTTCCCTCCAGGTGGCATTACAAAATTCCACCCTGTATACCTCAAATGGCTTAGCATGATCCTCCGTTACTCCTAAAATACTGCAGCATTAATTTTAAAATAAATATATGGTAAAGTTGAGGATTAATGCTAAGTCCTATGTGTGACGAAAACACGATTCCATAAACTTTTCTCGATAGAAAAAAAATCCAAAGTTACCTCTAAATCGAACAATAAACCGCTGGTATTCAAAAAGTACTTGAAATTAAATTATGAATTTTTGCATACTAACTGAACTAACTATAAAGCAGGTCTTATGTGTTTTATTTTTTTAGTGTAATTAATAGATTTTTTGTAAATCGCAAAAAACCACTCATTTCGCACTATTCGGCCGCAGTGACTGACGTAACAACCGCTTTGTAGTGGAAGCTGATTAGAACTTTATTCTAACAGTATTTCAAACGAAGTTTGAACCACCACAAATAGAGTTGCTAATTTTAGGGCCTTAAGCAGTAATTACGTCCCTGAAAGATAATTTCGCGGCGGTGTTGCAGGCAAAAGTTAGTTGACCAATAAATAACGGTGATACAATTTCAGGGTCATATCGGATCACGTGTTTGTGCGGTCATGCAAGATTAGACATATTCCACTAATGAGCTGATTAAACAAGCTAACGGGGCAATGTATACTTTATTTTATGGTTATTTAACATTAATATGAGGGGATTGGGTCGATCACCATCGTGTCAGGCTTGGATTTGAAGATGGATCTCGTTTGATTACAATAGGTTAATGTTCTTATGAAATTAAAGGATGATGTTGTAGATATTATTTTTGGTGCTCCTTAACCTTTTGACCATAGTCTACTAGACAAGCAAGCGCGTGCCCTGTACAACAAACGACTCAAATATGTGACAAAATGGTAGGTGAAAATGTGTCTTGGCGTGGAGACGCGTGCCTTTATGCTCTAGCGGTCAAAAGTTTAAGAGGATTATGTCACTCTGTCCCGCCAGTAGGGTAAAGTGGAAGTTTAAAATTTGAATGTCCCTTTAAGACACTAGATGTTACAAAAGGCTCTCTCGGAGGCAGGTATTTCGAATCCGGATGACAGATTTTACAAAAACATAGTTTTAAGTTTTGCCCACATTTGCGTTCTTTGTCCTATTTGCCTTTCAATCATTAATCTTTGACGGGGATCCCCAGTCTTATCGATGAGTGCCTACGTAGGAAAATTACTCCAGATATTTATATTTTGATCTCAATACATAGTCATACTCGTAACGCCGCAAAATGAGTTATTTACCACAAGATATGTACAGAGCAATATGCATTAACTGTGACCCCTAAATTTGCTTCGGCATCAACAAATTTTATTTACCATCACAAGATTGATATCTAAAAACTTAACAGTGGGGATGATTAATAGAAATATTACAGGATCTCAGATCATCAGGAGAAGCGCACATAAACTAGATTAGAGCAATGGGTAACACTTTATTCCGTCACAATACCTTCACAACTACGTATTTATATCGTGCATCTGTATGTACTGCTGAATTTACATAAAACTTGTTGCAAACTAAATTTCTGTCTCTCTTTCCCTGTACTATTTCTCTTTTCTTACTTGAAAAATCCTTTGTCTCATCAGACGCAAAGCATCGACGAATGACTGATTTGGTTGTATCAATCTAGTACTCCTGATGCGATGATGAGGTCTTAAGTAACACTCGGAAGTTTAAAACCAGTAGGTTCCAAGTTCTGGGTGGTGGTTTCAAGTTCTGGGTGTTTCGGATGCCATTAAGAAGGGCTTTTCTGCCAGAATAGGTGCTGCCGCATATATGGTGTAAAAAAGCTGAGTAGATGTGGCCCAATTCCTGCTGATAATCAAGAGAATCGTCAGTGATAATGAAACGATAGGATAATACAAAAAAAATGTGACCGAGGACAGCTAATAAAAATAATCCCTCTATCACATATGATTTAAATGCGTAATTCGATTCTGAGCTGTGTTATCTCAATCAAAACAAAGAATTTTAGCTGTATCTGACTTGATTTACATTGAATGGATATTAAGATAATATAAAAAAATTAGAATGTTTCAGATTACTTTGCTGTTACATACTCTTAAAAAACAGGTGCAGTAAAATCATGATCATCTTCTTTCTGACCTCGTCCCATTGTACTTGGGGTCGGCGCAACACGTTTTCTTGTTCCATTCTCCCCTTTCAGACGTCACGGCATCAGTTACTCCTTTCTCTTTCATATCATTCCTCAGACAATCCATCCATCTTTTCATTGGTCTTCCTCTCCCTCTCTATCCATCAACTTTCATATTATCCATCACTTATCAGCAAAAATATCTAGATTTTATTCCGCTAAAACCATGTAGATCCAGTCTTCGATGCAGAATACAGGATCAATATCACGCAACCCAAATCTATACACATGACACGTGTTTCGCCCCTCCACGTGGCATCCGCGGGAGATGTAATAATGTAATCATCGCATTTGCATATTTTTTCAGGCGGGAGAGCAGTGCTGCATTCTACATTCAAGAAGTGCGTGGATTCGGATTCTGAAAGACAATGTACTGAAGTATCAGTCAGTCCGGTGTGTGTCCGCAGTCAGTACGCAAACTGTCCGTACCTATTTGACCAAACCTTTTCGGTCCGAAACGATTTCAGAAAAAATACAGTTATATTTTCAGCGTCTATAAATAACACGATATCTACAACATACCAGTTTACCACGTGATCGTAAGTGGCTTCATAAACAATTGAATACACGAATAGTTTCCTTGAGTGGCGGCTTCAGCTCTGCTATGAATCATATAAACAAGATACACAAATTGTAGACGTGACATAGTCTAGTTACTTTTATGATGGCCCATAAATGTGTACATGGGTGTTTTTATGACCGGTTATTGGAGCAACTACTAACAACCACGCTTGTAACACGATTTGGTGATGGCAGTTTGGTGTTATAATAATAATAAAACGTTTATTTCAGATAATTATGATCCATTTTGTTTACTTTTAGCTAGTGTTAGTAATACAAAGTTACTCTACGCGCCCCCTGCCTGACCCATGAATCGATGTATCAATACTCATGTGAGCCTTAATACATCAATTCATGTACAGACAGACAGACAGTCAAGTATACTGGCTATCTTAATTAACATTATCTATCAAAAAATTGGCTATCATAATCAAAATTAAGTTATAATAATATGACAACATAACATAACGCCTGTTGTCCCCGAAGTATTAGGCAGGGTTGAGGCCAAAGTACTGACACTCATATTTCGCCGGTTATTTTTAAGTCCTATGCCCTTGGGGCGAACCTAATATCAATCAACTGAGCACAAATTCAGATTTCGTGCTGCTACAGCTACTGAGAATAACTGAGTTGCTGCAGTTTCTTATTAGCAGAAAAAAAATGCACGACAATACCGAACCCAGCCTAAGTAGAAATTATTCTCATTACAGAGTACAGAATGAGTATTTATCATTAACTTCGCGCCAATTGATACGAAATGAAGCAGACAAGATGGCGCCAACCAGTCTCCCCACATAATCTTTTAGTCGCCTTTTATGATAAGCACATAGGTCGACACTAGTTTATGTAGTTGATCGCTACACATACCGAGTATCGGAAAGCATAGTTTGAGACGCCCCCCCCCCCCATGTAAATGTACCAACAATCTTAAAAACGTGCCTGGAACATACTGGATACGAACGGTGGAGAATAGGAAGTTGTGCCGCTGCTTGCGAGAGGCCTATGCCCAGGAGTGGACTGCCATGGGCTGATTTAATTAACCGCACGTACCAATAAGACACAATATAATTATAGATGACCTCTAACTGAACATACTATGATAGATTAAAAGTTCCATTAGCGTCGGAAGAAAGCAATAAAAATAATTTAGATATACCCGGATTTTGAACCTTATCTCCATAGAATTTAAGTCCTGAACTATTCTCCGCATTCCGCGTTTCTTTAACATGTAAATTCAAGCAATTTTGAATTATATTCTCCATGGATAAGGTTTCGAATCGTGTGGGTTTAATATTAAATTCGTGCAGTCCTCATTGCATAGATATTCCTCTACTTATGAATAGTTCATTCAGTATAAGGAAAGCATATTTCCGCCTTATTATTGTCATGAACTGAATGCACAAGTAGGAGGGGGAACTTTAGAGATACTAAATTAGAGGTACTAAGCCGCACTGGGCTCGCGTGGTGGATTACAGCCCTCTCCCTCTCATAGATAAGAAGGGGACATGTGTTCCAGCAGCGGGAACATTATAGGCTGGCTATGCTAGGAGGCTCATGACCTGCCTAGTCTGTCTGTCCCAACTATGTTGGGGTCGGCTACCAGTCTATCCGGATGCAGCTGAATACTAGTATTTAACATGGAGCGACTGCCTATCTGAGCTCCGCAACCCAGTTAGTACTGGGTAATACGATATCCCTTGGTAAGACTAGTTGTCAAACTTTTTGAAAATAGGGTTAAGTAATAATGTTACTCAAAAGACGAAAGTTTTACTTGAAAATACGCCGATTTGGGCTATCAGAATACCAGCCCTGTGACATTTTAAAATGTTACAGTCCCATGCTGAGATAAAAGCCTTTTGGTCTCATACAGGACCAATATAGTTTATTGCATGTCTTAGATAAGTTTTTTTTTTATATTGTAACTTTTTTGTTGTTCTTTTTTTATTTTATTTTGTTTATTGTTTTGTCCTGTGCGAGTCTAATAAATACTTTTTCTTTCTATAAGAGTCAATAGGGAAATATCAGTTTTTTTCTCAGCACTGCTATTTGTGCTTATGCATTTTAATACACTTTATCTCAAAATAACTCTTGACTATAATACTGCAGGCATCATTGACGGATCAGGTTTTGTGCCCAAGATTTAATAAACAAAGCGTAGTAGCCCATTATCACAATATAGAACGATTTATTCCAAGGATTTTGTTTTTGGTTCAACATTTTCCAACACCCAAGTTCAACGACTATTACTGCTAGACTAATAAAATTATCTTAACCGCTTTATTATTCCTTTTATGTTCATGATATGCACTATCATCATGAATTTTTTCAGATTTTTCAAGCCAACAGTTTAGCTTTTAGAGGGGGGGGAGATAAAATACTACTGGAACCTACTGGAACTAAAATTTTCACTTTAAAGTTTACTATTTCGTAAATGGAGCATTAAATCGAAAAAAAGTATTGGCAACCCCAAGTAATTTTAAAAGACCTATTAAACGATACCCCACACGACGAAAAGTTAATCATCCCCACTTTACACGTAGGGGAGCTACCCTAAAAAAAAATATTTACCAAAATTTTATTATACCACTTTGTCGGCGTAATTGATATACACACCCCTACAAAATTACAGCTTTCTAGTACTAAGTGACTCCAAACCCAGGTTGGCCGAAGCAAGGAAAGTTAATTTTTTTTACAAAAATTTGTTAGCAAAAAGTTACAAAAATTTAAATAAACAACCATCATACTACATATAATTATACTTCCCTTTAATTCAACTTCTCTTTGAATTTTTACTTAGAACCAGTATTTGGGTAAAACCAATTTGACTGCACAACAAAACTGCATACTAAATTACATTCAATTTGACGACCCCAATGGCGCAGCGGTAGTGAGGCTGCCTTACGTTCTTAGGATCCCGGGTTCGAATGCCGAAAGGAGCAAATGTTTGTGTGATGAGCATGGACATTTGTTTCCAAGTCATGGATGTTTATATGTTAAATAAGTATGTATTTACAAACAAAAAAGTATATAAGTAGTCTATCAACTATTTGGTGTCCACGACACAAGCCTCGTTGCTTAGTGTGGCACTAGATGGCGCTATATGTAATGTCAAGCGATATTTATTTATTTTAAATATATTAAGGGAAAGAATCCTAAGTACGGTCGAACTATTTGGCGAGCTATTTGGTTTACATTTTACAATGTAATTTGTGGGTTAAATTGTAAACCAAATAGCTTGTTCGACCGTACCTCCTTTTTTTTTTGTAACTAAACAAGTCAGAGACAAGTTAACAATAGACTAAAAATTGAATGATTACTGTAGAATGCAAATATCATCTCTGCAAATTGCATGAATACTAACTAAATACTGGGAAGTATTTAGGTAAAAATTGCATATTATCAAAACTGCAAAAAAAAATTTGCATTATTCTTTTGTTTTTCACAAAACCCACATAATTATCACCTTTAATTAAATCTTTTATATTTAATGCTGTAACACTTTGTTAAATGACAAAAAAAATATCTTTAGAGGTGTAGGTGTAGTAAGTAAACTAATCTCTACACTGCAAAGATTTTTATATTAGTCACTTCATGGTCACTCCATAATTTAAAAAAAATGTTAAATGCTTATTGTCTTTGAAGTTTTAACACCACTTATGAAAAGCCACTCTATAGGAGAGTGAAAAAACTGCATAACTATACCTAGGTAATGGTACAATAGCATTTTATGTTTTTAATTTCAAACATAACCTGTACTAAGACTATGATTAAATAAAAAAATAAAAAAAATATTGTTCACTTCAAATTATATAGAGACGTTGCTTGTTTCTGTGATTGGCTGAAACAACACGTTTTCCGATTCTCTAGCAAACGGCATCAAATGTCACACAGCCAAAAGTTGACTTAAGTGCTGCACTTAAATTATTTTTTTGCTCATGATTTCAATGAAAAACAACATTTTAGTGTCATGGAATTCTACAAAGTAACACATGATTTTATACCTATGGATAATTTCAAACAAGCTGATTCTGGATGTCGGATATGAAAATGCAGAAGATGGAATTGGAAATAATGTCATGGTCGAGAGAAAAAATATTTATGCACTCAGCAAAGTACCTACTATATACTTTAAAATATGATACTTTAAATTAATGGGCAGTTGATATTCTATGCGTACTGTCGATCATTTTATCTATGTGAGAAACATCCCAAACATCTTGCTCAACCTTGACAGATGTGATAAAGCTTTGTATTTGCATCATATCTATTTACAGCACTTTGGTGAACATTTGAATACAATTAATCCATAATGTATGCAATGTATTTTTCTCAGTGGCACAATGAGCAATTGAATCAAAAGGTTTTTTCACGCACAATGGTCCATTTTAAGGATTAAGTGCGGAAACCAAAACCCCATGATAGATAGATCAAAAGGTTTTTTTGCCATACATTTAAAAAAAAACTCATTAGCTTTTTTTTAGCTTCAATGCACTTGCGTATTATTATTTGTGAAAACAAATAATTAGTGCGATATTCTGGTGATTTATTTATTTCGACAAAATTTAAAATTAGGAATTTTGGCTGCACACTCTTGGATATTCCAAAAACTCTCCTACTTGTTTCTCATACTTAAGAAAATTTTGGCGCGAGTTTTTTAATAAAATGTTCTGCATTATTATAATAAATAAGTAAGTATATTATTTCTGTCACTCACCTTAAGTTTCAGGAGCTCTATATCACCTTCCAAAGCCAATTTGAGACGTTTCCAATCAAATCTGGCGGTTTTTCTGAACTTATCCAGCGGCCCGCTCGGGAGATCAGGTACGAAACTTAAGTCCTCCATACTAAAACACAATGTCACGTTATAATTCAGCCTTCTTACATTAAAATGGTTATGAGCGCGCACCAATTTTATTACACCGGATGACTAAACATACAGGGACATTTCAAATTCCCTCGCAGACACAAATTCAAGGTCTACAGCGATCCGTGAAGTATGAACTAGTCTAGTCGGGCGTGCTGTTTCTGTACAACTCTCACCTTGACTATGAATGGGAGGATGAAAGAAACTGTTAACAAACGTTAGGGCGTCCGTTGCCTAGGTGTTACGAACGGAACTGATAATTTTTGAGGAGGTTTTAAAGAGGGAAAGCGTATGATAACGTGAATGCGGCGCACGCTGTTTTATTGGGCGCACCGCTCACACACACACGTCATACATCGGATGATTACTCTACTCGTACTGTCACTGTCATCTGTCAATGATCCGTGATGATTCGTCTCTGGTTATGTCATTGTCAAAGTGACACACATTATTCAATTTTTTTTGGGCAAGCAGAGAGTTTACACATGGCTTGTATTTATTTTGTAACAAATAAATGATTAACAAAATACTTGTGTGATGCTATTCCAGGTTATAAAACATTCATCTACTGATAACTGTTTATTATTTTGCAATGTATGATCTTATTGAAAAAACTGTAACATTTTCTCATAAAAATAAATATTACTACTGTAGTTCAACTCGTCCCGCCACCAAAAAGATTACTTTCAACATTTTAAATCATATTGGTTCCTTCTTTTAAAAAGAGGTCTTTAGCGCTACCTACCGTTATTTATAAAAACTATTTAAGTCCTGGAACGCAGTGATGCCCATGAGTCGCTGACATAACGTGAATGTGACTTGTGTTTTGAAATGTAACCAACAGATGGCAGCACTAAGAACAAGTATAATTAATGAAAAGTGTAACAGAGACAGAGAGATGTAAATCTTGCGTTGTAGACAGAGACGAACATAGTCACGCACACCAGTAAAAAAAGTCACTACATAGATATTTTAAGCTACAGGGACGCATAAACAAGAAAAGAGAAGTTGTAAAACAACAAACTGTGTTCGCTGCTTTTCTATCAGATGTAAAATGGACGGGCGGTCGTGTCGTTGCGCGCTCGCGAACTCCGCGTGTTCGTTGTGAAATCGATGTTTATTGTTTTATATTTTGACGTGAATACGAATATTGTTTACGCGATTGTACGACTACTTCGGTGTTCGGTTGCCGAAGGAGATTGTGTTTAGTGCATGTGGTTTTGTATGACGTTAGCGCTCACTTCACTTGCAGTGATTTCGCTGATAGCTCACTCACCGGTGGGTGCGCGTGATAAACTACGTGTTCGGTACGAAAAAAGGCGATTAATCGTCTAGTGTGAGTGTCTTACAGTAGCATCATGCTGTGTACGGTGACATAGTGAACGTTGAATAGACCCTGACCTCTGGCAATCATGTCTGGGCGATCGGATTGCAGAAAATTTGCACCAAACATCTTCAACAAGAGCAAATGCACTAATTGCTTCCGTCAGAAGGAAGAGCATAGTGCTGAGGCTTTGGAATCTAATCGGGTGAGTATCATTACAAACCTTTCAAGTTTTGAACGTCGTTTATTTCTAATCAACAAGATGAAATATTCGCGTGTAGGTGTGTTCGTTGAGTAAGGTAACGTGTACAGTGCTTGTCCGTGTGTGCGTAGGCCGACCACTCTTCAGGTGTTGATCTAACGGATTTCATCGAGTTATTAAAATGGTATTGAGTAGTAGTAGGTACCTCATTTTATGAACACGCCTGTCAAACAATAACGTTTGGTGGGTAGGTACTTTTTTTTTTGCTGCGGGTAGGATATGTAACATAAGTACCATCTAGTTGTTTATAAATTGTGCTGTGGAGGAGAATACAAAAAAACAATGGTTGAAATGTTGTAGAGCTAAGTTCATTTATAAATACAGCTAGGGAATAAAAAATGGAGTACCTACCTATCCTTTTAGGAACTTACATAGACAACACACTTCAGAACTAAACATGGTGCATATAAGTACCCGCATGTCTGAAACCACTTTCTAATATCTAAAAACAAGAGCAGTGTTAGGTTCTCATTTCAACTAATAAATTGTAGGTACTGTTATTTTATGATAAAACTTGTCTGAATGTCACACAAAAATACAGAATTGAGCTCAAAATTAGCGGGAAACAACGGGAAAATACCTATAGCTGCGTTCCGATTTTCGTAATCTGAGACAAGTCTCGTTGTTTAGCGTCGATTAGGAACAAAAGATTATTGAGGGCAAATATCTTCCACTTTATAGGTATTGAACAAAATTAACTGTAAATATTTTTAAAAGCTTGATTCAACTTAAAAAAAAAAATATAAGTAACTTATGATTAGCCGCATCGCGAGGTTCATTATACCTACCACTGCAACTTCCAAGGTTTTAGCATGCCAAAAGTGTTAACTATTCGTCTTAATTATTGATGTAGCCGCTAATATAAACGTTTGACATCAATCTAGTGGATTCCTGGATCACCTGGATTCTTGCATAGATGTAGAAAAAAAACTCGCGTTGATAGTGTTTCGTCTCGTATCGTCCTAAGGTAGGTACCTAGGTACCGTTGCGTGTGCCGTGCGTGGACAGGATGCACGACATGTTCAACATAAAATCTCTGGTTGTTTGTGGAATTATAACTATGGCACACGTTTGCAATTTGTACCATAGTAGGAGTAGGAGGTTTTAACAGTCTTCATTACAAAAGGGGAGTTGGTCAAATCTCCAAAAAATGCGGATTATTTTTGATGAAATTAGGAATAATCATCTTCTTGCCAGTTATGTGATATTTTCCTGATACATAAAATCCAAATTAAATATACACGTGACGCGGCTAAATATTGTGATGATCAAGTAAAATACATAACTATGCATGTACGTCTAGGTATAGGCCGAGGTCGAGACAATCGTGGTAATTTTTCTTTTTATGTTAATCGAGCCAGGGTTAACCGTGTGTACCTACCTACTCTCGTAATACTTTTCACAAACGTATCTTAACTTTATCTGTACCTACACGGTCAGATTCAGTTTATTTAACCTGAAAATTCGACTAAAGTTTATGATGATATAAAAAACGCTAAATCGTAATAAGTACCTATCTCTCGTTCCTGAAAAAAAAACCGGAGGTACCTATCTGTGGTATCAAACTGATGACTAGGCAGCATGGTCTCAGACCTTAGCCTGTTCCGCCAGGAACTAATTAAAAAAAAAAACAAAAAACTGGTATCAGGTTACTGGACCACAAATTCTATTCGATTCACGATATTTTGCGATGCCTTTGTCACACTTTTCCCGCCAAATTATAGCTTTTACAAAAACCCGTAAGTAGTTAAAAATTTCATTTACACCCTGGTGACGGAAATACATGCAGGTACCTACTTACTTGTTTTATCTTATAAAGTTTACACTTTCCGTGGGAGAATGATAAGACGAGTAAATAGAGATTTAATCTCCACTATCAAACCGGCATTATGTGCTCAAATAAAGTGATGTCATTAGACCATCATCATTATTATTTTAATTCCAATAATTTACTTTAGAAAACCATTGTTTCCCTTGGCTGCAAGTTGAAGATAATAAAGACGACTAAAAAAAACTAATTAGTCCGTCAGTTAGATTATCAAAAAATATTTGAACCGTGTTTTTTCTTTTGTTACGTAAACCAAAATTGACGAAGATATGACGCTTTATAATTCTCAATACGTCACGCCTAGGTATCATTTTTAGCTAGTTCTGACGTCACGAGCCCCACTCTCGAGTTTTGATGCGTTTTATCTTTGTCAATATTCATTGATTTACAAAAACAAAAAATACGTGTCCATTAATTTCCAATACTCTAACTAACGGACTAAATAGATTTGCAATTTTTTGATACTGTCGTCATGCCTATTGGTAATGATATGGTACCATCACCATTTAGTTATTTAGAAGCGACGAAGCACCTTCATGAAGATACCTGCAATTGAAGCTTTTTTACCTACAGAAATATTTTCGTAATGTAATTTTTGAAATAGGTACGTACTTCATTGTTGAAAACTGTAACGAAATTCGACCTACCTACTATAGATTAGTTTGTCCAAACGATTGACAGAAACGTGTTCACCAAAATCTTTCGAGTTATATTTTTATGTCGTAGTTTCCGAAATCTTATTTTATTCTGCACACCCATTTTCGTTGCGAGACGATTTTGTTACAAAAACTATAATCAATTCCAATTGTAATTTCGTCTCTCAATTTTTGGTAGGAACGTGGATAACTTTCACAGTATTTCAGTGTTCAGTGCAACAATAACAAGATTGTACTATCGAGGTCACTTTTACGCATGCATGAGCATGATTCATTTCAATAACTATCCTAGTTGTAAAATTACGAGTAGATGCCTAGACAATAGTGTTAGAATATTTACACGTAGCTAAGTAGGTAACTAGGTAAGAACTACGACACACTGAAAGTAGATGGCAAAATTTTCTGTTTTTTTTTTTTGCTTTGACATCTATTGCAGAACACGACGTGTCAAGTTCGTTTCAAAGTTATCAAAAAGTGGAATATGAATTGAAATACTTTAATTGAAAAAGTATTGAGATATCAAAATATTGTGCAAACGTCATTAGATAATTATCGCCACTGAATTAAAGTAACGATGACGCTTATGATTGACGTCTAAAACCTTTAACTTTTTTTTATCTGTCACTGATCAGTGTTTGGTGTTCATATTTTTTTAGTTATTACCTTTTTGTCAGACAAGTCCTATTATGTGTTCCATTACTGTTATCGAATAAAGTTATCTGCTCAACTACGAATGCCATTAACGGAGTTAGCCATTCACCAAAAATGCTTAGAATGTTGTTATTCATAGCCTAAAGAGCGAGATAGACATACCGTTTTCTTAACGAGAAAGTGAGATAGAATCACCTGTCAAGTGAGGTTTTAATCAGATAATAATTCTGTACATAATAGACATTGCTGATAATTTCGGTTAAAACAAATACTTGGTACGTTACGTCGTAGAAGCACCTGTGACAACAATATGACGAAAAGTTACCTCGTTGAGGCCCGTACTTATGGTGTCTTTATATCAGTAAAAACAAAGTCTTTATGGTTATTTGTATCTATGTGCATGTATAAATATTATTGCAATAATAATGAATAAAAAAAAACCAAACAACTTCATTTTTAAGCTGCGACAAAAAGGGATTTAAGGTCATCATAATTATGCGCGTAATTATTTCAGTGTGCATGGAAGAACCAGTTCTTAATGAGAACGAAATGTATTCAAGAAATTGATTTTAAATCCATGGTACATCTAATTGTCCAGTACATTGTGCCACGTTGTAATCACCTTGAAGGTTCAAATTTTCTTCACGTCATTGAAATCAGCAGCGAATAAAACATCTTGAGTTCTTGAATGCTGTGACATATCCTATATTCGCACTGACCAATCCGCGCTTGTCAACGTAATTGAGCACAAAACGACCAAATTTGGTCGAACACGACAATGTCAAAGCCAAGGCTGAATCACACAATGCCCCCACCTAATAATGTAGTTCAGAAACTCATTTCCATCGCATTATACCTCTTATATCCGGGCAATAAAGGTAAACACTAGTTTCAATAGGAAATTACAAAAGGTACTATTCATATTAATCAGGAAATGTCAAAGCCTCAAATGGCGGTGTTCGGACAATTATCTTGACAAATGCTCCACTAACGAAGCGGACTGACGCGCGCCATGTTGGATGCGCGTGCGCAAGGTGACGCGAAGCGAATAGGAAGCTAACGATCGATACAATGAACGCTGAATTTACACGGTTTGCTAAATAGATGTAATTTTTTTCTATATTTATGCTTGTGTAATAATGTCAGAGAAATTTCTGCTTATTTAGCAAAAATGTCTTCCTTACATTGATTGGCTGGCTGTACTCAAACACATCACGCTGGAGTGATGTTTATCTTTTAAATAATTGTACGTACTTTGCTTGGAAAGTTATCATTTATTGCTTTTCTTTCCACTATATTTTAAAGTCGTTATAATGGTTTATGTCTTTATAGTTAATTTTCCGGTCTCGTGCCGAAGCTTTCCTTCCACCATAATGCGTTAGTTGGAGATCGTTTATCGTTCTTCATTCTTACCGCAGTTTTTCTACAGTTCTTCTATAATGTAGACAGTTTAAAACCGCAGCCAGATACCTTAAGGTACACTGTAGTGGTTAAGGCTCTTTAAGTATTTTTACTTAGGTAAAAAATGTAATTTACGTGCCGACACGTATCTATGGTAAACACATAGGTTTACCCGGTTATGCCAAGACCATAAAGAAGGAGATTTAATTTCCTTAACCTCTTTTTCGTACGCTGTATTGAGGAACTTGCGTTACTACTTCTACCAAAGTTAAGAGTCATAATGACAGACATTATAAAACAACACTTATCTCCACTAAATAATTAGGTACCTTAATTTAGTCTACCGCCATTACATCACCCACCTCGACTTTGACGTTCTCTAATCACAAAACTAACACTGACATAATGTTTAGTCTATGATAACCTTATCTGTCATTAATGAATCAGTTTGTAACAGCGTAAGTGGAAACTAAAGGCGTATAGTTGTACCTACTTGTTTTTTTGGCGCAGCACCATAATTATCCACCTAATTATTTACGCCCCGCTATTTATATTGTTTTTTTTTTTTTCAAACAATATCAACAGGGTTTCGCAAATGTTTACCAACCGCATCTCCTGTCAATGTCACCCAAGCGCCAAAAAAACCATGCTTCTCTATACTAACTTTCTGGTTTACTGTTATAGTTGTTAGCGTCCAAAGAATGTTTGTAAAGCCTTGTAGGAACGTCGCCTTTCTTGCTTACATACCTGGAGTATGTAATATATGAAGTAGGAAGTTTCGAAGAAAAACATTAGTATGAGTACTGGTTACTTAATTATTACTGAGGTATGGAAAGTCGTTAGGTGTGTTGTAAGAGATATTTTCTGCTCAGATTACGTCGGTCCTATTCTGGAATAAGTATGTTGCTCCTAAAAAGCTGGCTGTTTACCTTTTAGTCTTCAGAATAGGCATAAGTACCATGATTGACATGACTGTCTATTGTCGTCAACTCGTCATAAAGGTTTCGGATTTAGGTCTGGATTCAAATTTCTTACTAAACTAATAACAGCATCTCAATCCTTGGCTACGGATACGTTTTCGTGATCCTACTAATCAACTGATGATTGAGTTTAGATGTGTCTGGGTTTATTTTTGATATCTTGACAGTTTTAAAGGCATTGCGATAATAGACTTGCAGGGCAGCGAACTCAGCAAATATGTAACGAACCCACGAGTAACTTTTATGCTGATGAACTGTTTTGCTGACGAAGACGAAGCAATTATGTTAACAGATAACGGACCAAGAAGTGCCAAAGACACGTGGCGTCTTAGACTAAACTTTAATCATACACAATGATAGTAAGCTGCCTAGGCGCCATGCCCCAACAAAGTAAACCTAATGAGCACAATCAGAAAGATAGCATTAACGCATTAGCACTGACATACAACGACCTAAAGACCTATAGTATTGCATTTGTCAATGGAGCGGGTTAATAAGTAGCTTTCGCCATGACTGATATAAATACGAAAGTAACACGGATAACACTTGCTATCTTATGTTTAATTAACCATCATTCAGGCTGTACAGTCGTAAGAAAACAAGAGTCTGTTCCAAGAATATCGATGACTGTCAACACATTAAGTATAGCTCTAGTAAGAGTCTATACTCTTATCGTGTGGCGTGAACCGTAGTCCCTTTGGACCCTGCATCCAAAGCTTCAGTATTAGGAACTTGTCGATGTACGAATTTCCATTCTACTCTATCGAATTCCAGGTCTTTTAGATGCTTAAAATTTTCTCCTATTGTGTTTCGTTCAGTTGCTTTTAGTCCATGGTTGGTCTATTTTGATCGTCTGACACATTCGTTCAGATCTCATTGGCTTGTTTTAGTAAATTTTGGACCTGCTCTTTGAGGCCATTTTATATTCTAGACGTACTTTGGCAACGCATAAAGCCAACAGCTTATAGCATTGAGCCATTAAGTAAGTCCAGAGGTTAACTTAACTCGAAGTAACTTAACGCCGTGAGCTGTCGAAACCTTCGAGTTCCACCGTAAATATCGTACTTAATATACAAGTTAAAGTGAAAATTATTTAGCTTTTCCCGCTTTCACGTAACGCCAGTTAAGTCAGGTTTGTAGGTCGCACTCACATGTGTGTTTGTTTTACAAAATTAACGTTTTGCTCGAACAGGTTTTCAATGCTTTCGTTGACCAGTGGCGCCGCCGCCGTCGCAGCGCACTTTTGCGGTTAATGCGTAAGCGCAGCCCGCAAACGCGTTTAGTACTTTGACACACTTATTTGTCACAAAAAAAAAAACATATTTTTCAACTGGTTATACAACGTGCCTCTGCCTGTGTCTTGATGTTTTGCAATTAAAATAGCTAAACTAGTACCACATGTGTCGCCAACTCGCCACTGTATTCGGGCGTTTCTTTAACTCGGTTTATGAACCGTTACGTTTTCGCTGTGATGAATAAATTTCGTTTACGAGGTAGTTTCAACACAGCTTTAAATCTCGCCTTAATAATTATGTATTTATCCTTAAAATTAAATGTTTTATGTCCCAATTTACGGCTTTTGAACTCCAAAACAAACAATCTGGTCGTCACATACTACTCCGGCCAGTTTATAACGTATGCTCCAATTAACTGCTCAACCAATTCGTGTGTGCCCGCTAACTCTTTCTGTCAAAGCGTAAAGTGTTCTCTACAAGCGATCATAAATCCATACAACAAACACAACACACTGTTAATATTTGTTCTCGTGTTTGTGGAGGCTATATAACTCAGGGTCGTCTCCAAAAAACTTTTGATCCGAACTGCCGAGCAACAAAGACGTGGAGATGGAATAGTTAAATTTAAAAAAAAAGAAAATAGGAGATGTTGCGTTCCGTTCCTACTACGGTGTCCATTGTAAGGAGAGCCGCGCACGAGAGGAGCTGCAACCCTTTCTAGTCTGATAATCTTTAGCAGAGAGGGGAAAAGCGGTCCAGATTAGAATGGTTGGGCTAACTTGTAGTGTAGCATAAAAAGGAGTGCGTGAGGAATGCGCCGGCGCGATCGCCAGGTGCAACGGCCGCGCGCCCCGCCCCCAGCTGGCATTTTTGTGTACGCGCACGCCTAATGTGTGAGACTCAAATGATTTGGAAATCGAACCTGGCGCCAATTAACTCTGAATTAGAAATACAAAATCTTATCAAACCTTATAAGACAGTCACGATTATTTCCATAGATTGACCCACTGATTTTTTATACCATCAATATTGAATTCCATCGATCGGTCGGAAAATATCACTCTCCCGCCTCCGATTTGAATTCGGAATGCTATCTATGAACCGTTAACAATACAATGAGTTGCCAGCGCTAAATAACAATAATATGTGGGTCGCGTCGCGAACTCGACGCCGGATAAGGCGAACAATTAAAGTCAACATTAACACCTATTTGACAAAGCGAAATGAGCTCGCGTCGTAACTCGATAGTGTATCATATTTACGTCTCCATTGTTAACCGTCTAATTAAAAATTCACGCGTAAAGTCCACCGATGGGAGCGAACCGGTACTCCGTAATTTGATAGCGTTGGAATGTGTTGCCAGTCACCAATGAGGTTTTATCTATGTAGGTTGCAAACGAAAACGTGTTATTCAACAGTTGTTTGGGTGTATAAACATTTTTGCGGCGTTTTGTTTTGCCTTGTTGAGTATGTAAATATTTTTAGAATAAACACTTAGGCGTAAGATGGCAGCAAATCAGGCTCAATGATAATTATGTCACTTCGATCAGATTAACGAGTTATCAAAGTCGTTTCGATATCTGGCTAGTTTAAGTTCTAAGCTAATTATGCATTGACCTTCGATATCCTTTAGATAAGCCAATAGAACTCGCTTTTGGCTTACGTCATTGGTTACTTTGAATATCACAATAATTGTCTACGTAGGATTTAATCTACTGTGTACCTGAATTAAACACAAGATAGTCAAAGTATAGCAAACATTTTGTGTAGTTAATCATTTTGTTTAAACGTGACGACAAAAAACCTTTCTGATGACGTTTCTGAATTGGATGATACTCTTACCTTTTTATTTATGATACTCATCATATTATAAAAGCGAGATACATACAGGTAGATAATTTAAATCCCCAGTCAGACACATACATTAGTAGAAACAGAGAAAAAAGGTGTTATAAAGAATAACGTGGAATGAAATGCGTTCCATTTCATTGTCTGGATCTAGCATCAAACACAGAATCATAGCCACTAATGACTGTCCTTTATTCATCGTCTCTACGTATTCTTTGAAGTTCGTATTGCGTTACACCGTGGTAAGTCTCGACAAAGGTAATTTATGCTTCGAATTAAACTTTACGAGCCACTCTGTCTACGATCGAAGAGATGTCACATATCAAATTCATAGAGAAACTCGTTCTCACGAGTGCACCCGTCGGATTAATTTCTGGTTACGCGTTTGTGGATGTGGCGGGCAACGTAAACATTTTTATGGGACGAAAATAATATTGAACACATTAAGAGTCTTTTACTCGTCGTAAGTCAGTGCTGTGGGCCAAAATAACCACGATGTGAAGCCCTGACACAGCCAGAAGGCGACGCGGTAAACCTCGCAGGAGATGCGGGAAAAGCTGGACAAAACTAACGACCGTCCCTGGCCACATTGGCCCTGGATCGAATGGAAGTCATGGGGAGAGGCCTTTGCCCAGCAGTGGGATGACAAAGGCTAACAGTAACAGTAGTCAGGTGCAGTAAATCGAGAACGTTCAAACTTCAAAGTCGAGCGCTAATTTAACTTAGTCGAGTCACAGTTGGTCGAGTGGCGTCGTCGGCGTCTCTATTTAGTGTCCGGAGATGTCGCTCTAGACGCAACTACACCACTCATTAACAACTTTTTATTTAAAATAGATACTTACCGTAGTTAGACTATCTCGGTAATGTTTCACGAGTCACGATGCGTTTTCACATTTACATATTCACAGTCTAGACGAGAGATAGCGGCTCCGAGCTAAAGCGAATCTCTAATTAAAACATTAAAAACACAATTTGTTTCATTTTCCGTACGCAACCGTAAAAAAGTCAATATGGCGGCATTTGCATACACAAATGAGTGCATCGCGCGGCGTGCGTGCTTTTAATTGCTAACTATTTTTATCGTTTTATTTTGTCGAGTTGCTGTATCGATACCTTGGACGGCTCGGCTTCGACCAGCGGTCCACACAGCTTTACTAAATGGACGCTATTCCTAGATAGTGTTGTTTTAATGTTTATCGGTCGTGTTCCCATCTGAAAACACATTCCGGTTTGATGCGACGCGGTACCAAACCAAAAGCGTACCGTTAAGTACGCAACCAATAAAATACTAGTAAGCCGCATATGGTAATTTCGTAATTGCGTGTTTATCCGTGACCACGGTTATATTTAACCGCAAAATGTTCACCTGCGAGGCGGAATCGCTTAACCAAATAATTATATCGATTACACACTAGACTTTCGTGGAAGTAATGGCCAGGGAGCTCGTGGCTGTCTTTTGCAACCAACTGCATGGTAATGCCTCGTTTAATTCAATTAGTAGTTATAATGAAACGATCATTTTGCTCATTAAAGGGATAAAAGAAGATACAAGTGTAACTCGATAAGTCAAAGCCGTAAAAGGTCTGCGATTAAGAGTTGAGCAATGATTGTGATGCAAACGCAACGCAACATTGTAATCGATAAACGGAGTCGTGGAATCGAGTCCGGAGAAAGGTTACGTGTTTTTGATTATCAAAATCGAGACCCGACTTTCGTGGCGGCGAATTCGGTCTCGTTTCCGTGCGTGTACGAAATTCGATACTGTACCGACTTTGGACCACTGCATCACTGCTTTTGACTGCCGTGAGCTTCCCAGTTTAGTAATCGCTTGCTAAATCTTCCTCTTATATCGTATTAATCCTACTATCCTACTAATATTATAAATGCGAAAGTTTGTTATTATGGATGGATGTTTGTTACTCTTCCACGTAAGAACTACTGAACGAAATTGGATAAAATTTGGAACCTGGATGAGCACATAGGATACTTTTTATCCCGGTCGGTAGTATGATCCCGTGGCACAATTCTCAAAAACTCCGCGCGGGCAAAGCCGCGAGCATTAGCTAGTCTTTTATAAGTAAACCTTTGCCCTAATCGTATGCTAAATAAAACGGCTTAGCAGAAACCGTATGCCAAACACACCACCAAGACAATAATAATAACCCGGAAAATGCTAAACCGTAAACGCTGAAAATGTTATCACCCGTTTGGCATAAGGATTATATACCCTATTAATGAAAAGCTGGTTGTAGAGGGGTTGAGGCGAGAACCTAGACATAGTACTTGGTGCGTGTTTAATTAAGTACCTAGTTAATTTATTGCTAACTGGTCTAGTGAATGGAGTTAGTTCGCGCTATTCCCGCTGTACCTTGGGGCGCTGCTGATCCACTGAATGTTAGCTTTGGAATGATTGATGTTGATCTACAACACTATGTACGTACAGGCGAACAAGCTATTTGGAATACAGAGTAAATATTGTTATTTTTACTACAAGTATTCTTTTTATGCGAATAAATAAATACTTACTATACTTACTACTGACTTACTTACTTACTATTAATTTTATATATTTACGGTTATGGCTAATAAAGCTGAAGACCGAATAGCTTGGAGGCGCGTCGTATTTTGTCGCCATCATCAGGATTGAGGGAACGATGAAGAAGAGAGATAGAAAAGAAGCTTTATGGCTTACTTGGGAGTGATGTAAAACAATTGACTGCACAGTCACAACTTAACTATAAAGTAGGTAGTTGCAAGCTAGCCTACCATGTTGTCCAAATTGCGCGTTCGACTATACTTTTCTTCTGCTTATTGTTGCTGTCATATACAACGTTAGGACACTAATAGATGTTAATTAATATTGAATAGATTGTTCGTAGATCATTGAAATAACCGTTTTTTGTATGCCAAAAACAAACGACTACTTAGAACCCTAACATTCAAAATACGGTTGATTAATGAGTGCTAAAATTAAACTAGGTACCTATGTCTTAAGTTATACGCCAACTAAGTTTGCAAGTCTATAGTCGGTTAAACTTACAAGCTATTAGCAATTTAAATACAAAATGCTTTAATATTACGAGCTGACAATGTTATACTGCGAGTGGTATGCTGCATCAATTCTCATTCCCTTGTGCTTTGTACAAACTGATCACTTTGGAAACGACTAAAATGTTGTATGTCTTTAAATTGTACTCGTTCTTATACTTTTTGCCTTTTTGAGATGACTCTCCCCTAGAGTGTAAATGAGCTTTTCCACAAACGATGGGACACTCCATGATATTGTCCGGCAATTCGGACCTGTCCCAGTACCTGCACGTTACAGGAAATAGTGGACATTACTGAAGGTGCCAAATTCTGGGCCGACTCAATTTAGATTGTCATCTACACGCTAAAATTAAGATCAAGTGCTTTTGAACTCAAAGTACAGTTAGTTCAAGTGTATCCCTATTTTCTCTACTGTTGTAAGGTATATGAATCAAAAGTTTAGTAACTACTTAGCAGTCTTGGAAATGAATAGCCAGTTTCAATATTCAATTAACGTTCCTCACGTTCATGCTTTGATATGAGTAACTTTAAAATTCATTTCTCGTTAGTTCTACGTAAACTCATGAATAGAATAAATACGTGTGAAAATTATATTTAATTTAAATATGTATTAGCCTAATCTCTAAATAAAATAACAGTAAGTAACACAGAAGTGGCACGGATTACCGAAGTGGCCCATCTAAATGTTGGAAGTGGGTGCGACGGTAAAAATGACATTTTATGCGAGATCCAATACCGGTATCATAAAAACTTATTAACTGGGAAATCAACTAGCTAGTTGGACTGTAAACTATTATTTCCGATAAATTTATATCAAACACTTGCACTGCAGCGGTAACGGACCGGACCGAAGTCGGATTTATTTGTATGTTGACATAAGACTTTATAAGGCAGAGTTCATCCGGCTTAAAATGTCATATTAAAATATTACGTCACTTATTATTATGCATTTTATAAACGTAAACTAAACATCGTTTTCGTTGATATGAAGTAAATCTAAGCTAAAGGTTACGTACACTTCGATATTTTAGAGATTGGTAATTCGTTTGGGAACCTCTAGCCAATGCACCGCAGATGTATTTGGAATTAGGAATGCGTGATTTCAAAATCGAGCCTTTCAATAGATTATCTTGGGAACGAAATTACTTTGACATACCAAACCGAATATTTGTATGGGTTCTTATTATAATAAATATTGTCATTCGATATTCAAGAAACCTCATCCATCAAGATCTTTGCGAAAGAAAAAAAAGATCCTCTCACGTATCGTTGACTCGTTGTATTTCGGGTCGGCAGCATTACAAAACACGACAGTTATTTCGTCGATTGTTCGCGCGCTGTCAATTTCGCGCGGGAACCCGAATCCGCCATTGTTTAAAACGTTCGGATGCACCGGGATCGAATTTCGTCACATTGGCCGTCACAAGCATTGTTCTTGCATATTTCCAGATGCGAATGTTGTGTCAACACATTTGTTTTCATTGTTTCACATTGTTTTGGCATGCTTTGTTTGTTGTTTGGGAAGATGATCAGGTATTGTTTAATTCTCGATAGACGGCGGATGGTGCGGTGTAAACACGGGCGATCATGATGAGCTCATGTTTCCTTTCAGCATACACAACGTTAATTGGCTTGGCATGGTTTTCGCGATGATAACAATCAACATGCAAATTCTGCATTGCGTAATCGTCCTTCAAATGTTTTACGTGTTTTATTCATTCATAAAAATTTACAGTCATTTGCGGCCGTTGTAGTTTGGATGGTTTGGTTTACAATTACATGCCCGAAACCTTCGATCAATAAATCGAAGCCCGAAACACAGAACAACCATTCAGTGACGGAGTTTCCAGACTATATTGGTTTTGTATAACTAAAACTTTTGTTTTTGCAAAGAAATGGTTAGGTACAGTTTAAACTGAAACCATTTATTTTTTTCTCAATGGTTGCAAATTATTATCTGAAAAGTTTTCCTCCATTTAGTACGGAAATTTGTTTTATTTTCTCTTTGCATCAGAGTAATTTTCTTTTAAAGTCTCATCGAAAACGCTCAGAACAGTCACTCCCACAAAACTTCACATTAGCCTGCAGCGGTAGTAGGTACCACTATGTCGCAACCGCGACTACGCATGTCCCACGACGAACAATCGAACGCTCCAACCATGTACCGACGTAACCTTAGTCGTGTACCATGCAAAGAATTAGCATACTCGCAGAACACCATGCCCACGCGTAGCACTGCCAATCCATCATATTTGCTGCTGTGTGCGTGCACGGAGCCATTTTAGCTCTTACCAATATAAATTTGCGGGTTTTCAAACGGGTCTCGCGCGATTTTCGACTTTTCTTTGTTGGTTTTAGAAGTTTTGGGTCTGCTCCCATGATTGCATGTTGATGGGGCTGCAATAGGAAAGCTAATGGCGAGCGTGTATCTACACAGTCATCGTGGTTGAGCTGAAACGATTTTGCCTTGTTGGACGTCAAAACTGAATTAGCTTGCTTCGTTTTAGTATTTGGAGCATGCGATGGGAAATCTGGTCTTTTGAACCAAGTTTATTTCAAAGCTAGTTTTGCCTTTTACTTAATTAAGCGTCCGAATATAAAGAAGTATCAAGTCACTAATGCAATGCATCCGTTTTCTTATACGGGACAGGAAATGGCAAGATTCAATGACATTTTATAAAACCGCATTGATATACCGTTGAATGAAATCTGTTCTATAAAACTATGCTAACCATTTCAAGATTTGCCACGTTATTACAAAGTTATTGAATCCGTAATTGTATTATGTAGTGAATAAATTATAAAACGTTATTAAGCTATTAATAAGAGTGTATAATAATTAACATATCCGCCAATCAAAGTGGTTATTAAAAATTGATTATGTTGACACCTTCCATATTTGGTCTAAACTGTTTTTACTCGTTGTCTTTGTATAAATTAATATTTAAATATACTGTTATCCTTATTTTGGCTTATGCACTAAGATTTGTTGTTTCATTCAATTATGCAAAGTTTCTGACTATAATTTTCTTTTTTACTGCAAATGCAAATTACGCGCAGGTTAAAGGAATACCTTAGAAATACTTCTCGCGTTTTCTATACAATCCCAGTTATTTCCAATCAGCTGCAAGTGGAATTCCTAGGCACAGGTGTTCCATACCTGGTATCACGGAAAACATACTTGATGGAACCAACGACTTCCGTGTGGCGTATTAATTCATGGCTTTCCTGAGAAATAATTATTGTAGCTAGGAGGTAAGCTTTACTTGTATCATAATAACCTTTATTAGGTACTAAATAGTGACTGTAATAGCATAGCTTGATCAAGAAGGAATTATTCTCGATTCGAGTTTCGATTTTTCTATGTGAAAGTTAGTAAAAAAGTAGAAAAGGATAAAATAAGGAATGAGTACAAAGAGGAAGCCTGAAAGTGGCGCCGGTGACTGAATAGTAGTGTGGTAATTGGTTATCGTGGTATTGAGTGCTATGGACATGTGATGTGGAGGAATGACGAAAATAATGTACCTAGATGGCTATAGAGTAGGTAGAGGAAGACCAAAGCAACGAGGAATGGACTATGTGAAGGATGAGATGGCTAGAAAGGAGGTCACTGCTGAGATGACGAGTTATTGAGAAGTATGGAAAGAAGAAGACATGCTGCGGAGACCACAAATGAATTGGGGTAAGGGCAAGAGAAGGATGCAGATTATGAGTTAGTAAAAAAGTAATGAAATGGCGGAAATGTAGACCATTTTGAAAGTACCTCAGGGTTATGTCCAATTAATTGTTATGTGCCACGCAAATGATCTAATAAATAACGATCGCTTGCGTCTCCAGGCAACACATAAAGAAGATGAAAGCGGAAAAGTAAAATGGAATATCTCTAGAATCTATGACGGTAACTGATAAGTATAATTTATGGTCGAAAATTAAACACAGCACCGAATTACAGGACAGCTGCTGCTCTAGTATAAATAAGATGATTTTAATGGTTTAACAAATACTTAAGTAATTACGCCAATTAAACGGCTGTCGCATAAATCTCGATTTTAAACGAATTAATTTAGCTTAGCATACACTTGTATTAGCAGCATCTGGATCTAATAAATTAGAAAAGGTCTAGTCTCTTTTATGCGGCAAAGATAGAAGAAGAGAATAAACCTCTCCGATACCACAGATAAGAAATCATCACCAATGTCAAAACATGGCGCCACGCCAGGGTCAATCCCATTATTTCATTGATCACATAGTCAAGTTTTGGGTAATTCACGTTTACAAAAGCTAATTGTGACTTGTCAGTAAAGTCATGGTTTATTAATAATGATAATTTTTCATTCATTGATTGTTTGCTTGGAAGCGCGTGTGTCGGCCTCGACACCTACGCGTCTTCTAATGCTAAGTCAGCTATGTCCACAGAAGTTTGTCTTGTCTTTGGTGGGTCGGTGACAAATGCTAATATACGTACCGGTACTGTGTGAGGTAATTTCGATGGTTGTAATGGTGAATGAAGGTCATCCATCATAATCTGTATGACTTTTTCCTAACTATGTTGGGGTCGGGTTGCAGTTGCCTATCTGACCTCTACAGCCTAATTAGTACTGCTGGGAAATACGATAGCCCTTGCTAAGACTGGTTGTCAGACTTTCGGGCCACTGACTACCTGTAACGACTGTCAAAGATCTACCTCTCTGTGGACCAACGGCTTAAAGTGCTTTCCGAGGCATGAAGGAAACTTGGTATCATTATATTATGTAATGGGTGGTCAACCATCCACCTACTGACCTAGGCAAACGCGGCTTAACCTGAAGATCGGACCGAGCGGCTGTTATTATTGAGCCACGAGCTACTCCCAGAATCCCAGAAAGATGAATGAAAGTGTTGCTTTTAATATTTTAAGGACTATAGCCCAGACGACAAAAAAACTAATTAGTCCGTCAGTTAGATTATCAGAAAATATTTGACCCGTGTTTTTTCTTTGTTACGTAAATCAAAATTGACGAAGATATGACGCTTTTAAAATTCTCAATACGTCACGCCTAGGTATAATTTTTAACTAGTTCTGACGTCACGAGCCCCCACTCCCGAGTTTTGGTGCGTTTTATCTTTGTCAATATTCATTGATTTACAAAAACAAAAAATACGTGTCCATTAATTTCCAATACTCTAACTGACGGACTAAATAGATTTGCAATTTTTTGATACTGTCGTCAGGCCTATTTCGGTTGATAAGAACCTGTTTATGGCAAAAGTTCAAATTACAAATTATGTACATAAAAGGTTTTCGTTAGGCCCGAATTGGAATATACAATAGTATTCATAAATCATTTTAAGGACGGCTCTAGATTACTCTAGCTAGAGTCTCGATGGTTACAAGCTATACATGTTTATTACGAAGTGGAAATTGATAAGAAAACTACCTAATTAATTAAAAAAAAACACTTTTGTATAAGAGGAACTTACGAGTATGAAAGCGTTCATCGGATTTACTCAGAAAATGGTTTAAAAATATTCGCTTTATGGCAGTTTTAAGGCTTATGTACGTATGTTTAATAACGAAACAGGCGAGAGTTCGCATAAATTTGGCGTAAATATCCATTTTACGTCTTTATTTACGATACGCAATTTCATTTCGATTCGGTAGTTGCTAATTTTGGCGGCAGATTCTGTGTTTTTTTTAAACATAAACTGATAAAGGCAGTCGAAATTCTAGAGCCAATTAGGCGCTTTTGAACCTATCCTATCCCTAATTGCAACAAGTCTTTATGAGTAAAATGTCGTATTTAGTCTGTTCGTCCTGTTTTGAGAAATTTATTTATTAACAAAATAAAAATACAAATGGGAAATGTACGCACTATAAAATTCCCTGAGAGAATTAAGTCACCAAATTATTTGCTTTTTCTATTTCACAAACGCACACAGTTACGAAAGTCTTCTTTATCATCTGCTTAGTCTTCCTTTTTCTAACTATATTGGGGTCGGCTTCCAGTATAACCGGATGCAATTGAATACCAGTATTTTACTTGAAGTAACTGCCTATCTGACTTCCATAAACTAGTTAGTACGACTGGTAACAACTGGTACGGGTGGTGGTGGGTGGATTGGTACGTTGGTAAGACTGGTGGTCAGACTTTCGGGTCACTGACTACCTGTAACGACTGTCAAAAATTTACAAATGAAACTCTTCTAAATGGACATATCATTCATTTGCCTACCCTTTTCCCAACTATGCCCCTATTCCCCCGATGCAGCTGAATACCAGTATTTTACATGGAGCGACTGCCTATCTGACCTCCACAACCCAGTTAGTACCGGGTTATACGATACCCCTTGGTAAGACTGGTTGTCAGACTTTTTGGGCCTCTGACTACCTAACGACTGTCAAAGATCTACAAATGACAGCCGGGACCAACGGCTTAACGTGCTTCCCGAGGCACGAAGGAAACTCGGTATGTAATGGGCGGTCACCCATCCACAGACCAACCTAGGCAAGCACGGCTGAACCTAACGATCGACCCGAGCGGCTGTTATTATATAGCCACGAGCTCCTCACATATAAAAAAGGTTTTTATTTCCCTAATGCACTAGTATGACGACCCGAATGGCGCAGCGGTAGTGAGGCTGCCTTACGTTCTTAGGGTCCCGGGTTCGAATCCCGGTCGGAGCAAATGTTTGTGTGATGAGCATGGGCATTTGTTTCCGAGTCATGGATGTTTATATGTATAATAAGTATGTATTTACAAACAAAAAAAAGTATCTATGTAGTATATCAACTATCTGGTGTCCACGACACAAGCCTCGTTGCTTAGTGTGGCACTAGATGGCGCTGTGTGTAATGTCCAGCGATATTGTATACTACTGTAACCTTTTCAATAGATAACATTCCACACAAAACAACTTCTTCAGCATATCAAAACCATTTTTCGTTTAAATATCACCATTTAAAAGGAACTTTAAGCATACGGAATAAACTTTTTAAAACATTATGCTCTTCATTGCGTCCATTACATGTTTAAGACAGTTTTTATCCGTACATAAAGAAAGCGTTTTAACGTTTTAATTAATGATTTTCTCTCTTTACAGGTAAGTTATGCGATTTTGGAACTCGAGTCATTATGAAGTTCAGATTAAGTTTTTGCTCTCATTATGGTAAGCAAGTGTTAATTACTATTTTTTAATGAGCTTGGTATGTATGTTTCACTTTAATTATGTAAGTATACTATGTGTACTTTTTGTCTCTAATTTTAGTATGTTTGTATGGAAGTGTCACGACGTTTTGTTAATGTCATATGGAATTACGATTATTTAGTTCATTTAATCCCATTCAATAACGATTTCATGAATAAAACATTCATTGGGGTTTAAGCGATTTAAGTGAACGTACGGTCGAACAAGCTATTTGGTTTACATTATGGGTTAAACTGTAAACCAAATAGCTTGTTCGACCGTACATAAATTGAACGTAAGAGAATTTAAATATCGCATGCTACCCTTTTCTTTTTTTTTCGGATGGGAAATCATCAAATGACTCCTCCCGCTGTGAGCGGAGCAGGGAGGGAGTGTCAGACTTTTACTGACTAAAACCTATCCATGTTCCTTCAACGCCCTTTGGGTTCCGGGGCCACGGTATCTCTTTCGAACAGTCCCGCAGCCCCGGCAGGCACCGGCCCTTGCGGACCCCTTCCTTTTGCCGACTCTCTTTGAGGCCCGTGCCATTAGCTCTTTTAAAATTGAGTCAATTACGGTTGTCTGTTATAATTACTACGTTTAAAACGAAGGTGATTTAACAATACAATACAGAAAATTTTGCTAATTGGACTAATTTCAGAAGGTCTCATTTTTTATGAATGAGCTGTTTGTCCTTGCGGTGTTTAACGGCCATTTTCAATAACTTACTAACAGGTAACGGAAGACTGTTATCTCTGTCTGTTTGACATTTAGCTTACGGACGGTTATAAACAAAACGTCACAGTGATTTTTCTATGAATCAAGTGACGCGGATTAGGATATTTCAAGCTAACTTTATAGAAACACCGATAGCTACCTAGTAGGATTTCGTCGTTTTTAATTGAATACATACGTTTATACCAGCCGCGCGTACGATGGGATTTTCTATCGGAAAATAATACGAACTTTCATACTTTTCGTTCCCTATTTAAACCCCCTTAGGGGGGAATAACCAAAAAAAATCTTTCTTAAAGAAATTCAGCACTCTTGTGCCAAATTAAAAGATGCTTTTCCGGTTTAGACTGTGTGACTGTTTTTTTAGGACTGATGGATATAATTACAATATACGTATTCAGTCTTAAAAATTTAAGATTATTACAAAATTTTACGCCTGTAACCCCCTGAGGGGTCAGGCAGAGATGTGGGTGAATAGTTACACCCAGATTTCGTCATTTAAAATTTATAATAAACTACCAGACATAATTAAATGTATGCCTTTAAATAGATTTAAAAAGTCCCTTCAGGGGATACTACTCGACAAATGTTACTACAGTGTGGATGAAAGAAAAAAAAATTGAATGAAATTAAAAATGATAATTTCCTTGTATGAATTCTTCTGATTTGTGATTTTACGATTCCTACTTTTTTTATTTGTTTTTTTTTTTATGATTTTTATTGACATTTCGTTTTTGTGATTATTAATTTTATATTTAATTGACATTTTATATTTGTAATCTTTTATTTCAGTTGACTTTTTATATTTGTAATCTTTTATTTGAATTGACATTTTATTTGTAATCTTAATTGTTTTTTTTCTCGTTATTCAAATTTGTGTCTATAACGACAAAACATAGCAAGAGCTTTTATTATTAGTTTGAGATCCTTAATGTTTATACCTATGTTTCACAAATAAATAATTCTGATTCTGATTCACATTTCGTCAGTTATGTTCAAGTCCTACGTAATAGGGGGCGAGCTTATTGCCATCACCCGGGCACAAATCCCGACTCCGTGGCTGCTACTGCTAGAAATTCCTAATGGAAGAACCGAATTACATATTTCCCGACCCGGGAATCGAACCCAGGACCTCATACTCAGCAGTCGTGCTTACAACCTCTAGGTCTAGACCAACGAAGCAGACCATTATTTAAAATTATCACTATCACTACATATTATAAAACAAAGTCGCCCGCCGCGTCTGTCCCTATGTACGCTTAGATCTTTAAAACTGCACAACGGATTTTGATGCGGGTTTTTTTTAATAGATAAGTAGAGTGATTCAAGAGGAAGGTTTTTTGTATATAATTTACAGGCGTGCGAAGCCGCGGGCATCAGCTAGTTAAGTATAAAGTAGATTTGCTAGTCGTATTTAAACAGTAAATAAATCCAGCTAGAAGATTTAGCATACGTAACGGATTCCATATTGTCCGATATCGAAACTGGTTGCATATTTTCGCAACCTGTATCCATTTCATTATACAGCTACCGCATGTCACTGTCATTAATAAATAAAAATGGCCGAAACGGACTCTTTTTTTTACATGATCTTTTGTTAATCAGTACAAATGACTAATTGGAAATAACATGATAGGTACTTGCTATGTTGTTATTAGTTTTTGTAACAAGTGCAAGGCCTAGATACTGCTGGTTAATTAAAAATTATGTTATGTAGTGTCCATGTATGCGTATGCGCAGCGTCGGCGGCGTTTAATCCGTAAAGGAGTGACCACACTTGTCGACGTGGAAATGGTTCGAGCCGCCCACATGTAATTTTTAGTCTTAACAACTACGTTTTTTTTCGCTTTTGACTTACTGGCTTTTCCGATGCTGTGTTCGCCACCTAAAGGCGGTCTTATCATCATGTTACTAGCGAATTGTATAACGGTTTAAGGATTCGGTTAAGCCATTACTGTTATATTTAATTCAGTCTTCCAAATAGGAACAAAATATCAATAAATAATACGGATAAAAGTCAGATATACCATCTGTGTGGCATTAATTTGACAGTTATAAATAAGCAAAGAGATTGATTTCGTTTTTGCTATGTTCCGTTTTTTTTGGGCCACTTGTTACGTAGGCAGCTGGCAGAGTAAGCTAAGTTGGAACAAATAACAACGATGAACCTTAAATATGAGGCGATCAAATGTTTGGACGACCCGAATGGCGCACTGGTAGTGATGCTGCCTTACGTTCTTGGGGTCCCGAGTTTGAATCCCGGTAAGAGCAAATGTTTGTGTGATGAGCATGGGCATTTGTTTCCGAGTCATGGATGTTTATACAACCCTCCAAGCTCATAAAGGTGCAGGAATGACTTTGACCTTGAAAAAGTAATTCCTGCACATTTATGAGCTTGGAGGGTTGTATTGATGAAAAGTAAGAAAATTTGAATTTCACGGGATACCCTGGAGCATCCGCCTTAAGGGCCTATACTACCTCAAATGGCTTAGCATGATCCTCCGTTACGCCTAAAATACTGCAGCATTAATTTTTAAATAAATATATGGTAAAGTTGAGGATTAATGTTAAGTCCTATATTTGGCGAAAACACGATTTCATAAAATTTTCTCGATAGAAAAAAAATCCAAAGTTACGTCCAAAACTCCAAATCGAACAATAAACCGCTGGTATTTAAAAAGTACTTCAAATTAGATCATGAAACTTTTCATACTAACTGAACTAACTATAAAGCAGGTCTTATGTGTTTTACTTTTTTAGTCCAATCAATAGATTTTTTGTAAATCGCAAAAAAACACTAATTTCGCACTATTCGGCCCGCAGTGACTGACGTAACAACCACTTTGTAGTGCAAGCTGATTAGAACTTTATTCTAACAGTACTTCAAACGAAGTTTGAACTACAAAATATAGAGTTGCTAATTTGAGGTAGTATAGCCTCTTAAGCGTAAGCCTTCATGAGTTAGTACTTTCATCTAATATTGTATCCATAACCCGCATTTAGGCCTAAATTATTCATGCATTTCGTCATACTCCCTTATCTCAACATAATTCCTAAACTGCTCGAGTTAAATCACCGTCGTCTGTTACAAATTCAGCTACATACCCACTTCACTGTAAACTAATTTAAATTGAATGTAATCATTATTCATTGAAAATTGCATAAACTTCACAGACAAGTTGAAACAGCCATGTCGTGCCCAATAAAAAATTAAACGTGACAATTTCCACAGTGTAATAGCACGCTTGTTTATTGAAAAACGTGTTTACAGTGAGCATTTCAAAATTGTTGCTACCCTTTTATATAAATAGTTGACAATCTTATAACTTGAGGTGTTGATGGGATCTGTAAACATTTAACACCTCCTTTTAAGGTACGGAACTGGCCGAAAGCAAATAAAAAAGAAAAAAGTTATTTGTCAAGTTACGCGCGCTGTCAGCGTGACGTTTGATTTCCCGCCAACGCGTTGGCGTCTCGCCCACGTTATCTGATGCTTCTACTTTTTGATCCAACGGGACGGCTCCTTGTCAAATGCATCAGGTATCTTAGCGTAATAAGATGTAAAAGTCGTGACACCGATAAAAATATGACATAAAGAGTGTATTTTATCTGATTGTGGACGTACGAATGTGTGTTGCATTTGTTAATTCCTCTAGTCCATAAAACATGGAGCGTACTGAGCGTAGATTGTATCTGGAATTCTGGACATAAGTTTTCGGTGTAACAAGTTTGTGTAGTCGGTACGCGTTTAATTTACTTCAAAATGGACGCATCTGTCTTTCGCTGGATGCTGCGTAGTTAATATTAAACCAGTTAGTTATTTTTCTCAATTAATCGAGACAGTTTAGGTCATTATGTCTCCTTGGCGCAAAAAGAACCCATCTGTAGGTAGCTTGTGACCAAGTATAGATGAGCATTACATGTCTAACTACTGGGTCACTTGCTAATCCCTCCATGTACGGACCATTTGGTCGAGGTTAACAGAGACGCTGTATTTTAAATTGAAATGAATACAATTAAAGAAAAAAATACTAAGAACAACTTGTATTAAAAATAATAAAAATAATAATCTTTATTTCCGTTAAACTTAGCCTATGTAAAATCCTAATAGGTTTTGAAATTTAAGTAAGTACAAATAAATATTGCGCTGGCCATGTATGACAATTGAACTTTTTACTACTGCCATTTAGCTCTTATGGGGTACAAGACAAAAATATATGATGCCATAAATCTGACACATACAAAACAAAATATGAACTGAGAACATAAAACACGCCTTCAAAGTAACTCTCGTATGAGTTCAGACAACCCAACTCGCTGCGAATTACCTAAAAAGGCCGGTCAGGAAATTACCACATCGTAAATAATTCATGCATTATTACTCAATCATGTATGTGCAACGGTGAACGTTTCAGTGGGACGTTTTTTTTTTCGTCCGTGTCCCGTTTGTGGCGGAGCCGTTTTTTTCTAGACATTGTCCTGTCCGTTGCCTCGGAACCAACGTGCAGCAGAATGAAATGACTCATGCCCCGACCACTGCGTTGACAGATTCAGTTTTGTTCGGAACCTCTTTGCTCATATTTTTAAAAAGTATACTTAAAATAAATGTTTCTAAGTTCCATGTTTAAAATCTGTAACGGTACTCCAAATCGTCACAGTGACCTGACGAAAAAGAGCAGAACCGACCGGTCACGGATGCCCGTCGTCACAGGTGCGCCTACGTTCACTTTCAATCAAGATGCTACGATTTATTTTTATAGTTTTATACTACTTTAGGCCTGTGATACGGCCGATTCCCATACTACTTAACTGATCATTCGACTTATAATTTGTGTCAGTCGTGTAGGCAACACGTTAACGTAGAATTTTTAATTCTAAGTCTACAGTTTAAAAGTTCATTAATCTCCTAAATTTAGCATTTCGTTATCTCGACCCGCTACAGTACCTGTTTTTTAATTAAGAAAGAGTAATCTGCCAGAGTTCGTGCGAAGATGCCGCTTAGAATAGCGGTCACGGCCTCCACGGTGGAAAATTAAAAATAAACGTTGGTTTTAGAACATCATTCGAAAATTAAATAATTTGCAAGCAAATATTAAATATGAAACGTTATTTTTTTATTAAAACATCTTTGTAACACGATTATGTTAGTCAAGTTGTACGACTTGCATTCGTCCTAGTTTTTTTTTTCTGCGAAATGATCGTGACATTAAGATAATATTCCGCCACGATTTACATATTTATATCAAGGGTAGCTAACAGTAAAGCCTTGTTTTAAGAACTAGAGGTTCTTATAACATACCGGTTGGAAAAAATATAGGGTGGTCCGTTTGTATGTAAATTTTAGTTATATTTAAATATTTAGAGTGACAATAACAATAAATTAAGGTGTATAATGTAGCCGTGGTAGTTTCACGTTTATAGGTGGCATACCGGTGTAATGTTAAAGGATCTTTATTGTTTTTTAATGCATATTTATCTAACATAGATTATCAAATTGAGAGATCAATTCGGTTTTGAAATATTTATTGACATAAGATGACATTTCATTGCATCGATCTTGTCTATGGTCGTATAATGTCATGGGAATCGGAATTATGGGATCCGTTTACTTTATTTATGTGTCAGCGAATTAATGGGCTTTTAAGATTTGGGCAATAAAATTCAAATTCAGCAATTAACATTGATTTTGATTTATCAATACTTTCCACTAAGGTTAGCTTAATTTTATTTTTATTTACTTTTCCTATAATTAACACGTTAGATTTACCTTATATTATATTTTAGAATTAAAATAAATAACATGCTATTTCTAACTTGGCTTTAATGATGGTAGTTCTGTAAGCTTTGGTTCAATTGCTGGATACTTATCCACATACGGAATATCGACTAGATCTGAATTAGCAGCATTTCCTTAATGAATAAAACAAGCATCATTACAGTTCAAAATCGCGTAAATCAACGATAAGTTAAACGAAGGAGGATGTCATTACCCGATGACGAAGCCTCCTAATGAAAAACATCAAAAGTACTCGGTATCTTTCATAAAGCTGAATGAAGAAGCGAATTTATGTCGCCAAACGAGTTTCCATGGGGTTACTGATCCTAGGATCCCTTACAAAGCTAGCTACCATGTGGTTTATTGCTTTCACAGACATCTGTCCTAAGTTTTGTTATTGTGTAACTAAATCTATTAATCCGCATAAGGTGCGTGCGCGCCGGCCGAGCAAAACAAGTCATAAAACACCTTATTTGGAACCTAGGTCTAAGACGCCCGACTAACATGTGCCTAATAGTCAGTCCACTCCACTCAGTAATCGACTAATTAACTCAGTGTTTTACTATAACCGCGATTAGAAAGTTGTTCCATGTGGGCGAATGCTTAACATTTATGTATATGAAACTTGAAATTTAACGATGTAATAATATAAAGTGATAGACAAGCGAAGTAAAACCGAAATTTGTGATTACTTAATTTAAATAATAATAACACTAAAAAGAAAGTCAGGGCTGTTTATTGCCGTAATTGATGGAGCCTATATGTATTAGTATTAATTAGTCGATTATTAGCGATTTATTAGTCGATTATGAGCGTCTTAATTATCAATATTACACTGATTATACTTAAAATATGGCAATATATGTAAATAGAATGACGAAGCCGTCTTTTATTTTATCGATTAAGAAAACTAGTAATACAGGGATTATTTCCACTTATTAACGCACATAAATGCGACTTTATTTCGCCTGTATGAATTGTAAAAACGAACATGTTTCTAACTACACAATAAGTGCGCGAACATAAAAACCAATTGGCTTAATTAAGATAACTCGATATCGATATTACAAGCAACTCCATTAGTAAGATGTCGCATCACTAGCGGACTAGTTAGTCGATTCTCGCTCGACAGTAATCGTAACACCGGCCATCGATAGTGGTAATCGCTACACGTAATATGTAAGCCACCACTGCCGGTTTGTGCGTCTATTTACAGTGCAAGTACACAGAAGTAGATACGAAGTTATCTGGAAGATTCTGATACCTTACAACATCAGCCTGGTTTGGTTTTGGCAAAACAACTGCTACTGAAAGATAAAATAAAAACTACAAATCCTTTGTGTGACGGCCCTTTGAAAAACGAAATATTCCAAGAATTTCTTATGAATCCATAGGCGTAAGTTTCACAAAATAATCTTTAAATACAAAACGGTTATAACCCTGCTTAATTAAAAGTGCAGCCACCGGATAACTGCGCGTACGCATCAATACTTTGTTTTAATTGTCCGATTTATATCTGTAACTTGTGATTATGATACGGGAAATTACCACCGCATCGGCCGCATACTACGGGTAAGCGGTTTGTCGGCTTGTGTAGCTTTTAAAGCTCAGCTAAAGATATAATATTTTTATTCAAAACTACTTACAGCTTCAAATTAAATTAACCAGGAATATTTATGAATACATTGACGTTCTATTGCTTCTATTTGTACAGCAACAATTTACCTATATTTATATCAATACATATATAAACCTATTTTAACTCTACACGGAACATTTGAAAGTCCATTTTGATATCAGTATTTGCGATCAGTTTCGCAATTTGGATGTTAATTTTGACCAATATGGACTTTATTTTGTACTTACATTGATAATATTGAGATATTCTGTACAAGTATACGTATTTTTAATATTAAAAGCTACTTTTGTTATTATTATTTTTATCTCTGGTATTAAATTATTTTCTTGTTTGCATATCAGTTCTTCTGTTTCCTCTACGTATTTTTATTAAGTACAAGGGGTAATTGTGAATTTCACAAATGCAAAACAGGACTCAATCATCTATAAAACGGCTTAGAAGAGCTGTCATGACAATTGACCATCTTTCTGACACTTGACAGCTCTCGAGTATTTTTTTTTAATTTACCCTGGACGCCGTTATTGGCTAGTCTCACGTGCATGTTTTCTTGCGTGATATGTTATGTTAACAATAAAGTTTTTTGTATGACAGCTCTGACTGCGTTCCTGTTCTTTGGTGAAATTCGCACTAATATATCTTTAATCTAACCTCACCAAGTTTCTTCCAAGCCAAGAATAACAAACACTCAGAAAGATTTATTTACGTACTTAAGTTTAGTGTAACTGCCAGTGGAGTTCCTAGAAAATTCACTGAAACCTAACCTATTTTAATTGTGCTAGACTAAATGCTAGCCAGATGTTGCGACGGTTTTCTTAGAAACAAAGTTCCGCATAGACATGTGTAGAACATATTTTTAGGTCGTACTTCACTGAAGAAATATTTACTTAGATTTTAGTAAATTAATGCAAACACAATCAAAAGGTACAGACATCATCACTCTAAAATATATATTTACGTCCCATAAAAACAAAATTACAACATCCTTGATTCCAAATTCAAAACACATTTTTTTCTTATGTCAATGTCATCCAACCAATAAAACGGAACACATGTAAGGTGACTTTTAACATCAAAGCATTATACATACCTTAACTTAAAATTTTTAAACCGTCTATTTTCATCTGAGCCATCAATCTTTGCCCCCCCTCCCTCTCGCTGCACCTGCGCTGCGCTTGCGCATCTTTATTATTAGACGTCGCGACGCGCCGGTCGTTGACCCCGGCGACCTGCTTACCGAAATAAATCGTGCACACGTGCCAGTTAAACTTTTGTCAGGCTTGCAGAATCCTAGGGTCGGTTAAATAGTATCTGGTTTACTCCAAATTTTCTAGGTTTTTCTTTGCATAGCGGTGGACTGATCAACTAGTGTACAATTAACAAAACCAGGCATGCTCTTCTCATTAGGTATTTTTTTAAAGACGATCGGGAATTTTAAATTGTTTGTAAAATTCAAATTAAGATTACAATTTATCCTCAATTTATTTTTTACGAATAATTAAAACTCGTATATTTTTTTAATTTTAAGCTTCTGCGAATTGTGATAAACTTTCTTTAACAGAATTTTAATCGATTTGATGTTCGAATTTATTTTGGATTGACAGCGTATCGATCGATCTAGTATCGATATCAAGAATGCATAGACAAACCGACATTCTATCAACGAAAAGGATGATAGAAAAGTCAAAAATATATAATTTTTGAATATTTGCCAGTAATTTCTTATAAAACCGGGTTTATATCTCTACAGTACCTACCTACTCACTTAGGTACAGTCAACAAAAGAGTTAGGTATGCAGGCTAGCAATCTTCTTACTACCATTATAAGTTTGTGAGTATCGATTTTGTTATTCTTTCACGCAGAAACTAACGGATTTGGATGAAATTGCAACCAGATTGATTATAACCCTTTCGCATTATAATAGTAGTAAGAAGATTGCTAACCTGCATACTTCTTTTGTTGACTGTACATGAGGCACTGCTATTTTGTGAACACAGCCATGTCAGCTAAGTTTAGCTACTGTCTGTTTTTATGTGTTTCCTCATTACCGTTCGTATCCGTACCGAAGTACCGAAGCTTGGGTTCGACAGTTTATCGCTAGTAACGTGTGAGAACATAACTTTGCTAATTTTGTAGTAAGTATATTGAATTCTACGTGTGGAGAGCCTCTCATTGAGAGCGTGTCCCAGCAGTGGGAACATTAATAGGCTGATGATGATGTGTGGAGAGCCGATCCAGCCTGTTCTAGAACGTCGCATCTACTTGCAATTTCTGTTTACGTCCAGTAAGACAAGATACAAATTGTTATTAAGCTGACAACACCTAATTGATGTTATTTAAGCAGTTATTTAAGAAAAACTATTTGTTCTAGCACATCAATAAAAATATATGTTAATATTCATCATAATTATTTCAAAGACCGTGAACGGAATCGATACATAATTGGACGAAATCGGCTCGATAGAAATAATTGCAGTCTTAAAATCATCATTAAACAGTTCCATGTCTTTATTTTTTTTGACATATAGGTCTGCAATTAAAAACATGAAGTCAACATATTCATACCTAAACCGCTAACGAGTCATATTTCACAAATAATCCACACTTTTTTTTATCTCAATATTTATTAATTATTTTCTTCTAAAACCTGGCCGCCCAGTAACTCTCTCGCTCTCCTTTACTCCGATACAAATAGACAGTGTGCGCGCATTTTGGTGTTGATATTGACATCCCCTAATGGCGGCGGTCATTGGTCTTCTAGTCCAACAAAATCGTTGTAATTTAATTTTTATTTAACCTAAAAAAAACGTTACATAGTATAGAATTATTACCGAAATTGGTGTTTTTTGGGTATTTTAGCTATAAATTTACATTTAGACTATAAAAACTAAAGAAAAATTTTGTTGCTCAGCTATTTCATTCCTAACTTTTTTTTATTTTTATCAATGGCTGCCAAAAAGGCGCCTCTGCTCATTCCAATTTGGTCAATGACATTGATGCAGAAAATTATGTTGTAACATTAAAGTTAATGTTTAATGTATGCAGGAATTTCTCTGTGAATATTAAACTAACTAAAAAACAACTTAAAGAGGTATTTGGTCTTGATTTTTTTCAGTTATAATACCATTAAAGAATTATTCTTCCAAACAGGACTTACGTCTGATTACACAAAAAAATAAACCGCACTTCTATTCCAGTTGACTAATCTCCCGACGCAAATAAACTCATTGCTTGCAATTCAGAACATAGTCCAGACGGAGAAGTAAAACAAAACCGGCGGAGCGCGTCTGCTACCCGTATTGATCTGTCTGCTAAACTTAGGTTAACATAGTGCACCCAGACGGTGGTATAGCTACTTGTATGTATGGCTTCGGGTAAGCGCGAATCGGATTAATACAGAATGCACAATTTTGAATTCAGAATGTGAATTTGTTTTTCTGGTCATTTTAAAAAGGAAGGAGGACATACCTACATGGAATTATTATGTGCTTCATTCAGCTCTTTGATTTAATGATATAACCGTTATACTTACAAGGCTTATCTGAAAACAGAAATAGTTTTAAGGGTATTGAACTAATGCAGATTAGTGAATATAACAATAAAAAATCGGCCAAGACCAAGTCGGACTCGCACACCGAGGGGAACCCTCGGACTCGCACACCGAGGGTTCCGCACAAACTTTATTGAATGAAAGGTAAATTGCGGTTTAAGTACGATTTATGACGTATTAAAAAAACTACTTACCAGATCGCGTTCAAACCAATTTTCGGTGGAAGTTTACATGGTAATGTACCTACATCATATATTTTTTTTAGTCAGGACACTCATTTTACTACTTTGAAGTGTCTCTCGCGCAAACTATTCAATTTAGGAAAAAATGATAGTAGAAACCTCTATATCATTTTTGAAGACCTATCCATAGATACCCCACACGTATGGGTTTAATGAATTTTTTTTTTAGTTTCAGTTCTAAGTATGGCGAACCCCCAAAATTTATTGTATTTTTCTATTTTTGTGTGAAAATCTTAATGCGGTTCACAGAATAAATCTACTTACCAAGTTGTTTCAACAGCATAGTTCTTATAGTTCCGGAAAAAAAGAAAGTGGCTGTGACATACGCCGTCCGTATGTCACAGACAGACAGACATGACGAATCCATAAGGGTTAAGTTTTTTGCCATTTGGCGACGGAACCCTAAAAAAATGCATATTTACACATAAATATTTTATTTTATCTTCGACATAAATTAGACTACACAGTTGTGAAAACGTCATATCATTCGCAATATTCTCAGTCAGATGCAGTCAGACAGGAGTCAAAAATCTAAATAGGTTATAATAATTGTCAAAATACAGTCTGCCAGCAATCAAATGCCTGGACACGACTGGTAATAAATCAGTGCGAACAAACGGTAGCCAAATTAGTTGTGGAACTACTGTTACTTGAATGCACCATAAATTGAATATGTACGAAACAATAAATTATAAAATTATTATGACGAATGCAATGTCAGGGTTGTCAATAATACCTAACTAGATGTTCAAAATATTTATTATTTTATGTTTTTTATTGTGTATCAAAGAACACGGTTTTATTCTAACAAAAAAAAAAGAATACTTGTGCAATAAATTGTTTGATATTCAAATATGCAATCTGACACCACTTATAAATAGCACTGGCTGCATCACTAAGAATAGCGCTGACATTTTGGAAATAGAATTTAAAGTTGAATACAAACGTAGCTAAGCTCCGGCTAAACGATACGAAATGTGCAGCATGATTCTATTGACCATAGATATTGGAACTAATGCTGCCATCTTGATTTTTCAATACAATTTTCGAAGACAATTTAAAACAACAACAAATCAATATTAAAATTTTATGTGCACAACAAATTATTCGCTACATATCCTTACAAATGTTTTCATGTAAAACCGATGCTAACACGGAATTGGCAGTTAAACGAGAAATACGCGGAATCGTTTTACAATAAAGGGTATAATGCCACGTGACGTTATAAAATGAAGGGTCAAATAAGTGACCAGGGTTTTATTAGTACGTTCGCGGATATAACTGCAAAATAGGTTTCTTGTACTTTGAAATTTTATACAGAGGGCTTAAAATGGCCGGGTTTCATATTATAATTCTAGTATGATTCTGCTAAAGCGGCATTTTTGGCCTCCAGGACTGGCATTGGATAAATCAATGACACTGTTTGTATGTTACTATTCCGTGTTTTTCTTTTTAGAATAATAAAAAATAATAAGTAAGCAAAGTCCATCAATCAAATGTGTACAGATTTTATGTATTACAGTAAAAATTTTCGCAGTATATTTTTGCTTTTGAAACTTTGGTAGCGTAGCGCTGAGCTATTGTTTATTATAAGTAGATACATATTCAACAATAATTTCCTTTAAAATTTCCACAATAATAATATATTATTGAATGGGTTCACTTCCTTTGTTTTAAATTAAAATTTAATCAATATCGAAAATAAGAACTTCTGATTTCAGGATCCCTTCTTCTAATTCGATGCTAATACTATGATGTAAAAATATAATTTATGTAACAAAAACCCAGCTTCTAATATCCTACATTTCCACTCAGATGCTGCGCCTGCGCCGCTGCCGCCACAAACACGAACACATCACTATCTTAGACGAGTCCAATCATGAAATAGCCCGTTTTTTACAGTTCCCGGTACTCCATATACAACGGTTTCCTAGAATAACCGTATTGCAAATGCAGCCATATGTCCTAAAGATAAGGTGCGCTCCGTACTGCGCAGGAGTTGCTGTCAACACTTTAGTAAAATAAACAAAGTTGTCAATTTGTGAACTGTTTTGTTTACAAAACTGTGGACTGTTCTCTGTGTCTGTATGTTAATGTGGTCATGTGTTTTGCAATCAAACGTGTTTTCTGCCATAGACTAGGAAATGGTAAAATAGAGTCGATAGATAAAATCTGTATCTAACTGGTCAATGATTTACAAACTGATACGTTATCGGTTATCAATACTATTGTTATCGCTGAAAATGACTCATGTATGCACATACATGTATAATACTACCTGCTTCATGCGTGTATATGCAACAGAGACTTGATCAAACACACACTACGTTCAGAAACATAAACAATTTTCCTAAAATAGTCCGTTTACAAAGTTTCTCAACGCTGCACCGTATCGTGGGTAATCCGATCTGTTTATATTAACCCAAAAACAATGAAGTAGGTCGAATTTTATGTTGTTTTGTTATAGCATTATAATGTTTTAATGCACTGATTTTGATTTGGGTCGTTCTTCATTCTTTTAATGTGTTTTTTTGGCACATTTTTATGTGTCTTGTGCTACAAGAATTGACAGTTAATCTATTACTCATGTATTTTATTTCAAACAAAATCCTGAATATCTATAATGGCACGGACACATTGCGAAATGGCTGCGTACTACATCGAATACTGGCAGATACTTCAGTTCATTGTCTTTCAGAGTCCGGTGAATGAATCCGTGTCCGTAGTTTGACCGTATCTTGAGACCGCTCTGTTTCCTTAGAAATAGTAAACAAAATCTTAAAACACCTTTAAGCGCCGCAGTCGACATGTCAAAATACGCACCTGCGCCACAGATTCAATAAAGATACCTGTACCATGACAAGTTGCTTGTTGAGAAGGGTAGCCCTACTAAATGATAGGGTGCAGTCTCCCCTATCCGTCACTAATGGCCAAAAAAACATACACACAACGTTTTCGACCCTTCAAACTCCCTGACGTGGTAATTGGATACATTTACCTACCCAGATTTGTAATAGCATTCAGCTGTCAAAGGTAATTTTAGCTGCCGTGATTGGATAAACGAATTGATTTCAAAGCAAACAAAATATTTTGACATTTGTCAAATAAACGGCATGGAATTATTAAGTACTATAGTACTATAAATGTGTTAAAGCTTACACGAACTGAAAGAATCCCATAGACAAGAACAAATTTCAAATCAAGAACTCAATTTCTTCATCCACGCATACAAAATGGCATCTACTGTTTATTCTACTCACAAACGGGCACGCTGTACCCACTAACCATGGAGAATGATACCATTCCATTGATTAATCTATAATGGAGTGTATGCTAATTGAACTAATTATTTACAGTGCAAGCTAACGGTGTACACGAACGTACATTGTGATCAGTTCAGCTGGAACATTACCGCGGTAAACTAATTGGCGACCATTGTTCCATGGTATATGGACGCCGGAATAAGGTTGGGTGCAAGAGTTTAAGTAGAGGGTTAGGGTCTAATTGTCCTTGAAATATTGTGGTGATAATGGGGACAAACGCTGATGAAAGTGGGGAGCCTGCACCATTATTAGGTTGATGCGATTTGTTGGTGGGTGTCGAAATGTCATACAAGGCGCAGCATATTTAAGCATATTCGGTCCCATAACGTTTCCACAGCTGGGACAGAAACCTCCTTCCCTTTGAAAGGACAAACACAGGGAGAAGGAGGAGCGGACAGGAAGTCTCTAGTAGTATCTATTACTATCTATGTAGTATATCAACTATCTGGTGTCCACGACACAAGCTTCGTTGCTTAGTGTGGCAATATCCATGAAAAACACAATCTTGAATTATACACTAAGAAATACACTTAGATTTCGTAGGAATGAGGGGACGCCGTTGCCCAGGAATGAAACAATACGGGAGAACTATAAAAAATGTGTTCCTTTAGGTTTATTTTACAAGGAAGTATGTCGTGGAAATTATGTAAATCTTATAATAGATACTAGGTAGGTGTTACTTTAATATTAATCCGTGGTACGAGGCAACTGGGCCTATCCCAGTTGTAAACGTCCCTTTGCCTTTCCGCCTATTGGCCTTGTTTCATTCTGTCTCCTGCTGATATGGAGGGAAGTGGAAATTACGGTTTTCCCACTGCTCCGCTATACTTTTCTGATTAATTTCGTTGCGGGATCCAAGACAGTTAAATTCTTTCTCTGGGACTTCGTCGAGCTTCATTGTCTCGGCGCTTTTCTGGTGGTACTGTTGATTCTGGCTTTCAGGAGTTACAGTGGTTTGGGAATAGAATGGCAGGGTTGTCCCAATTTAAAAAAAAATAGATACTAGGTAGGTGTAGGTGCATAATCAACTAAGTAGTGTAACTACTTGTACTCAGATAACTGCACGTTTTTACGTGCTACCCACAGCACGACGAAGCTCTACGAGTTCACGTAAAAATATGACTCAGATTATGTTGATTACATAGTAAAATATGTAGTAAGTATGGTTATTTCGTTAAAACTCATTTCATTAGCCACTTTAGTAGTGCACAATGTTGCCGATTTCAAGGTCGTGGTCGTAGTTTTCGTTTTACCTACCAACCTATAATTTTCAAGGATATGCAAGCGGAAATTATTCACTATCATTTTCAGCTGTAAAGTTTTCTATAAATCTAAGAGCAAACCTTTTGTTCAATGCGTCATTGCCAACTACAGTCTAGATCAATTCATAAAATCAAAATCAAAGCATTTATTTCAAGTAGGCCAGTTACAGGCACTTTTGAATTGTCGAAACAAAGATGAAAATTAAATGTAGTCACAAGACATAAAAACTGTGAAAGTACTGTAGTTGCCCATTCCCTAGCGTAGATAGAAGGAATGCCTTTCGAAATAATCTTCAAGCGCAAGTTTTGGCTTTTGGGAGACCGTATTCACACCGAGGATGCTCTTTAACCCCCATTTTTCCAAATTGTGAGAGAATAACTTATAATATAATGTAGGTACATATAGTTTTCCAAGCTAATATCTTTATTAGTTATACCCGTGGTTAAACTATGCATATTATTTTTACTTATAATTATTATTATAAAGAGAAAAGATTTGTTTTTTTTGTATGTAACGAATAAACTTAAAAACTACTGGATCGATCTTTCAGTAATGGATAGCTACATTATCAGCGAGTAACATAGGCTATATTTTAGTACTCCTACGGGAACGGGAACTACGCGGGTGAAACCGCGTGACGTTCTTCGATAACGGAAGACGATTGCGTGCGGCTGCAAGACTGCAAGCTCCATTTGTCGACCGGCACAATGTTCCTGTCCAATAGCTTTGTTGATTGACGTGTCTCAATATGTATGTGTGTCTATGTATGTATCACCTATATACATGTTAATATGTATGATTTAGTACTGCTAAAAGGCCAGAAAGTGCACATATTACGGTTGAAGATAGGTTTTGTGTACAAAAATTTGTCCTTTTTTAGAAGAGATTTAGGAACCTAGAATAGATAGTTTCATTATAGACCGTATTCTCCAGACTCTAAATTACAAATTGACTCGATAATGCAGAAGTGATAAAATAATATTTAATAAACCAACTAAAGTTAGTAACAATTTTATTATACCGTCTTTTACAGTCCCATCTCCAAGTATAGAAAACAATTAATGTATAGTTATGTGTAAGTTCTTTCCCAGGTATACCTGGGAAAGAACATATCTTACTTTTTATCCATGAAAAACACATCAAACCACACGAACGTATAGTCGCGGGCAGCATATAGTACAACTATAAATCTGTAGGAAGCAGTCATGTACAGACGCCAGCCATCAATCTACGCAATCAACCTAAAACATAATGCGTTAGAGATAAAGTTGAAAATTTTGTAGTAACTCGATGTGCTGGCGTCTGTATTCTGTTTACGAGTAATATAATCAGTACCCCCTGGCATTCTCTGCATAATCAGTACATTAGTATTCTCCCAGAGATCCTCTGATTCCTGTTCCCACAATAATTACCCTGTAATTTTTAACTGATTAGCAAGTTTTACGTCTCAGGGGACCCTAACGGATTCCTGAAGAAGACCGGCTGGTGGTCCGGGAAAACGAGTGTGTCTCCGAGAATCTTGGCAGTTCGGACATGATTTTATGAGGGACTTCGTGATTGGAGGTTTTAGTGGTACTTCATGTGAATCATTAGCTATAAAGTTGGAGTTGATGGTGGTCTTGGAATGGTATTGATAATAGCCCTTAGCGCCAATGACAAAAGAGCTGAAATAATAATGTAATATATAACTGTCTCATTGCTGACCTCTGCGCCTTAATCAGCAGACTACTAGACACAGTGAAATGCTATCAGCGATACAAAGGAAATGGCAAAAATGAATTTTATTGACAGACACTTGATCAAATCGCAGGAAAACCAAGCTCTCTGAAAGCGATTGCAGCTTGCCCTTAGGACATGACATAAGAATAAGCACCTTTTTAAAAAAAACAAAATGTCCGCTAGCACCTTGATGTAGGAAGAAATGCGAAGTCCCGATACAGGAGCGAACGCCGAACGGTAATTAATAGAAGGTCACGTTGCGCCGTTAGACGCGCCGGCGCATCTCCACATATACAGCAAGTGGTCGGCGTCCGGCTGCTGTATATAGACGACGCGCCCTTTTTAGCCGCGTACGCAAGTGCTCGTGCAATAAATCGATCTTTATTGAATTAGTTTTTGCTGGTTAAGTACCGAAATTGATGAGATTAGAGGGCGGAGGAGAAGGATGCTGGTGAGCAGTTTAGTTTTTCTGCTGGAAGCGATGTTGTTACATTTAGAATAGTTAAACAGTTGTATAACTTAGCAGATAGAGTTGGGTGCACATGCGGAAAAATGTTTCGAAATTGTTTCTGAGCCCCAAAACATCTTGTAATAATCTGTTATAGTTTGTGTTCGATCTGTTAATTAATTATCGTCCAAAAAAGGACATCGTTCTACTTTTCTTAAGACCACCACGAATGACATGACGACACCGCATGTGGGCAAATTGGAATTCGTTGGGCAAATGTAATGTTACAAGTAAAAATTCCTCAGTAAACTTACAGTTGCAAAGCAAAGGGCCTACACATAACGGAGTCATATGCAATTACAAATTTGTCACATCTCAGACACATATAATTAAGTTGCGAACACTAATTACCTTCTCGGTATGCTAAGCACGAACTACAAGTTATTACTGTGACGTACTCGTATCTTAACACAGATCCTATTTATAAAGCTGGCGATATTTACCGTAGTTCCTGGAATAACTGGAAATTCTGGAGATTCTGGGTTTGATTTCATTAATAGTAGCTTCTCATTACCCTGTCAAACAAGATTGTGAGTATTGTGACAGAGGAAATGGTTATGAACTGGTCAGAAAAATTATATTCCAGACGAGAACCGTTATTGGCGAATTCTGGAGATCTTTAATTAGATTTATTTAATGGTAGATCCTCAACCCTGTCTTACAAGATTTAGGTTTATATAGCACTGGTGTGCGTGTGACCGTAGGGCTGCCAAGTCATAGGGCTCCAGTTCGAACCCAAGGCACGCACCTCTGATTTTTCAGATTCATGTGCGTGAATTATCACTTGCTGCGGTGAAGGGAAACCAGCATGCCTAAGAGATATTTCTTGATGGCATGTAAAGCCAAGTCAGAGGCCCATGGACGGCACAAAAACTCTGACACTAACCACACGATAGAGAAAGAAAGACAGGATGACATCCTGAAATGATAATGAAGAGAGTATCAGAAACATTATAAACCAGAAGAGACCCCTTATCAGCGAAACGTGGAAACTGTGAAACATCTCCCTGACCTATACGAAATAAAGGTGCAATAATGCAAAACGTATTTCTTGAATGCTACAAGAGCCCTGTCTTTTAATGTGTAGGTAGTTTATCGAGGTCGATACTTAAGGTTAAGATGGGCGCGTAGATATCCTATCAAAGACACGCGTCGATAGACCCCGATAGACACCGTTACCTCACTAATTAGAGGTATTACGTGTACCGATAGATATTACTTGAGAGTTACGGAATAGACGATTGTTGGTGATTGCTTTATTAGTCGTTGATAGTGTGTAGGTGTAATTGTGAATAGCGCTGTGTTAAGTGTCTTGTTTAATTAGCTTTTCCGTTGAATTTCCTTTTGGCGGAGGATTTAAGTTGGTTTAATGTGTTGTTTAACAGTGCGTGTTCGCTTATAATGATGGTTAGTTGGTATTAACGATGCTTCATTTAACTGGCAGATGAGGCACGTTTTTGGGTACAGTTTTCATCGACATATTTGATTGAATCTTTGGTTGGAGTAAGAACCTAATTCTCTTGCCTTTTTCTCAATTTATTGTTTGCAGTTTGCTCTTACATACTTCTTTAAGGCTGATGTTCCAGGGTAGCCCGCGAAATTCAAATTTTCTTAAGTTTTTGCCATTTGCAGGCCAGTGCTAGGTTGTATGTTGATTAAAATATTATTCGCGGCTGTAAGACTTATGTAGTTATAGAATTATTATCATCAAAATCATCAATACAACCCTCCAAGTTCATAAAGGTGTAGGGTTGTATTGGTGATTTTGATGATTATAATTCTGTACTGTACGTCTTGCAGCCGCAAATAATATTGTAATCAACATTAACCCTAGTACTGGCCTGCAAATTGCAAAACACGTAAGAAAATTTGAATTTCGCGGGCTACCCTGGAGCATCCACCTTAATAGTCGTCATGTTCGTATCGGTAACAGTCCTCCGTTTATTTGGTCATTCAGAATCAATTGACATCAATCAATAGACACAGTGGCTATCCCGTTCCGTAATACCAGCATGTCCAGTTTGCGACAGGCGACACCTTTCCTAGGCTCTAGCGGTAATTATCCGCGGAATTTTAACAGATATCAATGTGCGTGACCTATGCGGTAAATATTTACCTTTATACCGCGCTTTTTACCTAAAGGGGTGAGCAGTATTAATGGTAGCGGTAAATTGTTGCTTGGGAGATAGGTAGATTGCTACTGTATGGTTACCTGACATAACTGTTTAAGTGCTATATAGCAGAAGTATCGAAGTGGGAAGGTTGGCTTTGTACCGTAAAACAGTGGCTTTTAAAGCCATAATTTGACTAATAACGTAAAGATTTGTGTTATTGTGAATTTTGTTCAAGCAAAGACGAAAATACAGTTAACTTGTAGCGCGAGTAGCGCCAGTAATTTTAGAATTCAGCTGCATTCGGTTAGTTAGATTAGAAGCCGACCCCGACTTCTTTGGGAAAAGCCATACCGGATGTTGGTGAATCCATCCAGATTTCTGTTTCGTATAAAATTCGCCACATAAACACACAAAGAAACGATAACCAAACAAAAAATAAATATATCACACGGACCAGGCTTATACAGTTATGCGAACCTTCGCAAAAATATTCAAAACACGCAATAAATAAAACAAACTAGGTTACCTAAACAATTAATTAACTTCGGATAGAACAAAATCAAAATCAAAATCAAAGCATTTATTTCAAGTAAGCCAGTTACAGGCACTTTTGAATTGTCGAAACAAAGATGAAAATTAAATGTAGCTACAGTCCCAGTCACAAGACATAAAAACTGTGAAAGTACTGTAGTTGCCCATTCCCTAGCGTAGATCTCTATGGAGAAGAACGGGCAAGAAACTCCATGGACACTCTTTTAAATCAGAATATTGTTACAAAATCTTGGTTACATCATTCATGTTGAGATGGTATATTATGTGAGAACAATGTAGCAAGATGTGCACGTTAAAAGTGTCCACAGCAAAAACACACAAACAAAAAAAAATACAATTCAAAATAATTCATTCAAATAAGCCATGGCAACTAAGAGATGACCAGTCACAACTGACAGCGCCCGTTCACGGACATGACGCATGGATCAGCACCATTCAACTCAACCATTTTGAAGGGAACTAAATGATCCGACACATGCGCCACCATCAGCGAGACATTTGAGTGAGCATGACATACTCTAAACCGCCAGGGCACATTCAAGTCAAGAAAAGACGTAGGTTTCCAGTAAATGATAGCTTTCTAGTACATAGTACTCACACAATATGGGCTATGCATTTATATAATACTAAGGAGATTGAATCTATACAATGCAAAGATAGTTGTACAATCTTCAGCAGCTCCAACAATACATTTTAATGCTATCAATTTATGCGCCCCTGTCCTTGTGGAGCAGGACCAGCATTGAGCCAAGCATTTTTATCAGCGATATAATCGCTCAACTTGTAATATGCTTGCTTACATAGTGTGCGTTTAATGCATGTTTTAAATTTCGTCTCATTCAGTTCAAGAATACTTTGTGGAATTTTATTATAGCATCTTAAACAGTACCCCATGAAAGATGAGTCTACTTTAGCGAGTCGGAAACCTGGCTGAACTAGTTGGTCCCTATTTCTAGTACTGTAATTATGTCTGTCACCCCTTTTACCAAAAAGGTGCAGATTTTTTCTGACGTACATTATGTTTTCGTAGATGTATTGACAATGTACTGTCATGATGCCAATATCCTTAAACAATTCTCTTAGAGAATCGCGCTTACGAAGATTATATATGGCCCTGATGGCTCTTTTCTGCAGAATAAATATAGACTCAATATCTGCAGCCCGTCCCCACAGTAAAATGCCATAAGACATTATACTATGAAAGTAACTAAAATAAACCAGTCTAGCGGTATCTACATCAGTATACTGACGGATTTTTCTAATGGCATAGGCTGCTGAACTTAGCCGCCCCGCAAGAGAAGTCAAATGAGAACCCCATTGTAGCCTTGAATCAAGCGTAATCCCCAGGAAAACCGTTTTATCTACGAATTCAAGTTTCTCTTTATTCAATATTATATCACAATCACTACTTTTAACATTCGGTAAAGCAAATCTTATGCATTTGGTTTTTTTTTCATTTAATACCAAATTGTTTGCTGTGAACCAATTTTGGACCTGAAGTAGGGCATTATTCACGTCATCTAGATTTTGGGCCCGCCTATTTATTTTAAAAATTAGGGAAGTGTCATCAGCAAATAACACCATATTTTGCGGTTGGTTTTTCAGTAAATAGGGAAGATCATTTATATATACTAGAAAGAGAAAAGGACCCAATATTGAGCCTTGTGGAACCCCCATTTTTACTTTTAAACCCTGTGAATTAACACCATTTATTTGAACATGTTGTTGTCTATCATTCAAATAAGATTTTACCAAACTAAGTGCGAGTTTACCCAGTCCGTAATGCTCAAGTTTCAAAAGTAATGTGTCGTGATTTACGCAATCAAACGCTTTGGAGAGGTCACAAAAAATTCCTATGGCGTCTTGAGACTCTTCCCACGCAGTAAATATGTGCTTTAATAAGGTTACACCGGCGTCAGTTGTACAACGTCCCTTGGTGAAGCCATACTGTTGATCATGTAAGATTCTGTTGGTGTTAAAATGATAGAGCATTTGATTAAGCATTACTTTTTCAAAAACCTTGCTAAAAACTGGTAACACGGATACAGGTCTATAATTATTAGTATCTTTACTGTCTCCGGATTTGAAAAGAGGTATGACTTTACTGTATTTCATTAAATCAGGGAAAACTCCTTGGTCTACACATAAATTAAAAATTAAAGCTAAGTAAGGGGCTATAGTCTCAAGTATGGATGTACAAACTTTGACAGACATTCCCCATAGATCTTCGGTTAGTTTGATTTTTATTTGCCGGAAAGTTTTAATAACTATCATAGGATTAATGTGTTTAAATTTAAATTCAGCCAGGCAGCCAGACACATTCGCCTTTAATAAGCCAATTGAGAGTTCAGGTGAGGAAATAAGAGCCTCCGTTGTTTTTAGTGGTATATCGGTAAAGAAATTTACAAATTCTTGAGCTACTTCCTGATTTGAGCTTTTAGGACCACACGCTGTATCTAATGTGTAGCTAGTGTTACGTATTTTCTTCCTGTTAGTCTCGTTATTTATAACTTTCCAAACTGTCTTTATTTTATTTTCTGCTGTTTTGATCTTGTTGCTAATGTGCAGTGCTTTAGCAACCTTGCACGTATTTCTAAAAATTTTTGAATACTTAGCAACATACTTGTTAAAAGTTTCAGTGTTTATAAAAGGCTTAAGGCCATAAAGCTCAAATAGTCTTTCCCTACTTTTTCTGATACCTCTAGTTGCCCAATCACTAAATATGAATTTAGGGCAAATACTTTTTGTCTTCTTTTCAAAAGTTTTATTGAATTCCGTGTGAACTATTGAAAAGAAACGATCATACAATTGATCTATATTAATATCATCAAGGCTCATAACTCTTAACTTGTTCTGTAGCGAAATATTATACCTATTTAATCTGCTAGAAGTTATAGGTCTAAATTTAATTTGAACTTTTTCCAATGGGGGTGTATTACACCTAAAGGTTACAGTTTGTCCGCTATGGTCAGAAGGCAGACAATTTACTATTGCTTTATCTAAGTAATCAAAAACGATTATCCTTATTATTATAAATATTAGTTTATTAAGTAATTAGTTAAAATATAACCTCGCTTCGAGTTCCGGATGCCGGATGAGCAGTAGTAACACAATAACCTTATTCGCGGCTTGAATATTCATGTTTTATTACATTTCTTTATTAGTTATTAACCTAATTTTGAATGTTAATTAACCTCTAAATAGTTAAGTGATCGTTGAGGCGGGGGAGCTTAAATTATGCTTAGAAATGTAGAAATTATGCGATTTTAACTCCGGTTTTTAAATGTGTGGGAAGAAACGTGATTCTGGCGGCATTTTTCACGGAAAACGGTGATGCTAAAGGGAAACTAACATACATCATCATCTACCTAGCCTTTTCCCAACTATGTTGGGGTCGTCTTCCACTCTAACCGGATGCAGCTGAATACCAGTATTATACATGGAGCGACTGCCTATCTGACCTCCACAACGCAGTTATAGTTCGGTTCAAACTTAATGGCGGCTTGGAAGTTAGCTGCGAGTGACGGTATGCGCAGGAATAACGCTTTAAACTATATGGCGATTCGGAACATCTAATGTAAAGCTGCGCAGACAACAATTTTAGGTATCAACGGAGCGTAGATGACGCATCGTTTTGTCTGTATAATGCGCTGACTCTCTTTGAGGCGCGCGTGGAAACGGACGCGTCGTCGACACGGCCTGTCGTCATGAGACGGACGGACGGCGAGCTAGCCCATAGCCCACCGTCCACAGGCCCGCGATACGATACCCCTTAGATTAAGACACAATCACGTACATAATATCTTGCATTGAGAAAATAGTTTTTTTTTTAGTAAGACTGGTTGCTAGAAAATCATTTGCTTCAAATATTAATAGTCAATTTCAAAAGACAGGTGCAAACTTATTTGAAATCATTTCAAAACCTATCTAAATACTTAATCAGGATTTAATCGTTTATTTAATTAACAATAAACACAAAGAAAGTGCGCTACAGTTTAAATTTAAATTCCCCAACTTGTTTTGGCAGACCTTGAAATGAAAAAAACAAGTAAACAGAGAGAACCAGTTTCGGTTTTACAACCTGGGCCTAGAATTTTAAAGTCTGGTAATTCTACATTTTGAATTACTACTGTACATGTATACTCAACACCGTTACAAAAAACATTTTTTTTTTTTTTTTTTGTTATGATTATTTTATTTGATAGGCTCCGTATTTGGACAAGCAACAATTCTGTCTAGAAATAACTTATTTTTCACTCGGGACCATCACCATCTGCCATGATATGCCATCTAACCATGTTGGGGTCGGCTTCCAGGCTTATCGGAAACAGCTGATCATACCAGTGTTTTACATGGAGCGACTACCTCCACAACCCAGTTAGTACTAGGTTATACTAGACTGGTTGTCAGACTTTCAGGCCACTGACTACCTGAAACGACTGCCAAAGATCTGCAATCTGCCGGGACCAACGGCTTAAGGCCCTTCTAACCCTAAAATTAGCAAATCTATTTGTGGTGGTTCAAACTTCGTTTGAAATTTTGCTAGAATAAAGTTCTAATCAGCTTGCACTACAAAGCGGTTGTTACGTCAGTCACTGCGGGCCGAATAGTGCAAAATGAGTGGTTGTTTGCGATTTACAAAAAATCTATTGATTGGACTAAAAAAGTAAAACACATAAGACCTGCTTTATACTTAGTTCAGTTAGTATGCAAAGTTTCATGATCTAATTTAAAGTACTTTTTGAATACCAGCGATTTATTGTTCGATTTGGAGGTAACTTTGGAATTTTTTTCCATCGAGAAAAGTATATGGAATCGTGTTTTCGTCACACATAGTACTTAGCATTAATCCTCAACTTTACCATATATTTATTTCAAAATTAATGCTGCCGTATTTTAGGCGTAATGGGGGATCATGCTAAGCCATTTGAGGGGTATAGGCCCTTAACGTGCCTTCCGAGGCACGGAGGAAACATAGCATATAATGAGTGGTCACCCATCTGCATAACAAGGCAAGCGTGGCTTAACCTAAAAATCGACCCGAGGGGCTGTTATTATTATGCTACGATCTCCTTATGTTAGTCCTACTATAATTTATTATTATTTTTAATAATAAATGCGAAAGTTAGTGAGTATGGGTGGATGGATATTTGTTACTCTTTTACACAAAAACTACTGAACGGATTTAGATGAAATTTAGCACACAGATAGCTTATAACCTGTATTGAACAATAGGGAATATGCACGAAATGCAATACTCTTTTTATTTATTAAAAATGCCTTGTATTGGCCCATAAAAACATTGTGGTACACTTGTTTAAGTTGCTAGTACATCACTTATTTTACAATTTACTATTTTATGTAGCATATTTTTGGTGAAACGGAACGCACTCTTAAAACGCGTCGTCCTCGATAACGCCGGTAGTGACGTCAAAAGTCTATGTGCCAAAAAAAATACAACTTTTATTTAAAAATTGCTTAAAGTTTCGCTAAGATTTTATTACAATATTGTTATTGCAATTTTTACTTGAATACAGCACATACAATTAGTAAAATTATTCTATTGAGGGCAAAAAACTTGATGTAAACAAGGCAGATTGTGGTTAATGACGTGACATCATGGCCGCGACAGCTACGGACGTTTGAACTGTCGTAGAAAATTGCAGGAGTTTAATATAATTTTTAAGCGACAAGCAGTAGTCGAACTTAACTTTTATTACTTCTCTTGGGTTGATAGTACTGTATTTTATTGATTTAAGTGAAGAAAAAATCACGTGCATATTCCCTATTATCGAACTCCACGCGGGCGAAGCCGCGGGCATAGGCTAGTTATCTATAAACTTATAACCGGTAAACCCAACACAGAGTAACTCCCATAAAGTCTGCAAATCAATAATTCTAAACTAGCGAATATTTCTCAAAACCAGTCAGTTGAGGTCGCATGAGTTTCCCTCGGCTCGTGTCAAAGTGCAGGTGCGAGTGGAAAGCGCATTTCGCTTGAATCTGCGCCTGCGCACCGCAAGACTGAACGATGCCTATTCGAATGGTTTATGTTTTTTTTTTATTTATTTATGGATGGAATTCTGTTCCGGTTTAATTTTAAGTTCTTTTATAGTGTCGGAAGTACTTGTTAGTGAGTACATAGTAGGAATGTCACCTTGATTGTAAATTGTATATATTTTTTCTTTGTTATAAGAATACGCAGTTCTAGGTGTGTATCTTTAGCTGTTCCCTTTTACAAAGCAACACTGATAATAATTATTTAAGTAGGCAACTCAATGCCAAAGACAGTTGAAATTCTATTATTCCTCCAGCATTGAAAATCCAATTTGTACGAAGAAATATGACAGCCACTCATCACTACAGACGTGTAGACCACATATCGCGTCAAACACTACAAATAAACAAAAAAAAAATAGAAAGACGAGCACAGAATAGAGCACGCATTCAGATAATTGTGTGCTCACTCTCGTAAGCGCACGCGTGGTGTTTACGAAACCCTTCTAGGTCTTGCGATAACATTGTAAGGACGTGCTAAATGTATCCCCTCTGTGTAAACGCTACGTCTCGTTATGATGCATCATGCGTGTTTGAGCAAGCGCAGCGCACCGTTATGTGTTTCCGTTATTTGAATTTGTATGGAACCGAGGAAAAATTGGCTGAGGGTAATTTTTTGAGTCCGCGTAACACTGGTCAGTTTCCCTCGCTCGTCATTTTATTTAATTCGACACTTTCGTTAATTCGTCACTTTCGCTGATTGGACAGTTGTGTGAATTCGACAGTTGCGTCAACTCTACAGTTTCACTTCGTCACTTTTATCCAATTCTTCAGTCTAAGTACAGTCGGTAGGAAAATGTCTGTTAATTTTAATATGTATTGAGATCTATTTATTTATTTTACTATTTAATTACACAAAGGACAACACAGGAAAATAACATAATATTAATCGATGATTTTGGTTGAGGCGGTCTGCAAAAAATAATTAGCGGGTATGTTGAGGAAAAATAACTTTGACTGTGTAAAATACAGAATAAAAATTTCTTGGATTTTGTGCGCGAAGAAACAATAGATTTGTCGGCGAAAAAGGTAAAAGCTCATACTTTTACCCTGTCAACACGACTTACAAACGCCGACACCTAGCCCACTCACAGAAGCTTAAGAACAAACCAACATGACGGCTAAAATCCTCTCTGAACAAAGACACGTAAAACCTAAACACACAACTTTTACCTGCAAAACCAATATTCACCACAAACTGATAGATTTCTAAACGCAGTACCTGAATGTCGGAACACAGGATTCACATGGGCAAACACAAACAGAGATACAGACAAACAGACAAATGTTTGGCACAAGTAGCGAAGCTGTTGATTACTGGTAATTGACAGAAGCTCCTTTTGAAAGGGTAATAGTTTGACTAACTAGCTATAGGGCAACTGTTGATAAGGGCGAAAGTAAATGAAAGATATAGTTCTTAGTTTTCTAAGACTTTAAATCCTGCACAAACGGTGGTCTAAAATAAACATATCAACGCAAAAAAATGTTGGAAGCATAAATAATCAGCCTGCAATATTCCAACTGTTGAACTGGCCTGTGCTTTGTTAGAGAAGAGGGCATACTATATAAATATCTAACTAAAAGAAGAAATACTAAGACTATTATGGCAGTCTTCAGTTCACCATAAACGCTTTTAACTCAAGCCTTACACCCAACAGACATCAACTAACAAACAGACACGCACGTAAACAGTCAGGAGTGTGAATGCGAAAGTAAATCGTCGTACAAAACTCAAAGTTTGCCCACTGCACGCATACGCCATTTTCCTAGCAGCCATGTTTGACCAGCAAAATAAATTGCAGGAATCACAGGACTCCAACAAACCTTTTACCTCTTCCAAATTAGGGAGGCCTTATGGAGTTCCCAGTAATATAATTAGTCAGGCAGTTAAAAGACTACCTATTTTAACTGTCTGGGATTTACAAGAACTGCTAATGGTATTGGAGCTGATGCCTTAAAACGGAATGCGTTAACAGCTTTGGCAAATAATGAAATAGAAAATCTTTAGGGTGAAAATAAAACTGTTACGCGAAAGTGGTGTCTATTAAAGGGGACGCACAAAATTGGTAGCCATTGAACTAAGTTTCACAGCTTCAGAAAGTAATAAAACGAATCCCAAAATCTCAGCGAAAATTCTGTAACTTTTCGAAAAGTTACTGGTAAAACCACTTCCCAAGTCCCGAGATTTTTTATCTTCTAAATGGACAGACCAACAAATAAGCTCAAGTAATTATATACCAAAAGGGATACAATAGGTAATGTCGTTGCCTAAACATGGCGAATAACATTTATCGATCGATTGATGGTAACATTGGCTGTTGACGGCCCACGACCACATCGGGGCATCAGGATTCCTTTAAAGGCAGATACGGCGTTTGTGCCAGTTTTCTATTACTGCCCTATATTCTGATTTGGAAAGTTTTATGGTGAGATAGGTCGGGAAAAGGAAAAGTAGATTTAAAATAGCCGTCTTTATGGGTGTCCATTTTTAGAAGCTTTCATGTCCTCGAGTTAGGTTTACGTGTTAGGAGTGTAATACACATAGTTCGATTCGGTATGGCTCGGTAGTCGGTACAGACAGGGTGGCAAAATCGAATGTATATTTTGACGCCCGGCTCATATCATGCTGAACCAAACATATTGCCTGCCTAATTTACTATCGCTCTCAATTAAAAAAAACTACAAATAAATTGACATCTTAACATTGCATCTCTGCTAATGTTAATCTGTTAAAAATTAACGAACTAATATAAGAGAAACCAGTGTAAATCTTATCTCAAAATTCTCCATGCCTTCGGGCTAGCGGTGAACTTCAGAACTCTTCAAGATTGTCACAATTACTGCGATCAGCATGGCAGTCTTCAGTTCACCATAAACGCTTTTTACTCAAGCCTTACACCCAACAGACATCAACTAACAAACAGACACGCACGTAAACAGTCAGGAGTGTGAATGCGAAAGTAAATCGTCGTACAAAACTCAAAGTTTGCCCACTGCACGCATACGCCATTTTCCTAGCAGCCATGTTTGACCAGCAAAATAAATTGCAGGAATCACAGGACTCCAACAAACCTTTTACTTCTTCCAAATTAGGGAGGCCTTATGGAGTTCCCAGTAATATAATTAGTCAGGCAGTTAAAAGACTACCTATTTTAACTGTCTGGGATTTACAAGAACTGCTAATGGTATTGGAGCTGATGCCTTAAAACGGAATGCGTTAACAGCTTTGGCAAATAATGAAATAGAAAATCTTTAGGGTGAAAATAAAATTGTTACGCGAAAGTGGTGTCTATTAAAGGGGACGCACAAAATTGGTAGCCATTGAACTAAGTTTCACAGCTTCAGAAAGTAATAAAACGAATCCCAAAATCTCAGCGAAAATTCTGTAACTTTTCGAAAAGTTACTGGTAAAACCACTTCACAAGTCCCGAGATTTTTTATCTTCTAAATGGACAGACCAACAAATAAGCTCAAGTAATTATATACCAAAAGGGATACAATAGGTAATGTCGTTGCCTAAACATGGCGAATAACATTTATCGATCGATTGATGGTAACATTGGCTGTTGACGGCCCACGACCACATCGGGGCATCAGGATTCCTTTAAAGGCAGATACGGCGTTTGTGCCAGTTTTCTATTACTGCCCTATATTCTGATTTGGAAAGTTTTATGGTGAGATAGGTCGGGAAAAGGAAAAGTAGATTTAAAATAGCCGTCTTTATGGGTGTCCATTTTTAGAAGCTTTCATTTCCTCGAGTTAGGTTTACGTGTTAGGAGTGTAATACACATAGTTCGATTCGGTATGGCTCGGTAGTCGGTACAGACAGGGTGGCAAAATCGAATGTATATTTTGACGCCCGGCTCATATCATGCTGAACCAAACATATTGCCTGCCTAATTTACTATCGCTCTCAATTAAAAAAAACTACAAATAAATTGACATCTTAACATTGCATCTCTGCTAATGTTAATCTGTTAAAAATTAACGAACTAATATAAGAGAAACCAGTGTAAATCTTATCTCAAAATTCTCCATGCCTTCGGGCTAGCGGTGAACTTCAGAACTCTCCAAGATTGTCACAATTACTGCGATCAGACTTAATAAAGTCAATGAGAGAAATTTTTGCTATATTGAATCGCCTCTGGCTAAATCGATAAACGTAAAAGTCGTTCACGCTTTCATTCCGTAAGTGGGATAAGGAGTGGTGGAAGGAAAATATGACGTCACACGTTTTTGAGAAATGTGGGAAAAATTACAGCTTGGTTTGTTGATTTTCCGCTGCTCTAAGCTTTAATTAAAAAAATTAAAAAAGAGTTTCATGTCAGTATCATGCAGATCCGATGCTTTTACGTCCAGCGTCAGATTAAAAAAAAAAACAAATGCAAACATGGCGGTCGTATTACGCGGGAAATCAAACAGCTGATTTATGTTTGTACAATAACAATTTTATTTATAGTTCTACTAATATATACAGATAGTTGAATAGTTATACAACCTGATTTGCATCTAGGACCTTGAATATACTGTCAAGTAGACCAGAAACCAGAACGACGACATGTCTGTCGCTCCATTGTGAAACAAATTTTTACTTGCGGAATCAACGTCACGTATAAAATTCTGTAACTCGTAAATGTAAACAGATAAGGTTGAATTTTGAGTAGTTTTTCAGAGATTAGTGGTGACAGAATTACCGTTTTATCGATTTACAAAATATTTTGATTAGTCTAATTTATTGGAAGACATTCTCGTTTTGACGTAACCGTTTCATCGGTTTTTTTATTGTGATAAAGTTGATAATTATGCTAACGGCTACAATTTGTTACTGCCGCATTGTTGTAATGTCATTATAAACGTACCTATTTGTGAGTTTGTGAATAAATGTTGTATAATTATGTTGACCTTGATGAGTTGTACTGGCGATGGCGCCACTGCGCAAGATGGATTCATGAATTATCTCTGGTTCATTGAAATTACATAACTATTACGCATTTATTTACGGGTAGATTAAACAGCTGATTAAATAGCTTTTTTATTTATTGAAATACTGTATTTTATAAATGTTTTCCTAAAACAATTAGCCTTATTTATGAGTCATAAATATAAACTAGCACACTTCGGTCTTATCATATTAAATTTTAATGAATGATTCCTATTTAAAATCGTACATTCACACTAAGTTCCGCATTCATTAAACGAAAGTAGAAGTTCCGATGACATTTAGTTTTAAATTATTATTACATAGCTAAAATAAAAACTTAAAAGTAACTAATCAATAATCTACGAACGTGTGCTTTAATTACTTTACTAATGACGTTTTAAAATAATAAACATAACAGAAAATAAAGAAAACGTAGCTATGTTTTAGATCGTTATCGACATGTCGAAATATTTGTAAACGATATCGATATTATCGATATCAGCAGTCGCCGGTCACGATATCTTCTGTCCCGGGCTCAATAAGAAAGCCGCACTATTGTCATAAAGTGGGCCACGATGAGCGCTAGCTATCAGATAAAGAGACCGGTCAATTCGACTAATTGCCTATCCAAGTATCGACCACTGACGAAAATCATCGACATCCATTGAAGCCACTGATACACCTCTACAGTTAACGAACCCGATTTATTATAATAGATATAAATATTCATTCGATTTTTAAAACACAACGGAATCGACTATTAATTTGAATGGCTTCCCGATTTAAAATCAGAACATTGACATACGAGGTCGCGTAAAGAAGTAAAGATCCTTTTTTAAAAAAAAAAACCGCGTTCGTTTTATTGAGGCACTTTATCCGAGATACGAGAATCGAGTTGATGAATAAAAAATCGATTGTAAAACTCGAAGGGCATTACAGTACATGACCTGTCAACGAGACGCGAGATACGTGACTAGTGTTGCGAAAACATCGATATTCATTCGGCGTTGTGCACAATATGGAATTTCTTAGAATTTATGAGTAGCGGTATAACAGGTGGATTTTATTGCTCATAAAAAACCTGTATTTTTAAGATGGTGACATATAAAATAAGACTAACAAACAAGACAAAACTATGAATCGATATAAAAATAATAAGTTGTGGGTTTTTATGAAAATGGTAGATAGTTCTTAACTCTTGACTTTCCTTACTGCATCAGGTCGCGACCTCTGTAAGTATTAGAACCTTATCTTCAGTGATGGGGAGCCATCTTTTCCTGTTCAAAACCCACAAGAGGTGTAGATTACTACCTATTCACAACAGATAGGTGTGATTTTAGATTTTAGGTTATCATTTATCATCACTGTTAACATTACCTTTTCTAACATTTATTATTTTCTAACTTCGTAACTTGGAATGCATACTATACGTAATCTGCTGTCGAATTAATGTTTATTATAAAATATACGCTTACGTGTTGATGTTTTACACAATGAATACACAAAAATGCATAATCAACATACTTAGCATACTAATTGTCATAGTTTCATTATTTACGACGTATTACCATAATCAAGTAATTAACTCAAAAATATCTTATAAAACTTGTCATAGATACCATCGATAGAAACTCGTAAACAGTGCTAAATTTGACAGCTCGATTTTCCCGTGCACAATAGAATTTAACGGTTTTTACCAGTTCTAGCCATGTCGGACTGTGTAAATTCCTCTTATTTGTGTCCGCAGTATGTAGGCCAATTTGTTACTTTTTTCCACAGCGACAGGTTTTGAAATGTATTTGTGTACAAAAAGAGTTGGCGCCAACACCGTTGTGTTAATCTGTGATACGTTATTTGCGATTTTTATCGATGATTCTTTTTGATGAGTTACGGCTCTATTTCTTTTTTTTGAAATGGCGTGAGGTTGAGATATTGCGTACGTTTATTTGATGTTTATTACAATTAAATTGCAATATGAATCAATTTAGACACCATTAGTAACTTCATGGGGGGCTAAAGCGATTGCTACAGTTATCATTGATGTTGGCTTGGGGGCACTATTTATTTACTTAAGTAAAAATATTTAGATATTAATCTGATTCGTGGTTATTGATCCGAATCGAATTATTTGCACTCAGTTTATATTTTGTTTTGCTGTTTTCCTTATTTATACCCTCGTTTATAAACTTTTAGATGCAGTTAGTCTAGATTGATGGGTATCATTCCAATTATTCTTCTAGTAAACTGTAAATTAATCGGAGCTTTGATCAACGGCACATTAAAACAAGAGTTAGTAGATACGCTGATATGACAGCTGTAAAAGTGCTGGTCGTTTCATGGCTTGATGTAATATGTCAACAGTATCAGAGCCATCGCCACTGGCACAAATTACTCACACCGTAAACTTTGAACCCGCAAAAGGACATAATTATCATTACCGTACTTTCAGTTATTTTACCGCTGCCGCGCTGTCATCAATCTTACGGTAACGAGAATAAAGGTTACTGTACTTCATAATAACAATAAAAGGACATCCTCGACATTCATGACCTGGACCTTTTCATCTGCAGCCGAACTCAATAAATTAAAAACGTACCTACCGATAAATTACGAAATTGTCGATCGACCTTTACCGGTTTTCTAAAAGGAGTGTATTCTTAACAACCAAGTGATACTTACGGTAATTAAACAATGACTCACGACATGATATCCTCGTTTAAAAAAAAAACATTTCCGCAGAGTATCGAATGCCATATCGAGATCGAGTTACCTTGCGTACGCGCATATCGATACGTGGACAGACAAGCTGGCCTCAAGTTGTGGTAAAGACGAAATATGATAAGTGGGTTTGTGAGACAAAGGTCGGGATTTTAATAAGTTAAGCCTCTGATGGAATATCGTTAATCTTGTCAACCTCTAGATTGACAGTTGGGTCAATTTTCAATTTTGTTCGGTGATTCGTTAATGCAAAAAGGCACCGCTTTTTAGGGTTGGCCACATTTTGGTAGGTCAGTCAGTCAGACAGAAAATATACGACATTAATCAAATTAATTCCGCACCTCCTAACGTAGATATAATTAAAAACAGTAATACTTCCGAGAGCTATTAATATTGATGTGTCATCTGATGTTGCCATAAGAAGGTTTTCTCCCCGTTAAAGTGGAAAAATATCGCAATACCACGACGGATATTGCAAAAGACTCGCATGAAATAGGAAATGGAACCAGAATTCTATAATTATCATATCGCGCTATGGCTGAAAGTTGCAAATAAAAGAAACTTAAACACTCTTCTCTTATCATAATTCCAATCTCAATATCACTTCTTTAAAACCTGTTATCACTAGCAAAAAGCAAAGAGAAATGCATACAACTTTATATCCTTATGAGTTTCCTCGAATCGAGACTATAGCCCCTTTTCATTTAATAGGCAACACCTAAATGGAATGCCTAGCTAATAAAGCACTGTTGGAATATCAACCCTAAACACAGTAACGTGAGTTAAAATTCTGACAATTAGGTGTTGCCTTTTTACTGAGAACAGCCACATATTTACTAGCAGGATAGTCAATAAGTTGTACATAAACAGACATGATTCGCATTCGAGGTAAGTAAGAAACTTGTAGATAAAATGCAAATATTTATTCCTACGACCAGTTCATATCGTGAAGCGGAAACAGGCTTTTATCAATGTTTTCTAATCGTTTATTAACTTAGCGTGTGGGACAGGGTTGAGCTTAAGGATATTCTCAGAAATTACGCTAATGACAGATGTCAAAGACAACATAGTAAACAAGAAGACTTATGATTGACAGTGTCAAGAGCCTTGCTTAAATCCCAAATAGAATCAAAGTGATAGAATGAACGATAAAAAGATAATCTCGTTGGAAGCAAGCGAGAAGGAAAATAATGAAAAAATTGCTATCTAGATAAATAATTAGATAATTTAACAATACAAAAATCTTTTAAAGAAAACGGAATATCGGGATATGGCCCTACAGTACTTTCCTGTGGCACCCTAACAGTCATTCAGGCAAAATCCACTAAAACAAACATTAAAATAACGAAAATATTTTCCTTGCTGGCAACCCTTGCTTATTAATATGTAAAGAACATAGCTACGAGATTAGATAGATCTTACCTGATACATGCATTAACATAAGTAAACAATTAAGTGTCCTCATTTATAAATAGTTCATTCATACATATATTTTATTAGGGCGGCATGCGTTTGCGCAGGATCGCGTGATGAACGTATGAATGGTGATGAAGATGATGATTTACATAGTGGGGAACTGGGGATAAGATGGATGATGAATTTAAGACTGATTGACTGCCTTGTTGGTCTAGTAGTGGCGACTACTCAACATGAGGTCCTGGGTTCGATTCCCAGGTCGGGCAAAGTGTTATTGGGTTTTTCCATCCGATATTTCTCAGTAGCAGCCACGGAGTCTGGATTGTGCCCGGTTAAGCTCGCCCATACCATGAGACTTACACAAAACTGGCAAAATGTGGACTACTGTAGGTACACCTCTGCAAAACCTGTAATCGGGTAAAGGTGTACCTACAGTAATCCCACATTTATATAACAAGAAGGAAGGCGGCATGCGTTTGCGCATGGTCGCGTGATGAACAGATGAACGATGATTGACATACTGTAGATAATAAGATGGATTAAGACTGACTAGGCGTACTTATTGATTCTAGTGATCTATTCGTTGTCATGTTACTAGATCAATCGATCTTTGTTAACACCTCATAAATAACAAGAAACACGTATGTAGTTGAGATTTATTTGTTTATCTGTGTGTAACGAGAATTTAAAAAAATAATGTAAATAGACCCCTGACAGGCACTTGTTCTCCCCGTCATTGCGATCATTTTTTTGTTCTACACCATACCTGGGAACCTACTAGTTAGTCAAAATTTTTCACAAGTTTTTTTTTTTCAAATACTACTTTCAGGTCATCTACTATCTACTACTCGTTCTTTCAATCATCTTTACTTGAAATACTCCCTTAACCTGTTTATTATAAAATTCGTCCATCAGCACAATGTTTTGAGTGCATTAAATTGAGTTCTACCGTAAAACGTGATTTTACACCCCAAAAAAAAGTCGTTTCTTGCAATTTTTGCTTAGAGTTACTTAGTTTGATGTACAGAATGCTTGGTTGACGGCTTTGTGAAGAGTCTATATACACCCTGTATACGAGTAGACTTCTATAGCATAATCATGCCAATAACGTTTTCGCTGGCCTCCTCTCAGTGATAGAGACTGACTGTATTCCACGGCTCCAGTGCGGGTAATTAAATAATATACATTTTTGGTCTTTGGTTTTTTCACTGTTTTAGAGAACATCATAACATAAAATCACGCCTGAAATCCCCGACGGGTTATGAGCGTACGTGTACCTAATAGTACACCAACATTTCGTCAGATTTCCATTTAAGGGTCACAAGTCCAGACTCCGTAGCTACTCCTGAGAAATTCCAGATAGAAAACCCAACAACACCTTGCCCGACCAGGGAATCGAACCCAGGACCTCATACTCCCTAGATTAACGAGGTAGTTAGAGTAGTCTTGATAAAATAAACGATACCAAGTAAAGTACCTGTCTGTTAGAACCACTGTCCTCCAACTTGTAAGTTGAGGCCGATACCATTGCCCACCACTGCTCTGAATCCAACAAACACGTCAAAACATTTTCATTTTCGCATTAATGTTTTATACGAAACAATAGCCAATTATGTATGTGCAGTGTAAGTAAACGAACATATCGTAACGAATCGTCGGTATTTGTCGTAATTGCGCTGCGATTCGGAACATATGCGCATGCGCAGGTGGGCGGGATACATCACGTGCCGACCCAACCTTGTGTGTGCATTCAAAATATTAGACGAACCTGTAAATTTAACACTCTAAAGTCAATTTCAACATTATTTTTAAGTATGATGGTGGAAATTTCAATGAAGTTTTTAAGGTTAGACCTATCACTTTTAGTGTTTCCGAGTTAGCATTACAAATGCGCTTAAATTGACTAGATAATGCGGTTTCCTTGTAATAAACTGTAAAAGCTTGACAAATAGTGCTCAAGGCGATGTAATCTTCATTAGATAGGCAGACAGTGTAGTCGGAGAGACCCGAGGCCAGGGGACATTTTATTTGAATGACTTATCAGACGAAATTCTGTTTAGTATTTACTTAGAAAATTTGGAGCTCCCAAGGTTGTGCTGTGACGTGGTTGTGACTAATGTATCGATATAACAAGGATCAGATTGCTAAATGATTCAACCGATTTACGATTTTGACGCAAGATCATTTTTTTATTCTGAATGTGATGTGTAGATTTGTTTGTTGTATTTCTTTGGAGAAACAAAGTAATCTTAGTTACATTTTCTACAACCGACACTTTTATTGAAAAACAACAAATATCAAAAAAACACAAGTGAAATAATTACATCCAAAATTAAAAGCACAATTCAACGTTCAATTAAAGGCATTGAAGCACGCATTTGAAGGCAGCTGACCAAACATAGCATCTTTGAGGAGAAAACACTACACTTAAACTACTGACGATTTTGTCATCATGGTTTTCCTGATGTTATCTCATTGTATTTGGGGTCGGCGCAGCAAGTTTTGTCCTCCGTTTTCTCCTGTCAATCGTCACTCTTTCAATCTTTCTTTCAGCCCTTTTTTCATATTATTCTTATGCTATGGGCTAAACCACACAATCGGTCCCAAACGGCAACGCGGCAGTCCCATAAGGAGATGAATGCTGGACGAACTCGACTCTTTCCACAAAGATTAGCGAGAATCACAGCACTGGAAAGAGAAAAGTGGAAAGAGGGAAGTTAGACCTTTACCATGCAGTGGGACACAAATAGCTAATAATGGGGAATTATAGATGACACACAAATCAATTGAGATACTTTTTAAGAGCTGTCAAAATACGGTTCTCTCATAGATTTTGTATGGCAATAGCCAACTGTGACGTCACTACTGTTTATTCAACTCAATGACTCAACTATTTATTGATTTCAAAGCAACTAAAATTCGAATTTGGCAATTGACGACCCGAATGGCGTAGCGGTGGTGAGGCTGCCTTACGTTCTTAGGGTCCCGGGTTCGAGTCCTGGTTGGAGCAAATGTTTGTGTGATGAGCATGGACATTTGTTTCCGAGTCATGGATGTTTATATGTATAATAAGTATGTATTTACAAACAAAAAGTATCTATGTAGTATATCAACTATCTGGTGTCCACGACACAAGCCTCGTTGCTTACTGTGGCACTAGATGGCGCTGTGTGTTCATGTCCAGCGATATTTATTTATTTATTTAATTAATTGAAAATAAATCGGGTTTTCAGGCACAAAATAAAGTGTTTTTTTTTTAGATTATTGTGTAAGGGAATTATTGTTGTATGGTGTCATCTACCCTATTATTATTATCCCTTACTCAAGCCATCTATCTCATCTTTGTCTTTTCTCTGCCGACTGACAGTTTTTGCTTATTGCTCTCCAAATCTTCTCCAAAAGCACGTGCGTTCAATCCGGTCTCAACACATAAAAAAAAAAACATACCGTTTATAATTTCATGCAAATTACACTATACAGATACTAAACGTCCGGTATCATAGACTGGAAATGTATAAGGCATCTCACAGACGGATGCGCACAAAACGCACAATTTAGAAGCATCGATATTCTTTTCCAAGTATTGGTAAAAAGTTGTTTTGTGATTCACAATGACACGTCTACTGTCTATTGTAACACATATTTCTAGCCATATTCATTGTTCATTTTGTAAAATTCCACACAACAATAAAATTAGCGAGATAATATCAGGCTATCAGTTATTATGAGATAATAGGATTGTCGTGGGTGCAGGATAAGGAAATACCTAATTTGCGTGTAGGAGTGAGTAATGCAATCATACGATTATGTTCTAGAATCCGTACGTGTTTACATATCGAGCGATGTAATTATGATCACGTTGCATTTATCGAATAGGAAGTAGAAAATCGCGCGTAAGAAAACGTGAAACTCGTCTATGTGTAGCAACCCTAACAAACACTTGATTGCAAAACCCGAAAAATATAGGCCAGTGGGTACACAATCGCTTTCATTGCTTGATGAATTGTAAACAAGTTTTTACGATTATATACATGATTTATTATATCAAATTGGCGGTTTCCGAAGTCACTGCTGTGCCGATGAAACACAGATTTATGTGGATAATACAGTCATCTACGGTAGCCTGTCATTACAGTCTTGTTTCGAATATGATGCCGATTATAGGCACTGAAATTAGTGGTATGTAAGTACTGATTTGCGAGCTAGTATATATTGCAATCGGATTACGAAGTCGAGTTACTAAATCAGTAAGGAAGTGAGACTTTATTGGTAATAAGATAAGATGTATTTTATTGAGTCTGTTGGTTGAAAGGACGCGAATTTGGATGAATAAATTGGGAACAATAAATTAGTTGTGAATTAGCAAGGACCGTCGTTGGTCTACCGGATGTTTCGAACATGTTTAAAGCAAAAGTTCTTGTGTCATTGGCGTACAAAATTAAAAAGGTGAACGCGTATTGTCTTGTGGTGGAATTTCTGAATGACCCATGCATGGACTATTTACCATTAACCGGCCGTGGCAGCCTTTAATTAAGGCTACACTCTAAAATGTTAAATTCAACATGAGTTCTTTGACATGTATTTTTGGTGTATGCTTTGTTGGTAAAAAAATAAATAAATTAATTAAAACTATTACATTTATGGCCTAATTCATTGTATTTGTTAGTCGTAGCAAGTCTTGTTAAACTTAAATATTTAGGTGACAGCACTTGTTTTCATTTGAAATTCTGTTTATTTAAATTATTTCCAAGAACTGCAATAACGTCGTCTTTTTGTCAAATTATTTCTCAACTGGATAGACCTTCAATGTCTTCTAAATAAACAAGTTTCCATCTACTTTCATTCACCTTCACAATAGATAAAAATGAATGTACTGAATACTCAATTAAGTCGATAATTTTTATTTTCCCGCCATGCAGTCGGCCATGACTGACACATGGCTGAATTGTGTCAATGACAGCTGTCAAGTTTATGGATGATTAACTGGCAACATTAATTATTATGCACATAAACAACTTTGTGGCTAGCAACTGGGCGACCCTTGATAATCATTTCTGGGCTATCTTTTGAGCCCACCCGAAAGATAATACTGATTTTATTAATCGTAGCCATTAGTCAATAAGTACTTTGGTAGAAAGAGTACATTCTTGTTAAACTGTACGTAAATAAAGATATTTTGAAGTTAATGATACGAGTAATTAGTGCTTATTAGGGGTTTTCCTTTAGTAATCATAAATTTGTGTTTTTTAGTAGCATTAAATCTAGTCTGAACGAAGTATTTTGAATAAATTCGTTTTGTTTTTGATTAAAATTACAGGTCATCCGAGAATAAGCTAAAAATGCAAGAAAATATGATTGTCCATTCATACGGTATATGTAAAATTCTTCGATGTTATCTGGTTAAAAACGTTCCTTAAGAATTTTGATGATCTGAGGTCTTAGTCCGAAGTAATCAGAAACAAAACAAACGCAAACATTTGGCATAGGCTCGTTATAGTAACCATGATGTTTAGGACACCATGACATAACTCGTAATCTGTTTTTTTTTTGTTTCTGTTTAATCTACATAATTAATTAATGAGAAAGATATTACACAATTAACAAACTAACATACTTTAGAAATAATATAAAAGCATGCACATTTTTATCAAAAACAAAAAAGGAATTACAGGGCGTCAAAAAATTCAATTGATTTTTCACCTTGATACAATGAGTAAATTGATAAGTAAACGGCTAAACTTATAATTTTACTATGGTGAAACCAAGCAGAATCACCCGCATCTACAAAATTGTTTACAAGACAAAGTAGGAGCCATTAGAAAAGCATTTACAAAGTACAGTTTGCAATTATAACTCGCTCTTATTTATTAATACAGACTTTGAGAAATGGTTCGAATATGAATAGACTATACAGCCAATCGGATACCGGTTAACCAACGTGTGTACTTGTGTACCATTTACTGCCCATTACAAATGTGTACAATTGACATGAAATAAGTACACTGATATTATTATTATTTTTTTGCTGTAATTTTTTTATTTTATTTCTTCGGTCGAATTCTTTGATGTTTTAACTAGTTGACTTGATTTGAAGGTGTTTTTTACGCGGAAACATTCAATACATAACACTTCTTATTCGGCAGTTAAATTGACAATGTGTTGGTTAATTAGTGAGATGGATGTGTTTGATTTTATCATTTGGAGGCTTCATTTAATCATAATTAGTTGTTCAATCATTTGTGTAAATCGTTAAGACGATAAAGATGAGATGTTATTGTTGTTTTACTTTTTTATTTGCAACAATACGGTTATATCCGATGCTCCAAAAACTAATGAATCAATCTCAGCCGCTCCCATTTCAATACATAGCATTGTTTGTAATAAATTTACTAACCAGTCCGCCTGCACTAACATTGTGTAACTTAACTGTACATAACAAAAACACGAACGCTTCCATTTTAATAAACTCATTGCGCCCGCGCCCCCACTCTATATTAGACAATCGAATTGAACTGAAGTTTAATTGAAAAAAATATCGGTCACTCAAAAAAAAGAGCGAAAAAACACTTATATTAGGTACGTGACAATCGCATGGCCACTGTAGCCGAGGTGCGCGTGCGCCGGTTGGCTGCGGCTTTTTGTGAATGAACCGAAGTCCGAAAGTCGACAGGTTCTGTTAGAACAAATTTAACGGGACTTACCTTCTCTTGTAATTTTTTTTTATTATTTGTGCTACAAGGTAGATACAAGCTCCCATTTTGAGCAGGTGGTAACCTCAAAACTTTGATGACATGTCCATGTGATGTTGTACAGGAAATAAGTTGGAATAGGTGTCAGTTCTGCCTGCTTTCAACGGTAAATCGTGTGTGAATAGATTGGTTATGGCTTAATGTCAAGCGGTCAGAGGAGGCTGACGAAAAGCTACATAAAAGATCTATCGCTTAAAACGCTTTCCCACGCTGCATTCGCTTTATGTTGCCTTTAGCAATTGACTCGCTGATTCGATCTTTCCTAATCACGGTGATAATTCAGTAGCCATTAATTTTACAAAACCGAAACAATATTTCCAATAAATTGCAGATATATCTTATCTCATCGCTGATGTGTTGAAAACAAAATGTCGATCGAAATGTGAATTTAATCGCAACATGCGTTATGCAATAATATTATCATAATTAATGAATTTGCGAAATGTCGTATCTAATGTGGAAACGATAAACTAAAATTATAATATTTTGATTAGAGAATTTATTATGCTGATTTGTTTTAATTTGTGGAGGTCAGATGGCAGCAGAAATAAATGGGCAGAAACGCCATTTAAAACTTAATAATTTGTATATTTTTTTAAAATAATTTCTGATATAACTTAACTGGTTTTAAAATCAAAAAATAAATTGAAGTGAATAACGTCGTTTTGCTTAATAAACAAAATTTACTTAATAAAATCAAATAATTAATAATTGTCAATTTTAAACCTTTGATTGACCTTCAATCATTGAAGACCTTAATTTCACCTTGCTTTCGGTTATTTCCGAAAAAATGCTCTTTATTTAAACACTTATAGCCATTAATATAAACTATGATTCGCAGACATGTATTGTGTGCTAAATAAATAATTAAATAATTAATGACAGTTTTTGACAAGACACCGCAAATGACATTGACAGTTGACAAAGTCATCGTGAATGACCAACAAAAATAAATTCAATAAAATGTTCCTCCTATAATCATTTTTCCAAGAATTCGCAATACTAATAATAACTGTCTCAAAGTACGAAAACTTTATTTAAAGTTTTACCAAGAATTTGTGTAAAATTAAACAGTTTACTGTATTGTTGAATCTCGAGGCGCGGTTAGCGGTTTTTGACGTAACCATTCCTGTAACCCTGTGGTTAACCTGACCTACTGAATGTGATACAAATATTAACTTTTGTTATTTTCTTTTGTTTACAGGTATGTACTTTGGGATTGAAGACTGTTCATTAATGATGATGCTCTTGGCTCTTGGGGGTAAGCAGGAAAATAACTAAAAAGGTCATCAATGTGAAAGTTCGTCATAATTTTTTTTGGATTTAAAATTTCTAATTGCTACATACACTTAACGTTTTGATTAAGAAGAGTTGTGTTGAGTTGTTGTTGTGTTGTTTTTGTTGAGAGTTTTTTTTATTTTTTTTTTTTATCTTTACAAGTTCCTTGAATAGTTATTTAAAGAGAATAATAGTTGTCAAGGGTTATAGCTAGGAAGACCTACAAACTGGTCGTGGAAATATCGAGTAGCCTTTAAAATTTCCTAATTTTCGTAAGCCTCTTATTGAATGCAGGCTGCATTGTCCTCTTTTGAAAATTGATTTGAAAGTAAGAGATTTTTATTAAAAAAAAAATCTGCGGTTTCCTACAAAAGTGTAATACCTACAGACATACGTACACGGTGAAAATGTATATAACAGCAGATTTAAAAAAAAATTACCGATGAATTTCTATGAAGCCGGTACAGAATGTTTGGTTGACGGCTTCGTGAAGGTATTTCTACGAAAATATAACTAGGAATAGTCTGCTACTTCATCCGATGTGTAGTTAGGACACTAGCTTCATAACCTGGTTCTCGCCCAGTCGACTCACTACTATGTAACATACTGGTTCTAATATAATCGACACCACATTACACGTAATATCTGTCAGACTGTCACATATACTTACGGAACGGGAATAAAGATGTTATTGGATTATATTCCAGTGCTGCATAAGTATTTTTTTGTTCGATTTATAAGATAACACGTTTTCCTAGATAAGTAAGGTATTTGTAACGTGTACGTATTTATAATCAACTACAATGGATACCTATGCACCTTGAGATATAATAATGTCAAATTGTGGTACCACATAGCCCATAAATTAATAGAAAACATACATAATGCTGGCGTTGACATCTTTAAAATAAAATAAGGACCAATTCATCTGTATGCATTAGCTACTGAGTCACCAAAACAAATTGTCATAAATTGCTTCAATCCGCATCTTTCCAGAAAATCCTAAAGCAAAATACAATGTAACTCCCACCATATTTCTCAAAACCACAGATGCAACAACAAACAACATTATCATCACAAATAAATTCATACAGACGCGAATTCCTACAAATGTAACGAAAATTGCCGAGAACTCACGACGGCCCATCACGCTATGCAAAACAAGTTTATGCGGATATTTCATTCTACGAGAAAACTATACAAAGCGAGGCCATGTTATACTAGAAATGTATAGTTTGATGTGCCGCTGTGTGTGCAAGTACACCTGTCCACAATGCACAATCATAGGCTTAGGGCACACCGTTGCAAGTACCGCTAGTGATGTCGCTAAAACTAATACAGTTGGAACTCCGCGGTGGGCTATTATGTCCCGGGATTTATTTGTGGCAAGATGTGCCTTACCGATGTTGAGGATTATTTAACTGTCAGCTTTGAAGGTGCTGATTTGTGATCGTGAAGGTTTTACGTTTGCTGAGTGGGTGTTCTAAAGTATTTAAGGCTACACTTTCGTCGTATAAAGGGTAGCGGTTTAGCGTGTTTTTGCATGAGTTGTGAATAAAAGACTGACATGCTCTCGTAGCTAAATGAGTTTCCAAATATTTTTTATTAAGCATTATTTTATTAAGCACACACTATTACACAATCATTGATTAATCCTAAGTTCTAAGCAGTTTGCCTAAAGCACTTTAGACCATTATCAAACTATCTTAACGGTATAAATCCTCTAAACAACAACATTTCGTAACAATTACCACATTTCCTGAGCCCGCACCAAGCTCTATATCTTCGTAAATCGATAAGATGTCCAGCAATATCAGTAAATTGACGTCTATTTATCGATAATATCCGCCGATCGGCTGCGGCGTAATAAATTTGAAGACGGTTAATTCGGAAACATTTAGAGGTCGTTGAGAGTGTACTCCGGGCCTTAGAGCTTGTAACAGTTACTTTTGTACAGTTTTAACGTTATTGCTTCTAGTGCTTTTATTTGATAAAATACTTGGCGAAGAATTTACTTAAAATTAGAAAATGAATCTAATTCAAATGCACAATGCTGTTTTGAGTGACATAGGCAAGTCATAAACTTACGATCTAAGATTACAATAATAATAACGCATTAAAGAACATTTATTTGATCGTTTTCGGACAGAGCTTATTTCAGCTATAATTTAAGTAGACCATTTTTTCTCTCTCAAGTAATTGATCTATGTAAAACAGTTCATCACGTAAAACAATTATTAAGAATTTGCCCCGAACGCTGAAAGCGATCACAAAATATACAGGCATACAAATAAAATTATAATTGTTTCACACACGCATCAAACCAACGTCGGTTGTGTATCGGTTAAATCACTCGCACCGATTGACGACTAGAAAATCGATTTGTTCGTGAACGTATGCAGACATTCCACAGCCATGTTTTTATACGGCCTATTTGAATAAAATTTCTCATTTAATATTCCCTATGCGTTATTGAATCGACTTAGCGGAAATGCTATATGTTTTATGCAAGCTTTAATTATTTACAGCGGCAACACTGGTTACCGGTAGTGTCGAAATCAAAATCGGTACGAATACGAGAATATCCGTCGATAAAATAAAATGTAATTGCATAAGTTGGTATTCGTAATTTGATACTCGTTCGGAATTGTGTGTCTGACTTTTTTGAAATAGTTCTTTTCATCCTTTTTTTTGTTTTATGACGTTTCGATGCTATTTTGATTTTGTTTTCAGGTAAGAATGCTCTCACTTACCGCGTAAAAATTAAAACAAAAATTTTAATTGTCGTTAACTTTCCTTTGTCTATTTCTAAAACAATTAGTTATATTTTGTTCGCCGCCATATTCAATTTATTTATAACTTAATTACGTATGTAAATACATTACTAACTGATATATTACTATTAAATCGAAAGTCCATCATTACGTAGGTGTGGGAGAAGCCTAAGCATATCAATAGACAATATATTATGGAATACTGTGTGGGCTTAATTGGTCGCGGCTTACTACAAATTTATTATTTTTGAAAGTTTTTTTGTCCTAAATTGTTGAGGTTAGATTTCCATCTTTGTCAACCTTTTTATGTCTTTTTTGTAATTAATAATGAAGGCGGAATATCGGCAAAAAAGCTTTCAAAAAAAGTTTAACTCCCTCTGAGTTAAACTTTTTTTGAAAGCTTTTATCGTAATTCTTTCCATGTGACTAGTTTTGACGATAAAACAACACAAGCTTGACCAAAACTAACACAATAAATAACTTAACATTATGCTTGTTTCCTCCAAAGGGTTAGACAGAGATGTAGGCATGTACCATAGAACAGCCAGTAGCGTTGGTGCCTACAATCAAAATAATACTTACAGAAAATTAAAAGGTTCTTCACCCAAAACAAAGAAAACCATAGTAATACGATCCGACAGACATAACTCGTAATATAAAAACAGTTCACATAACAACTTAGCATATATTTTCACAAATGTTACGGTCGTGGACACCACAGCCATTGTTTTCGAAATACAATAAACAAAAAGGCAGTTTATTGTATTTTTTATTGAATCATAAGCCGCAACTTATTTATGTTAGTTTTATGGTAAGTAGCAACGTATATGTACGCCTGACGACTTATCAAGCTGGCCGTTATAAGTTGAACCGACACGTCTCGTTACATGCCCCTCTCCGACCCTTGCTCGAGCCAGCCCGCCAATTAATGACAGCACTCAGATCCAGCCTGTCCTTTTGCAGTCCACCCCCAGCGACGACCTAAGCCGACGTCGTACCCCACAGGGGATGCCCTTAGCGTGTAGTCGCTTAGTTTGTAAGTTTTTTGCCCTGGCTGGACGCCTTACACTCAAGATTATCTGTGGCTCAAGGCACCTACAGGATAGTCCATTTAAGCAGACGACAACCGCTCTTGGTCGAACTGCGAGAAGCCATTCACAAAAAAAAAAGAACAAAAAATAGCAACTCAATCCATCGCAGGCCATATGCCTCCCTCAAGCTGCACCACAACGCCCAATACTCCACCTTCCGGATCCAAGCTGTCTCCGTCGGTGTATCTAGCTGGGGCCCAACGCTTGCGGATAGGCGATCTCCTCTCCAGGACTTGTTTGCTCCATCAGCCGTCAGCCCTTCGTCAGATAGTGCAAGCCCACTGCCACACCTGCTTGCTTCTGCAAGCTATGGCGATAACTCTAGTTCTTTCCCGAATAACTTCTCATCTCATCTTATCCTGTGAAGGATGACATGGGTAGAAAGGAGGTGACTGCTGAGATGACGAGCGATGCTGAGTAACAGAGAGGTATGGAAGAAGAAGACATGCTGCGCCGACCACTAATGAATTGGGATAAGGGCAGGAGAATGATGATCCTGCAAGGAAATTCCAAGCATTGTATAAAATCTCCACCTATTCGGCCTCCACCTGTCCACTGAGCCCTAGAACACGCAGCGTAAGAGTCTCCTGCGCTCGTGGAAGTGGAAAATTTTTGGTACTTTATGCATGACGACAGTATCAAAAAATTGCAAATCTAAATATTTAGTCCGTCGGTTAGAGTATTGGAAATTAATGGACACGTATTTTTTGTTTTTGTATCAATGAATATTGACAAAGTTAAAACGCATCAAAACTCGGGAGTGGGGGCTCGTGACGTCAGAACTAGGTAAAAATTATACCTAGGCGTGACGTATTGCGAATTTTAAAAGCGTCATATCTTCGTCAATTTTGGTTTACGTAACAAAAGAAAAAACACGGGTCAAATATTTTTTGATAATCTAACTGACGGACTAATTAGTTTTTTTTGTCGTCTTGCCTATTAAATCTATACTAATATTATAAAGAGGTAAAGTTTGTGAGGTTGTAGGGGGTTATCTCTGGATCTACAGAACCGATTTTGAAAATTCTTTTACCAATAGAAAGCCACGTTATTTGTGAGTGTCAAGGCTATATTTAAAACGTTCTCTTGAGATAATTTCCGAAAAAATTGCGAGGAAAGCCGCGGGCAAAACCTAGTGTTATATGTACACAGAGAGAGAAGTGGATAAAACGAGAGGTTAGATATTACTGGATATTTAAAGCTTGATATAAACGTTGTGTGTACAACATAAGCATACTAAATATGGCGCCTAAATCTAAGCGTGGGTGCAGACAAATGGGAAAAGAAATCATTAAGTCCGTTTAATAAATCGTATTTTGATTGGCCCATCGTAATTAGGTGATGCTGGTAAATCTGTCATAGCTGGACATTTTTCTTATTTATAATGCATTTCTAAACAATCTATTAATTGTGGTGGATCGTTATTTACATGTGAAAGAGACTCCGACGATGGGTATTAATTTTTCTATACAGCGGTAAGATCAAAAGATATCGATGTTTTTAGAGATTTAAGACATAATCAGTTACTACAGTTTATTTGGGATATTAAGCTTCTTATTTTCATAGATACTTCAATTGGTAAAAAGTGATATTTCCTTGGAAGTAGCGTTTTTGACCAAGAACACTGGCAGTACGGATGCCGAAGTGGTTTCAGTAACAGAAACTTAATTTAAGTATTTCTAAAAATAAGATCAGAAATTGATCTGTGTACCTTCGCATGCAAAAGTAAATTAAGCATCAATTAAATTCCACAACAGTGTACACTCAACCTTATAAACGGGTCCATTCTTCCTCAAGAAAACCATCCCAGTCCATATTTTTAAATCAACGAAGAAAATAAAGGAAGTACAGGACTACGCTCCATAACTGTCGGTACAAAATAGATCATTGATAAAAACAGGCTTCTGATTGGTCAGTATCGGCTCGCTTAATTGTAGAGTGCGCATGCGCCTGGTGTACTATCTAATGCCGATAGTAACGATAAGCTTATGAAATAATACGTTGGAACACTCCGGGAACTTAGCCTACTAGCTTGCTCTGATGGCACGGGTACCATTGGTCGTTTTTGTAGGATTTAAATAATATTCTGGGTGAGCTTGTGTCGAGTCGAAAAACTGAAATGAAAATGAGATTTTTATACTTATACGTAAGTACATCCTCTAAAGTACTCAGATTAGGGCACTGAAACTGTGAGAAGAGTAATTTGTCAAATTACGAAATGCGAGATAGACGGAAACGTGTAGGTTAAACCACGTTCTAACTTTAAAAAAATAACGGTCTAGCTATTAGCTCAAAAGATATAAAACATAACATATAATCATGCTTGCAATCCTCGAAGGGGTTAGTACACCTACATTTCGTCAGTTCAGTTTTAAGTCCCATGTAATAGGGGTCAAACCTATTGCCATCAACCGGGCACAAATCCAGACTCCGTGGCTGCTACTGAGAAATTCCTGATGGAAAACCTAATAACAGTTAAAACACAAGAACATATTTTCTAAATTGAGGAAATCGAGAACCAAATGACTTCAATACCAAAAGTACGGGTGTAAAACATTGTATTATGGTAAAACGGCCATTACAAGTACAGACAGCAGGCATGTTGCATGTTGCATTGTAAGTAATCTGCCAATTTGCGATATTACTGCCTGAATGAACATCGACGCATAGCTCAGACTTTCTTCCCTATGACTAAGCCAGACCTGCCTATTAATTAATAATTGCATTCCGTTGCAGGCATAATCACAATTGAGTGAAGATGTGGGTTGTATCAATAGATTTGATAGTGCACTGCAGGCTGTATTGAAAGGTTGATGCAGCCATTTTATTGTGTTGATTGTAAAATAATAGAGCGATGTATAAAGGATGCCGCTTCATGATTGGCAGGTAATGGGATAGGCCTTTTTCTTAATTTAGATCTCATCATTCTTATGCTTGTATAAGTAAGTTATGCTTCTTCAGCCTCAGCCTCTTTGTAGGTTTTGTGCAATCGTTTAATGCGACTTTTATAAAGATTTGTTCTTAATTAGGCTTACTCTCAGTTATATATTTCGAAACTAATGTTGATTTATAGTTCTATTAAACTGTCATCGTGTTTTTAATACCCACTCTTCAAAGAACTTGGTCTGTACTGTCTTATCGTTGTAAAGTGAAAAGATGGCAGATACGTGGGTTTAAAACTATAAAGGTTCATCTAATAAAAGTTTATCAGATCTAAATTAACGTTAATTAATTAATCAAAATTTACATTTGGAAGTGGTTTTTACGGTTCCACTACCAACCTTATAAATCAAAAACGCTCTTCAGTATATCAACATGATATATTTTATCTGATTACTTTAATGTGGTTTATATTTTCGTCTTTTTAAAAGATTCTGATGAGCTGAAGAAACGCGGAAGCTATAAGATGGCGAGATATAAATATAAATCAGGCTTGTACAGCTCCCAGCAATTAAACTTACGGCGGAACTTGCGCGCGCGCATATCGGCGCACAAATCATAATCAGCGCCACCTGTGGGCGGCTGACAGTAAAACATAGCTTAGATCCTTCAACATGAACCATTTGTTACACCGTATTCTATCTTATCTCTATGAAAATATTGTCTAGTATGGTCTGCAGCGTTTTAAACTGAATTTTAAAATATCCTGGTGAATTCAGCTCATAAATTGGATTAAGAATTGGTATTGATAGCTAGTAATAGAATTTCCTTTTGATTTTATTTGCGATGAGTTGTTTCATGGCTTCTGCTTATGTTATCGGCGTTTCCTTTGAGTTTGAACGTGGGAGGGATTTGAGGAAGCTGGTTTGTGTATCATAAATCATATTACATACTGTAAATAACAAAGATGATTGCCTTGTTAACTACCTCTTTGATTTAGTCGTCGCAAGCACGACTGCTGAGCATGAGGTCCTAGATTCGATCCCAGGTCGGGCGGAAAGTGTCATTGGTTTTTTTCATCATTAATTTCTCAGTGGCAGCCACGGAGTCTGGATTTGTTGTACCCGGTTCGATAGCAATAAGCAGCCCCTTATTACATGAGACTTAAACATAACTGGTGAAATGTAGGTGTATTATTAGGTACACCTCTGCCTAAACCTTTGGGGATTACAGGCGTGATGTTATGTAAATACCTTGTCCTAGGTTTTGTGTTGTAGGTACTATTAACTAAATAATATGGTCATGTCTCGGAACAAACAGACCTCACAAATATTTGTTCCGATTGTTTGACACGTTTGGAAACATGTCAGTACATAGAACAAGGTAAGCATGAACTATGAAGTAATTTGAGGTTCATTAGCTTCAAGTTCATCTTCCGAACCAACGTTGTCGAACCGTCGTCGCTTGGTGAGAAAGTTTTCATCCAGAGAGGTTTCGTTCGAGAAGCTGTCAGGCTCGTATTTTTTTCTTGGGCTAGGTGCTTCTAGAACAGTATCATCTTCATCACCATAACAGCCCAGAATCACCCACAGCTGGGTATAGGCCTCCCCATCTGCCACACTTCTGTGCGTCCCTGATCCAGGTGTTTTCCGCGACTTTGACGATATCGTCAACCCAACGAGCTTTAAGACGGCCCGAGCCCAGGACAGAATGCGTTTAACAAATCCAATTAGCAACAAGAACAGTTAATAATCTATTAGCAAATAAACGCGTGATGCATTAACTAATTACTGCCACTAATCACAATCATAACTGGACACATAAATTATCACCTATATTTCTTCAGCTGCGCTAAAACCGCGAAGTGGAAGTACGGCTACATTTTAAGCTAGAAATGATCTGGCATACTATGAAAAGTCCATACATTGCCAGGTCTGTTTATACTGGGCATGTATAGTTTGATGTGTCCGTGTGTATAAGTCCATTAATTCTGAAATTAACCTAACAGAAAGTATTCGCGTGATGCACGAAGATATGGGTATTAGACCGTGGTGCGATGGTGCAGCGGATAAGGGAAGGCGGAAAAGAAATGTAGGGGAAGATAAAGATACGAGTATGGGCTTAAATTATTAGGGAGACGTATTGAGATACCCGTTTAGATTATGAGTTGAATGATCTGTTCCGTGATTGTAAAATGGGTACTCAATGTACAGACGCCAGCTCATCAGGCTACTACGATCTGTCAAATTTCTTTAATAGATTTTCAACTCTATCGCTTAAGCATTAGGTTCAAGGTTAATTGGGAATATTTCACAGTTTCGGGTAGCTTGTTGTAGGTACTCGTATCATTTTCTTCTTTCTTGTGGGTGCGTAAAGATGACTGAAAGAAGTTTTAGGAAGTAACTTTAAAGTCAAAAGTGGTAGAATACTATTGTTTGCGTTTTCGATGTGTTTTCATAAGAGGTGTTAATAATTTGGTGTTTCTGTTTAACTCACCTCACCAATTTCATTTTCACTATCATTAATTTCAGGATTATTCATTTGGTCCAAGTAATAAACGTATTACTTGGACCAAACGTAAAATCATTCAGAGTGTGAATCCAAATTGCATAAAGAACACAATATTGCATTCTTAATCCATGCCAATTAAGCATTAATTATGATTTTAAGCTTTAACAATTTAAACATAACATACAAATTCACTTGTCATCGTAAATTTTGCCAGTGTTCAAAAGATTATGTAGATAAGATCACTAAAACAAATAAAAAGTTTGTTTTAGATGTCTAAAACATGTTTTTATGTATCTGTGTCGAGTTATGTAGTAACAAATTAAGTATTTTGTTAACAAGATCAGTCAAAAAGTATTTGTAAATGTTTTACAAGCGTTAAGAATTAAGTGCCTAACAAAAGTCGGATTAGTATAATTTGCTATCACAGTATTTATTTTTGTTGCTGCTTGTAAAAGAATACAATCTACTGCAGGTCCAGACATGTAGTGGATAGTATTCTTTTAAAACTCAACCATAGTTTTTTATTCACGTTGTTGTAACCTGAAGAAAACCATGGGAATCTTTAAGAATATTTACAGGTAATTCATCTTGACGTTTTAACCCCTCTTAATAACAACTATTTACCCAAGTCTAGCAATTTAAATGTACCATTTTAAACACGGCGGTGTCATCAACCTTTTAAATTACGTACTTATTACAATAATGGTACACTTTTCTTAAAGAAACTTGTTCAAAATTCGCGGTCGTTGTGCGTGGTGATTACACCAATTATCTTGCGCCATTTTGATACGTCTCAAACACGCAAGGTTTTTTCAAAATACGAAATGCAACTAAACAATCATTATCTCTGGTCTAATTATGAAAAATAAAGAAGAATAAAAGTTTTCTAATCTCTGGTATTCGAGTAAAGAGGTTTTAGCTTCTAGTAATGGTGGAGTCTTGATGTCACGTTTTATGTAAAGAAAATGACAGGGACAAATAGATAAATACATTAATTTGTCTAGTTTTTTCTATTCAATAACCGATTTTTTTGTGGTTATAAAAGCAATGGAATATTAAATTAAATCATCACGTCGACATCGATACCATATCATTGCGCGGGAATCCACTGTAAACAATTCACACTACTTCTAGAAAAGTATCAATCATCGCAGATTTCAACATTACAGCTTAGATAATTAACAAAAAAACGGCTAACTGCGACTTGGACTCGCGCACCGAGGTGTGGCAAGCGAATTTTCGAAAATCTGTGAATGCAAATTTGGTTCTTTTTAAAAATAAAGGAATTTTTCCTTTGAGTATAATTCTCCAGTATTTACAGCCTCCATCCAGGTGGCGTTGAAAAAGCCACCCTGTATAAAGGGTGTAAAAAGACTCATAACCGAAGCCGAAAGGCAGTTGTCTCCCCATCATTGCGATCATTTTTTTGTATCATTTTATATCATTTACACCATACCTGGGAACCTACTAGTATCGGAGATATTGGGGGTCAAAGTTCCAACTTTTAAATACGTGTTTTTAATGTAAGAACTTTACTTTAAACACCTCCGTGACCCCCACACTATTCAATACATCCACCAGCACAATGTTTTGAGTGCGTTACATTGAGTTTTCCCAGCAATATTTTTTGCGTAGGGTTACTTAATTTGATGTACAGAATGCTTGGTTAACGGCTTCGTGAAGAGTCTATTTACACCCTGTATTGTATATTTGTAATCTCCTTTTAATTTCCTTCATTTTGATACCTACTCGATGGGTATAGTTGAATAAAAAATTTAGCGTTTTTTTTAAATCACCTTATCGGCAAACACCTATCTACGGACAATTGGGTTTTTGAGACGAATCTAATGATACCTTAATCGTCGAAGTCCATTTAGCCATTTGGAACATACCGAGGTCATGAAGAAATTTACAAAAAAAAACAAGATACGCGCGAAACATAACCCTTCATTGGAAGTCTGTTATAAAGGGTCTTGACAGACGGACATACATACCGACAGACGGACATACATACTGACAGACGGACATACATACTGACAGACGGACAACAAAGTGATCCTATAAAGGTTCTTATAAAGGTTTTTACCGACTGTGATAAGGAACCTTAAAAAATATAAAATAACACTTATGGGCTATACATAATTCATTTAATTAAATGTTCCTACACACATCAAAAATGTCTAGGGATCAAGCATTTTTATGCGGATTTCTTGAGATTGAGATGTGGCTTTGTAATAAATTTATGATTTTATAAATTTATATGGATCCTTTTTGGTGCATTTCATAATTTGAATCAGGAACTCTCAATCAAATTCGAGTAAAAGATGAAAATAAGCTGTCAATATTTTCCCTATAAAAACATACAACGCATTGAAGACATTATTAGTGCTACTGTTTCCCTACTACTGATTAAAACCAACGTTATTATGGAGCGGCGACGTCATTTAAGCAGGGAAGAAATGCTCAGAGCCGTGGGAATGATAGAAGCTGGTTCCCGGCAACGTACTGTAGCTTTAGCTCTGAATACAAGTCAGAGTGTTATCAGTCGACTTTGGACACGTTACCGAAGCACTGGTACCGTGGCTGAGCGCCATGGAGGACGGTATCGCTGCACCACACGGAGACAAGACCGATACATTCAAATCTTAACTCGAAGAGCTCCAACAATAACCGCCATGATGTTAGCCGTGAGGCTTCATCACTCTTCAGGGAACTTAATTAGCGACCAAACAGTCAGAAACCGCTTGCATGAAGTGAACCTTCATTCCCGAAGACCGCTACGGGTACCACCTATAGCAATGCACAATCGTAGGATTCGATATCAATGGGCTCTTGAACACAGAAATTGGGCAGAAGAACAATGGCGTTTCGTGTGCTTTTCTGATGAGTCTCGTTTTGGTATGAGACCGGATACAAGACGTATACGACACTGGAGAACCCCTGGACGCCAACAGCGATTAAAATCCTGCCAGGAAGTCCATCCTTATAGTGGTGGAACCATCATGGTATGGGCGGGTATTTGGATCGGCGGAAGAACTGAGTTGATTTGGATCAGAGGCAACCTCAACGCTCAAATTTATGCTGAGACGATTGTATCAGACGTCATCGTTCCTCTACAAGTGCAAATCGGTCCCTTATTTCAGTTAATGCATGATAATGCACGACCGCACACCGCAAGAGTTGTAAGACAGACTCTCGCCGCAGCTAACATCAATGTCCTGCCCTGGCCTGCTCAGTCGCCAGACTTGAACCCGATTGAGCATGCATGGGATATGCTACAGAGAAGAGCTCTGCCGAATATGGAGGGTATCCAGTCGCAAGAAGACCTTTTTTTGTTGTTGCAACGAACATGGGCGGCCATTCCACAGCGTGATTTGGATGAACTCATTTTGAGTATGCCAAACCGATGTTCTTGTGTTGTTAGTGTTCGCGGTAGAAACACGGATTATTAATTGTTTAAGTTACCCAATAAAATTTTAAAGAAAACTGTTATTTCAGTATTTTTTTCGAACTTTAATGTTAGTGGTTCAAATGTCAAAAATCCCTTTATTAGGAAAATGGCAAATTTCTTTATTAATGCAAAGGTGACTTGGTTTATCGTTACTGTGACAAACGAAAACACTTTATTTGATGAATCCTTAAAGAAAATTTTAATTAATATCAATCAGGAGAAAAGTTATTGCAAAAATATATGTTGATCCCTAGATACTTTTGATGTGTGTATAATCGACATAATAGTACACAACACACATAGAAGTAACGACACAAAAAAATAAAAAAGTGTACTAAACAATTAAAAAATATATAAAAACTAAACGTAAGGAATACAATAAAGCTGAATAAATAAACACCAACACAACCATAACATAACATTAAGATATACGTGCCTCGGAAAGCACGTTACCGTTAAGCCGTTGGTCCCGGCTGTCATTTTGCAGATCTTTGGCAGCCGTATCAGGTAGTGGCCCGAAAGACTAACAAACACTCTTACCAAGGGCTATCGCATTTATACGGTTTCAATGTATTATTTATCGCCAATATGACGTTTGTTGTCAACTGTCATTAATAAGTCGACGATCAGCGTATCGAGAATACAATTTTAATTGTTATTCTGCATAATATGTAGGTGTTAGGCATCGTAGTGAATGCACGATGGAACAGTTTAGGTAGAAACTACATCAAAGCTAAATTATCATCTTTTTCAAGGAACTATAACATCCGCAATCCGGGGACAACTTGATTTATGCATATTTAATTTTAACGATGACATTCTCGCACACTTACAGATACAATATTAGTTCAGTGTTGTCATCATCGTTTTAAAATAGTGTTGTTAAAACAAGGGCTAGTTTACACTGACTTCATCAGGTTTTTAATCCCGCCGGGATCATGTTCCTTGTATTACTGATGTTCCCAGCACTGCGGCAGCCCTTTATTACGGCGCATCCATCCACGTCTCGACAATAATTACAGAGCTCTTCTAGACAAATCACGTGCGGTGGTACAAGGGATAGGAGACTTTCGATTCGGGAAAATAATTACAAATTCACGAAATCTTTTAGTTTTCTAATAGGCTAGTCTGTCGTTGAATAACTGTAAAAAATAAACAGTTTTAAGCGAATTAGAACTTGCAGATCTGATTACAATTCATAAATCCTACAGGAAACGAATTGATTTTGTTTTAAAGCTCGTTAAAGAATCACAAGTATAAGGTACACTTCAACCAACTTATCTGTGCAAGCGGGGAAACATAGAAATAAATGTAACAAGTTTGACATATAGATGCAAATGTTCTTTACAAGCAACGGCTCCTTGAACTCCACACTTAAAGTGGTCATACTATGTATAATAAATAATTATGAAGATTAGTCGTCGAAAACTATGGTTGACTCAACAGTAGTAGCCGGATCAAAAGATTCCACATTCCGAATTATTCAGCAGCTTCTGCAAATAAAATCACGGAAAACCTATAAAAGCTCATCTCTTAAGCCTCAGACCGAACCGCAAATGCACAATATCTATCTAAAACAGGGAAATCCGTCGCCAACAAACTTCCCTGCGTTACGTACACCTATGTATTATATACTGTACATAACTGCTATACATGTTACTGACGTAATGTCAGTCTGTACGAGGAAAGTCTTTTTGTGGTTAGAAGATGCGCGTACGCAAGATTATGTGATGTCTCGTGGCGGGAAAATACTGGGTGATGCGTTGTGGGTACTAAAGGTAGATAAAGGTGGACTTAACTTTGTTGTGATAAAATGTTAATTGTTAATAGGTTTTTAATAGAAAACTTGTTGGAAAACATCTGTATGAGGTTAAGCCAGGGATACACTAGGGGACAAAAATGTCCTACGACATGTGTCGGTGGGGATCCCTTTTTTTTGCATAATGTTCTTTTTCCTAATATACTTTGGCATAACTGTTTTGGCATAAATTGAATTTTGCATAATGTTGCTAGGCATAATGACTATTAGCCTAATAGTATTTAGGCATACAGTTAATAGAAATAACGGACACAAATTTGAGTTGTTTTTACGTATTTATTTTTGAGTTTTCATTCAAATAAAAAAAAAAAATTGATTCAAAGATAATTAAGTAACTATCATGCACTACAAATATTTAATTAATTAATATAAAAATATGAATATAAATTTATTATTAGGTATTATTTTCTTAACCACAAAAACCATATAAAACTTATTAATATTTATTATTATAAAATAAATTATTAATTTTGTCACAATAAAATTAATATATAATTAATTAACAGTTAACTAACTTAATTGTGTATTTTTTTCAGGTGTATATTTTTGGCAATTGTTTGTAAAAATGCAAGTTTCGAAGTATATTCATTTTTTTACCTATAATTTTTTCTAGCCTATTGTGTTTGTCCGTGTATTTTTTCTTTTTTGTTGGTATTGGAGATGTTTCTACATCTAGTTTTTCTATTTCTATAGTTTGATGTTTTATTTCTTGAACAATTTTTCTTGCCAAAAAATAAAATCCAATCACGCTTCTGCATGATTTTGTGTTCTGGGTATATTTTCTTTTGTTAATTGATGTGTACTCCAGACTGTGGGTGGAAATTGTGGTGGTGAACTTGTGGTACCCCAGATATAATTATGATCAAACCATGTTGCTATAGTTTCTGTAACAATTAAATAATACTGTTGATTAAAAAAAATCAGGTCTCAATTCAATACGTTTAAGATAGCATAACGTTTATTTAGAGCGACGATTTATGGTAAAATTCCATTTTTAACCCTAAATTAAAATTAAAGTATTGCCTTAAAAATTCAATATGTTGGTCACAAAAGATGGTGACAGAAACGAATCACTGCAAAACCGATTCCACGTAGTCATGTCTGCCCTACCTCGAGAGTGTAATTTAGAATCGCAAAGGCGCGGAGGGGCGAGGCGGCCCGCGAGTTGAGGAGCAGGTGGTTGTAACACGCGCCGGCGCAGCTGAGGCTGCGGTGGTGAGCGTTAAACACATCTGCGACGATAAGCTCGCGTGGGACCGTCGGAGCCCCGGAGTGCCGGAGCCGTGACAGAAACCATGCCTGCTGCATGCTGCATGCTTGCTTGCTTGCTGGATGCTTGCTTGCATGCTGCATGCTTGCTTGCCTACAAATTTAATTATAGCATTATTGTACAAAAATGTGTATTAGTGTCTAAAATTTTAGGAATTCATAATTATGCCTTTGTTATGCATATAAAAAGTATGTTTTAATATCATTATGCGTAAATGAATTTATGCTTGGGAAAATTATACTTGATCATTATTATGATTAGATAAATTATGCTTAAAAAAATTATGCCGAAGCTGTTATGCGTAAATAATATTATGCGAAATAATAATTAGGAGTAACAAAAGTATGCCAAGTTATATTAGGTCTTAAAATTTTATGCAAATGGATAGGGAACCGTGTCGGCGACATGTCAAGCGAAGCCGGGCGATTTCGATTGACATATCTGGCGACATCGCGCGACTTATGTCCGTAGCGACATACATCTCGAGCGAAGTCCGGCAACGTCGCCGGGTCGCACCACTTTACCCGACGTCGCTGGCGACACGTGTCGCACGACATTTTGTCCCTTAGTGTATTCCTCGATTAAGTAAAGTTTATTTAAACATAGTAACAATAACCTTATGATTAACTTAGAGATATTCTCCTAAGGGTTTTCCAGAAGTTCTTATTGCTAGATCTTTTTTTTTATAAGAAGGAAATGACACGCATTTTTTGAGAATTTCGTCCAAGTTCTCAACAGCAATCGACTTCGTATGTTTTCTGTCTGACCCCAAATTTTCTGTCTCTTGGACATGTTGGTACAGGTACTTATTCTAATCTTTGCATGTCGGTTTTCTCAAAATGTAGTGTTTTATGTGTCGTAAATAAAGTCTGTTTTTTTTTCTACAATCCCACTGCTGAATAAAGGCTCACCAACAACAGGTAAACAGAAGTTTACCTGTGCCAATCTCCACGCTCCTGCGCCAGCCCCGTCTTAGCTACAATGTCGTCTGCCCTTCTTCTACAATAAATGACAAAAAAAAACAGCAATTTCCATTTACAAAACTGTCCACAACATCGAAGAACGGACAACATTCACACACCTACATAAATATTCTCTCGACGTACAAATATCTATTCTGTCCACTTGTCGGTGAGAAGCCGAGAGCGCGGGACCACCGCGACGATGCCCACGCGCCTCTCCGCTCGAGAGCCACTCCTGCGCAGCCGTGACGCTGCGATTAGACGTCGATATGAGCGTCAAGCGTGCTGCGATTTTCACGACGTTGTCGCGGATTTGTAGTGTAGCGATCGATGATTTGGTGGATTAGGGAAAGATTATGACGTGACTGTGAAAGGGTTGGCAGAATCAGGTATCTGGAGGATTCTGGTTTCTATGGTGTCGTTGTCAGTCATTTATTTATTTAATTCTTCAAGTACAAAGTACAGAGGCGGCCTTAATGCTTAGTCATTGAGTTGCTTGAGAAGATTAAGTTGTCTACAGCTAATTTGTAGTTCTGATTTTCATGTTACGTTGGTATGTCTGATCTACTTACCGTTATCCCGCGGAAAGGTGCTACCGAGGTGATGCCTATGCCTATGCCTTCCTCCAGGTGGCTCTGCCTATGCGTCACGTAACGGTCGGAGATTTACAGAACAGACCAACAGACAGAATTACCTCCGCATTTATATTATTAGTATGGATACGAAGTCAACCATGTAACTACTTACTACATAGCAAGTCAACCGAGTAGAAAGTGCCTATAAGCAAAAACGTAATTTGCCAGATTGTCGGACACAATTACTCATATCTATGTCACGAGAAAGAAGTAAAAATATGCAAGAATGCAATTTAAAACGCAAATGCGACAGAATTATCCACTATCCATGTCGCACGAACACACATACATAGTTACTGACTTTATCGTCCCCACGAACAAAATGCCTCCGTTATCCTGTGACCCAGGGTTGTCAATCTACGCGATCGCAATTAGCGGTGCGCACGCGCAGCTGTGGGCTGCGGGGCAACCCTGCGGTTGGCGATAAACCGTACGTGACGGGTCGCAGTCACAGGTTAACGCGTGTTACAATGAATGACGACATTAACCTGTCGTTTCAATATTGCGTTTGTTTTACTTAAGTCCGATGGTAGAAACGGTAAATCATTTATTTCTAAGCAAATATTGTTTATTGTATGAATTGGTACTTGCTTGGTGGAACACCATATTTGTAATCGTGGTTGTAGTGTGTTGTGTATTGTTTATGTAATCAGATATGGAAAATAGCGGACGCCCCCAGTACTTGTAGTCGGACTTTCACAGACTCTCTCTTTAATTTAGGATGAAATAGTGCATGCATCTAGCCTGTAGGACTATAAACAATAACTTGGGCAGAGACCGCTAGAACCACGTCATTACTTTGGACGGGTAATTTTGATCGAGTTTCAATTTAATTTTAGCAAAGTTCACACCAGCCATTTCTAATAAAAGGTCGTTCTAAAACAGGGACAGACAAACATACAGATATAAATCTAATCCCGATCTTTAATTTCAAGGATACGGAACCTTCAAAAGAACTTTGTAAACATTTAAAATCCTGACACAATGTTAAATTCATTGTTAATCCAGGCTTGTATCGTTACTTTTAAACGACAAATAAAACCAACCTTTATTGTCATTTAGCTCGTTATTTGCAAAGGTTTTATGGGTTTTATTCCCATCGTCCTGGCATAATAAACTCACATGTAAACTGCAGAAATCGTATCTAAAATCGAAATCCGTTTTGTGCATCTTTAATGCAAATATTATTATTATTCTCGTGACCTTATCCCAATGTATTTGGGGTCGACGCAGCATCTTCTTCTTCCATACTTCTCTATTTCTCGTCTTCTCATCAGACACCGCCTTTTTTGCTATAATTATCATCCTTTACAGTGTAAAGGATAGCCAATAGATAGGTGGTGTGTGTATGGGCAGCAGCGTTTTCTGTTAGTCTTTCATCACTGCGATCTCCAATCCGCCTGCCAAGCGTGGAGATTACGGCAAATTTCTCCCATCATGGGAGAGGCTTATGTCCAGCAGTGGACGTTATGGGCTGTTGTAGTAGTAGAGTGTAGTACAGTGTAAAGGATGATCCTCTACATCTCATATACCCATCCACATTCATACTTAAACTGTTCTCACGACATTTTCCATGTTCCTCACATACCCAAGCCAGACTTCCCCTTTTATGCAAATTAGACCAAGTATTCAATGGTGAACTCCATTTTGTCGCACCATATTTGCTTATTTCAAAAATTTGCAAGATATTTTTTCTGACAATAAGAATCAAAGTCTGTTGACAATTTCTCAATCCTAATTATTGCCAATGTTTTTCAGTCATTTGTTAAATTTCTATGGCATACTTGGTGGGCCCTGATAAGGCCCTTGTGAGAGTCGCAAACTAATGACTGTCAACGTACGTAGAACCAGATATACCGATAAGGTGAAAGAATGTCTTTGAATAAATTTTTGCTCATTATTTCTTTGTTTTTTTTTTGCAGGTAAGCACAGACATCTAATAATTGGAAAGAAATTGTTAACTATCCTTTTGGTAAGTTTTTTGATAAAAAAAAAAAAAAAATCGCTGGACATTACACATTGCGCCATCTAGTGCCACACTAAGCAACGACGCTTGTGTCGTGGACACCAGATGGTTGATATACTACATAGATACTTTTTGTTTGTAAATACATACTTATTATACATATAAACATCCATGACTCGGAAACAAAATATGTCCATGCTCATCACACAAACATACTTTTTGGTTAGTTACACGAAAGAACCTTTATAAGACTGTCTTGGGTTAGACCTAGGATTGTCAGGAAGCAAAGCGAACCATAGAAAACAGCTTACTGCGATATTAATATTACAGACCTTGATTTATTTTCTACCCATTAATGTTCTATAGCCGGTAATGCTGGTTGAATTCTTCAATTTGCCTTTTTAGAAACATCACAAGCTAAGTAGATTCATATATTGAAAAAGCAATCAGCTAGGCCTGTCTTACACCTAATTCTAAGAAAGATGGACAAAATTGACCAAATTAGAATTGTGGCAGGCCTGTCAGTGAACAAAACTCTGTTTATAGCAAGTACATATAAAGTGAAAACACATCGCGACATAATGATGTAACTGAGTGCTAAAAACCATTAGTGCTGTGTCGATAATTGAGTGAACAGTGAACACATCAAGACAGTAGGCGTAATGGTGAACCTACTAGCATTCGTGTACAACTTGGATAGTCTTTTAACAACAATTTTATGCCCCGTTCATGACCTCAGGAGATGCAACTTGCATCAAACGACACGCTCGTGTGACACTTCTTTCCTTCGCGTGAGTACTATCTTTGTCTCATCGCAGTAACTCGTGGCATTCATCATCATCTTCATCCAAACCCACTGCTGGGTGTATTAGCCTCTTTACTTACGCCAATCCAAGTTCCTGTACCAACTTTATCCGGGATCTACCTGTGATGGCAGCAATGTCGTCTGCCCACGTAGCAAGCTTTCAAGTTAATTCTTTCGTTTGTCATCTCCGCAATTTCTTAAACTTGTAGATCGTGGCCTAGCGTTTAGTGCGTTGTAGTCTAAAGCGAAATAACTGTCATGTATTGTACGTCTTTATCACTTATGGGGACTTGTTTTAAAGCTTTTTCTTCGTCATGTTTTGCTGTTTGACCCTTGGTTTTGTGGCCAGTGGGACATTCAAAGTGGTCCATTACATTTTGTTGAGAATTTGCATAGTGATCTACTTTTTCTTACACTTTTGCTAGTCTTTTGTTTGCTTGGAATTAGTTTGTTATTTTCCACTCGAGTATGACCATTTTCTATAATGTATCGCTTAGTAGGCCAGTGTCAGTAGCCACTGGATAATCTTTTGTCGATTTGGACCTTAGGTGGGAAAAATAAGAAACTCATTCGTCAACATCAAATTCAAGTCAAACCAAATGTCCATTAAAGCCAATTTCATCATCATCTGCCTGGCTTTTTTCCAAATTGATGGGGTCGGCTTCCAGTCTGCCTATCTGACCTCCAAAACCCTGTGAAAGACCTGTGAAAGATTGACTGTCGGTGTTTCAGGCTTCTCACAATTTTTAACGACTTTCATAGACACTTTCATTTGTGTGCCATTTGTCTAAATATTACCTGTCCCGTTCCTTTTGTCGCGAACTTGATTGCCGTGTTTAATTCTTTCTTAATTTTAAACCTAGTAATTATATAATTCGTTTCCTACTTTAGCTACCTTAGCCATATCTTTAGAAACATCTTGTAACATCGCTATTAACAAAAATAAATCTGTGCGTATGAGTGTTCCAGTGCTTGTAATCTTACCAGTAACTGGTTAGAGATAAGTCAGATGTAATCGTAGTTGACAGACGTCCGAGTTTATGTGTGTTTTATGTGGAAGTAAAATGTTAAGTTTGTTTTAATTAGTTGGTTGTTATGGAAAATAACTTTTAGTGTATGTTTCACAATGCCTTGATAGGCACAATGTACCTGGATAATTAAAATATGGAACAAAATTTGTTCTGCAGTATGAGATGACCTGATAGACAGTTAAGGATTATCATTTCAGTCTAAAGATGTCCCCCTGCTGAATACAGGTTGCGCCTCCTGCTTAAGCGTCGTCACAACAACCACTGCTATGCTTCTCCCTTCCAGTGGATTGTCGCGACCTTCATCAGATCATCGGCTAGCTAAGGGGCCACAGAGACTAATTTTAAGGCCAGGATCTTCCAAATCAACCTGTTTTTGGTTGAGTCTTAAGGTATGAAATACTCGTTGTTTTAATTCAGAAAAAATATATGTTGTTGTTCATGAACTGTTCTTGATTATTCTTAAGCTCAAAACGCGATAGTTATTACTTTTCTCGATCATAAAAACATGCAAAGTTAAGTAAGTTTATGACTATTTATCAAGTTTTACTTAAAGTTTATTAACACTATAAATAAAATAAAAATACACTGAAAAATAAGAAATTACATTGTCTACATTATTCTGAGGTTACTTTTTTAAAATATGTATTATTTTCACTATAATGAATTAAAAACCACTCATTTCGCACTATTCGGCCCGCAGTGACCGACGTAACAACCACTTTGTAGTGCAAGCTGATTAGAACTTTAATCTAACAGTATTTCAAACGAAGTTTAAACCACCACAAATAGAGTTGCTAATTTTAGAAGATCCTGGCCTTAAGAGGGCCCTTCCCGGCGCGTCTATCGTCAACGCGAGCATGGTCGATAAGCTTGTTGTTTCATCCAGAGCCATCGCGGCGATAATTTTTCAACTACCCTGTCTTACCTAACCCCGACCCCGTACTACTCGTCACCCGCGCACCTCATACCGACTAACGCGAGGACATTGAACGAAAAATAGTGTTCGAAAATGTATAAAACTTGTTCCAGGAAATACGTGTTTTTGAAAAAGTTTGTGAAATAAATATTTGTTATTTAAAATCTCCACTATATTTGCAAGGCTTCTATCAGGCTATTTTCATTAGTTTTACAATTTATGAGTACATTATGAACGGCCAAAGTTGAGGTAAAATTTGAGAAAAACAGCAATTTTTGGAGGCTTATACTGAATTTGTTCCTACAAATTTTTATTTTTTGCTTCGATAGAAAAAAATTAAAGATATATGTGTAACAACGGCATAATCACGCACGAGCGTTTGTCAAAATTCTCGTGAAAAGTATGGCGGGTTGGCCGCTCTTAACGACCAACGGCTGAAAATATTCTTCCATAGAACTTACTCTGCCTTCCTTTTAAATTTCAATGTTAATTTAATAATAATACGGTCATAAAACATTACATTTACCATAAAAGATGACAGCACACAACACATACCAGCACGTTTACAACGTCCCATGCGCGTGCGCACGCTATCCGGGAAACGAGAGGCGGTTGATATCACCGGTCGGCATTATCTGACGGTATACCTTACCGTTGCCTTCCTGTGCGGATTATTGTTGGATTAGTAATACTAAGAATGTTGGAAATCATTAAAGTCATGTGGGACTATTATTCGTTCACAATTTGACAGGAAGTGTTGAAGGGTGACTTTTAGAGGTCTGTCAAAAGTATTTCTTTCGTTCATAAAATGCTGCTTCTCAGTCTAATTTCAATAAATGACTTTTGTCTATACTTTATTTTGTATGGCCTTATTCCCGACTATGTATTTAATTTGCTGATCGTCACAGCATTATTTTTGTATTGCTGCTCACAGCGTTTGTTTTTTTTTTCTATATGGCCGCTGTATCTCTATCGTCCTCCGTTCTATCTGATTAGAACCACTGAGAACTAATGTTTTTGGGAGAAACCTAGTTCGACCCGTCATCTCCATCTGGGTCTTCCGTATTGTCGCCAGCTGCTGTTTCTTTATCTCACACAAACACAACGTCGTCGCCTTTGTATCACCCCAAGGGATTTGACAGATGCATACCTTGTGTTTGTCTCTTTGTTTTTTAGTATTACTGAAACCAATAAACAATTTCCATCAAACTTTTCTACCATACCTACCAGCCCGTCTATTATCCTTGGCCCATAATTCTTCACTGGCAACAATATTACGCCTGCAATAACAGCTGTAACACCGCAGTTGACACATTTTCTGCGTTTGTTTATGATTTTACAAGCGGTGCGACTCTCGGCTGCGTGTCGTCTGTCGTTTCCCTCGGCGCAGGCGCACGCGCAGCGGTTTATGATTTTCGCGCGTCTATATTTCCTGGCTAACGGTCCGGCTAGGGTTGCCAGATAAATTTATCGCGTCGGACCGATTTATGTGCTGCGTTTTAGGAAGTTATTAATTTTTGTTGTGTGTAAATGTTTTGTTGGCAGTGTAATTGGTTTTCGTTGCTGACCCTTGGCGTTGAAAAATTCGAAAAGGAGGATTGTATTTTATTTGTTTAACGTTATCATTTCATCTGTGAGATTTTCTTTCGCAGCCAATCTATATTGTGGTTTTTACAAATTTCTGAACCTCAGCAGGTCAAACGCACTCGCTGTAAATTCAATCCGCAATTGACCTACTCCTGTACGTCGTACACAATTTATCATAATTTCCGTTCACAAACTCTTAGTCCTTTGTCCCAGCAGGCCCTAAAAACGTGAGATGTTCGTATCAACTCCCACGCAGCATGATTAACACTGCTCGTGGTATCTGTATACCTACTGTATAGCATTCGTATTAAACGTTGTGGGTACGTGACCACGCTTCGTGCTATGACAGGGAATGGGGCCAGATTTGGGTTACGAATGTTACTAGTTCTTAGTGTGGATGTTGTTATCTGTAAATGACAGAATGTAGGATTTGACTTTTCTTTGTGTGGACTGGTCTAGAATAATTTGGTTGGACTTGGGGGTGCAAAAATGGAAGTCTGTGTTCTCAGTTTTACCTGACTGCCAAGTGCCAAGGAAGGGTTATATTTTGCGCGGGCCTGTGGACGGAGCCGGACGTTAGCCGTGTGGTATCCGGCAGAAACCCAACCAACCCATACACCAACCCAACCAACCCATGGGTTGGTTCTATTCCCCTGGGAATAGAACCAACCCATTACACTCACGGGTGTCGTATAAGGCGACTAATGTCTGAGGCAGAACACCTTGCGCCTCCGTAGACCAGAGAATGGGCAGCAGCGTTTTCTGTTACTCTTTCATTACTGCGATCTCCAATCCGCCTGCCAAGCGTGGAGATTACGGCAAATTCCTCCCATCATGGGAGAGGCTTATGTCCAGCAGTGGACGTTATAGGCTGATGTTGTTGTTGTGGACGGAGGGCTATAGGCTAGCTCGCCGTCCGTCGGTCTCATGACGACAGGCCGTGTCGACGGCGCGTTCGTGTTCCACGCGCGCCTCAAAGAGAATCAGCAAAAGGAAGGGGTCCGCAAGGCACGATGCCTACCGGGGCTGCGGGACTCTTCGAAAGAGATACCGTGGCCCCGGAACACAAAGGGCGATGAAGGAACATGGATGGGTTTTAGTCAGTAAAAGTCTGACACTCCCTCCTGCTCCGCCCAGAGCGGGAGAAGTCATTTGATGATTTCCCATCCGAAAAAAAAGGCTTATATTTTTCGCGCATATATTGTATGTTTGTTTTCTATAACCTTGTATCTTCCAAACGGCTGAATGTCGAGTTTTTTTGTTACTTTTAATTAAATATTACTTGTTTGCTAAAAACCTTTTTGAGTTGGTATTTATTCTTATTGGCATTTTGTTCTGTTTTTTTTTATGTTTGTTTTTTTTTTAATGGAAATTCGTTAGTGTGAAAAACCGACTTCTCAAAATTTCAATTGCTTTTATAAAGAAAACGACTTAAAACACCCAAATGCAACAAAATTCTTCCTTAAAACCTTTGCAAACACAATGTGACAACTGACGAAACTGATAAGGTTCTATTCACTTTAAATATTAACACTGCCACCTTGAAAGCCAACCCAACTAATTAGGAGATAAATAACACTTCGCCCAAACATCGTGCTTAGTTGTAATTGGCCGTAATTGCAATTTATTGCGTCCGCACTATAAGGACCGTTATTTATTGGCACCCTAATAGTTCTGTAGTGGATTTATATATAATTGATCCGTTTTTAAGGATCTGGATTAAGGATAATGAGTTTATGGTTATTGATTTGGAGAGTGTGTTAGTTTCGTGACAATTGTCAATGGAATTTATGATCTGTCAGTAAGTAATAATAAATTCTATTCTGTCTTTCTCTTTTAGGTCGTGAAAATCGTAACTAACGCCGTCTGCAGTGGTCATTAAAAAATGATATTTGTTGTGAGCGCGCAATCGTAAAGACTCGAACCGGCCCAATTGGCCCGTATTATTAGATTAAAATTGTAAAAATGCCATCGTGCTTGTTCAGAAAGTGTACCAATTATGATACCAAAGTAAATAAAACACAAGGGATCTCATACCACATGTAACTACGCAATAGACTTTGATTTATTAGTATTTTTCATTTATTTTCCTAATAATTATTTATTTTTTTTTTTTTTTATTGCTCCATTATTTCTGATAATGGAGGATACAAAAATAAAGAGATGGGAAACGCATTTTTGTCGTGAGTACGACAAGGACACTTGCACTACAGACGTAGAACAACACTATCTGTTTCTTTTTTTCTTATTGGTTTTATCGATCTATCCCTTTTGTATCATTTTAAATGTAGAACGAATGAAAAGTGTGGTGCCGCTGCTGCGCGGAACACTTTTTTCGGTGGTTTTGTAGGTGTAGGTATAACATATCTGTTTATTAGAATATCTTTGGGTTAAAGTATGAAATTGCGTTTGCGTTGTATGGTAATAGAAAGAAAGAAAATAGTGTTAATTTGGCTTTAAAAACATTACAAAATAGACACTTCGAATTGACATGACATCTTCATGGTGTGAGATTTTTGTGTGAAACTTTTTTCACGTGACACCTATGAGGTTCTTCTTTTAAAAAATGTGCAACATTCGATTTTCGACTTTCAATTGTTTTTTTATTCAGCTTAGACGTAAAGATGGATACTTCTAAAATCCGAGTTATTTTTGAATACGAGTTCTGCCGCGGAACTGACGCGAAACGGCTCGCAATATCGACGTTGCGTTTGGAGAGGAGACTGGTAATGAACGCAGCGTGCGTTTTTGGTTTAAACGCTTTCGTAATGGAAACTTCGACTTGAAGAACGAACCACGTGGTAGGCCGCCCACACAGGTGAATAACGCTGAATTGAAGGAGATGGTGAAGCCGATCCAAGTCAAACTACCCAGGAATTTGCGGCATGGTTTAACGTTACCCTACCTACAATATTGACTCATTTGCATCAAATCAATAAGATAAAAACATATGAAAAATGGGTGCCCCATGATTTGACTGATCTGCAGAAAGAAATGCGTGTTGAAACTTGTATTGCCTTGTTGAATCGGTACAGAAATGAAGGAATATTGGATAGAGTTGTGACATGTGACGAAAAGTGGATTGTTTACGATAATCGTAAGCGAAAAATGCAATGGCTGACCCCAGGTCAAACGCCGCAACAGTGCCCTAAAGCAAAGCTTACCAATAAAAAGGTAATGGTAACTGTTTGGTGGTCTCTTCATGGTGTTATTCACTATAGCTTTCTCAGGTCTGGTCAGGCAATAACAGCAGATGTTTACTGTGCCGAACTTCGAACGATGATGGTGAAACTGGCAGTGAAACAGCCCCGACTCGTGAATCGATCTTCACCATTATTGCTCCATGATAACGCAAGACCTCACACTGCTCGAGAAACCGTTGTAACTCTCAGGAGCTGCAGTTAGAAACTATACGTCATCCTCCGTACTCGCCAGACCTTGCTCCAACGGACTACCATTTTTTTCGTAATTTGGACAATTTTCTACGTAATAAAAAAATTTCTTCCCAGGAGGCAGTACAAAATGCTTTCACACAGTTTGTCGAATCTAGATCCCCAGAGTTCTATTGTAAAGGCATAAATGAACTTCCGTTGAGATGGCAGCAAGGTATAGATAATGAGGGTAAATATTTTGATTAATTATATATGTTATATCTTAGAAAAAAATAAGTTTCAATTTTTCAGTACCAATCGGCAGTTTCATACTTTAACCCCTAATATTTGGCGCGTTGTTTTCAACTACACTATCCTACTCTTGGCTTTAAAGTTATATGAGTAGACCTGTAACTTCTTGGTTTTTTTTTTTCAAAAATAAGACTGTATGCGCAGCTTTGATGACTTGGTCTGCTTTTCAATGACGTACGTAACTATTATAAATGCTAAGGTTCGGATGGATGGATGAACTCAATTACGCCAGAACGATGGATTATAGTCTGGAATAGCACATAGGCTATTTTTAACTTTCTTTTCTATCATAAATCATTCGCATCAAAATTTCCACGCGAGCGAAGTCGCGGGCATCAGCTAGTAGTTAATGAATATGACCAAAGTAAGGCTGCAGCCCTACCTGACACCCACGACAATAACCCGTTCTCTTCAGCTGGTCCTTATGCATTGCACAAGATATCGCAGGTAGAATTGATGCAATTACCATTTCATTTCCGTCAACATTATACTTACATTCTCTAAATGAAATTTCCCTGCAGCCTCCGAATTTGAATAATACCCTCTAAAACGGTACAAAACATGATACCAATCGTTGCCAATCCGATTTTCGAAGAACCCATGCATATATTTGCACTTCCCGGATTCGCCTGCAGGCGATTTTCGATTCTGAGTTCATTGTATGTTAAATCAGACGGTTTTACGAATTTATTACGGACCCCTGAAATAAAAATGGCGATAATATCGTTAATGCCGCTAATATTTTGCACTGTGGAGCAAAAAAAAATGGCGGCGCCGCGTTGATTGTTTCACATAAATCATGTGCAACGCCATTAGTAGGACAAATGCGCTTGCGCAGGTACCAGCTCATTTGCATATTAACTAGGCAAAATTGCCATCGCTTTAGCTCTAAAGAAAAGGCCATTCTTGCCTTTCTTTTATGGCTTATCTGAGATGTAATGTATTCAATAAAGGATAAAGTTCTCTCTTTGTTGCTTAAGTTTATGATTTGGTTAAGCTAAGAATATGCACTTGTGTGGAACATGCAAAATTTGTTGCGTAGAGGCCAAATGTTTTTACATAAAGCCTGCTGCAAACATGTGTGTTTAGCAGCCTCCTCTGCCAAGACAAACATACAAAATTACATTTTTTTGAGAGTCAATTTGCCAAATTAAAGACGAAGATTCGAAGAAGGAAGATCACGTTGTGCTAAAACGTTGGATGCTCTTGTAGCATTTTTGTTATTCCACGTATTTATTTGCTATGTTCTTGTCATCCGTTACCGCTATTTATAGACCCTAGGTTATGGCCGGACACCCTTGAACCAGTAAACTAAGCTTTCTTCAGACAGTTTTGGCGAATAATTTTAATAATACCGTAATATTTATTCAGTTTGGCTCGTGTCTTGCTTATTTGGGGGGAGATAATTTCCATAAACTGTGTTTGAGCCTGCCGGTCGGTTCTTGTTGGTACTTCAATGTTCCTTAGGCTTACACCGACGAAACCATAAGAGATAACTATTTACAAAAGACTATTTTCAAGGGGTTGTAGACTTTTGATATGGAAATAAAATAGCTCAAAGATTTAAAGCTTCTGCTTGATGAGCAATATCTGTATTAAATTATATCATAGTTTCATTGCCATAAAGAAAACTTCTTGCCTTTGAATTGATCAGTCAATATGCAAATCAGGAAAGGTAACTAAACTGTCGGCCGATCCATTTGAATGCCGCCCTTTTTGGCATCAAAACGGTTTCTTCCCAACCCGCTCAATACTGCAGAGGCATCAAAATAGGCCGTAAGCATCGCTCCCAGCAACATTTGCTAAAATATTAGTTCGCTTCACTGCAATTTGTGATCACAACACCCCATTTCGTTCAGTAAACTCTGGCTGAATTGCTTGATTCTAAGCGGGTAGATCAAATACACTATATTTTTCGCCCATTTCAAGTTAAACTTGGACAACATAGTCTTACAACGTTGCAATTGCAACCAGGTTGTATCCGATACAAAGTTAATCTAGGACAGTTAACCTACAATGTCAAATTAAATTAGCTAGAAATACTCTGGGAACGTATTGATATCAAAAATTCAAAATATATTAAACTAGAATAAAAAAGTTGTTATTGTTTTTGGTAAAATACCACTTTCATTGTAGTAAGAGATTAAAATTAAGTTAAGTTAAGGTTTTACAAAAATAGCCGCGGTCGTTGCCTCCAGTAAAAACGATGTCGATACCCGTCACGTCTGCGAAGTCCCGCTAGCTAATTTAATGTTACCCCTGTAAAATCGTATGTAATATAAAAATCTTACAATCAGACATGCAGAGAATAAAGTTTGCTTTGCAAAAAATTGACCGGGTCACTTGACAGGTCGCCATGACATTTAACTAAATTACGTGCGGGTACTCTGAGAAATGATCGTTATTTTTGGAGCGATAAATGGCGGCGACAAGATAATTGAGAAAGTATTATATGGAGTATTTAATAAGGTCGGCTTTCGCTTTTCTGTGTCAATTATTTTGGAAATTAAAGGATTGATGGGTGACAATATCGAATTTCGTCAGCTCTCGCCGCAATTTATTTTTTAAGTGAAATTAATAGCCTTGACTGTAGTGCCTAGTAAATCAATGTAGAATTGTGTATTGATTGCAATTTATTTAATCATAAACTAACTATATACATAATTGATTAAAAACTATTAAATAAACTAACATTAAACTATAAAAGGACATCGAAAAACTCCTCAACGCTGTCAGCTGGTAATGTTCCTAAGAGACTGGCGGCATTACAACGTTGTATGGCAACACTTAGACTCTGGCCAAGGTAAAAGTCAGCCCTTGGGTCACGGGAAGCGTCAACTAGGCGTTGATTGATTGCATAATATTACTCTTCAGATTCTTGAGGTACTACCTGAGTTCACTGAGGGAAAAGGTAAAAAGGGGCAGACCCGTCAGTGGACTCGGTAGTAGGTACATAAGAAAAGTATCAAGTATTTCTTAGAAAAAAAAAAATCTTAGCTACATCTGACACACCTGTCTCTCATTATCTCTTTCTTCTTCATATTTTCTGTGCCAACTCATCGCTAATTCTGCCCACATTAAATTATACTTGGTGTCAGTTAAGATCGCAATAGCGGTCATTGACCCACCTACATTTATTAAAGTTATTAACTTTGAAATCCAAAAATAAACCTGTTCAAGTCTTGAATCGTCATCGATCGTGATCTTCAACATTTCTTCTAATGAAAAACGAAACATGGTTCATTTGTTTTGTTTCGTACGAAGAGATATTAGGGAAAGGGCAATGACCGCTATTACGATCTTAACTGGCACCAACTATACCATCATTCCATAGACAGCTTAATCTTTAAATACCAGCTTTACCATAGATTAAACAAAATGGCCGACATTTAAAATGTCTGTCATAAGATGTTAAGCATCTGTAGTGGCCTAATTAGCCATAGTTGGGTAGATTTGACATTTGTTTAGCCATGACGACATGAAGTCAGGAGTTCAAAACAATAAGGTAAGGACAAATGTGTTTATAGATAATGTCAGAGCTCCTAAACAGTGTAAACAGGTCTTGTCGTTGTTAACCTCTGGAATTGTTGGTTGGTAGTGATTCTATATTTGAATGTTCTGGCTCAGCTCATAAAGAGTGTAGTGTTTTTGCTAGTGATCGTGGCTTTAGTGTTTAATAGTTTATAACCGTTTTCAGAAGTTTTGAACGTAGCTTTAGATCATCCATTTGGGATGGTATGTCATCCGTCAGTCCGTTCAGTTCAGGCAGGATGAAAAAGTTCATGTCAAAATGACACATCAGCCAATTCTTTTGCAAAAATCGCCCGATCTTTATCTACGTAACTTGAAAACTAAGTGCGTAGTTAAAGTTCTACATCTAAGTCATCTCGCAATTCTAAATCAGTTTAGAAATCTTCATCATCCATGATGAAACGCTGCTGTCAAGCATCCTTGCATTAACCACTCGTCAAGCAAGATTAAAAATCAGTGATCGTCATCTGAATTCAGGTCTACCTGTCACTGTGTAACAAGGCTTTGCGATCTGGGCTTTTGAGACAAACTGGTCAGGTGGATTAATTTAATGCTAGTTGCAACATTGGGATGCTGAGATGGTGTCATTCGCATATTGTATATTTTAACGTTGTTGTTACAAGTGCTATAGCTGGCTAAAATTATGACACTGATTCTTATGAAAATTTACTAGGTACTGTAGGACTGTACTGTTCATCCAGACTAAACCTTCTCATCCCATGCGACTGACTGAAAAGTGAAATCTTTTCAAACATCCTGGGTCCAGCCTGATGATTTAATTGGGGATGGAGAATGTCCAACGGGACATCTCGATGATATGAAAATATTGTGTCTTTAGGGCCAAAAATGGTTGGAATTTGGAATGTTCCCTAAAATAACCAACCACAATATTGCAATCAATTGTTATATAAATACTTACTTATTATAGGAATAACCACACTACACTTAACTATAAAAATACCCCACGAGATAGCAACAAGAATGTACCCAGCGATGACGGACAGTGATTTTTACTCACAAGTAAAAAGTAGTTCTAAAGGTCATGCCCAGGCGCAGAATACGCGCTAACAGGTTGTCCGGTTAATTCGCCGATACCGAGAAGTAATTACTTATACATATATATGTATGAGTTTTATTGTTCATAGGTAGGTTTTCGTTTTGTTAAACGGGATTTTTGATAACAGGTCTAACTGCATTGATTGTCGGTTAATAATAGTTCTGTTGCGTAGTAGGAAAACTGCTTGTGTAAATGTTTTTAGTTTCATTGATGTCTCTTACTACCTTGTGGGTCTAGTAGTCACTAGCGTGACTGCTGAGAATGGGGTCCTAGGGTTCGATTCCCGGGTCGGGCAATGTGTTATTGGGTTTTTCAATAAGGAATTTCTCAGTAACAGCCACGGAGTCTGGATTATGGATTTGGCGGTTGTCGTCGACGTGGGAGACATAATAGACATTATAGTACACTATAATTTTCAAATGAATCCCCTATTCTTTCACTATCTCTTACAATGTTGTTATTTAAACGGTTATTTTATAGTAAAAAATAAAAGTCCGCTACGAAGTCCGAACATTCAACACTTGTAGTGAAATAGCAAATCGACGAAAAGCTTGAAAAATTACGTCTCACCCATCACTAATCGTATCTTTCTGAACAGATAAAAATAACGGTTACTTTCACTGAACAAAAGTTGTTAAAAACAGAAATTTATACTCGCACGTACGGATACTTTCGATAGTAAATCGTTTCATAACGTTTTGTCTGATAAGCAATTCATTTCTACCTATAATTTGCTCAGCAGTTTTAAATTAATTCAGCTTATAGACACTATCGTATTACCCAGTACTAACCGGGTTGTGGAGGTCAGGCAGTCGCTCATGTAAAATTCTGATGTTCAGCCGCATCCGGTTAGACTGAAAGCCGACCACAACATAGTTGGCAGAAAAGCCTAGGTTGATGATGATGATTATCAGCTTTATAGTCACTTTCGAAGACCAATCTGCTTTCTTAGAGAGGCGAGTTTGCCGCATAAACCTTGACGTCCTCATGAAGGTTCAGCAGCATCTGTCTTATCCTTTTCCCAAAAATGTCGAGATCGCCCACAGTCTTCACACGCATACCAGAATACCTCACAATGATTCGTGAAATTGTCCGTTTGTATCATCAGGATTTAACCAGATGCGTCGGGTCAGTATCGTTGCAACCGTAACCAGAGAATTCAATGAGTCAATTTTGTTTTATTTGATTCACTTAATACTCTAGCATAATGCACTCAAGTTCCAGAAACCACACCTGGTGCTCGTTACACCTGACCATACTTAGAAGACAGTAACTCACTTGACACCTCACATTCTCATATCTGAAGGGTAATCAGACCCTCGCCAGCCGTTGATTTGTCAACAAAGCACTTAATGCAAATTGCACAACGTTATTAAGTTTTATTTGCCGCTAAATATCATTGTGCTTAAGTTTCAAGTTATGATTGCTTCATTCGAACTTAGTAATTTGATCTGATCTGATACTTTAATGTATTTCTTCATTTGAAATGGAGCTGGTAGATAGGACTGTGATTTAATGAGACGTCGTCGGTAACCTGTTCGGAGATTTGATCCTGAATATTAATTTCGGTTGCTAGATTGCGTTCAGAGCTTACATTGTTCTTTGCGTTACTATCTTGTCTATTTCTCAATTATTATCTTTCTAGTGTCAGGTCTCGGTAGTCAATATTGATAAAGGTGACATTTTAACTCCAGAGTTAGACGTTTATTGGTACTTCTCTACACAGTCAATTTGTTTCAAATTACCAAGAAATGACAAAAAGTTAAAGTTATAGGATGTAACACAGGTGTTTTTTATTGCTAATCGTAAAGGACCAAATACAATCAAGTTTCGGGGCAATTGCCTAAATTTCTATTGTTTTAAAAAGTTCACCTGTCCAACAATTTTCGATGTCCCAAGGTTGTTCAAACTTGTATGTATGTTTGTCTTGTCGTAGAAAATAATAGCACATTGACTATTTCTGTTTACCATGGTCAGGAAATTGCTGTGTCTCTGACCCTGGGTCAGTCGTAAAAGGGAGTACGGTAAAGTTCACGTTCAGCAAACATCTTTTCCATGCATTCTCTGTTTTACGTTCATATGATAGCTATCTGCTTGTGGATTATAAATGTTTTCTGCGTTTTTCGTAGATTGATTCAAAGATAGGGAGTTCTGGTTTTATTTATTAGTCAGTATTATCCACATATTTTGACTAAGGTGTAGAGTTTGTGAAGTTAGACCTTGTAGAGTTAGGGCGTGTAGAGTTAGAAGCTTGGCTCTACATGAGATGTAATAACTTTTTGACAGTGCGAGTAATATGGTCTCGTCATGGCAAAATTTTACATGAAAATGTTTTTGGTGGGATTCCTTTTTTGATCACGCATGTTGTGTCTTCAAAATTACTTTCTTTGACTGACTTTTTAATAGTCGTTTTATTATCTAGTGGTCGTAAGCCGTACTGCTGAGCATTACATCTGGGTATGATTCCCTGGTCGGGAAAAGCGTTTCATCGCAGCGCAGTTTGCGGGATTTCCATCAGATGTTTTTCAGGTGTAGCTCCCTGACTTGTGTCCGATTGGTGGCAATAAACTAGCTATCTCGCTCCCTCTTACAAGCATGTTATGTTTATGTTGTGTAAATAAAACTTACGTAAATGACTATTGCGTTCCGGATCCCTTCAGATTCACACTCTCCGCGCCTACGCAAAAAACAGAATCCTCCTTGAATCACAATGTCATCTTGTCCTCATAAAGTACTTATTTAAGCATTACCTTTCTTTTTGTTACAGGTGAGGCATCATCTTATGGCGGGCCCCGTACAACGGAACCAGATATTGCGGAACCCTTCTCACAATAATTTTAAAATTTAAATTCGCCGGCCCACTTCGCATGTGAAATGCGACAAGTATAACCTTATTTGTTTTAAACATTCATAAATTTTTAAACCGTGTGAAATTTCCCAGCGACGCTCGTCGGCACTGATATTTTGAATTTATCGGCCATTTTTGACCTCTTCGTGCCCTAAAATGTGTAAATTTACCTTATGAATTGGGGTATTATCCGATTTTGTTTTTAAATTATGCGAAAGGTTTTACTATATGTAACGAATTTAAAAAAAACTCACAAAATCAACGTACACAACTTCGCCGTGAAAGACACAAACACAAAATCTAATTATTCAAATCTCCATCAAAAGTGAAGATAGATTAGAAATAACAATTTCCATAAAAAACGAACCATCTTCTATTTCTAAACAGGCTGGACCAATCGTAAAGGCCTCACATATCGTTGGGATCGATCTCGATCGCCGCGTGCGCATATCGCTCGTGACGTCGGCTGCGCGGCCGCACGGCGGCGCGGCGTAGGCAAATCGACGGCTAATTGCAGCCCCGGGCATGGGCCGATCCAAAAAAATAAAGTCGAACTTACTCCGTTTGTATGTACGGTACGGGAATTAGGCTCATTCAACTTTTAAATGGAGAAAAAACTGAGATACTAGAGGGCCGACCACTTTTCAACCTTATTTCTAAGGACATAAGAGTATACTAACCACGCCATAAAGAAGAACAAAAAGAGTGTAAAGAAGACCGTCAGTGAACCCGGTTTGAAGTTTTTGAAGATGCAGTCTGTCTGCTACACCTTCCTACTCTGTTCTCCCTTTCTCAAGCTGCCTTTCTTGTTGTTTGTATTAATAAACTATAAGACAGTTATCTTACAGTCCTTCGTTATCTTTTATGTTTTCAAGTCCAATATCGCTCCTTGTTTCCTATATTTTGTTAAATGAGCTTCGACTATAACTCTGTCACATCTAAAGCGTTAGCAGTCTCTTCGTAAAGGATTCCTATAACTAAAATTGTTACATAAAACCTTCATTATACTTCTCTTAGCTTTATCTTTTTCAATATGTCCCAGACTCTTGCTTTCTTGTTTCCCTCACAAGCCTACAATGGACACACACCGCCACAGACTCATTTCGGCCAAGATTACCGGATCATTCCCAGTAATTCCCTCAATTCCTTGTCTGAGCTGTTCCCCTTGACTCCTTAATGTGTATTTCGGCCAGCACGTGATGGTATTCCGAGCCCATTATTATGAATTATGAATGATACGTACTTGTTTTTGTGAACTTGTTGTGGGGTTAACTTTAGGGACTGTAATTGTCCCACTGTTGAGCAAAGGCTAGTTCCCATGCGTAAAGCTAGAATTGGTCATTAAACTTGTTCCTGGCATGTTGACGAATTCTAGGAAGTCCAGGCTTCCACTTTAACGAAAAATGTTTACTTCATGAGTAACATACACAAAGTCTAGTCTAAAGAACGTCGCATACATAATCATAATATCGCCTATGTTTCCATAGAGCACATTATAGTACTTGAAAAGCCCGCGGATGCCAGCCCCAACAAAACGAATGTTAATCAGTCAATGACCTTACTAAAAGCACAAGTAGATTACGTCACTCTTATCACAAAAATTCTCACCATAGTGTGACCACAATCGCGTACTTTGTCGGAAAGTCTCAAACTTCACAGGCGTCCGAGTTTTATAATATTAATTAAAACACATACAATTTAGGCATTATGTCTGATTATATAACGGACAATTGTCTGTTGTTGTCTGTTACCTAATAAACATCTATTGTTAGTATCGGAACCGCTATATTTCGCGAATTACATTTTTGTGTTTACGAAACCGTGAAATTTTAAATCTTCTAACGTTTTATTAACATCGCGTTTATAAAGGTAATTACTTTACTTTCCCGTTTACGTAAGATTAGTTTGTGTCTAGTTTTTTGTGTGATGTCTGATCTGTGGTATATTAATGTACGTTGATGTATGAACTATGCGCATGTTTGACGATTTTCAGCCTCCCGAACAAGCCGGTTTCCGAAAAGGCTTTA